>OY821780.1:12140000-14540000 GCA_963682175.1 Triglochin maritima | reverse complement strand
GAAATGTTCATGATTTATGGTTTGCAGCAATCAAGAGTAATATATATCTTGAAACAAAAAACGGGAGTATAATTCAAGGTGTGTGTTGCTTTAATTTTCTGGACCACCCCTATATATATTTTATGTTGATTATGTATATGTAATTTAGATGATATTTTAGGTATGTAAGGCTAACCTCCGTGGACTTTCAGATTTACTTATGAAGCTGAGTTGGAAACATGCAAGAAAAATCAGCAAAGAATAACGAGAAAAAACTAATTCCGCAAGTTAAAAAAAATAACTACGATTTGGGTGTGATTGGTTCGTAGTAAGTCAGAGAAGTTTTGGAACTTTAGTTTCATGTCCCTTCATTTTAGAGAGGAAGTGGAGAAAGTCGTCCCAACAACAAACTTGTAAGGTTGTGAAACTCTTGGAACCCGACTTCTACAACTTCATTAAGTTTTCCCACAAACCAGCCACCATAATTCTTTCTGAAAGTTCAGTTCCCCCACTTTCATATTATTTTTTCTTGCAAATCAGTCCGCACCCTTAACTTACACAAGATTGTTGAGGAGGTTGAGAGGGAGTGGATTTGAGACAAGGGCACAAGGAATCATTGGAGGCTAATGGTAAACTTAACAAGACTTCCATTAATTTGATACTTAGAAACCCAAGATGGATGTCCCAAAAATTGAAATATCTTTGGTTGGAAAATATTGTTCATGGGTAGATGATGATCATTCTGAGATTTTACTCTACATGACATACAAAAATAAATAAATATACATTACATGAATACAATTTAGGAGCATAAAAAATCCAACACCAAATAAACCAAAAAACACAGAAACCAAAAAACAGTAATAAAAAATCTAAACGATGTCATTGGACAAAAAAATATTCAAACTGTGAAATGAAGCCCAAGACATTAAAAATTATGCTCAAAAGAGGAATGTTTATAGGCTAAATATGAATTATTACAACAACAATATATAAACAAACAAATTAACGGTGTAAAGTTGCACAGAACACAATATAAGGTTGACAATAGAGTGGATAGCAAGAATACTTCATGCTCTAATGAATTCGTAAAACGTGTAACTTCCGTTGCTAGCAAGAAACAGTACCTGCATGAACCCTTTGTTGTGATTATCTTGAAGCTTATCAATAAGGTAAGGTGATTTTATTAAGGGTCATGTTTTGGAAAAAAAATTATTGTAACGACATGACACTTTGCCTTCACCATGCCACAACCAATCAGGACGACCTCTCCTCCGCGCACGCCTACTCAGCCACTTAAAGGATGACTTGCTTGCCCGCCCCCTGCTCCAATAAAAGAAGATATCCTGGAAAAAAAAATCAGGACAGCCTCTCCTCCTCCGCGCACACCTACTCAGCCACTTAATGGAAGACTTTGTTAAGTTGGTGTTGCTCTTGACTTTGGCTCATTTCTACTTTGCTAGATCTAACTGCACCTCAAGCTGGGAAAAACCGTATTACGTCGTCATCACTACGTCAGAATGTGAGAATCCGATGTGGTATTAGGTGGACCATGTCGGCAGCTTAAAATCCGATGTGATGTTAGACTTACCACGTCGACCAAAATACGTTCGACGTTCAGCGACATGGTTTGTTGCCTTATCTCCTGAATACCCCGTTCTTACGTTATAGCCATTAGCACCAAAAAATGTGTTAATTAAGCAATTCCAAACATCTTTATCAAAATCAAGTTGGTTTCGAACGAGGCACCGGAATTGTACATTATTAGTTGGCATTAGATTCAAGTCAAGTTGTGTACTTATGTCCCAAAACCGTGCTGCATATTCGCAGGAAGAAAAGTGATTCACAGTCTCTTGCTCGTACCTGCACATCGGGCAGGAGGGATTGACCGGGATGCCTTTTCGGATAAGCAAATCTCGTGTAAGTAATTTATTCTCACTAAGCAACCAGCAGAATGTCTTCATCTTAGGTGGACTTCCCCCCCCCCCCCCCCCCCCCCCCCCAAATTTCGTTAACTAACAGTTATCTAGTCCCATCGTCGGTTAGTAAATTATATAAGCTCTTCGTGGTTGCTTTGCCATTTCTTGTTAACTTCAATGTTCGGGAGTCAGTTTCTAGGGAGGGTGAGAATGAGAGAAACACCAAGTAGAGTCTCCACCATGGTTCATCCGCGAGTGGGCCTTTGATTCTAGTTTGGATCCATGTTGGGGTTAAGGGTTGGTTACCCCAGAAGCTAGCCACAGAGGTCCAGGGATGTTTGCATTGCTCGAATATGTCCAGCCATTCAAGATTTGAGACTTAGTGTTCATTTTTCACTCCATTTATCAAACCAGAACAATGTGAGTTTTCCATTTCCCATCGAGACGTTGCTCAAATTGCGTAGTAGCGGGAGATACTTGGTGAGTTCTCTTAGGAAAGGTGATAATTTTTGCGCCATTCTCGGCAGAAGGCCGATCTTCTAAGTCTCATTGGTACTTGTGTTTTATGATTTCCGGATTTTGGCCTGATTTCTAGCTATATATTCCCACAACTTTTTAAGTATTAAGCTTATGGTGTGGTTTGTTAGGTTTAAGATACCCAGTCCGCCCAAGGTTTTGGGTCTACAGACTTTCTTCCAGTTGACTAAGTTTTTAACGTTGGAGTTCTCGACGTTAATGTTCCAAATGAAGTTTCTTCGAATTTTGTCAATGTTGTTCATTACTTTTTTTGGTGCGTTTGTGCAGCATAGTTGATATGAGACCATCGGGGTGATGACAAAGTTAATCATAGTAGTTTGTCCCGCTATTTACAGGTTCTTGGTAATCCAACTCCCTAGTCGAATTTTAATTTTATTTATAATTGGGTTCCAACCCGCATAGGCATCGCGAAGGGGAGAGAGTGGGACTCCAAGGTATTGGAACGGAATATCGTTCCTTTCATAGCCTAGAATTGATTGAAATCAAAACAACAAGTTTTCGGGCACGTGTGTTTTGGTTGTACATGACTTAGCGAAGTTTATTTTTAGGCCGAGATAGATTTGAATATGATGAGTATTCGTTTGATATTGATAATGTTTTGTTCTTCAGGATGAAGAAAGAGAATCGTATCATCTGCATATTGCATGTTCATGATATGCAAGTCGTCCCCAATTGTTACTCCTTTGACCACTTCGTTTGTCATTCCAACCATGAGCATGTTACCCAAAATGTTTGCCACTATATTAAAGAGCAAAGGCGACAAAGGATTTCCTTGTCTTAGAGCATTTTGGCTTTTAAAATAGCCATTTGGCTTTCCATTAACCAAGATGGACACCCTGGATGTTGTTATACAGAGTTCTATCATGTTACACCATGTTCTAGAGCAACCCATACCTTGTAGGTTAGCTAACAAGAAATCCCATTCCATTTTGTCAAAGGCCTTTTCAAAGTCATCTTTGAGGACTTGCGGATTTTCTCTCTTTGTGGAGGTAATGTATTACTTCTTGCACCCCTATCATTGTATTATCTACAATTTGACGTCCCCGAAGGAAGGCAAATTGGGAGTGAAGAATGACCGCGTTAATAGCAGTAGAGAGTCGTGAGGCAAGAGCCTTAGCCCAGATTTTGTATGTACTTGACAACAACGAGATAGGGTGGAAGTCCTTGACCGATTCAGACCCCAATGTTTTAGGAATAAGAGCAATGAAGAATTGATTGAAGTCTGCGAATTTACGTTTTGGAAGGAGGTTGATTTGGAGACGTTTAAAAAGGTGTTCTATTTCTTCTTTAAGCTCATACAAGAACTGTTGTAGGAAGTGAAGGTTGAAGTCATCTGGCCCCGGTGCTTTCCCGGGCGCAAGATCAAATACCGTCTTTTTTATTTCAGGCGTTTGAAAATCTTGTGTAAGATTTTCTGGGAACCTAATTTTCCTCGGGAGCACACGTTCCCAGTCGATCAGAGATTTGAGACATCGAACTCCATTGAAGATATTGTGAAAATGATTTACAATGTGATTCGAGATCTCTTGCTGGGAGAAAATAGTGGTACCGCCGACCTAAAGGGATAGGATCGTATTTTATCATTTCCGACAGTTTGCTATTCGATGAAAGAACTTGGTGTTTCGGTCACCTTCTTGCATCCACTACACTCTTGATCGTTGTTTCCAATAAAGTTCCAATTCTTCCAAGGTGAGTTCACGTTCATGTTTCGTGTTAAGTGCTAACGCCCTATCATTATTGCTTAGACTCTAAGATTGGTCTTTGATATCGAGGTCGAGTAATGTTTTTTCAAAAGTTCGTATTTCATGGCTTGGAGTTTAACTTGGTGACTTTAAGGTGATCCTTGATTGCTGCCTTAGTTTTCTGAAGGATTAAGTGCAATCTATTTGTGTCAGTACTATCAAAAGCACCTAACACCACTTCCTTCATACTTGGGTATGCTAACCAACTATTCGTTGGTGTTCAATAGCAAGGGCATGTTTTCCGAAGTCGTTCTAGGAATACCAACACAAATAGATAGGGGTAATTTATCTTCCCATTCTTGTGAAAAAAGGAAGCGATCAAGCCTAGCCCAAGTTGGGTTGCGTTGCATGTTTGTCCAGGTGAAATGGAGGTTTGATGGTCTTGCGTCAATGAGAGAATGCAAGTCGAAGAAATTATGGAAAAGTTGAGTGTTAGTGTTTGACCATGAAGAGTTTGTGGACCGATCTTGCGGCTCATGAATCATATTAAAATCCCCTCCTATGATCCAAGCTGTATTGTTGCTTGGAGCCAACTCGGTTAATTCGGCAACAAACTCTCGCTTGGCTATGTTTTGGCAGGGCCCGTAAGCTCCGGTCAGCTTCCAAAGGAAATATTTGGATGGAAAGTTCATGGAGACCGCGAATTTCCAAATTTCATTGCTCAACATGCGATGTTTTTGGTCGCTTCAGCCGATAAGGACGCCTCCAGAGCGCCTTCGGCTGGGAGAGCAAGCCATTGCTCGATGATTTGCCCTCCGATCAGTTTGAGATGGTTTGGGTCAAAGGTTTCAATTTTTGTCTCTTGGATGATTATTACATCCGACCTAATAGTTTGAATAATGTTCTTTATGACCCTTCCTTTTCCTACAGGAACTCAACCCTCTAATATTCCAAGAGATTAATTTGATTTTAAAAATGAATCAGCGTATAACGAATCCACCCAAAGCAAGATTAGATGTGGAATTCCCGCGCATCTCTGATGAGATCCACCATTGAGTCCAGATCAGTAGGCCAAAGCCAAAGCCTTACTCTTAAACGGTTGAGGAAATAGTTAGAGCGTGAGGGATTTTCAAAGTCTAGACCAATGTTATGGCAAAATGTTTGGAATTTAAACGCACTTTCCCGTTGTAATACATCAACTTTAGAACCCTTTCCTTCCTCATCTCTTGAAGTCCTCAGTGAGAGAGGAGTTGGGCTCTCATGCTTAGAAGAGCATGGGGGGGAGTAGTTCTCAAGGTTACGGATCTAAGTTACCAACATTTGATTATTTTGCCCTAGATCCTTTTCATGGATGGCAATATAATTGGGGTAGTTTTTCTTCCTACTCCTACTTACAGGAGTAGCAGATGTTGTGTATAGAACTTGATTATTCAACTCCTTATTAATCAGAACATGCGTAGAGGTAAATTGGACGAGATTGGTACCTTGGTCGGCCGAGTCGAAGTCCATCGCTTTTGTTGTTGGAGTCTTCGACATTATTCCTTGGCCAAGATTTTTTGATATCCATTGTTGTTGGACCTTCCTCGTCCCCCCATCTTGCTTTTACAGTTGGCATGGCTTTGGAATGATCGGACTCCGACGAACAAGGCCGGGGCTCGCCTTTTTGCCCCACGTTTTACCCTTCTTTAGGGCTGATTCTTGACGTCGGTTTCAATCTCCGTCAGTTCTATAGGATCTAATGTGCCCAAATTAAGTTCTTTAAACAACTATTGCAAATTAAAAGTTAGAACAATAAAAATGAAGGAGAGATATGCAAACCACAACACCGGATGTATAGAGGTTTGAATCGAACCACCATATCCTAGTCCTCTCTAATGAATTGATCTTCCTCGAGCAACTTTGTATCCTCCACTAATCCGATCTCCGTTGTAGGCCGATATCACCCCTTTACACAACAAGCTTTGCGAACGCCCTCGCCTAGCTTGGACCACCTTCTCACAATCCGAGAAGAGCTTCACTCCGAAAGCTAGAACAACTCTTGAAGGAAAAAGTTTAGCAAACTAATCTTGGGCACTTGAAATGAATGATGCAATCAATGAGCTTGTTTCAAGTTAGTAGATGTGAGAACAAGGATGTTTAGAGCAAGTTTGAGAGTAGTAAGAAGATTTGAGCTTGGAGAAAGATTGGTGATGTTAGAAATGTGTTCTCAGCTCTATTTATAAGCTCCAAACTTAATCTAGCCGTTGGGATTAAAGTGGTAAAGAGTTGTGTACGAATACATAAAAAAAGGAATAACAGGACACAAATCTATACACCAACGGTCGACTGGATCGGGACAATTGGTCAACCGGTTAGTTAAAAACTAAATGATCGTTCGAACTAAGGTGCAGACGGTCAAACCAACTGGGCTGGAACTTAAGTGAACGGTCGAACAGATGGAAGGTTTGGTCGACCGTTTGAGTAAATTGGTCAGGATGAAACAATGCAAATTGAGATAACGGTCGACCGCAAAAGAGAATTGGTTCAACCGAAATAGTCTAGTAAGTTTGGTGCTGGAGCGTTTCATAAAAAGGTCGACCGTTTGAAAGTCTTGGTCGACCAAAAGACCAAATACGAAAAGGGGGTTAGGTGAGTATATGTATACGACCGTTGATATAATATGACAAGTATAACAATCATATTTAATACAAATACGGAAACCAATCGATCGACCAAAATGGACTTTCGGTCGACCAGTTTCTACTCTAACCAAGACACGTGTCAATACATGATTGGTGAGCGAGATAAGTATTGGTCGAACTGGGTAACATAGGTTGACAAAGAGAAACAGTCGAATGGGGAAATGAATTCGATCGACTGATTGACACTTTGAAAACACAATGGAATCGGTCGAACTAAGAGAATGTCTCGTCGACCGTTTGGGAAAAGAGAGGGCAATCTGTGAAATTCCGGTCAAAGCAAATGACCTATCAGTCGACCGGTAAAACCCAGAAAGCATGTTTTAAGGGAATTTCTATGTTTCGTCAATTTGCTATTGAAGTCAAAATGATATGGACTTAATTGTAAGACATCTATAGGTTCCCTAGGGGTCATGCAATGCAATTCATCAATGCTTTCAAGTGCCAAGTCACATTATAGCCTAAGTACAAGAAATATAAACCTATCTACTCTTCATTCTTCATTTCTTGTCTTGATCAATACTTGGTTCCTGCAATGTTAGAAATACAATATATGCATGTGATGATATTAATAGATTACATGTGTTTATTGATATGTTAGTGAATCATCACAACGGTTTAGCGATTATTTAGCCAAAAAGCCAACAAGTTCTATTTTTTTCCTTATTCAGACGCTTCCCTCCCACACTTTCCATTTTTGGGTCAGCATTTGCTACCAATGTCCAATGAAAACGGCATGACATGTTCAGCTCTTGTGGATCCGCTGGGTTTGGGTTTGTTGGTCAACACACACTTATAGGTCCATCCTCCGGGGCAAGTGCGGCTTCGTAGAGGTGTCTGTGATGCCAGAAGTCAATCACGCGTGGTACGGAAAGGCCGACTATTGGACGTACTTGTATGTGTGCAACTGAAATAACACGCTTGGATATCGTATTTTCATCGACGTCTAGGAGGTCACTGAAGGAAGATGTGAGGTCATGAAATGCCTCCAATGTTCACGCGTCCATGTGTAGGATTTCGTGCCCTATACTTATGTATATTTTTCAAATTTTTAACATGCATTTACGATCAATTTTCATATTTTCAATAATTTTTCATGTACAAAACATAGACTATACATCTTAATATATGTATCCTACTTAAATATTAAATTGTATAGAAGAAAATCATACCCAAAACGTTCTCTAAAACCTTTTTGAAGATCCGGAGTCGTTTTGCACTTGAATCGCCTTGGGATTCCTCCAAGTGTTCACCTAACACTAAACAAGATTTAGAGACAAAGGAACTAGTCAATCAATCTCTAATTCAAGGCTAGAATCTAGCTAATTACCCCTTTCATGCTCTTGAGAATTTAATTACTCAAACTCTCAACTAACAAGGGAATTTTTGGATGGATTTGATGGAGAAATATGGAGAGGAGAATTTTGCATTCATATAATAACAATAAGGAGATGAGGTCCTATTTATAGGACTTCCTCAAAACCTATTCATGTGCAACCCACTTGCACATGATCCCTTGTTAATAGGTGCTCTAATCTAATCATATTTCGACACGTAATCATTCTTTAAACTCCTCTGGCCGAATTGGAACAATTCCACCCATGATCAAAGAAATTCTCTTATTAATTCAAGCAAAACCGTGTAAAAACAGTCGACCAAAATTTCCAATCCATCAACCGATTGATCAAAAATTGACACCATCGGTCGGATTGTGCTCCTAGTCGATCAACCGAATCTTTACCAAGAAAGCTCCTGATGATTTCGGTCGAACCATGACCCACACCGGTCGACCGTTTCACAACAGAAAAAGTTCCTGTTATTTTCAGTCGAACCACACGTCCAACCGGTCGACTGTTTCCGAATTTAAAATTACTGTTAAATTCGGTAGACCGGTCCAAGAAAAACGTTCGACTGTTTTGCACTGTTTTTTCCTTTATCAAATTTTGGATTAATATCCAACAAAATTTGATCTTTGGTGTGTTAGCAAATTTATATTTTATAATTTTGTGGATCACATTATACTATGTAACATATTATCAAATACAATGTCAAACATTATACCCCATAATATATTTACATATCATATAAATTTATTAATTCTAACAATATCGCAATTACGACATATTTGATTTTAATATTTTACCACATGTATCGCAATATATCATATAAAATCTAAAATCAAATTTCTTATTTCCCAGTTCTGTGGTGTGACCTATATGAGGATCTAAGTTATACTGAGAATGATATAAAATATATTATATCATAAACTACAAGCGGTATCTAGCTACACATTATAGTTACTGATTGACATCACATAATGCATACATTTGTGTCTTGTATCCGTTATCTTTCACCTAAACAATGCTACGTAACGAGTTTTATGTTTAGGTTTTAGGAATAAATAGGTTTGGGTAGAAGAGGCTCAAAAAAGACTTAAAAGCAAGGAAAATGACGAATTGCAGGACTTATGGACTGAGATGCAAGAAAGACGGACCAAGATGTAAACCAAAAGGATCAATCAACAAATCAAGATGCGCCACACCATCATGAGGAGTATTTTGACAATTAGATCCGGGCTTAACCATCAAAAACCCAATCGGGTTCATCAAACATCAAGAAATCAAGCCAGAATCAAGTTACCCAAAACCAGACCCGGTCAACCCAACCAAGACCTCCAATTGGTGGTCCGTTTGGATCCAAACCCAATAAGACTTTGCAGGGTGTTGTATTAGTATGTATTTAGTCCATTTGTGGTATGCGTTTAGTCTCATACCGGAGGATTGTCCCTGATTGCCTTTTTCTATGACTATAAATAGAACTCTTCCTCATCATTTGTATTTACCCATTGCTTGGTAGCATTCACTCTATTTGGAGTAAGTCTTGGAGCAAAACCCAAGGTGGAGAAGAATGCTACTTGTAATGTGAGTCTTGTAAATAAAATAATTCTTCATAGTTTGTCTTAATGTTGTCTTTGTTTTAATGCTTCCTTGTTTATTTTGTTTTGTTTTCTTTATCATAGTATAATTAGAATGTATTCTTTTCTTAATGTAGTTTATAGTTTTATAAGTAGTGAGTAGTTCCAACCCCCTTTGGAGCGGTGGAGATGATGTTTATACATGCAATAAAGAGTGGAAATGAATGTTGAATTTTGAAATGTGTTGATAAATGTGAATGTATGCTTGCTTGTTTAGAGTAGAACACTTCACTTGATGGGTCTTGCCACAACTATTAGACACCTCCCATGCTTGTTTAGGTTCTGAAATAACCAACTTGTGTATATGAATGTTAATCAATTAGGTTAGTGATGAGATTGATAGGTTTTCCCATAACCATTAGACATTTCCTATACATGAAAACACTACCTACATTTGTGCCTATTGAACGCATTCTTCACCATCTTATTACATATGTGCACTCACTCCACCCCTTAGGGGTCTCTATTCCTGATTTGCAGCTTTGCATTAAGTTCCCTTAGTTTAGATTGAATCACTTGTTAGTTGATATCTTTCGCATTTCTTCTTACTAGTTTAGTGTAGCTTAGCATAGCATAATCAAATTTCTTCCCCCTTTTTGCCATTTGATTTCGAACAAACCAAAATCGACTCACCTCCCTGTGGATAGACCCGTACTTGCCACAACTTCATCGCAACCGTGCACTTACGGTTTAAACTTTAATCTCAAACAAGGTTTTGGCACCGTTGCCGGGGAGGTGCTCTGTTCAGGCTCTGGTTTGGAAGATTCGAGTGGGTTTAATATTTTTTCTTTAGTTTTTGGATGTAGCAGGGACTTGGCACCATCATGGGGAGTCAATAGGAGAAGTTTGGAGGAAAACAGAGATAGACAGACTGCCAATCAGCGGTGGTGGACGGCCAACTGGCGGCCTGGTGAGCTCAGCTTGCTCTCTCCTTTCTTTTGGTTGTTGTTGGTTTTAATCTAGTGGTCTGGGAGCTCAATTTTGCATCTTGTGACCTATAGTTTGCTCCCAGATCAATCAATTCCCCTTTTTAAGACAACTTGGACCATAAAACGCAAAGCAAAAGATTAGACTAATTGTCATCTAGGTCATGCATCACTTGTAGACCTCGCATGCACATTGTCTTTCATTTACTTTAAATTCCTGTTGTCGATTGCTGGCGTGAGGTATGTGCACCCGTTCTCTCATCATACATGGTTAGAGCATGCATTAGTTAGTAAGGTGCATTGTAACAAGAGTGGGGAGTGCTTGTTTGGTGAGTTGCTTGCTAGCCTAAGATTTCAAAACATATTTAAGGGGCAACACCTATAAGGTGGGGGATTTCATCACCCCTCCCTTAGCCCCAAAAAGCTCACTCAAGTGAAGCCTTAATCTAAAATCAAGTACACATTGACCACTAGGACTCAGGCACATTAGGAGAGTGATTCGGTTGCGACCGTCATAGCCTGATCGACGTTGCCCACTTTGTCGATAGTAGGTGAGACGAGATCTCTGGATCTTGGCTCACTTTCTGGGCTTTGCGGTCTTCGTCATAGGGATGTGAGGCATGTTGTGGCCGTGTGAGATCACAGTTAGGTTTCGTGTAGCTGTAAGGACCCATAACCCGCTTAAGCTTGTTTGAGCCGTGTTTGCTATACTAGGCTTCTGCCCTCACTCTTTACCCATGCTAGTTTTTTGGGATTCTTCCCTTCTCCTCTGAGTCATCTTCTTCTCATCTTCTTCTACGTTCTAGTCTCCTCCCCTTTACACTCCCGGTTAGTGTTTTAGGGTCGAGTCGAGCACTTTTGGCGAGCTTGGCCTCGTGGTGGTGAGAATGGTTGACTCGAGAGTTCTTTGGCGAGATGGACGGTTACATGGGCAACCATCCATATCATTGTTTGGACCAGGACTATTGTCCCTGGTACTCCGGACCCATGTATCCTGGGGTGCCTCAGACAGACACCCTGTATGGTTGCGACAATCTTGATTGTGTGACTGAGCAGTCTTCAAATTGGGGTAATATGAGAGAGTCACAGTCTGCTAGAACACCATCTAGTTACGTCGGATCATATGTTGGTCAACAAACTGAGACATTACAAGAACCTTTGGCCTCTTTCATGCATGTGGTAGATGACATGGGTGCACCGGTAGCCCCTGTGATTGTACCCTGTGACTATTGCGGTTGAGTGTTCATGTTTTCGGGGAATGTCCTTATGTTCCCCCAGAGCTTGAGTATGAGCACACATTTTCCCAAAATGCTCAATGTGACCTTTACTCATCTGCGTACAACCCGAGATGGATGGATTCGTGGGGAGATAATTCTTATTCAAATTCGTATACATCATTTCCACCCTTGTATCCCCCTCCCGAATACCAAGTGTTCTACCAACACCCTACTCCGAATCATTGGACTCATTCTCACCCTATCAAAATACCCAACCCAACAATTTCCCAAATTCTGACTTGCGCCTCACAGTTGACCCCAGACTTGATTCTTTAGAACAAACCCTCCAAACGTTCATGGAAACCACTCAAAATGTAATGAAGTCCACTCAAAATTCCATGCAAACTATGGAAATGTATGTGAGTCAAATTACACAACAATTAAATAAATGTGGGGAGGGTGACATTTCTTGTCAACATGAGGATTCATCTTGTGATATCGAACCCCCACCACATTCACAAATTCAAAGCACAATCTTTCAAAATCAAACTCCTAGTCAGTCTGAGGGACTTGAGGTTTCAATTCATGATCACATGGTGGGGGATTCGATCCAAATTGAGAAGAGCATGGACCAATTTCATTATGAGTTGGCACATGATTGTGCCTTAACTTTTTGTCCCATGGCCCTTGAGCGACATGATCTTCTTGTCGTGCCTCTTAAGGACTCACCTATGGTGGAGCAAGAGCTCCCTAGCTCCCTTCAGATTTACTTATGAAGCTGAGTTGGAAACATGCAAGAAAAATCAGCAAAGAATAACGAGAAAAAACTAATTCCGCAAATTAAAAAAGTAACTACAATTTGGGTGTGATTGGTTCATAGTAAGTCAGAGAAGTTTTGGAACTTTAGTTTCATGACTTCCCTTCATTTTGGAGTGGAAGTGGCGAAAGCCGTCCCAACAACAAACTTGTAATGTTGTGTGATTGACATCATTTCATGCTTATATTTGTATCTTATATCCATTATCTTTTACCTAAACAATGCTATGTAACGAGTTTTATGTTTAGTTTTCAGGAATAAATAGGTTTGAAGAGATGAAGCATACAAGGACCCAAAAGCTGGGAAAAAAGACTGAATTGTGAGATCTGGGGACTGAGATGCAAGGGAGAAGGACCTCAACGTAAGACCAAAGGACCTAAGAGCAAAATAGAATACTCCACACCATCATGGGGAGTATTTTATCAATTCGATTCGGGTCGGAGCTCCAACAAACCAAGTAAATGCATCCAAGACCAACAAATATACAATGACAAGCCCACAACAAAACTAAGCGGGATCCAAACCATATAGACCGCCAATTGGCGGTCCAAGACCGCTAATTGGCAGTCTGTTTTGGCCCAAATCCGCTCAAATTTCTCCAGCACATGTATTAGAGGATGTTTAGGCCATTTGTGGTATTTGTTTAGTCCCACATCGGGGGATTGTCCCGGATTTCCTTTTTCTTTGGCTATAAATAGAACTCTTCACCTTCTATTCTAATCACACCATATTTTAAGTGGATTCTTCATACTAGAAGTGAGGCCTTGAAGCACACACTAAAGTAGGAGGATGCTACTTGAAATGTGAGTCACTTTAATAAATGTTTCTTTATTATGTTGTTTGTTTTATGTTTCTTGTTTTACTTTGCTTAATTTCATTTCATTAGTTTTTTTAGTAGCTTAGTTAATATGCTTTCCTTTCTTGGTTTAATAATTAGTGTAATGTGTAGTGAGTAGTTCCATCCCCTTTGGGGGGTGGAGTAGATGTTCATACATGCATTAGAGAATGGAATGAATGCTTTATTTCCAATGTGTTGATAAAACATGAATGTATGCTTGCTTGTTTAGGATAGAATTTATAACTTGATGAGTTTTGCCAAAATGATTAGACACCTCTCATGCTTGTTTAGATTCTGAAATAAACAACTTGTATATGTAAATGTTAATCAACTTGGATGGTGAACGGATTGATAGGTTTTGCCATAACATTTCGACACTTCCTATGCATGATAACACCACCTTTATTTGTGCTTAAAGAATGTGTTCAACACCCACCTCTTTGTATGTGTGCACTCACTCCACCCCTTAGGGGTTTTCCCATTCCTAAATTCCAGCACTCTTATTTTGTTCTTAGCTTAGTTGTTATTTCATCGTTTCTTTCTTTCTTTCGCATTTCGTACTTCTTAGCGTAGTGTAGCGTAGAGTAGCATAATCAACTATCTTCTCCATTTTTTCGCCACTTGATTTCGTGCAAACAAGAGGCTGCTCACCTCCCTGAGGACGACCCGTATTTGCCACCGCTTCAACGCGGCCGTGCACTTGCGGTTTAATTAAAACGTTCAATCAAGTTTTTTGGCGCCGTTGCCGGGGAGGTGCCAGTCCAGACTCTTGTTTGGACGATTCGAGTGGATTTAATTTGTGTTTTGTAGTTTTTCTTTGTTTCAAGAGACTTGGAATAGCAAGGGAGGCTACTGGAGAAATTTGAAGACGAACGGGGCACTTCAGACCGCCAATCAGCGGTCTGGTGAGCTCTGTTCATCTTGTATTTTCTTTGTGTTGTTTCTCTAATTGATCTAGTAATCTGGGACTCAATTGTGCATGATTCTGACTCTTAGATTGCTCCCAGATTAATAATCAACTTCCCTTAAGCAACTTGGACCCTAAAACTCAAAGCAAAAGATTAGGCATTCATTTTGTTTAGGTCATGCATCATGTATGTGACTTAGGCATATAGATTGTCTTTCATTTTAGCTTTATTTTCAGTTGCTGAGTGCTGGTGTGAGGTACGCACCTTCTACTCTCATTCATGCATTTCGTATGAACATGCATTAGTTAGTAGGAAGTGCATTGAAACAAGTGTGATTTGAGCGTTTGTTTGGAGAGTTGATTGTTAGATTTAGACTCCAAAACGCTACTAAGGAGGGGCTGTCCCATAAAAGATAAGGTGGGGGATTTCATCACCCTTTCCTTCGCCCCAAAAACCACACTAATCAAGAGCCTAATTTTAAAATCAAGTAGACATTGGCCCTAAGGACTTCGGGCGCATTAGGAGAGTGATCCGGTCTCGACCGTCATGACCTGATCGGCGTTGCCCTATTTGTCGATAGTAGGAGAGACGAGATCTCCGGATCTTGGCTCCCTTGCTGGGCTTTGTGGTCCTCGTCGTAGGGAGTTGATGCCGTGTGACCTCGCAGTTAAGCGTCGTCTAGCTGTAAGGACCTATAGCGACCTTAGGATTTCTTGAGCCTTTTTGCTTGTGTGCTTCTACCTGTACCCATCCACCGTAGCATAAGGAATTCTTCCCTTCTCTCCTGAGTCATTCTTTCTCTCCTGTGTCTCCCCGTCTTCTCCTCTACGCACATTCTTTGTTAAAAAAAAGAAAAAAAGGGTTTTGGTTTGTGTGTGTGCACCTTTGTGCATGCTTTCGTGGACACGAGACGAGAGGGGTCGTTTGACGAGGAGCGTTGTCAATCCGGCTTCGGTAATCAATTTCTCGACGCCTTCCTCCTCTCGTGTCGCACACAGTCTGGGTTCAATGGCTACTAATTTCCGTGAGGAGGAGCAGTTGCTGGACTAACTTGTTCGACCTGTTCTTCCAGTTGTCGTTGTCATACCTCTCCGTGATCGATGCTATCCGAGCCGTACATCTCTACCCTCATGCATCGTATTGCCAGAGGCTAATGGGAACCATTTTGAGGATAAGCCTCAGTTTTTTTCCATGCTCCCTCATTTCACTGGGAAATGTGACCCCTATATCTTTCTCAGGGAATTTGAGGAGGTCTGTGCTATGTTCAAACTGCAACAACTTAGCACAGACTTCATTCATCTTAGGCTTGTCCCCTTTGCGCTGAAGGATGATGCCAAGAAGTGGTTGTACAACAACCAGGTGAATGCCTTTAGGACTTGGGATGAGTTTCAGTCTGCATTGCTCAAAAAGTATTTTCCAAATCATCGGACTCAAAAATTGAGGAACGAAATCAATTCGTTCTATCAACATGAGACTGAATCATTCCATGCATACTTAGAGAGGTTCAAGGAGCTACTATCCTCATGCCCTCACCATGGCATTGAGTTGTGGCGTCTTTGTCAGATTGTTTACGAGGGTCTTCACATCTCATCCCGAACGCTCCTTGAGTCCATGTGTCAAGGAGAGTTCTTGGGAAAGGATGAAAGGGAGGCATGGGCTTTCCTAGAAGACCTTTCTGCGAAAACAATGCAATGGGAGAGTGTAAGGGAACCAGCTGCATTATCTAGTATAGGAGCGAGGATCGCGAATGCAAACTCGACTAGATCGGGTACCGCATTTGCTATCGATACCACTACGGCCACCGAGGCACGCATGACGGCCTTAATGCGCCGTATGGATTCGATTGAGCTCCAAAACCAACCAATTGCACCTCACATGTCCACATTTGGTCGAGTTCCCTGTCATTCATGTGGTAGGATAGGTCATGTAGAAAGCGAGTGTGCGTCCATTCCTCCTGAGATGGAACATGTCAACGCCATCTATGACAGAGCTAGGAATGACCCATACTCATCATCTTATAATCCTGGATGGAGGAACCACCCCAATTTTTCATGGAACCAAAATAATGCCCCGGGTGGTCATTCAAACTCCTCTCGACCACCTAACCAATCATACCAACCTCCTATGCATGCTCATTCATATCAGCAACCCCAAGTTCCAAACACCAATACACCAGGTTTCCCAAATTCTAACAACTTTGAAACCCGGTTTAATTCTCTTGAGAACTTGACTCGTGGGCTTGAGAACTTGACTCGTGGACTTGAGAACTCTGTGAAATTTTTTGTGTCATCCACAAGTCAAGTTCTTACTTCAAATCAGCAGACCATCAAATCTCTAGAGCTTCAGATGGGTCAATTGGCTCAGTCTGTACATGAAAGACAGAGAGGGTCTTTTCCTAGCCAGCCTGAGGCTAACCCCCGCATGTACCAGCAACAACGCGTGCAAAATGAGAATGTGGTACCTCGGGGGAGGCAAGTGAACCATGTGGAGGAACATGTTCACCATGTCAATTCCATTGTGACCTTAAGGAATGGAAAACAGGTTGACAATCACATTTCCTTACCATAACCACCACCATCTATGCAGCCCCTTAGTGGGAATGGTGGTGAAGAAGAGGCTGAGGGTGAGGGTAATACACCAACGCCTCCATCTCAGGCACTGCAGAAAACCTACCTGCCAAAAGCTCCTTATCCAAGTATGTTAACCAAAACGCAGAGTGACACAATGGACAAGATATTAGAGGTGATTAAGCAAGTTAAGGTTAACATCCCCTTGTTGGATGTCATCCAACAAATACCTCAATATGCCAAAGTGTTGAAGGATCTCTGCACCACCAAGAGGAAGACCAATGTTCCTAAGAAATCATTCTTGGCTTTAAATGTAAGCTCACTTTTGTCCAATCCCGCCTACACAAAATACAAGGACCCTGGGTGTCCTACTATTCAGTGCACGATAGGGGACACTAGCATGAGTAATGTTTTGCTTGATTTAGGAGCAGCGGTCAACCTCCTCCCATTTTCTGTCTATCAACAATTAAATTTGGGAGAATTGAAACCAACTAAGATCACCCTCCAATTGGCGGATAGATCCATTCGTATTCCAAAGGGGATTATCGAGGACGTGCTTATCAAAGTTGGAGATTTTATATTTACAGTCGATTTTGTTGTCCTCGATACCAATCCTGTTGCGAACACCCACTCTCAAATACCTTTGATTTTGGGTAGACCATTTCTGGCAACTTCCAACACCTTAATTAATTGTAGAAATGGTCTCATGAAGCTCTCATTCGGTAACATGAGTGCCGAGTTTCATGTGTTCAACTCTGGTAGGCAGCAGGAGCTCATGGATCAACCTTTAAATCTAAATCTCATCCGCCAATTGGAGAAAGCACCACCAAATCAACGAACACCCCTAATACCAAGGCAACTCATTGAGAATGTTTGTGGGCCCAACGAAAACTCATTGCCTTTCTTTGCAATGCAACAGAGAGCTGGCATCAAACACAAATGTCCAAAAGGAGTGTTCGTTGCATGATTCAGTTGAGAGTACTAGTGAGAGTGAGACACCTCATCATATGCCTATACCAGAAGGCGTCTCTACCTCATGTCCCATGGTCATTGAGCCATTTGAGCTTCATATTGACTCCAACAAGGACCCACCTATGACCGAGCTTATGTTTGATGATCTAAATGATGGTGGGAGGTCCTTGTTGGATGACTTGGGGAGAAGTCCCATTCTTAGTGATGCAGGTCTGCTGCATCCATCGAATGAACTTAAGGAACTCATTCCGATGCACCCACCTATTGGTTGGAGGGTTTTGTTCGATAAGCAACTAAACCCTAGTGAGGCAACACAACTTCATTCTTTGTTGCCCACACCCAACCAATATCATGAGGGGTTCGAGCCGTTCAGGTTTGACCTTTCACCCCTCGTGACACCTTAGAGTACCGGTGAAGTTTGTCCATCTCGGCAAGTCTCTGGTCCTCATGACTTGATGTTCTCATTTTATGTTCCTTGACCAAATGATTATGAGAATATCGTTGTTACTGTATATATAATGTAAAAAAAATTCGAAAAAAAACAAAAGAAAAAAAAGTGTCTAATAAAAGACTCCATGAGCGAGCATTGATTGTTGTGGGCCCCAACCCTTGTGTACTTGGGCCACATTTCTTCACGTATTTTTCTCCCCTCTTCAGTATCTCACAGGTTTTGAGGAATTCGGGTTTGTGTCCATCACTATAACCATGAACTTCCTGTTGCGCTTAATATTGGTGAGATATATTCTTTTTCATGCATAAATCCATGTAGTATCTTGTTCACATTCATTGAGGACAATGCATGAAGTAGGTGTGGGGGGTGCTTTACGTGTGTACATAGTCGAGTATTTTCTTTTGATTTTTGTTTTCTTTTGTGTGCAGTGCTAGGGTTATGTTAGTGTGCTGCATTTAATATCGATATATCTGATTTCCATGGTCCTTGGGTGACTTCTCTTCTTTTGGTTGCCTAGTGCTTTAAAGTTTTCACATTTCTTTCAAAATCCTCATGTGTTTGCGAGAAAATGTTTTTGTGGGTTTTTGCGTGTGTTTAGGATGTGCAAAACCGTTGAGAGGCAAAGTAAAAAGAAAGCTCCCAAAATTGTTTTGAACTTGATGCATTAGGATATCTAGTTTACTGGCCTTAGGTCTTATCAAGTCGTTAGGATGCACCCCAGTTTTTCCTCGGAGTGCGTGTAATCATAGGATTTCAGCACTCAAACATTTAAAGAAGTCCACCCTGAACCTAGTGGGTCAAATAATTCGTGTCTGTTAGTATAAGGAAGTTTGTCGTAGTCAATGACCCTTAATCTCTTTTTTGTGAAACTTAAGTGTAGGGGTTTTGGTTCCCATGTAGATAAATAAATAAGTGGTGTTCTCTCTTCTCGCACGTCTCCTATCACTCGGGAAAGTAGGTCTGAGGGGATTTTGTGCCTGGTGCTTTCGAGTCATCTGACCTGGGATGCACCGACCGAACTCCCGTTACACGGGTGGTAGGGATCGCCCTATGTGGAGATTTGGGGGAAGGTGTACGTGATAGTGTAAGTCCTCATAGGCAATGATGCACGAAACCTGACCCTGGGAGAATCAAACACCAACCAATAAACTGCTCCAAAGAAAAAGAAAAAGAAAAAAAAGTGTCAAATAAGAACCAAACTGGACTTTACACATTGTATCACATTCAGAAGTTAAGGTTTCCCATGTCTTTCACTTAAGTCCTTGACTAACTTTCACGAATAATTCATTAGGCTAGGTGTGTGGACCGATTACATATATAGAGTCGACCCGTAGTATTACCGCGTCCCATGATCGACAAAATAAGTCCAACGAGTCGTGTAGCTAGATTAATTAATGCATCTTGTTCGGATTTTGTGGGTATATCCGCTGAAAACCCTCAGGAGACAACACTCCTCCTCCTTGGCGACAATGAGGTTTAACGGCTTGTTGCACGTGCTAAGTGCAACCTTGATTCCTACGAAAGTGAGTTAGGATTTCGTGTTTTTCGTATGCATTTTCCTTTCTTTGTTTTGCTCGGGACTAGCAAAAGTTAGGTGTGGGGGTATTTGATTGACATCATTTCATGCTTATATTTGTATCTTATATCCATTATCTTTCACCTAAACAATGCTATGTAACGAGTTTTATGTTTAGTTTTCAGGAATAAATTGGTTTGAAGAGATGAAGCATAAAAGGACCCAAAAGCTGGGAAAAAGGACTGAATTGTGAGATCTGGGGACTGAGATGCAAGGGAGAAGGACCTGAACGTAAGACCAAAGGACCTAAGAGCAAAATAGAATACTCCACACCATCATGGGGAGTATTTTATCAATTCGATTCGGGTTGGAGCTCCAACAAACCAAGTAAATGCATCCAAGACCAACAAATATACAAAGACAAGCCCACAACAAAACTAAGCGGGATCCGAACCATATAGACCGCCAATTGGCGGTCCAAGACCGCTAATTGGCAGTCTGTTTTGGCCCAAATCCGCTCAAATTTCTCCAGCACATGTATTAGAGGATGTTTAGGCCATTTGTGGTATTTGTTTAGTCCCACATCGGGGGATTGTCCCGGATTGCCTTTTTCTTTGGCTATAAATAGAACTCTTCACCTTCTATTGTAATCACACCATATTTTAAGTGACTATTCTTTCTACTAGAAGTGAGGCCTTGAAGCACACACTAAAGTAGGAGGATGCTACTTGAAATGTGAGTCACGTTAATAAATGTTTCTTTATTATGTTGTTTGTTTTATGTTTCTTGTTTTACTTTGCTTAATTTCATTTCATTAGTTTTTTTAGTAGCTTAGTTAATATGCTTTCCTTTCTTGGTTTAATAATTAGTGTAATGTGTAGTGAGTAGTTTCATCCCCTTTGGGGGTGGAGTAGATGTTCATACATGCATTAGAGAATGGAATGAATGCTTTATTTCCAATGTGTTGATAAAACATGAATGTATGCTTGCTTGTTTAGGATAGAATTTATAACTTGATGAGTTTTGCCAAAATGATTAGACACCTCTCATGCTTGTTTAGATTCTGAAATAAACAACTTGTATATGTAAATGTTAATCAACTTGGATGGTGAATGGATTGATAGGTTTTGCCATAACATTTAGACACTTCCTATGCATGATAACACCACCTTTATTTGTGCTTAAAGAATGTGTTCAACACCCACCTCTTTGTATGTGTGCACTCACTCCACCCCTTAGGGGTTTTCCCATTCCTAAATTCCAGCACTCTTATTTTGTTCTTAGCTTAGTTGTTATTTCATCGTTTCTTTCTTTCTTTCGCATTTCGTACTTCTTAGCGTAGTGTAGCGTAGAGTAGCATAATCAACTATCTTCTCCATTTTTTCGCCACTTGATTTCGTGCAAACAAGAGGTTGCTCACCTCCCTGAGGACGACCCGTATTTGCCACCGCTTCAACGCGGTCGTGCACTTGTGGTTTAATATAAAACATTCAACATTGTGAAACTCTTGAAACCCAACTTCTAGAACTTCATTAAGTTTTCCTGCACACCAGCCACCATAATTCTTTCTGGAAGTTCATTTCCCACACATTCATGTTATTTTCTTGCAAATCAGTCGCAACCTTAACTTACACAAGTTGTTGAGGAGGTTGAGAGAGTGTGGATTTGAGACATGGGCACAAGGAATCATTAGAGGCTAATGCTAAACTCAACAACAATACCATTAATTTGATACATAGAAACCCAAGATGGATGTCCAAAAAATTGAAATATCTTTGGCTGGAAAAAATTGTTCATTTTGAGATTTTACTCTGCATGACATACTGTTAACCCCTCTCTCTTTACCTTTCTCTCCCCAAAATCCCTAAACCCAAACTCATCTCCCTCCCTCATCCTCCTCTCCCTTCCTCCGTACTCCGACGACGACGACGAGGAGCTCCGACTTCCGTACGTGCGCGTGGAGGGGAAGTCGTCCCCTTCAACGACGAGTTCTTCTCGGCTCGATTTGAGTCAAGGTACGCCATCCACCTCCTTATTTTTCGAGTTCCTTGGGTTGGATGGGTTTCTGGGGAGGTGATGGAGGAGGGACGATCGGCAGTTGTGGCACTGGTGGCCGGAGATGAGGAGGGAGTCGAGAGGGGGACAATGTGAGGAATGTTGCAAGGTGATGTCATAGTTGAGGCCGTTCGGGGTCATGCCGGGTGGTGGCCGGAAGTGGAGGCGGTAGGGTTTGATCGGGAGTGGGTTTTGGTGTTGGGTAAATTGCACGAGGCCCCTGGTTTTTGTAATTATTTGGGTTGAATGATTTGTTGATTTTATATTTGGAACAACCCTGAAGTTATTTGTATTTGGTTAATTAATGAATAATTGATAATTTCAGAATAAACCCTTAACTTATTGGTAATTGAATTAAATAAGTAATAATTGGAATAGTTGTGGAAACCCTTAAATTTTTTATAATTGAATAAATAATGTATGATTGGAATAATTGCCCGATAAACCTTCGTTTTGCCATAATTGTGAGAAATTATTTAAATTAAGGAAAATTGCCCTCTGCACCCTGGAAATTCATATATATTGTAGAAAAATTCAGAAATTGGGAAATTTGTTGTTTTCCTTAAACTTTTGAGAATTATATTTCGATACGAAATTTTGGTGGAATTACACTTATACCCTTGTACCTTGATTGTGGATTTAAAGTTATATTTTCTTCATGCCGCTTATGTGATTTTGCAGTTCGGTTCATGTTTATTGCTCTATAACTGGTCGGGGTTGTGAACCCGTACTGTTGGGGGTAAATTGCATTTACCCCTTGCCTAGTGAGACTGTGAGAAAGTGAGAGGTTCATGGGAATGATTGTTCACCCACGTTGTTGCGAGTGGTCGTTGGAGCGTTGCTTACGGACTCTAGCGTGTGGTCGAGTAGTGGAGAGTGGCGTGTGAGGCACGTACGACTAGATGTTATGGGGTTTCCCTTGTTGGGCGGTTTACCAGCGTTGTTAAGAGTGACCGTTGCAGCTGGGCTCGTGGGCTCGGGTGTTGTAGTTGGATTCCCGGAGTTGTGTTTTCCCCTATGTTGTTGTGGCTCGGAAGGGTCCACCCACGTTGTGACGAGTGACCGTTAGGGAGCGTTGCTCACGGGCTCGGGCGTGTGGTCGGCTTCCGAAGCCGAATGTGGAACTGGTTAGCTCTCCACCGTTGTGACGTGTGGCCGTTGGAAGCGTTGCTCACGGGCTCGGGCGCGTGGTTGGAGTAGGGTGTTGCATTGTGGGCCGGATGCACGGTCTGGTCGAGGGTGCACGCTCAGCCTGGCTGGGCGTTTGGTCGCCTTGGGCCGTGTGACAGTTCTGCCATGAGAGCGGGTTGAGTGTTGCCTTGTGGGTTGGATGCGCGGTGGGGGTAGAGGTGCACGCTCGATCTCACTGGGCGCGTGACCGCCTTGGAACACGAGACCAGTGTGAGCCGTCAGGGATGGCTAGACCTTGTTCGGTGTCAGGTTGGGGTGGTGTACTGGGTCTTTATTTGAGACTCAGGCGTTCCTGTTCGTGTGCAGGTGGGACGCGATAGGTGGTTGGAGGCGGCTTGGGCTTGGGACACGTGGACTAGATCTGTTGAGCTCAATGTCATATATATTTCCTACTTCTCTTAGTAGTTGTATAGTAGGATTCAAAGTTCTTGTATTTTCCTTCCGCATTGTACCTTCACTTTGAACTTATTATAAATTTTAATTAGGGCTTCAAGTTGGTTATTTCAGTTAATGTCCCTTTTTCGCTTCCTTTTAGTATTGTGATTATTACTGTTTCCCGAGTGCGTATTAGGGGCGTTACAGCTTGGTATCAGAGCTCAGGCCAGTCTATTCGCGTACAATCCAAGTAGGACCTTTTAGCACACTTCCGTTAGTTTTGCGTGTTCGAATTTTTGTTTCGTGGGGGAGATGTCGCCCCGTCAAGGTGCTAGTTTGAGGTGTGTAGACTCCTCCGCACCTATTTTTCTCAAGAGGGGAAACGAGTGATGCGAGACTAGTTAGAGCGCTTAGGCACGTTTATGGAGGAGCATGCGAGAAGGCCTCATCATGAGGACAGGGGCGAGATTCTTGATCTCTTTATGCGGCAGCACCAACCGACCTTTGTTGGAGGGACAGACTCAGAGGCAGCGGAGGATTGGATTTTCAGGATCTAGCAGATTTTCGAGGTGATTGCATGTTTGCCTGGGTGTCAGGTGGGGCTAGCCACATACATATTTAGTTGGCTAGCGATAAGTTGGTGGATGTCTACTGCCGCGGTGGTCTTTGGAGGCGCGACCGTGATCAGGTGGGAGGACTCTCTAGGGCAGTTCAAGAAAAAATGTTTTCCAGGGCACGTTCGTGACCCTCTGAGATGCGAGTTTCTGACATTCCAGCACGGAGATCTGAGCATGGATCAGTATATCTACAAGTTAATCTCTTAAGAGAGATATTGTGCGGAGATCTTTAGTACGCCCGAGCAGAGGGCAATGAAGTTTGCTGAGAGACTTTAACAGCCACTTCGGCGAGCAGTACTTACTAGTATGCCTCGAGCACTAGATGTTGAGTACCCGAGTCACACTCAGGAGAGCAGGGGGTTTGGCGGTTGTATTGATTGGTTCAGTGGGGGCGGAGGTGGTAGTTTCCACGACAGGACTCAGCCTAGGGGCAGATTCGGGGGTCGTCCTGAGAAAAAGCAGTGATCAACAGAAGGGAGTGCCAGTGATGTTGTGGACATTGTCGTCGTTCACACCAGGGACGAGAGTACGGTTGGATTGGTGTATGGCTAGAGTGTAGATAGTTGAGTCACAGGGCACGTGATTGCCCAGGTAAAGAGGAGCAAGCAACGACAGTGGCGGCATTGGTAGTGGCGGAGCAGCGAGGTCCTGTTTCACCTGCGGGAAGCCGGGGCACATTGCACGTGACTGCACGACACAGAGACTGGGTACCAGGGGTACCAAGTCTGCAGTTTGGTCGTCGAGGACCGCAGGACGTCTTCTGAGGCACGCTTGGAGGATTCTGCAGCTGCGCCAGCTAACGTGGTTGAAGTTACGCTTGATGTTGCCATTCATGTGGTCAGGATTTTATTTGATAGTGGTGCTACACATTCCTTCATTGCTGAGACATTTGCGAGCATAGTGGACTTTAATGTGATACTCATGATGGACTGGTTGTCCTATTATGACATGCTAGTTCATTACCGAGAGCGGGAGATTTTGAATCCGAGGGCAGTGGGTCAGTGTCTATGGTTTGTGGCATGCACAACAGAGATGATTGTATCATCAGTTCCGCGCAAGAGGTGCAAAAGCTTTTCAGTCAGGGTGTGCAGCATTTCTGGCGAGTGCAGTGTTGACTGAGAGTCAGTGACCCAGATTGGATGACATGTATCGACTGGCAGATGTTGAATAAGGTGATTGTCAGGAACCGCTACCGTCGTGGAGGATCGATGACATCTTTGATCAATTGAAGTCGGTGTAGGTCTTCTCGAAGATTGACTTGAGGTCCGGATACCATCAGTTGAGGATCAGAGATGTTGACGTGTCGAAGACAGCTTTCACACGAGATCTAGACATTATGAATTATGGGAATGTCCTTCGAGCTGACGAACGCACATGCAACGTTAATAGATGTGATTAAGCCGTTCAGGCATTAGTGTGATTGTGTTCGTGGATGATATCTTGATATATTTCTCGAACCATGAGACGCACAGAAAGCATTTGCGGACCGTACTAGAGGTGTTGAGGGAGCCGCAGTTGTATGTCAAGTATTGAAATTGAGTTTTGGCTTGATAGCATGACATTCCTTGGGCACATCATGTTAAGGACAGTACCTAGGCGAACCAGCAATAAATGAGGCAGTGAAGTAGTGGCAGACACCAACATTAGTGTCAGAGGTCAGAAGTTTGTGGGATTGAAAGGTTATTACCTACGCTTGGACTCAGAAGTGGGAGAGTTCAGTTGCTCGTCTGCTAGTCTATGAGTGGAGAATGTTGGAGGACCTAGTTCAGAAGAGGCCATTTGCAACAGCAGACAACGAGGTTATGCTGGTCAGTGTACGGGTTGAGCCAGACATAGTGGAGCGCATTGTCCACGCACAGGCAGAGGATCTAGGGAGGGCCACCTTGATGCAGTCAGTAGAGACTGATAAGTTAGATTTCCAAATAGCATCAGATGGGGGCCTGAGGTTCCGGAGTAGACGTTGAGTGTCGACGACAACTGACTTGCCAAGAGAGGTCATGGAGGAGGCTCATTATGCTCGCTACACGATCCATCCGGGGAGCATGAAGAAGAATATCGCGGAGTTTGTATTCTGGTGTTTAGTCTGTCAGCAGGTGAAGATGAAGCATCAGAGGCCTATAGGCGTGTTGCAGAGGATTGAGATTCCAGAGAGAAAGTGAGAGCACGTGACCATGAATTTCATTACGGGGCTACTGAAGACGAGACGTTTCCACGACGCGATATGGGTAATTGTGGGCCGATTAACCAAGTTGACGCACTGTGGCGATACATATGACGTTACCACTGAGTAGCTTGGCATAGTTTTACGTGGATGAGTGCCAGTTTCTATCATCTCAAACCGAGACACGCGGTTCACATTAGGATTTTGGGGGTCGCTTCATAGGGCATTGGGGACGAAGTTGAAGTTCAGTATGGTTTTTCACCCTCAGATGTGTAGTCAGTCAGAGACGACCATACAGACGCTCGAGGGCATTTTGAGAACGTGTGCTTTAGACTGGGCAGACAGTTGGGATGAGCACTTATCGTTAATCGAGTTCGCTTACACAACTTTCATGCCGGTATAGGGGTGGAACCTTTTGAGGCATGTACGGACGAGAGTGCAGATCACCCTCGTGTTGGGGTGTGGTGGGCGCGAGACAGTTAGTTGGACCAGAGATTGTCTAGCAGTGCGCAAAGCAAGTGGATGTTATCAGACAGAGGTTGGCCACATCGCAGAGTAGGCAGAAGAGTATGCAGATCATTGTCGACGAGAGTTGAGTTTTGCAGTCGGAGACCACGTGTTCTTTAGGATATCCCCCGCTAAGGGAGTGATACAATCAGGTTGTAGAGGAACGCTGAGTTCGTGCTTTGTGGGGGCAGTTTGATGCTCTTGGCAAAGTTGGTGTCGTGACGTATCGAAATCACGTTGCCGCCACAGTTTTTGGGCATGCATGGAGTCTTACAAGTTTGATGTTGAGGAAGTATGTCGCTTACCCTTTCCATGTGTCGGAGGTGGATACGCCTGCGGTGTAGTCGGGCTTGTCGCTGATTAGAGACCGGGAGAGATAGTCAATCGGTGGGAGCATCAGTTACGTAAGAGAGTCTTTTAGATGGTTAATGTCGATGGTTGTACCGCGACCCACGAGAGGCTACATGAGAGATCGAGGCAAATATGCGGGAGTTGTACTCAGAGCTTTTCGGTGTGTAGCCTGCATTTATTTCGCAGACGAAATTCTTTTTGGTGGGGTGATTGTTAACCCCTCTCTGTTTACCTCTCTCTCCCCAAAATCCCTAAACCCAAACTCATATCCCTCCCTCATCCTCCTCACCCTTTTTTCATACTTCGATGACGACGACGGCGAGGAGCTCCGACGTCCGCACGTGCACGCGGAGGGGAAGTCATCCCTTTCTCTGGGGAGTTATTCTCGGCTCGATTTGAGTCAAGGTACGCCACCCACCTCCTTGTTTTTCGAGTTCCTTGGGTTGGATGGGTTTGTGGGGAGGTGATGTAGGAGGGACGACCGGCGGTTGTGGTTGGATTAGGGGCGTTACACATACAAAAATAAATAAATACACAATCTTATGAATACAATTTAGGAGCATAAAAAATCCAACACCAAATAAACCAAAAAACACAGAAACCAAAAAACAGTAACAAAAAATCTAAACGATGTCATTGGTGAAAAATATTGAAACTGTGAAATGAAGCCCAACACATTAAAAATTATGCGTATGTCCAATCATTGTTTAATGACAATTTCACCGTCAACTTGACATCAAACATACTGTCTGGATAACAACATTCAGATCTCATGACATCCATTAAATCTCCATATTTTATGTGCAACAGAACAACTACCAATTTGCGGTCAGATCCTGTATACTCTGCCACATCTCCGTTACATTCTAATTTCCCATTATACATGACTAACAAAGTTCATTCATCATCTTTATCCATTCCTAACATATATTAATAAAATTTGAAAATGTGTTTAAGTGGGATGGTTGTTCTTCTATTACTAATTAATTAAAAAATTCAAAGTATTCAAATATTTTAGAAATTACCTCCATCGAGTGTAGTAGCAAACAGCTGTAAACGTCGAACAATGAGTGTAGTAGCAAAATCAACTACAATAAACAACATTACCAATAATGTTAGAATTTATTTTAAAATTTGACAAAACCTCCCATATATTTTCAAATTCGTAGGTTTTAAACCTGCACTATAGAACGAACTAACAATACTACAAATAACATCATCAAATTCCAAACATCTAAATAACGACGTATTTCACAACTTCAAACGACATACATTCAAACAACATGCAAATCACGACATATTTAACGGACATATTTCTCAACTTCAAAACATTTTTTCCATTAAAACTCACATATATTCATACTATATTTTTAAGATTACAAAAACCAAACTTAAATTCCCACATACATTCAAAATCACAAACATTCAAAGTTAAATACATTCAAACCCAAATAAATCATTTTTAAGTTTACATTCATTAAAACTAACATACATTCAAACGAAAATAACAACAACAAATCTAATTTCAATCACAATAATCAAACTTAAATTCAACTATTTTTAAGATTACTACCGTAGATCTACAATCAACAATGAAATCAATAATCAACTAAGAAACAAGAAATAAATAATTAGGCCTAAAAATACAAAAATCGAAATCGAGTTTGCACCAAAACAATTCCTAAACAACCAAAAACACTACAATCATACATAAAACAACAATGTATATCATCCTAATACATAAAAAACAAGAAAATGGTGGAAAACAATAAAAATCGAAACCCTAACATCCAAATCGCGAGAACTTCGCGTGAGGGAGAGGGGCGTCGGGCTATTTTTTTATAGCCCGACAAAACTCGGTGTTACAAACGCCAAGTTCACTTAAAATAAAGTAAACTCGGCATTTTAGATGTTGAGTTCTTCCTTTAAAACTCGGCATCGAGGATGTTGAGTTCTATTTAAAATATTGTTCTCCTTACCCACCAACCATCTCATGCACGTTCTCTGAGTTGGGAGAATAAAAACCAAAATGAACTCAGCACTTGTACTACCGAGTTCTCTTTGGTAGAACTCGGCCCTGATGATATCGAGTTTAACTTGGAAAATATGGCAAGTGTTCATAAAAAACAAAATGAACTCGGCACTGGTGATGCCGAGTTCTCTCAAACATAACTTCGGCATCATCAGTGTCGAGTTCTCTCAAGCAGAACTCGGCACTGGTGATGCCGAGTTCTGTATACACTAAAAAACAAACCCGTTCTGTATGTCACGTTTCATCACATGGTGACAGCGGGTCTAGTGTGAAAAATAGTTTTGAAGGAGGTTTATTTTGATAATTTTAAAAAAAAATGTTATTTGGAAAAATATTCCTAAAACTTATGCTCAAAAGAGGAATGTTTATGAAACGATATAGGCTAAATATGAATTATTACAACACCAATATATAAACAAATTAACGGTATAAAGCTGCACAGAACACAATGTAACGTTGACAATAGAGTGGATAGCAAGAATACTTCATGCTGTAATGAATTCGTAAAACGTGTAACTTCCGTTGCTAGCAAGAAACAGTACTTGCATGAACCGTTTGTTGTAATCATCTTGGAGCTTATCAATAAGGTAAGGTGATTTCATTAACGGTCATGTTTTGGAAATTATTTTTATTGTAACGACACGACTCTTTGCTTTCACCATTCCACAACCAATCAGGACGGCCTCTCCTCCGCGCACGCCTACTCAACCACTTAAAGGATGACTTGCTTGCCCGCCACTTGCTCCAATAAAAGAAGATATCCTGGATACCAAAAATTTTGCAAGAGAAGAGGAGGCACATCCAATAGCGGAATATCAACGCAAAATTGGTAAGAGCATCCGTTCGTTCGAGGGGGCAGAGATGTTGCTGCTATTCACCCTCGGTGGAAAGATGAAGGCAAAGATTATAGCGATGACCACAATACTACCACGAACATTGTTACTATTTTTCTTACTATGATGTTGTATCTTAGCAGTCATATTTCTTGCTTATCTCAGGTTCTTATCCACTTGTAGTGGACCAATTTTGTTTTGGGATGTGGTTCATAATTATGCTTTTACTTGAAGGAAGATTTTTCAAAATAAAATTATTTTAATTTTTTTTCCAAAATAAACTTCTTTGGAATTTATTTTCCATACTAGATCCGTTGCCACCACGTCGCGACATGTGGCGTCAGCAGGTTTTATTTTTTAGTGTATACAGAACTCGGCATTTCAAACGCCGAGTTTTGTATAAAAGAATGGAGAACTCGGCGTTTCAAATGCCGAGTTCTGTAAAAATAAAATTAGAATAGCTCGGAGTGTCGGATGCCAAGTGTTTCGTAACACAACTAGGTGTTTAAGACACCGAGTTCTACATAGTTCCAACACTTTGAAGAAAATTCGCAACCCTTAGGGGGTGCGGAGTCTGTTCAGATGCCTAATCGAACTCGACAATGCAGGAGCCGAGTTCTGTAAAAAAAATTTACCCACCTACCCCAGAATAAGAATCCATTCCACCATACGAAACCCTTCCAGACCCTCACGACAGCATCCAATAAACTCATCCCCATCCCCAAACCCTTCCCCCCCATTTTGGTTTACTAAAGGGAAGGTGGGTCATTCTTAGATCACCTTCATTTTTTCCAATACGTGTTCGCATAGTCCAAGCATGTGTGCTACCACATAACCTTATTCAAAAACATATGCCAAAGGCGAAGAAGGAGAACACACCAGAGGCCAAAGGGAAGAAGATGGTTGTGGACTTAACTTCTTACGTGTGTAACCACCTTAACCACCTTAATGAGATAAAAGTCTTAAGTTGGGGTGCCAGCAAAATGGGAGACATTTTGCCGCTCCGGCCTCCAACCATTGGCCATTTTTTGTAAGTTAGTTTATTTTTTATATTAATTAGTATTGGGCATCCGAACAGGCTCCGTACCCTCTTAATGTGGGATCCTAATCCTAATTGGGTTTTGTTGTTGATTAGGTGGTGATTAGGGGGAAATGGTGATGGATGGCTTGGATTGAAGATGGATGGATGGAGGGTTGAGATGGAGAGGAGATGAGATGTGTGGTGAGGATGTGTTTTGGGGAGATATTTAGAAGTTTTTCCCCCCTCTCTTTCTCTCTCTCTCTCTCTCTCTCGTTGCTCTCTCTCTCACTCGCGATTCTCTCTCTCTCCTGCAGTGGTGCTCCGGTGAAGAAGAGGTGATCTCCGGCGAGTCGAGTTCGGAGCCGTTTGTGGTGGAGGTGAGTTGGTCGGTTGATAGCTCATCTCGTGGTTTCCGTTTTGGTCCTCTCTCCCTCTACCTAACTCGTGTTTCGGTGGTTGTGGTTGGTTGTTGGAGGTTGCCGGAGGTGGTGTTGTGGTTGTGGATCGTCGAGGAGGCGATTGATCGTCGTTTGGACGTGAAGTTCGTCGACGGATCGTGATTTGGGGAGACGTGCTCGTGGAGGCATCGTTGCGGTTCTTCAAAGGCTTCTTCAAGCCTTCCGGTATATCAAACTCGCTCACTTCATTACCATGAGTAATTGGAAGTCGACGGTAGGCCTTTCGGCTCGTCGCGAGTAAATGTGTAGCAGATTTCACTGCCTGATCGGTCGACCGGTTGGTGCAAACGGTCGACCGTTCGTGAAGAGAAGTCGGGTTCTGCCTTAAAACGGTCGAACGATGCCCTTGGGGCGGTCGACCGATCGTGTGTAGGAGGCAAGCCTGGTGAGATTCGGTTGAACGGGTCCCCTTTGCCGTTCGACCGTGTGCATTGTCTTAAGTCGGTTGGGAGCGATTGACCATCCAAACGGTCGACAGCTCATTGACTTCGTCCGACCGTGACTTAAGTTAGAATAGTGGTCGGTTGGACCGATGGTGAGTTTCGGTCGACCATACTTGTGTGTTGAGGGTGGGGAATGCTCTGGAGGAATTCGGTCGACTGAGGAGGTCTCGGCGTTCGACCGGATTCGTGGTGCGGGTGAGGGATTTTTCCCTGGTGGGATTCGGTCGACCGAGAGTACTCGGGTGTTCGACCGAATTCGTTGTGGGATTTGTCCCTGGTGACTTTCGGTCGAACGGGGCCCCTTTGCCGTTCGACCGAATGGTCGTTTTGTTCGTTGAACCTTGGAGTTGACCATCTAAACGGTCGACCGTCCCTTGACTTTGGTTCGACCGAATGGGTGCGGTTGGTGGGAAACGGTCGACCGATGGAGTGTCGGTCGATGCGATTGCCCTGTTTTTGCTTGATTCGGTCGACCGAGACTTTTGGTTCGGTCGACCGTTTGTGTCCAGTTTTGCACTATGGAGGTGTTGTTGTTGTGGTCGTCCGTGTGGGGCGAGTTGTGGTGCCGATGTTCTTCCGGCAAGCGTGCTAGGGTGCACGAGAGTTGCGGTGGTTGGTTGAAATAGACCTGGAGCCCCGTGACGGTGCGAGAGCTTGGGATTGGCTGAAATAGACCTGAGGCCCAGCTTAGAATTGTGGTGTTGTGGCGGTTGGTTGAAAGAGACCTGAAGCCCCGTGATTGTGTGAGAGCTGCGGTTGGTTGAAATTAGACCTGGAGCCCAGCTAGTCTGTACGGTGGTTGGTTGAGATTAGACCTGGAGCCCCGTAGTGCGTTCAGGTTGGCTGAAATAGGCCTGGAGCCTGAGCAGGGACCGCGTGTAGGGGTTGGTTGAAATTAGACCTGGAGCCCTTAGACGTTTGGGTTGGTTGAAATTAGACCTGGAGCCCTTAGACGTTTGGGTTGGTTGAAATTAGACCTGGAGCCATTGGTCGTGTCGTGGTAGTTGCGGTTGGTTGAGATTAGACCTGGAGCCTAGCTTGGCAACGAGAGTGTGATACGGTGGTTGGTTGAAATTAGACCTGGAGCCCCGTGACTGTGGTGTGTGCTGTGGTTGGGTGAAAGAGCCCTGGAGCCCAGCCCGTTGAGATGTTTTTCTTGTTTAGTAGAATTGCATGCTAGGGTCTTCCAGTTCATGTATTTAGAGTTTGGCATACAGGGTTTCCTTCTGGAAACTCAAGCATTGTTGCATGTTTACTTTCAGGCCGCGCTCGGCGATAGGGGGTGGTGACTGAGGAGAGGAGCACCGCTACCGTATCCAGCTTTCTCTCAGTTGAGGTCGAGTGATTACTGCTTCCATTTGTATAGTCTTTTGATGTAATCACAACTTTTGAAATACTCTGATGTTCGTATATATATTATATATGTTGGTGCACCTGTGTTCAGTATTTGCGTAATATCCTCTGTTGATTGTGTGTTATTAAAATTTTAAATTTTCCGCTGTGTTGAGGATGTTACACTTAAGGGTTGCAATTTTTTTCTAAGTTTTCGAACTATGTAGAACTTTGTGTCTTAAACATCGAGTTGTGTTACGAAGGACTCGGCATCCGACACTCCGAGTTATTCTAATTTTTTTTACAGAACTCGGCGTTTCAAATGCCGAGTTATTCAAAACAATTTTTTTACAAAACTCGACGTTTCAAATGCCGAGTTCTCCAATTTTTTTTACAAAACTCGGCATTTCATCGTCGAGTTCTGTATATACTAAAAAATAAAATTTGTTGCCGCCACGTGTCGCGACGTGGTGGCAGCGGGTCTAACGTGGAAAATACTTTCCAAAGAGGTTTACTTTGAATTTTTTTAAAAAAATAATTTTATTTTAAAAAATAATTTTATTTTGAAAAATCTTACTTTACTTAACGCAATAGACAAGCTTATCGATAAAAGCGTTACTCTTTGCCCAATGACCATCTTTGATGGTCTTCGCCACGACCTTTCAACCCCGAAATTTTTTCTTCTCTAGGTAGTATTTATCTCTTCCAGTACCTTGTTTGCACGTAATTTTCTGTTGATTCAAGAGTTCATTAGAATTAAAGGAATTTGTTGTTTAACATGTTTTTGTTCTTTATTTTACCACTTTAAGTGTTTTTTGTCAATCAGTAGTATAGTAGATCTATTTATTTTTTGAAAGTTATCGCATATCAATATGTTGGGGTTATTGATTCTTCTTTGAGTGCCAATCCATATACACAATTGTGTACATTGGGACGGATCTAACTCCAAAAATTGTTAGTGCTCTAGTCATTTTTTGCAAAAGTCGCTCGATTTCATAGATGATTAATACTCTATTAGACGTGGGTGTTGTGCTGGGGCCCATGCGTTGCCGTGCCGGGTTGGGCCATGACATCTATTTATTTTTCCTTTTTAAAAAACAGTACCTCCAAATATCTATAAAAACAAGCAAAATACCTCCAAAAAGTACAAAACTTCCTACAAAAAAGGGCCCTTGGGCCGGGCCGGGCCCAACCCCTGCATAACGGACCGGGTAGGGCCAGCCCGGCTCGGTACGCAAGTCTATACTCTGTCGTTAAGTTGTTTATTGGGTAACTGTCAACATATTTTGCTTGATGTTTTGGTTTTTTTGTTAATGTTCTTTATATTGCAGTTGATCCTAGAGAAGTGTGCACTCGGTGCACAATAACAAAGACCAAACTCTAGATGATATCACGTATTATGAAAAGAAATTATTCAATGAAACCCACTTTGGTTTCATGATTGGATTGAATGGACCACCCACCGATCATTCCTTGATTACAGAGCTCGTGGACCTATATGATCGACGCACAAAGAAAATCTGCTTACGGATCAAAAAAGTTCCAATGACGGAGAATGATTTTGGGCTAATTATGAGGTTGCCTTTGGAATGAATTGACCTGGATTGGAGCTTCAAGTCACAATACTTGAAGCCAAAGTTTTTTAAGAACCAGGCAATCCATGTGAACACAATTCTGAGTAGCATAGCAAATATTGATGGAAGCAAGAGACGTGAAGACATGGAAGACTTTGTTAAGTTGGTGTTGCTCTTGACTTTGGATCATTTCTACTTTGCTAGATCTAAGCCCATCACTACGTCGGAATTTGAGAATCCGACGTGGTATTAGGCGGACCACGTCAGTAGCTTAAAATCCGACGTGATGTTAGACTTACCATCTCGACCAAAATATGTTCGACATTCAACGACATGGTTTGTTGGCTTGTCATGTCAGATGGTTTACGATTGACGTGAATATTTGTGTTACCACGTTGGTCGTTATATATTTGAGATGCACTGACGTGGTTTTAGGCTTATCAAGTCGGATAGGTTACGACTGAAGGTTCTCTTTACCACATCGGTCATATTATGTTTACCGAAAATCGACGTGGTGGACATAAGTATCCTTTAAATGACATACGTGTCCTTTCAACGATATAGGTATTCTCTATTCACTGAATGCCTTTTGGTTGTCTGAACTGATGATTCTAGTTAGCAGTTTTGGTGGATCTAAACTATTGTCGTAGACCTATTCGACTACTGACACCACGTACTCGTCCAACATGCTCCTCTTTGCTCACGGCTATAGTCCAAATATCTTGTAAGCCCTCTAAAACTAATTTGCCTTCGGAAGCTTGCTGTGTAAGATCATCCTATTATGTACGAAACACAAGAATCTTAGAAACTACATCATTGCCTAATGTTAAACACTATTTTATTAATTAATTAGGTAGTTTATACGAAACAGAAGAATTAAATATAACCACTTACAATCTTCGTTGCAACCTCTGCCGACTTAGAGTTAATGTAACTCCCGTCCGGAGTAAGGCGCACTCTCTTCTACTTATCTTGTCTAGCTGGGGGAGACGGATGAGCCAAATTACTGGTTTGCTCTTCACTCAAACTATCCTCTACAATTTCCTGCCTTTTCTTGACAACCATTTTGACCATCATTGTCTTCTCCGGTTTATGTTAACCCCCCCCCCCCCCCCCTCTCCCGCGATAATTTGTGTGGAAACTTGTTATTCGATCGTCGTTCTTGGTTGAGCGCTCGTAGTTCCTACAAACCAAAAAGAGAGATTAGTTATCATATTTAACATTTCAATGCGAGAAGGTATATTTTACCAAAAATTCCGGAGTTAGCCTTGAGGATTTGAATTCAGCCCATGTTGTCTGAGTAATAAAAATGTAGATTTTTCATGGATCTCAATCCTTATACTCTCCAAAAATGAAATTGGAAATCAATTTTTTTTGACATCCTTCCATCGAGTACCCACAAACGATATCCACTTCTTTTCAACTCTTTAGTTGATTGAAAAATATATTTTCCCTACAACACTAAATAAAGAAAAGTAATATTGATTAGATAAAACCCTGTAATGAAAGAAATTAACTTAAAAGAAAATGTAGATAATAATGAACTAACCATTACATTCTTCCAAATTTGCTTTTTCAATGATTCATCCACGATTGGCCCACTTGGCAATACAAATACACACTTTCCTTCTTGCCAGAGTACTCATATAGCTTATCCAATAATCTTTCTTTTCTCTGCTGGGCTTGGTGATAGTAGCTCTGCGGGCATGAGACGCTATCGTGTCAGTGTCACTTGTATCATCATCATTTTTGTTATTGTTTGCATTTGGCTGGTTGGTCTGCTTGGTGGAAGCCATTTACCTGGTCGGGACCGGTCGGAGGGGATGGGTTGAAGGTTTAAGGTTTAGGGTGGTTGATGCCTATTACGGAGAGACCGGGTCGGTCTGCGTGATAGGGGATGGTCGTGGCACCTCGGGAATGCTCGGGGCAAAACAAGAAATTGGGAGGCATAGCTCGGACAATTCCAATGGTGAAAATTCCTGGCACACAAATGAAAATTACTCGCGGTGAGTTAAAACTTAAAGTGAAAACAACTTACAAGTTACAAATGTTGTCATTTTAAACCGGCGAATATGTCCTATAAATGCCAAGTTTGTCCTTAAAAAATCGAGTGTGTCCTCAAATAACAAGCCCCTATTTTAAAGGACGTCAGTGTCCTTTGAAGGACAAACATGTCGCATCATGGACATGGATGACCTTCTCAAAGTAAATAAGTGTACTGGTATATAACTATATGAGTAGGAAATCATACGTTGATACAAGAAGACATACGTGTACTATTCAAACCATTAAAAATTATAGCAATTAAATAAAATTGGTGTTGTATATGAAAGTTTACCAAGATCAGGCAAACTAATTTTTCTATACAAATTAATAAGTGTCGAATAAAGATTAATGTTTTGTTTTTTTCTATGCTATGAGTTGAAAAATACCCTAAATTAGTTAGTTTGCTAACAACATATGGCCTTTGAATTTGGAGTCCCTAAGCAAATTCATTGCCAGTTCACCCCTGACCGAGTGTAGATATTTGTCATCCATCTCCGTAGTGGGATGTACGTCCAACATCAAGCATTTCATCAAAATCATGACATACATTGCACAGTAATTGCTATTTGGTGCATGGAGTTGGCATGTTTCTCCTCCATAGGTCAATTCCGAGTCCATTTTTAGGTGGGATCTCCAGAATTCAACCAAAGTCTACGCTGCTTCTTCATGGCAACCCACTACTTCTTTGTTGTCTCCAACTAACCATGGAATGTTGTTTAGTTGGGTTAATCTTTCTGTTCTCCCATCCACAATCAGCAGTGCAAAATGTTCTGAATTTAACAGTGGTTGAGCAATCACCTAGTCCTTTGGATCCCAGTATTTTAGTATGGGATCTACATAATCGGCAACCATATCAAGTTGTCCGGACAAGATGGCTTCAGTGGCAATGCTTGGAATCGTGATCAACTTCCGTGGATAGCATACCATCTTCTGCCTTTTCTCTAACACATCTAGCAATGCGTATTAACTGTCCATTAAAATTAGTAACATTAACTTCACATTTTCCGAGCTTAAAAAGAACTGAACTCAGAAAATGAAATTTACTTACTTTTGTTGATAGGTCTGCCGTTTTCATTTATATTTACACATGGTTTATTTAGCTGGCTCTTTGTTGGAGAAAATTTGTCTTGTTTGGTTGTAATTTGATTTCCATCGAATTTGAGTCTCTTCTCTACTATTGACTCTTTACTTATTTGTGCTATATTTTTTCTCTCGTTCTTCTTCTTCTCATCCAGCTCGCTCTTCTTGAGATTGTTATGTCATCTCCTCTCTTCCTCTTCTCTTCCGTGTTTTCTTTTTCTAAGGGATCTCTTCTTGTCCTTACATATCTGGGCAATCCATGTCCTTTTCTTTTCTCATCTTTTTCTTTCTTCTTCCTCTCTTCTTTCTTCTCCTCATAAGCTTTATTTTTGATCTCCTACCCTCTTTCTTCTTCTCCCCTTCTTTCCTCTTTTCCTCTGCTCCCTTATTCTTCCTCTTCTTTTTTTCTTCTTCTTCTCCTCTTTTTTTCTTTTATCCTCTCCCTCTTTATTCTTCTCCCCTTCTTTCCTCTCACCCTTCTTCTCTTCTTCTCCTTTTCGTTTCTTCTCCTCTTCCTCTCCTCTCCTCCCCTTCTTCTTTCTTCGTTCTCTTCTCCCTTTCTCTTCCTCTCCTCCTCTTTTTCGTCTTTTCTTGCCTTCTCCTCTTCCTCTCCTCCTCTGCTTCGTCTTTTCTAGCCTTCCCCTCTTCCTTTCTCTTCCTCTGCTTCGTCTTTTCTTGCCTTCTCCTCTTCCTCTCCTCCTATGCTTCGTCTTTTCATGCCTTCTCCTCTACCTTTCTCTTCCTCTCCTCCTTTGCTTCGTCATTTCTTGCCTTCTCCTCTTCCTCCTCTTCCAATTTTTTTCTTCCTTTTCCTCTCCTCCTCTTCTAATTTATTTTTTTCTTCCTCTTCCTCCCTCGCCTCGTCTTGTGCTTTTTCTTCTCTCCATCAATGAATTCAAGATTCATCATTGTTTCCTGTTTAATATCATGTAATGTCATCAGGATCGCAAATTCTTAATGAATATAGTACAAATTCGAAGGACAACTTTGTTGTTTTTCAGAGGACAATGGTGTCCTTTTAAGCTCAAACTTGTCCTTCAAAGGACAAATGTCTGTTTCAAAGGACAAATTTCTTGTTTTTAAAGGACACGTTTTATTTTCAAGAGTTCAAAAGGACACATACCATGTCATTGGTGTAGATGTCCGCCACCTCAACCTGGGATGTGGGGGCACCTTTTGCAGGAGTCCTCATGGTATCCTCGTCGAGGTCTTTGCGCTCTCATCTACCGGGGAAGTTCTCTCTGTTTGGGTGTATTGGGTACATTTTGGAAGGGCGTACACGTATGATTTGTCCATCAACATGTCTTTCCACAATTGTAGTTCTTTGTCTTTTCTCCCATTTCTTTGCCTTTCTCTCCCAGTTGTTGCAGATCCTTCATCCTTTGCTCCACTTTCAGCCATCTAAATTGCAACTCCTGGTAGTTGACCTCGTCTCGTAGTAGGTCCCTCAGATTGTTATAGGCACCCACCATGATCCTATGATGCAGAACATACGTACGGGAATGTCAACGATTTCTCAATCATCGTTGATTCTAGGCTCAACGCGTTCGTCGACCTCAGGATCCCCACTTGTCTCTACATTTTCATGTGGTTCCAACACATCTTCTCTCAACTCAACTTCTCCGCTGGTTGAAGCATATAGACATGCTCGATAAGGCGACCATGAAGGAAGGCGTTGTAGTGAGACACATAGAGAGGGAAAGTACAACACAGATGGTCTGAGGTTTACCACCTTACGAAGTGTTTTGGAAAGTCAAGCCCTAGACTTTGGTGAAAACCTTTTTACCACAAGGACGCACTGTTGCAATACAGGATTATTACGTCGGTTTTTTGACATATCACGTGACCGACCCTAACTTACCGACGTGTATCCGGGGGGACGTGGTAATGGAGGGGATATCACGTCGACTACTAATCTGACGTGGTATATAGGTATACCACGTCAATTTTTAGTAATAACACTGACATGGTGTTTACACAATACCACGTCTAACATACCCAGAAGGCTGATGTGTGATTGATTCTGTAACACCCCCGATCTCGCGGGTAAGCACGTTGGGGAAACCATGCGACTATCGCGATCAGAGTCATCCGCGAAGACCGAAGGAGTTACAATAGAAGACATACAAGAGACACTGAAATAGACATACATGGATCGACTAAACGTAAGACATAACTGAAAATGGAGTTTATCCGTGTATGGAAATATAGTCAAATACATTACATCAAGGTTCAAAAGGGAAATACATCATAATAATGCGGAAGCAAAAGAGGACAACTGGGAGAATCTGGTCGACGTGTCCCTCGTGTACAAAATCCTCCAAAACTCCGTCAGTCTAACCCCTGAAGGAAACCTAAATACCTGAGGCAAAACAACAACAAATATGTGTGAGTTTTCAATAAAGAAAAAACCATGTATACCTCGGGTCCATAAATAAATTAGAAAGCCATACGTGGAACCTACCTACCACACATGCAAACAAGAAGGCTACAACTCTACATAGTTGCGTCGGACGACAACTCTACATAGTTGCGGTGCTCAGGGTTACCCGAAGTAATTCCTTTGCATAGGAACCTGACTCTACATAGTCATGACTACAGGGTATCCCCCCGAGGAGATCTCTCTACATAAGAATCGAACCACCAGCCATGTTGGTCTAATCTACAAGTCGGTCACCCATCAGTGACCTACCGTTTGGCGCAAAGAGGTCTTCCAGATTGGCATATCAACTCGCGGCAAGTGACATACATTGTGCAATCACGACATTGGAAATGTCCATCCTGTAGAAAATCACAGCGCGCCCGTACAGGTCACAATCTTTACATGGCCTCTCTTCATAGAGGTCTTTCTGAATAGGCCTCTCTACATAGAGGTCCTACCCGTGGCCCGTCGGCCCAAGCCCATCGCCCCCAAAACAATCATGCCCATGATTCATTTTATTCATTAAATTCACATGCAAGCTATCAATATAACTATATCCAATATATAGCTAAATCGTCAAACACGAGCCCAACATAATGAGTGTACAATTACACTACCGCAACTCCAAACATATCAGAAGTAACACATGCAAATCAGCAACTTGACAACATAGCCACAAACAAGCAACCATAACGAAGCGAACTCAAACAAGCATAACCATGCAATCTCGCTATCTTCGGGTCAAGTGACTCAAGTTGTTACATGCCTAACTTATGACAATAATATCCCATAAGATCAGCAAATCAGAATAATAGATCAACAAGTCAGACCAAACATAAGAATAGTGCATGTTGTCCCAACATGAGCTACGGGTCATGAAGTGATGGTTATAAAGACAAGCTTTACCCTACAATATACATGCACAACATCATACTTTTACAACAGAAATTAACCTCATTATAATCAAGTCAAATTCATGTAACATAAATTTATTAACAATGGAAGTCAAGCATGCAACAAGATCAATAAACTATGCACGAATCGATCGAAAGATGCATAACATGGTCTCGTAATTTTCGGGAATGAAGATTAATTGCATGCAACAATATATTCATGATATGAACACATAAACTCATCATTATATCTCTACTAACATGACGTTAGCATAAAACCACACATAAATCTGGAAATGAATCAAGATCTCAATAGGTAGATGTGCATGCGCATGATGTATCTAATCAGCAATAATCCACCACATAATAACATGATCTCAGCAGTAAAATTATACATAAACATATGGTACCTTAACAGCAAACTAATCTTGAAAACAATCATGGAATCCAGCATGAAAATCACGTCGACGTCCTACAAGCAATCACAAATCCAGCAACATCCAAGGTGCAACACACAACACCAAGAAAAACATGCATCATATGCACCCGACGTGCTCCTCCACGACCCAGCCACAACTCCCCCTGGTTTCTCTCCTCAAACCACCTGGAAGGAGTGTTCTTAGAGTCGTGATGAAGGGGAGGACGTCCCAGCCAGCCACAACAACCCAGGGCTCACACAACACCAACCAAACGAAGTTGAGTTTGCAACATGCGTGTATGCCCTAGATGCATGACCGGACTGCCCCATTGGTGCTGGATGAACCTCCATCCAACACCCCCACTTTCTAATCTACTCAAGGGCATAAGTCATACCTGAGTTTGACAAAGAGGGTGGCTGGAGATCATCGGAGTTGTAGCCCACGTTTCCTTCCTAGCGCATGCCTCTTCCTACCTCGCCGGAGATGGATGCTTCACCGGTGTCACCTTGCTTTTGCTAGAGGGGTTAGAATGAAGGTTGGAGGAGTGCAAAAGAGAGTGGAGGAAAGAAGTGGACAACTGAGACTTATATCTTGCCAAAGAGCCTTCCACTTCCACCATTGCATGCACACCCATTGGCCATCAAAAAGCACCCAAATCTTTTCATCTTCCATGCCACATCTCAGCCACCTAGCAGCCATATGTGCAGCACCATTGTCACATCAATTGTCCTTTGCTCAACCATCTTTTGTCCTTGAGTAGCTGATCCAAAAGTTCTAACTCTTCGTCCAAAAGTCTGTCCAATTTTTTTGTCCCGAAGACCAACATTGTGTCTTTTAGTCCGTAGTGCGTCCCGTAGTTGCGTCCCTTGGTCCTGCACCTGTGTTCCTCAGTCCCGCACTTGCATCCCTCGGTCCCGCAGTTGCGTCCTTCAAATCAAAAGTGTTGTCCCTTGCTTGATTCGTTTTATATTAAACCGCAAGTGCACGGCTGCGTTGAAGCGGTGGCAAATACGGGTCGATCCACAGGGAGGTGTGTCGACTTTTGGTTTGTTCGAAGGTGAGTGGTAAAGAAAGGAGAGAAATGTTGGTTACACTAAACTACACTACAATGCAAAAAGGAAATGGAAGATAAGAAATAAAACTAAATCCCATAGGGGGTAGAGAAATAATGTGAATATATAGATGTGTGTGTGTGTGTGTTCAATTATGCTCCTCAAAACATGTAGTGCATGAAATCATAAAACTAAATCTAACTTTGCCTCCACATGAAATAAGATAAGACTATATCGTTAAAACATACAAGACAATAATTGGAATGAAGCTAAATGAACTCATGTATAAAGACTAGACCCTACTATGCCTCCACATGAAATAAGATAACCCAATATAATTAAAACATACAAGGCATTAACCAAGGTAAATGCAACAAGAGTACATACACTACAAATTGTGTTTCCAATATTAATTCCATCCATATCCTCACCTTATTATTCCCCATAAAATAGGTCCACTAATCTAAGCATAAGCTAAGCTTCATTCAAGAGCATTAGCATATCAAAGATAAGAGTGAAATCCCATTAGATGGTTATGGAAATCATATAAGGCTCAAAGGATTAAGATAACACACACCTAATACACTACATGATCATATCACATATTTCTCCACCCCCCAAATGGGGATGAAACTACTCACTAATCATTACACTACAACCTACATTACAATGAAACATTCTACTGAAATGAAATTAGACTAAGCAAGAAAGGAATATTAAAGAAGCTAATTGAAAGGAACATAAACTAAAGAAACATGCAAGAATTAAAAGACAATATTAAAAGAAACTAAGAACAATTATTTTATTAACAATGACTCACATTGAAGGTAGCATTCTTCTCCACCTTGAGTTTTGCTTCAAGGCTTACTCCTTAGTAGAGAGAATGTCACCAAGCAATGGGTAGTTTACAATAGAAGGTGAAAAGTTCTATTTATAGCCAAAGAAAAAGGCAATCCGGGACAATCCCCCGATGTGGGACTAAACAAATACCAGAAATAGACTAAATACACACTAATACGCGACCCACCAAAATCGTAGCAGATTTGGGCTAAAATAGACCGCCAATTGGCGGTCTATTTGGTCTGGATCACGCTGTATTTTATTCTGGGCTTTTCGGGATGTCTTTGTTGGTCTTTTATGCATCTACTTCACTTGTTGGAGCTCCGACCCGAATAGAATTGCCAAAATACTCCCCATCATGGTGTGGAGTTTTCTGTTTTGCTCTTAGGTCCTTCGGTCTTACGTTCAGGTCCTTCTCCCTTGCATCTTAGTTCCCAGGTCTCACAATTAAGTCATTTTTCCCTGCTTTTGGGTCCTTTTATGCTTCATCTCTTCAAACCTATTTATTTCTGAAATTGAAACATAAAACTCGTCACGTAGCATTGCTTAGGTGTAAGATAATGGATATAAGATACAAATATAAGCATGAAACGATGTCAATCAAATACCCCCACACCTAAGTTTTTGTTAGTCACGAGCAAAACAAAGAAAGAGAAAAACAAACGAGAAACAAGAAATCCTAACTCACTTTCGTAGGAATCACGGTTGCACTTAGCACGTGAAACAAGCTGTTAAACCTCCTTGTTGCCAAGGAGGAGTGTTGTCTCCTAAGGGGTTTCAGCGGATATACCCACAAAATCTGAACAAGATGCATTATTCAATCTAGACACTCGACTCGTTGGACATATTTTGTCGATCATGGGACGCGGTAATCCTACGGGCCGACTCTATATAGGTAATCAGTCCACACACCTAGCCTAATGAATCATTCGTGCCAGTTAAATAAGGCATTAAGTGAAAGACATGGACACCCTCAACATCCTCAAGTGATACAAAGTGTAAAGTCCATTAAGGTTGCATTACCCTTTTTTCTTTCTTTTCTCATTTTTTTCTTTTCTTTTTATTAGTTTGAGCTTCATTCTCCCAGGGTCAGGTTTCGTGCATCATTGCCCATGAGGACCTACCACCCGTGTAACGAGAGTTCGGTCGGCGCATCCCATGTCAGATGACTCGAAAGCACCAGACACAAAGTCCCCTCAGACCTCCTTTCTCGAGTGATAGGAGCCGTGCGAGAAGAGAGAACACCTACTCACTTATTTCTTATCTACACATGAACCAAAACTCCTACACTTAATGTCTCACAACAAGATTTGAAGGGTCCTTGACTACAACAAACTTCCTTAAGTTAACAAACACGAATTATTGACTCACTAGGTTCAGGGTGGACTTCTTTAAATGTTTGAGCACTGAAACCCTATCATTACTCGCCCCAAGGGAAAACTGGGGTACATCCTAACGACTCGATAAATCCTAAAGCCACTGTACTAGATATCCTAATGCACAAAGTTCAAGACAATTTTGGGAGTTTTCTTTTTACTTTGCCTATCAACGGTTTTGCACATGCTAAACACACGTAAAACCCACAAAACATTTTCTTTCGCAAACACATGAAGATTTTGAAAGAAATGTGAAATTTTTTAAGCACTAGGCAAGGAAAAGAAGACAAGTCACCGAAAGATCATGGCAAACAGATATATCGATATTAAATGCAGCACACTAACATGACCCTAACAATGCACACAAAAGAAAACAAAAAAAGTAAAAGACTCGACTATGTACATACGTAAAACACCCCCCACACCTACTTCGTGCATTGTCCTCAATGAATGCGAGCAAGATACTACATGGATTTATGCATGAAAAAGGAAAGATCTCACCAACATGAAACGAAAAAAGGAAGTTCGTGGTTATGTTGATGGACACAACCCAAATTCCCCTCAAAACCTGTGAGATACTTAAAAAGGGAGACAAAATACGTGAAAGAAAAGGGGCCCAAATACGCAAGGGTTGGAGCCCACAACAATCGATGCTCACTGAAGGAGTCTTTTATTGTACTTTTTTTAAAATATAACTATGTACAAACATAAGTTCCCATCTTCATTTGTCACAAGACATCAAATGGGAACCTCAAAAGTGGGTCAATGCACTTGGAAAGGGAACATGACACCACGTGGGGCCAGAATACTCATGTGTGGGCCCCCTTCACAACGAGCACAAGATGAAATGAGAGGTTCATGAATTGGACGCAAAGGCGTCTCATTCAAAGGATCAAACTGAAAGAGCTTGAACCTCTCAAGAGTTTGGGAAATAAGGGGCAACGGAAGAAGAGTTTCTCCCGTTGTGCTGATGAAGTTATGATCGTCAATCCAAACTCTCCAACCAACAGGCTGGTGCGTTGGAACGAGGTCAAAAACCTCGTTAGGCATGTCCGACACACCAGGCGAACAAAAGGTGGGTCTCATACCCAAGGTATCCTCCAAGGAACTCCTAATACCCTCATGAGCAATGTAGTTGTTTGATGTTCCATCATTTCCAAGATGATCAGGAACAATAGTGAGAGGCAAACTCTCATCAAGTTGTTTGAAATTGAGGGGACTAGGGAGCTCTTGCTCCACCAGAGGTGAGTCCTTAGGAGGTACAACAATAAGATCATGTTGCTCAAGAGCCACGAGACAAGAAGATAAGGCACAATCATGTGCTGACTCATAAAGAAGCTGGTCCATAGTATTCTCAATTGGAATCGAATCCTCGACCAAGTGATCGTGAATTGAAACCCCAAGTCCCCCAGACTGACTAGGAGTTTGACTTTGAAAGATTGTGCTTTGAATTTGTGGATGTGGTGGTGGTTCGATTTCAGAAGATAAATCCTCATGTTGACAAGAAAAATTACCCTCCTCACGTTCACGTAATTGCTGTGTCATTTGACTCACTTGCATTTCCATAGTTTGCAAGGAATTCAAGTTGGAATTCAATAACTTTTGAGTGGTTTCCATGAACGTTTGGAGAGTTGGTTTCAAGGAATCAGGTATGCGGTCAACTATGAGGTCCAAGTCAGAGCTTGGGAAATTTTGGGGTTGGGTGTTAATGGGCTGAGAATGAGTCCAATTATTTGAAGTTGGGTGTTGGTAGAATTCTGGGTATTCGGGAGGAGGATACTGGGGTGAAATGATGTATAAGAATTTGAATAAGAATTGTCTCCCCACGAATCCATCCCTCTCGGGTTGTACGCGGATGCGTAATGGTCATAATGAGCGTTTTGGGAAAATGTGTGCTCATACTCAGGCTCAGGGGCAACATAAGGACATTCCCCGATAACATGACCACTCAACCCACAACACTCACACGGTGTGGCTACTGGAGCCACCGGTGCACCCATGTCATCTACCACATGCATGAAAGAGGCCAAAGGTTCTTGTAATGTCTCAGTTTGACGACCAACATATGATCCGACGTAACTAGATGGTGGTCTAGCAGTCGGTGCCTCTCTCATACTACCCCAAAATGAATATTGCTCAGTCACACAATTAAGATTGTCCCAACCATTCGCGGTGTTAGTCTGAGCCAACCCAGGTTGCATGGGTCCAGAATACCAGGAAGAATTGTCCTGGTCCCAACAATGATATGGATGGTCGCCCATGTAACCATCCATCTCAACAAAAAACTCTCGAGTCGACCACTCTCACCACCACGAGGCTAAACTCGCAAAAAGTGCTCGACTCAACCCTAAAACGCTACCACAGAGTGTAAAGGGGAGGAGACTAGAACGTAGAAGAAGGTGAGAAGAAGATGATTCAGAGGAGAAGGGAATAATCCCTAAAGCTAGCGTGGGTAATGGGATCAGGTAGAAGCCTAACTAGCAAGCACGACTCAAACAATGTAAGGCAATGAGTCCTTAGGCTGGACGACGCCTAACTTCGAGGACAATAGCCTCGACACGCCTCACCTCCCTACAACGAAGACCACAATGCCCAGCAAGTGATACCAGATCCGCAGATCCAGTACCTCCTACTATCGACAAGGTAGGCAACGCCGATCAGGCCATGACGGTCTCAACTAGATTACTCTCCTAGTGTGTCTGAAATCCTAGGGCCAATGTCTACTTGCTTTTAGTTAAGGTTTGATTAAGAGTGATTTTTGGGGCGAAGGAAAAGGTGATGAAATCCCTCAGAAATCTTTTATGGGACAACCCCTCCTTAGTAGCGTTTTGATCCTAAATCTAGCAATCAACGCTCCAATCAAACGCTCAACTCACTCTTGTCCTGATGCAATTCCTACTAACTAATGCATGGGCATACAATATGCATGAATGAGTGTAGGAAATGCGTACCTCACGCCAGCGCTCAACAACTGAAAATAAAGCTAAAAGAAAAGACAACTACATGCCTAAGTCAAGTACATGATGCGTGTCCTAAACAAGTAAGAATGTCTAGTCTTTTGCTTTGGATTTTAAGACCAAGTTGATTAATGGGGAAGTGATTAATAATCTGGGAGCAACCTAAGAGTCAAAACATGCCAGATTGTGCTCCCAGAAAACTACTTTCAAGCAAACAACTACAAGAAGAAAAATGAAGACAAAAAACACTCACCAAGCCGCCAATTGGCGGTCACTGTTGAGTCTTTTGTTCTCCAACTCGTCCAGTAGCTTCCCCTTGCTCTCCCGGATCCCTGAAACCAACAAAAGCTAAAAACAAAAAATTAAAACCACTTGAATCGCCCAAACCAAAGTCTGGACAAAGCACCTCCCCGGCAACGGCGCCAAAAACTTGATTGATTCGTTTTATATTAAACCGCAAGGGAACGGCTGCGTTGAAGCGGTGGCAAATACGGGTCGATCAACAGGGAGGTGTGTCGACTTTTGGTTTGTTCGAAGGTGAGTGGTAAAGAAAGGAGAGAAATGTTGGTTACACTAAACTACACTACAATGCAAAAAGGAAATAGAAGATAAGAAATAAAACTAAATCCCATAGGGGGTAGAGAAATAATGTGAATATATAGATGTGTGTGTGTGTGTTCAATTATGCTCCTCAAAACATGTAGTGCAGGAAATCATAAAACTAAATCTAACTTTGCCTCCACATGAAATAAGATAAGACTATATCGTTAAAACATACAAGACAATAATTGGAATGAAGCTAAATGAACTCATGTATAAAGACTAGACCCTACTATGCCTCCACATGAAATAAGATAACCCAATATAATTAAAACATACAAGGCATTAACCAAGGTAAAGGCAACAAGAGTACATACACTACAAATTGTGTTTCCAATATTAATTCCATCCATTTCCTCACCTTATTATTCCCCATAAAATAGGTCCACTAATCTAAGCATAAGCTAAGCTTCATTCAAGAGCATTAGCATATCAAAGATAAGAGTGAAATCCCATTAGATGGTTATGGAAATCATATAAGGCTCAAAGGATTAAGATAACACACACCTAATACACTACATGATCATATCACATATTTCTCCACCCCCCAAATGGGGATGAAACTACGCACTAATCATTACACTACAACCTACATTAAAATGAAACATTCTACTGAAATGAAATTAGACTAAGCAAGAAAGGAATATTAAAGAAGCTAATTGAAAGGAACATAAACTAAAGAAACATGCAAGAATTAAAAGACAATATTAAAAGAAACTAAGAACAATTATTTTATTAACAATGACTCACATTGAAGGTAGCATTCTTCTCCACCTTGAGTTTTGCTTCAAGGCTTACTCCTTATTAGAGAGAATGTCACCAAGCAATGGGTAGTTTACAATAGAAGGTGAAAAGTTCTATTTATAGCCAAAGAAAAAGGCAATCCGGGACAATCTCCCGATGTGGGACTAAACAAATACCAGAAATAGACTAAATACACACTAATACGCGACCCACCAAAATCGTAGCAGATTTGGGCTAAAATAGACCGCCAATTGGCGGTCTATTTGGTCCGGATCACGCTGTATTTTATTCTGGGCTTTTCGGGATGTCTTTGTTGGTCTTTTATGCATCTACTTCACTTGTTGGAGCTCCGACCCGAATAGAATTGCCAAAATACTCCCCATCATGGTGTGGAGTTTTCTGTTTTGCTCTTAGGTCCTTTGGTCTTACGTTCAGGTCATTCTCCCTTGCATCTTAGTCCCCAGGTCTCACAATTAAGTCCTTTTTCCCTGCTTTTGGGTCCTTTTATGCTTCATCTCTTCAAACCTATTTATTTCTGAAATTGAAACATAAAACTCGTCACGTAGCATTGCTTAGGTGTAAGATAATGGATATAAGATACAAATATAAGCATGAAACGATGTCAATCAAATACCCCCACACCTAAGTTTTTGCTAGTCATGAGCAAAACAAAGAAAGAGAAAAACAAACGAGAAACAAGAAATCCTAACTCACTTTCGTAGGAATCACGGTTGCCCTTAGCACGTGAAACAAGTCGTTAAACCTCCTTGTTGCCAAGGAGGAGGAGTGTTGTCTCCTAAGGGGTTTCAGCGGATATACCCACAAAATCCGAACAAGATGCATTATTCAATCTAGACACTCGACTCGTTGGACATATTTTGTCGATCATGGGACGCGGTAATCCTACGGGCCGACTCTATATAGGTAATCAGTCCACACACCTAGCCTAATGAATCATTCGTGCCAGTTAAATAAGGCATTAAGTGAAAGACATGGACACCCTCAACATCCTCAAGTGATACAAAGTGTAAAGTCCATTAAGGTTCTTACAAGCATAACCATGCAATCTCGCTATCTTCGGGTCAAGTGACTCAAGTTGTTACATGCCTAACTTATGACAATAATATCCCATAAGATCAGCAAATCAGAATAATAGATCAACAAGTCAGACCAAACATAAGAATAGTGCATGTTGTCCCAACATGAGCTACGGGTCATGAAGTGATGGTTATAAAGACAAGCTTTACCCTACAATATACATGCACAACATCATACTTTTACAACAGAAATTAACCTCATTATAATCAAGTCAAATTCATGTAACATAAATTTATTAACAATGGAAGTCAAGCATGCAACAAGATCAATAAACTATGCACGAATCGATCGAAAGATGCATAACATGGTCTCGTAATTTTCGGGAATGAAGATTAATTGCATGCAACAATATATTCATGATATGAACACATAAACTCATCATTATATCTCTACTAACATGACGTTAGCATAAAACCACACATAAATCTGGAAATGAATCAAGATCTCAATAGGTAGATGTGCATGCGCATGATGTATCTAATCAGCAATAATCCACCACATAATAACATGATCTCAGCAGTAAAATTATACATAAACATATGGTACCTTAACAGCAAACTAATCTTGAAAACAATCATGGAATCCAGCATGAAAATCACGTCGACGTCCTACAAGCAATCACAAATCCAGCAACATCCAAGGTGCAACACACAACACCAAGAAAAACATGCATCATATGCACCCGACGTGCTCCTCCACGACCCAGCCACAACTCCCCCTGGTTTCTCTCCTCAAACCACCTGGAAGGAGTGTTCTTAGAGTCGTGATGAAGGGGAGGACGTCCCAGCCAGCCACAACAACCCAGGGCTCACACAACACCAACCAAACGAAGTTGAGTTTGCAACATGCGTGTATGCCCTAGATGCATGACCGGACTGCCCCATTGGTGCTGGATGAACCTCCATCCAACACCCCCACTTTCTAATCTACTCAAGGGCATAAGTCATACCTGAGTTTGACAAGGAGGGTGGCTGGAGATCATCGGAGTTGTAGCCCACGTTTCCTTCCTAGCGCATGCCTCTTCCTACCTCGCCGGAGATGGATGCTTCACCGGTGTCACCTTGCTTTTGCTAGAGGGGGGAGAATGAAGGTTGGAGGAGTGCAAAAGAGAGTGGAGGAAAGAAGTGGACAACTGAGACTTATATCTTGCCAAAGAGCCTTCCACTTCCACCATTGCATGCACACCCATTGGCCATCAAAAAGCACCCAAATCTTTTCATCTTCCATGCCACATCTCAGCCACCTAGCAGCCATATGTGCAGCACCATTGTCACATCAATTGTCCTTTGCTCAACCATCTTTTGTCCTTGAGTAGCTGATCCAAAAGTTCTAACTCTTCGTCCAAAAGTCTGTCCAATTTTTTTGTCCCGAAGACCAACATTGTGCCTTTTAGTCCGTAGTGCGTCCCGTAGTTGCGTCCCTTGGTCCTGCACCTGTGTTCCTCAGTCCCGCACTTGCATCCCTCGGTCCCGCAGTTGCGTCCTTCAAATCAAAAGTGTTGTCCCTTGCTTGATTCGTTTTATATTAAACCGCAAGTGCACGGCTGCGTTGAAGCGGTGGCAAATACGGGTCGATCCACAGGGAGGTGTGTCGACTTTTGGTTTGTTCGAAGGTGAGTGGTAAAGAAAGGAGAGAAATGTTGGTTACACTAAACTACACTACAATGCAAAAAGGAAATGGAAGATAAGAAATAAAACTAAATCCCATAGGGGGTAGAGAAATAATGTGAATATATAGATGTGTGTGTGTGTGTGTTCAATTATGCTCCTCAAAACATGTAGTGCATGAAATCATAAAACTAAATCTAACTTTGCCTCCACATGAAATAAGATAAGACTATATCGTTAAAACATACAAGACAATAATTGGAATGAAGCTAAATGAACTCATGTATAAAGACTAGACCCTACTATGCCTCCACATGAAATAAGATAACCCAATATAATTAAAACATACAAGGCATTAACCAAGGTAAATGCAACAAGAGTACATACACTACAAATTGTGTTTCCAATATTAATTCCATCCATATCCTCACCTTATTATTCCCCATAAAATAGGTCCACTAATCTAAGCATAAGCTAAGCTTCATTCAAGAGCATTAGCATATCAAAGATAAGAGTGAAATCCCATTAGATGGTTATGGAAATCATATAAGGCTCAAAGGATTAAGATAACACACACCTAATACACTACATGATCATATCACATATTTCTCCACCCCCCAAATGGGGATGAAACTACTCACTAATCATTACACTACAACCTACATTACAATGAAACATTCTACTGAAATGAAATTAGACTAAGCAAGAAAGGAATATTAAAGAAGCTAATTGAAAGGAACATAAACTAAAGAAACATGCAAGAATTAAAAGACAATATTAAAAGAAACTAAGAACAATTATTTTATTAACAATGACTCACATTGAAGGTAGCATTCTTCTCCACCTTGAGTTTTGCTTCAAGGCTTACTCTTTAGTAGAGAGAATGTCACCAAGCAATGGGTAGTTTACAATAGAAGGTGAAAAGTTCTATTTATAGCCAAAGAAAAAGGCAATCCGGGAAAATCCCCCGATGTGGGACTAAACAAATACCAGAAATAGACTAAATACACAGTAATACGCGACCCACCAAAATCGTAGCATATTTGGGATAAAATAGACCGCCAATTAGCGGTCTTGGATCCCCAATTGGCGGTCTATTTGGTCCGGATCACGCTGTATTTTATTCTGGGCTTTTCTGGATGTCTTTGTTGGTCTTTTATGCATCTACTTCACTTGTTGGAGCTCCGACCCGAATAGAATTGCCAAAATACTCCCCATCATGGTGTGGAGTTTTCTGTTTTTCTCTTAGGTCTTTCGGTCTTACGTTCAGGTCCTTCTCGCTTGCATCTTAGTCCCCAGGTCTCACAATTAAGTCATGTTTCTCTGCTTTTGGGTCTTTTTATGCTTCATCTCTTCAAACATATTTATTTCTGAAATTTAAACATAAAACTCGTCACGTAGCATTGCTTGGGTGTAAGATAATGGATATAAGATACAAATATAAGCATAAAATGATGTCAATCATCCCTCCTGCGAACACACCACACAAAACCGGGTCAACCCTGCACGGACCATCGACTAGCCTGATGTCCGACAGGAACAAACCACTCTGGCGACCCACTGGTCGCCGCTCACTGCCGACGGTGAGACACCTCACACACCTTGTGTAGGTTAGAAATCACATCTCACAACCAAGAATAAAAAGTATGAAAAAGCAAGGTCAAAATATAAGTAAGCACAAGATCAAGGTCTTACAGATTCAGTTATTAATAACCACAAGTGAACGACATCGGTGAAGACGCGGTAAGTACGGGTGATTAGTATCATATCGTACATTGCATTCATGCTATATTCCTTTATTTTACCTCAATTTTATGCTACTCGAGTGTTTGTTTAATGTGTTTCAGGTTTTAGGTAATAAAGAAGATAAAGAAAGCGAAAAGAACCTCAATGCAAAAAGAAAGGACTGATCATTTTGCATTCGTGGAATATCATCGTGTTCCAAGTGGGAGGCGAATAAGCATGGTAAAAAAACTCCAACATTAAAGTTCCTAGGATGGGCACGTGCAAAGTGCTTTTGCGAAGTGACTGGATCCTATTACTTCACAATGTGTTGTATGCTCCAGTTATACTGCGAAATGTTGTTCTTGTTGTTGTTTTAATGAGACATGGTTTTAAATTTGTTTTTGATAAAAATGATGTGGGTTTATACTTTAGTTGTATTTTTATGATTGTGCTTATCTTTCGGACAGTTTTATTATGTTGGACACAATTTATGGTTTTAATAATCGTAATACTAGTGCCTTTAGGTGCCAAAATTCCATGAATGGTTATCCAGTTATGTAGCATGGTAGGCTAGGACACAATTGTGCTGACTAGATGAATAGGTTGGCAAAGGAGGGGGTATTAAGTGAATGCTCCAAATTGAGTGCGAACCTGTGAATCATGTCTAGCAAGAAAAGAAACTACAAAGCCATTCAGAAAAGTTGTTAGAGCTACTTCTCCCTTACAATTTATAAACTCAAACATTTGTGAACCTTTGAATGTATGCACTAGACAATGACATAATTATTTCATCGTATTTATTGATGACTTTACTAGGTATAGTCATATTTATCTTAATTCCCATAAATCAGATATTCTAGAATGTTTCAAAAGGTTTATGAGCTTCGTTGATAATCAGCTGGACTGCAAGATAAAAACTATTACAACGGATACAGGTCAATAGTATCTCTCCAATATGTTTAATGAGTTTTGTGATGAAAAATGGATATCTAGACAACTTATTGTTCCTTATACCCCTCAGAAAAATGGTGTTACTGAAAGAGAGAACAAAACGTTGCTAGACATGGTTAGATCCATGATGGCACACGCAAGTTTGTTGATCTCATATACGGAGATGCTTTATTGATTCTTGCCTATATCCTGAATAAAGTTCTGACTTAGTCTGCCACTTCAACTCCATAAGAGTTGTGGACCAGAAGGAAGCTTGACTTGAGCCAACTGCGTCCATGGGGATGCATGACGTATATTCACTCTCTATGGAGTCTTGGAAGGTGGTCAAGAGAATCATGAGATGTGTTAGAGAAACGAGTAACTACATGTTATGTTACCAAGCTTTAAACCTTCGTTTAGTTGGCTATAGTGATGCTAATTGGGCTGGAGATATTGATGAAAGGAAGTCTACCTCTGGTTATGCTTTCTTGGTTGCAAATGGAGCTATCTCATGGTCTAACAAGAAGCAAAGTTGTATAGCCTTGTCAACTCTGGTGGCAGAGTATGTGGCATGCTCTGCAGTGGTGCAGAAGATTATTTGGTTGAGAAGGTTCTTACAACAAACAATGCTAGTTGGGACATCTGATGAGCATGTTGTTGTCCCTTGTGATAGCATGGTTGCCCTGTGTTCTATAAGAGACCCTAAAGATCATGCGAAGACTAAACACATACAAGTTCAGTATCATTTTGTGAGACATAATAGCAAGAAAGGAAGTTGTGTTGAAATATATTTCTACTAATTGGATGGTAGCTAACCCGTTTACCTAGGCGATAGCTAAGCACTATTTTGTGTGTCATGTAAGGTTCTTAGGATTACGTACATTTTATTATTAACATGTATAACCTCCAAATAAATTTGAGTTGCATTTCAACTATGTTGTTGTGTACATTATGGTTGTTATAAAACATGATATGTCAATGGGCTAAAAGAATGGCTCACTCACACGAGCACTCACCTCTGGCGCTTTCATAGCGAGCAGAGATGAGACTGATTATGAATGATCTTGTGAGAAGGATCCAGATCAGTTTGTAATTGTAGAGTCACCAAGATTTGGAATCAAGATATGATTCCCTATGGTGATACGAATCAGAATGAATAATCCCATGATTCATGTAGTCTATAGGAGCGAGTGCGAGCAACTTATGTGGCGAAAGGTATCAACCATATGACGCTGAGGCGATGATAGTAAGAAGGCTTGTTAGGCGTAAAGTGAGTGCGACTAAACTAAGACTTTATAGTGTTTTGAGAGAGATACATTTTTTGCGTACAAAGTTTTCCACCATAACATGAACATCATATTACATGTGCTTAGTGACCATTGGAAGTGGAAGGATGGATCCCTACTCCTTGACTGTGTGAGTCCAAGACTTAATTGTCATTAGTTACCCTTATGGAACCTTTGACAACTTCATAAAGCAAAGGATTCATGTGGCTACTTTGGGATGTTGCATGTGGCCATGATTGATTCGGTCTAACGGGGCATCTTCGGGAAAGGAATCAACTTTGAGTGTAGTGGTGATCTCCGGCGAAGGGAAAGGTTTGATTTGATTGCACTGAAAGTGTTTTTCGGGAAAGTAATAAGCTTTGGGATGTTGCATGTGGTCATGATTAATTCAATATCTATTTCTTTGTATGATTGATTAGGTGCAATTATCTGGGACACCAGTAATAATCTATCTAGGATACATCAAGGATATATACATGTGTCAAAGACACATAGACTTGTGACTAATTGTCGGTATGTCCCTTGTGCAAGTGGGAGATATATATTGGTATATTTGTTTATGCATGTGCATAAAAGAAACCTTAGCTCCCCTCTATAAATAGAGGGTTGGAGCACTACGGTTCTTCCTCTCCTTGGCTTTCTTGCCTCCACCCCACTCTAAGCCGTCGTCACCTCTGTAGCTAGGGTTTTGTTCCTTCTTCTTCTCCAAGTGCACCGAGAGTCATTTGGATCATGTCGTTGTACCTCATCTCCAAAAGAGTTGAAGTCTGCCTGGTAGAAGGAGTCGCATGTGTGGCATCGTACCCAACTAATTCATTCTTGTTTGTTCTGCTGCATATAAAAGTACGATTTGATTCATTATTCCTGTTGTATAAGATATTGTATAGATCGTCATTTCCCCACACCAACTTAAGGTGACTTAGCTAACTTAATCAATTTGTATAAGGTAGCATATTTACGGACACGTTTAGTAAAGTACTTGGGGTTCACTATAACACATTATGGGGGTGTGCTATATGAGGTATATTAAAGTTTTCAACAAATGCTATAAAATCCTTGTGTGATCTCCATCTTCTCATTGTAATAAACTTGACCGACAGGAGTCTGAGGTAGTGTTTATGGAAATCACATCCACGGTATTTCACTGCGCTTGAAGAGAGAAGTGCGACATGACATCGTCAAGTAAGACCCATAAGGCTCCATCAGTAATGACTTCGTTGTAGTTTTCATATAAATTTCAAGTGAATAAAGAACTTTCAAACTAACAAAGGAATGATGTTTTCATATACTTAGGCAAAATGTGATCAATTTTGAAATTGTAGATCTACTGTTTGCCACAAGTAATTACTAATTCTAAATAGTACCAGAAAATAGTAAGTAATAGTTCTAATTACACTGTTTGCAAAATTTCCAATTTATTAGATTGTCCAAAGGTTGTTCCGTAAATTCTTAATTTTAATTTATTTAATGGAGTACGACGGAAAATATAACAAAGTGGGAAGTTTCAAAAACATAACGGCACCAACGGAAACAATTCAACTTTTGAATGACACTACCATAATAGTCTAGAGGTGGTGAATCCAGTTAAGGTACTTTTAAGTGATATGTAAGCAATAAAATATTTCTAAATTATGATGTCATGTTTGGTCGAAGGGAGACTATTTTCCAAGAAACATTTTTTATAGTCTATGCATCTGGTATTCTATTTGAAAATTGTGATTATTTTCCTTCGAAGACTAAAAAAATGTCAATAATCACGTCGCTCAATCATAATTTCAAACTTTAGAACTTCTTTCCAATGATTTTATAGCACACACTGTATGTAGGATTTTGTGTTCCTATGTATGTATTTTTTTTTAATTATACATACGTACAAGATCGATTTCTATATTTTTGACGATTTCATGTAGATTATTTTATATTTATTTTAATATCATGTAATCTACATATATATATTAAAATAAATAGAAGGGGATCATACTCAAAGGTTCTCTAAAACATTTATGAAGATCCGAAGTTGCGTTGCCCGTTGAATCGTCCGCCGATTAGTCTCCAAGTGTTCATCAAACTCTAAACAAGATTAGAGAGAAAAAAGCTAGCTAGTTAGTCTATCTCTAAATCAAGGTTAGAATCTAGTTAATAACTCATTCTATGCTCCAAAGAAATTAATTGCTAGCACACAATTAAAACTAAGAGAATTTTGGATGGAATGATGGAAAAATTGGAGAGAGAAGAATTTTGCATTAGTATTAACAAGGAAGGAATGAGAGACCTATTTATAGGATTTTCTCTAACCCACAACATGTGCAAACTACATACACATGATCCATTGTTAATCTCTCCACTAAACCACATCATGTGCAAACCACTTACACATGATCTTTTGTTTACATCTCCACTAAATCACATCATGTGCAAACCACTTTGCACATGATCTTTTATTTATTTTGCCACATCATTATCTTATAACTACCTTTGACCAATGTGGATTAAATCCAGTCATTAATGAATAAAAAATTCTCTTATTAATATGCAAAAACGTGGTCAAACGGTTGGACCATTTTTCACTATTTTTTACTCCACCAAAATTTGGATTAATATCCAACAAAATTTGGACTTTGGGTTTTAACAAATTCATATGTTATAATGTGTTAGTTCACCATATATAATGTAATATATTATCATATATAATGTCAAAACATTATACCCCATAATATATATACATCTCATACGAATTTATTTATTTATTATTGTTTCATGTTAACCACCATGATTATGAATTACTTTTGATTTATGTAAACCATTATCTTTTAGAGCTCTACGGTTAAGGACGAAGAGCATCTTCCTTAACACTTTTAAAAGACGAATACATTAATCAAGGAACAAAATGTTTGCACATTCAATTCATAATAATTGACATATAAAAGTAAAACTTTTAGAACACATTTCTTTCACTATATTCCCCTCATTGTGTCGATATGCTATGATTGCTGGTGATTCTTATCATGGATGCAAAATATAGGAAAGCAATGGTGACACCCCCTCTTGGATTAGACGTGCCAGGGTTGGGGTCGTAGGGTTCGCGAGCGAACAAAGACAACGTACTGCCCTGCCATAGTCGCGAGGATCTTGATAGTCGCGACAGAAGGGGGTCAAGGTTTCAATTTCCAGGAAAAACTTCAAATTAGGAGGGCGGTCCTCCCGGTGAATTGATCGTACCCCAAACCGACATAGGTGAAAAAGTAGAGTATACTAGGGCGCGTTAAGAGAACCATTTCAAAGCAACTCGGCAAAATGACCTTGTAACCTCACAACATCTAGCTCACTCACTACGCTCTTCCATTTCATTCGCCAGCAATGTCATGCTAGAGTGCGTTGGAGTTGCTTGTTGGATCGACTGAATCCATCCATAAACCTGGAAACTAAGTATGTGTTCCTTTTCGTCAAAAAAATCTTGTAGGCGAGTGACCTTCATAACCCTGGTGAAGTAGCTTCTGCTTCTTAATTATATTAGTCAAGGAACTCTCAGCTCTATCCTGCTATTGCACAGGTCGCTGAGTACCGGCGCATTCTTAAGTTATCGTTTCTATCATGTGATATGGACTTTATTGTTAATGGCTTGATCATGCTTTTCTATATGTGTGGATCCCTTCATCATGCACCCTGCTCCTGTAGCAGCAAATATAATCTCAGGCCCTTGATGCCAGCAGCTCAATCTATTTTGTAGTATGGACAACGCAAGAATAAGAATCTGCTTGTTGTTGCAGTGGTGGCGGTGTTGCTGCTCTTTCTTGCCCTCCAATGATTTTCCCACCTCTTACTTTCCTGTGTAACAGTGGGCGAAGAGAAAGGTAGGGAAGGGCTTGGGCCTACTTTCCTCACGAACGCCAGAGCCGCCAGCAACATTGCGCTAGCACGCTCTGGAGTTGCTCATATTAGTTTGGATACGACAAAATCATTTTATTCGATCAATTGTTTTGATCGAATTAAAGTTTAAACATATATTTTCCGGAAGACATCGCCATAACATCGTATTCTTGCGCTCATATTTAATTTAGAATCACCACAAAGTCGTTTTACACTAAGGTCATGCTTGGTTTGTTGTAATCAAGAGTGTAATGTAATCAGATTGCATGTGGATACAATGCACTGCTTGGTTGAGAAAATTGAATGTCATAATCACTCCGTAATCCAATTACGGAGGTAATCCAATTAATACCCCTTTCAAGTTAATTGGATTACATTGTTGGAGATCGTAGTCCAATTACTTTGCCACGTAATCAACACATTTCACATAACTCAAATATTGTGAATTTGTCAAACTCAACTTTGATCTTACTGATGTTGGTTTTTTGGCCTTAATCTATGTTTTGATGATTTAATCAACCTAATCTTAATTATGATCATGTAGAGTAGCACACATATTGCATTGCATATATATTGCTTTGTGCTAACCTCTACAGGTGATCAAGACTCAAGGAAGAAAGAAAATCAAGTCAAGACATGTAATCAAGCTCATTTGAAGACATGTATTTTGTATTTTTTGAGTCTTTAGGAACCTTGTGTAATTGAGCATACTTGAGCTAAAAACTACTCAACCACACACCAAGATCCCTATAGAAGTCACACATAAAATTTCACATAATTTGGACTTCAATAGATCATCCAAACTAAAACCGGAAAACACCTAAACAATACTTGAACTGCCTGAACCAAAACAGTCGACCGTTTAGACCTTTTTGTTCGACCGTTCACACGTGTCACATGACCGTTTGTTTTGTCGTATTATACCCAACGGTCGTATTCGTATTATTCCCAAATACCCCAAAATTACCAAACATCCGGTCAACCGAAACTTTCCTAGCGGTCGACCGAACCAACACAATTTGGTCTCCAGAAGTGCCTGGACTAATTCGGTCGACCTATCCCCTGAGCCCGTTCGACCGTTAACTTAAGTGAACTTAAGTCAAAGCTGAATTTTGACCAAACTGTCGAACGACATACCCATTTCGGTCGACCGGTTTTAGGCAAAATTGGGTCCTGCAAGTTTCTGTTTTGTGCATCTTACACCAACTCATACACAATCAATCCCAACGGCTTTATTCTTTTTAATGCCTACATAAAGAGTTGTAAAACACATTTTAACACAACTCACCCACACATATTTGTCTCCTACATTAGAGAGATCATTCCTAACACTCTAAGCCTCAAATTTCCACACTTAATATCAATTCCAATTTTTCTCAAGTGTGCTCAAGTTTATAGAGTGATTGTCTCACTCAAGTTTGTTGCTGTCAAAGAAGAGTAAAGGTTTCAGTGAAAGCCCGAAGCATCCCTCTCGGATTGTGAGAGGTGTAGCCAAGCTCGACGAGGGTTATTCGCGAGTTTGAGGATTGTAAATGCGTTCTCTCCCGGCCCAGAACGGGGAGTGGTTAGTGAAGTCGTGAGCGGAGCTCGGTGATCCGAGCGGAGCTTGCAAGAGAGGACTAGGACCCGAGTGGGTTGCCGAACCTCTATAAAAATCCCCCGACTTCTTGTGGTTTGCATTTTCCTTACATTTACTTGCTTGTTTTGTTTTTAATTCCGTTGCATAATCATTTGGCTTGCAAGTAGAGTTTGTTTAGGATTAAAAGGTGATTACAGATTGTGGACCCATAACCCACACGATCGTCCAACAACTGAAAGCATGTTGGAGCTCCAACAAGTACTTTTGACATTAATTGGTTCTATTAACAAATTAATTCTCTGAATTACATAGCAATTAATGTGCTGAATTACAATGTTATCAAGCAATGTAATTTGATTATATGGAATTCAATTCCTTGGAATGTAATCTAATTATATGAAATTGAAATCTATGGAATCCAATTACTACAAACCAAGCATGACCTAAGGTTATGCTTAGTTTGCTGGAATCAAGGGTGTAACATAATAAGATTACATACTGGATTACATTTCATTGTTTGTTAAGAAAATTGAATACTATAATCATTCTGTAATTCAATTACATTGCAATGTAATCAACTTATTCCGTATAATTCAAACATTATCACATCGTCAAACTCAACTTCGATTTTACTGAAAGCAAATCGGAACTCCGACAATGGCTTTCAACATTTATCGAATCCGTTGAATTATAAATTAATTTTTTGAATTACATTGCGATTCATGTGCTGGATTACAGTGTTACCAATCAATGTAATTTGATTATATAGAATTCAATTCGTTGGACTGTAATCTAATACATGAAATTGAATTCCATGTAATCCAGTTACGGCAAGCCAAGCAGGGCCTAATATCATACTTGGTTCGCCATAATAAAGGATGTAATGTAATCTACTTGTAACCCTAATTACATTACTTAGTTGAGAAAATTAAAGGCCGTATTCACTTCATAATCCAATTACACCCCTTTCCAGGTAATTGAATTATCTCATTTGAGTTCATAATTTAATTATACTGCAATGTAACTAAATCATTTTAAATTACTCGGAACATTACATTATCAGTTTATCGCATTGTCAAAACTCGACTACGATTTTGCTGAAGGTATGTTAGAACACTGACAACCTCTCCGGGTATTTACTAGATTTATTACATAAAGAAATTGATTTTTAAATTACATTGTAATTTAATTGTAGAATTACAATGTTACATGAAATTAATTCAATTCATATTACATGAATTTGAATGAGTTAAAATTCAATTCAATTCATAATAATGTAATTCAAATGGAATGTGGAATCACAACAATTTTAATTTATGATTTGAATAGGAAGAATTCATGCAATGATATGATGATAATTCCTATCGAAGTTAAAACCATTAAAGAATTTATAAGAATGTAATCTAATTACGTAGAATTGAATTTCATATAATCAAATTACGAAGAGCGAAGCATAATCTAGCAGTCTAGCTACCACAAAACTCAATATTCCATAGATTTTGGTCTTTGGAAATGGCAAAAGTAGCAATAACATATTGTTGGGGCAATCTGTTTTGGTCAATAACTCTGATGGTAATATGTGGACATAAATATTCAACTTACTTAAAGATAGTTTGAGCTATTCTACCATACATGTTGATTGCTCCATAGAACGCTTCCTATAATTACCAACATGATAAGCTACAAACCTACTAAATACTAGTGTTCAGATAACACTATTTTTTCTGTAAATTTAAACTATTTACAACTATAGGTTCAACATTCAGACACGTTAACGAACTTATCGGTAATTACAGATTCTGACAGCAGCTGATTCACCATCAGACCCTCTGGATCACCTCTGTTGAGTACTACTACCTTCTCCGAAAAGTATGTTTGCCACGTTAGGAGGGAGCCATGCAGCATTTTGACCATCCTGCTGCTGTTTGTCCTCTAGCAATGGCTCGGAACGTCCCCTTCTCCTCGGCCGTCTCACAGTTTTTCCAACAAACAGGCCAAACCGCAGAGCTGTAAACAGCCCCAACGCGATAACCAGCGGCCTTACAGCCCAGTGGAAATCCTCAAGGTGTTGGTACTTCTTTACTACACTGTCACAGGTACTGAAATCAACCACTTCCACCTCAGCAGGGTCTGCCATGACACTACTGTCACGGCCAATCACCAGCTTTCCAGGGAATTTCACCACTATACATCCATTCGGGAGAATCTGGGAGATTCTACCTGTTGCCCATGTGCCTCCAGATTTAAATGACCACTCAAACCTGGTATTGGAAATACCAGCTTTCGGCCTTATGAACTGGCCGACACAGAGAGGAACTGCCATCTGAAGCTCAAAAGAATTTCCAGCCCAAAGTGTATCCATTCCTAAAAATCCGGCAGACACTCGACCGTCACGTTCAATAGAGTGCAAGATCCCAACAGGTGAATGATTAGGATGCACTGTTTTCAAACGATGAACCCAGTCGCCAGCGGCAAAACCATTGGTCACTCTCTTCAGGACCGAGGGGTGGACTTTGAGAGGATCATGGATTCCATGTACTCGGACAAGTACATAACCATCTTGGCTTTCCATGCCAACTATATTACCTTCAGGGATTTCCATGTTCACAGGCTTGGAACAGTTCTTCGACTTTCTGGAACGCACGGTATCACCTACTTGTAGAGGATCTTTCAAAAGATACCAATCAGTATAGCTTGCAGCCTTTTGTCCAGGATCACTAATATTTCTTTCATCATAACCAGTACTTATGCACCTGAATGGCAACAAAAATACAATGACTATAAAAATCTTGAAGGATCCCTGCCTTCGAATTCAAGAACCTATACAGAACTGTTTCAGTGTTTAAAGAATAATTATACTAAAAATAAAACACTGACACTTGCACCAAATTACAAAACAATACAAGGTTTAATTCTAATCTTTTTACCTGCCAACAATATGATATTACCTAAACATTCAATACAATTACCTACCAAAACCACAAGGTGGTCTGAACTTGTAATGCCATATCATGGTCATTCTTATAATTACCAGTAAACAGTGTCAGATCACTTAGGATTCTCATAGTATAAGGTCTCGTGAACTCAAGAGTTGCCATGTAGGTCCTACTTTTCAAGATTGACACCTCACCAGGTGCCATGGAGCGAACAATCAATTAGACAGCTTTAAAAGCTTTTTCTGGATTAGCACCTGCTCATTAGTTGATGTATAAATTTATAATTGATAATATATTTTTCTTTGGGCATATCAGAAACAATATAATCATAACAATATATTGTCACCAGAACTCGTCAATAATAGAAGATAACTATAAATGATAATGGATGTAATGACAGTAATAAAGGTGACATAAGGATGAGTAATTAAGATTCATGAACAAAACTGGTAAGAATGGGAAACGTCTTTTGAACATATCATATCAAATTTGATCATTGACAACCTAGAGTGCACATATTGCATATTAGCACGTGGAGGGTATCATAGCAAACAAGCTAAATCCAGTAGGTAAACGAAAGGGTACATGGTCTGTGTGTCTATAGTCTGTCTATACACATAACATGCATGTTTTAGTCATATATGGCATGCACATCCATCATAAACCTTGGAGAAGACAACAAAGAATAGAACATATTCAGGATAAGTGATTGTGATACTATCGATGAATTGAACTTAAAATATATATATAGGGCCAAGCTCTAGTGAGACCAGGGCTCATCTGATTTAGTTTAAGTCCCCTACAATCTCACCATTGGATCTTATTTACGGTTAATCTCACATTTCATTAGCATAACTATTTTTCTCTTAATCTACCTTACAATTTGAAATGAGTTGTGGATATTTATATATATATATATAATTCTTGTACATATATATAGACAAGAATTATTTATTAAGCCCGGGGCTTAATTTTTAATTTTAAGCCCCCACAATATCCACCACACATCTGAAATTGTAAGGTAGATTATAAGAAAAACGGTTATGCTAATTAAATGTGAGATTAACCGTAAATGAGATCCAATTGTGAGATTGTAAGGGGTTTAAACTAAATAAGATGAGCCCTGGACTCACTAGAACTTTGCTATATATATATATATATTAAAATACAAGGGTAACTTATATAAGAAAATATTATCACAACTTCGAAAATGATGTTGTTTTAAAAGATTTTGTGATAATTTTAAGAGACTATTCAATATCATATTTATGTACCATCAAATTTCAGCTAAAGTTTTGCTTACTATAACATCAAAAGTTAAAACAAAAAAGAAAGTCAAGTATCAAACTAACTTATATCTTGGAAGATTTTGCTGGAGTTTTATGCTGGCTAGGCGCCTAGCACAACCCTCCATGCTAGCTTGGAACACACTATTTATAAACTACATAGGCGGAGTTTCTCGAGGTTGGAAAGTGCTAGGAAATAATTTTTTAGACTTAAATTTAAGCTTAATATTAACATAAGGCGACCCATGTCAAATTAGTGTTAAGAAAGGTTAAAAATAGGGATAAAAAAGTGCCACGTATATGGTGAAAAATGACAACCGGAAGGATTGAACTTAGTGGATCATATGAAGAAAGGTAGTGATAATGAAAAGATGATACTATTTTTTTTGGCAATTACAAATGGTGGATGAATAGTCAAATATGAATAAGATAAGAAAGCAACACATGTTACATGTGTCACAAGCTTGGACCATACGCTAACCCTAAATGACCTATGTGTGAATTTAAGAAACATAAGAGCATAAATAACCATGCCCGGGCTACCCCGGACGCTCTGTTTTCTCTCTGCCACGTCAGCTCACCCAACCCACCCAAAAAAGTTTCTTAATCACGCCTAGAAACACCCTACATTCTCTCACTACCGCGTCATTTGAAGATCAATCATGGGTAAAATATATAAAAAATCTACAAATCAAAACAAATAAAAAACATATTTTCAGAAGAAAAAGATTGATAAAATAATTTAAAACGAAATTTTAAAGATTTTTAACAAATAACAAGTGTCAATTTCCACCGTGTCAAAGATTAAGTTGCTTTTTTGACATTTGAAGCATCATGGACTATATCAAAGGGCGATTTAAAAGATCTGCATTTCTTTTATTGTGGAATCACAGATGGTCAGTTGCATTTGCATCATTTGAGTCAATTGGAAACAACCTCACTGTTTTACAGTAGTAGGGTTTCGTACATCCAACCTCCCCTTACCTCGCTTAGGCGGGAGCCTCTTCTGAGGCATTGGGGTTATGTTGATGTATGTTGATGTTGATATTTTAACAAATAACAAAAACAATTAAAAAAATAATAAAACTTTTTTCAGCCAACGGGGGAGGAGCGTGTGCCCCCCCTGGGACGCCCGGGCGTGAAATCGGGTCACCTGACGCCCGATTTCACGCCTGGGTGAGCAACCGGGCGTGCGCCCTGCTCCCGCCCTCCCGCTAAGAGCATGGCGCCTGGGCTTGGCGCCCGGCAAAAACCGACCGTTAACTATGCTCTAAGAGTGTGAAGGCAATTTATCAAAGGTCCTCAATAGGACCTATGGTTCATTTTGTACCACCCATCCATTACTAACCACCAAAGTTCAGAAGTTAAGGATTTCCAATAAGATAATAAGGGAGAATTAGTACTACATCAGCATGACTTTATATTCCTAAAATAGAAGCTGCTTGTTACAACACAATGGACTTTTTTGCCTTCTAAAAGTTTAATGTTAGATCTTATGCCCTGGAGATCGCATCTATAAAGCTTTGATATCCTATGATTGCAAATACATAGCCAGATTCAAGACACATTTACTATTGCCATCTATGAACCTTACGTTGGCCTGCATGGTAGACTAATAACATAACTGTTGTACTCTATAGAACTAAAGTTTGGCACTGGATATGCTGACTATGCTATTTACTTGCCCACCCAATATAGGCTTGACACAGGCCACATGGAACTTTTGTGCAACTTGTGATGTTAGTATGTCGGCTATAATGTCCTGTATAGCCTACACATAGAGATATGTACTGCTGAATGACAAATGACAAACACATTCACAGGATGCTGTGAAAGAGATGTTTACCATTTGTACTAGTTTACTAACGAATTATAATTACTCGTTACCCTCATAAATATACATTAGAGAAAATAACTGTAAAGCCTATAGGTGCACATGAGATCAAGGTGATATTATACTGTTCACGTTTTGCAGGGTGGTCAAGTCTAGATTTATAAGTTCATAATATCCTGTACAGCTAGCTAATAAGCAATTCCACAAAAGGTTGAGGTGATCTCAGATTGTTTGCTGGTAATTCTACAAAAAGTTAAGGTCATCTCATAATGCCCATTAAATGATCGAAAAAATAAGATTCAAACATGAGCTGTTCAAAGATGTGAAGAATAACTGGTGTGAGGTGCAGATAAGTTCTACATTAACTACAGGATTACTGATGTTAAGCAATGGGAAGTCTAAGTGGTTAACAGGGAAACTACTTACAAAAAAAATAGAGCACACAACTATATAATATTAAAGAAATTATCTCATGATTGATGCAAGTTAAAACTTGTGATACATTCTGTACTTCTATTATCTTGTGTTTTTCTCCGATAGATTTACTTCGTATTTGCAAGTTCATATGAGATCTAAAGGACTGATCCAGCAAAAGGATACCTGTTAAGGCTCATTATTCCCATTCTTCTATTTTTTTTAAAATAATAAGAAGATGGAAGTTCTTGATCATTCGACATTGTAAGTTAGTAAAGTATGTATGACATCGGGTTGTAATGAACATTAACCTATTAGTTTTGGTAATTAAAAAGTTGATGAATTTTGAAAGATTCATGTTTTATTAGTCTGTAGCCATGATGGTCGCTTCTTCGCTTCAAATTTTGCTTCCTGTAACAACCAGCATCCACCTAAGGACTTTGACAACCAGTGAACAACCAGTGATACAATTCCAGACAAGACTCATAGATTGAGCGACATTGCAACATATACGTTATTTCATCTTGCTGAAATTGTTAAATTTAGTCTCTGTTTAGGGGTACCTATTCTTAATTATCATTACAATAATGTATATGAGTTATGTTCGGGGAGTAATGTAACCGAGTAAATTCAATTGTACTGTATGTCTAAAACCAAAAAATATTTTGAAGTTTGAACTGATAAGTGGAGTCTAACCTCTTAAAAGCATGCAAAATGTCTTGCATCGCAGGACGATTTCGCCAATCATATTCGAAGCATCCATGAAAAACATCTTCAATTGTAGGAGGTAATCCACTTGGTATTTTTGGTTTCTCTTGTTTTATAACAACCATATGCTGAATCTCGCTTGCTGATCTACCACTCCATGGTTCAACGCCAGTCAGCATCTCCACCATACTACACGCAAATCCCCAAGAATCTGTCTCATAAGAAATTGGCCCCCTGACATTTGGCTGCCATTGCTCAGGAGCCATGTAGTTCGTTGTTCCAAGTTTATGGCTTGAAGGTAAGCTTTTGAAAATCAAGGATGGGATCCCAATGTCCCCCAGAATAGCATGGTCATTTTCATCCAAAAGAAAGTTGCAAGGCTTGAGATTAAGAACCAGTAAACCTCTGGAGTAGAGATTCATTGTTGCCTCTGCCAACTCAGCGCCATATCTGCATATATAAGATGTATCATTAGAAACATGATAACTTGCGATGGACCTGAACATAATAGTAGAAAAGAACTTTGTTGAGCTTACCTTAAAACGTCAGATATTTGGAGCTTGCCTTCTTTAACTTGGGCTATTTTGTCTCCCAAAGACCCTTCATAAAACTTCATAGCAATGCAGATCTGCATAAGTAGCAATACGAGGTCATATAAATGAACACTACAACCAAACACCTATCTGATCATGATCAAAAGGCAAGATTAACTAATTGAAGAAGCCCAATAACCAACCAATAGCCAAAATTGAATACCCAAGATGGTTTGTAACTTTGTACAGGCTTACAATATGTATATGAAGAAAGGTATTTACTTTTCCATTCTTTATTGTGACTCCATATAGAAAGCAAACACCTTCCATACTCTGGCACTTCTGAAATACCTCACGAAAGTTAGCTAGAACAGTTTGTATCTGATCTTCTTTAATTGAAGGCAACATCTTAATAGCAACTTCATGGCGCTCGTCATAATCCTCAGTTGAGACGTGACGTGTACCAATCCAAACATCACCAAATGGACCCCTACCAATACGATGAGTAAATTTCAACACATCAGGATCAACCCAAGGATTGACAACATCATCTGAAATGGCAGCTTCTTTTAGGTGCTCTGGATCTTCGAACAGCACAAATTCAAAAGGCTCAGCAGACTGAGAAACGGGAACTTGCTCTGCCATGGTCCTGTTCGAAATCAAATAACAAATTGATATGGTTGCCTACGCCAGTTCGTATAGATAATTATGAACAAGATGTCAAGAAAACTAGTTCCAGAGAAAATTGGTTTTGTCAATATATCTAACCGACTGCCTAACGAAATAAACAAATGAATAGTCTCCTGCATCTTATTTCTTAAGTCGAACGAACCGTGTGAACTAATAAAAATCGACGAATACTTAGTAAAAGACATGTCTAAAAAATAAATAAGCACAATGAAAAAAAGGAGAATTCGGTTATCATATGAGCACATCTTAAGGGAACAATACTTATTTACTAAACCTTCCTTTAAATGCCCTTCATAAGCATCTCAATGTGGGTTTTGTTACTGGTTAATATGCAAACTAACAACGTCCTAATCAATATTCGAAAATAATACACACAAGAACCCAACCGAAAATGTCATTCATTGAAAATCAAAAATATGCAATGATCCAAACTCAACAAAATCCCTCGTTTGGGCAAAAACCCGAGAAAAATATCTTTTGGCGCAAGCATTCACTTCGTTTCTCCATTTACAGCGTAAATTTGGGGCCTAAACACCATCATCCCGACCAAATTCCAAGAGACAGCATCAAACCACACAAATACCTCAAATGAAATCCGCCAAAACCGACGTCCAAAATCTAATCTCGGAGGCCGAAAGAAGAGCAATACATCCAAAGAGCAGCCCAAAATACGAAACCCCAAACGAGCAAAAGAGAAAACCTGACGATTCACCTTTGCTCTGTGTGGCTTTTATTTTAATTGGGTTTGTAGGAAACGAGAAAGAGAAGAAAAAAGTAGAGTAGGGATGGGATGCCCTAGTGGTTTGGGTTTCGGAGTGCGAGCACCGCCCTCCTCGTGTGGGTGGGTGGAGCGTGACGTGAAGAGGTGGGGAGTGTGCGGTGTCAGGCGTGGAAGTGGTTGCTGTCGCTTGCAAATGCAAACTGAAAGTCTGAAAACTAAAAAAACAAAAAGAAAACACTCTAATAATCTGATACTAATCCACTTTCAAAAGATGCACTTGACGTGCGCTTTAACCCCTCTATCTAGTTCTAATGTGGTGGGAGTTCGGACGATATTTCTTGGGGTTGATCTATGCTTGATAAGGACGTGGATTGTAGATATACATTCGGTCTGTTTGGATGTTCAAAAACCATCAGATTTTGAAAAGCATGCCCGTTCTTAACAAAACAGTGTCAAAACGGTCAAATAGAGTATTGGGTTTGCTCAAAAACTCAGGCTCCGTTTCTTCACTCTTACACTTCAACGAAAAGCTGGACAAGTTAGTTTTCCGGTTCTTCAGTGTTGCTCACACAAAACTTCTACGTATCTGAGATCTGACCTTGGTTTTGTTTATTTTTTACACGTTTTCCCATCATCAGTTCGACCAATCTACCTTGTCGTGTTATGTCCTCGATAGTTTTTCCCCTCATCACTTTCCCAATTCCAAGAGCTACCTTCGACGATTGTCCTGTTTCTTTGCCTCCCCACATCGTCATTGAACGTCTGGCTCTCTTAACACTTCTGTCCTTCCATCGAACCATCAACCAACGGTTAGTTCGTTCGTCGGTGAATTTTCAGAGTCTGAAGTGTGTTACTCTGATATGTGATTTGTACCCATACATGTTAATAATCCCACATTGATTTTCTGTTAATATGTAATTCCAAGCTCATTTCATCGGTTAATTTCAGTTTACCACTCATATATGAAATTATCGCTCGTATGCTCATGTAACATCCCGAAACAGCGGAAAATTTAAAAATTTAAACAATCAAGAGAATATCAGAATAAACTCAACATCGGGAATGTCACTCAATAAACCAACCGTCGGTGCACTAATAATACAACAGAGTTTGTCAAAAGACGTGATTACAACAATACATGAAATACAATGAAAGTAATCACAACGACCTCGAAGAGTCCGATGAGGATCCTGGCCCAAAAAATGTGTGCGCCCGCGGTCACCACCCGGCAGAACCTACTGCGGTCCTGAAACATGAATCAAACAACGATGCCTGAGTTTCCCATTAGGAAACCCCGTATGCCAAGCTCACCTAAATGCATGCAATAGTACGGTAAATGAACCTATCATACTAGTAGCATGTCATGTCACATCTGCAATGCATCAAGTCCCTCAACAGGGTAAACGAGACCTAAGTCCAACAACCACGACCCTCAACAGGGTCCACAAGGACATCAGTCCAGCAGCAACATCAACGGGTCTCGCTCGGAAACCTACCGTAGGCACATACGGTCTTACGGACAGTACGCAACGCGTCCCCCCACACGCGACTACTCGAGCCCAAAGGATCGGTGAGGAGCGTCCGCACTTCCGTGCAAAGAACCACGTGGTCTACACCACCTTCGACGGAGCCGTAGCCCGGTCGGTCAACATCCCAGGATAGGTGCCCAATCGGGGATCATCACCGACACAACATCAGCGGCATCGCCGGCACAACATCGGCGGTACAACATACGTCCGGCACAACATCGGACGGTACAACCACAAGCCGGAATCTCATCGGCACCATCATCGCCGGCAACAACCTCGGCGGCATCGCTGGCACAACATCGGCGGTACAACATGCGTCCGGCACAACATCGGACGGGTCCAGACCGTAGTCTGCAGGGTCATCATGCTCCACGAGTCATGCGTCACACGCATTGGGATCCGCGATCCCTCAGGTCTGTGACTCATACAATAAGTCTAAACAATTCATCAAATTGTCACGATCCATACATGGAGGTGACGCGTCCCGGACACCCACACTCTTCCACACGGCGGTCCCTGGGCAGGCACACATAACGCGCCCACCGTCACCTCCCGACTCACGCACAAGGCGAGGACACGGGTTTCCGTGGACAGAGTTGACATCAAAAGGGGAACCAGGATTTCTGTCCTGTGCAAAACGGTCGACCGAAATAGACCACTCGGTCGACCGTTTCCTCAAGGGAATCGGTCGTCCGGAAGTGACATCCGGTCGACCGCTTCCACAAGGGAATCGGTCGACCGAATGTGACAGCTCGGTCGACCGCTTCCACAAGGGAATCGGTCGATCGAAACGTCTGCAACGGTCGAACTATTTGCGCAACACAAAATCCTAACGGTCTACCGAAGGTCTAAAACTGGTCGACCGAACGAGGTCAAAATCCGGAGTCTGGTCAACATCAAAATCGAATCTATCGGTCGACCGACTCAGGGGTCTCGGTCGACCGAAAACTAACAGGGTCATCCTATTATTTCTACGTCATATAACGGTCGACCGAACGAAAACCAACGTCCGAACATCATGCATAATAATCCAATAAACTTAAGTTCCGGTCGACCGAACAAGGGAAACGGTCGACCGAAACACAACAGACAGGCAAATACACAAGCATTCGGTCGACCGCCCGAAGGGCCCGGTCGACCGTTGGTCGTCTTCAACCTCGCACCAGCCGAGGTTTCTCGCCGCCCTCGACGCCGGGGACGTCTCCAACCATCCCCGACCGACCAACAACATCCCACTAACGTGGGGAAACAATAAAATCATACTAGAAGCCGGCATACCTCGACGAGAAGAACTGCGAAGAACACCGGAGATCCGTCCACGTCCACGCCCGACAGCACCCTTCGGTCACGTGCACCTTCCGCTCTCTTCCTCGACTCCACGCTCACCACCACGCGTCGGGGTCTCCTCCACCGCCTCTGGACGTCGGAGAGAAGAAGAAGAAGAAGAAGAAGAAGAAGAAGAAGAAGAAGAAGAAGAAGAATGAAATGAGAGAGTGAGAGAGATGAGATGATGAGTGAAAGTGAGATGGAAATGGAAGAGGTTAAGAGGAAGGAGAGGAGAACGCAAGTTTTCTCCCAAATCCAAACCAAATCCCCACCCATCAATCCAGCCACCCTATCACTCCAACACCCATCCCCAACAGTACCCTACAAGGGTTAGGGACGCGACAATCCACCCAACTTAAAAGGATTTTGTCCCGAAATCAAACAAGCAACTCACCGAAAAGCTCCGGATACTGCCTTCTGACTTCCTCCTCGATCTCCCAAGTGGCCTCGCGTTCACTGTGATGCTGCCATCAGACCTTCACCAACGGAATGGTGCGCCTCCTGAGTTGGTGATCCATACGATCAACTATCTCGACCGGTCTCTCCTCGAGTGACAAGTCCTGCTGTATCTCTGGTACTGCAATCTCAATCACGTGAGCTGGATCTGCAACGTACTTCCTCAACATAGATACATGGAAGACATTGTGAAGACCCGAAAACTGCGGTGGCAATGCAATCCTGTAAGCAACCTCTCCAACTCGGTCTAGGATCTCAAACGGCCCCACATCACTGAGCTTCCCCTTCTTCCCAAACCTCATCACTCCTCGGGCAGGGGAAATCTTCAGAAACACGTGGTCACCAACCTCAAAACTCAACGCCCGTCTGCGTTTGTCGGCATAACTCTTCTGCCTGCTCTAAGCTGTGGCCAATCTCCTACGGATCACATCCACCTTCTCTGCATACATCTGCACGAGCTCTAGCCCCACTAACTACCTCTCGCCCACATGACTCCAGCATACCGGTGATCTGCAAGGCCTCCCGTACAAAGCCTCGTACGGTGCCATCCCAATACTCGAATGGTAGTTGTTGTTGTTGTAGGCGAACTCGATCAACGACAGGTGCTCATCCCAGTGTCCTGACCAATCCAGTGTGCATGCTCTCAGCATATCCTCCAGGGTCTGGATCGTCCTCTCTGACTGACCATCTGTCTGCGGGTGAAACGTTGTACTGAATCTCAGTCGTGTCCCCAAAGCCTGCTGCAGACTCCCCCAAAACCTGGATGTAAACCTGGGATCTCGATCAGAGATGATGCTAACTGGCACTCCGTGCAATCTGACTATCTCCTCCACGTACAACTTAGGTAGACCCTCCAGAGGCAACGTTGTCCTGATCGCTAAGAAATGCGCCGACTTGGTCAGTCGATCGACTATCACCCAAATCGCGTCGTGGAATCTCCTCGTCTTCGGCAGCCCCGTGACAAAGTCCATCGTCACGTGCTCCCACTTCCACTCAGGAAGCTCTATACATTGCATCGGTCCCGTTGGTCGCTGATGCTCAATCTTCACCTGCTGATAGACTAAGCACCGGCTCACGAACTCCGCAATATCTCTCTTCATGCCCTTCCACCAGAAGTTCCGCTGCAGGTCCTTATACATCTTCGTACTCCCCGGGTGGATGGTATATCTCGCTCGGTGTGCCTCCTCCATGATGTCATCTCTCAGTCCATCAACCTGCGGCACCCAGATCCGACTCCTGAATCTCAGACCACCATCAACCCCCACAATGAAGTCTGATCCATCTCTGGCAGCCAACTGTAATAAACCAGCTAACTCCTCCTCACCCTGTTGAGCCTGCACAACGCGTGAGACGGTCTGCGGCTCTACCCTCAGCCCAGCAATCACTGCTCCTCCGGAACCCTCTGTGAACGGCCTCCACTCTGACCACGTCTCGAGTAGCCTCCACTCCTGGATGCACAAACTAGCAACTGACACCTCAACCTTCCTGCTCAGTGCATCTGCGACCGAATTCGCCTTCCCCGGATGATAGGAAATGGTGAAGTCGTAGTCCTTAATGAACTCGAGTCATCTGCGCTGCCTCATATTCAGCTCCCTCTATGAGAACAAATACTTCAGGCTCTGATGATCTGTGAAGACCTCGAACTGCTCGTCATAAAGATAGTGCCGCCAGGTCTTCAACGCGTGAACTACCGCTGCCAACTCCAGATCATGAGTAGGGTAGTTCTTCTCATGTACCTTCAGCTGCCTCGAAGCGTACGCCACCACCTTCCCGTGCTTCATCAGAACACAGCCCAAGCCAACCCCTGATGCATCACTGTAAATCACGTAGCCTCCACTGCAAGTCGGTAGCGTCAGAATCGGCGCTATCGTCAGTCGCCTCTTCAGCTCCTGAAAACTGTCCTCGCACTTTTGGGACCAAACGAACTTGACGCCTGTTTGATCGTTTTAAATTTAACCGCAAGTGCACGGCCGCGTTGAAGCGGTGGCAAATACGGGTCGTCCACTGGGAGGTGTGTCGACACTTGGTTTATTCGAAGGCGAGAGGTAAAAAGAAGGGAGAAAGATGTATTACACTAATCTAAACTACAAAGCTGAAATGAAATGCAAAGGAAATGAAGATAAGCAATAAAACTAAACCCCAAAGGGGGTAGAGACTGATGTGAACATAAAGATGTGTGTGTGTGTGTGTTCAATTAAGCTCCTCACAACATGTAGTGCATGAAATCATAAAACTACATCCAATCTTGCCTCTACATGAATTAAGATAAGACTACATCATTAAAACATACAAGACAATGATTGGAATGAAGCTACATGAACTCAAGTATAAAGACTAGACCCTACTATGCCTCTACATGAATTAAGATGACTACATCATTAAAACATACAAGACATTAGCTAAGGAAAAGGCAACAAGAGTACATACACTACAAATTGTGTTACCAACATTAACTTTATCCATATCCTAACTTTATCATTCCCCATAAAATAGGTCCACTAATCAAAGCATAAGCTAAGCTTCATTCAAGAGCATTAGCATATCAAAGATAAGAGTGGAGACCTATTAGATGGTTATGGAAATCATATAAAGCTCAAGGGATAAAAATAACACACACTTAATACACTACATTATTATATCACATATGTCTCCACCCCCCAAATGGGGATGGAACTACTCACTACTCATTACACTAACTAATTTAGCAAAGGAAAGCATAATACTGAAATGAAATTTATACTACCTAAGCAAGAAATATTAAAGAAGCATAAAACTAAACAAACAAACAAGCATGCAAAGGAAAGGAAATTAAACTAAGAGAGAGAAACAACATCAATAAAAGAAAACTTATATTATTAACTCACTCAATTACAAGTAGCTCTTCCTCCACTAGAGTTTTGCTTCAAGGCTTCACTCTTAGTAGGGAAGATGACCACCAAGAGGGAGATGGATACAATGGGAGGTGAAGAGTTCTATTTATAAGCATGGAAAAAGCTAATCCGGGACAATCCCCCGATGTGGGACTAAACAGATACCACAAATAGCCTAAACATCCTCTAATACATGTGCTGGAGAAATTTGAGCGCATTTGGGCCAAAAGTGACCGCCAATTAGCGGTCTTGGACCGCTAATTAGCGGTCTACAGTGTCCGGATCGCTCTGGAATTTCTTGTGGGCATTTCTGGAAGGCTTTGTTGGTATTTGATGCATCTAGTTTGCATGTTGGAGCTCCGACCCGAATAGAATTGCCAAAATACTCCCCATGATGGTGAGGAGTATTCTGTTTTGCTCTTAGGTCCTTTGGTCTTGCATTCAGGTCCTTCTTCCTTGCATCTTGGTCCACAGATCTCACAATTCAGTCCTTTTTCCCAGCTTTTGGGTCCTTTTATGCTTCATCTCTTCAAACCTAATTATTCCTGAAAACTAAACATAAAACTCGTAACATAGCATTGTTTAGGTGAAAGATAATGGATATAAGATACAAATATGAGCACGAAATGATGTCAATCAAATACCCCCACACCTAACTTTTGCTAGTCCCGAGCAAAACAAAGAAAGAGAAAAGCATGCGAAAACAAGAAATCCTAACTCACTTTCGTAGGAATCACGGTTGCACTTAGCACGTGCAACAAGCCGTTAAACCTCCTTGTCGCCAAGGAGGAGGAGTGTTGTCTCCTGAGGGTTTTCAGCGGATATACCCACAAAATCCGAACAAGATGTATTAATCAATCTAGCTACACGACTCGTTGGACTTATTTTGTCGATCATGGGACGCGGTAATACTACGGGTCGACTCTATATATGTAATCGGTCCACACACCTAGCCTAATGAGTTATTCGTGAGAGTTAGTCAAGGACTTAAGTGAAAGACATGGGCAACCTTAACTTCTGAATGTGATACAATGTGTAAAGTCCATTTTGGTTCTTATTTGACTCTTTTTTTTTCTTTTTTTTCTTTTTTTTTCTTCTTTTTTTTCTTTTTCATTGGAGCATTTTATTGGTTGGTGTTTGATTCTCTCAGGATCAGGTTTCGTGCATCATTGCCTATGAGGACTTACACTATCACGTACACCTTCCCCCAAATCTCCACATAGGGCGATCCCTACCACCCGTGTAACGGGAGTTCGGTCGGCGCATCCCAAGTCAGATGACTCGAAAGCACCAGGCACAAAGTCCCCTCAGACCTACTTTCCCGAGTGATAGGAGCCGTGCGAGAAAAGAGAACACCACTTATTTATTTATCTACATGGGAACCAAAACCCCTACACTTAAGTTTCACAAAAAGAGATTAAGGGCCCTTGACTACAACAAACTTCCTAAATTAACAAACACGAATTATTTGACTCACTAGGTTCAGGGTGGACCTCTTTAAATGTTTGAGCACTGAAACCCACTGATTACTCACCCCCAAGGGAAAACTGGGGTGCATCCTAACGACTCGATAAATCCTAAAGCCATGTACTAGATATCCTAATGCATCAAGTTCAAGACAATTTTGGGAGCTTTCTTTTTACTTTGCCTCTCAACGGTTTTGCACATGCTAAACACACGCAAAACCCACAAAACATTTTCTTTCGAAAACACATGAAGATTTTGAAAGAAATGTGAAAATTTTGAAACACTAGGCAAGCAAAAGAAGACAAGTCACCCAAGGATCATGGCAAGCAGATATATCGATATTAAATGCAGCACACTATCATGACCCTAACAATGCAAACGAAAGAAAACAAAATCAAAGGAAAAAGACTCGACTATGTACACACGTAAAACACCCCCCCACACCTACTTCATGCATTGTCCTCAATGAATGCAAGCAAGATACTACATGGATTGATGCATAAAAAGGAGAGATCTCACCAACATGAAGTACAAAGGGAAGTGCAAGGTCATGTTGATGGACATAACCCGAATTCCCTCAAAACCTGTGAGATGCTAAAGAAGGGATACAAATACGTGAAAGAAATGGGGCCCAAATACTCAAGGGTTGGGGCCCACCACAATCGATGCTCACTGAGGGAGTCTTTTTTTTTTTCTTTTTTCTTTTTTTTTCTTTTTTTTTTTTTTTTAACTATGTACAACAATGGGCTCCCATCTTCATATATCAAGGGACATCCAATGGGAACCCGCCATCTCTCGAGCCAGAAATGCACCTGTATGGGCTCGCAACATATAAAACAGAATTGCTCGACCACCTGACACCCTTATAAGCATTGTGGTCGGTTGATGCCTCTTTAGAATTAGCAAAAGAGGAGGCATGAACGAGAGGTGAACCTCTATCTGGTATAAGGGTATCAGGTGGTTGAATCTTAACCCACATGGGGTCCTCAGCAGATACAGAATGAAGAGCATGTGGCCGAGAGGCCATAAAAATAGTATCTTGTGGCTCAAAAGCCACGTGCTCAAAAGGATGTGGCTCAAGGGCCACGTGGTCAAAAAGAAGTGGCTCAAGGGCCACATGATCCGAAGAATGTGGCTCAAAAGCCACGTGATCAAAACATAAGGCACCTTCCTGTGCCAGCCCAGGTGAAACATCTTCACCACCTTCAGGATCTTCATCGAACAATTCTCTGAAGTACTTGAAGGTGCCCTCAACTTCACTCTCATCCATGCCCTGGATAAGGTTAACCCCAACAGGGTCATTGAAGGCATCTGGCTTCTTGCCAATGGTGAAGATGTTGAAATCAGCGCATTGACTACCATAAGTCAAGCGCATCAGACCATTGCGACAATTGATCAAGGCATTGGAAGTCGCAAGAAATGGTCGCCCCAGAATGACAGGAATTTGTCCAAGTGGGTTTGGCACAGGTTCAGTATCCAAGACAAAGAAGTCGACTGGATAAATGAACTCTCCCACTTTGATCAGCACATCTTCCACCACACCCCTCGGTTTCTTCATAGACCTATCAGCCAATTGAAGAGTGGTCTTTGTTTGTTTGAGGTCTCCAAGACCGAGGTGGACGTAGACAGAATATGGCAGAAGATTAACAGATGCACCAAGGTCCAGCAAGGCTCGGTGTATGGGCACATCACCAATCACACAAGAGATAGTAGGACAGCCAGGGTCCTTGTACTTGACTTGCATGGGTTGTGCCAACAAGGAACTCACGTTAGCCGCAAGAAAAGCTTTCTTGGGAACATGAGTTTTTCTCTTCTTAGTGCATAAGTCCTTGAGAACCTTGGCATAAGGTGGCATTTGCTGAATCACCTCCAAAAGAGGGATATTCACCTTAACCTGCCGAAACATCTCAAGCATCTTGTCATGCTGATCAGAGGTTTTCTTTTTAAGGCGCTCAGGGAATGGCGCCTTTGGGGCATAAGGATGCGAAGGCACCCCAGAATTTAGGTCCAAAGAAACATGAGTGGGGACCTCAGAATCTGGTTCCTTCGACACAAGAGGAGACAAAGGGACCTCAAGGTTCGGCCCCTTTGTCGAAGGAAATGTAGAAAGAACCTCAGGATCTGGCTCCTTCCTGGAAGTATTTGTGGAGGGAGCCTCAGGATCCGGCTCCCTCAAAGATGGTGATGACAAGGAAGGCACCCCAATGTGGTTGTCCACCTCCTTACCAGACCTCAAAGTATGAATCACATTAATATGATGGGTCGGTTCAGAGGTAGCATGAGGTAAAGGTGTCCTTCCTTGCGAATGGGTACCCCGGGGATTCACCTCAGGTTGACTCGGGAACTGACCTTTCTCGCGTTCATGGAGTTGATGAGCCAACTGGCTAACCTGCATTTCCAAAGCCTTGACTGTACTTTGCAACGCTTGAAAGGTCGGATCACAAGAAGGGTCCTTAGGGTCAACCCGCTGGGGTGGTGGAGTCTGGTTGGAATAACCCGACGATGAGGCATGAGCATGTTGGTAATTTTGGTGCTGCGACCTTTGATGTGGGGGTTGGTAGGTCGCCGATGGGCGTGGAGGTTGATAAGGTGGAGGTTGAGGTTGAGCGTGCGAGCTCTGACCGTGGCCTCCACTAGACCCCCAAGAGAAGTTAGGATGGTTACGCCATCCCGGGTTATAGGAATGACTGTACGGGTCGTTTCGGGGCCTTTGATGATACATCGCATTTGCATGCTCAGTATCTCTTGGAGCGTAAGCGCACTCCAAGTCATCATGTCCCGACAGTCCACACCTAGTACACCCGGGAGTAGCGACCTGAGCTACAGGAGCTCGGTCCATCTCCAAACTCTCTATCCTACGCATGAGAGCAGCCATTTTCGCCTCAGACGCGATAGTCGACTCAACATGATATGATCCAGCTCGACCAGAAGACCTGGCGGCTGGTGGCTCTCTCATGGTGTCCCACTCGAAGGTGCGCTCAGCCATGGATTCAAAAGTGTCCCATGCCTCCTCGATGGGTTTCATTTGGAAGTCACCCTGACACATCGACTCCAACAATGTGCGGGTGTTGTAGTTGATGCCCTCATAAACAATTTGGCACAGCTGCCATAACTCAAATCCATGATGAGGGCACTGCTGGAGAAGGTCCTTGAACCTCTCAAAGAAACCATGAAAAGATTCGGTCTCGGTCTGATACATTTGATGTATCTGGTGCCGTATCTGTTGAGTTTTCCTTTGATGGAAAAATCTCTTCAGAAAGACGGTCACAAAGTCATCCCAAGACCGAATCGAGCTCGCCGGGAGGCTATACATCCATTTCTTCGCATTATCCTTCAATGCGAAAGAAATCATCCTCAACCGGACAGAATCCTCGTCAAGCTGTTGAAGCTTGAACATGGAGCACACTTCCTCGAATTCGCGTATAAAGATATACGGATCCTCCTTATTGGCAGTGAAGGTCGGAAGCATGCTCACATACTGAGGTTTTAGCTCATAGCTGTTCCCGCGAGCAGGGGGAACAACTATACAAGAAGGTTGCGCGGCCCGAACAGGATGGGTCCGCTCCCACAAAGTCATCGGTCTATCATGTTGAGCTAAAGGTGGTGGTGCACCTAGAACTCGATCCTGACCGAATCTCCCTTCCTCTCGAGTCAGAGGAGGAGGAGAAGGAGGTCTACGTGGTGGTGGGAACGGACCGAGGTAGTCCATGTATGGAACCCGGTCCCCTTCGCCACCACGAGACGACTCGGCCTCTTGCTCCAAAGGAGCACGAGGCGGAGATGGTCGATCACCAAGATCTTCCATCTCAGAAGTATGCACTCTCTCGAGCCGAGCGCTCTCACCAGAACGAGCCCAACCTCGCATAAAAATGCTCGACTCGACTCTAACAAACACACAACAGAAGGTGTACTAGAGGAGGAGACTAAACGTAGAGAATAGATGAGGAGATGACTCAGATGAGGAGGGAAGAATCCCTAGAGCTAGCGTGGGTAGTGGGATCAGGAAGAAGCCTAACTAGCAAGCACGGCTCAAACAAAGTAAGGCAATGGGTCCTTAAGCTAGACGACGCCTAACTTCGAGGTCACTAGCCTCGACACGTCTCACCTCCCTACAACGAGGACCACAATGCCCAGCAAGTGATACCAGATCCGGAGATCCAGTACCTCCTACTATCGACAAGGTAGGCAACGCCGATCAGGTCATGACGGTCTCAACTAGATTACTCTCCTAGTGCGCCCGCAATCCTAGGGCCAATGTCTACTTGCTTTTAGTTAAGGCTTTATTAAGAGTGATTTTTGGGGCTTAGGAAAGGGTGATGAAATCCCCCACCTTATCTTTTATGGGACAGCCCCTCCTTAGTAGCGATTTGATCCTAGATCTAGCAATCAATCGCTCCAATCAAACGCTCTCTCACTCTTGTCCCGATGCACCTTACTAACTAATGCATGAACGAAACATGCATGAATGAGGGATGTGGGTGCACGTACCTCACGCCAGCAATCAACGACAAAATGTAAAGCAAAGAAAAGACAAATGCATGCAAGGTCTACCAATGGTGCATGACCTAGATGGCAAGAAGTCTAATCTTTTGCTTTGAGTTTTATGGTCCAAGTTGATTAAAGGGGGAGTGATTAATGATCTGGGAGCAAATAAGAAGTCACAGCATGCAAACTTGGGCTCCCAGATAACAAAAATTACAGCACAAATGACCACAAAAAAATTGGAAGACAGAATCCCTCACCAGGCCGCTAATTGGCGGTTCCAAACCGCTGATTGGCGGTCTGTTCTTGGCTTTGCTTCCTCAAACTTCTCCAGTGGCCTCCCCGTGATCAGAGTGTTCCATGAAACTAAGAAAAACTGAAAAAGAAAAATTAAAAACCCCTCGAATCGTCCAAACCAAGGTCTGGACAGAGCACCTCCCCGGCAACGGCGCCAAAAACTTGTTTGATCGTTTTAAATTTAACCGCAAGTGCACGGCCGCGTTGAAGCGGTGGCAAATACGGGTCGTCCACTGGGAGGTGTGTCGACACTTGGTTTATTCGAAGGCGAGAGGTAAAAAGAAGGGAGAAAGATGTATTACACTAATCTAAACTACAAAGCTGAAATGAAATGCAAAGGAAATGAAGATAAGCAATAAAACTAAACCCCAAAGGGGGTAGAGACTGATGTGAACATAAAGATGTGTGTGTGTGTGTGTGTTCAATTAAGCTCCTCACAACATGTAGTGCATGAAATCATAAAACTACATCCAATCTTGCCTCTACATGAATTAAGATAAGGCTACATCATTAAAACATACAAGACAATGATTGGAATGAAGCTACATGAACTCAAGTATAAAGACTAGACCCTACTATGCCTCTACATGAATTAAGATGACTACATCATTAAAACATACAAGACATTAGCTAAGGAAAAGGCAACAAGAGTACATACACTACAAATTGTGTTACCAACATTAACTTTATCCATATCCTAACTTTATCATTCCCCATAAAATAGGTCCACTAATCAAAGCATAAGCTAAGCTTCATTCAAGAGCATTAGCATATCAAAGATAAGAGTGGAGACCTATTAGATGGTTATGGAAATCATATAAAGCTCAAGGGATAAAAATAACACACACTTAATACACTACATTATTATATCACATATGTCTCCACCCCCCAAATGGGGATGGAACTACTCACTACTCATTACACTAACTAATTTAGCAAAGGAAGGCATAATACTGAAATGAAATTTATACTACCTAAGCAAGAAATATTAAAGAAGCATAAAACTAAACAAACAAACAAGCATGCAAAGGAAAGGAAATTAAACTAAGAGAGAGAAACAACATCAATAAAAGAAAACTTATATTATTAACTCACTCAATTACAAGTAGCTCTTCCTCCACTAGAGTTTTGCTTCAAGGCTTCACTCTTAGTAGGGAAGATGACCACCAAGAGGGAGATGGATACAATGAGAGGTGAAGAGTTCTATTTATAAGCATGGAAAAAGCTAATCCGGGACAATCCCCCGATGTGGGACTAAACAGATACCACAAATAGCCTAAACATCCTCTAATACATGTGCTGGAGAAATTTGAGCGCATTTGGGCCAAAAGTGACCGCCAATTAGCGGTCTTGGACCGCTAATTAGCGGTCTACAGTGTCCGGATCGCTCTGGAATTTCTTGTGGGCTTTTCTGGAAGGCTTTGTTGGTATTTGATGCATCTAGTTTGCATGTTGGAGCTCCGACCCGAATAGAATTGCCAAAATACTCCCCATGATGGTGAGGAGTATTCTGTTTTGCTCTTAGGTCCTTTGGTCTTGCATTCAGGTCCTTCTTCCTTGCATCTTGGTCCACAGATCTCACAATTCAGTCCTTTTTCCCAGCTTTTGGGTCCTTTTATGCTTCATCTCTTCAAACCTAATTATTCCTGAAAACTAAACATAAAACTCGTAACATAGCATTGTTTAGGTGAAAGATAATGGATATAAGATACAAATATGAGCACGAAATGATGTCAATCAACGCCCTTCTGCGTCAATGCTGTCAACGGCGAAGCAAGCCTTTAGAAGTCCTGAATGAACCGCCTGTAATACCCAGCAAGTCCTACGAAGCTCCTGATCTCAGTCACGCTCGTCGGGGCTCTCCACTGAGTCACAACCTCAACCTTCGCCGGATCCACTGAAATCCCCTCTGCAACCACGATGTGCCCCAGAAACGCCACCTGATCCAACCAAAACTCGCACTTCGTGTACTTGGCATACAACTCTTGATCTCTCAAGATGCCAAGCACAATCCTCAGGTGCTCCCGGTGCTGCTCCCTGTCAGGCGAGTACACCAAGATGTCATCCACAAACACCACCACAAAACTGTCGAGGTACGGCTGGAAGGTCCTATTCATCAAATCCATGAATGTTGCAGGTGCATTCGTCAGTCCAAACGGCATCACCAAGGACTCGTAGTGCCCGTATCGTGTCCTGAAGGCTGTCTTCTAAACATCGGCCTCTCTGATCCGCAACTGGTGGTAACCTGAGCGCAGGTCAATCTTCGAGAACACTCTCGCTGTCTGCAACTGATCAAACAGATCATCAATCCTGGGCAAAGGGTACCGGTTCCTGACGGTAACCTTATTCAGCATCCTGTAGTCGATGCACATCCGCAACGACCCATCCTTCTTCCTCACGAACAATACAGGCGCTCCCCACGGTGAGACACTCGGTCGGATAAACCCAGAGTCCATCAACTCCTGCAATTGCTTCTTCAGCTCTGTCAACTCAGCAGGTGCCATCCGATACGGTGCCTTCGACTGGGGTGTCGTGCCAGCCGTCAACTCAATGCCGAACTCGATCACTCGGTGCGGCGGTAAACGAGGAATCTCTGTAGGAAACACATCTGGAAACTCCTGTACGACCTCTATATCCTCCAGCCTCCTCGTCTCAGGATCAGGAACAACCGAAGTCGCCAGGAACGCTCTGCAACCCTGATGTATCAGCCTCTATGCCTTAACCGCAGACACAATCAGACGACCTCCACTACTCCTCGTCCCTCTGATCAACACATCAGGCGCGTCCTGCCTCAGGATAAGGATCTTCTTCTCACGGCAAAAGACTCGCACATTGTACTGTGATAGCCAGTCCATCCCCAGTATGACGTCGAAGTCCTCCATCGGCAGCAAGACCAGATCTGCCGGAAAATCATGGTCTCCCAAAACAACTGTGGTGCCGGGGAGAAAGCTCCCCATAGTGCCCACCTCACCCATGGGCGTACTGACTTCCAACAAATCAGTCAGTAGCTCAGGGGTCCGATCCAACTCGCCAGCAAACTTCTCCGAAATGAAGGAGTGCGTGGCGCCACAATAAAATAAAACACGAGCAACCAAACCTGAAATGACAAGGGTACCTTCCACAACAGTGTTGGAGTCCTTCGCCTCCTCAGCCCGGATGGTGAAGACTCGACCTGCTCTCCTGGTCTGGCTCTGCGGAACGACAGACCTGCTGCCTCCGCTCCTCCTTGAGATCGGTGGTCCTGGCCTCCTGCTCGGGCAATCTCGGATGTAATGACCCATCTGACCGCATCCTAAGCATGCACCTGTACGTCGGGGGCACTCCTGACCCGGATGAGATCTCCCGCAAGTACCACACGCTCCAGACTGGCGTGATCCTCCTCCATCGAACCGGGGCCTCTTGCCCGGGTTCCCAGTAGAACGTCCAACTGCACGTCCTCCCGTGCTCACTGGCGGCTTCCGCGCCTCCTGGTAGTCCTGATCGATGAGAGTCGCATACTTCACCGCATCCGCCAGGGTCTGCGGCATGCTGGTAATCACACGCGACCTGAGATGCTTCCTCAGCCCCTTGATGAACTTCCGTGCACACTGCTCCGGCGTCACGTAGGTCTCAGAACAATAACGCTCAAGGGCGTTGATGCATTTCATACATTACATCATATGTCTTTCATTTAGAGTAATTTTATATCAATAAATGCTACTAAGGTATGTGTTTAGTCCTATTTACAGAATACAGGGACCTGAATGCAAATTACCCACATCCCGAGCATAAACGCGTGCAAAAGACTCATTTCTATCATAAAGACCAAGCTCAAGATTATCGGGTTTCAAATGGAAATGTATCCAAGCATAAAAGCATTCAAGATCTAATTACATAAGTTGTGAATTTACTACTAATCCCGAAATGTCAACTTTTGTAGGGGTTAAACCGAAATTTGACAAGTCTGCAGAACAGTGCTCAAACGGTCGACCGGTTAGCAGTAAACGGTCGACCGATCGGGCACGGTCGACCGGACGTGTCTCGACCGATAACAGGGAATTTTCTCTAGTTCGAACGGTCGACCGAATGTGATCGGTCGGTCGACCGAACATTGCGATGGAATAATTCCTGTTACGAACGGTCGACCGGGTTATAGAACGGTCGACCGAAACTAGGTTTGAGCGGTCGACCGAACCTTGAAACGGTCGACCGGTCCAGACGGTTTTGTGCAGAATTAATTTAAGAATTAATTAGATCATGCATGGAATTGGTCCATAATTGATTTAATTCGTGGCTAATATTATTTATTATTAAATAATGGATGGTTAGATAGAATTTTGCATGAGATCATGAGCAAGGGGTTGCACATGAATAGGTAATTTGGAGAGAGGTTATAAATACAAGCTTATTTCATTACCCAATTAATCTAATTCATTATTTCTTGTGCAAAAACTCTCTCTCCATAATTCTCCACGAAAATCTCTTAATTTTTAAGTTTAGTTTTAGTTCTTAAGAGATCATCTTCTCAAGAGAATTAAAGAGGGGTTAGTAATTGGATTCTAAACCCTATCGGAGATTGAGAGACTAGCTTCCCTCTCTCCGATCTTGTTTAGAGTTTGGTGAATACGGAGGCATCCGGCGCAGCGAGGAGCATCCCCAACGTCTCCGAATCTTCAAGAAGTTTTAGAGAACTTCTAGGTATGAATTTCGGAGCCCATATTTGTTTTAATAAAGTTTTGAAACTAGATATTGAAACAAATTGATGCATGCATGAAATAAATTATAGAAAATTGAAAATTGATCCTTATTATACATAAAAAATTCGAAAATATATATGTATAATTAAATATGAAATCCTACAGTGGTATTAGAGCTTAGGGTTCAATTTTCTCATGATTTAAGGCTGTAAACGAATTTAGTTTACCATCTAGGATTTAAACAATTCGATTTACCGGTTTTTTCGGTCTATGAATGTTTGTTGATCTAATTCTCCATAATAATTCGTTCTGAATGTTTTAAGTGTTTTAAAACATACCATGTAATTTTTAGAATTAAGATTTAGACATTTGTCTAACTTACAATATTTTCGTTTTAAGTATAAACGATTATTTTGTAAGAGAATCAACAAAACCGAAAAACTGCAGTTCATCTTTCCAATTGGATGGATAGCGGTTCATAATTAAAATTTTGAACTATGGATGCATGAAAAACGTTTTTAATGGATTTCAAAATGTTTTTTCAAAGAATTGTTTGGGATTCTAGATGCTTGATAAACTAGGGTGGATAGTTTATAGCGATATTGCGTGCAAGGATGCTCGAGTTGTTTTTGCAGGAATTGTGAGTTTGTATGTTCCAAATCAGCGGCCATGAATGTTTATAATTGTTATAATACAGGGGCTTATGTATGTAAAAGCCAAATTCTCTATTTCCATATTTTAGATAATTGCATATGCATATGAGAGGTTTTACATACGACTTGCACTAGTCGGTTTTTTATCGAATGTGAGGAGCTTGTTTATTTTCTGTAAAATCGACATCTCCGGTGCAAGAGGAAGTCGCCGCTATAGCGCATTGATCGGGGATCGAGGATCAGGGATCGAGGATCAAGGATCAAAGGGAACATATAAACTCACACGATGTGGATTGTGTGAATGTTTAATTTCTGTTTTTTAATTATTGCTATGCATGTGATGAATGTGGTGAATGTTAGGATATGTATGAATATTAATATGCATGATAACCTAAAATTCCAAATCACATGTAAATATATGAAATTGTCCAACAAAAATTAAGAATAATTTCCTTCTTATTTCATCCACTAGCAGCCATTGATCGAGGGATACTCTGCTCGCCCTTAGCGGGAGATAGCTCCCTCTATCTTTGGGAATAGTGGGAGATATAATGGTTGTCTATTGTTGTGCCACAATTAAATATATGAGGTGTGTTTCACCCTAGTGAACCCCAAGTATGTTTAGTTGTGAATACAATGGATAAATGTATCTCGTATCAAATGAAAATAAGTTTTCTTAACATTACCTAGAGCCCTCGCTCGGTTTTGGGAAAAAGTTTTTCTTACGAGGATAGGTCGCATTCCCTCCTAATTAAAACGACAAGAGTCACAAAAGTTTGAAGGTGCTAAATGTTGCTAAAATTCAAAAAGGTTGTGATTAGAAAATGTTTTCTTACCTTGATATTGTAATGTATTCAATAGCCCTTAGCTAGTCTATATTACAATTGATGGGATCTTGGATTGTTGCATTTATGGGCAAAATTTTTATTTGCAACATTTACATTTATATTCGATATATATGTATGTATTTTAAAACATAAAATTGACATAAAATCCTATATAATTTATTTTGTAGAAATGTCTAATATCCAACCAATTGTGCGATCTATGATCGAAAAGAATCCTTTGCAAAATAATGGCTCAAACTTCATGAAATGGCAACTCAATCTTAATATCGTGTTGAGGTTTGAAAAACTATCTCATATTTTGGATGGTGAAATCCCAAAATTGAATGAGAAGACAACCGGTAATGAGAAAGAGGCGATAGCCAAGTGGGAAGACCAAGAGAACCAAGTTCACGGTCTAATGTTGGCATCCATGGGTGACTCGCTTCAAGCAAAATACTTGGATTCAAAACCCAAGAAGACCATGGAGGCTTTAACAAAGATGTTCATGGATAGTGCCCGAAAGGAGCGCTATAAGACCACCATCGCACTCACAAGGTGCCACATGGCAGAGGGAACATCGGTGTCCATGCATTTTCTCACGATGCAATGATACCTTGAGAAGTTGTCGAAGCTCTCTTCTCCAATCCCCGAGGACATTGCCAAAGATCTGATTCTTGGCTTTCTAGCCCCGTCCTTTAAGGACTTTGTGATGCACTATCATGTGCGTGAAAAAGGGGTGAGTCTTGAGGAGCTTCACAACGCTCTCAAAACAGCAGAAGTTGACATGGGCAAGGGTCGGGACAATCACGTCCTAGCCGTCCATGAGAGGAGCAAAAAGATCAACAAAGGTAAAGGCAAATTTACCAAAGATACGTCAATCAAGAGTAAGGGAGTAGGAGGTGCTCATGGGAATGCCTCAAGCGGGAAATCTTTCAAATCTCCAACTCCCAACACGGAGTGCTTTCACTGCGGTGAAAAGGGACACATCCGACCAAATTGCCCCAAGTTCAAGGAAGACCTTGAAAATGGGATGATTGAACGTAGGCGCCCAAGAAACGCCGTAGGTATGTTTGTTATTGAGATAAATTTAATCACCTCTGTCCTTAATTTGGTAATAGTTACCGGATCTTGTGCTCACATAATATTAATGTGCAGCTATTGAAGGATAGGAAGGAACTCGTGGAGAACGAGATGATATTGAAGATTGGAAATAGTACAAGCATCGCTGCGATTGTACAAGATTCTATGGAACTTCAATAGTCTAGTGATTTAAATTTATGCTTTGAAGAATGTTTGTTATATGCCTTCGATTAACAAGAACATTTCTGTATCAAGTTTTAGATATGGATAAATTTTAATAAATATTTTAATTCTTGCTTGTCTATATCGAAGAATGGAATTTTCTATGCAAATACATTCGCATAGAATGGTTTCTATTTGCTTGAAATAAACAAACTCAAACAAACAAGGAACTAAGATAACTCACGTGAATGATACAATCTTGTAGCACTATCGGATTGGTCAAAAAAATGACCAAGAGACCTTTCAAGAAGAAAGGAACGAAAACGAATAACAAATTGGATATGATACATTCTAATGTATGTGGTCCGATAAGTACAAGTGCAAGAGACGTTTAAGGTACTTCATTTTGTTCACGGACAACTATAGTCATTATGGCTATATTTGTCTAATGGGAAGCAAAAGTGAATTCTTTGACAAGTTCAAGGAATTCGAGGATGAAGTAGTGAACCAACTCAACAAGAATATCGAGTCTCTATGAAAGGTTCGTAGGGGTGAGTGCTTAGGATACCTAATTTGACTTATTCCTAAAGTAGGAACATGATATTGCTCGACATGGTTCGATCAATAATAAGTCAATCTAAATTTCCTATTTACTTTTGGAATTATGCACTACAAATAATGACACTCACTAAATAGTGTTCCATCCAAATCCGTGGAGAAAATGTCTTGTGAGCTATGGAGTTGAAAGACACCTAAGCTCGACTTTCTCAAGATTTGGGGTTGTGAGGTATACATCAAGAAATTGATGTCGACCAAGCTTCAACCAAAAACGGATTAGTGCTTCTTTATAGGTTGTCCTCGTGTGACAAGAGGATACTACTTTTAGTTTATCATCTCCAATCGAAAGATTGTAGAGAGAGATATGTTTTTCTGAAATTTCTGGAAAAGAGAGAAAAGTAGTGGGAGTAGGGTTGTGCTTGAGGAAACTCAAGATACTCTACAAGATCATGACATGAATGATGACATTCAAGATCATGAAGGCCCAACCGAGATTCCTGTGGTTAGTGGGAGCGTGAGCGAGAGACCATCACAAGAAATTGTGAGAGAATCTCAATCATCCCCACCAAGTGTACGTTCAAGAGTTGAACATGAACCGATTCCTCAAGAAATTGTGGAAGAAGTTCGAGAGACACGAGAAGAACCAAAATAACTAAGAAGTTCAATGAGGGAAAGAAGAAACCCAATAAGTATGTGGGACTTCATGAGATCATGGTACTAGATACCAAAGATCCCTGGACCTTCCAAGAAGCAATGGAAAGAATAGACTCCAAACTATGGTTAAAAGTCATGAAATCCGAAGTAGTATCCATGTATGATAATCAAGTATGGAACTTGATTTGCCTTCCTCAAGAGAAAATATCATTTGGTATAAATGAGCTTTTAGGAGGAAGATAGACATGGATAGTAACTTGACAACCTACGAAGCAAGGCTTGTAGCAAAAGTTATACTCAAATTCAAGAAATTGACTTTGGTGAATTTTTTGAGAAGTTATCATATTAAAATCTATTCGGATTATGCTCACTATTACCGCATTTCACAATTGTGGGATATGGAAGATGGATATCAAAATGGTGTTCCTTAAACAGGAACTTGGAGGAGGATATGTACATGGTACAACCTCAACGTTTTGATGATCCAAATAATAGCGACAAGAAATGCAAGTTTCGAGAATCCATTTATGGATTGAAACAAGCATCGAGGAGTTGGAACAAACGCTTTGACGAAGAGGTGAAAAAGATTCACTTCATTCAAAGTAAAGGAAAACCTTGTATATACAAGGAGATTAGTAGGAGCCATGTAGTACTTCTGATCTTATATGTCGATGGCATATTGCTCATGAGCAATCATATACCTTTGCATTAGCAAACGAGAAATTTCATTGAAATCGGCATTTTCAATGAAAAGAAAAGGATGAGGCTCAACACATCTTGAGAATCAAGATACGTTGAGATACATCCCGTAGACTCATTGGCTTCAGTCAACGTGCATACATTGACAAGGTCTTGGAAATGTTCAGGGTGAACAATTTCGATATTGACAATGTGCCAATAAGTATGAGTATAGGTGTGCAACTCAAGAAGTCTCAACGTGCTCAATCACGCGAAGACTTGGAGTACATGAAGGTATCCCTTATGCTTCGGCAAAAGGAAGGACCATGTACACGATGACTTGCACAAGACTCAATATCTCGTATGCTCTAAACGTGACAAGAGGTCACCAATCCAACGCAAGTCCTAACTGTAGGATTGCGGTCAAGAATATTCTGAAGTACCTTAACCGGACTAAAGATAAGGTTCTTGTTTATGGAAGACAAAGGAGAAAATAGCCGAGGGCTATTTTGATGCAATTCTCATAGGAATTCTTGACAATAGGAGGTTGGAATGATGATGCGTCATCATTATCGAAGGTGGAGGTATGAGCTAGTGTAGTTAGGAGTAATATCACTACAGCTAACTCAACCACCAACGAAAGACAAAATAAATAAATAGGTGGACACAACAGTGGCACAACTGATCCATTCAACAAACCTTCATACCAAGCTAAGAGACGAAATATATTTCGAGTCCATGGATCCAAGGATCCATGTGGATTGGCTTGATAGGTGATTTGGGAAGGTTACCCTAGTTATTAATGTTTTATGCATTGAGAATGTATGTGAAAGAAAACTTTGATAACAAGTGGGAGATTGAAGGGAATGTGTTCTAAAAGTTTTGCTTTTAAATGTCAATTATTATGAATTGAAAGAGAAATCATTTTGTTCCTTGTTTATGTTATTCGTCTTTTAGAAGTGTTAAAGAAGAGGCTCTTGGTCCTTAACCGTAGAGCTCTAAAAGATATTGGTTTACATAAAACAAAAGATATTCGCAATCATGGTAATTAACATGGGACATTAATTACCGAGTTAAGATTGTCGTGTTGGTCATAGATCATTGTAGCTCTACAAGTGAGTGACAACACGGGTACACAAAAAAAGGAAAATAGTACTTTTGTATACCGAATTGACCTAACAAGTAAAATATTATAGGAATGTGTTTCTGTGTCATTAATATTTTACTGTGTCCTTGGTCCTTTGATATGAGACTTATATCCGATCGCTTAAGGAGTTCTTAATTAGAGTAGTGTCTTGAGCTATCGATGAGTGTAGTGTAAAGGCATTAGTTGGTTAAGTATAACTTTCGTTGGAGAAGATAGTTAGTCAAAAGATTATCATTGCCCCTCTTAATTGAGTGATGATATTAGTGGGCCCCTTGATAAAGCAAAGTTGTAATGTGCACAATGTGATTTGAGTTAAGTCACATATTTATAACTAGCTTAAAGAGATCAAGAAATGAATACTAATACAAAGATGACACAATACTACTTTGTGTGTATTCAGTAATATCATGAGGCAAGGGACGGACACAAGTGGTGCACTCCATCACTAAATGGATCGGGTTTTGGTTCGAGTGGAATTAAGACATCTAACTAATTGGGTGCTATAATGTGTAGCTAGATACCGCTTATAGCTTGTGATATTAAGCTCTTAATATCACTGCCAATTTAGTTTAGATCCTCCCATAGGTCACACCACAAAACTGGGAAACAAGAAATGGGGATTTTGAGTTCATAAGATGTGTCGGTTTCATGTAGAAAATATGACACATGGGGTGAACAAGCAAAATCAAAATTATGTTGTGATTAATAACATAATTAGAATCTAAATTAAATTCATATGTGATGTAAATATTATGGGGTGTAATGATTGATCATTACATAGGATAATATGTTACATAAGTTGTGAATTTACTACTAATCCCGAAATGTCAAATTTTGTAGGGGTTAAACCGAAATTTGACAAGTCTGCAGAACAGTGCTCAAACGGTCGACCGATTAGCAGTAAACGGTCGACCGATCGGGCACGGTCGACCGGACGTGTCTCGACCGATAACAGGGAATTTTCATCTGTTCGAACGGTCGACCGAATGTGATCGGTTGGTCGACCGAACATTGCGATGGAATAATTCCTGTTACGAACGGTCGACCGAGTTATAGAACGGTCGACCGAAACTAGGTTCGAGCGGTCGACCGAACCTTGAAACGGTCGACCGGTCCAGACGGTTTTGTGCAGAATTAATTTAAGAATTAATTAGATCATGCATGGAATTGGTCCATAATTGATTTAATTCGTGGCTAATATTATTTATTATTAAATAATGGATGGTTAGATAGAATTTTGCATGAGATCATGGGCAAGGGGTTGCACATGAATAGGTAATTTGGAGAGAGCTTATAAATACAAGCTTATTTCATTACCCAATTAATCTAATTCATTATTTCTTGTGCAAAAACTCTCTCTCCATAATTCTCCACGAAAATCTCTTAATTTTTAAGTTTCGTTTTAGTTCTTAAGAGATCATCTTCTCAAGAGAATTAAAGAGGGGTTAGTAATTGGATTCTAAACCCTATCGGAGATTGAGAGACTAGCTTCCCTCTCTCTGATCTTGTTTAGAGTTTGGTGAATACTCGGAGGCATCCGGCGCAGCGAGCAGCATCCCCAACGTCTCCGAATCTTCAAGAAGTTTTAGAGAACTTCTAGGTATGAATTTCGGAGCCCATATTTGTTTTAATAAAGTTTTGAAACTAGATATTGAAACAAATTGATGCATGCATGAAATAAATTATAGAAAATTGAAAATTGATCCTTATTATACATAAAAAATTCGAAAATATATATGTATAATTAAATATGAAATCCTACAGTTAAAAGGGTCCTAGTCTTTAGTTCTTAATTTTAGTCCTAGCTTGTAGTTTTTAATTCGTAGTCTTAGTTTTGTATTCTTCTTTTTAGTAATAAAATTCTGTCTTTTATTTCTTGTTTTTAGTTTTCTTTTGTAATTCCTCTAGGACCCCTTCTTCTCCCTCTATGAGTTTCTAACTCTTTCCAAAGGGTGGAGGTGACGGATTTAGGGTGAAGAGAAGAAGAATCAAAGTTATTATTTTAATTTCGTGTTAGTATATTTTTGATTACTTGAGTTTATGTTAAATCATTTATCATGTAATACTTTATAACTAATATGATTTATTATAAGTTTCTGAATTCTCTAATCTAAACCCTATATCTAAACCTCCACCCAACGGAATTCACTATCTTTGTTCTTGTTTTAGTTTTATTTGTTCATGTTTCGTCTTTAGAAAATTAAAACCCAAAAATCTCAAAAGCAAACTTATTCTTCTCTCCTTCTTTCCCCTAATCGAAAATTACACAAATAACAAATCTCTCCCTCCTTGTGTTCGACCCGTATTTGCCACACCTTCATTGACGTCGTGCACTTGCGGTATAAATTTAATTCTCATCAAGTTTTTGGGTGGGTGGAGCGTGACGTGAAGAGGTAGGGAGTGTGCGGTGTCAGGCGTGGAAGTGGTTGCTGTCGCTTGCAAATGCAAACTGAAAGTCTGAAAACTAAAAAAACAAAAAGAAAACACTCTAATAATCTGATACTAATCCACTTTCAAAAGGATGCACTTGACGTGCGCTTTAACCCCTCTATCTAGTTCTAATGTGGTGGGAGTTCAGACGATATTTCTTGGGGTTGATCTATGCTTGATAAGGGCGTGGATTGTAGATATACATTTGGTCTGTTTGGATGTTCAAAAACCATCAGATTTTGAAAAGCATACCCGTTCTTAACAAAACAGTGTCAAAACAGTCAAATAGAGTATTGGGTTTGCTCAAAAACCCAGGCTCCGTTTCTTCACTCTTACACTTCAACGAAAAGCTGGACAAGTTAGTTTTCCGGTTCTTCAGTGTTGCTCACACAAAACTTCTACGTATCTGACATTTGTTTTGTTTATTTTTTACACGTTTTCCCATCATCAGTTCGACCAATCTACCTTGTCGTGTTATGTCCTCGATAGTTTGCATGTTAAGCATGTTAAGCATATGAGTTCCATTAGTGAATCTTTCTAAATCTTTTCTTAATTGCAAGTTAGAAGCTTGAAGATTTAGTTGATCACAATCTATAGGTGTTGCTCTTAATTTTTCAAGATTTGATGCGTTCTTTTCAAATTTAGCAATCACCTCATTCTTCTCATTTATGCATGTATCAATTTGGCTTTGAAGATCTTTGATTAACTTTCTAGCATTCTTGTTTTTATCACATATGATCTCATATTGTTTAACTAAATCATGGAATGCATTTTGAAGTTCATCATAAGAATAAGTTTCTTCTTTAGAACATGAACTATCACTAGCATATGATTTAGATGAGCAAGAATGTGATCTACTAGAGTAAGAGTTAGAGGATACCTCACTTCCTTCATCTTGAATTGCCATGAAGCATGAGTGAGCCACTTCTCTTCTACTTTGCAAGGAAGAAGACGATGATGATGGTGATGAAGAATCATCCCATGTAGCCTTGTGTGCTTCCTCCTTCCTTTCTCTTCTCTTGCTCTTCTCCTTTTCTTTTCTCCTCTCCCTTCTCTCCTTTTTCTTCTCCCCTTCTCTTCTCTCATTTTCACTCTCCTCCCTCTCTTTTTCTTTTTCTCTTTTCTCACTTCTTCTACCTCTTCTTTCATTCTTTTCTCCTTTATCCCTCTTGAGGTATTTGAAGAAGTCTTGGGCAAGGACCTCAATGTCCTCTTCTTCCACCCTCCTTGGCTCATCAAACTTTGCATGTAATGCCACCACGGAGTTTTTCTTTGAAGCTTCCTTCTCTCTTCGATGACTCAATTGGAGCTCATAGGCCATGAGATTTCCAATGAGTTCCTCCATCTTTAATTTTGAAAGATCGTGCGATTCTTCGATTGCCACGACCTTGTCTTCCCAATCGTTGCTCAATGACCGGAGGAATTTTCGAGTCATCTCTCCTTCATTTATCCTTCTTCCAAGAATCAAAAGAGAGTTAGTAATATCGGTGAAGCGAGTGTTCATGTCGCTTATGTTCTCACCGATTTGCATAGAAAATATCTCATATTTATGCATGAGGAGACTTATCCTAGTTTCTTTGGTTTTGCTATCACCCTCATGATGCATTTGTAACCTATGCCATATTTCATTTGCACTTTCACATCCCCTAATTCTATTGTATTCTCCCTCATTAAGGCCACAATAAAGAATATTCATAATTTTTGAATTCATTTCAATTTCTTTCATTTGAGCCCTAGATAGAGAATCTAAATCATCTTCATTTGGGGGTATGTATGGATTTTGAATAAACTTCCAATACTTAAGGTCATTTGATATTAAAAAGATTTTCATTCTATTTTTCCAATAATCATAATTTGACCCATTAAGCAAAGGAGGCCTTGTGGTGCATAAACCCTCTAAGTGATTAGATGTGCTAGCCATGCTAAAAATACGATTAAGTATAGAATTTAGCTAACAAGGCTCTGATACCAAATGTTGGATCGTGTGGGTTATGGGTCCACTAATCACTTTTAATCTAATCTCTAATTAATTAAACAATAAACGCAGCGGAAACAAATTTAAAAACAAGTAGGGAAATTAACAGAAAATGCAAACCACAAGAGACGCGTCGGTTTTATAGAGGTTCGGCACCCCACCCGGGTCCTAGTCCTCTCTTGTAAGCTCCGCTCGACTCCGCGAGCTCCGCCTACGTCTTCACTAACCACTCCCCGTTCCGGGCCGGGAGAGAACGCCTTTACACCACAAGCAACGCGAACAACCCTCGCTTGCTTGAATTCTTCCTCTCACAATCCGAGAGGGACACTTCGGGCTTTCACCGAAGTCCTTGCTTCTTTTGACAACTCTTGTAACTGAGTGGGATTCACTCTCTAATTGAGCACACTTTGAGTAGGATGAGTATATGATCACTAAGTGTGGATTTTAGGCTTGTGGAGTAAAATTGGGAGCTTTGAGGATTGAGAGCTTCTCTCTAATGAATTGGACAATTGGAAGTTGGAGAGTTGTGTTAACAACAAGTCTTGATCCTCTATTTATAAGCTCCTAAGGTTTTCTAGCCGTTGGGGATAGATTTGATTGGGTTTTGTGCAAGATACACAAAGCAGAAAATCGGGCTGCAAATCTGTCCAGAACCGGTCGACCGAAACTACTAAACCGGTCGACCGTTCACTTGATTTCAAGGAGAACGGTCGAACAAAAGAATATTCGGTCGGACAAACGAGCTAGAACTTAACTCTACTTAAGTGAATCGGTCGAACCAAAGTATGGAGCGGTCGACCGAAAAGGGGATTCGGTTGAGACAAAGGTCAATCGGTCGAACGAGAAATGTGTCGACCGATAGCAGGGAATTTGGTTTCTGAAAAATATGTTCAATCGGTCGACCGAAACAAGGTCTTCGTTCGACCGGTTACCGAATGTATTTTGGGGTTAAGTTTGTTTTATACGAATACGACCGTTATAGGAATACGACAAGAAAAACGGCCATATTAAAATCCGGGATCGGTCGACCGAAAAGGTAGAACCGGTCGACCGGTAGAGTTCGGTAAAATCACTGTGGAGAGTCTGTTATAAACCGGTCGAACTGAGAACTGGTTCGGTCGACCGGTTCACACAGGAAATCTGGGTTTAAGTTTATAAGTGATTTCCGACTAAGGTTTGGGTGATCTAATGAAGTCCAAATAATGTGAAATTTCTTGTGTGACTTCTATAGGGAACCTATTGTGTATGTGATTGGTTTTTAACTCTTGTATGCTCAATTTACACATGTTCCTAAGACTCAAAATAAAATCAAGATTACAAGTCTTCATTTAGCTTTATTACAAATCTTGACTTGATTTCCTTCCTTCCATGAGTCTTGATCACCTGTAGAGGTTAGCACATGCAATATATATGCAATGCAATATGTGTGCTACTCTACATCATCATAATTAAGATTAGGTTAATTAAATCATCAAAACCTAGATTAAGGCCAAAAAGCCAACAATCTCCCCCTTTTTGATGATGGCAACCTATATCTTAATTCTATCTAAATACATGGAATTTGTATATGTAAACTATGCATATTAATGCTCCCCCTATGGATGTGCATAGTTTTTGTTCAATTTTATGCCAAATTCCAAGTTACCCCCTTAATTATCTCTCCCCCTTTGACATCCATCAAAAATAATAATTATTTAAGACTTTAAGCTTAGAATTTGGATGTCTTGTAATGAAGTTGCTCCCCCTAAATTTTGCACTTCATTACTCTAAAAGATATAACATTTAAGCTCCCCCTATCAATAAGGCTAAATGGAAACAATGAGTATGATGAAATTAAGTTCATTTAAGTTTCAACTTAAGCCTTATTCTAACATCCATTTAAAAAATTTGACATTTAAAATCAATGAATGTGGTAAATGATTTGCAATGAATGGGGTAAATGATTTTCAATGAATTGAACTATATGATATGTCAATTAAGCATGTGAAACTAGATTAGAGCTAATTTTCAGAAAATTTCAAAGATAGAAATTTATACCAAACTTGAATCTTGAATAGCTCCAATCTTGATTTGGTGATGCAACCGGGTTCGAATTCGACGCTTTGGCTCACCCGGTCACCACCAATCTCCTCCTCAAGTACCTACAAGTGTAGATTTTGGTACCCAACCTACTTTGGGTCCTTGAACATTAGCTCTTGGGATCCAAACCATTTTGGTTTTGGGTGCCCACACACTTGAGGAACTATGGTTAATGAACATATGCTTACCATTTAGAGTAGTGTGAGATACATGGTTTTTCAATTTAAAATTGTAACCTAAACCATGTTTTTGCAAAGATTGCCTTTGACTACCTAATAGCATGTTAAGCATATGAGTTCCATTAGTGAATCTTTCTAAATCTTTTCTTAATTGCAAGTTAGAAGCTTGAAGATTTAGTTGATCACAATCTATAGGTGTTGCTCTTAATTTTTCAAGATTTGATGCGTTCTTTTCAAATTTAGCAATCACCTCATTCTTCTCATTTATGCATGTATCAATTTGGCTTTGAAGATCTTTGATTAACTTTCTAGCATTCTTGTTTTTATCACATATGATCTCATATTGTTTAACTAAATCATGGAATGCATTTTGAAGTTCATCATAAGAATAAGTTTCTTCTTTAGAACATGAACTATCACTAGCATATGATTTAGATGAGCAAGAATGTGATCTACTAGAGTAAGAGTTAGAGGATACCTCACTTCCTTCATCTTGAATTGCCATGAAGCATGAGTGAGCCACTTCTCTTCTACTTTGCAAGGAAGAAGACGATGATGATGGTGATGAAGAATCATCCCATGTAGCCTTGTGTGCTTCCTCCTTCCTTTCTCTTCTCTTGCTCTTCTCCTTTTCTTTTCTCCTCTCCCTTCTCTCCTTTTTCTTCTCCCCTTCTCTTCTCTCATTTTCACTCTCCTCCCTCTCTTTTTCTTTTTCTCTTTTCTCACTTCTTCTACCTCTTCTTTCATTCTTTTCTCCTTTATCCCTCTTGAGGTATTTGAAGAAGTCTTGGGCAAGGACCTCAATGTCCTCTTCTTCCACCCTCCTTGGCTCATCAAACTTTGCATGTAATGCCACCACGGAGTTTTTCTTTGAAGCTTCCTTCTCTCTTCGATGACTCAATTGGAGCTCATAGGCCATGAGATTTCCAATGAGTTCCTCCATCTTTAATTTTGAAAGATCGTGCGATTCTTCGATTGCCACGACCTTGTCTTCCCAATCGTTGCTCAATGACCGGAGGAATTTTCGAGTCATCTCTCCTTCATTTATCCTTCTTCCAAGAATCAAAAGAGAGTTAGTAATATCGGTGAAGCGAGTGTTCATGTCGCTTATGTTCTCACCGATTTGCATAGAAAATATCTCATATTTATGCATGAGGAGACTTATCCTAGTTTCTTTGGTTTTGCTATCACCCTCATGATGCATTTGTAACCTATGCCATATTTCATTTGCACTTTCACATCCCCTAATTCTATTGTATTCTCCCTCATTAAGGCCACAATAAAGAATATTCATAATTTTTGAATTCATTTCAATTTCTTTCATTTGAGCCCTAGATAGAGAATCTAAATCATCTTCATTTGGGGGTATGTATGGATTTTGAATAAACTTCCAATACTTAAGGTCATTTGATATTAAAAAGATTTTCATTCTATTTTTCCAATAATCATAATTTGACCCATTAAGCAAAGGAGGCCTTGTGGTGCATAAACCCTCTAAGTGATTAGATGTGCTAGCCATGCTAAAAATACGATTAAGTATAGAATTTAGCTAACAAGGCTCTGATACCAAATGTTGGATCGTGTGGGTTATGGGTCCACTAATCACTTTTAATCTAATCTCTAATTAATTAAACAATAAACGCAGCGGAAACAAATTTAAAAACAAGTAGGGAAATTAACAGAAAATGCAAACCACAAGAGACGCGTCGGTTTTATAGAGGTTCGGCACCCCACCCGGGTCCTAGTCCTCTCTTGTAAGCTCCGCTCGACTCCGCGAGCTCCGCCTACGTCTTCACTAACCACTCCCCGTTCCGGGCCGGGAGAGAACGCCTTTACACCACAAGCAACGCGAACAACCCTCGCTTGCTTGAATTCTTCCTCTCACAATCCGAGAGGGACACTTCGGGCTTTCACCGAAGTCCTTGCTTCTTTTGACAACTCTTGTAACTGAGTGGGATTCACTCTCTAATTGAGCACACTTTGAGTAGGATGAGTATATGATCACTAAGTGTGGATTTTAGGCTTGTGGAGTAAAATTGGGAGCTTTGAGGATTGAGAGCTTCTCTCTAATGAATTGGACAATTGGAAGTTGGAGAGTTGTGTTAACAACAAGTCTTGATCCTCTATTTATAAGCTCCTAAGGTTTTCTAGCCGTTGGGGATAGATTTGATTGGGTTTTGTGCAAGATACACAAAGCAGAAAATCGGGCTGCAAATCTGTCCAGAACCGGTCGACCGAAACTACTAAACCGGTCGACCGTTCACTTGATTTCAAGGAGAACGGTCGAACAAAAGAATATTCGGTCGGACAAACGAGCTAGAACTTAACTCTACTTAAGTGAATCGGTCGAACCAAAGTATGGAGCGGTCGACCGAAAAGGGGATTCGGTTGAGACAAAGGTCAATCGGTCGAACGAGAAATGTGTCGACCGATAGCAGGGAATTTGGTTTCTGAAAAATATGTTCAATCGGTCGACCGAAACAAGGTCTTCGTTCGACCGGTTACCGAATGTATTTTGGGGTTAAGTTTGTTTTATACGAATACGACCGTTATAGGAATACGACAAGAAAAACGGCCATATTAAAATCCGGGATCGGTCGACCGAAAAGGTAGAACCGGTCGACCGGTAGAGTTCGGTAAAATCACTGTGGAGAGTCTGTTATAAACCGGTCGAACTGAGAACTGGTTCGGTCGACCGGTTCACACAGGAAATCTGGGTTTAAGTTTATAAGTGATTTCCGACTAAGGTTTGGGTGATCTAATGAAGTCCAAATAATGTGAAATTTCTTGTGTGACTTCTATAGGGAACCTATTGTGTATGTGATTGGTTTTTAACTCTTGTATGCTCAATTTACACATGTTCCTAAGACTCAAAATAAAATCAAGATTACAAGTCTTCATTTAGCTTTATTACAAATCTTGACTTGATTTCCTTCCTTCCATGAGTCTTGATCACCTGTAGAGGTTAGCACATGCAATATATATGCAATGCAATATGTGTGCTACTCTACATCATCATAATTAAGATTAGGTTAATTAAATCATCAAAACCTAGATTAAGGCCAAAAAGCCAACACTCGATAGTTTTTCTCCTCATCACTTTCCCAATTCCAGGAGCTACCTTCGACGATTGACCTGTTTCTTTGCCTCCCCACATCGTCATTGAACGTCTGGCTCTCTTAACGCTGTTGTCCTTCCATCGAACCATCAACCAACGGTTAGTTCGTTCGTCGGTGAATTTTCAGAGTCTGAAGTGTGTTACTCTGATATGTGATTTGTACCCATACATGTTAATAATCCCACATTGATTTTCTGTTAATATGTAATTCCAAGCTCATTTCATCGGTTAACGGTCATGATTTTCTGTTAATTTCAGTTTACCACTCATATATGAAATTATCGCTCGTATGCTCATGTAACATCCCGAAACAACGGAAAATTTAAAAATTTAAACAATCAAGAGAATATCAGAATAAACTCAACATCGGGAATGTCACTCAATAAACCAACCGTCGGTGCACCAATAATATAACAGAGTTTGTCGAAAGACGTGATTACAACAATACATGAAATACAATGAAAGTAATCACAACGACCTCGAAGAGTCCGATGAGGATCCTGGCCCAAAACATGTGTGCGCCCGCGGTCACCACCCGGCAGAACCTACTGCGGTCCTGAAACATGAATCAAACAACGATGCCTGAGTTTCCCATTAGGAAACCCCGTATGCCAAGCTCACCTAAATGCATGCAATAGTACGGTAAATGAACCTATCATACTAGTAGCATGTCATGTCACATCTGCAATGCATCAAGTCCCTCAACAGGGTAAACGAGACCTAAGTCCAACAACCACGACCCTCAACAGGGTCCACAAGGACATCAGTCCAGCAGCAACATCAACGGGTCTCGCTCGGAAACCTACCGTAGGCACATACGGTCTTACGGACAGTACGCAACGCGTCCCCCCACACGCGACTACTCGAGCCCAAAGGATCGGTGAGGAGCGTCCGCACTTCCGTGCAAAGAACCACGTGGTCTACACCACCTTCGACGGAGCCGTAGCCCGGTCGGTCAACATCCCAGGATAGGTGCCCAATCGGGGATCATCACCGACACAACATCAGCGGCATCGCCGGCACAACATCGGCGGTACAACATACGTCCGGCACAACATCGGACGGTACAACCACAAGCCGGAATCTCATCGGCACCATCATCGCCGGCAACAACCTCGGCGGGATCGCCGGCACAACATCGGCGGTACAACATGCGTCCGACACAACATCGGACGGGTCCAGAACGTAGTCTGCAGGGTCATCATGCTCCACGAGCCATGCGTCAACGCATTGGGATCCGCGATCCCTCAGGTCTGCGACTCATACAATGAGTCTAAACAATTCATCAAATTGTCACGATCCATACATGGAGGTGACGCGTCCCGGACACCCACACTCTTCCACACGACGGTCCCTGGGCAGGCACGCATAACGCGCCCACCGTCACCTCCCGGCTCACGCACAAGGCGAGGACACGGGTTTCCGTGGACAGAGTTGGCATCAAAAGGGGAACCAGGATTTCTGTCCTGTGCAAAACGGTCGATCGAAATAGACCACTCGGTCGACCGTTTCCTCAAGGGAATCGGTCGTCCGGAAGTGACATCCGGTCGACCGCTTCCACAAGGGAATCGGTCGACCGAAACGTCTGCAACGGTCGAACTATTTGCGCAACACAAAATCCTAACGGTCTACCGAAGGTCTAAAACCGGTCGACCGAACGAGGTCAAAATCCGGAGTCTGGTCAACATCAAAATCGAATCTATCGGTCGACCGACTCAGGGGTCTCGGTCGACCGAAAAGTAACAGGGTCATCCTATTATTTCTACGTCATATAACGGTCGACCGAACGAAAACCAACGTCCGAACATCATGCATAATAATCCAATAAACTTAAGTTCTGGTCGACCGAACAAGGGAAACGGTAGACCGAAACACAATAGACAGGCAAATACACAAGCATTCGGTCGACCGCCCGAAGGGCCCGGTCGACCGTTGGTCGTCTTCAACCTCGCACCAGCCGAGGTTTCTCGCCGCCCTCGACGCCGGGGACGTCTCCAACCATCCCCGACCGACCAACAACATCCCACTAACGTGGGGAAACAATAAAATCATACTAGAAGCCGGCATACCTCGACGAGAAGAACGACGAAGAACACCGGAGATCCGTCCACGTCCACGCCCGACAGCACCCTCCGGTCACGTGCACCTTCCGCTCTCTTCCTCGACTCCACGCTCACCACCACGCGTCGGGGTCTCCTCCACCGCCTCTGGACGTCGGAGAGAAGAAGAAGACGAAGAAGAAGAAGAAGAATGAAATGAGAGAGTGAGAGAGATGAGATGATGTGTGAAAGTGAGATGGAAATGGAAGACGTTAAGAGGAAGGAGAGGAGAACGCAAGTTTTCTCCCAAATCCCCACCCATTAATCGAGCCACCCTATTACTCCAACACCCATCCCCAACAGTACCCTACAAATGTTAGGGACGCGACAACTCATCTAAGTTTGAGCCATCTATTATGGGTATAATATATGTCATTTGAATTTGTTGTTAAGATCAATGACCCTCTAATCATGAACTAAATGCAGAATTAAAACGATAAGTAAGAAATTAAGGAAATAAACATTGCAGACCACAAAATCGACGACACCAGATTTTAGAGAGGTTCGACAACGCACCCGGTCCTAGTCCTCCTCGCAAGCCTTGCTCGAATCTCCGAGCCTCTCTTACGGTTCCACTAACCGATATTCGTTCCTCGCAAACAACCTTCTACAACCACCGAACCTCGCCAACAACCTCGCATCGCTCGTGTCTCATCTCACAATCCAAGAGGGAGCTTCGTCAAAGCTTTACAACTTGGTCATTCTTTGATATGGAAGTTGAATCACAATCTAACAAACACTCTAACTTGAGCAAACTTGGATATATGATTGGAATATATATGCAAGTGGTGAGGTTTTTGCTTTGAGTGTAGGAAGTGTTGGTTTTTTGGCCTTAATCTATATTTTTATGATTTAAGCAACCTAATTTTAATTATAATCAATGTAGTGTATCACACATATTGCATAGCATATACATTGTTTTGTGTTAATATCTACAGGTGATCAAGACTCAAGAAAGAAAGGATTCAAGTCAAGATATGTAATCAAAACTCATTTGAAGACATGTAATCTTAATTTATTTTGAGTCTTACGAACTATGTATACTTGAGCATACAAGAGTTAAAAACTACTTAAACACACACTAGGTTCCTTATAGAAGTCACACACAAAATCTTAGATCATTTGGACTTCAATAGATCACCCAAACCCAGACCGGAATTCACTAAACCTAAACCAACATTTGCTGTGTAATTTCGGTTGACCGAAATATCTCCGGTCGACCGTTTGATCCTTTATCAAAAAGTGGATTTTACCACCCGACTGGTCGACCGTTTAGACTTTCTCGATCGACCGTCTACACGTGTCTTTTGACTGTTAGACTTGTCATATTATACGAACGGTCGTATTCGTATAAACCAATCAAATCCCAAAATACTTTGTCCTTCGATCGACCGTTACCTTGACCTCGGTCGACCGTTCCAAGACGTTTTCTTGAAACCCAGTTTTCCTATCAAATTTCGGTCGACCGTTCCACCTCCCGTTAGACCGTTAACTTAAGTGATCTTTAGATATAACCTGTTTTTGTCTGACCAGTTCCTTCTCGGTTGACCATTTTTTTTTCTGAACTGCCTACTGGTTCACCATTAGACCCGATTCGGTCGACCGAAATTGTCCTGAAATGTGTTCTGCAGTTTTCTGTTTTGTGTTTCTTACACAAACAACTTCTAATTTAATCCCAACGGCTATAACCTCTTTGGAGCTTATAAATAGATGTTACCAAGACACAATTACACAACTTTTACACTTGCTATTGTCATATACATCTAAGAGAAAGCTCCAAGCCTCTCATTCCCTAAATCATATTCTCCAAGCCGTATTCCACCCTTTAGTTTCAAATCTTATCATATTCTAAGTGTGCTCAAGTTAGAGAGTGAGTTATACACTCAAACATTGTTTGTAGAGAAGCAAGGACTTCGGTGAAAATTCAAAGTGTTACCTCTCGGATTGTGAGAGGAAGAAATCAAGCTAGTGAGGTTGTTCGCGGAGCTTGTGGTGTAAAAGGCTTAATCTCGGCCCGGAATGAGATTGGTAGTGAAGACGTAGGCGAAACTCGAGGGAGATCGAACGGAGCTTGCAAGAGAGGAAGTAGGCGGGAGGCCGAACCTCTATAAAATCTACCGGGTCATTTTGTGTTTGCATATTTCTTTCTCCACTTGCTTGATTGTTTTAAATTTCCACTGCACATCTTTGTTTGAGCAAGTAGAGTTTGTTTTAGAAGATGAGAGCTTGAAGATGATTAGATTAGAGAACCATAAAGATCCTACAGGAAGATGAGAGCGTGAAGATGTAGAGGATTTGGCACTAGAGTATGGATCAATAGGGAGTGTTCAAGAGTTCTAAAACTAAGATATGAGATCATATTTATAAGCCTTCAAGCTCTACTAGCCATTTGGGAGTTGGTGAGAGTTGGACCAATGATAAACAAGAATGTGTTTTAAAATCAGGCAGATTTATGGGCTAGTTTGGTCGACCGTTTAACAATATAATCAGATTGGTCAGATAGAAGCTCACGATTGACCGAATATAGTTCGAATCACCGTTCACCAACTTGCAGTAACTATTTTCAATTTCGCCCTATTTATGTTTAGCTCACCGAATTGCATTCGGTTCACCGTTCCAAGGTGGTCAGTAAGATTGGTCGGGCTCTGATTACTCACGTTCGGTAGACCGTTCTCTATTCGGATGACCCAAGTTAGTAGGGGTTTTGCACTTACAGTTAATGTTCAAATAGTCGTTGAGTACAACCATCAAGTGTCATGTGGGAATAGTCGTTGGACGCCTAAAGTTAAGAAGGAACCAGTTGACTAACAATCATTTGGTCATCCGATATTGGACAAGTCAAATTGACTCTAAGGCGTAATTCAAATGCGGTTGTTAGAGCAAAGTCCAAAACTGGTCTGAGGCACTTCGATCGACCGAAGATGTTTTGGTCATCCGATTGAACAATTCCAGAGGGCAACCTAACTTCCAGTTGGGAGATTTCGATTCATCGTTATGAGTTCGGTTTACGAAACTTGGTGAGAACAGAATCCTAATGCTTAAGTTTACATAATTTTCTATAGACTCAATAAATGAACAATTACAAGTCTTGGTCCAAAACTTTGATTACAAGTCTTCATTCTTGAGTCATTGTCCCAATGCACATTTTCTTGATGAATATTGATCAGTCTATTAAGATGATTGCAAATATACAAGTATGTATACAATGCATATAATCCGTGTTTGCTCACTTTGATTGATTTGGTTGATTGATTAAGAATAGTTTGATTAATCATCAAAATTGATATAGATTAAGGTCCAAAAGCCAACATCTATTATAAGTATAACTTTTACTTCACAAGTTGTATGTTTTTGTATGATGTGTATGAATTTTACCCCAATTTGGTTGTAGAAAATGCATTGTCATCTATCTGAAAGTCTTTGGGATGAGGAAGAGTTGGCCCTAGTTTTAGGAACTCTTGGAAGTGTTTCATCTTAATAGGTGTTGAAGACTTAAAAATAAATGGACTCAAATGAAGACATGTAAGCAAGTTCAAGAAGGCTTGTAATTTTATCTTTTATTGAGTCATAGGACCATATGTAAACTTGGGCACTCATGGGATCATGATCAATCACTTACAAATTTCATAAAAGTCACCAAGTAATATTATCGGATGACTGAACCCCTGTGAAGTCCTTTGAAAATCACTTCAGTAAAGCCTAACCAAGTCATCTCAATTTCAAACGACATACATCTTTTCCAGTCCTTCGAATTTAGCATTATAAAATCTCAAAGCTTCTTCCACATTGTTTTGGACGACGGGTTTGAGTTCAATCATCCGAATTTGTCAAATCTGGTAATCATTATTTCTTTGGGTTTTCGAACGACTTGTTTATTTTTTGTCGTCCGAGTTGCAAATGAATTAGAGGTGTTTATACCAAAAATAGTTGTTGTTTTGTCAATACTCTACCCTTTTATTCCAACAGCTATATCCCAATTTGTCTTACTCTACCTCTTGAATTTGGATGACCTAAGTCTCATTTCGAATAACCAAACTTCTCACTTTGGATGATGTAAGCCTTTCTACATAACCTAAATTAACTATTCAAAAACCTAAGCCTTTTACTATTGTCTTATTTTGGACGACCGAAACTAGGTGATAGGTCCTCCAAACCTTAGATATAATGATTTCTCATTTTACTATCACCTAGTTCCGGATGAGTAAACCTTTACTCCATCTTCCAAATTCATGTAATATATTATTTCACTTCAGTTAACTAGGGTTTGTCGGATGATTTGGCTTATGTTTAGTCGTCTGAATCTGGGGTCAAGCAAAACTTACTCTTTATCTCTTTTGCCCTATATTTGGCTTAAACCCCATTCTTGGTGAGCCTACAAATACACACCTTAGACCCAAGAGAGATCATTTATTATAGTTGCAATACTGTCATTCTCTTTCGCTTTCTTGCTCACCATTCTAAGCTTCCACTCACACTTATCACCACTACTATGTTCATACATGTGATTTGAAGTGCCTAAGTTAGAGTTCGTCCTTACTTATTCTTTAAAGATTATAGCTTCGGTCAGAGCTTCCTCCTGAGTTGTGGGAGAACCCTAAGCATCACGGGGTTGTCTGGTTGCTTGCTTTATAAGGAAGCAATGATCTTGGTCCAGAATGGTGATTGGATAGTGAAGACACAAGTGGCGCCAAAAACTTGATTGATCAGTTATAATACCGCAAGTGCACGACTGCGATGAAGTGATAGCAAGTACAGGTCGAGTCCATAGGGAGCGTGTGTGAGTCTAAGTCTACAGTACTCGAGTGGGGAGAAGAAGAGAGAGGGATGCGGCCGAAATGAAACTACAATGCGAGTGAAATAAAAAATAAATGATAAAATAAAACCCCTTAGGGGGTAGAGAAAGAATGCGGAAATGAAAATATGTGTAGTGTGTGTTCAATTGTACTCATCACAACATGTAATAGGTGAAATCCATAAACCAAATCCAACTTTCCCTCCACATAAAATTAGAGAAAATGTTATCAATAAAGCATACAAGACAATAATTGAAATAATACTAATGTGAGCACATGTAAAATGACCACATCCAACTTTGTCTCCACATGAAATACGATTTGACACATTCATTAAAACATACAAGACAATAATTAGGATGAGGCCAATGGCTCGCAGATCATTATCATCTGAACTCTAGTGGTCACCATGGCTGTCGGAAATGGTTAATGGTGACGACAAGTTCTTTTGATGGTGGAGAAGATGATTCTACTCTAGGGTTTGGAGTTGGGAGAAAAAAGTTAGGGTAGGGTTTAAATTGGATGGTAGGGGAGACGTCGTTGGGGTTTTTGTGGGTATTTGGTTGGTGGTGGAGGGGTTTGGCGAGTCTACAATGGGTGTTTGAGGGTGGTGGTTGATGGTGGCGTTTGCAAGGGAGGAGGCTGATGTGGTAGTTAGCCGGGGTCATCCATGGAGGCGTTAGGATGGTAGCGATGAAAATAAGCTGCCGGAGAGGAGGCAAGTGAGTTGTGTATGGAGTTTGTCACCCTCTTTTCTCACGTTTTTTCTCACCTCACCCTTCCTTCTTCTCTTTTGATGTGTATGCAAAAAAACGTGTGAGAACATGGGTGGTTAGGAAGAGGTGGGGTGAGATGGTAGTTTCCTTCTTCCACTTCATCATTATCCTCACCTCATCATTCCCCATAAAATAAGCTCAATAATCAAAGATAAGAGTGAAAATCATATTAGATGATTATGGAACTCATGTGAGGTTCAAAGGTAGGATTAACACACACACTAATACATCACATAATCACAACACTTTCTTCTCCACCCCCAATGAGGATGGACTACTCTCTACTCATCTCTAAACTAAAGAAAGCATAAAAACAACCCAAAATCATAAAGCAAAATTCAGAAAACTAGATGAAGGAAAACAAGCACAAAGGAAATGACATCAAATGAAAGACATCATGATGAAGAACAATAACTAAACTATATTAAAATGAAAGCTTACAAAGTTTGCTTCTCTTCTCCTCCTCTACACTACTAAATAACAAATTAAACATACTCTACTAAACAAGAAAGGAAACTAACCTAAGGAGGAGATGGAGGAAGAAGAAGAAGAAGAAATGAGGCGTATTTATAGAAGATTAGAGGGTTTGGATGGATCTGGACGCGATCGGACAACCGGATCCGTCAGTGTCGGATTTTAATCTACCACGGGCAAATCATTTTTCTCTGATTGCCTCCAAATTTTGACCACAGCTTTAGTTAACATAATAAACACGTGGGGTGCGCCCAGAGCTGAATGAACAAAAAATTTAACAAAAAAATGCATCAAATGAAAGATAAGAACATAAAGAACATAAAACTTAACTTGATTAAGAAAGAGAGATTACAAAATGTTCCTCCTCTTCTCCTCCACTACACTGCTAAGAAAGAAAATAAAACCCACTCTAATGAGGAGAAGAGGGAAGAAGAAGAAGAATAAGAAGGTAATTATTACAAGTGTATTTATAGAAGATTAGAGGGTTTGGATGAATCTGGGTGTGATTGGACATATGTAAATCAGATCTGGATGTTGTGTATTGCCTTGACCCGACCACCCGACCCATTGGAGAAATTTGACCGCAAACATAGCGGAACCATGTTTTTTTACTAAATAACTGCAAGTGCACAACCGTCGGTGAAGACAGGGCAAGTACGGGTCGATCGGTAGGGAGTGTTGCCAACCTTCGAGTGAGCGAAATGGTGTAAGAAATAATGGTAAAAGAAGACATTATTACGCTACTATTAAAAGATGATTATACTACGAACGCAAAACAAACTAGCCGCAAATGATAACTAGAAAAATTTAGCAAACAATATATAACGAAATATGGATGGAACACCTGAGGAGTGGAGTGTGTGCACATATGAGGTGAGAGAAGTGATGAATGACGCATGTAAGCATATATGTGTGTGTGTGTCTTCATGCATAGAAAGTGTCTAAAGATTTGGCAAGACCTATCATTACATTTACACAACATATTAGCAGTTACTACTTGATTATCATGAGATGAGGCTCAACATGAGAAGTGTCTAAAGTTAGGGGAAAACTCATAAAAAACTGGGAACTCATGTGAAGAACAAAGCTAAGCATGGGAGGTGTCTGAATCTTATGGCAAAACCCATCAAAACAAAGTTTCTTCGATCAATCGTGTGAGCAAACACTAATACCAACACACGACTAACATGTAGCATATCCTACAGGAAATTTCAGCCAATAAACATGAGTAAACCAAGCATGAGAAGTGTCTAAATCTTATGGAAAAACTCATCAAAATTCCCCAACATGTAGATGATTAAAGCAAACCCGATTAACATACAAACATTCAAGTCTACACAATCAAAATTCGTCAAACATAAAAACCTCAAAACATAAAATGTGCATCATCTCCCCATAAAGGGTGATGAAACTACTCACTACTCATTAAGCTAAAATTTATATTAAGAAAAGAAAACATTCTAACTAATTATACTAAGATTAATAAAACAAATTTAAGCTACACATGCAAGATTTTAAAAGAGACAACATGAACTAACAAAGATTTCCTTTAATCATGACTCACATTACAAGTAACATCTTTTCACTTGAGTTTTGCTCCAAAGGCTTTGCTCTAAGTAGTGGGAATGACCACCAAGCAACGAGTTGTTTACAAAGGAGGAAGAAGAGTTATATTTATAGACATGAAAAATACAACTGGGGACAATCCCCCGATGTGGGACTAATGAAACTTCTACAAATGGATAAAAACAACATAATACACAACCACGAGAATCCGGGTCTGATCCTGAGCATACTAGACCACCAATTGGCTGTTTAGGGCCACCAATTGGCGGTCATGGTTGGTCGGATTCGACCTGGTTTCGGTTGGCTTCTTCATTGCTTCAATTCTCCACATGGGGTGCACCCAAATTGGTTATTTAAGTATTCGCCCGAGTGGGGTTCCACCTAAGCAATGCTACGTAACGAGTTTTATGTTTAAGTTTTAGGAATAAAACAAGTGAGAAGAAGGGACACAAAAAAGACCTAAGAGAAAGAGAAATGACTGAATTGTGAGATTTATGGAATGAAATGCAAGAGGGAATGACCCAGATGTAAACCAAAAAGGTCAAAGAACAAATCAAGAGCTTCATACCATTATGAGGATCATTTTGGCAATTAGATCCGGGCCCAAACATCAACAACCAAATCAGATTCACCAAACATGAAGAAATCAAGTCAAAAACCAGCCACCCAAAACCAGACACCATTAAGCTAATCCAGACAGCCAATTGATTATCCCAAACCGCCAATTGGCGGTCTATTTGTCTTCAAATGACACGTGCTTTAGTCGGGTATTCGATTAGGTTGTATTAAGTCCATTTATGGTATCCTTTTAGTCCCTTACCGGAGGATTGTCCCTGGTTAACTTTTTTCATTCCTATAAATAAAACTTTTCTTTCTCCTTTGTATTTATCCATTGCTTAGTGGTCAATCCATCTACTTAGAGTCAAGCCTTGAAGCAAAAACTCAAGTAGGGAGATGTTGTTTGTAATGTAAGTCATTTAATGAAAGAATTTTTTGTTACTTTAATGTTGTCTCTTGGAAATATAAAATCTCCAACTTTGATGAGCACATCCTCAATAACCCCTTTGGGACGCGAATGGATCTATCCGTCAATTGGAGGGTGATCTTAGTTGGTTTTAATTCGCCCAAGTTCAACTATTGATAAATAGAAGATGGGAGGAGGTTGATTGTTGATCCTAAATCAAGTAATAAGTTACTCATGCTAGTGTCCCGTATCATACACTGAATAATAGGACTACCAGGGTCCTTGTACTTTGTGTATGTGGGATTGGACAAAAGTGAGCTCACACTCGCAGCTAAGAATGCTTTCTTAGGACCATTGGTCTTCCTCTTTGTTGTGCAGAGATCTTTTAACACTTTGGCATATTGAGATATTTGTTGGATGACATCCAACAAGAGGATGTTAACCTTCACTTGTTGGAAGACCTCTAATATCTTATCCATTGTGTTATTTTTCATTTTGATTAACCTACTAGGATAGGGAGCTTTTGGCAGGTAAGTTTTCTACTATGCCTAAGAATGAGGCATTGGTGTATTACCCTCACCCTCGCCTCTTTCTTACCATCATTCCCACCGAGGGGCTGCACTGATGGTGGTGGTGGCAAGGAAATATGATTTTTGACCTGCACCCCATTCCTTAAGGTTACAATAACATTGACATGGTGAACAAGTTCCTCCACATGGTTTACCTGCCGCCTCCGAGGTACCGAACTCTCATTTTGTGTGTGTGTTTGCTGGTACATGCAAGGATTAGCCTCAGGCAGGCTCAAAAACGTCCCTGGTTCTTTTACATGTATAGATTGGGCCAATTGGCTCATCTAAAGCTCAAGAGATTTCAGGGATTGCTTAGTGGAAGCGAGATCTTGTTGAGTGGTCGTGAGGGCTTGACCCTGGTTAGATATGGAATTTTTGATCAAGTTGTCAAGCAATCCGAACCCAGTTTCATTATGTTTCCACTGGGAAACCTGGTAGGCCAACATGTTGGACTGTGTAAGATGTGAATAAGATGGATACATGGATGATGAATGCATGTTATGTTTGTAAGGTGGTGGTTGGGCGTGTGAATAGTTAGAAAGACCACCTTGGCCATTATTTTGGTTCCAAGAGAACTTTGGGTGGTTCCTCCAACCTGGGTTATATGATAAAGAATATGGGTCATTTCTGGGGCGATATTTAATGGCATTGACCTGCTCCATTTTCGGAGCCATGTAGACACACTGCTCTCTCAAATTATCTACCATATCACACATATGACATGAAACTGTGCTACATGCAGATGTTTGGGAACTTTTTGTTTGGTTCTGGAGCTCAATCGAGTCCATACGATGCAAGAAGGCTGCATAACGTACCTTATTGGCCGTATTTGAATCAACGGCAAAAGCCAAACTTGCTTTTGCTTGGTTAGAATTTGTCATCCTCGATCCTATGCTAGTACGTGATGCAGGTGGTTCCCTAACACATTTCCATTGCATGAACTTTTTAATGAGGTCTTCGAGAAACACCCATGCGTCTCTCTCTTCTTTTCCCAAGAAATCTCCTTGACACATGGATTCAAGAAATGTTCGAGATGAAGTGCTAAGACCTTCGTAAACAATTTGAGAAAGGCACCACAACTCGATGTCATGGTCAGGGCACGAGGAAAGTAGATCCTTAAACTTTTCGAAGTATGCATGGAATGTTTCATACTCGCGTTGATAGCAAGAATTGATTTCTTCTCTCAACTTTTGAGTCTGATGATGAGGAAAATACTTTTTGAGAAATACCAATTGAAACTGGTCCCAAGTTGCGAAAGAGCTTGCTTGGTGACTATACAACCGCTTCTTGGTGTCATCTTTCAGAGTGAAAGGGACCAGTCGAAAATGGATGGAGGCTATGCTCAGCTGCTGCTGCTTAAACATAGCACATACCTCCATAAATTCTTAGAGAAAGAGATAGGGATCACCCTTACCCGATAAATGAGGGAGCATGGAGTTATACTGAGGTTTAACCTCAAAGTGGTTCATTGTTACCTGGGGCAACGCGATGTAGGATGGAAGAGCAGTCCGTGCCGGAAAACATCAGTCACGTAGAGACACGGGAATAGGTGGTGGAACAGGTGGGTCCAGCTCCTCCTCACGGTGCTGGTCAGCCATGGAACACGAGAAATCGACTACCGAGGTTGGATTGATGACGTGTTTCGTCAAACAGCCACTCTCATCTCGTGCCCACGCAAACATGCACACACACGAACCAAAAATAAACCTTTTTTTTCTTTTTTCACAACAAAAAAACTGAGACGTAGATGAGAAGAACAGAGGACGCAGAGGAAAATGGAGAATTCCTTAAGCTACGAGGTATAGGTGAGGGTATAAGAAAAGCAATCAAACACGACTCAAACAACTCGTGACTGTAAGTCCTTAGTCATTCCCTAGTCACCAAAACAACGGACAAGTACAACTCAACATTAGAATTAGACCTGTCAATTGGGTCGTGTTTGTGTACTTCGTGTCTAATAGTTTTGCATGGATTTCGTGTTATCGTGTATAGTAAAAACTAAAAAAATTACATCATGTTTAGATTGAAAATAAATAAGTGACATATTATATTGATATTTTTCATTCTAAATAACATTTTAATTGACTATTATCAAGTAAAAACAATTGATTATCTAATAAAAGATGCAGTTCGTGTCAGTTTCGTGTACAAAAATAATTTATCGTGTAATCGTATCGTGTTCGTGTCAAATCGTGTACCAATTATTATATATTTGTATGTTCACAAAACATCATAATAAATCATTTCAATCATACAAAAAAATTCGTGTAAAATCGTGTCTAAGTCATGTCACCATATCATGATAATCATGTCGTGTCTAGAATTGACATGTCTAATTAGGATGCATAATTTTAGTCACTAAGTAACGGCAAGGACTATTCAACATCAGAATTCATGATTTGGGAATGAGGGATACATCACATATAAATCTACCCACAAGTAGGACTGCTAGTTATGTCTATGTATTGAACTTTTACCCGCAATTTTTTTTATACTTGTTCCCAGAAATTTAGTGAAACCTAATTTGCATACGTGTCTTTCTGGTCACAACTTAACCATGAAATTTCTGTTACAAAATCCATTTCTATCTATCTATCTATCATTCTCTTCCAGCCATGACTCATCGGGTCTCTCAAATATAGAAGAACCAACCTCCTCTTCCCAACCAAGAACCATTAACAACCACCCCCTAACCCCAAATCTAAAACCACAAAACAAAATCCTCCCAACCAATCCGATAAGCCGACCCCATCTTCCACCCTTTAAATACTCACATCCATCCCTCCCAAAAATCACAAAGCAACACTAAAAATCCGATTTCGAAATGGCTAACCCACGCCTAAAGCTAGTCGTTGCTCTCCTCGCTTGCATGGTTCTCATGGCTGCGGCCAAGAGTGCTGAGGAAGTGGCGATTCAGAACGCTGACTTAAACGGGCTGCACGACCAGGAGAACCAGGAGGAGGAGTCAAGACCTGTTGGCCTCCCAACCGATACCTCGGACGACAATGATGTGGTCTTCGATGAGCAATTTGAGCAGGATATGGTTGTTCTCGGTCACTAACATACGTGGTGTGTTCATGCACGTATGAATGCATATTCATGTAATAAGTAAGGGTGTGTTTCTTAATGAAGAATAATGTCAAGTGTTTGTACGTAGATATAATGTTGGCTTTGGTGGCGTAAGAAAATGTTACTTGAAGTCTTTATACGTTGTTGGTCGAATATGTTAGGATAAATAACTTTTTTGTGGTTGGACATTGTAGGACTGTAAATTCTATTCGTTGACTGAAAAACACAAGAAAAGGAATCTGGTATAGTGTGATATATATCCCTTCAATCAAATATATTTGTTTTTTTATAACGTGGTCTGCCAGTAAACATGTTGCTTACCATAAAGGTTTTTTTGCTTGGGTGCACCTTTTAGGTGTCTTAATTGACGATATACACCCACATTTCCACTATTGCCGGAGGTGCACCTTGTAAGTGTCTTAATTGACGATATACACCCACATTTCCACTATTGCCGGAGGTACACCTGTAAGCCGAACATATTTACTCATATGTACATATGTCGTTCGTATGACCTGTTGGGAGGGGCCACTCCATCACCATTTCCATCCAACGTGGTTAGAAATTTTGCAAATTAAACCACATAAAATTACAAATGTCTTTAATATGAAGAAAAAATGGTAAAAAGATAAAAACACGAAACCCCATTCCTCCTGCTCCCTACCACCATCTCCCTCAATGCCCCCACCCTCCACCACCTCATCCACGCCGCCGTCCAAACTTCGTCGTTGTCCACCTCATCTACACCTCTGATTCCACAACTCAAAATTACTTCCAAACATACCAACACCACCACCAAATCCACAACGATTAATCCAATCCAATCCAATCCAAGTAGAGTCAACCTGCTCAAGGCTCCCTCTGCGACCTTCCTCTCTCCAGGATCAGCGCTCAACGCCACCCGGAGAACGAAGGTGAGACTCGCCAGATCCATGCTTACCGTCTTATCACACTCCACACCAATCCGATGAGCTTTTATGTTATCTCCCCTTCCTCCTTTCGCAACATCTTTTGGTCTGGACGGAGTAGTGGAGTGGGTTATGGGCGGAGAAAACTAGGGTTTTGGTGACGACCGACGGTAGTCATGGTTTGGACGGGGTTGGTTGGTTGGGGTTAGGTGGTGGGAAGAGGGGACGTGAGTGACATAGGTTTGGATCCCAACGAATGGAGTTTGGATGACATCATGGATGAGGTGGAGGACGAGAGAGGTTTTATGGAAGCGTGGATGACGTGCTAGAGGGTAGAGGGTGGAGGCATGGAGGGGGATACTGGCAAGGAGGGAGAGGAATGGTGTTTGATGTTTTTACTTTTTTTCATATTAAGGACTTGTAATTTTATGAAGTTTAATTTGCAAAATTTATAACGGCGTTGGATGAAAATGGTGGAGTAGACCCCACTAATGGCAGATGTGCATATGAGCAAATATGTCCCTCACTCAACCCATACGCACCTCACCTACACCTTTACCTCCCCCTTACCTCCAAGTTAAAGCACACTCAAACACTAATCCTACCCACTAAACAAGCTTAGCTCCAAAGTAGTGTTTAGCACGACTCTTATCACTCGGGAAATTAGGTCCGAGGGGACTTAGTAGCTGGAACTTTCGAGTCATATGACTTGGGATGCACCGACTGAACTCCCGTTACACAGGTAGTAGGGATCGCCCTATGTGGAGATTTGGGGGAAGGTCTACGTGATAGTGTACGTCCTCACAGGCATTGATGCATGAAATCGAACCCTAAGGGAATAAAACACCACTAACTTTTAACTCTTTATTCTACCCAAAAAATACAAATAAGAACCTTAATGGACTTTACACGATGTATCACTTGACGATGTTAAAGTTGTCATGTCTTTCAGTTAAGTCCTTTATTAACTTGCACAAATGCTTTCATACGCTAGGTGTGTAGACTGGATACATATAGAGAGTCAGCCTGTAGGATTACCGTGTCCAATGATCGACAAAACTAGGTCTGGCGAGACAAGTTGCTAGGTTGAATAATGCATCAATGTTCGGATTTTGTGGGTATATCCGTTGAAAACCCTCAGGAGACATCACTCCTCCTTGACGACAAAGAGGTTTAACTACTTGTTTCACATGCTAAGTGCAACCGTGATTCCTACGAAAGTGAGTTAGGATTTCCTTGCTTTTCATAGTTTTTCCTTTTTTCATTTATCCATTTCTTTGTTTTGCTCGGACTAGCAAAAGGTAAGTGTGGGGGTATTTCATTAGTAGCATATCATACATCGTACTCATGTTATATATCCTTTATTTTATCACAATTTTTTGCTACTCGAATGTTCGTTGTTATATTTAAGGTATTAGGTAATAAAGAAGAAAATGGAAGAGAAAAAGGATTGAAACGTAAGAAGAAATGACTTAAATGAAGCAAAATGGACTTGTTTGTCATACAGAATGACCCATCAGCAAGGGGGAAGGACCTGGACGTAAGCCCAAAGGGACCAAATAACAAACTAAGAAACTCCACACCATCATTAGGAGTATTTTGGCAATTAGATTCGGGTCCAGATTCAAACAACCAATCGGGGTACACCCCGCGTGAAGAATTGAAACATTTAAGAAGACATCCGAATACGGGTCACATCCGACCAATAGTGACCGCCAATTGGCGACCCCAAACCTCCGATTGGCGGTCCATTTTGGTCCAGTTCGGACCCGGCTTCTCGTGGTTGTGTATTATATTGTTTATTCCATTTTAGGCAAGTTGCAATAGTCCCACCCTGGGGATTGTCCCCAGTTGCCTTTTCATGTCAATAAATAGAACTCCTCTTCTTTCTTTGTAAGTGACTCATTGCTTGGTGGTCATTCTCTCTACTTGGAGTAAGCCTTTGAAGCAAAACTCAAGGTGGAGAGGATGCCACTTTGTAATGTGTCATGAAAATGAAATATTTTTTGATTAATTAGATATTGTTTCCTTTAGTCTTGCATATTTTGTTTCCTTAAATCTTATCATAATTAGTTAGCTTAATGGGTAGAGAGTAGATCCACCCCATTTTGGGTGGAGGTGATGTAGATTATGTGATGTATTTGTGATGGGTTCTTTTATTTGTGTCACTGAATGTGCTTAATGTAGATCTATACTCGTAACATGCTTAAACTTATATTAGATGGGATAATGTCCACACTAGGTATTTATCTCATGCTAGCTAGCTTTTGAGTTTATCTTGTTGGTTGTAATGGTTTTATGGAAATCGCTTGCTATGTATGGATGTTTCATTAGTAGAGAATGCATGAATGGATTGTAGGATTTCATGTTTAATTATACATATATATTTTCGAAATTTTTATGCATAATAAGGATCATCTTCAATTTTCTACGATTTATTTCATGCATATAACGATTTGTTTCGATAACTAGTTTTAAAACTTATCAAAACAAATATGAGTCCACGAATTCATACCTAGAAGTTCTCTAAAACTTCTTGAAGATCCGGAGACAATGTTGATGCTTGTTGCTGCGCCGGATTCCCCCGAGTGTTCACCAAACTCTAAACGAGATTGGAGAGAGAAGAGCTAGCCTCTCGATCTCCAATAGAGTTTAGAATCCAACTACTAACCCCCTTTAGTTTTCTTGAGAAGATCTCCTCTTGAAACTAAATCTAAACTTAAGAATTTGTGGAAATTTCGTGGAGAATTAAGGAGAGAGATTTTGCATGAAAAGCAATATTAATTAAGATGTAGGAAGGCAATGAGATAACCTCTATTTATAGGTTCTCTCCAAATTACCTATTCATGTGAAACCTCTTGCCCATGATTTCATGCAAAATTCCATCTAACCATCCATTATTTATTAATAAATAATATTAGCCACGAATTAAATCAATTATGGACCAATTCCATGCATGATCTAATTAATTCTTAAATTAATTCTGCATTAACCGTCTGGACCGGTCGACCGTTTTGGAGGTTTCGTCGACCGCTCGAACCAGTTTCGGTCGACCGTTCAATAGCTCGGTCGACCGTTCGTAACAGGAACTATTCCATCGCAATGTTCGGTCGACCGACCGATCACTTTCGGTCGACCGTTCGAACAGATGAAAATTCCCTGTTATCGGTCGAGACATGTCCGGTCGACCGTGCCCCACCGGTCGACCGTTTACTGCTAACCGGTCGACCGTTTGAGCACTGTTTTGCAGACTTGTCAAATTTCGGTTTAACCCCTACAAAATTTGACATTTCGGGATTAGTAGTAAATTCACAACTTATGTAACATATTATCCTATGTAATGATCAATCATTACACCCCATAATATTTACATCACATATGAATTTAATTTAGATTCTAATTATGTTATTAATCACAACATAACTTTGATTTTGCTCATTCACCCCATGTGTCATATTTTCTACATGAAACCCGACACATCCTTATGAACTCAAAATCCCCTTTACTCGTTTCCCAGTTTTGTGGTGTGACCTATGGGAGGATCTAAACTAAGTTGGAAGTGATATTAAAGGCTTAATATCACAAGCTATAAGCGGTATCTAGCTACACATTATAGCTCCCAATTAGTTAGATGTCTTAATTCCACTCGCACCAAAACCCGATCCATTTAGTGATGGAGTGCACCACTTGTGTCTGTCCCTTGCCTCATGATATTAAGAATACACACAAAGTAGTATTGTGTCATCTTTGTCTTAGTATTCATTTCTTGATCTCTTTAAGCTAGTTATAAATATGTGACTTAACTCAAATCACATTGTGCACATTATAACTTTGCTTTATCAAGGGGCCCACTAATATCATCACTCAATTAAGAGGGGCAATGATAATCTTTTGACTAACTATCTTCTCCAACGAAAGTTATACTTAACCAACTAATGCCTTTACACTACACTCATCGATAGCTCAAGACACTAGTCTAATTAAGAACTCCTTAAGCGATCGGATATAAGTCTCATATCAAAGGACCAAAGACACAGTAAAATATTAATGACACAGAAACACATTTCTATAATATTTTACTTATTAGGTCTATTCAGTATACAAAAGTAATATTTTCCTCTTTTGTATACCCGTGTCGTCACTCACTTGTAGAGCTACAATGATCTATGACCAACACGACAATCTTTACTCGGTAATTAATGTCCCATGTTAATTACCACGATTGCGAATATTTTTTTGTTTTATGCAAACCAATATCTTTTAGAGCTCTACGGCTAAGGACCAAGAGCATCTTCCTTAACACTTCTAAAGGACGAATAACATAAACAAGGAACAAAATGATTTCTCATTCAATTCATAATAATTGGCATTTAAAAGCAAAACTTTTAGAACACATTCCCTTCAATCTCCCACTTGTTATTAAAGTTTTCTTTCTCATACATACTCAATGCATAAAACAATAATAACTAGGGTAAACCCCATTACATATCAATCATCAAGCCAATCTACATGGTTCCTCAATCCCATGGACTCGAAATGCATTTCGCCCTTGGCTTAGGATAAGGGTTTTGTGAATGGATCAGCTGTGTTGCTGTTGGTGTCCACCCATAACAGATTTATTTTGCCTTTGTCGATGAGGTCACGCGTCACGAAGTACTTACGATCCATGTACTTCACTTTGTGGTGTGATTTGGGATCCTTGATTTGCGAGATAGATGCACTATTGTCGCAAAATAGCTCTATTGGTCCCTCGCTCGAGGGAACTACTCCAAGCTCTTCAAGGAACTTCTTAATCCACACTCCTTCTTTGCTCGCTTCAGCGACAACCATTACTTCGGAAGCAGTGGTTGAGTCGGCAGTAGTGCTTTGCTTCCAACTACGCCAACTCACAGCTCCACCATTCAGAAGAAAGACGTATCCTGATTGCGACCTTCTATCGTCTGGATCACTCATGAAACTCGCATTCGAGTAACCTTCAGCTATCAATTCCCTTTGTCCTCCATAAACAAGAATCTTATCCTTAGTCCGGTTAAGGTACTTCAGGATATTCTTGACCGCAGTCCAATGCTCAGGACCTGCGTTGGATTGGTGACGACTTGTCACACTTAGAGCATACGAGACATCGGGTCTTGTGCAAGTCATCGCGTACATGATCGACCCAATTGCCGAAGCATAAGGGACATCTTTCATGTACTCTAAGTCCTTACGTGATTGAGCACGTTGAGACTTCTTGAGTTGCATACCCATACTCATTGGCACACTGCCCTTTTTGGAGTTGTTCATCTTGAACCTTTCCAAGACCTTGTCAATGTATGCACGTTGACTGAGGCCAATGAGTCTGCGAGATCTATCTCGATATATCTTGATTCCCAAGATGTATTGAGCCTCACCCATGTCTTTCATCGAAAATGCAAATTTCAATGAACTTCTCGTTTGCTCAAGCAAAGGAATATGATTGCCCATAAGCAATATGTCATCGACATATAGGATTAGGAATACTACATGGCTCCCACTAACTTTCTTGTATACACAAGGTTCTTCCTTACTTTGAATGAAGTGAAGCTTCTTCACTTCCTCGTCAAAGCGTTTGTTCCAACTCCTTGATGCTTGCTTCAATCCATAGATGGATCTTTGAAGCTTGCATACCTTCTCGCTATTGTTTGGATCTTCAAAACCTTGAGGTTGTACCATGTACACATCCTCCTCCAAGTTCCCATTAAGGAACGCCATTTTGACATCCATTTGCCATATTTCATAATCGTGAAATACGGCAATAGCGAGCATGATCCGAATAGACTTGAACATGGCAACCGGTGAAAAAGTTTCATCATAGTCAATTCCTTGAACTTGAGTGAAACCCTTCGCTACAAGCCTCGCTTTGTAGGTTGTCAAGTTCCCATCCATGTCCATCTTCCTCTTAAAAAACCATTTATTATGAATGGCCTTTTTCCCTTGAGGAAGGTCAACCAAGCTCCATACTTGATTATCATACATGGATTCTATTTCGGATTCCATGGCCTTAAGCCATAGTTTGGAGTCTTCCCTTTGCATAGCTTCTTGGAAGGTCAAGGGATCATTGGTATCTAGTACCATGATTTCATGAAGTCCCAAATATATATCGGGTTTCTTCCTTTCCCTTGTTGACCTTCTAAGTTCTTTTGGTTCTTCTCGTGTCTCTCGAACTTCTTCCACAATTTCTTGAGGAGTGGGTTCACGTTCAACTCTTGAACGTACACTTGGTGGGGATGATTGAGATTCTCTCACAATTTCTTGTGATGGTCTCTCGCTTACGCTCCCACTACCCAAAGGAATCTCGGTTGGGCCTTCATGATCTTGAATGTCATCATTCATATCATGATCTTGTAGAGTATTTTGAGTTTCCTCAAGCACAACCCTACTCCCACTACTTTTTACTCTTTCTAGAAATTCCTTTTCCAGAAATGTGGCATCCCTCTCTACAATCACTCGATTGGAGGTGATATGCCAAAAGTAGTATCCTCTTGTCTCACGAGGATAACCTATAAAGAAGCACTTATCCGCTTTTGGTTGACGTTTGGTCGACATCAATCTCTTGACGTAAGCCTCACAACCCCAAATCTTGAGAAAACTGAGCTTAGGTGTTTTACCACTCCATAGCTCATAAGGAGTTTTCTCCACGGATTTGGATGGAACATTATTTAGTGTGTAAGCCGCAGTTTGTAGTGCATAACTCCAAAAGTAAAGAGGTAATTCCGCATGACTCATCATTGACCGAACCATGTCGAGCAATGTCCTATTCCTCCTTTCGGATACCCCATTCCACTGAGGTGTACCAGGAGGGGTGAGTTGAGGTACAATACCAAACTCCTTTAGGTATGAGTCAAATTCGTCACTTAAGTACTCACCTCCACGATCCGTTCGTAGAGACTTGATTTTCTTGTCGAGTTGGTTCTCTACTTCATTCTTGAATTCTTTGAACTTGTCAAAAGATTCACTTTTGTTCCTCATTAGATAAACATAGCCATAACGACTATAATCATCCGTGAACGTAATGAAGTACCTGAAACCATCTCGTGCACTAGTACTCATTGGACCACATACATCGGAATGTATCAAATCCAACAAGCCATTCGCCCTTGGGCCTTTCTTCTTGAAAGGCTTTTTGGTCATTTTTCCCATTAGACATGGTTGGCACGTCTCCAATGATTTAAAATCAAGTAGACCAAGAAGGTTAGCTTCTTGCAATTTCTTGATGCGTTTTTCATTTATGTGACCAAGACGATAGTGCCACAAGAGAGTATCATTCTCGTGAGTGGTCTTAAGTCTTTTGTTATTGATATTAAAGATTTGTTTATTATCCAATTCAAGCAAATAGAGACCATTCCTTATGAACGCATTTGCATAGAACACACCATTCTTCGATATAGACAAACAAGAATTTGAAATATTTATATTAAAATTATCCATATCCAGACATGATACAGAAATAATATTCTTGCTAATCGAAGGTACATAATAAACATTCTTTAGACATAAATTTAAACCACTACATAATTGAAGCACAACAGAACCTTGTGCAACCGCAGACACGTTCGCACCATTTCCGACCTTCAATTCTACCTCGTTCCGTACGAGTTCCTTCCTATCCATGAGTAGCTGTGATTGACATCATTTCATGCTCATATTTGTATCTTATATCCATTATCTTACACCTAAGCAATGCTACGTGACGAGTTTTATGTTTAGTTTTCAGGAATAAAGAGGTTTGAAGAGAAGAGCCATGAAAGGACCCAAAAGCTGGGAAAAAGGACTGAATGGTGAGATCTAGGGACCAAGATGCAAGGGAGAAGGACCTGAATGTAAGACAGAAGGACCTAAGAGCAAAACAGAATACTCCACACCATCATGGGGAGTATTTTACCAATTCTATTCGGGTCGGAGCTCCAACAAGTCGAGTAACCGCATCAAAGACCAACAATACCAGAAAGCAAAGCCCACAACAAATTCCAACACGATCCGACAATTGGCGGTCCATATTGCTCAGGATCCGTCGAAATTTCTCCTGGACTTGTATTAATGTTCGTTTAGGCTATTTTTGGTATTGGTTTAGTCCCACATCGGGGGATTGTCCCCAATTAGCTTTTTCCATGCTTATAAATAGAACTCTTCACCTTCCATTGTAATTACCCATTGCTTGGTGGCATTCTCTCTACTAAGGAGTGAGCCTTGAAGCAAAAACTCAAGGTGGAGATGAATGCTACCTTCAATGTGAGTCATTTGTTAATAAAATAATTCTTCTAGTTTCTTTTAATCTTGTCTTTTAATTTGTGCATGTTTGTTTAGTCTTTCCTTTCCTTTTATGTTTCTTTAATGCTTCTTGCCTTCTTAGTTAACTTTCATTTCAGTATTATGCTTTCTTTTGCTAATATAGTTAGTGTAATGAGTAGTGAGTAGTTCCATCCCCATTTGGGGGGTGGAGAAATATGTGATATAATCATGTAGTGTATTAAGTGTGTGTTATCTTTATCCCTTGAGCTTTATATGATTTCCATAACCATCTAATGGGTTTTCACTCTTATCTTTGATATGCTAATGCTCTTGAATCAAGCTTAGCTTATGCTTTGATTAGTGGACCTATTTTATGGGGAATGATAAGGTTAGGATATGGATGAAGTTAATATTGGAAACACAATTTGTAGTGTATGTGCTCTTGTTGCCTTTACCTTAGCTAATGTCTTGTATGTTTTAATGATGTAGTGAAATCTTAATTCATGTAGAGGCATAGTAGGGTATAGTCTTTATACTTGAGTTCATGTAGCTTCATTCCAATTATTGTCTTGTATGTTTTAATGATGTAGTCTTATCTTAATTCATGTAGAGGCAAAGTTGGATGTAGTTTTATGATTTCATGTACTACATGTTGTGAGGAGCTTAATGAACACACACACACACACACTTCTTTATGTTCACATTATTTCTCTACCCCCTTTGGGGCTTAGTTTATTGCTTATCTCCATTTCCATTTGCATCTTAGTGTAGTTTAGTGTAACCAACCTTTCCTCCCTTTCTTTACCTCTCGCCTTCGCACAAACCAAGTGTCGACACACCTCCCAGTGGACGACCCGTATTTGCCACCGCTTCAACGCGGCCGTGCACTTGCGGTTAAATATAAAACGATCAATCAAGTTTTTGGCGCCGTTGCCGGGGAGGTGCTCTGTCCAGACCTTGGTTTGGACGATTCGATGGGTTTTTAATTTTTTGTTTTCAGTTTTTCTTAGTTTCAGGGAACCACAAGGTCAAGGGGAGGCTACTGGAGACGTTTGAGGAAGCGACGACCTAAACAGACCGCCAATCAGCGGTGGAAGACCGCCAATTGGCGGCCTGGTGAGCGTTGATTTCCTTGAAATTTTTGTTGGTAGTTAGTCTTGAAATTTGTGTTATCTGGGAGCCCAATTTTGCATGCTGTGACCTCTGGTTTGCTCCCAGATCATTAATCACTTCCCCATTAATCAACTTGGACCATAAAACTCAAAGCAAAAGATTAGACTTCTTGCCATCTAGGTCATGCACCATTGGTAGACCTTGCATGCATTTGTCTTTTCTTTGCTTTACATTTTGTCGTTGATTGCTGGCGTGAGGTACGTGCACCCACATCCCTCATTCATGCATGTTTATTTCATGCATTAGTTAGTAAGGTGCATCGGGACAAGAGTGAGAGAGCGTTTGATTGGAGCGATTGATTGCTAGATCTAGGATCAAATCGCTACTAAGGAGGGGTTGTCCCATAAAAGATAAGGTGGGGGATTTCATCACCCTTTCCTTGGCCCCAAAAATCACTCTTAATAAAGCCTTAACTAAAAGCAAGTAGACATTGGCCCTAGGATTGCGGGCGCACTAGGAGAGTAATCTAGTTGAGACCGTCATGACCTGATCGGCGTTGCCTACCTTGTCGATAGTATGAGGTACTGGATCTCCGGATCTGGTATCACTTGCTGGGCATTGTGGTCCTCGTTGTAGGGAGGTGAGACGTGTCGAGGCTAGTGACCTCGAAGTTAGGCGTCGTCTAGCCTAAGGACCCATTGCCTTTCATTGTTTGAGTCGTGCTTGCTAGTTAGGCTTCTTCCTAATCCCTCTACCCACACTAGCTTTAGGGTTTCTTCCCTTCTCCTCTGAGTCATCTTCTTCTCACCTTCTTCTACGTTATAGTCTCCTCCCCTTTACACTCTCTGGTAGCGTTTTAGGGTCGAGTCGAGCACTTTTTGCGAGCTTAGTCTCGTGGTGGTGAGATTGGTCGACTCGAGAGTTTTTCTTGAGATGGATGGTTACATGGGCGACCATCCATATCATTGTTGGGACCAGGACGATTCTCCCTGGTACTCCGGACCCATGCAACCTGGGGTGGCTCAGACGAACACCCCGTATGGTTGGGATAATCCTCATTGTGTGACTGAGCAATCTTCATATTGGGGTAACATGAGAGAGGCACCGACTGCTAGACCACCATCTAGTTACGTCGGATCATATGTTGGTCATCAAACTGAGACATTACAAGAACCTTTGGCCTCTTTCATGCATGTGGTAGATGACATGGGTGCACCGGTGGCTCCAGTAGTCGTACCGTGTCACTATTGTGGGTTGAGTGGTCATGATTTCGGGGAATGTCCTTATGTTCCCCCAGAGCCTGAGTATGAGCATACATTTTCCCAAAATGCTCATTATGACCATTACGCATCCGCGTACAATCCGAGAGTGATGGATTCGTGGGGAGACAATTCGTATTCAAATGCTTATACTTCATTTCCACCACAGTATCCTCCTCCCGAATACCCAGAATTCTACCAACACCCCACTCCAAATCATTGGACTCATTCTCAGCCAATCAACACCCAACCTCAAAAATTCCCAAGCTCTGACTTGGACCTCATCGTTGACCGCATACCTGATTCCTTGAAACAAACTTTTCTTACATTCATGGAAACCACTCAACAGTCCATACAAAATATGACACTGCAAGTGAGTCAAATGTCGCAGAAATTACGTGAATGTGAGGAGAGTAACCTTTCTTGTCAACATGAGGATTCTTCTTTTGATATCGAACCACCACCACATCCAAAAATTCAAAGCACAACCTTTCAAAGTCAAACTCCTTGTCAGTCTGAGGGACTTGGGGTTTCAATTCAAGATCACTTAGTGGAGGATTCGATTCAAATTGAGAATAACTTGGACCAGCTTCATTATGAGTCGGCACAGGATTGTGCCTTATCTTTTTGTCCCGTGGCCCTTGAGCCACATGATCTTCATTTTGATCCTCTTAAGGACCCACCTCTGGTGGAGCAAGAGCTCCCTAGTACCCTCAATTTCAAACAACCTGATGAGAGTTTGTCTCTCACTATTGTTCCTGATCATCTTGGAAATGATGGAACATCAAACAACTACATTGCTCATGAGGGTATTAGGAGTTCCTTGGAGGATACTTTGGGTATGAGACCCACTTCCTGTTCTCCTGGTGAGTTGGACATGCATAACGAGGTGCTTGACCTCGTTCCGACCCACCAGCCTGTTGGTTGGAGAGTTTGGATTGATGATCATAACTTCAGTTCCGCAACGGGAGATATTTTTCTTCCGTTGCCCCTTATTTCCCAAACTCTCGAGAGGTTCAAGCTCTTTCAGTTCGATCCTTTGAATGAGACGCCTTTGCGTCCAATTCATGAACCTCTCATTTCATCTGGTGCTCTTTGTGAAGGGGGCCCACGCATGCGTATTCTGGCCCCGCGTGGTGTCATGTTCCCTTTCAAGTGCATTGACCCACTCTTGAGGTCCCCATTTGATGTCTTTTGACAAATGAAAATGGGAACTTATGTTTGTACATAGTTATATAAAAAAAAGTACAATAAAAGACTCCTTCAGTGAGCATTGATTGTTGTGAGCCCCAACCCTTGTGTATTTGGGCTCCATTTCTTTCACGTATTTGTATCCCTTCTTTAGCATCTCACAGGTTTTGAGGGAATTCGGGTTATGTCCATCAACATGACCTTGCACTTCCCTTTGTACTTCATGTTGGTGAGATCTCTCCTTTTTATGCATCAATCCATGTAGTATCTTGCTTGCATTCATTGAGGACAATGCATGAAGTAGGTGTGGGGGGGTGTTTTACGTGTGTACATAGTCGAGTCTTTTTCCTTTGATTTTATTTTCTTTTTTTTTGCATTGTTAGGGTCATGATAGTGTGCTGCATTTAATATCGATATATCTGCTTGCCATGATCCTTGGGTGACTTGTCTTCTTTTGCTTGCCTAGTGCTTCAAAATTTTCACATTTCCTTCAAAATCTTCATGTGTTTTCGAAAGAAAATGTTTTGTGGGTTTTGCGTGTGTTTAGCATCTGCAAAACCGTTGAGAGGCAAAGTAAAAAGAAAGCTCCCAAAATTGTCTTGAACTTGATGCATTAGGATATCTAGTACAGTGGCTTTAGGATTTATCGAGTCGTTAGGATGCACCCCAGTTTTCCTTTGGGGGTGAGTAATCATAGGGTTTCAGTGCTCAAACATTCAAAGTAGTCCACCCTGAACCTAGTGAGTCAATAATTCGTGTTTGTTAATTTAGGAAGTTTGTTGTAGTAAAGGACCCTCTTAATCTTGTTGTGAGACATTAGTGTAAGGGTTTTGGTTCATGTGTAGATAAGAAATAAGTGAGTAGATGTTCTCTCTTCTCGCACGGCTCCTATCACTCGGGAAAGTAGGTCTGAGGGGACTTTGTGCCTGGTGCTTTCGAGTCATCTGACTTGGGATGCGCCGACTGAACTCCCGTTACACGGGTGGTAGGGATTGCCCTATGTGGAGATGTGGGGAAAGGTGTACGTGATAGTGTAAGTCCTCATGGGCAATGATGCACGGAACCTGACCCTGGGAGAATGAAGCTCCAACTAATAAAAAGTAAAAGAAAAAAAAATGTGAAAAGAAACAAAAAAAAATATGATAATGCAAATAAGAACCTTAATGGACTTTACACTTTGTAGCACTTGAGGATGTTGAGGTTGTCCATGTCTTTCACATAATTCCTTATTTAACTTGCACGAATGGTTCATTAGGGTAGAGGTGTGGACTGATCACCTATATAGAGTCGGCCCGTAGCATTACCGCGTCCATTGATCGACAAAATATTTCCAACGAGTCGAGGTCTAGATTGAATAATGCATCTTGTTCGGATTTTGTGGGTATATCCGCTGAAAACCCTCAGGAGACAACACTCCTCCTCCTTGGCAACAAAGAGGTTTAACGGCTTGTTGCACGTGCTAAGTGCAACCGTGATTCCTACGAAAGTGAGTTAGGATTTCTTGTTTCTCGTTTGTTTTTCTCTTTCTTTGTTTTGCTCGAGACTAGCAAAAACTTAGGTGTGGGGGTATTTGATTGACATCATTTCATGCTCATATTTGTATCTTATATCCATTATCTTACACCTAAGCAATGCTACGTGACGAGTTTTATGTTTAGTTTTCAGGAATAAAGAGGTTTGAAGAGAAGAGCCATGAAAGGACCCAAAAGCTGGGAAAAAGGACTGAATGGTGAGATCTAGGGACCAAGATGCAAGGGAGAAGGACCTGAATGTAAGACAGAAGGACCTAAGAGCAAAACAGAATACTCCACACCATCATGGGGAGTATTTTACCAATTCTATTCGGGTCGGAGCTCCAACAAGTCGAGTAACCGCATCAAAGACCAACAATACCAGAAAACAAAGCCCACAACAAATTCCAACACGATCCGACAATTGGCGGTCCATATTGCTCAGGATCCGTCGAAATTTCTCCTGGACTTGTATTAATGTTCGTTTAGGCTATTTTTGGTATTGGTTTAGTCCCACATCGGGGGATTGTCCCCAATTAGCTTTTTCCATGCTTATAAATAGAACTCTTCACCTTCCATTGTAATTACCCATTGCTTGGTGGCATTCTCTCTACTAAGGAGTGAGCCTTGAAGCAAAAACTCAAGGTGGAGATGAATGCTACCTTCAATGTGAGTCATTTGTTAATAAAATAATTCTTCTAGTTTCTTTTAATCTTGTCTTTTAATTTGTGCATGTTTGTTTAGTCTTTCCTTTCCTTTTATGTTTCTTTAATGCTTCTTGCCTTCTTAGTTAACTTTCATTTCAGTATTATGCTTTCTTTTGCTAATATAGTTAGTGTAATGAGTAGTGAGTAGTTCCATCCCCATTTGGGGGGTGGAGAAATATGTGATATAATCATGTAGTGTATTAAGTGTGTGTTATCTTTATCCCTTGAGCTTTATATGATTTCCATAACCATCTAATGGGTTTTCACTCTTATCTTTGATATGCTAATGCTCTTGAATCAAGCTTAGCTTATGCTTTGATTAGTGGACCTATTTTATGGGGAATGATAAGGTTAGGATATGGATGAAGTTAATATTGGAAACACAATTTGTAGTGTATGTGCTCTTGTTGCCTTTACCTTAGCTAATGTCTTGTATGTTTTAATGATGTAGTGAAATCTTAATTCATGTAGAGGCATAGTAGGGTATAGTCTTTATACTTGAGTTCATGTAGCTTCATTCCAATTATTGTCTTGTATGTTTTAATGATGTAGTCTTATCTTAATTCATGTAGAGGCAAAGTTGGATGTAGTTTTATGATTTCATGTACTACATGTTGTGAGGAGCTTAATGAACACACACACACACACTTCTTTATGTTCACATTATTTCTCTACCCCCTTTGGGGCTTAGTTTATTGCTTATCTCCATTTCCATTTGCATCTTAGTGTAGTTTAGTGTAACCAACCTTTCCTCCCTTTCTTTACCTCTCGCCTTCGCACAAACCAAGTGTCGACACACCTCCCAGTGGACGACCCGTATTTGCCACCGCTTCAACGCGGCCGTGCACTTGCGGTTAAATATATACCAAAAAAAAAAAATTGAAGGTACATAATAATATTCTTTAGACATAAATTTAAACCACTACATAATTGAAGCACCACAGAACCTTGTGCAACCGCAGACACGTTCGCACCATTTCCGACCTTCAATTCTACCTCGTTCCGTACGAGTTCCTTCCTATCCATGAGTAGCTGCACATTAGAAACTATGTGAGCACAAGATCCGGTATCAATTACCCAATCCTGGACAAAGGTGGCTAAATTTATTTCAATAACAAATATACCTTTGGCCTTTTTGGGGCACCGACGTTCAATCACTCCGTTGTCAAGGTCTTCCTTGTACTTGGGGCAATTTGGCCGGATGTGTCCTTTTTCACCGCAGTGAAAGCACTCCGTATTGGGAGTTGGAGATTTCTGAGATTTCCCCCTTGAGACACTCGCACGAGCACCTCCTACTCCCTTGCTCTTGATTGAACCACTTTTGGTAGATTTGCCCTTTCCTTTACCAATCTTATGGCTCCTCCCATGGACGGCAAGGACTTGCTTGTCCCTACCCTTGCCCATGTCAACTTCAGCAGTTTTGAGAGTGTTGTGCAGCTCCTCAAGACTCACCCCTTTTTCACGCACGTGGTAGTGCATCACAAAGTCCTTAAAGGACGGGGCTAGAGAGCCAAGAATCATATCTTCAGCAATGTCCTCGGGCATTGGTGAAGAGAGCTTTGCCAACTTCTCAAGGTATCCTTGCATCATGAGAAAATGCATAGATACCGATGTTCCCTCTGCCATATGACACCTTGTGAGTGCGATGGTGGTCTTATAGCGCTCCTTTCGGGCACTATCCATGAACATCTTAGATAAAGCCTCCATGGTCTTCTTGGGTTTTGAATCCAAGTATTTCGCTTGGAGCGAGTCACCCATGGATGCTAGCATAAGACCGTGAACCTGGTTCTCTTGGTCTTCCCACTTGGCCTTAGCATCTTTCTCTTCATCGGTTAATCTCTCATTCCACTTTGGGATTGGACCTTCCAAAATGTGAGATAGTTTCTCAAACTTTAACACGATGTTGAGTTTGAGTTGCCAACTAATGAAGTTTGAGCCATCATTCGCTAAAGGGTGTTTTTCTATCATGGATCGTACGATAGGTTGGATGTTCGACATTTTTCTACAAAATAAATCATATAGGTTTTAATGCTAATTTTATGTTTTAATACACATGCATACATATATCGAATATATAAATGTAAATGCTGCAAATTAAAATCTTGCCCATAAATGCAACAATCCAAGATCCTATTAATTGTAATATAGACTAGCTAAGGGCTATCGAATACATTACAATATCAAGGTAAGAAATCATTTTCTAATCACAACCTTTTTGAATTTTAGCAATATTTAGCATCTTCAAACTCTTGTGACTCTTGTCGTTTTAATTATGAGGGAATACGACCTATCCTCGTAAGAAAAACTTTTTCCCAAAACCGAGCGAGGGCTCTAGGTAATGTTAAGAAAACTTATTTCCATTTGATACGAGATACGTTTATCTATTGTATTCACAACTAAACATACTTGGGGTTCACTAGGGTGAAACACACCTCATATATTTAATTGTGGCACAACAACATACAACCTTTATATCTCCCACTATTCCCAAAGATAGAGGGAGCTATCTCCCGCTAAGGGCGAGCAGAGTATCCCTCGATCAATGGCTGCTAGTGGATGAAATAAGAAGGAAAACTATTCTTAATTTTTGTTGGACAATTTAACATGTGATTTAGAATTTTAGGTTATCATGCATATTAAAATTTATACACATCCTAACATTCACCATTCATCACATGCATAGCAGAAATTATAAAAAACAGAAATTAAACATTCACACAATCCATATCGCGTGAGTTTATATGTTCCCTTTGATCCTTGATCTTCGATCCCTGATCCTCGATCCTCGATCAATGCGCTATTCGGCGACTTCCTCTTGCACCGGAGATGTAGATTTTACAGAAAAATAAACATGCTCCTCACATTCGATAAAAAACAAACTAGTGCAAGTCCTATGTAAAAACCTCTCACATGCAAATGCAATTCTAAAGATAGAAAATAGAGAATATGGCTTTTACATACATAAGCCCCTGTATAATAATAATTACATACATTTGTAGTGTCTGATTTGGAACATATAAACTCACAATCCAGCAAAGCAACTCAAGCATCCATGCACGCAATTGCTATAAACTACAGAATCTAATTTATCAATCATCCAGAATTCTCAACAATTCTTTGAAAAATATTTTGAAATCCATTAAAAACATTTTTCATTCATCCATAGTTCAAAACTAATTTTGAACCGCTGTCCATCCAATTTCCAATGGAAAGATGAACTGCAGTTTTTCGGTTTTGTTGATTCTCTTACAAAATAATTGTTTTTAAATAAAATGAAATTATTGCAAGTTGTACTAATGTCTTAATCTTAATTCCAATAATCACATGACATGTTTTAAAACTCTTAAAACATTCAGACGAATTATTATGGAGAATTATATCAACAAAACATCCATACACCGAAAAACCGGTAAAACCGAATTGTTTAAATCCTAGATGGCAAACTAAATTCGTTTACAGCCATAAATCATAAGAAAATTGAACCCTAAGCTCTGATACCACTGTAGGATTTCATGTTTAATTATACATATATATTTTCGAAATTTTTATGCATAATAAGGATCATCTTCAATTTTCTACGATTTATTTCATGCATATAACGATTTGTTTCGATAACTAGTTTTAAAACTTAGCAAAACAAATATGAGTCCACGAATTCATACCTAGAAGTTCTCTAAAACTTCTTGAAGATCCGGAGACAATGTTGATGTTTGTTGCTGCGCCGGATTCCCCCGAGTGTTCACCAAACTCTAAACGAGATTGGAGAGAGAAGAGCTAGCCTCTCGATCTCCAATAAAGTTTAGAATCCAACTACTAACCCCCTTTAGTTTTCTTGAGAAGATCTCCTCTTGAAACTAAATCTAAACTTAAGAATTTGTGGAAATTTCGTGGAGAATTAAGGAGAGAGATTTTGCATGAAAAGCAATATTAATTAAGATGTAGGAAGGCAATGAGATAACCTCTATTTATAGGTTCTCTCCAAATTACCTATTCATGTGCAACCTCTTGCCCATGATTTCATGCAAAATTCCATCTAACCATCCATTATTTATTAATAAATAATATTAGCCACGAATTAAATCAATTATGGACCAATTCCATGCATGATCTAATTAATTCTTAAATTAATTCTGCATTAACCGTCTGGACCGGTCGACCGTTTTGGAGGTTTCGTCGACCGCTCGAACCAGTTTCGGTCGACCGTTCAATAGCTCGGTCGATCGTTCGTAACAGGAACTATTCCATCGCAATGTTCGGTCGACCGACCGATCACTTTCGGTCGACCGTTCGAACAGATGAAAATTCCCTGTTATCGGTCGAGACATGTCCGGTCGACCGTGCCCCACCGGTCGACCGTTTACTGCTAACCGGTCGACCGTTTGAGCACTGTTTTGCAGACTTGTCAAATTTCGGTTTAACCCCTACAAAATTTGACATTTCGGGATTAGTAGTAAATTCACAACTTATGTAACATATTATCCTATGTAATGATCAATCATTACACCCCATAATATTTACATCACATATGAATTTAATTTAGATTCTAATTATGTTATTAATCACAACATAACTTTGATTTTGCTCGTTCACCCCATGTGTCATATTTTCTACATGAAACCCGACACATCCTTATGAACTCAAAATCCCCTTTACTCGTTTCCCAGTTTTGTGGTGTGACCTATGGGAGGATCTAAACTAAGTTGGCAGTGATATTAAAGGCTTAATATCACAAGCTATAAGCGGTATCTAGCTACACATTATAGCTCCCAATTAGTTAGATGTCTTAATTCCACTCGCACCAAAACCCGATCCATTTAGTGATGGAGTGCACCACTTGTGTCTGTCCCTTGCCTCATGATATTAAGAATACACACAAAGTAGTATTGTGTCATCTTTGTCTTAGTATTCATTTCTTGATCTCTTTAAGCTAGTTATAAATATGTGACTTAACTCAAATCACATTGTGCACATTATAACTTTGCTTTATCAAGGGGCCCACTAATATCATCACTCAATTAAGAGGGGCAATGATAATCTTTTGACTAACTATCTTCTCCAACGAAAGTTATACTTAACCAACTAATGCCTTTACACTACACTCATCGATAGCTCAAGACACTAGTCTAATTAAGAACTCCTTAAGCGATCGGATATAAGTCTCATATCAAAGGACCAAAGACACAGTAAAATATTAATGACACAGAAACACATTTCTATAATATTTTACTTATTAGGTCTATTCAGTATACAAAAGTAATATTTTCCTCTTTTGTATACCCGTGTCGTCACTCACTTGTAGAGCTACAATGATCTATGACCAACACGACAATCTTTACTCGGTAATTAATGTCCCATGTTAATTACCACGATTGCGAATATTTTTTTGTTTTATGCAAACCAATATCTTTTAGAGCTCTACGGCTAAGGACCAAGAGCCTCTTCCTTAACACTTCTAAAGGACGAATAACATAAACAAGGAACAAAATGATTTCTCATTCAATTCATAATAATTGGCATTTAAAAGCAAAACTTTTAGAACACATTCCCTTCATGGATTAAGTTGTATGAAGGTGTTAATTGATGTTTTAATGTACACACTAGGTACTTAGTTCATACTTGAGAACTCATAGTTCATCTTACCTTTATGTCTAACTATATTAGTCATGTATTCATGTAAATGTAGTTGATGTTAATTAGAGTCCACACTAGTTTCTAATTAATTTCACATACTTTAGACATTTGTGCCTCATGTAATAAAGACTCACTCTCTCTCACACACATACCTACACACCTCCACTTCATGGGGGTTTAGTTTAATTGTTAATTCACTCATAGTTTAGTGTAGTTAGTTAGCATAATCCCACTTATTCTCCTCTCCTTTCCCACTCAAGTATGGTTGGAACAAAAACACTTATAACTCCTTGAGGTTCGACTCATACTTATCGCGTCTTCACCGACATCGTGCACTTGCGGTTATTAAAACGATTATTCACTTGGCGTACCTTTCTTCGCTCGCCAGAGTTCGTTTGAGATCGCTCGACGCCAGAAACCACCATCTTTGCCTCTTTGCACCTCTGTCATGCCTTGAAACCGCACCCCACCTAGCACCGCACTAGTCTCACTTCTTCGTGCCACCATCACCACCGACTACACCCTTGTTGACGCCTTCCTCCTTGCTCGCATCCACCACCACCAGCAAGCAGCTTCGATCGTCAGAAAAGGAGGAGAGTTGGGTGGAGAAGAGTTGGAGTGTGAGAGAAATGAGGGAGAGAAGGTGTGTGTGTGTGTGTGTGTTTTCTCTAATAAAACACTCCAACCACACCTAACAACAACTCAACCCATACCTCCCTCACTCAACCCATACCCACCTCACCTACACCCTTACCTCCAAGTCAAAGCACACTCAAACACTAATCCTACTCACTAAACAAGCTTAGCTACAAAGTAGGGTTTAGGTCTTAACATTTACTAGAGGATAGGTGGAGGATTGTTTTGAGGGGATTTTCACTAGCTAAAAGAGGGAATCAACAAATACAATCATTTTGACTGAAATCATACAAGTCGACAACATATCTCGTAAACTACTAAACGGATTGCTTTAAGCTTTGGAGAGGAATTTGGACGGCTAATGGGATGGTTTTGACGCTAGAGGAAGGATGAGTTTATAGGGTTTTGAGGTGGTTTGCGGTTAGTTGAGAGAGAGGTAGAAAAATAGTTTTTCGAGGTATGCAATTGTGCAAGTTGGAGGAGGCAGCCATGGAAGGTTTTGGGTGAGAAAAGGCTTGTGGTTTGGGTGGAGATTAAGAGGTTGATTTTAGTGTTTTTCGGTTTATTATTTTGGTTTAAGCTCTAACTTAAGGTGTATATTATGAATTTGTGTTTTGATTGTGTTATTAAGTTTGTTTTAGGTCTAGTTTAGGTTGACGAGGTTTGTTGTAGAGTTTGATGTAGGTTATAGAGTGAAATTTGGCTTAAAGTACTTTATCGATTGACTTTTTAAGTGTTTTTGGCATCTTCATAAGTGCTTGATTAATTGTGAGGAGAATGATTAGGCCTTATTAAGGGTTTTTAGGGGGATTAAGGTCCTGACTTGGATGATTAGGGAGGAAGTTGCCTAACGTCGCATACTGAATGATTTTATACTTGATTTGGGGTTTCTATTTTTAAGAAGGGTTAATTATATTTAATTGGTTAAGGTTAATTAGATGTTAATGGTGTGAAAGGTCTTGTCTTGGGGAACAAGGATGGAATTTATCTTAAATGGGTGGATCAGGTTTTTCGATTTAGACAGATCGAGTGATGAGGTTGTAAGTGTTTCTAATGTTTCAGTTGTTTAAGGTGAATTAGGGTTTATTAAGAGTTTTACTGACCTTCAGGATTTGAGTTAGGTGATGATTAGTAGCATATCATACATCATATTCATGCTATATATCCTTAATTTTACCCCAATATTATGCTACTCGAGTGTTTGTTGTTATATTTCAGGTATTAGGTAATAAAGAAGATATAGGAAGAGAAAAAAAGACTGAAACGTAAGAAGAAATGACTTAAATGAAACAAAATGGAGCTCTTTGTCATGTACAAGGACCCATTTGCAAGAGGGAAGAACCTGGACGTAAGTCCGGAGGGACAAAATAGCAAACCGTGAAACTCCACACCATCATAAGGCGTATTTTGGCAATTAGACTCAGGTGCTGACTCAAACAACCAACTAGGTGCACCCCACGTGGAGAATTGAAGCAATGAAGAAGCCAACCAAAACCATGTCAAATCTGACCAACCATGACCGCCAATTGGTGTCCCTAGACAGCCAATTGGCGGTCTAGTATGCTCAGGATCCGACCCGGATTCTCCCCAGTTTTTATACATTTGTAGAAGTTTCATTAGTCCCACATCGGGGGATTGTCCCAGTTGCCTTTTTCATGTCTATAAATAGAACTCTTCTTCCTCCTTTGTAAACAACTCGTTGCTTGGTGGTCATTCCCTCTACTTAGAGCAAAGCCTTTGGAGCAAAACTCATGGAGAGATGCTACTTGTAATGTGAGTCATGAATAAAAGAAATCTTTGTTAGTTCATGTTGTCTCTTTTAAATTCTTGCAAGCGTAGCTTCATTTTGTTTTATTAATCTTAGTTAATTAGTTAGAATGTTTTATTTTCTTAATATAAATGTTAGCTTTTTGAATAGTGAGTAGTTCCATCACCCTTTGGGGGTGGAGATGATGCACATTGATGTTTTGAGGTTTTCATGTTTGACGAATTTTGATTGTGTAGACTTGAATGTTTGTATGTTAATCAGGTTTGCTTTAATCATCTACATGTTGGGGAATTTTCGATGGGTTTTTCAATAAGATTTAGACATTTCTCATGCTTGGTTTTCTCATGTTTATTGCCTGAAATCTGTTGTTGGGTATGCTACGTGTTAGTCGTGTGTTTGTATTAGTGTTTGCTCACTCGATTGATTGAATAAACTTTGTTTTGATGAGTTTTTCCATAAGATTCAGACACCTTCCATGCTTAGTTTTGTTCTTCACATGAGTTCCTGGTTTTTGATGAGTTTTGTCATAATTTTAGACACTTCTCATGCTGAGCCTCATCTTGTGATAATCAAGTAGTAATTACTAATATGTTGTGTGAATGGATTGATAGGTATGTCATCTCATATGTGCACACACTCCACCCCTCAGGGGTTCATCCATATTTCGTGCCATATCATTTGCTGAATTTCTTTAGCTTTCATTTGCATAGTCATCTGGTTTGTTTTGCATTCTTAGTATAATCGTCTTTTCAGTAGTAGTGTAATAATATCTTCTTTCACTATTATTTCCCACTTGATTTTGCTCGCTCGAAGGTTGGCAACGCTCCATGTGGATCGATCCGTACTTGCCCGTCTTCACCGACGGCCGTGCACTTGCAGTTATTTAGTAAAACGTTTGAACAAGTTTTTGGCGCCGTTGTCAGGGAGCGCCATGTCCGAACCTTTGTTTGGGTGATTCGAGTGGTTTTTCATTTTTTGTTTTAGTTGTCGTGTTGTCCAGGTGATCGAGTGAGTTCCAGATTTTGGTGGGAACTTGGGAGCCACTTTTGGAGCTAAACATACCACTGGTCAGCGGTCTGGAGCCGCCAATTTGTGGCCTGGTAATCTTTGCTAGTCCAGTAGTTCTGTAACACCTGCTCTCCTGCTTTATTAATAATAAGTCAACTCTCCTCTTTTATGCATAGTTTAGTTCTTATCTTATTTAATTGTGCTTGTGATTTTTTGTATGCTTGATTTGGGTTTGTTTCCTTGTCGGTCGATCAGGTGCAACTCATTGGGGGAGTGCGCATTTTTTTAGCTTAATCTGTTCAGCATGGGTGCAAATGGTTGGAGTGGCTCGTGAGCTGGACTGAGACCAGGTGAGGTGGCGTGGAGTTAGGAGGGTTATTTAGTGTGTTTGAATGCACATCATTTCATGCTTTTGAATGTTGCCATTTTTGGCATGCTTTGAAGTAGCTTGAATAACCTTGATGTCTATTGAAGGTGGTGTATTTGTTGCAAGCAAATAAGTCTCACCCAGTCGTTCCCTCTTCTACCCTCTCCTCCCTCACACACACTTCACCTCAGACCACTCTTCCTTCCCTCTCTGGCATGCTGGTGGGCTGATCTCCGGCGAGCTGGGTAGAGCAATGCCTAGTGCAATATTGTGCGGTTGGAAGTGGAGTGGTGGGCAGAATCTCCAGCTAAGCTCAGGCATTCTCCTTGCTGATCAGGTATGCTCCTAGCCCTTTAGCGTAAGTGGATGTAAGGGGGTGTTTGACGGAGTTTAGTCCAGCACCAGTGGGCTAGTCGGTCTGAGGTTCGGGGTGCACCATCCGAATTTCCACCCGATTGTGTGGACTGTGGTGCACCATCCGAATTTCAGGGGTTGGCTGTGCACCTCCCTCTCTATCATGACTTTTGCTTCATGTTCTCCCTTGGTGGTTGGTTGGAGGAACCAGAGGATGTAGGGGATGGGTCATGGGGAGTTGGTCGGGGAGGGGTTTTGATTGCATGTTGCGTGATGTGTTAATCACTTGTGGTGTTTAACTTGTGATATGTTGGATGTCATGTTTATGCGTGATAGTGTGAGCAAGTCCAGATATCTTTGCATGAGATGCTTGCTGATATTAGGACTCATATTTATGTGTTAGTTTGTGATTTCGTTCAGACATCATTCATACGACTCTTTACTGATTTAAGATCTAGCATCTAATCGTGATCTGATTTTTATGTCCAAGTAATGTTGCATATATGTGCCTATTTGAATATTAAGAGGAGTTATCATGCCTGATTTTATTCCTGTAACGACAATCTGTACACATGATATGATTTGTAAACTCTCTAAGATAGAGTCATTACATCCATCTGAGCGTAAGTGGCATAATTTCATCCAGAGGTTAATGCAATCGGTAAAATTGATTATGTTGATTGATTGAGTTAGTAATCAGCTTGATTTCATTCCAGCAGTAGCTTGATTGAGTTAGTATTCTGATTTTGTCTATAATCGCTGTTATTAATGTCATGTTCTCACATTGAAATGCTATTACATTCATCCATATTATATGTTGTCCATCATAAACTTTATTGCAAGGTATAACCTTTTTGCATGTACTATCTGTGTGTGTATACCTTGCTGAGATCACATGCATGTCTTGCCATGTTGTAACACTGATATTCATGTCTTCTTAGGTCCACATAAGATCTGATCATGTTCTTAGATTTTAGTTCTGATCACATGTGTGCTCTGAAATTGATAATGCATATTATCGATTGTTGTGTGTTGCGATTTTGATATCTTCTACTGTTATGCGTGTTTATGTTACTTTGTTCATGCAGATTTATGTCTGATGTGATGTGTTATGTTGTGCTCGTGTACGACCCTTAGGATATCAGACCTCAAAACATCTTTATCATCACCCGTAGATGACTCGATTGGTTGTTAGACAGTTTTACCGATTCGGTTAAGATTGGTTGTGGTTGTGGATGCAAATTGATACCGGATTTGGGACGTTTGGTTCTGATTGTTGTTGGGGTTGTGAGGAGGGTATTCTTATAACCTTCGTTGAGCTCGTTCTGGACTCTTTAGCTATATTAGATTTTAGATGCTTTTGCATTGCATTTAATCTGATAAGTAATTCTTGGCACGTTTTATTTTCTGGGCCGACAGGTCACGAGTGGGTCCTCTAGCTTCAGAGGTCATTCACATAAGACCACGACGTGGAGGTCAGGCATAAGATAAGTCTTGGGCAGACGTGCTATCATTCTGTCTCAGGTTAGATGTTCCCAAGTTCGCGACGACACCATGTAGGTTTAATTCTGGTGTACCACTTTGTGCCAAGCGGTGGGTCACTGTCGAGTGACCCGCATCTGTTTCTGACCAGTGTGGCTGGTGTTCTGGTTCCTTTTAGAGGAATGTGCTCGGGTGTGCTCGAGGTATGTTTGTCTTTCTATTGTAACTCCTTCGGTTGTCGCGGAGGTCTCTGATCGCGACACTTATGTTCTTTTCCCAGTGTACGTACCTATGAGATACAGGGCGTTACAACTTGGTATCAGAGCAGGTCGGCCCCTAAAGTGTACAGTATCTGAAGACTCTCCAGTGGGGCATCTTGCCCATACCGTGTTGGTAAATCCTCTTCTCTTAGAATTTACATTATGATAGTAATAGATCATATTGCATTGGCGGATCATGGCACCTAGGCGGAGACCTGAGTCCTATGGGACAACTAACAATTGGGATGCAGATCGTCGCTTGCGTTTTGAGGTTGTGGGTCGTTTGGGCACACTCATGGAGGGGCAGGCTCAGGGACCCCGAGCTACTGAAGCCGTTGCAGTTCACGAGCGGTTTATGAGGCAGAATCCGTCGATCTTCCGAGGCGGAGTGAGTCCAGATACTGTGGAGGAGTGGGTCTACAAGATCCAGCGAAGACACTAAAACCCTAAGCAAAGGATTAGGCATTTGCTATGTTTAGGTCATGCATCATCAAGTGATGACTTGAGCACGTTATTTGTCTTCTCTTGGTTTTAATTTATGTCGTTGTTTGCTAGAGTGAGGTACGCATTCCTTAACACTCATTCACGCATTAGTACATTGGTCTTTGTTGTAGGGAAGTGAGGCGTGTCAAGGCTTGTGATCTCGAAGTTAGGCGTCGTCTAGCCTAAGGGTCTATAGTAATAAGTTGTTTGAGTCGTGTTTGATTGCTTGTCTTCTACCCTCACCCATACCTCGTAGCTTAGGACTTCTCCCTTCTGCTTTGCATCCTCTGGTCTTCTCATCTACGCACCTTTCTTAGTTGCTTTTGTTGTTAAAAAAAGATTTTTTACGTTTGTTTTGTGTGTGTGCACCTTTGTGCATGCTTGTGTGGGCAAGAGACGAGAGTTGTCATTTGACGAGGTGGGTCATCAATCCTACCTCGGTAGTCAATTTCTCGACACCTTCCTCTTCTCGTGTTCCACACAGTCTGGATTCCATGGCTAATATGCACTGCGAGGACGAGCCATTGTTGGACCCACCTGTTCCGCCACCTATTCCCATTTCCTTGCATGACTGATGCTTTCCGGCACGGACTGCCCTTCCGTTCTGCATCACGTTGCTCCAGGCAACTGGGAATCACTTTGAGGTTAAACCTCAGTATATCTTCATGCTCCCTCTTTTCTCGGGTAAGGGTGATTCCTATCCCTTTCTCCGAGAATTTGAGGAGGTTTGTGCTATGTTTAAACTGCTGCACCAGCTGAGCGCGTACTCCATCCATCTTTGACTGGTCCCTTTCGTTCTGAAAGATGACGCCAAGAAGTGGTTGTATAGATACCAAGTGAGCGCTTTCGCAACTTGGGACCAGTTTCAATATGCATTTCTCAAAAAGTATATTCATCATCATTTGACTCAAAAGTTGAGACAAGAAATCAATTATTGCTATCACCTTGAGTATGAAACATTCCATGCATACTTAAGAATTTTAAGGAGCTACTTTCCTCGTGCCCTCACCATGGCATCGAGTTGTGGCGCATTTGTCAAATTGTTCATGAAGGTCTTAGCACTTCATCCCGAACATTTCTTGAATCCATGTGTCAAAGAGATTTCTTGGGAAAGGAAGAGAGTGACACATGGGTCTTTCTCAAAGACCTCACTGAAAAGTCTCATATTCTTCCAAAGATGGAGGAAGCTATCTCCCGCTAAGGGCGAGCAGAATATCCCTCGATCGATGGCTGCTAGTGGATGAAATAAGAAAGAAAGATACTCTTAATTTTTAGTTGGACAATTTAAACATTAATATATTATTTTACAATTTAGGTGATCATGCATATTTATCATCTATACACATCCTAACATTCATCCATGCAATCACATATATATCAAGCACACAAACATAAATAAATCCATTCACACACACATTGTGTGAGTTTATATGTTCCTGCGTCCTTGATCCTTGATCTTTGCGCTTCTTCAGCGTCTTCCTCTTGCACCATGGATGTTGATATTGCAAAAATATAAACATGCATCTCTCAATTTTGAAATTTGTCGAGTGCAAGTCCTATGTAAAAATCCTCTCATATGCATGCATATACATAGAAATAGAAATTTGGCTTTTACATATACATAAGCCCCTGTGATTGAATAATAATAACATACACATTCATTCATTCACACATGGCTTCTTCGTAGGCCTGTAAATGGGTCGGGTAATACCCGTAGACCCGCCCACCCGACCCGTACGGGTACGGGTATGGGTACAAAAATCTATACCCATTTAAAATTTTATACCCGTTAACCCGTACCCGTTTACCTGCCAGATAAATGGGTCGGGTACGGGTATGTTCCTTACCCGTATACCCGTTAACCCGTTAGTAATAAATTATATTATATATATTAATATATTATTCTCAAAGTCTTACAAATCCTTAATGAATAAAAAACAACATTTGTTTCTCCCAAATCTGAAATCCCCAAATCTAACAGGAGAAACAAAAACCCAAATCTAACCTAGCCGTCTCACCTCCACCCGATCTTGTCGGCTCCTCGCCCCCTCGCCGCCACCTCGCCGTCTCGCCATCGCATCGTCGCCTCCTACTCGCCTCGTTGGAACACCTCGTCGTCGCAACCCCATCGCTGTCTTCGCACTTCTCCTCTTGGCCTTTCCCCTGCTCCGAGGTAATCCATCTTCCATGTCCTTAAGATCTTCAAATATTGTCGTGTTATGTGTATGTTGTTGTACTACTGTGTCTCTGTGTGGTATGATGGTCAACACACATAGCATTGATGGTCTTCTTATGTGTCTAAATATGTTCATATTTCGGAAAGAAACATGCTTTTGGAGTATAGACGGTCTAGTCGTATTTTTGTTTTGCTTTTAGAGTTTGAAGGTGCTAAAATGGTGCAATTATTTTTGTTTGCTGGTTGGGATTTTCGTTTTTGAGTTTGTGTGAAAGATGAAAGTTTTTGATTTGTTTATTTTCAAGTTGTTATGCAAAGTTGTTGCTGCAGAGTTTTTGGTTTGTGAAAGGTGTTAGTGTTTTGTTGTTGCTGCAGAGTTGGTTAAGGATGTTCCCGAAGACCACAAGAAGTTCCTTGCTGAATCATAATTGATGAGATTGGGGGTTTGGAGTATCCTATAGCAGTTGTTGTGAACTTGTGATACTGTTGATGTTGCCAACCAAGCCTGATCTTTTCATTTTCACAACCCGACATAATACATGTACAAGAAAATAAATTCTTAAGATGGTGAAAGAGCTTCATTTTTCAGAAATTAAATCCCTCGTCATCACTTTCCTCCATCGTGATGCTTGTGATTGTTATATATTTGTTAAGACATTTGTTTTGTGCGATTTTTTATTTTTATTTTGATTTTTACAGAATATTATTTAATAGATTACTCACTTACCCGTTTACCCGCCCCGTACCCGCTAACCAAGCGGGTACGGGGCGGGTACGGGTAGACCAATATTGGTTACGGGTATATACCTGTACCCGTACCCGTTGATTTGGGCGGGTACGGGTACGGGTGAGGGCGTACCCGACCCGTTTACAGGTCTACTTCTTCGGAACATATAAACTCACATATGCCTGCATAAGAGAACTCGAGCAACGCATGTACAAATACTATATATTACTCGATTTAGTTTATCATGCATCTCTAAATCAAACAATTCTAAAATCAATTGAAATCCATTAAAAATGATTTTATGCATCCATAGTTCAAAACATAAAACATTTGAACCGTTGTTTATCCAATTTCCAAAAATAAAAATTTAAAGAAAGATAAACATATGTCTTTTTCCGTTTTGTTGATTCCTTATAAAATAATCATTTAATTAAAAACGAAAATTATATAAATTAGACATAAGTCTAAATTTTAATTCTAACATTCACATGATGTGTTTCAAAACATTTAAAACTATCAAAAGACACGTGTTTTGACACGTTCGGTTTTGACACGTGTTCGGTGTACCGTGAGCGAGACGGTCGACCGATCCCGCATGAGAAAAATTCTCTGGAAATATTCGGACGAACCATGTCTTTTACTCGGTCTACTTTTGACCTACCAGAATTTCTCCTGGGACATAGTCTTCGGATGACCGTGTCACCTTCGGTCTACCGAAAATACTACTTCTCGATTGAGCGTGCACACTCCGTGAACCGAACCCGATTGACCAGGCACTCTAGACAATTTCGGTCAATCAATTGTGCTTACCCGTTCCTCATTCGGTTAACCGATCCGAAGATACCCCGGTCGACCGAACCATGAATGGTTCATCGTGTTTGACCCCGATTTTGCCTTTGTCAAATTTTAGATTTATTTCCAACAAAATTTGATCTTTTGGGGTTTTTAGCAAATTCACATCTTATATAATATATTATCATATGTAATATTAAATTATTACAGCCCATAATATATATACCTTATATGAATCTATTATGATTCTAATTATGTCAATTCTCATGGCATATTGATTTTATTCATTCACTATATGTGTCATATTTTCACATGAAACCCGACACATCATATGAACTTAAAATCAAGCCTCTTGTTTCCCAATTTTGTGGTGTGACCTATAAGAGGATCTAAGCCAAATTGGCAGAGATATTAAACACTTAATATCTCAAACTATAAGTGGTATCTAGCTACACATTATAGTCACCCAATTAACATAGATGTATTTGTTCCACCCGAACCAAAACACGATCCATTTAGTGATGTAAGTGCATCACTTGTGTCCGTCCCTTGCCTCATGATATTAAGAATATATACAAAGTAGAAATGTGTCATCTTTGTATTATATTCATTTTTTGATCTCTCTAAGCTAATTATAACTATGTAACTTAACTCAAGTTACATTGTGCACATTATAATTTTGCTTTATCAAGGGGCCCACTAATATCATTACTCAATTAAGATGGGCAATGATAATCGTTTGACTAGCTATCTTTTCCAGCACAAGTCATGCTCAACCAACTATTTCCTTTATCACTACACTCATTGATAGATTTTGACAATAATCAAATTAAGCACTTCTTGAGTGAAAAGATATAAATCTCATATCTTAGGATCCAAGACACAGTAAAAACATTAATGACACGAAACACAATTCCATAATGTTTTACTTGTTAGGTCTATTCAATATAAAAGTAATTTTTTCCTCTTTTATATACTCGTGTCGTCAATTATTTGTAGAGCTACAACAATCGATGACCAACACGACAATCTTATCTCGGTGATTAATATTCCATGTTAATTACCATGATTGTGAATAACTTTTGATGTATGTAAACCATTATCTTTTAGATCTCTACGGTTAAGGACCAAGTGTCTCTTCCTTAACACTTCCAAAAGACGAATACCATAATCAAGGAACAAAATGATTGCACATCCAATTCATAATAATTGACATATAAAAGTAAAACTTTTAGAACACATTCCTTTGAGCATCAAACATGAATGCACAAAGGAAGTGTTTGTTGGATTATTCAGTTGAGATTGTTAGTGAGGGGGACACACCTCATCATATGCCCATACCAGACAGTGTCTTTACCCCATATTCTGTGGTCATTAAGCCTCATGAGCTTCATCCTGGCTCCAACAAGGACCCACCTGGGACCGAGAATATGATTGATAATATAAAGGAGGTTGGGTGGTCCATACTGGACGACTTGGGGAGAAGCCCCATTCTTAGTGCGGCATATGTGTCACATCACAAATTTACCCGAGGAACTCATTCTGATGCACCCGCCTATTGGTTGGAGGGTTTTGTTCGAGGAGCAACTAAACCCTAGTGAGGCAACACAACTCCACTCATTCACGTTGCCTACGCCCAATCATTATCATGAGGGGTTCGAGCCTTTCTGTTTTGACCTTTCACCCCTCATGATACCTCAGAGTACCAAAGAAGCTTGCCTATCTTGGCAGATCTCTGGTCTGCATGACTTGATATTCCTTGACAAAATGATTATGAGAATATATTTGTTGATGTATATATCTTGTTTATAACAACAAAAAAACAGAGAAAAAGAAAAAAAAGAACAAAAGACTCCACAAGTGAGCATTGGTTGTTGGCCCCAACACTAGTGTATTTTCGCCCCATTTGTTTCCCATTTTCAATATCTGATTGAAATCATTTCATGCTTATATTTGTATCTTATATCCATTATCTTACACCTAAGCAATGCTACGTGACGAGTTTTATGTTTGAATTTCATAAATAAAGAGGTTTGAAGAGAAGAGTCATGAAAGGACCCAAAAGCAGGAAAAGGACTTAATTGTGAGACATGGGGACTAAGATGCAGGGGAGAAGGACATGAACGTAAGACTGAAGGACCTAAGAGCAAAACAGAAAACTCCACACCATCATGGGGAGTATTTTGGCAATTTGATTCGGGTCGGAGCTCCAACAAGCGAAGTAGAAGCATCCAAGACCAACAAATATATCAAGAAAAGCCCAAAACAAAATTTAGCGAGATCCGGATCCTGTAGACCGCCAATTGGAGGTCCGGATCTTCCCGGTGTAGGATTTCATGTTTAATTATACATATATATTTTTCGAATTTTCATGTATAATAAGGATCAATTTTCAATTTTCTAGAATTTATTTCATGCATGCATCGGTTTGTTTTAACATCTAGTTTCAAAACTCTATTAAAACAAACAAGGGCTCCGAAATTCATACCTAGAAGTTCTCAAAAACTTCTTGAAGATTCGGAGACGTTGGGGATGCTTCTCGCCGCGCCGGATGCCTCCGAGTGTTCACCGAAACCCTAAACAAGGTTGGAGAGAAAGGAGCTAGCCAATCGATCTCCAAACAAGCTTAGAATCTAGCTACAAACCCCTTTCTTAGCCTCTGAGATTTCTCCTTCCAAAGACTTAGAAAACTAAGAGAATTTTCGTGGGTTTTGTGGTGAATTAAGAGAGAAAAATAATTATTGAATTGTGTGTCACAATTAGGGAGAATAAGGACCTATTTATAGGTTCCAATCTTACTCTTAATCATGGCTATTCTTAAGCCACGGTTTTATGACAAATTCTCTCACAAATTAATTCTATAATGCATTATATGCACCCACAAAACGTTTGACCAAATTTGGAGCTAATCCAACCATCGATCAAATTAATCTCTTAATAATCGAAGGCAGAAAATTGACCGCTGCTCGGTTTACCGAGTCCAACTCGGTTAACCGAATTTGTCACGATCGTTTAACCGGGTACGTGTCGGATGACCGAATCTTAAGGAGAAAAATTCTCCTGAACCGATCAGACCCATTCACGTGTAAGACCGAGCGCTATTCGGTTAACCGAAAATATCGGAACTTGACATTGTTCGGTCGACCGTTTCTGGTTCGGTACACCGTACCAAAGCTCCAGGCACTTTGGTCAAGTTCGGTCAATCTATTACGATTATCCGTTCCACGTTCGGTTGACCGATCCATAGATCCTTCGGTCGACCGAACCTCAACGGATTACCGAACTTCTACCCGATTTTGCCTATTTCAAATTTTGGATTTGTTTCCAACAAAATTTGAACTTAAGGGGGTTTTCAGCAAATTCACAACTTATGCAATGTATTATCCTATGCAACAATAAATTATTGCACCCCATAATACATGCATCTCATATGAATTTATCATGACTCTAATTATGTTTATATACGACATAATTGATTTTACTTGTTCACCACATGTGTCATATTTTCTATGAGAAACCCGACACATCATATGAACCAAAAATCAAGCTTCTTGTTTCACGGTTTTTGCGGTGTGACCTATGGGAGGATCTAAACTAAGTTGGCAGTGATATTAAAAGCTTAATATCACAAGCTATAAGCGGTATCTAGCTACACATTATAGCTCCCAATTAGTTAGATGTCTTAATTCCACTCGAACCAAAACCCGATCCATTTAGTGATGGAGTGCACCACTTGTGTCCGTCCCTTGCCTCATGATATTAAGAATACACACAAAGTAGCATTGTGTCATCTTTGTATTAGTATTCATTTCTTGATCTCTTTAAGCTAGTTATAAATATGTGACTTAACTCAAATCACATTGTGCACATTATAACCTTGCTTTATCAAGGGGCCCACTAATATCATCACTCAATTAAGAGGGGCAATGATAATCTTTTGACTAACTATCTTCTCCAACGAAAGTTATACTTAACCAACCGATGCCTTTACACTACACTGATCGATAGTTCAAGACACTGATCTAATTAAGTATTCCTTAAGTGATTAGATATAAGTCTCATATCAAAGGACCTAAAGACACAGCAAAATATTAATGACACAGAAACACATTTCTATAATATTTTACTTATTAGGTCTATTCAGTATACAAAAGTAATATTTTCCTCTTTTGCATACCCGTGTTGTCACTCACTTGTAGAGCTACAATGATCTATGTCCAACACGACAATCTTAACTCGGTAATTAATGTTCCATGTTAATTACCATGATTACGAATATCTTTTGTTTTATGTAAACCAATATCTTTTAGAGCTCTACGGTTAAGGACCAAGAGCCTCTTCCTTAACACTTCTAAAAGACGAATAACATAAACAAGGAACAAAATGATTTCTCATTCAATTCATAATAATTGACATTTAAAAGTAAAAACTTTTAGAACGCATTCCCTTCACCCGGATCCGCTGAGATTTCTGGAGCGTATGTATTAATGTTTGTTTAGGCTATTTTTGGTATTTGTTTAGTCTCATACCGGGGGATTGTCCCGGATTACCTTTTTCTATGACTATAAATAGAACTCTCCCCCCTCTCATGTAATCATCTCTCTCTTTGGTGGTCATCTTCCCTACTAAGAGTGAAGCCTTGAAGCAAAACTCTGGTGGGGGAAGGGCTACTTGTAATTGAGTGAGTTAATAATAGATGTTTTCCTTTAATTGTGTTGTTTCTCTCTTAGTTTAATTTCCTTTCATATGCATGCTTGCTTGTTTTGTTTTATGTCATTTTAGTCTTTAATAATTCTTGCTTGCTTAGTTTAATTTCATTTCAGTAGAATGTTTCTTGTTAATGTAGGTTGTAGTGTAATGATTAGTGAGTAGTTCCATCCCCATTTGGGGGTGAAGAAATATGTTATATAATCATGTAGTGTATTAAGTGTGTGTTATCTTAATCCCTTGAGCCTTATATGATATGCTAATGCTCTTAAATGAAGCTTAGCTTATGCTTAGATTAGTGGACCTATTCTATGGGAATGATAAGGTTAGGATATGGATGGAATCGATGAAAGAAACATAATTTGTAGTTGCATGTACTGTTGTTGCTTTTACCTTGGTTAATGCCTTGTATGTTTTAATGATAATATGGTATCTTATTTCACAAGATGTAGTTCATTTAGCTTCATTCCATTCATTGTCTTGTATGCTTTAATGATATAGTGTTATCTTAATTCATGTGGAGGCAAAGTTGGATGTAGTTTTATGATTTCATGCACTACATCTTGTGAGGAGCTTAATTGAACACACACACACACACACATCTTTATATTCACATTATTTCTCTACCCCCTATGGGGTTTAGTTTTATTGCTTATCTTTCATTTCCTTTTGCATTCTAGTGTAGTTAGTGTAATCAATCTTTCTCTCCATTGTTTACCACTCGCCTTCGCACAAACCAAACGTCGACACACCTCCCTGTGGACGACCCGTATTTACCACCGCTTCAATGCGGCCATGCACTTGCGGTTTAATTATAAAACGTTATCAATCAAGTTTTTGGAGTCGTTGCCGGGGAGGTGCTCTGTCCAGACTTTGGTTTGGACGATTCGAGTGGTTTTTAATTTTTGTTTTCAGTTTTTCTTAGTTTTAGGGATCCTAGAGCTCACGGGAGGCTACTGTACGAGTTGGAGCACCAAAGCTGTAACAAGGACCGGCAATTAGTGGTCTTGGACCGCCAATTGGCAGCCTGGTGAGCGTTTCTTGCTCTCAATTTTCTTCTGGTAGTTGGTTCTTTCATTTTACTTATCTTGGAGCACTATTTTGCATGTTGTGACTTTTAGTTTGCTCCCATATCATTAAACCAATCCCCATTAATCAACTTGGCCTTAAAATCCAAAGCAAAAAACTAGACATTCTTACTTGTTTAGGTCACGCATCATGTACTTGACTTAGGCATATAGTCGTCTTTTCTTTTAGCTTTATCTTCAGTTGTTGAGTGCTGGCGTGAGGTACGCATTTCCTACACTCATTCATGCATCTTGTATGCCCATGCATTAGTTAGTAGGAATTGCATCAGGACATGAGTAAGTTGAGTGTTTGATTGGAGCGATTCATTGCTAGATTTAGGATCAAAACACTACTAAGGAGGGGTTGTCCCATAAAAGATAAGGTGGGGGATTTCATCACCCTTTCCTTGGCCCCAAAAATCACTCTTAATCAAGCCTTAACTAAAAGCAAGTAGACATTGGCCCTAGGATTTCGGACGCACTAGGAGAGTAGTCTAGTTGAGACCGCCATGGCCTGATCGGCGTTGCCTACCTTGTCGATAGTAGGAGGTACTGGATCTCCGGATTTGGTATCACTTGCTGGGCATTGTGGTCCTCGTTGTAGGGAGGTGAGGCGTGTCGAGGCTAGTGACCTCGAAGTTAGGCGTCGTCTAGCCTAAGGACCCATAGCCTTAGCTGATTAAGTCGCGCTTGCTAGTTAGGCGTCTACCTGATCCCATTACCCACGTTAGGTCTAAGGATTCTTCCCTCCTCATCTGAGTCCTCTCCTCATCTATTCTCTACGAGTAGTCTCCTCCTATGAGTACACCTTCCGTTGTGTGTTTTTTAGAGTCGAGTCGAGCATTTTTATGCGAGGTTGGGCTCGTTCTGGTGAGAGCGCTCGACTTGAGAGAGTGCATTTTTCTGAGATGGACGGTCGTGGTGATCGACCATCTCCGCCTCGTGCTCCTTTGGAGCATGAGGCCGAGTCGTCTCGTGGTGACGGGGGAGACCCGGGTCCATTCATGGATTACCTCGGTCCTCTCCCACCACCACGTAGACCTCCTTCTCCTCCTCCTTTGACTCGAGAGGAAGGGAGATTCGGTCAGGATCGAGTTCTTGGTGCACCACAACCTTTAGCTCGACAGGATAGACTGATGACTTTGTTCGGGCCGCGCAACCTTCTTGCATAGTTCTTCCCCCGTGCTGCATTTAATATCGATATATCTGCTTGGGTGCAGTATTTTGTCTTATAAAAGCGACACCATGGTTCACTTGAAACACCTACCTTTCCTCATAGATTTGACCATGGCATCGGAGTGCAGTTGGGGAAGTGCGGCTCTGACCCACTTATATCACAATGTAGATGATGCTAGCTAGCTTGATACCAACCAAACACCTATGCGGTTTCTCTTATTTTTCTGCAGTTGTAGTGCCGGGAACATTTACACATTGGTAGACCAAGTAAGAGCATACCATTAATATACCTAGAAGACGACAAACACTCATAAGAGCCCGCTGAAGACGACCACGATCGTTCAGGGGAAGTATCAAGACATCGACACTTGATTTTTATTGGAATGAGCTCGACACACAGAAAGTCAATCAAGTCACCTTGGATCCTTATGCACATTTGGATCTTAATCTTATGTACAGAAGGTTCGGAGATATGGACGAGTTGTACATGCTTATAAATTTTGGGAAGGTGGTTATGCATTATCCAAACTGAGTGATGAGACAGTTTAGTCTACAATAGCACATTCCAGAGCTGATGGAGAGACATGTGGTGAAATCGAATCAGGGGAGAGCAGACATGAATTGGTTGCTGGAAAATTCACGATTCATTCAACATTAGTCTCATAGAAGAGATCATTTACAGTTTTGGCAACCACTCCTAGGTGTCACTCCTGAAGAGAGCAGACAGTTGTATATGGAATAGTATTGGAATATCACGGTACGTTGGATTGCTCACTACAATTAGATTCAAAGCCGAACTTGTATGGACCCCGAACGGGTAGAGAGCGAGAGATAGTAAGATCTCAATTTGCAATTCAACACTTATGATATTTTTAAAATATGTTTTATGTTTGTTTCAACGTTTAAATTATTTGTAGCTAGGTCAAGTTTACGAGTTCCACAAATAAAACTCCATAAAATCCACGTGGTTAGCAGAGATCATAAGACAGATTTTTCAATGATTGCAAAGTTAAAGGAAAAAATGAAGATTTTCCTCATGTGTTATGGTGCTGAAGAATTCACACTACGGTTGAGTCAAGATCGCGTCGTAGAAGAAGATAATACTACTATTCCACATACACAAGACGGTGGGGATGGTTGTCTAACTCAGGATATAGAAGATGCAGGAAATGCGGCACGAGATGGGGGACGCGGCCGTGGAGAGGGCGTGCTCAGGCATGTTCTAAAAAGAAGAAAAGATTGTGAGGTTACTTAGATTAGATTGAGTGAACCAATTGGTTGGAATGTCATTTTTTTATCAATCACTAGAATATTGAACGATATTACTCTTTTAATGATAGCTTCGTGTATGATTTTGAATCATTTCGCATGTTTCTTGTGTGGACGCAATTTTGGTTGTACTACTGCGATTTTCATTTGATGTATGTCTTTGAAATGTGTTTTAACAGGAAATGACTTATTGTCGAATGAATGACCGAGTTTAAAAATTGTCTAAACATAACTCAACATCTTCAATGTCGAGTTTTGTACACAAAAACCCAGCATCATCGTTGCCGAGTTTATGTTTATAAAACTCGGCAACCTAGACGCTGAGTTTAATAAAACTGAACTTCGTAACTTAGGCACCGCTTTTTGTACACATGTTATTTGGGCTTCGAATTTGCCGTCCATCCTACTTAGTGTGTGCAAATTTTTCTAAGTGTTAGGACTCGACGTTTTCAACGCCGAGTTAGTTTATAGAGAATGCGGCGTCAAAAATGTTGACTTTGAGTATAAAGAACTCGACGTTAAGACGTCATTTAGTTCTTTAAAGAATATTATTTCTACAGGTAGGGGTGAGCAAAATTCGGTCCGGTCCGGGCACCCGGACCGAACCGAATTTTTCGGTCCGGACCGAACCGGACCGAATTTTTTCGGTCCGGTCTTCGGTCCACAAAACTTTGGAAATTCGGTCTTCGGTCCGGACCGGACCGAAAATTTAAGGGGAAAATTCGGGTTTTGGACCGACCCGGACCGGACCGGACCGGACCGAACCTATTCGGTCCGGTCTTCGGTCCGGACTTCCCGAAAATTCGGGTTTCGGTCCGGTCCGGTTCGGTCCGGTTCGGTCCGGTCCTGGACCGAAGCTCACCCCTATCTACAGGTATACACTTAAAAGCAAGACTCGCTGCCACTACGTCGTGACCGCCACCACGTGTCGCGGCATAGTGGTAGCGGGTCAAGTTTGAAATAAAATCGAAACAATTTTAATTTGGAATTTAAAAAAAATCAATTCTAATTTTTTTCGGAAGAGAATTGCGAGGCCTGCTTCAAGAAAGACTGCACCAGTAGTTGCGTGCAATCGCATTTCCTATATGGATCCCATTTTTTTCTTTTATGAACTTTTTCCAACTATTGTAGCATCTGAATCCCATGACTCCCTGTTGTTGGAACAATCATAAGAGCAATGCAGGTTTTTCATCTTTGCACTGAATATTATGCTTGGTCCTCTACAATAATCAATTGGAGAGACGTTAGCACATTTTACAGGTAATCTATGTCAACAGGTTTTCTGCAGCATCCAGAAAGTTTGCAGTCAGTGAAATTAAAGGAACATCTTGGGGTTTTGATGTTTGGATTTTGGTGCTCATATTCAGAAAAATTCACTATATTTCCATACGTGAAAATTAGCTTTTCAAGATCTGCCAACTAATCATCCCTAAGAAAAACGGTATCAAATCATTTAACTGTTCAAACAGAACTTTTAAGCTCAAAGATAAAAATCAACAAACCTACTAATAATCCCAAAGCAAAAGGCACAAAAAAACCCATGGTTTAAGGCTTTAAGCAGAACTTTCAAAATCGAAGAAAAATCCAATAAAATCTAGGAAACCTACTAATCATCCCAAACCAATAGAGTATCAAAACACAAAACCTAGAGTTTAGGTTGAGCGAGATGGGTGGCGAACGACAATGGGACTGGGGTGGAGACTGAGCGGCGGCCGACGAGGGGACTGGGTAGGGACTAAGGTGGTGAGGGAACTAGGGTGGAAACTAAGTGGTGGCCAGCCAAGGGTTAGGGATAGAACTGGTAGGGATTTCGCAAGATTGGGTATTGGATTGGGATTTCGGATTGAGACATTGAGCATTTGAGTCGTAGGTTCGGGTTCGGGTAATTGGGTCTCGAGTATTTGGGTTTGGGTATTTGGGTTAGGCGGTTAGTCAATTACGTGGATCGGGTTATCGTGTCAATCGTGTATTGCATCATAATCGTGTTCATCATGTATATCGTATCCATCGTGTACAACCGTGTAATCGTATACAACCATGTCTATCGTGTGTCATGTACATCCGATAAACGATACATTATCGTGTATGAACCCTTATACACGAACCCAACACAATAATGTTGGCTTTTTTCCTTAATCTATATTTTTTGATAATTAATCAAACTAATCTTAATCAACCAAAATTAACAAACACAATTACATGCATTGCATACATACTTGTATACTTGCAATCATCTTAACAGATTGATCAAGATTCATCAAGAAAATGTGTATTGGGACAAAGACTCAAGAATGAAGACTTGTAATCAAAACTTTAGATCAAGACTTGTAATTTTTCATTTATCGAGTCCATAGGAAAATATATAAACTTGAGAACTAGGATTCTGTCCCAACCAAGTTCGGTCAATCGAACTTATAACCGTGAACCAAAATCTCCCAACAGTAGAAGTTAGGTTACCCTCTGGAATTGTTCAATCGGACAACTGAAACACTTTTGGTCAACCGAAGTGCCTCAGACAGGGTTCGAACTTTGCTCCAACGATCGCATTTGAATTAAGCCTTAGAGCCTAATTGACTTGTCCAAGTTCGGAAGACCGAATTACAATCGGTCTACTGATGTGTTCGTTTTAAATACCGCAAGTGCACGGTGTCGGTGAAGACGTGACAAATACGGGTCAATCCACAAAGATGTGTGTCGACTCTGGTTCTTTCGAAGGCAAGTGGGAAAAGAATAGAAGAAGAGATTGATTAAACTAAACTAACTACACTAAATTATGAATGAACTAACAAGTGGACTAAACCCCCATGGAGTGGAAGTGTGTAAGTATGTTTGTGTGAGTAAGTCTTCATTTCAATTACGAACAAGTGTAGTTTGTGTGGCATACAAGTAGAAACTAATGTAAAATCTAAGTGTAGGATACACAACATTACATGACAAACCATGAACATGCATATCTCACATGAAATTGAGGTTGATTTTAAATTATCAAGAATGAAACAAGTACCTAGTGTGACCATTAGAACATCAATCCTACATACAACGTAAATCATTCATGTGAAGTGCACCAAACATGGATTCATACATAACAAGTCATTCTCATCAAATCATTACAAACAGCAAGATAAACTCTAAAGTTATCATGTGATAAATACTTAGTGTAGACATTATCTCATCTAATACAAGTTTAAACATGTTACAATTATAAATTTATATTAAGCATATAAAATGACACAAATAAAAGAACTCATCACTAGTACATAATCAACATCACCTCCACCCAAAAATGGAATGAAACTACTAACTACTCATTAAGAAAAATGAAATTAAACTAAACATGCAAGAATTGAAAAGAAATAATATAAAACTAACAAAACATTCTTTATTGCATCTCTCCACTAAAGTTTTACTTCAAGACTTTACTTCTAGTAGAGAGAATGGTCACTAAGAGAGAAAATGTTTACAATGGAGGATGAAGAGATATTTATAGTCATAAAAAAAGATAATCGGGGATTGTCCCTTGATGGGTCACTAATGAAACATTCTCAAAATAGACATAAACACATAGCCCATATCCGGGCGAAACCATGTCGGATTCTAAGAAAAACGGATCGTTAATTGACGGTCTTGGGCTAAACCAAACCATTTTCGGATATCTTTTTCAGTTTTTCAATTCTTCACATGGTGTGCACTCTGATCGGTTATTAGAGTTTGGGCATGGATCTAATGGTCAAAATACTCATCATGATGGTGTGAAGTTTTTTTATTTGCTTATTGAACCTTTTGGTTTACATCTGGGACATTCTCTCTTGCATCTCAGTTCATAAGTCTTGCAACTTAGTCGTTTTCCTTGCTTTTAAGTCTTTTTTGAGTCTCTTCTTCTCAAACATGTTTATTCCTGAAACTTAAACATAAAACGCATTACGTAACATTGCTTACACTAAAAATACAAGACACAAATATATACATGATATGATGTCAATCATCTACCAATTCTTATTTGGCTTTAGGCGCCCAACGTCTATTTACATGTGGAACATGATCGTTGTACTTAACGATATTTGAGCATAAACTATCAGCACAAAACTCACGCAAACTTTGGTCAACCGAACCCAAGTAATTAGAGTTCAACTAATATTATTGTCCACCTTGAAACGGTGAACCAAATGCAATTCGGTGAATCAAAATTAAATAAGACAAAATTAAAAATAATTACTAAAAGGTTATGAACGATGATATAAATCTTATTCGGTCAACCAAGTGCCTAATTGTGACCAGTATGACCATGTTTCAGACAACCGTTCTTCCAACGGTTGGCCAAACCTGGTCTGAAATCTGTCCAAGCTTAAAGCAAATCATTGTTTCTTATTAGTCCACATCTCACCAACTCCCAAACGACTAGTAGAGCTTGAAGACTTATAAATATGATTTCATTTGTTGGGTTTAGATCTCCTGAACACTCTATCAATCCATACTCTAGTACCAAATCCTCTACATCTTCAAGCTCTCATTCTTCTGCACTCAAAGCCAAATTTCATCACTTGTATACACGTTCCAATCTTATATCCAAATGTGCTTAAGTTATAGTGTTTAGGTTGTGATTCAACTTTCAAGTCCAAGAATCACCCAAGTGTTGTAAAACTTCGAGAAAACTTCATCTCAACCCGGAACGGAAATCAGTTAGTAGAACCGTACGATGCTTGATAGGACTAGGCCGGGTGCAGTGTCAAACCTCTCTAACTCCGGTGTCGTCGATTTTGTGGTTTGCACTATCTTCTCTTAATTTTTCACTTATTGTTTTAATTTCACATTTATCTGGTGATTAGTGAGTCATCGAACGTAACAAATAAGGATTCATGTATCGTGTCGTATATGCTTATTGTGTATTCGTGTACAAGTTCCTATACACATACACTAAATTATTGTGTTCATGTCCGTGTCCATTTTTGACAGGTCTAGTTACATGGCTGGATCTTTAATTTATATCAATCGCATCAAACTATTTTCAAAAAAAAAGTCTAAGAACTATTTTGGGAAAACGTGCAACTGCAGCAATGTTAAGCAGATGTAGCAGTGGAATCCCCGAGGGATCAAAATTCTTCTCGAAACACTGGTGGTAAGAAAATCAGTGCCTTCTGTATTTATGCAGAGGCCAATTCTAATAGGGACTAAGGTCTAAGAACATTTACACTATGACTGTGGTTAAATACATAGCGAAGCTTAAAGAAGACAATGGCAACATTTAAAATAAAACTTAGCCCAATACAGTAAGAGCCACCTTCCAGCTGAAGTCAACTCATCCTTCAGATGCACCAAAAAGAAGAGATCAAACTATGCTGATTGCTGAGAAAACAAAAATAAAATATACTCAATACAAGTTTTAAAAAAACAGGAACCATAAATCTACTAACAAACAAAAGTATTACAAGGAGCTTAACATTGAAAAACCATCCACCAACACAAAAGCATTTCCTGGGTTCCGGAAAGAGCGGCAAATGGAGAACTAGAAAATTAAACTAGTCTCTGTAATTTTCAGCATAGGAATTTTTTCCTTCCGTTGTGAGATATACAAACCCTTTGAAGAGTAAGATCAAACTAGCACCGACATAAAGAAGTTGTTTCTTTGTGCAAAATACAGGAACCTTAGCTGCTAAAATAATTTGTTGTAGAAGATATTTCAATAATGCACTTTGCAAACCACAGGTCATGAATAATTCATCATTACAGTGCTGGAAACTTGCTCTTTTTGAGGTTTCAATCATAGTGTAAGATGAGTTTCAATTATAGTGTAGATGGGCTATTAAATTCTGCAAAAAATTGGCTGTTTTGCAGATGAAATAAGTCAATAAAATGTAAAAGTTGTCTAATTTAATTTTCTGAAATGTCATCAATTAATAGGTTATGGTATTTTGTTTTCTTTTCGTCATGACAACATAAAGTAAAGGATTTAAGAATTTAAATCAAGAAAAGTCATGTGTTTGCAAGTTTAGCAACAAAAAAAAAGATTTCCTATGTAAAGTTGGTCAATTAAATTGAATATATGGAGTCCCCACCGTCCAAGGAGAATTTACATAACACCGAGAAGAATCAAATATAGTAACCATTCTTTTGAAGCAGACGACTATAGCAACTTACACTTATTTAGGCTGTTTTGGAAAATGCAACTTAATCAGCATTGGAAGTTCAGCAAGCTCGATCTGGTTTTTCCCCAACAGAATACCCTTTAGCTTATCGTCACAGTTCACAATATTTTTGTTGTGTGGGTCCTACAAAGCATTCACAAAATGTGGTCAACAACACTGACAAAGACAAGACTTTAACTACGTTATTTCTGAAACATATTTAGTAGTGTTACAATGCATCTGCTCACGATTTACATACGCATTTGCAAATCGTCAATGTGAAGCATAGGAAAATTTCTAAATGTTTTTAGAAATAATATTAGTATGAAATGGTTAAACATCTCACGATATCGAAAAAATAGGAAAAAACATGGTTACATCAATATATCCCACACCTCGCACCTATACAGAGTAGGAATTATAAAATATATGCTAAAAGAGTCTAATTATTTAGTCCAAAGTGTTTCCTGAGATGCATTACCTTTCACCACCTTATAAGTTTAAACTTTAAAATGATGGTTTGGAATCTTGAGATAGTGAGAAAAAAAGGAATAGTGTTGTAAAACTAAAAAGAAAGGATGGGAAGGGTATGTATGAGGCTAACAATTTATAGAATATTATAAGAAGAAAATTGCAACCAAAGAAGAGATTTTCCATTTATTTTTAGAATTAAAGAAAATGAAAGAAAAATCAAAAAAACAGTTTTTGTGGTGAGATACACAAGTGCATACACTTGTATGAGTGATAAACCTCATCTCTAACAGGTTCAAGTTCCATCCACGTCTCACCCAAGCTTCACAACTCTATGAAGTTGTATAAACATCTTGTGCACATGTAACTAAAAATTAACTATTAAGTTGTAGAAACATCTCATATGTGCATGTCACCAAAGTTAAATTCTATTCTTGATGCACCAGAACATGCTCCCTATCATAAGTGGAAAACCCCAAATGGCCAAATCGATTAAAAACAATACAAAAAGAGGCTTGGATACTGGATACTATTTCATGCAAGGAATTCCTAAGGATATCACCTCTTGAACCTTTATCAGACACTTTATCAACATTCCCACAAACACTACCTCAAAACTCATTTTGGCAGAGTCTGTAAATAAAGTAGATGAGGACCATACATGATAATTACATAATGTTCCATTAAAAGACCCATAACGGCATTTATAACACCTCCGATATGTGTTATAGAGTTAAAATGTTACTAAAGTACCACATACAAATCCATAAGTAAACAAGTTAAGTCGGTCGTTAGTTAATTAGAGCACCCTTAACCATCGGGCGCACCATCACCCCGCACAGCCACCTCAGCCTTCTCGCCAAAAAATCAAGACACCTCAGCCTGTCCCTCACCTGCCCGTGCGGATGATCGGGCGCCCACCGCCCGATCATCCGCACTGGGCGCCCAGTTTTTTGGTTGGGTGGGGGCACGTGTTCCCCCCCCCCCCCCCCCCCCCCCCCCCTCGTTCGTTAGATTTAATTATTTATTGTTAAAAATCTTTAAAAAATCATTTTGAATTCATTTCGAATTATTTTATTTTTCTGAAAATGTGTTTTTTATTTGTTTTGATTTTATAGATTTCTTTGTGACTTTTTTTTATATTTTACCCAAGATTGATCCCCAAATGACGTGGAGGGAAAATGTAGGGTGTTTGGGGTATTTCTGGGCATGGTTAAGAGTTTTTTTTGGGTGGGTGAGGTAGAGAGATTCTATGCGCCCGGGGTAGCCCGGGCATGGTTATTTATGGTCTTAGGCTCGTCAAGTCGCATAAAGGTTAGACAACAATATTTGGAGTCCAACACAAAAACCTGAGTTTAGGGATATATTTGAACCACAATCTATGACCATTGGAAGAATGAAATCACACAAAGAAAAACATATATGACCATAAATAAATTGTAGACAAAATCAAGTCATCTCTCTTCTAGCACCTATTTGAGTTATCATGACGATAGTTTCAGTGCGATTCGGCTTTAACTCGATCAAGGACAAGATTAATGTGAACAAACCGAATACGAACATAAACAAGTCCAACTCTCAAAGCTGAAGACCCAATCGACACAGGAGTGAGTGAAGTACCTGAAGGTTGTTGGCCTTGATGTAGTTCCAGACGCTGACGAAGCAGCCGAGACGGGAGGTCTGGGACTTGCCGACGAAGTCACGGAGGATGGATGGGAGGTTGGCGAGGTCTATGAGGTTCGCCACTTCCTTCGGGCTCTTCCCCGCCACCCTTCTTGCTATCACCATCTCCGCCCGCCTCACTCTACTTCCGTGGTTTGTTTGGACTAATGCAAATAGGGTTGCTTTTGTGGCCCAACTAGATCTATGTTTTCAGAATAAACCAGCACTTGATCGTATTGTACTCAGCATAGGCCCAAGATTGCCAACCAGGCCCAACTTATTTTTGTGTAGAAACGATACTGGGAGGTGTTTGATGCAAATGAATATTTTTCGAATTGAATAATGCCTGTATCCAAATTCGAATATGAGTTTTGAAACTACTTACCAATTCCAAATTCATATTCGATATTGAGTGTTCTGTCCAAATTCAAAAATGGTTATTTAAAATTTTTGTATACCTATTCGAATTCGTATATTATCCGAAATGTCTTTTAACCTAAATCTATAATTCCACTAAACCAACTAAAAAACACCCCGAAATTCAAAACCCAAAGAGCAAAAACCTTGACTCACAAGATCCTCCTCCTCCTTCTGTGTCCTTGGCGGTAGTGGTGGTTCCGGCAGTCTAGTCGGAGACGATGAAGGTGCCGATGAAGACAATGGTGGTTGGTTGTCGAGTTTGAGAGGACGAAGCCGCCAATGAGGACGGTGGTGGCCAGAAAATCGTGGCCGGAAAATAGTGTTGGAGGCTTGGAGTTGGAGGAGATGAATAAGGTTTGGAGAATTTGGTTTCGGGCCACTGGAAAACAATGAAATTGTTTTTCTACCATCACTGTATCATTATTTCTTGTGTGATCCCTACAAAATCATATATTTGCACTTATCATATTAAAATTTTATTTATATGTGTTTATATCATTATTTTTTCAAACTGTGTCATTTCGTTAATTTTACAACTAACTCCGTTAAAATAAATTAATTTTTAATTATAAATTTTGCAAAATTAACTTTTAGCAATCTAACAACTAGAAATCACATACATAATCAACCCATATTCTTTTCTCATTCTCTTTCTCCACTCAGATTCTATTTGTCTTTTTTTATTTTCTCATGGTCTTAATAGGAAAAAATGTTTTTGGAGCTATTTCACATATTGGGGGAGGGTACAAAATTAATTCCACAAAAGTCAAGTCTTTCTTTTGATCACGTAAAAAGCAAAAAAATAAGTTAAAATATTGGCAAATTTGTCCAATGCTCATGTTTCCAAATTCTTTGATTTGGAATAACTAAAAAGTAAACTCAAATATGATGACAACGTATGGCCGTCAATTTCTGCTTGTAAAACCCCACCCACGTGTAACTGGAAAAAACCACTCTGGCGATTTTTCGATTTCCATCCTCCCCAGCCATTTCCACCCTAAATTCCAACGAATTCCACCGTCCAAATCCATTTTCCACCCCCAAATCCTTCTCCTGTTGGTCCCTCGCTCCTCCTGACCCCTTTCTTGTGGTGGTTCGGCTCCGGTGACCTACATTTCTGACCCTTCTGGAGTCAGACCCAGACCTCCCCAATCGATTGCAACACGATTAGATCCCCTTTCGTCGCCAAAAACCTCAGAGGTGGTTAGAACGATTCAGGTGACTTCGTCACTCAATATTCTTCCCTCCAAGTCGTTTTGTTTGTGTGATCGTTTCCCCATGCCAATTTTAGGTTTTGTTAAGGATTTCTACTCGATTTTTGACTTTTCTGTTAGAACGTTGACTTTGCGATTTGCTTTATGAATCTGGTGATTTTGTGGTGGTTTCCTCTGGATTTTGTCCTTGTTGATATGTTATTTTCAGAATTGAATTTTGTTATGGTTTGATTTCGGATTGCAAATGGAATCTATTATTCCATTGGAAACTGGGGCACCCCTTAGGTTTGAGAATCCACCTCCCACACTGTTTGTTAGTGATCCTAATAAGTCAACCTACCCTTTAAAACTACTAGAATCAATGATGGAGTCCGTTTGGTTGAGTTCAGTGAATAAGGAATTGCAGTGATGAGTGTGCCTTTCAAATGGACTCTGATTGGAATGTTATCTGGGTTGAGAGTTCTGTTAATGGATATTCAAAATTTAGTTGATAATTTGTTGGGCAAAAAGAATTCATGTGAACCTGACTCCATCAACTCTAAGCATATTATCATCAGATTTAAATGTAGAGAGGACTTTGTTAGAATCTGGTTGCAGGATAAGGGTCTTCAGGTGATCCCTCTGTTGGCTTTTTGGCCTTAATCCTTGTTTTGATGATTTAATCAACCTAATGTTAATCATAAGTAATGTAGAGTAGCACACATATTGCATTGCATATATATTGTATGTGCTAACCTCTACAGGTGATCAAGACTCATGGAAGGATGGAAATCAAGTCAAGATTTGTAATAAAGCTATATGAAGACTTGTAATCTTGATTTTATTTTGAGTCTTAGGAACATGTGTAAATTGAGCATACAAGAGTTAAAAACTAATCGCATTCACACTAGGTTCCCTGTAGGAGTCACACATAAAATCTCATATCATTTGGACTCCATTAGATCACCCAAACCTTAGTCGGAAATCACTTAAAACCTAAAACCAGAATTCCTGTGTGAACCGGTCGACCGAACCAGTTCTTAGTTCGACCGGTTTATAACAAACTCTCCACAGTGATTCTACCGAACTCTACCGGTCGACCGGTTCTACCTTTTCGGTCGACTGATCCCGGATTTTATTATGGTCGTTACCTTTGTCGTATTCCCATAACGGTCGTATTCGTATAAATCAAAGTTAACCCCAAAATACATTCGGTAACCGGTCGAGCGACGACCTTGTTTCGGTCGACCGGTTGAACACTTAATATTTCCCTGCTATCGGTCGACACATTCTTCGTTCGATCGTTGCACCTTTGTCTCAACCGAATCCACTAATCGGTCGACCGCCCCATACTTTGGTTCGACTGATTCACTTATGTAGAGTTAAGTTCTAGCTCGTTTGTCCGACCGAATATCCTTTTGTTTGACCGTTCTCTTTGAAATCGAGTTAACGGTCGACCGGTTTATTAGTTTCGGTCGACCGGTTTTGGACAGATTTGCAGCTCGATTTTCTGCTTTGTGTATCTTTCACAAAACCCAACCAAATCTATCCCCAACGGCTAGAATACCTTAGGAGCTTATAAATAGAGGATCAAGACCTGTTGTTAACACAACTCTCCAACTCCAATTATCCCAATACATTAGAGAGAAACCTCAATCCTCAAAGCTCCCATTTCTACACTCCATAAGCCTAAACTATACACATTTGATCAATTACTCATCCTACTCAAAGTGTGCTCAATTAGAGAGTGAATCCCACTCTGTTACAAAGTTTGTCAAAAGAGTATAGACTTCGGTGAAAGCCCGAAGTGATCCTTCTCGGATTGTGAGAAGAGGATTCCAAGCTCGGCTAGGGTTGTTCGCGAGTTTGACGGTTGTAAGGCGTTGTCTCCCGGCCCGGAACGGGGAGCGGATAGTGAAGTCGTAGGCGGAGCTTGCAAGAGAGGACTAGGACCCGGGTGGGGTGCCGAACCTCTATAAAAACGCCGAGTCGATTTGTGGTTTGCTTGTTCTTTTTCCCTACTAGTCTTTAAATTGTTTCCGCTGCGTTTATTGTTTGATTAGTTAGGGATTAGCGTAAAAGTGATTAGTGGACCCATAACCCACACGATCCTACACCCTCTACTTCAGACCTGGAGTTGAACCAATAACAACCCCAATTTGGATAGGATTACCTAATTTGGAGGCTCATCTTTTCCACCTCTAAAGATATTGAGTTTGTAGATTCAACCTAAGGAGAATTCATTTGTGTTGCTCAAGGTGTCAAAGACTTCACCAGACCTATTTATTGCCAAGTGTGTGTTGAAATAGACCTCAGCAAACCCAGAGTTGATCACATGTTCATCAAATTGGGGAAAGAGATAAGAAGGCAAAAATCCCAATACTAGTAATGTTCGTAGTGACAATGTAGATAATTCTATGGAGAATGTTACTGTGAATAAAGAAAAAACATTTCAAATTCCCAAGCAACTCAACAAGAATGCTAGGAAGAGAGCAAATAAAAAGAAGCAGAATCTTTTGGATATAGAAAAGAATAACAAAGGCACTAAACCAAATGGTACAACAGACATAGAGCAAGCATAAACCATTCAAAAGGCACAAAATGCAAGTACCAGGACACCAAGGCTAAGGGGATAGAATATCAAAGTGATGTAGTACAATTAAAGAATGCTTTGAATGCAGTTATTAAGAATACCAACATGCAAGGGATAGAAATTCAAAAGAAAGAAATGCAACTTAACCCTAAGATTGTAACAGATCTGACACAAAATGCCACAGAAGAGATTGTAGTGCATAGAAATCCAGAGGTTAGGGAAAAGGGAATTAACTATACTAAGGACCTGAATACCAACAAAGTTCAGGACAATATTTAGTAGGGTCAGATGAACGATTCAAAAGAAATCGGTATGGAGAATGAAACTCAAGAGAATTTTGATGAGGAAGGAGAATTTTTAGCCTCAAGATACAGTGGTGGCTAAAACCATTATTCACAATAACTAATTTTCACTTCTAGAGAATGAAGAAGTTAATGAAGGGGTTAATGAAACTATGGTTGAACAACAAAACTGGCTCCACAAAGACAAGGAAAGTCATGGAAATGCAGAAACTTTATTTGATGATAATGATGTGCAAATATGGGTTGCAACTGGATTGAATCCCAAGATTGTTAATGATGCCAATTTGAAGCCTCTAGTAGACCCTCAGATGTTGACATAGCTAATACTGAGAGTGATTCTAATGAAGAGGAAGAAACTGAGGAAACCAGTAAGAATGACTCGGCCAAGGATCCCACCTACAGTCCAGTGGAAACTTTTTAGAAGGTTATCCATTCTGATACTGAATTCCTTCATATTGAAGCAATGAATGAATTTGTTAATTGCCTCAACACTTGTGGTCTCCTTGAAAACATTTATGAAGATGGAGACACTATTTGTTGGTTTAATCGAAGACAAAGGGACAAAATCTTCTATAAACTAGACTGGATCTTCTACAACACAGACTGGATGAACAATTATATCAATTTGCACACTCAATATCTCCCAGATTATTTTCGGGGCACATGGCCATGCTCCTCGATCACACCCAAGATCAAACCCAAGCTTGGCGCTCCCCCTTCTATAGGATCATGTGGGTTATGAGTCCACAATACTAATCACAATTAATCCTAATTACCTACTTGTTTGATCTTTCAAAGATATGCAGCGGAATTAAACTAACAAACAAGCAAGTAAAGAATAGAAATGCAAACCACAATGGAACGACACCGGATTTTTATAGAGGTTCGGCCACCGCCTACATCCTATCTTGCAAGCTCCGTTCGATCTCCCTCGAGCTCCGCTCACGTCTTCACTATCAACCTCGTTCCGGGCCAAGATTAAGCCTTTTACAATACAAGCTCCACGAACACCCTCGTGAGCTTGACTTTCTTCTCTCACAATCCGAGAGGAACACTTCGGGCTTTCACCGAAGTCCTTGCTTCTTTTACAACAATGAGAACTTGAGTGGAACACACTCTCTAACTTGAGCACACTTAGCTTAGGATGTGTAATTGATGCTAAGGTGTGGAAGTGTAAGCTTGGAGTGTTGGATTGGGGAAAAATGAGCTTGGGAGTTTCTCTCTAATGTATAGGACAAGTAGTTGTGGGAGAGTTGTGTTAAAATGTATTTTACAACTATTTATATAGGCATTAGAGCGAATAGATCCGTTGGGGTTGATTGGGTGAGTGTTGGTGTAGGATACGCAAAACAGAAACTCGCAAGTCCCAATTCTGAGTTAATTCGGTTGGCCGGATCGGGATGAACGGTTGATCGTTAGGCAGTTTTGAACTCAGTTCGGTCGACCGGTTAGGTAACTGATTGACATCATTTCATGCTTATATTTATATCTTATATCCATTATCTTTCACCTAAACAATGTTATGTTACGAGTTTTATGTTTGAATTTCAGAAATAAATAGGTTTGAAGAGATGAAGCATAAAAGGACCCAAAAGCAGGGAAAAATGACTTAATTGTGACACCTGGGGACTAAGATGCAATGGAGAATGACCTGAACGTAAGACTAAATGACCAAAGAGCAAAACAAAAAACTCTACACCATCTTGAGGAGTATTTTGGCAATTAGATTCGGGTCGGAGCTCCAACAAGTGAAGTAGATGCATCAAAGACCAACAAAGACATCCAGAAAAGCCCAGAATAAAATCCAGCGTGATCCAGACCATATAGACCGCCAATTAGCGGTCCAAGACTGCTAATTGGCGGTCTGTTTTGGGTCAAATCCGCTAATATTTTGGTGGGTCGCGTATTAGTGTGTATTTAGTCCATTTCTGGTATTTTTTTAGTCCCACATCGGGGGATTGTCCCGGATTGCCTTTTTCTATGGCTATAAATAAAAACTCTTCACCTTTGATTGACATCATTTCATGCTCATATTTGTATCTTATATCCATTATCTTTCACTTAGACAATGCTATGTGACGAGTTTTATGTTTAGTTTTCAGGAATAATTAGGTTTGAAGAGATGAAGCATAAAAGGACCCAAAAGCTGGGAAAAAAGATTGGATTGTGAGATCTGGCGACCAAGATGCAAGGGAGAATGATCTAAGAGCAAAACAGAATACTTCACACCATCATGGAGAGTATTTTAGCAATTGGATTTCAGGTCGGAGCTCCAACAAACCAACCAGATGCATCCAAGACCAACAAACACTTCAAGCAAAGCCCACAAAGAAAACCAAACGGATCTAAACCATATAGACCGCCAATTGGCGGTCCAGATGGCCCAGAATCTGTTTAGTTTTCTGTAGCACGTGTATTAGTGTATGCTTAGTGTATTTTTGGTATCGGTTTAGTCCCATATCGGGGGATTGTCCCGGATTAGCTTTTTCCATGCCTATAAATAGAACTCTTCACCTCCTATTGTAATCACTCCATATTTTAAGTGGTGATTCTTCCTACTAGAAGTGAGGCCTTGAAGCACACACTAAAGTAGGAGGATGCTACTTTTAATATGAGTCATTTTAATACAAGTTTTCTTTATTATGTTGTTTGTTTTATGTTTCTTGTTTTTATTTGCTTAATCTCATTTCATTAGTTTTATTAGCTTAGTTAATATGCTTTCTTTGTTTAGTTTAATAATTAGTGTAATGTTTAGTGAGTAGTTCCATCCCCTTTGGGGGGTGGAGTAGATGTACATACATGCATTAGAGAATGGGATGAATGCTTTATTTTTGATAAAACGTGAATGTAAGCTTGCTTGTTTAGGATAGAATTTATAACTTGATGAGTTTTGCCAAAATGATTAGACACCTCTCATGCTTGTTTAGGTTCTGAAATAAACAACTTGCATATGTAAATGTTAATCAACTAAGTTGGTGAATAGATTGATAGGTTTTGCCATAACATTTAGACACTTCCTATGCTTGATAACATCACCTTAATTTGTGCTTAAAGAATGTGTTCAACACCCACCTCTTTGCTTGTGTGCACTCACTCCACCCCTTAGGGGTTTTCCCATTTCTGTATTCCAGCATTCTTCTTTTGTTCTTAGCTTAGTTGTCATTTCATTGTTTGTTTCTTTCGTTCGCATTTCAAACTTCTTAGAGTAGTTTAGTGTAGAGTAGCATAATCAATCTTTCTCCCCCAATTTTTGCCACTTGATTTCTGATAAACAAGAGGCTGCTCACCTCCCTGAGGACGACCCGTGCTTGCCACCGCTTCATCGCGGCCGTGCACTTGCGGTTTTAAATAAAACGTTCAACAAGTTTTTGACGTCGTTGCCGGGGAGGTGCCAGTCCAGACTCTTGTTTGGACGATTCGAGTGGATTTAATTTTTGTTTTGTAGTTTTTCTTTGTTTCAGGAGACTTGGAGTCGGCAGGAGGCACATCTGGAGAAGTTTTGAAGCAAGCTGGGCACTGTAAACCGCCAATCAGCGGTCTCAGACCGCTGATTGGCGGTCTGGTAAGCTCAGCTCGCTCTCTTATTTCTTTGGTCTGTTTACTTTATCTGATATAGTGGTCTGGAACTCAATTTTGCATGTTCTGACTCTTAGATTGTTCTCAGATCAATAATCAAACCTCCTTTAAGCAACTTGGACCCTAAAACTCAAAGCAAAAGATTAGCCATTCTTGTTGTTTAGGTCATGCATCATGTATGTGACTTAGGCATTTAGATTGTCTTTTATCTTAGCTTTATTTTCTGTTGCTGAGAGCTGGCGTGAGGTACGCACCTTCTACTCTCATTCATGCATTTCGTATGAACATGCATTAGTTAGTAGGAAGTGCATTGCAACAAGTGTGAGTTGAGCGTTGTTTGGAGAGTTGATTGCTAGATTTAGGACTCCAAAACGCTACTAAGGAGGGGTTGTCCCGTAAAAGATAAGGTGGGGGATTTCATCACCCTTTCCTTCGCCCAAAAAAACCACACTAATCAAGAGTCTAATTTTAAAATCAAGTAGACATTGGCCCTAAGGATCTTGGACGCATTAGGAGAGTGATCCGGTCCCGACCGTCATGACCTGATCGGCGTTGCCCACTTTGTCGATAGTAGGAGAGACGAGATCTCCGGATCTTGACTCACTTGCTGGGCTTTGTGGTCCTCGTCGTAGGGAGGTGAGGCGTGTTGAGGTCGTGTGACCTTGCAGTTAGGCGTCGTCTAGCTGTAAGGACCTATAACGACCTTAAGATTGTTTGAGCCTTGTTTGCTTGTGTGCTTCTACCTGTACCCATCCGCCGTAGCTTAAGGACTTCTTCCCTTCTCTCCTGAGTCATTCTTTCTCTCCTGTGTTCCCTCGTCTTCTCTTCTACGTACATTCTTTGTTTGAAAAAAAAAAGTTGTGGTTTGTGTGTGCACCTTTGTGCATGCTTTCGTGGACACGAGACGAGAGTGGTCGTTTGACGAGGAGCGTTGTCAATCCGGCTTCGGTCATCGATTTCTCGACACCTTCCTCCTCTCGTGTCGCACGCAGTTCGGGTTCAATGGCTGCTAATTTCCGTGAGGAGCAGTTGCTGGACCCACCTGCTCCACCAGTGCTTCCAGTTGTCGTTCCCATACCTCTTCGTGATCGATGCTACCCGAGCCGTACAGCTCTACCCTCATGCATCGTATTACCAGAGGCTAATGGGAACCATTTTGAGGTTAAGCCTCAATTCACTGGGAAGGTGACCCCTATATCTTTCTTAGGGAATTTGAGGAGGTCTGTGCTATGTTCAAGCTGCAACAACTTAGCACAGACTTCATCCATCTTAGGCTCGGTCCTTTTGCACTAAAGGATGACGCCAAGAAGTGGTTGTACAGCAACCAGGCGAATTCCTTTAGGACTTGGGATGAGTTTCAATCTGCATTCCTCAAGTACTTTCCTAATCATCAGACTCAAAAATTGAGGAACGAAATCAATTCGTTCTATCAACACGAGACTGAACCATTTCATGCATACCTTTAGAGGTTCAAAGAGCTACTATCCTCGTGCCCTCACCATGGCATTGAGTTGTGGCGTCTTTGTCAGATTGTGTATGAGGGTCTTCACATCCCGTCCAGAACGCTCCTTGAGTCCATGTGTCAAGGAGAGTTCTTGGGAAAGGATGAAAGGGAGGCATGGGCCTTCCTAGAAGACCTCGCTGAGAAAACCATGCAGTGGGAGAGTGTGAGCGAACCACCTGCATCATCTAGTATAGGAGCGAGGATCGCGAATGCAAACTCGACTAGATCGGGTGCCGCATTTGCTATCGATACGACTAGGGCTACCGAGGCACGCATGGCGGCCTTAATGCGCCGTATGGATTCGATTGAGCTCCAAAACCAACAAAGTGCACCTCACATGTCCACATCTGGTCCAGTTCCTTGTCATTCATGTGGTAGGATAGGTCATGTAGAGAGCGAGTGTGAGTCCATTCCTCCTGAGATGGAGAGTGTCAACGCCATCTATGACAGAGCTAGGAATGACCCATACTCATCATCTTATAACCCTGGATGGAGGAACCACCCCAATTTTTCATGGAACCAAAATAATGCCCCGGGTTGTCCTTCAAACTCCTCTAGACCACCTTACCAATCACACCAACCTCCCATGCATGCACAATCCTATCAGCCACCCCAAGCGCAAACCACTAATCAATCGGGTTTACCAAATTCCAATAATATGGAAACCGGATTCAATTCACTTGAGACATTGACTCGTGGACTTGAAAACTCAATGAAAATTTTTATGTCAACCACTACTCAAGTTCTCACTTCAAGTCAGCAGACCATCAAATCTCTAGAGCTTCAGATGGGCCAATTGACTCAGTCTGTACATGAAAGAGAGAAAGGGTCTTTTCCTAGCCAGCCTGAGGCTAACCCCCGCATCTACCAACAACAACAAATGCAAAATGAGAATGTGGTACCTCGGGGGAGGCAAGTGAACCATGTGGAGGAACCTATTCACCATGTCAATTCCATTGTGACCTTAAGGAATGGAAAACAGGTTGACAATCACATTTCCTTGCCACACCCACCACCATCTATGCAGCCCCTCAGTGGGAATGGTGGTGAAGAAGATGTTGAGGGTGAGGGTAATACACCAAAGCTTTCTTCTCAGGCACAGCAGAAAACCTAATTGCCAAAAGCTCCCTATCCAAGTAGGTTAACCAAAAAGCAGAGTGACAACATGGACAAGATAGTAGAGGTGTTTAAGCAAGTAAAGGTTAACATCCCCTTGTTGGATGTCATCCAACAAATACCTCAATATGCCAAAGTGTTGAAGGATCTCTGCACAACCAAGAGGAAGACCAATGTTCCTAAGAAAGCATTCTTGGCTGCAAATATCAGCTCACTTTTGTCCAATCCTACCTACACAAAATACAAGGACCCTGGGTGTCCTACTATTCAGTGTACGATATGGGACACTAGATTGAGCAATGTTTTGCTTGATTTAGGATCAGCGGTCAACCTCCTCCCATTCTCTGTTTATCAACAGTTGAACTTGGGAGAATTGAAACCAACTAAGATCACCCTCCAACTGGCGGATAGATCCATTCGTATTCCCATGGGGATTATCGAGGACGTGCTTATCAAAGTTGGAGATTTTATATTTCCAGTCGATTTTGTTGTCCTCGATACCAATCCTGTTGCGAACACCCACTCTCAAATACCTTTGATTTTGGGTAGACCATTTCTGGCAACCTCCAATGCCTTGATTAATTGTAGAAATGGTCTCATGAAGCTCTCATTCGGTAACATGAGTGCCGAGTTTCATGTGTTCAACTCTGGTAAGCAACAGGAACCCTTGGATGAACCTTTAAATCTAAATCTCATCCGCCAACTGGAGAAAGCACCACAAAATCAACGAACACCCCTAACCGCAATGCAACCCGTTGAGAATGTTCGTGGGCCCAGCGAAAACTCATTGCCTGTCTTCGCAATGCAACAGAGTGAACTGGCCTCGAACATGAATGTCCAAAGGGAGTGTTCGTTGCATGATTCAGTTGAGAGTACTAGTGAGAGTGAGACACCTCATCATATGCCTATACCAGAAGGTGTCTCTACCTCATGTCTCATGGCCCTTGAGCCATTTGAGCTTCATATTGACTCCAACAAGGACTCACCTATGACCGAGCTTATGTTTGATGATCTAAATTATGGTGGGAGGTCCTTGTTGGATAACTTGGGGAGAAGCCCCATTCTTCGTGATACAGGTCTGCTGCATCCATCGAATGATCTTGAGGAACTCATTCCGATGCACCCACCTATTGGTTGGAGGGTTTTGTTCGATGAGCAACTAAACCCTAGTGAGGCAACACATCTTCACTCTTTCATGTTGCCTACACCCGACCAATATCATGAGGGGTTCGAGCCTTTCAGCTTTGACCTTTCACCCATCATGACACCTCAGAGTACCGGTGAAGTTTGCCCATCTCGGCAAGTCTCTGGTCCTCATGACTTGATGTTCGCATTTGATGTTCCTTGACCAAATGATTATGAGAATATCGTTATTGCTGTATATATCATGTAAAAAAAACAAAAAAAACAAAAAACAGTGTGTAACAAAAAACTCCTTCAGTGAGCATCGATTGTTGTGGGCCCCAACCCTTGTGTACTTGGGCCCAATCTCTTCACGTATTTATCTCCCTTCTTCAGCTTCTCACAGGTTTGAGGGAATTTGGGTTTGTTTCCATCAACATGACCCTGAACGTCCCTTTGTACTTCATGTTGGTGAGATCTTACCTTTTTCATGCATATCTACATGTAGTATCTTGTTCACATTCATTGAGGACAATGCATGAAGTAGGTGTGGGGGGGTGTTTTACGTGTGTACGTAGTCGAGTCTTTTTCTTTTGATTTTGTTTTCTTTTTGTGTATTGTTAGGGTCATGTTAGTGTGCCGCATTTAATATCGATATATCTGCTTGTCATGATCCTTGGGTGACTTGTCTTCTTTTGCTTGCCTAGTGCTTTAAAATTTTCACATTTCTTTCAAAATCTTCATGTGTTTGCGAAAGAAAATGTTTTTGTGGGTTTTGCGTGTGTTTAACATGTGCAAAACCATTGAGAGGCAAAGTAAAAAGAAAGCTCCCAAAATTGTCTTGAACTTGATGCATTAGGATTTCTAGTTTATTGGCTTTAGGTCTTATCGAGTCGTTAGGATGCACCCCGGTTTTCCCTCGGGGGGCATGTAATCATAGGGTTTCAGTACTCAAACATTTAAAGAAGTCCACCCTGAACCTAGTGAGTCAAATAATTCGTGTCTGTTAGTATAAGGAAGTTTGTCCTAGTCAAGGGCCCTTAATCTCTTTTTGTGAAACTTAAGTGTAGGGGTTTTGGTTCCCATGTAGATAAGTAAATAAGTGGTGTTCTCTCTTCTCGCACGACTCCTATCACTCGGGAAAGTAGGTCTGAGGGGACTTTGTGCCTGGTGCTTTCGAGTCATCTGACTTGGGATGCACCGACTGAACTCCCGCTACACGGGTGGTAGGGATCGCCCTATGTGGAGATTTGGGGGAAGGTGTACGTGATAGTGTAAGTCCTCATAGGAAATGATGCACGAAACCTGACCCTAGGAGAATCAAACACCAACCAATAAAATGCTCCAAAGAAAAGAAAAAAAAGAAAAAGGAAAAAAGAAAAAGAAAAAAAGAGTCAAATAAGAACCAAAATGGACTTTACACATTGTATCACATTCAGAAGTTAAGGTTGCCCATGTCTTTCACTTAAGTCCTTGACTAACTTTCACGAATAACTCATTAGGCTAGGTATGTTGACGGATTACATATATAGAGTCGACCCGTAGTATTACCGCGTCTCATGATCGACAAAATAAGTCCAACGAGTCGTGTAGCTAGATTGATTAATGCATCTTGTTCGGATTTTGTCGGTATATCCGCTGAAAACCCTCAAGAGACAACACTCCTCCTCCTTGGCGACAAGGAAGTTTAACGGCTTGTTGCACGTGCTAAGTGCAACCGTGATTCCTACGAAAGTGAGTTAGGATTTCTTGTTTTTCGCATGCTTTTCTCTTTCTTTGTTTTGCTCGGGACTAGCAAAAGTTAGGTGTGGGGGTATTTGATTGACATCATTTCATGCTCATATTTGTATCTTATATCCATTATCTTTCACCTAAACAATGCTATGTTACGAGTTTTATGTTTAGTTTTCAGGAATAATTAGGTTTGAAGAGATGAAGCATAAAAGGACCCAAAAGCCGGGAAAAAGGACTGGATTGTGAGATCTGGGGACCAAGATGCAAGGGAGAAGGACCTAAGAGCAAAACAGAATACTTCACACCATCATGGAGAGTATTTTAGCAATTGGATTCGGGTCGGAGCTCCAACAAACCAACCAGATGCATCCAAGACCAACAAACACTTCAAGCAAAGCCCACAAAGAAAACCAAACGGATCTAAACCATATAGACCGCCAATTGGCGGTCCAGATGGCCCAGAATCCGTTTAGTTTTCTGTAGCCCGTGTCTTAGTGTATGCTTAGTGTATTTTTGGTATCGGTTTAGTCCCACATCGGGGGATTGTCCCGGATTAGCTTTTTCCATGCCTATAAATAGAACTCTTCACCTCCTATTGTAATCACTCCATATTTTAAGTGGCTATTCTTCCTACTAGAAGTGAGGCCTTGAAGCACACACTGTATGCTTAGTGTATTTTTGGTATCGGTTTAGTCCCACATCGGGGAATTGTCCCGGATTGCCTTTTTCTATGGCTATAAATAGAACTCTTCACCTTCCATTGTAATGACTTCACATTTTGAGTTGTTATTCTTCCTACTAGAAGTGAGGCCTTGAAGCACACACTAAAGTAGGAGGATGCTACTTGAATTGTGAGTCATTTTAATAAAAGTTTGTTTATTACGTTGTTTGTTTCATGTTGCTTGTTTTACTTTGTTTAATTTCATTTCATTAGTTTTAGTAGCTTAGTTAATATGTTTTCCTTGCTTAGTTTAATAATTAGTCTGATATGTAGTGAGTAGTTCCATCCCCTTTGGGGGGTGGAGTAGATGTTCATACATGCAAATGAGAATGGAATGAATGCGTTATTTACAATGTGTTGATAAAACATGAATGTATGCTTGCTTGTTTAGGATAGAAATTTATAACTTGATGAGTTTTGCCAAAATGATTAGACACCTCTCATGCTTGTTTAGGTTCTGAAATAAACAACTTGTGTATGTAAATGTTAATCAACTAGGTTAGTGAATGGATTGATAGGTTTTGTCATAACATTTAAACACCTCCTATGCATGAAAACACTACCCTTATTTGTGCTTAAAGAATGTGTTCAACACCCACCTCTTTGCATGTGTGCACTAACTCCACCCCTTAGGGGCTTTCTATTTCTGAATTCCAGCACTTCTTTAGTTCTTAGTTTAGTTTGGTAGTTCATCGTTTGTTGCTTTCTTTTGCATTTCGTACTTCGTAGTGTAGTGTAGCGTAGAATAGGATAATCAAACTCTCTTCTCCATTTTTCGCCACTTCATTTTTGATAAACAAGAGGCTCCTCACCTCCCTGTGGACGACCCGTATTTACCACGTCTTCATCGACATCGTGCACTTGCAGTTTAATTAAAACGTTCAACAGCAACGGTCGACCGCCCAACGCTAAGACTCAGGTACACTTAAGTGATTGGTCGAACACCGAATAGGGTGGGTCGACCGATTTGCACCAGGCACTGTGGGGTTGACAAACAATGATCTATTCGGTCGACCGAACAAGGTCCTCGGTCGACCGATACATGAAATCTATTTGGGTTTTTTTTGGTTAATACGAATACGACCGTTGGGTATAATACGACAAAACAAACGGCCAGAAAAATAAGTTCATACGGTCGACCGAAACCTGGCAGTGAAAAGACAAACAGGATGAATGATCACTCGGTCGACCAAACGGCCTGTTACGTTCGACCGAATGTGGGCAGACTGTTAGGGTTCAGGTTTAGTGTTTTCCGGTCTAAGTTTGGGTGATCTATTGAAGTCCAAATTATGTGAAATTTCGTTTGTGACTTCTATAAGGAACCTAGTGTATGTTTGAGTTGATTTTAGCTCAAGTATGTTCAATTTACACAAGTTCCTAAGACTCAAAGAAAATACAAAATACATGTCTTCAAAAGAGCTTGATTACATGTCTTGACTTGATTTTCCTTTCTTCCTTGAGTCTTGATCACCTGTAGAGGTTAGCACAAAGCAATATATATGCAATGCAATATGTGTGCTACTCTACATGATCATAATTAAGATTAGGTTGATTAAATCATCAAAACATAGATTAAGGCCAAAAAAGCCAACACCTTCAAATTTCAAACATGTGGCTTTCTTATCCCACTTTTGAGGAGTTTATGAGTAAACAGTGGGATAAACCTCTCCAACAACTGTGAACTATTCTAAAAATCTTCAAAACCAAGAAGCACGTACCAAGCTGCCATTCGAGGGTAGCCAAGGAAATACGCATGGTCCTAAGATGAATACTGAGGTTTTTGGATACATTAATAAAAAGATGGCTGATTTGGAGAACAAAATTGCTAGATTGGAAACTAAGATGAAGCATAATGACTCCATGGATCTTTGACACACTTTGATAGAAGAAAGAAAGGAGTATGGTCTACTAGTTCAGCAAGAGGAAATTTTCTACAAACAGAAATCCAGAATTGATTGGCTTAAAGAAGGGGACTAGAATACTAAATTCTTTCATAGTATTTCCAATTATAAAATGAGAACTTCTACAACACACACTTTAGAAAGTGAGAACGATTCAGGTAGGGGTGCAAATGGTTACCAAGTATCCGAGTATCCGATTCGAAAATTTCTATTTAGTTGGTATTTGGTTTAAAAAAATTTACCAATTAGAATTCGGATACGAATTTGGTTTAAAAAAATTTACCAATTAGAATTCGGATACGAATTCGGATACAAGCTATTTAATATTCGAATTATCCGAATTATCCGAATTATTCGAATACATGGTCAAATACACAAATTAGTATTCCAAAATTTAGTATTCTAAAATTTTAATACGAAAATTTAGTATTCGGATTCGGATAGTTCTACTGAATTCGGATTCGAATTCGGATTCGGATAGTTCTACTGAATTCGGATTCGGATTCGGATTCGGATAGTTCTACTGAATTCGGATTCGAATTCGAATTTGGTAATGGAATATGGTATTCGGATTCGAATTCGGATACAGTTGGTATCCGAGTTATATTATCCGAGTTGCAGCCCTAGATTCAGGGAGCATTCAGAAGTTATACAAGGATGGTATGGAACGCTACAAGCAATTACCTACCTCTAATCATAGATCTCAGAAAAAGAGAATTTTGAATTGCATCCCTCACCTTGTTACTGATGCTGATAATGAGATGCTCACTGAGACTCCTAGAGAAGATGATATTAAGGAAGCTTTATTTAGCATTCTTGCAGGTAACTCACCTGGACATGATGGATTCAATGGTAGTTTTTATCAAAAGAATTGGCTCATTATTGGTTATCAAATCATAGCAGCAAATCAAGAGTTCTTCTCTTCTCAAAATTTACCTATATCCATGAAAGCTACCTTTATAACCATGATTCCCAAGATTCATAATCCCAAAGGATTCGCTGACTCGAGGCCCATTAGCTTTTGCGGTGTGCATTATAAAATTATCTCTAAAGTTCTTGCTAGAAGAATCTCCACCCTCCTTCCCAAGATCATCTCCCCAAAATATGGAGTATTTATAAAGAGAAGGCAAATTGAAGACAATATTGTTGTCATTTTGGCATTAATCTATGTTTTGATGATTTAATCAACATAATCTTCATTATAATCAATGTAGAGTAGCACGCATATTGCATTGCATATATATATTGCTTTGTGCTAACTTCTACAGGTGATCAAGACTTAAGGAAGAAAGGATTCAAGTCAAGACATGTAATCAAGCTCATTTGAAGACATGTAATTTGCATTTCTTTGGGTCATAGGAACTTTGTGTAATTGAGCATACTTGAGCTAAAAACTACTCAAACACATACTAAGTTCCTTATAGAAGTCACACACAAAATTTCATATCATTTGGACTTCAATAGATCACCCAAACTTAGACCGGAAAACACCAAACCAAAACCAGAACTGTCTGCCCACGTTCGGTCGACCGAGTGATCAATTACCCAATTAGTGTTTTATTGCCTGGTTTCGGTCGACCATCCAGACCTTTTCGGTCGACCGAGTCAACACATATTTTCGACTGTTAGAATTGTCGTATTATACCAACGGTTGTATTCGTATTATTTACATATACCCCTAAATACTTTTTCCTATTGGTCGACCGAGGATTTTTTTTGGTCGACCAAACTTAAGATGTCTCGACAAACCCTAAGTGGTTGTTGATTTTCGGTCAACTGTGGATCTTGTTTCGGTCGACCGAATTTGATCATGCTTGTCCACCCCGTAGAGCCTGTTAGTTTTCGGTTGACCGAACCTTATTCGGTGTTCGACCAATAACTTAAGTATACCTAAGTTATAGCTTGATCCGGTCGACCGCATCTTTATCGGTCGACCGAATCGAGTTCAAAATTGACAAACGGTCGACCGTTCTGCCCGATCCAGTCGACTGACTTACTCAGTTTTGGGTCCTGCAATTTGCTGTATTGTGTTTCTTCCACAAACACTTATCAAACTTGTCCCAATGACTATAACTCACTTAGAGCTTATCAATAGGTGTTCATATGACACAATTACACAACTCTTATACTTCCATTTGTCATATACACTTAAGAGAAAACTCCAAGTCCCACAATCCCCAAATCTACTCTCCAGGCATACACTTCCACACTTTAGTATCAATTCCATATCCTAAGCTAAGTGTGCTCAAGTTAGAGAGTATGTTCCACTCAACATTGTTGTTCAAGGAAGCAAGGACTTCGGTGAAAGCCCGGAGTGTTCCTCTCGGATTGTGAGAGAAGAAAGTCAAGCTCACGAGGGTGTTCGTTGAGCTTGTTTTGTAAAAGGCTTAATCTCAGCCCGGAACGAGGTTGATAGTGAAAACGCGAGTGGAGCTCAAGGGAGATCGAGCGGAGCTTGCAAGAGAGAAAGTAGGTGGGAGGCCGAACCTCTATAAAAATCTGATGTCATCATTGTGGTTTGCTTTACTTGCTTGATTTTGTTTAATTCCGCTGTGCATTCTTTGATTGCTTAAACAAGTAGGTAATTAGCTTAAAAGTGATTCGAATTAAATACCCTTACGATCCTACAAATATTGTTTTAGCTCAGGAATTGGTTAAACATATTAGGGATAATTCTCAGGGGGGATTGTGGTGTTTAAATTGGATATGGAAAAAACATTTTACAGACTGGAGTGAGACTTCTTGTTTCAAGTCATGACCAATTTTAGGTTTGGCCATGAGTTCATTAGCCTTATTGGAGCTTGTATTAAAGATAATCACTTTTCCCTACAGTTGCATGGCACCACTAAATTCTTGTACTAGGGGCTTAAGGCAATGAGATCCTCTCTCTCTCATTTTCTTCATTATTTTTGAAGAGATGTTAAGTAGAAGCTTGGCTAATTTACTTGCTAAGAGGAAAATAAAAGCTTATAAGACTCACTGGAAGTGTCCACCAATTACTCACCTCTTATATGCATATGACACTATTCTTTTCACTAATGGTAGCACCACCTCCTTTTAGAATCGTTTCTCCTTCCTAGACAGATATCAAACCTCTTATAGTCAGAAAATTAGTATGAGGAAGAGTCAATTATTTGTTTCTAGTAGTATGAAAGCCACCATGCAATATAGGATCCAAAACATCACTCACATGCAAAAAGGGAACTTCCCTTTCTTATATTTGGGATGCCCCATCTTTAAGGGGATTACCAAACAAAGTTATTTTGATCATTTTGTGGAAAAAATCAGAAACAAAGTGCCTAGATGGAAGGGAAAGCTTTTGAGCAAGGGGCAAGCTAATTCTGCTCAAGCATATTCTCTCAAGCATTCCTATCCACACTCTTTCGGTAGTGCAACCGGCTTTGAATTTGACTTTCTAAGTTTTCCCGGTCACCACCGATCTCCCTATTCAAGCACCTACAAGTGTAGATTTAGGTACCCAAACAATTTTGGGTCCTTAAACATTAGCTTTGGGAACCCAAACAATTTTGGTTTTAAGAGCTCACACATTTGAAGAACTATGTTTTACAACTAAGTGCTTTCCAGTGAAAGTTGTACGAACTACATGGTTTTTAACATATGAATCATTATATCCTAAACCATGTTTTTGCAAAGATTGTTTTTAACTTCTTAAAAGCATGTTAAGCATCTTAGTTCCATTTGTGAATTTTTCTAGATCTTTTCTTAATTGCACATTGCAAGCATGAAGATCTAATTGTTCAACGACAATGGGTGTTGCATTTTGACTACCAAGTTTTAATGCATTTGTCTCATATCTAGCAATCACATCATTCTTTTCATGCATGATTGATTCAATTTGGATTTGGAGATCATTTATGGTCTTTCTAGCATTTTTTTTCTTTTCACAAATGATCTCATGTTGTTTAACTAAATCATGAAATGCATTTTGAAGCTCATCATATGTATATATTTCTTCTTTAGAACATGAGCTATCACTATAATATGATTTAGTTGAGCATGAATAAAATTTAGTATAACAAGAATTAGAGTCTACCTCGTTTTGTTCATCTTCAATAGCCATTAAGCATGAGTGAGCAACCTCTCTTCTACTTTGCAATGATGATGATGATGATGATGATGAGTCATCTCATGTAGCTTTGTGAGCTTCCTCATTCCTTTCTCTTCTCTTGCTCTTCTCATTTTCTCTTCTCCTCTCCCGTCTCTCATTTTCTCCCTTTCTCTTCTCTCATTTTCACTCTCGTCCTTCTCCTTTTCTTTTTCTCTCTTCTCACTTCTTCTTCCTCTTCCTTCTCACTTCTTCTTCCTCTTCCTTCTCTCGTTTCTTCCTCATCCTTTTTGAGGAATTTGAAGAAGTCTTGAGCAAGTACTTCAATGTCCTCATTCTCTACTCCTCTCCTTGGCTCATCAATTTTTGCATGTAATGCCAAGGTGGGTTTGTTCTTGAAGGCTTCCTTCTCCTTTCGATGGTTGATTTGAAGTTCATAAGTCATTAAATTTCCAATGAGTTCCTCCATCTTTAATTTGGAAAGTCATGCGCCTCTTCAATTGCGATGACATTATCTTCCCAATCATTGCTTAGTGACCGGAGGAATTTTTGAGTCATCTTTCATTTATTAAGTTTTCTTTCAAGAACACAAAGAGAGTTAGTAATATCAGTGAAACGAGTGTTCATTTTGCTTATGTTTTCACCGATTTGCATGGAAAAGATTTCATATTTATGCATGAGTAGACTAATGCGAGTTTCCTTAGTTATGTTATCACCCTCATGATGCATTTGCAATTTATGTTATATTTCATATATACTTTCACAACCCCTAATTCTATTATATTCACTCTCATTAAGGTCACAATACAATATGTTCATAATCTTAGAATTCATCTCAATCTCTTTTATTTTGGCCCTAGACAAGGAGGTTAATTTATCTTCATTTGGGGATGTGTAGGAATTTTGAAGGAACATCTAATACTTAAGGTCATTGGAAATTAGGAATATTTTCATTCTATTCTTCCAATAGTAATTATTAGACTCATTAAGTAAAGGAGAACTAGTGGTGCAAAGACCCTCTACATGATTAGATGTTGAAGTCATGCTAAGAATACAATTAAGTATGCAATATAGCTCACAAGGCTCTAATACCAAATGGAGGATCGTGTATGGCTTACTTCTAATCACTTTTAAACTAATTCCCTACTTGCTTAATCAATCAAAGATGCAGCGGAATAAAAACAAAAACAAGTAAAGAAGACAATGCAAACCACATAAAGGCACCGGAAGATTTTATAGAAGTTCAGCAACCCGCCTATTTCCTCTCTTGCAAACTCTGTTCAATCTCCCACGAGTTCCGCCTACGTCTTCACTATCAATCTCGTTCCGAGCTGAGATTAAGCATTTTACAACACAAGCTCCGCGAACAATCCTCGCTAGCTTGATTTCTTCCTCTAACAACCTGAAAGGGAACACTTCGGGCTTTCACCGAAATCCTTGCTTCTTTGACAAACAAATGAGTGGAACACACTCTCTAAACTTGAGCACACTTAAGTGGATAAGAGTTGATGACTAAAGTGTTGATTTAAAGGTTTGGAGTGTTTGGATTTATCTCTCTAATGTAGGAGGCAAATATGTGTAGTAGAGTTCTCTAAACAAGGTTTGGGAACCTCTATTTATAAGCTCTAGAAGAGTTATAACCGTTGGGGATTAAAGAGTAAGTGGTTGTGTAAGAAACGTAAAACAGTGAAGTGCAGGTCACAGTTCAGAACAAATTCAGTCGACCGAATCGGGCATATCGGTCGATCAAATCTGGTTATAACATAAGTTCACTTAAGTCAACGGTCGAACTAAATTGGGGATCGGTCGACCGTTCTAGGGGTTTTGGTCGAATGGTCGGTTCCACCGGAAATTTCCAGGCACTTCTGGGTTCAAAGAGAAAATGTGTTTTGGTCGACCGAGATTTAGGAGACATTCGACTGGAAACTTCCAGAGTGTCCAGGGTGACCAAAGTTGATATAATCGGTCGACCGCTAGGTATACATTAGTCGACCGGAAGTCAGTGAATTTTAGGGTTTTGGGAAATCCGACCGTTGTAGAAAATGACAAATCTAACGGTCAAATGACAGGTGTAGACGGTCGAACGAAAAGGTTCAAACGGTCGACCAGTACAACACTTAGGCTAACAGTATTAATTGACCCAATCGGTCGAATGAAGAACTCGTTTCGGTCGACCGATTTGACACTGGCAGATCAGGTTTGTTTTAAGTGTTTTCCGGTCTTAGTTTGAGTGATCTATTGAAGTCCAATTGATGTGAAAATTTGTGTGTGACTTCTACAATGAACCTATTATGTATGTGAGTGGTTATTTACTCTTGTATGCTCAAGTACACATAGTTCTTAAGACTCAAAAGAAATACAAATTACATGTCTTCAAATGAGCTTGATTACATGTCTTGAATTTAACTCTTTCTTCCTTGAGTCTTGATCACCTGTAGAAGTTAGCACAATACAATATATATAATATACAATATGTATGCTACTCTACATTGATTATAATTAAGATTATGTTGATTAAATCATCGAAACATATATTAAGGCCAAAGAGCCAACAAAGAGGACATCTTTACTATGATTGGGCAAAAGTCTTGTTGAAGCATTGGCAAGCCATTGCAGGATCCGACCAAATTACTCTTTTGTGAGTAATTTGGTTGTTAATTGGAAGCCTCTCTTCCTTTTTAACATTGGCTCTTGGTTTTGCTTATTCAATTACCTATATTCATGGTGTTCTCTCTTGATTCAGGAACCATTGGGGTCTTTCCATGGTAGGTACATGTTTTGCACAAGCATCAGCTAACCAACATTGGACTAGATCAAATCAATCCTTCGGATTGGTTTGATCATACATGGGAATTCTTCTTCCTTCTTCTTTTTTCATATTTTCTGTTCAATCATGGTGAATTCTAGATCCATTGATTTGTGATATGTTTGACATTCAGATGGGAAGGAGAAATGGGAGGTCTTGATTTGCAGCCAATTTCACACAAACATGGAAGTTTGATCTTTAAACATGTCAGGTTGCATTTGATGCAAAATTGCATATGAAAATACTGTGCAAATGTGGGTATTTTCAGTTGGAACAGTTGGGAATGCAGTTTTTACTGTGCAAATCTGTTTTCACTGTTCCTACGCGGGTTGGAGCTGCTGGGACGGGTTTTCCTGGTGGAGGAGGTGTGTTGGCTGGCAAAGTCTGGCATATGTCGGATTAGGGGTGCACATGGGTCGGGTTGGGTCGGGTTTGGGCCTCAACCCGACCCAACCCGAAATTTTCGGGTTGGGAAAAAACCCAACCCAACCCGAACCCGAACCGGTTTAGGTTCAACCCAACCCGACCCGAAATTTTCGGGTTGGGTCGGGTTGGATCGGGTTGAACCCGAATTCGGAAATTTTCTCCCAAACTTGGTTGGGTTCGGTCGACCGGTGCTTAAACGGTCGACCGGTGGCTTGAACACCCGAAATTTTCGGGTTGGAAACGGTCGACCGAGTGATGTTCGGTCGACCGGTTTATTTGGGAAAGAATAAAAAAAAATCAGGTTCGGGTTGGGTTGGGTCAACCCGAACCCGACCCGAAAATTCGGGTTTTTGATTTTCCCAACCCGACCCGACCCGAACCCCTCCCCAACCCGACCCAACCCGACCCGACCAGTCGGGTTCGGGTTGGGCCAACTGCTAAATAAGGAAATGACGTCTAGGATTTTTAATTCAACCCCAACCCAAATAGGGACCAATTTTTCCTAGGACCCCACTATGTTTTTTCGGTTCTTTCATTTGAATATGCCTATAGGGCGATTTTTGTACCACACCTACTACATCCATCTGTAGTAACTTGATTTTTCATGATTAATGAAATGTATGGTTTTCGAGAGAAAGTTTTGTTCGTGCTCGACAACTCGGTTGAAACTTGCTCGGTTCCGCTTGTGACTTCACTTGATTCCTAACGAGTCGAGCACGAGCAAAAAATTCCACTCGGTTAAATAAACGAGCCGAGCACGAGCAGTGCCCTGCTCGCTTGGAACTCACTCGATAGCTCGCTCGACTCGGGTGCTCAATTATATAAACATTACTCATACATACATACACACACATACATGCATTTTTATTTAGTATTGTATTCTATTACAAAAATCGGATATGATTCTTTGTGTTTACACGTGGTAACATGGATATTCAATAACCGCAATTATTTGTTGGACTTAATATTATATAATTTTTTACCATCCAAAGATTTATAGTTTCTTATTACACACATAAGATCTTCAACTATTTAGTCATCACAACTACATTTTACTTTAATAATCTATTTGTTGCGTTAATATGAAAAAACCTCACAAGTTTCAGGCTCCAAACGTTTTCAGAAGAAGTGGATTTGAATAAAAAACAAAGACAATGTGTTATAGTTAAAAAATATGCAAAAAGAGTGGAATTAAATAAATAAATAAAATAAAATCTATGGTGATTAGACGCCACCAAAAACACCGCCACTAGACTAAGCCAAAGAAATTACATGCAATGAATATTATATTATTTGACATTGTAACAGGAGTTGAGCTTCGGAGTTTTATGGTCTCTTTGTGCACAAGAAATTGTCGGAAAATGAATTCTCTAGTCAACAGGAAATCAATAGAAAACAGGAAACCAATGGAATTCAGTTTCCTTTAACCAAATTCTTGTTGTTTGTGCATTTCGTGAAATCTGTTAGAACTTAAATTCTGTTGTTTGTGCACATTGTCAGAATTCACCAGAAAATAAAAATTGTTGTGAAATGAAAAAGATATGGAGATTTGGGGGAGAAAGATTAAGACTTTTCATTGTTATATTCTCATCCCATTACATGACACAACCTCAGATATATATACAAATTACAAGCATTCATAGTCAATGATAATTGAAAACATGAATATATATGTAACTAGAGGAGATGTTACAATACTCAAAAGAGTAGTTACAACAACTTATAAAAGTCTGAAGGTGAATCATTCATCGCATATATAATTTCATAACACTCACCTTCGATGATCACCGTTTGGTATACGTTTTTCGGTTTGCCTCGTTAAAAACATTGTCAAGTAAAACACAGTGGGACAAAAACATGGTAGAGGAAAAAAGAGTGCAGAGCATATAATTCTACTCCTCATTTCAACATATATTTATAACACTCTGTTGGAGAATAATGTTATGTTCATGTCCAGTTAAAAACATTGCTACAAAACCCATTAGGAAAAATAGCTAAGGGAAAAGAGTGCATGACATACGTTAAGACAATTGCATAGGTTGCCTCGTTAAAAATCTTGCCAAGTAAAATCCTAGGGATGAAAACTTGGTAAAGGAAAAAAGAGTACAACTACAAGCCATCTAGATTTTATCCTTCAGAGATAGTCATCCTTCTGGGATGATAATTACGTATTTAGTTGCTTAAGTATGACTTTTGTTGGAGAAGATAGTTAGTCAAAAGATTATCATTGCCCCTCTTAATTAAGTAATGATATTAGTGGGCCCCTTGATAAAGCAAAGTTATAATATGCACAATGTCATTTGAGTTAAGTCACATATTTATAACTAGCTTAAAGAGATCAAGAAATGAATACTAACACAAAGATGACACAATACTACTTTGTGTGTATTCTTAATATCATTAGGCAAGGGACGGACACAAGTGGTGCACTCCATCACTAAATGGATCGGGTTTTGGTTCGAATGGAATTAAGACATCTAACTAATTGGGAGTTATAATGTGTAGCTAGATACCGCTTATAGCTTGTGGTATTAAGCTCTTAATATCACTGTCAACTTAGTTTAGATCCTCCCATAGGTCACACCACAAAACTGGGAAACAAGAAATGTGGATTTTGAGTTCATAAGATGTGTCGGGTTTCATGTAGAAAATATGACACATGGGGTGAACAAGCAAAATCAAAATTATGTTGTGATTGATAACATAATTAGAATCTAAATTAAATTCATATGTGATGTAAATATTATGGGGTGTAATGATTTATCGTTACATAGGATAATATGTTACATAAGTTGTGAATTTACTACTAATCCCGAAATGTCAAATTTTGTAGGGGTTAAACCGAAATTTGACAAGTCTGCAGTACTGTGCAAAAAACGGTCGACCGGTTAACAGTAAACGATCGACCGATCGGTGCACGGTCGACCGGACACGTCTCAACCGATAACAAGGAATTTTCGTCTGTTCGGAATGGTCGACCGAATCTATCGGTCGGTCGACCGAACATTGCGATGAAATATTTTATTGCTACGGACGGTCGACCGAATGTAGAACGGTCGACCGAAACTTGGTTCGAACGGTCGACCGAACCTCCAAACGGTCAACCGGTCCAGACGGTTTCTGCAGAATTAATTTAAGAATTAATTAGATCATGCATGGAATTGGTCCATAATTGATTTAATTCGTGGCTGAGATTATTTGTTAGGAAATAATGGATGGTTAGATGGAAGTTTGCATGAAATCATGGGCAAGAGGTTGCACATGAATAAGTAATTTGGAGAGAACTTATAAATACAAGTTTATCTCATTACCTCATCAATTAATTCATTATCTTCTTATGCAAACTCCTTTCTCCATAATTCTCCACGAATTTCACCTTAATTCTTGAGTTTAGTTTTAGTTTTCAGAGATCTTCTTCTCAAGGGAACTAAAGAGGGGTTAGTAATTAGATTCTAAACCCTATTGGAGATTGAGAGGCTAGCTCTTCTCTCTCTAATCTTGTTTAGAGTTTGGTGAATACTCGGAGGCATCCGGCGCAGCGACAAGCATCTTCAACGTCTCCGGATCTTCAAGAAGTTTTAGAGAACTTCTAGGTATGAATTTCGGAGCCCATGTTTGTTTTAATAGAGTTTTAAAACTAGTTATTGAAACAAACCGATGCATGCATGAAACAAATCATAGAAAAATTGTAATTGATCATTATTGTGCATAAAAATTTCGAAAATAAATATGTACAATCAAACTAGAAATCCTACACTATCAACCTCGTTCCGGACTGAGATTAAGCCTTTTACAAAACAAGCTCCACGAACACCCTCGTGAGCTTGACTTTCTTCTCTCACAATCCGAGAGGAACACTTCGGGCTTTCACCAAAGTCATTGCTTCTTTACAACAGAGATGTTGAGTGGAACACACTCTCTAACTTGAGCACACTTAGCTTAGGATGTGGAATTGATACTAAAGTGTGGAAGTTGGCTTGGAGAGTAGATTTGGGGATTGGGAGACTTGAGAGTTTCTCGTAGGTGTATATGACAATAAGAAGTGTAAGAGTTGTGTAATTGTGTCATAAGAGCACCTATTTATAAGCTCTAAGTGAGATAGAGCCGTTGGGACAAGTTTGGTAAGTGTTTGTGGAAGAAACACAAAACAACAAATTGCAGGACCCAAAACTGAATGAGTTCGGTCGACCAGATCGGGCTGAACAGTCGACCGTTAGGAAAATTTGAACTCGGTTTGGTCGACTGATAGAGGTGCGGTCGACCGGATCAGGCTATAACATAGGTACACTTAAGTTATCGGTCGAACACCGAATAGGGTTCGGTCGACCGAAAACTAACAGGCTCTTTGGGGTCGACAAACATGATCAAATTTGGTCGACCGAAACAAGGTCCACGGTCGATCGAAAACCAACAGATAGTTTGTGTTTGTCGAGACATCTTAAGTTCGGTTGACCGAACAAGGTCCTCGGTCAACCGATAGGAAAAATGTATTTTTGGGGTATTTGGAAAAATACGAATACGACTGTTGGGTATAAAACGACAAAACAAACAATCGGAAAATTGTGTTAACTCGGTCGACCGAAAAGGTATGGACGGTCGACCGAAACCAGGCAGTAAAATACTAACTAGGTAAATGATCACTCGGTCGACCGAACGGTCTGTTTCGGTCGACCGAACGTAGGCAGACAGTTCTGGTTTTGGTTTGGTGTTTTCCGGTCTAAGTTTGGGTGATCTATTGAAGTCCAAATGATATGAAATTTTGTGTGTGACTTCTATAAGGAACCTAGTGTGTGTTTGAGTAGTTTTTAGCTCAAGTATGCTCAATTACACAAAGTTCCTAAGACCCAAAGAAATGCAAATTACATGTCTTCAAATGAGCTTGATTACATGTCTTGACTTGAATCATTTCTTCCTTGAGTCTTGATCACCTGTAGAAGTTAGCACAAAGCAATATATATGCAATGCAATATGTGAGCTACTCTACGTTGATTATAATTAAGATTAGGTTGATTAAATCATCAAAACATAGATTAAGGTCAAAAAATCAACAATTATAATATTAGAGGTTCTTAATCCAAATTTTTTCTTGAATTAGCATGCTACTAAGAAGACGAATTAGTCGTCGACGATAACTTCAATTATTTTATGTTTCTCTCTCGTATCAACACAGTTGATTACAACTTTTATAATAATCAAATCCTCATAGTTTCCCAAAACACTAGGATTGACCGTTATGTATTCCCAAAATTGTTACATTTGCCAGCAGTTGCTTTTATTTTACCGGGTTTATATTCTTCTGGAATAACCTCTTCAGGAGATGTAATGAGTGACTAACTTTTATTTTCATTTCTACAAAAAATATATGTTCTAGTCCGTCCACGCTTCTGGCGTTGGTTGAGCTCAAATATATTTTACTATGTGGAGATCTTCACTTTATGTATGTGTATTATGTTAAGTAATACAAGACTTAGTCACTCATTTGTGATCAATTAAAATGTATGACAATTACTTGCTAGACATTGCAAGTTATCGATTTTATGAACTTCATGTTCAATCATACTTGTACGTCAATTCTCTTATGAACTCCAGGTTCAATATAATACATTTTCTTGGCATTCTTTAAGCTTATGACTTTCTCCCCTAATGCCAAAAAATTTGCCTCTATATATAATTGTTGGACTGGAAAAAAATACATCGCCCATCAGGGACTTCAAATATTTTAATATTATCAGGAATATGAATCCTGTTGAAATGTCCAATTTAATTTGAGGCCACTAAATTGTGGAGTTGGTAATAAAAAAATATGTTAAAGAAATCGCATATGGGAAACATTTTCATTCAATATCGTACAAGTAAAATAGGAGAACATTCATAACATGATGTATATCTAAAAAAATTATTCTATGAATAATATCAGCAGATATGCATATTAATATATCATGTATAAATTTTAAGATCACATAATGATCCATATTGAGAGATATATTTTATAAACAGATGGGCTCTCATTTTATTGTGTTAATCAATCGACAAACTTGACCTCATTTTTGTTAAACTAGTAAATGTCAATTAAGTTATCAAAGATACAAGATCACTGTCGATACCTATAATGAATAAAATGATAACTTCAGTTTAGCACTTCTGGGCTAGTATCTCAAGTTAACTCGTCTGAGTGTTATTTAAATATCTTATTACTTCGTATATGCACAATTTATTTTTCCACCGTGTATGCTCTTTTCTTTCACTATGCTCTGTAACATGTGCTTCAGGCACATGATCCAAAATACAATGTCATATAATGTGATTTTACAATAACTTATGCTTATGACTTTCAATCACAAGTAATACAAAACACAAGTAATCATATCCTACGAAAAGATAGAGTTCATGGATACCCACTTAGTTGACGAATATTCTCATTCTTCAATGGATGGTCATATAAAATTTCAATAACATTTGACATCATATCTGACTCAATTTATGAAAAATACAGGATCTTTGTCATATATTATGACCACCCATAATAAATATCAGTGACATATTATTTAGGGACCGCTAGGTCTAGTTTGACTATTTGACCTTTTTGAGAGTCACTTAGACCTCTTTATATTTCACTTGGATTTCTCTATTTGAAGGGAAAAATCGAGTGCATGTATGAAAATTGTAACATGAATATCACCATGTACTATATTTTAGCTTGATAAGATACTGCAGGGCCAATTTCTCAAGTTTGCTACTTCAATGGTCACTTGAATATTTATGACTCAATATGTGTTTCAGGCATAGTCATATGAATGCAACGATTTGTTGAGAAACTTTCTATTTTCTTATTGGACATGTACTACTGCTAGAGTACGTACTAATTATTCATATAGAAAGTGAAACAAAAATTCTCCCTTTTTAGGCACTTTATTATTCGTGATCTTCTAGTCATGAAATTTTGACTTTTGATGTAATGTGATGAACAAATAACAATACACATCAAGTTATATATAACAAAAACACAACCTTTTGATGATCATATGGATCCTTTAGGGACGATATGATTTTCAAGTAAATAATGATTTCAAGTAAATATTAATGAATTAGCCTTCCGGGTTAATGTACATATTGTATATTCAAAAATTAATGACCTAATTCTTTAGAGATGCGAATCTTGACATCAAATTCTTATACTAGATTATTACTTCCAGTAATATCTAATGTAACAAGTAATGCTTTGACATGCTAACAAAATGGTTCTTCATATCAATTTCAGCAAATCATGGATGTATACATATGCATAATCAAATAAATAAATAAATCATATGTCACACAAATAGATTGTCAATAATCAATCTCAACCATGAATAGTATTATGTCCTTTTGTTATGAAAGAAATTAAAGCTAAATCAATATACGATTATTGTTTGTCAGGGTCCATATGTAATGCATAAACAATTATCAAAACTCTTGTTTCTTTCTCTTGTCTTTGATATTTTCAAGAGAAACAGGTTGGATTCAACCTCCATAATCCATGATAAGTGTTCTTATCCATTATTTAGTATATAATTAAAAGTCATATTGTACAAGCATTAAAACATGATAGGTACATGCACGTGAAGGAACAAAAATATGTTCATTTTTATATTGCATATACAACTTATGAACACTTTTAACACATATACATGTACTACCTTTTTTATGCATACTAAAACATCTCAAATATGAATATATTATAATGTGCTTGGACCATATAATAAACATATGTTCACATCATCAAATAGCAATGCTGATTGTATGTAATATATCCTCTCATTTTTAATACAAATTGGCATGATATATTCTGTCCACCATGTGCGTAAATACAAAATTCATTATCACATGATAAACAGATATACAATCAAGATCTTAGGTAAAATGACCAAATACACATATATTTCGATCATTACCCTTTTGTCAATAATACAAATCAATAAATGTCAATTGAAACTTCACAATAAAGCAAAAGTGTGAATCATTTGAATTTTAGTGATTACAATAAATTAGAATCAATGGGCATGAATTTGCATTTATAAGTATGCATAAAAGAAACAACGAATATTGAAAGCTAATTATGCTAGTAAATCATTTACATCATTTGAGTAATAATTGTTGGCGTTTTGGCCTTAATCTATGTTTTGATGATTTAATCAACCTAATCTTAATTATGATCATGTAGAGTAGCACACATATTCTATTGCATATGTATTGCTTTGTGCTAACCTCTACAGGTGATCAAGACTCAAGGAAGAAAGGAAAATCAAGTCAAGACATGTAATCAAGCTCTTTTGAAGACATGTATTTTGTATTTTTTTGAGTCTTTAGAAACTTTGTGTAATTGAGATTACTTGAGCCAAAAACTACTCAAACACACACTAGGTTCCCTATAGAAGTCACACACAAAATTTCACATAATTTGAACTTCAATAGATCACCCAAACTTAGACCGGAAAACACTAAACCTGAACCCAAACAGTCTGCCCACATTTGGTCGACCGAAACAGACCGTTCGGTCGACCGCAGGATCAATTATCTTGTTTGTGTTTTCACTGCCCGGTTTCGGTCGACTGTGTATACACTTTCGGTCGACCGTGTGAACTTATTTTTTCGACCGTTAGTTTTGTCGTATATACCCAACGGTCGTATTCGTATTAAACCAAAAATACCCCATATACTTTTTCATGTATCGGTCGACCGAGGACCTTGTTCGGTCGATCGAATGCCCGTCTCTTGACAAACCCAAATCTCCTGGAGGAAATCGGTCGACCGCTAGACCTTGGCTCGGTCGACCGGATATATCATTGTTTGTCAATCCCATAGTGCCTGGTGCAAATCGGTCGACCGAACCCTATTCGGTGTTCGACCGATCACTTAAGTGTACCAGAGTCTTAGCGTTGGGCGGTCGACCATTACCTAATCGGTCGACCAAACTGAGTTCAAAACTGCCTTACGGTCGACCGTTCATCCTGATCCAGTCGACCGAATTACCTCAGAATTGGGTCCTGCGAGTTTCTGTTTTGTGTATCCTACACCAACACTCACCCAATCAACCCCAACGGCTATATTCTCTTTAATGCCTATATAAAGAGTTGTAAAACACATTTCTACACAACTCTCCCACTACTACTTGTTCAATACATTAGAGAGAAACTCCCAAGCTCAAATTTCCCCAATCCAACACTCCAAGCCTACACTTCCACACCTTAGCATCAATTCCACATCATAAGCTAAGTGTGCTCAAGTTAGAGAGTGTGTTCCACTCAAGTTTTCGTTTGTGAAGAAGCAATGACTTCGGTGAAAGCCCAAAGTGTTCATCTCAGATTGTGAGAGAAGAAAGTCAAGCAAGCGAGGGTGTTTGCGGTGCTTGTTTTGTAAAAGACGTTCTCTCCCGGCCTAGAACGGAGAGTGGATAGTGAAGTCATGAGCAAAGCTCGAAGTGTCGAGCGGAGCTTGCAAGAGAGGACGTAGGCGGTGGCCGAACCTCTGTAAAACCCCCGTGTCCATCGTGGTTCGCATTATCTTCCCTTTACTTGCTTCTTTAGTTTAAATTCCGCTGCACATATCATTGATTGTTTAACGAGTAGGTAATTAAGGTAAAAGTGATTAGTATTGTAGACCCTAACGATCCTACAATAATGACCCTTGTTAAAACAATTGAATTTATAAATCACTCCTTGTTTTGCATGATATAAATCGTCTAATATCAAGAAAAATCTTATCTTAAACATAGTAACATAGATATGCAACTTTGTTTTCATGCACATATGATTCGAAAAATATCATATTTCATAATACATGTGTATTTGACTTTCTTGTAATATATCAGTGTAATGTCAAGTAATAGCAACAAAAAAAATGGAATTTGTAACTCACAAATATTAAAGCATTCCGACTTGTGGTAAATTAAGGTGTCCACCATGATCCAGTTAGTTTCTCAATGTTATTTGCAAGATCCTCTAATTGATTGTATTGTTCAAGCTACATTTTTTGTTATAATAATATAATATAACACCGTGCAAGATCACGCAACTCATTACTCATGACATATTTGGATGGTGTTCTGTACATATACTTAATTCCTAAGTATAATCTCTTATAATCCTGGCTGCATTAATGTTTATATTTCATTTGATTGCCAGTTACTCTAAGCGCGCTCTCTCTCTAAGGACCAATAAAATAAGGTTGAGTTGATTATGATCCAAACACCAAACAATTGGAACTATTGTTGTTGTTTTTTCTTCTTTCATAGCTTGTTCCAATTCATACATGGGTGTGGCGCATTGAATTACGTTGCATGGGACATATAAGATCTAAAAGAAATTTGTACATTCACGATCAATGTCAATATCTAAAAGCCACAATGGGAAGAAAACAAATCAAATAATGTCGGGATAAAAACTTGATTTCGATTGGCATAACCAATCATCAAAACCACCGCTCATAAACTATGTCTATTATAAACATTTTTGTCAATCATATTATTGAAATTTAATTTTATGATATTAACTCATTTTTCTTTCTTTTTTCAAATCGACAACAATAGTTTGAAGGATGAATGATACATACATCATATTGAATTGCATACCTCCATTTCACGCACTACCAAGTCGATCCATGAGTCGAGAAAATTTTCCCACGATCAACATCTTCAATTGGTTAAGCTAGATGTATGATCGTGCTGATAACGTGTTGTGAAATGAAAAGATATGGAGATTTGGGGGAGAAAGATTAAGACTTTTCATTGCTATATTCTCATCCCATTACATAGCACAACCTCATATATACACAAATTACAAGCATTCATAGTCAATACTAATTGAAACATAAATATATATGTAACTAGAGGAGATGTTACAATACTCAAAAGAGAAGTTACAACAACTTATAAAGGTTGGAAGGTGAATCATCCATCATATATATAATTTCATAACAAAAACAAGTTATCTTCCTTGTTATTCAAAATACAACCTAGTTTTTTGAAGCTTCCATGTTTAACAAACAACAAGGTTTAACAAAAATAATGTTAACATGCATTAAACAGTCAATTAAGCCATATTGAATTAGCCAAAACATCACACATTTGATCTGCTATTTCTTTCTTTTGTTGTTGAGATAAATCAACTTGAGTAGTGCCTTCTTCCCATTCTTCTTCAGCTACTTGAGATGTCTGAGTATCATCTTCGATATCATTCAACTCATCGTAAAATTGTTCAAGTAAATCACTGGTATAAATACGCAACAAATCCATTACACAATAAAGCTTCTAGGAACACTTCAGTTTTTATTCTCACAATCTCACCCAAAACCAAAATACCCAGCACACACATTGCTAACACAATGAAACAAAAAAACAACATCAAAAAGTTGAAAAAGGTGGGGGATGAAAGACCATATTCATATAAGGCAAATCCATACCTTTGTTTTTCTTTCGTCACCAGAGAAGAGGATCGTTGGAAAAGGGAGTGACGTCGGAGGAGAGGTTCGTCAGAGAAGGGACCGTCGCTGGAGTAGGTCGTTGGAGGAGGAGGGTCGTTGGTAGAGGAGAGGGGAGTGGGTTGTTGGATGAGAGGTAGAGTTTTGTTTTGTGGTGTTTTCCTTTGGTTTCTTTGGGAGGGAGGTGAGAAAACAAGAGAAAAGATTTGGTAGTAATCCTTTTATACTATGGAAACCAAAGAAATCCATTTTCATTTTCTGGGGTTGACACAAGCATATGGAAAATAGTTGGTCAAAAGGATTCTATTTTCCTTTCCTTTGGTTTCTGGGTGCACAACCCCCACCCCAGTCTCACATCGGATTATAAGGAAATCCAACTCATTGTGTGGTTTATAGATATGGAGTAGCACATGTGGATAAGACTACTAGTGAACTTGTTAAGTCTTTGCCGCAATGCAGTAGAGGGAGATGATTTCAAAATATCCTCAGTAAATGTTCCAAAAGAAGAAAATAAATTCTTGGTGAGCTCGAGCTAACGAGCCGAGTCGAGCGACTCATGAGCTTAGCTCGAACCGAGTTCAAGCTTAGGTAGTGTGACTCGGTTCGCATTTTGAACCGAGCACGATGTCATAGACCTACTTCCTCAAGTAGCAACCATGTCGGCACTCCACACTATCACCCTTGGTGAAGTCAGTCTCTCATTCTCCTCACTTAGCTGGAGATGCTAAGTAGAACACACTCACAAGAAGGGACATTTAGAGGATGACAATCTCAAACACTCTTTGTATTGCTCTCAACTTGGTTGGTTCCAAATGAGGGATATGGTCATCCCCTATTTATAGGTGATGGCCCCTTTCTAGAATCTTGGATTCTAGAATATTCTTTAAGATATTCCCTTGGTACAAAATATCTACAAGTATATTCGTTGGAATATTAGTTGCTTGGATAAGGGGTCATGGAGTAGTCCCTCATTGATCTCTCCCAAAAGATCTTCTTGAACCTTGGAGATCGATGCTAACTCAACCTTCCTGCTTAGGGTATCGGCTACAACATATCCTCTTCCTGGCTTGTATTCCATCTTATAATCAAATTCAGCCAAGAAGTTTTGTCTTCGGGCTTGCTTAGGACTTAGCTTCTTCTGGGTCTGGAAATAACTTGTAGCTACATTATCTGTTCGAATCACAAAATGTGATCCCAAGAGATAATGCCTCAATGTCCTCAAGAAATGGACTACTGCCTCATCTCCTTCTCTTGGATAGTATACTTCCTTTCTGTCTCATTTAGCTTCCTAATCTCGAAAGTTATGGGATGAGCTTCTTGCATGAGTACCCCTCAAATAGCAAAGTCCGAGGCATCAGTTTACACCTCAAAATATTTGGTGACGTTTTGGTAGGGCTAGAACTGACTCCTCCATCACCTTCTTCTTTATCTTATCGAAGGCTTCTTGGCACCTCTCTGTCCATTTACATTCCACCTTTTTTTAGGAGCTCAGTTAAAAGACTAACTATCCCAAAATACCCCTTGATGAACCTTCTGTAGGATCGTGTGGGTTATGGGTCCACTAATCACTATTAAGCTAATCCCTAACTAATCAAACAATAAACGCAGCGGAAACAAATTTAAGACTAGTAGGGAAATAACAGAAAATGCAAACCACAAAGAGACTCGACGATTTTATAGAGGTTCGGCACCCCACCCGGGTCCTAGTCCTCTCTTGTAAGCTCCGCTCGACTCCGCGAGCTCCGCCTACGTCTTCACTAACCACTCCCCGTTCCGGGCCGGGAGAGAACGCCTTTACACCACAAGCAACGCGAACAACCCTCGCTTGCTTGAATTCTTCCTCTCACAATCCGAGAGGAACACTTCGGGCTTTCACTGAAGTCCTTGCTTCTTTTGACAACACTTGTAACTGAGTGGGATTCACTCTCTAATTGAGCACACTTTGAGTAGGATGAGTATATGATCAAGTGTGTGAAGTTTAGGCTTATAGAGTGTAGAATTGGGAGCTTTGAGGATTGAGGTTTCTCTCTAATGTATTGGGACAATTGGAGTTGGAGAGTTGTCTTAACAACAAGTCTTGATCCTCTATTTATAAGATCCTAAGGTTTTCTAGCTGTTGGGGATAGATTTGATTGAGTTTTGTGCAAGATACACAAAGCAGAAAATCGGGCTGCAAATCTGTCCAGAACCGGTCGACCGAAACTGATAAACCGGTCGACCGTTAACTTGATTTCAAGGAGAACGGTCGAACAACTAAATAATCGGTCGGACAAATGGGCTAGAACTTAACTCTACTTAAGTGAATCGGTCGAACCAAAGTATGGGGCGGTCGACCGATAAAGGGATTCGGTTGAGACAAAGGTTAATCGGTCGAACGAGAAATGTGTCGACCGATAGCAGGGAATTTGGTTTCTGAAAATATGTTCAACCGGTCGACCGAAACAAGGTCGTCGTTCGACCGGTTACCGAATGTATTTTGGGGTTAAGTTTTGTTTTATACGAATACGACCGTTATAGGAATACGACAAGGAAAACGGCCATATTAAAATCCGGGATCGGTCGACCGAAAAGGTAGAACCGGTCGACCGGTGGAGTTCGGTAAAATCACTGTGGAGAGTCTGTTATAAACCGGTCGAACTGGGAACTGGTTCGGTCGACCGGTTCACACAGGAAATCTGGGTTTAGGTTTTAAGTGATTTCCAACTAAGGTTTGGGTGATCTAATGAAGTCCAAATAAGGTGAAATTTTGTGTGTGACTTCTCTAAGGAACCTAGTGTGTATGTGATAAGTTTTTAGCTCTTGTATGCTCAATTCACATAAGTTCCTAATACTCAAAGAAAGGTAAAATTACATGTCTTCAATCCTAGCTTGATTACATGTCTTGACTTGATTTTTCTTCTTTCTTGAGTCTTGATCACCTGTAGAGGTTAGCACAAAGCAATATATATGCAATGAAATATGTGTGCTACTCTACATCATCATAATTAAGATTAGGTTAATTAAATCATCAAAACATAGATTAAGGCCAAAAAGCCAACACCTTCTATAATAGCTCACCGGTCCTAGAAAGTACCAGAGATATGTCACTCTGGTTGGGGTCTCCCACTCTTGGATTGCCTTCACATTCGAACCGTCCATCCCTAGCCTTCTTTGCCCGATAATATGGCCCAAGAAAGACACTTCCTCTTGGGCAATTGAGCACTTCTCCCTTTTGACATAGAGCTTGTTCGCCCTGAGCACCTAAACTACCATTCTTAGGTGCTCAACATGCTCTGCTAGGATATTACTATAGATGACAAGGTCATCCAAGTATACCACCACAAACCAATCAAAGTAGGGACAGAAGATTTTGTTCATCAAGGTGCAAAACGTGGCAGGAGCATTGGTTAGACCAAAAGACATCACTAACCATTTAAAACTCATACTTGATGACACAGGTAGTCTTTGGCTCATCACCTTCTGCAATCCTCACTTGATAATACCCCAATCTTAAGTCCATCTTAGTAAAATACTTGGCTTGCTCGAGCCTATCGAACAAGTCGGCAATCAAGGGTATTGGATACTTGTTCTTGATGGTCACATTGTTTAGAGCCCGATAATTAACGCACATCCGAAGGCTCCATCATGTTTCTTTTGGAAAAGCACCAGCACTCCATACGGTGCTTTCGAGTGTCGGATTTGCTCTGCCTTCAACAAGCTATTGAGTTGTCTTCTCAAGTCCTCCAACTCAAGCAGGGGCATCCGGTAAGGCACCATAGCAGGGGGTTTGGCCCCTGGCTCCAATTTGTTGGCTTTTTGGCATTAATCTATGTTTTGATGATTTAATTAACCTAATCTTAATTATGATCATGTAGAGTAGCACACATATTGTATTGCATATATATTGCTTTGTGCTAACCTCTACAGGTGATCAAGACTCAAGGAAGAAAGGAAATCAAGTCAAGACATGTAATCAAGCTCATTTGAAGACATGTATTTTATATTTCTTTGAGTCTTTAGGAACTTTTGTATATTGAGCATACTTGAGCTAAAATCAACTTAAACACACACTAGGTTCCTTATAGAAGTCACACACTAAATTTCATATAATTTGGATTTCAATAGATCACCCAAACTTAGACCGGAAAACACCAAACCTGAACCCTAACTGTCTGCCCACATTCGGTCGACCGATACAGGCCGTTCGGTCGACCGGATGATCAATTAATCATGTTTGTGTTTCCTTGTCTAGTTTCGGTCGACCGCACCTTTTTCTTTCGGTCGACCGTTTGATCTTATTTTCCCGACCGTTACTTTTGTCGTATATACCCAACGGTCGTATTCGTATTAAACCAAAAATACCCCAAATACATTTCATGTATCGGTCGACCGAGGACCACGATCGGTCGACCGTTTGTTCATCTCTTGACAAACCCGAATCTCCTGTTGAAAATCGGTCGACCGCTAGACTTGTTTCGGTCGACCGATTATCCAATTGTTGTCGACCCCAAAGTGCCTGGACGAAATCGGTCGAACGTACCCCTTTCTTGTGTTCGACCGATGACTTAAGCTTTCCTAAGTCGTAGCGTTGGGCGGTCGACCGTTGCTTAACCGGTCGACCGAACATTGTGCAAAACTGCCAAACGGTCGACCGTTCTTCCCGTTTCGGTCGACCGAATTCAGCCAGAATTGGGTCCTGCGTTTTCTGTTTTGTGTAATCACACTTCAACTCACACCCAATCAATCCCAACGGCTCTATTCTCTCTAATGCCTATATAAGGAGTTGTAAAACACATTTTAACACAACTCTCCCACTACAAACTTGTCCCAAACTTTAGAGAGAATCCAAAAACACTCAAAGCCTCAAATCTCCACACTTAGTCTTAATTCCAATCATACTCAAGTGTGCTCAAGCTTAGAGAGTGTTGCTCCACTCAAATTGTTGTTGTCAAAAGAAGCAAGGACTTCGGTGAAAGCCCGAAGTGTTCCTCTCGGATTGTGAGAGAAGAAAGTCAAGCTCGCGAGGTTGTTCGCGGAGTTTGTTTTGTAAAAGGCGTTCTCTCCCGGCCCGGAACGGGGAGTGGTTAGTGAAGACGTAGGCGGAGCTCGCGGAGTCGAGCGGAGCTTACAAGAGAGGACTAGGACCCGGGTGAGGTGCCAAACCTCTATAAAAACCGACGCGTCTTTGTGGTTTGCATTATTTCTTACTTGCTCGTTTAATTGTTTAAATTCCGCTGCATATAACTATATCGATAAAACGAGTAGGTGATTAGTTTAAAAAGTGATTAGTGGACCCATAACCCACATGATCCTACACAATTCAATCTTATGATCTACCTCTCTTCTAGGAGGTAGTTCTTTTGGCAACTCTGGAGGAATAACATCCTTGTTTTCCTCCAACACCCTCTGTATGGGTTATGAGACATATTCCTCTCTTGGCGCCTCATCTTGCTTTACGGACGCCCAAGAAGGTCTCTTCCCCTTTCTTTAACCCATTCACCAATTGCATAACAAACAAAGTTGAGACGTGTTGGGGTTTAAGAGAGGTCTTTACCATATGAGCTTCACCTTTCTCCATGATGCACATAGAGTTTGAAGAAGGAAGTACCAATGTGTTCACACTTTTTAAGAAATCCAGCTCCAACACTATCTTGTGGTCATCCATGGGAACAATAGAAAAAATGTACTTTCCCTTCCACGTCCCCAGATCCACATTGGTTGCATGTACCACCCCTTCAATAAGCCTAGCACCAACATTCACCGTCTTGAGCCTTCCTTTTGCATTCGAAATATAAAGCCTCAATCTCATTGCTTCCATAGGAGTCATGAAGTTGTGACTTTCCCAAATGTCTACCAGCATTTTGGGTTGACTTACCTCCAACCTTTGCCTCAACATACATCAATGTAGTGTCTTTATAGGTCTTTGGGGTTGTCTTGGCTTGCAATGCCCCTAGGAGATGAAGCAACCCCATGTGCCATACTTCCTCAGTCTTCTCCTCAGATTGGCTCGTCATGGAAGAGAGTGAGCCAAACTTTGGGCAATCTTTCAACTGATGAGGGCCTTTGCAAGCAAAACATCCCCTATTTGGAACAAATGATTTCTTGCCTTCATGATGGAAGCCCCTATCTGAACTTTTCTTTTGAGGCTTCTCCTTAGAGACAATTTCTTTGTCTGTTTCCTTCTTTTGGTCCCTCCCACCTTTACTCTAGTTTTCCTTTTGTTTCCCCACATCCCACCTTTCATATTCCATCAAGGACTCAGCCATCTCAATGGCCTCGTCCAGATTTCTAACAACCCTTATTTGTAATTCCCTTCTAGGCCAATCTTGGAGACCATTTAAGAAATGGAACAACTTATCATCTGGGTTTAAGCTTGGGATTTGGAGAATTATGGTGGTGAATTCTCTAATATACTCCCGGATAGAAGATTTGTGCTTAAGTTCCACTAATTTATTCCTTGCTTCATAGACCACATTGGTGGGATAGAAATGCATTTTGAGATCCTTCTTAAAATCCTCACATGTTTCAATGGGCCTACATAAGTTGTTTCTAACATCTTCTATCTTTCAATGCCACCATAATGAAGCAATGTCTAAGAGGTAATAAGAGACAAAACTGACCTTTTTGGCTTCCTCTTGGATGTTTACTCCAAAATATTGCTCCATGTTCCATAAGAAGTTGTCAACTTCTATGGCACCAAATTTGTTAGGACGGAGGATGTCTATCTTAGGCGACTCCCTTGCTCCTCCACCATTTTGCGAAGGCACGCTTGCAAATGGCTAGCTAATCCTTGAGCTCATCTTTTGATGCTTCAAGGAGCTATATCCTTTCCTGAAGCATCCCGACTGTACACCACATCTCTGCCTTGATCTCATCATCGACAAGATCCAAACGTTCCTCAACATTATGTCATGACATATGGACACTTTCTCATCCAAGGATTCCGCACTTGCACCATGACCCCGACTAGGATCCCTTCTATGCTTGTCTTTCTCATTCTCTCCCGTGGTAGGGCCCACATCCCTACCACGAGGTTCATCGACAACTGACCTCTTCTGGCTTTCAGTTTCTTTGCCATGGTAACACCTTACCCATTGGTGAGGCTTGAAACAAGGCTCTGATACCACTTTGTCACAGACCTACTTCCTCAAGTAGCAATTGTGCCGACACTCCACACTATCACCATTGTGACCATTGGGGAAGTCAGCCTCTCACTCTTCTCACTTAGTTGCAGATGTTCAGTAGAACACACACTCACAAGAAGGGACACTTAAATGATGACAATCTCACACTCTTTGTACAGTTCTCAACTTGGTTGGTTCCAAATAATGGATGATGTCCCCTATTTATAGGTGAGTTCCCTTCTAGAATTTTGGATTCTAGAATATTCCTTAAGATATTTTCTTGGTACAAAATATCTCAAAGTATATTCCTTAGAATATTTCCTAAATATTTCTATGCTACAAAATATCTAGATCTAGAAGCTTCTCCATCATTCCTGAGTCTTCTTGGGAGCAAAATATCTGAGGCATTCTAGGGTATCTCGGTTCTAGAATGCTCTTTGCTCTTCTATTAGTAGGACGTTTGAACGGAACTGCTTAATATTAACTAATCGATCTCATATCGATCAAACACCGTGAAAGCCCAAACAAAAATTAATTAGAGCAAACCAAAAAATCTCCAGAAAAAAAAGCAAAAAAATCAAGCACCTCCTGCAAAATGTCAACACCACATCCACCATCCTCATGAACAAATTCGACCCACCACGCCATCCCTTCTCCCACCACATGAAGAATCCTCCCGATTCCATCTCAACCCCGTTCTTATCCCGTTCCTCCTTCCCCACGCCATCGCAATGGCACCGCCGGCGTTCCGCTTCTCCGCTACTATTCTTGTTCTTCTCCTTGCGTTTCCCCCTCCCTGCTCATCCGAGCTGTCTTCAACCCTCGCCCTCCGACGCCCGCCGCCGACCCGGAGTTTGTGCGCCGAGCTCGTCCGGCCCATGGGGTACCCCTGCGTCGAACATAAGGTGCGTACTTATACCGAAGTTTGTGGAAAATATACCCTTATAACGGTTATCGGAAGCCTTTGTACAACAATGTTATAATGAGCCACCCGCGAGGGCTTACTGGGTAGGTTTGTGTCTCAGCCGTGCCTTCATTTTCCTGGTGATCGGTTGCTATGAGGTTGGTACTTGGTAGGGTTTGCAGCTCTGTCTGTGTTCGCAATGCCTTGGACTCGTGTGGGGGTGGGTCAAGAGAAGTTTTCTGTTAAAAAATAACGTGGTAACGAGCCATCCTCAAGGGGAGAGTGGAATCATATGCTGTGAGGATTGTGATATTCCCCATCGAGGTTCGAGTCTCACGACTTAGCTGGTGGTTGGTTACTGTGAGCCGAAAAAGTTCTCCATTTTCAAATATATATATATATATATATATAATAATAATAATAATAAAAAGTGTGATTATGAGCCAAAAGATGTGCCGATGTGGGTCTTCTAAATGGTTAAACTTTGTTTTATTGTCGCAGTCATACATTTCTACACTGTTAATTTTTAGTTTAGCAATTTCGGAATAGTAGTTTAGTACAATTTGTGTGACTGAAGTTATTTTACTTGTTGAAAATATAGTCCAACGTTGTTGAAATGATATTTTTCACTATATCTCACCTGAGTGCGGAGCTTTGAAGAGGAGGTTGACAAATTGAATTTGAAATGGTCATGTATCAGGCTGGCTGTCTTGTAGTAGTCACTCAACCTGTATTGTCCATGTTTGAATAACTTAATATTTCTATTGGATATGACTTCGACCGTTGCTGGAGCCATGTAATCAATTAATTTTTGTAAGAAACAGAAAAAAAATCCTTCGAAGGAGTGGAGTATTGGGAATGTAATCTCACATTGACATTGGTCAATTTGATAAGTGTAGCAAACTGTACCAGGAGAGGAGTTTAGTATCTCTAACAATCCCACACATGATGCCTTGTGATAATCCTTTTGGAAATGAATGGTTATAGCAGGAAACACTTCTTACTTTTAACAATCACATTCTATGAGTGTTGTTATTTGATGTGCTTACCAGCTTGCAATTTATCTCCATCACATCCCAGATGGTTGATATATTTCTTGTACTTTATCTTCGTGATTCAGGGATTTCTTTGACAAAAGTTCTGCTTTTAATTACCAATTTGATTTACAAACCATGACACATCTTTACTTAAATCTTATTATTTATTAGTATGAAACCTATGTAATGGATCAATGATGTTCCCTTAAAAATATGTTTGTACCAATCTTGTAAACTGTGGTTTTACCATTAGAATCTAGCTTCAAATGCTATTTTCCATAGTTTGTTTTGTCAAGTTTAGATAAAAACTTCAATGTTAACGTACACAATTTTCTAGTTAATGACAATATAACGTGATGTTCCTGAATATTTCTCATACAAAATGTTATGCAAATCACATCACATGCAAACATCGATCTTGCATCAAATGTACGCATGCGTATAGAGGAATTTAGAAGATAAATTAGCTTCAACATTTATAGGTTTAATTTTTTAGCAGAAAAAGTAAAATAAAATTGCATGATCCTCAATTCAGTGACCTGATCATAAATGCATCTCAGTAATTTTTTGGGTTCATTTAATTCATTATGTGATGCTTGTAAAGATTTCTTATTTGTTATTAATACCTTGACATTAAATATTTAAATAAAAGAGTGGTGGATGTATATAAGCTAACATAAGATCCAAATATTCACACTCATAAGGTCTAATGTGAGCTAATATCAACCCAAATCTGAAATCCAAGTTAAAACTTGAGCCCATGTCATTCCATTTAGAGCTCAAAGGAGTCCAATCCCAATCTTAACATTGGCACAACCTTGAACCACCTGGAAGGGTATAGCTCCAATTTGAGCCTCCTTCAAACTAATGCGCAGTGATAGAAGTTCAAGGTAGAGTATCGTTGGTCAACTATTTTGCATTCAAGTGGGTCAACAATTTATACCTCGAGATTAGTCTTGGTTGCAGTGCCCAACTTCTTTGTTGTTGTGATACTTAAAAACCAGGCCTTGATTTTTCCACATTTCCACTCTGGAAGTTTTTAAACATTAATTTTTTGTATATATAGTGCTGTCTTGACAGTTGACATGGTGTAGGTTCAAACAAAGGATGGGTATGTTTTAGCTGTTCAACAGATACCACATGGTAGAGAGACCATGAAGAAGGAACGGTCTCCTCCAATTTTTCTTCAACATGGTCTGTTTCAGGTGAATCCTATGTTGAAGACGGTGGTTGTGTTTCCCGAATCTTTGTGGCTTACTTATAAAAGTCAAACATACAAAATGTCATACTCATTTCCTTCTATACATATATTTTTTTCTTTCTTTTTTCTTTCGTAGTCTAACCTGTATTAAAAGCTAAACTTGCAGAAAGAAATACACCACATAACCTAGCAATGCTAAGTTATCATTCTTTTTATATTACTAAATAGATAACATTTTACCTTTTGATATCGTGTTCATACTGACGTTATGGTAACATCATATTGAATTGGTTTTACTGTCAAATCAAAACTTATTTGTGTTCACATTTGCACTAAATAAATCCATGGTTAAATCTACTCTTCGAATAAAAAATGATGCCTTTTTTCTTTTAGAATATTAACTGATATGGGTTTTTTTTCTCTTGAAAAAGAATAATTAGTTTCAGAAAAGTTGCATCTTCTTTTGCTTATTTAGGTCAAGATTTTTTATATGTCATTAATAGAGATTGGAAGTGGGATACAAGTAGGGGTGTAAACGATCTCTTATCGAGCGAGCCGAACATGCTTGAGCTCGGCTCGATAAGAATTTTGTTGTGCTTGCCGTTCGCTCAATAAGGATTTCGAGCTGAAAATTCCGCTCGTGCTCGGCTTGTCCTCTGCTCGCGAGCGGCTCGGCTTGGCTCGATAACTTATTGATATTGTTGTCCTAACAATCCACTTTTCAACGCACCCATTTGAAAAATAAAACAAAACAATACAGATTGACAAACAAAATCAAATAGAAACGCATATCAACCTTTGAAACACCACGAAAATAGTACGACAACATCAAAATTAAGATCATCCACTTGCAACACAATCTTAAAATCAAACAAAATATGGAAAGTACACCTAAAATCCACAACATAATTTGAACATGCTTAACCCCTTGATTGGTGACAATTCATCTAAACCATTGGCCACAACTTGTCTTTGAATGCGTCTAAGGTCTCTTTCCTGACGTACGAAACAACACAAAATAGTAAGACGCCATTTTATTTGTTTTAGTCCACAACTATATGTTTGTTGTAGTCAATATATATACATAAGACCACAACTATATGTTTGTTGTAGTCAATATACACCTAATGAATAAATGTTGGAAACTTGCAAACAAACAAACACATCAAAGAAAATGTGTGAGAACCAAATAAGCTCAAGCTGAGTTCAGAAGTCAAAATAAAAGCATTTGAAAGACTTCATATATGAAACTAAATGTAAAAAAAGGTGAACACATGAAGAATGATTAGCTATCAAATTCATAATTGACTTAAGTCTTGCCGGGATCACCATGGGCAACAAGGAGAACAAGAATCTAACCAACAAAAAATCCACTTTGGTTTAGTATTTTTTTGACCACCAAAACACAGCAAAAAGAATACATTGGTAAGCTTTAAAATCACAAGACAGGAGATCTAGAATGTCTTTTTGTTCTCTACTATGAAAAGTCAAATAGTGATTGACATTAAGCTGAAATAAGCTGCATTTCAACGAAAAAGAAAAACCCCCCAGCCTTTTGTGTATCTCATGATCTGAAAACTGAAGCATATGCTAAATCCCAAACACAAAAACCACTTAATCATGCTTCATTAGCTTAATCAATGTCATGATCCAACAAAAAATTAAGTTCTATCCCACATCCTAAAAACTCTTTTTTTGGGGGAATTTCTGCATCTTGCAAGCTGAAACAATATCAAACTCAACAAAAGTTCCCAACCTTTTGGGGTTTTCCCGAAAATCAAGACAAAAAACCACCAAAATTTGCATTTTTGTAACAGATCTCTGTAATTGTTTATTTTGTGAAGAACTGCAGTAAGTACTTCGACTAAAAAAATGCCATTTTCCCCTACAATCAAGAAGAAAACATCTTACAAATGCAAGGAGACGTCGGCGGGGAGGAGGCGTTAGTGTTTTGGAGGGGTAGGAAGAGGTGTCGTGAGGGTTTGGGAGGGTGAGGACATTTGAGTTTTGTAAATGAGTTCGGTGAATGAATAATTGGATAGAGTAATCGGGTCTGGATAGTGTAATCGGGTAATTGGATAGAGTAATCAGGTCTCTAGCGAAAAAATCGAGCGAGCATGGTCTGCTTGTGCTCGACTCATTTAGTTCGTCGAGCAGATTTCTTTGTTCATGCTCTACTCGTTACTAACTGATTCGAGTAACGATCCGAGCAAAATTGAGCGAACATTGAATGATCCACCGATCTCGAGCAGAACTTGACAGCCCTAGATGCAAGGGATGAAAAAAACTGAAAAATAGAAAAATATTAATGTGTTGCTTTTCCATGGAATGATGTAAGAAAGTTAGCACAACATTGTTCCTTACCAACAAGCAAATTTAGTTGAAGTAGATAGTGGTCCAAATTGAAATCCCACTAGGTTGATGTAACATAGATCGACTATGCAATTACTGTAACAACATACTGGATTTTGGTGGTCTGTCTAGAGGAAAGAAGATATTGCTCAATGTGATAATCGAAAATTGATGTCCCAAAAGTAAAAGAAAAAGTTCATTAAATTGATTAGAACTTAGAAGTGCTTCACAAATTTAGTACATACACAACAAAAATACAAAAACTAAGATTGCCTGTTAAAATTGATTTAAAAAAAAACTAGTTAGCTTATTCTTTTGAATTTGGATTCTTATTTCATTTCTATTTAGAAATTTCTATTTTGTAATATAACTACAAGAACCTTGGCTGGGCATGAAAATAGAGGACCTATTTCATATCTTATGTGTATTCACTAATTTCATTGATTAAATAAGTTGTCGGAGATCATATTTTGCAACATGTAGTTCTAATTCTATGATTTGTAATTTCTGCTTGTGGGCTCCTTGTTTGGGTTGCAGAAGATATACTTGAAAAACAAGAGAGAAGAAAGTGACTGAAATTTGATTTTTTTTTCTTTTTTCGTTTGAAATTATATTGCGGTGGAGTGCTAAATGAAGTGTTTTCTGCATTTGGAAAGACATAATCAAAACATTGATTATTCCTATTGTTATGTCATATTCGAATAAAAGTTGTAGGACCTTGAAATGAATATTGAACTTCAGAATTCCTCAAAGCCTCAATGGATATGGTAATTTTATCTGTAATGAATTGTATATTTCTTAACATTTTAGAAAAAAATCATCCCAACATTAAAATGTATTATGGTAAAGGCATTTACTTTCATTGCACTGACATGGAAGGATGTTTGTGTCTTACTAAAGTTTAAGGCCTCAATAATTATATAGGATTTTGAACCAAGTTTTTCTCAAACATCATTATGTTTTACTGAAGAGATTGTAAAACTTGATCAAGAGGTGTTTTCTTTCTGACAACATCAGTTATATGATATGTACTATATCTTATGCAATTTATTTCATTGCCAATTGTCTGTCTATTTATCTCATGTTTGAGTTGGTATGACATTCTCTAGAGTATATCATATAAGTAAATAGTACTTTACTTTTCCTGGAATGAAACAGGCAGGGGATACATGGTTTGTTAATCCCATTGATGAATCACTAGGATACATATTTGCTGATCATGGATTTGATGTGTGGATCGGGAATGTCCGTGGAACGCATTGGAGTTATGGCCATACCACTTACACTGAAAAAGAGAAGGTACACAGTTAACTAAAGACCACATTTGAAATTATCAACTTGGTCTTCTTAAGCATATACCCTTTTTTTGCAACTTTTGTCATGTAGCTTTGTATTATTTAGGATATATACTATATATATATTGTTGTTCACTGATCTGAAAATTTACAGGCCTTTTGGGACTGGAGCTGGGAGGACCTTGTTCAATATGATTTACTGAGCATGTTGAAGTATGTTCATTTCACTACAAAGTCGAAAGTTTTCTTTGTGGGCCATTCACAGGTTGTCACACAATACTACTTGATATTTATTTTCTGTTCACCGTTTTGTGTTACTTATTTTTGGTTTCACAGGGAACTATAATGGGTTTAGCTGCCTTAACCACACCTGATGTGGCCGAACTTATTGAAGCTGCTGCATTTCTTTGTCCAATATCATATTTGAATCATATCAGTTCAAGATTCATTCTTAGAGCTGTCAAAATGAAGCTTGATAAGGTAAATGTTACATATCACTACATACTGAAAAGAAACTGTGGGTGAGAATCGACCATCACGGCCAGAGCTTCTAAATTTTATTTTATTTTTGTACTGGGGAGGATAATGAGAACTAGTCCTTGATGTTCTGTATTTTGTGACCATCTTGCAGTTGCTTCTTAATCTTGGAATTCATGAACTCAATTTTAGAAGGTTCAGATCTTTTAGCCTCATCTATTTATCTGTACCTTTTTTTGCTGCAACAAAAAATAAACTTAACAAATCTCTCATGTTTGTTACAGTGACATGGGTGTGGAAATTATGGACACTTTATGTGATGTTGGCTTTGATTGTACGAATTTGTTAGCATCTATAACGGGTATTGTAACTGTCATCCTCGGTCGTATCTTGATTTTCTTCTACCCCTTTTCGTTTTGTTCTATCATGGGTTAGTTTTAGGGTGTTATTGATATCGTATTCGTTTGCTGATGACTGCAGGAGAAAATTGTTGTTTCAATAGTTCGCGAATTGACTACTATCTGCAATATGAACCTCATCCGTCATCGACGAAGAACTTGAATCACCTTTTCCAAAGTAAGTTTGACTCGAGAACTACAATTACATCATTATTTTATATTTTTAGCATATTAAAATGGAAGTGTTCTTAATACTTCAAAACTTGGGAAATGTCATTATATCTTTCACATTAACGTATACTGTTTGAAGTTATTAATATTCGTTCAACAATTGTTGCCCTTTTTTGATAGAAAGTTATTCTTTTAGACTGACATAAATAATAAAATGTAAGAAAATGTGATTGCCTTGAAACCAATTTGAGGGTTTGAGCTCTCTTTTTCTCTTACGATCTGAATTAGGTAAATGATGTAAATCAGCTAAGTTTGAGTAGACGTAGATGAAAAAAGCTTATGCTATTCAAAAATTAGTAAAGAATATAACGTAACACTTTCACTAATTCAAATCTGTCAAGGAGTTAATATATTTTCTTGGGCATATAAAGTTTAGTTAGGAACCATTGCCATTGTCAAGAAAATTCAGAATCTTTTTTATTATATGAATTTTCTCAACCATCGTAAATGGATTTTGACCAATAGAAAAAAATCATAAATGGATGTCATTTGTTTTGAATTGGAAATACTTTGTGCTTGTTTCTCTTCTACAAAGGTTCTAGTTCCAATGACTTAAAATGAGAAACTCTTAATAGGAAGTCAAATCCAATAGTTTGATAGTCAGAATTCGTCGATGAATAGTTTGACAGTTACTCATAAATTCATAATCCATTTAACAAATCATTTGATAGTTGCTCACAATCCGTTGACAAATGGTTGATCGTTCTAATAGTCAGAATTCGTCGATGAATCATTTGATAGTTACTCATAAATTCATAATCTATTTAACAAATCATTTGATAGTTGTTCACAATACGTTGACAAATAGTTTGATTGTTCTAATATGAGTATTCTTGCAGTGATTAGAAAGGGGACTTTTACCAAGTACGACTATGGCATTTTCGGAAACTTAAAGAGATATGCTAGTTTTTATCCCCCCGCCTATGATCTTGCCAATATTCCAAAATCAATTCCTCTATGGATGGCATATGGTGGCCAGGATGCATTAGCAGATGTTATTGACGTCAACCGAACAATCTTGGAGTTGCCCGTGGAGCCAAAATTGTTGTATCTTGACTCTTATGGCCACATTGATTTCGTCATGAGCGTAACTGCAAACGACGAAGTATACCCTGAATTGATTGGGTTTTTTCGGTCACAGGGTCAGTCTAGTAGCATGTAGTGGACTCTGTATCATGCTAATACTCGTGCAAACTTTACATGGTTATATACAAAGGAAAAGTAAAATCTGTAGTTGGACAGATCAAGTGGTCTCTTCTATGTACATAATTTTCAAATGTTCATATTGTAACTGAAAGACTTAAACTAGTAGAAGACTAAAAATTTCAGCTTTTACTACAGTATGCCCCCAACACATCCACCGTGATGAAATGCCAGGCTTGGTATTGTAGCGCCCTAATTAATGACTGGCAGGTTTAATTTTGAAATTTATTAGTTAACCAAGTTCGTCTTATTACGTTCACATGCCTCGTGATTACCACTCAAAATCGGGGCACTCAATGTAGTCGACACCCACAAAAATGGATGTTCAATTGAACACCTACAAAAAAAGAAAAAGTATTTTTTTCTTGAATATGGTCAAATTGTTTGTCGGCTTAATGTGATAGACCGCGTTATATTTGAAAACTTCATCGTTCTTCCTCTCACCGTTATTCCATGTGCCATGAAATTTGATTCCACTCTATAAGGTTTTTAATTCTCTGATCTTGTTAATATTTGTTTTGTAGTTTAGTCTATCGGTGCTTTTGTTTTGCACCAATGGTTATCTATTCAGAATTTCAGATCTTAAAAAGGTGGTAACCGCCTATTGTACGGATGATTGGAAACCCTAGCATTCGAACGCACGGTCTTTATAAGGAAATTAACAAATAAGCGTTATTTGATATATATTTTTAAAACATCAACGGTGCAGGGAAGAAATTTCTCTTTTAACTGTGTAGGCATCAAACATCGTCGCAAATTGAAAAGAAAGAAGAATTTAAATGAAACTTAAATCAGAACACTGTAAAGGTGAGCGTGAATAAATGTTCATATAAATTTTAAGAGCTTAGGTATGTAACGGGCGTGAACAACTAAATTAGATCATTGATTGATGAGTGTGTTATTAGTGGGAACTGGGAACTTTTTGAGGTGACGCCTACGTGTGTTATTATTTTGTCAAAAATCTTTCGGTACAAATGCTTGTAAAATTATTCTTCATTCTTAAACCATCATCGTACCTCCATATAATTCCAAGATGTATATAAACATACGACCATCATTCTTATGCTTAAACAAAGAATGAGTCTTCTACTTCCGAAGTTGGTCCACCATTTTCAGAGAAAAATATACCTACTTTGACGGTTTATATCCTCTGGATAAGACTTGGAGAACTTGATTTGATATGGAACGGTATATTAATGCGTATCACAAAACTTTAAATCATCCGCTACTGCCTTTGCATATGCTATCCATGTTGGTCATGCTGCCTTTGGTATTTGTAAAGACATGATTACTGGCCCGGTTGGCCATGCCAGGCCGGACCGGCAGGTCGAGTTCAGGTTATTGTCGGTCAGGTTTGTGGGTTTATTTTTTGATACCGGAGATATTCAGATAAAAGTAACTTATAAAGATTCATTTAAAAATACTCTCAAAATTAGGAATTAACCAAAATAATCGATTCAATGACGTCATTACCTCACTGACTATCCCGTCTACCCATCCAAACCAATATTGAAAATTTATTAATATTAATAAGTTCACAAATTCCAATTTTTTTCTAATGTGTCAAGTATTACAATTATAGATAGATCATTCGTCTTCGTCGCTGCTCTCGTTGATCTGCATCTTCTACATTCTATCTGCCACGTCCAACCAATCTTTCAAGCAAACACTTGTCTCGAGTTATCTATTGGACGTGTTGCTCTTTTTCTCGGTCAAGACTTGTTTACATGCGCTAAATGCAGACATAGACGTCACAATTGACGCCAGAGGAGTTAGTAAATCGGGTGCTAATAAAACACTATTGGAAATCTAGCAGAAGTTACAAAGAGTGAGAGAGAAAAGTAAACGAGAGGGAGAGAAGAGGGAAGAGAGAGAAGAAAAGGAGGAGAGAGAAGAGATGCATAAGGGAGCCACTGCCTAGCCCCCTGGCTAATGGGTTGTCGATCGGCCACCCCACGCCGACGTCGGATGACAAATTTTTGCTCGACAGAAGAGAAGAAAGAGAGGAGATGTCCACACAACCACATGAGGGTGGTTTGGCGCAGCCCACGAGGTGGTCTGACTTTTTCATGGCCGCTGGAACCACGGGTGCGACAACCCTGGAGTACGTCCAACCGACAGAGTGGGATGGCACAAAGGTCACGATATGCTCAAAGGAGGGGATTGTCGAGGAGCTAAAAAAGTCAGATCCGGTATTGATAAGCTACTTTGTGGACTTTTGACCTCATCTCCCAACACTTGACCACCTGTGGGGGGTGACCGAGAGGGTGGAGGTTATCTGCCGGCCCCATGGCTTCTTGCTTTTTAGGTTCATACATGGTTTGTGCACGGTGCACATCTTGTGGTGCAACGAGGTCGCTGGAAGTGCCCTTGAGAAGGCGAAGATGGCATCAGTCCCTTTATGGGCTCGCCTACCAAACGTTGACCTTCGGAATTGGTCGCCGAGAATTTTGAGTACCATTGTAAGTGTTTTGGGCCGCCCATTGCACATAGATGAGAGCACTCCTCTGGGCGACGACTGGCCTAGGCGAGGGTCCGCGTCGAGGTGGACGGAGGGTGTGACTACCCCCACACCGTGGAGGTTCAGGTTGAGGAAGGAAGTCGCGAGGAGGTGAAGGTTGAATATCAATGGAGACCGGCTTTTTGTGGGGAATGTTACATCTCTCCCCTCTCCCCTCCCTCATCCCTAACCCATCACCCCCACTTTCCTCCCCTTCTTCTCCATCCGACCTAAACCCTCAACCCACCTAATTCAACCTAACCCGACTTCCTCCTAGAGCCAACGACGACGAGGAGATCCATCGATGTCGTGGTGGTGAATTCTGGTGATGTATGCCACCCACCCTCTCATTCTGGTTCACGGGTTCAGGAAAGGGTGAGAGAGGTGACGAATGGTTGACCGGCAGACCGCACGCTTGTTTGCCAGAGCGGCATCGACAGTTGCTAGCCGCACGCGGGCTGGTGACACGTGCGGCCGTGCGGGTCATGCCACCACGCGATGGTGGTGGCCGTCGACCGCTGCATCCAACGTCCGACCTCTCAACAGTGACGACAACGTGAAGGGGTTAGGGTGATTTGAGTCGATTGGAGTTATTTGTGCGGTGGCCCCTGGATTTTAGTGATTTGTTGTGAAACAAATGAATTAGATTAATAGTTGGAAAATTTTCGGGAAAACCTTGGATTTATTTGTATTTGATTAAATGATTAATAATTGGAATATTTCCTGGAAAAACCCTGGGTTACATTGTATTTGGTTAAATAATTAATAATTGGAATAATTGTTGGAAAACCCTGGATTTGTTTATATTTGAATAAATATGAATAATTGTTTTAATTGTTGAAAATACCTTGGACTTTTCATAATTGTGGGAAATAATTTAATTTAGGGAAATTGCTCTTTTTCCTCGAACACGAGACTAGTGTGAGCTGTACGAATGACGTGGACCTAGTATGGTGTCAGGTTGGGGTGGTGTACGGGGTCTTGATTCAAGACTCAACATGGCTTGTGTGTGCAGGTGAGACGCGATAGGCGGCTGGAGGCGAATCAGACTTTGGACGCATCGACTGGTCTGTTGAGCTCGATTGTCATGTATTTTTCTACTTCTCTTATCAAAGTTTCTTGTATTTTACTTCCGCATTGTACTCTGACATTGACATTATGTTATGTTTTAAATTGAGACCTCGACTTGACATTTTTTAGTTAATGTCCATTTTTTGCTTGTTATAGTTGTGATTGATTGTTGTGTCACAAGTGCAAATTAGGGGTGTTACAAGGAAGCTCCAAGAGAAACAGACCAAAAATATGGTGAACAATGTGCAGGAGTGGGTGGAGGTTCGCCGACAATGAAAAGTTGGCGGCACTAGCATGAATCACGATGGGAAGCCCACCGAGGAGATGGTCGGGAGGGGTGGCACATCAAAAAAAGGTGGCCAAACAGAGGAAGCGAGAATGGATCAGAGGAAAACGTCGATACCAGATCCTCATCCCCAGGAACTGATGGTGGAATCGACGACATGCAGGATGACTACCGAAGCCTTGACCGGAGTTGTGGGGGTAGCAACTAACGCCATTTGGTCTAGAGTGTAGGATAGTGTATGGCGTAATTATTTGTAATCAACTTCTTAATATGTACTTAACATGCAGTAGAATCAATAATTAAAAAAGCAAGTAGAGAAAGACAGACAAACCACAATGGAGACAGTGATTTTTACAGAGGTTCGACACCCCAACCAGGTCATGGTACTCTCTTGCAAGCTCCACTCGATTCCACGAGCTCCGCTCACGTCTTCACTAATCTAATCTCCATTCTTGGTTGAGATCAAGCCTTTACACCACAAACTCGTGAACAAACCTCACCGAGCTCGGATCCTCCTCACAACCCGAGAGGGAAGCTTCCACCGAAGCCTTACAACCTTCTTTCTTGACAAAGAATATGTGTGACAAACACTCTAACTTGAGCACACTTGAATGGATAAGGATTTGAGCACAAGTGGTGAAGTTTAAGACTTTGAGTGTATAGGAATGAGATTCTTGAGTGAGAGAGTCTTTCTAATGTATAGAGCAAATGGAAGTATGACAGATGTGTAAATAAGGTGTGTGGACCTCTATTTATAGGCTTTTGGAGAGATATAGCCGTTGGGATTGATTTGGTAAAGGTTTGTGTAAGATACACAAAACAGAATAACTAAGTTCAACAATTATGTCCTAAACCGGTCGATGACACAGGTTCAACGGTCAACCGTTTCCATGAAAATAAGGAAAAGTTCAAAGTAACTAAAGATACGGTCGAACCAAATGGCTACAACTTAAGTTAACAGTAGAACTAAAATAGGGGGCGGTCGACCGTTCTGTGGGTTTGGCCAGGTAAAAGGTTAATCGGTCGAACACAAAAATTGAGTTTGTTCGATCGAAAATAACAAGGACTTTAAGCAAACCAATTTGTCTACATCCAGTCAACCTCTGTCGTGACATCGTTCTAACGGTGGCCAAAAACGAAATAGGGGTTAGGTGTATATATACGAATACGACAAGTATAACATTCATCCTAAAAAATATGGGTATATCGGTCGACCGAAAGATCATAATAGGTTGGCCGATGGAACTAGGTAAAATCACTTTTGGCGAACCGATTAATTGGTAGAAACGGTCAAACTAAAACTAGTTTCGATCGACTGTTCTACACAAACTGGTTAGGTTTAGTTTGAATGATTTTCTGACTTAGGTTTGGGTGAACTATTGAAGTCCAAATGATGTGAAATTTGGTGTTTGACTTCTACAAGGAACCTAGTGTGTTTGTGAATAGGTTACAACTTTTGTATGCTCAAGTTCACATAGTGTAATATCCTTAACCCATTTAGGGTTTTATTAGTGGTTAAGTGGAGAGAGGTGGTGACATGATGGCAGCATGGAGGGGGTGTGCGTGAACAGTGGCGGCGTGGGTGAGGGTGTAGGGGGATGGGTGCAGGGGAATGGCGGGGATGGTGGTGATGGGTTAGTTTTTAAGCACACCTCACATCTCTCTCTCTCTCTCACTCTTCTCTTATTTCGTCTCTCTCCCTCTCCCACAGTTGATCGAGCTCTGGTGGTCGGTGGCGAGGGTGGTCGTGTGGTTCCGGTGTGAGGCGTGCGGATGTGGACACGCGAGGAGGTTCCGGAGGTGACGTTGCGTGAGCAAGGCTCCGGCGAGTTTCATCATCTTGGAAGGTATGTCGGTTTATTAGTTTGGTTTGTTGCACCTTCGTGGGAGGGTGATGTAGTGGTCGGTCGCGGAAGGTCGGAGACCTCGCCAGCGGCGAGAAACGACGTAAAATCCTTGGCTGGCGCAAGGTTGCTGTCGACTGATTCCTTTGGGCGGTCGACCGATTTAGTGTAATGGCCCGACTTTAACCAACACCGGTCGGACGATGCCTTGTGGCGGTCTACCGGTAGTGCTTGTGCTAGTGGGTCGGGGATTTGCCTGTTGGTTTGCGGTCGACCGGTTTCATGTCTTCTTTCGACTGGAACTTAAGTGTACTGGATTATTATGCATGATTGTTCGACCGTTGTTTAGTATGTGTTCGACCGTTATATGACTTAGAACTGCTAGGATGCCCTGGTAGTTTTCGGTCGATCGGGACCCCTGAGTCGGTCGACCCGTAGTATTGATTGATGTTGACCAGACTCCGGATTTTGATCCCGTATCGGTCTACCGATTTTAGACTCTTGTTCAACCGTAGGGATTTAGGTTTTGCGCAGAGAGTTCGACACGTGGCAGACTTTTGGTCGATCGAACCTTATAGGAACGGTCGACCGGATTGTCTCTTTCGGTCGACCGTTTGTGCACAGAACTGAACTCCCGGTCCTTTTAGGATGCGAACTCTGTACACAGAAACCTGTGTCCTCACCTAGTGCGTGAGCCGGGAGGTGACGGTGGGCGTGTTACGCGTGCTTGCCCAGGGATCACCGTGTGGAAGAGTGTGGGTGTTCGGGATGTGTCACCTCCGTGTATGGATTGTGACTTGATGTGATGGATGGACTCATTGTAGTGTAGCAGGCCTGAGGGATCGCGGATCCCAATGTTTGATGTTGTGAGGGCACGCAACTATCGTTGGGTGAGGTGACTACCGGCCCTGATGACCCGACGGACTTCGGTCCGGACCAGTCTGATGCTGTGCCGGACGTATGTTGGACCACCGATGTTGTGCAGGTGATGCCGCCGATGCTGTTCTGGCGATGATGGGCCGATGTTGTTCCGGCTATGATGTTTGATGGGCCGATGCTGTTCCGACTATGTTTTCCTCAGCTGGCCACCTACTGAGATGATGATTGATGGACCGACCGAGCGACGACTCCGTTGGGGGTGGTGTCGGCCACGAAGTTACAAATCTGTTTCTTATGAAACGAACCTAGCGGATGCTCCTTGCCGAACCCCATGTTTAGTGTAGCCGCGTGTGGGGAGCGTCACGTCTTGTTCCGCTAGACTGTATGTGCCTACGGTAGGTCTCCTTGGGAGACCTGATGATGATTGTAGGACTGATGTCCTGTGTTACCCTTCGGGGGAACTGTTTTCCTTAATGTTAATGACATGACATGCTACTAGTATGATAGGTTCATTTGTACTACTGCATGCATATAGGTGAGCTTGGCATACGGGGGTTCTGATTGACATCATTTCATGCTTATATTTGTATCTTATATCCATTATTTTTCACCTAAACAATGCTATGTAACGAGTTTTATTTTTAGTTTTCAGGAATAAATAGGTTTGAAGAGATGAAGCATAAAAGGACCCAAAAGCTGGGCAAAAGAACTGAATTGTGAGATCCGGGGACCAAGATGCAAGGGAGAAGGACCTGAACGCAAGACAGAAGGACCTAAGAGCAAAACAGAAAACTCCACACCATCATGGAGAGTATTTTGACAATTCTATTCGGGTCGGAGTTCCAATAAACGAAGTAGATGCATCCAAGACCACAAAATACACTAAGCAAAGCCCAGCACAAATTCCAGATGGATCCGGATCTTATAGACTGCCAATTGGCGGTCTGGACCTTCCCGGATCCGCTAAGATTTTTCCTGGACATGTATTAGTGTTTGTTTAGGCTATTTTTGGTATTGGTTTAGTCCCACATCAGGGAATTGTCCCAGAGTGCCTTTTTCTATGGCTATAAATAGAACTCTTCACCTTCTAATGTAATCACTCCATATTTTGAGTGGCTATTCTTCCTACTAGAAGTGAGGTCTTGAAGCACACACTAAAGTAGGAGGATGCTACTTGAAATGTGAGTCACTTTAATAAATGTTTCTTTATTGTGTTGTTTGTTTTATGTTTCTTGCTTTACTTTATTTAATTTAATTTCATTAGTTTTAGTAGCTTAGTTAATATGCTTTCTTTGCTTAGTTTAATAATTAGTCTAATGTGTAGTGAGTAGTTCCATCCCCTTTGGGGGGTGGAGTAGATGTATATACATGCAAATGAGAATGGAATGAATGCTTTATTTCCAATGTATTGATAAAACATGAATGTATGCTTGCTTGTTTAGGATAGAATTTATAACTTGATGAGTTTTGCCAAAATGATTAGACACCTCTCATGCTTGTTTAGGTTCTGAAATAAACAACTTGTATATGTAAATGTTAATCAACTAGGTTGGTGAATGGATTGATAGGTTTTGCCATAACATTTAGACACTTCCTATGCATGATAACACCACCTTTATTTGTGCTTAAAGAATGTGTTCAACACCCACCTCTTTGCATGTGTGCACTCACTCCACCCCTTAAGGGTTTTCCATTTCTGAATTCCAGCACTCTTATTTCATTCTTAGTTAGGTTTTAGTTAATCGTTTATTGCTTTCTTTCGCAGTTCGTACTTCGTAGTATAGTGTAGCGTAGAGTAGGATAATCAAACTCTCTTCCATATTTTTGCCACTTGATTTTGTGCAAACGAGAGGCTGCTCACCTCCCTGAGGACGACCCGTATTTGCCACCACTTCAACGCGGTCGTGCACTTGCGGTTTAATATAAAACGAATCAATCAAGTTTTTGGCGCCGTTGCCGGGGAGGTGCCAGTCCAGACTCTTGTTTAGACGATTCGAGTGGATTTAATTTTTGTCTTGTAGTTTTCTCTGTCTCTGGAGGCTCAAATTGAGAAGGGGAAGCATCTGGTGAAGTTTGGAGGCGAGCTGAGAGAAGAACACCGCCAATCAGCGGTCTGAGACTGCCAACTGGCGGTCTGATAATTTTTGTTCACCTCTAAATTTCTGTGGAGTATTTCTTTATCTGATATAGTGATCTGGGACTCGATTTGGCATGTTTTGACTTATAGTTTGTTCCCAGATCAATAATCAAACCTCCTTTAAGCAACTTGGACCCTAAAACCCAAAGCAAAAGATTAGGCATTCTTTTTGTTTAGGTCATGCATCATGTATGTGACTTAGGCATGTAGATTGTCTTTTATCTTAGCTTTATTTTCAGTTGCTGAGAGCTGGCGTGAGGTACGCACCTTCTACTCTCATTCATGCATTTCGTATGAACATGCATTAGTTAGTAGGAAGTGCATTGAAACAAGTGTGAGTTGAGCGTTTGTTTGGAGAGTTGATTGTTAGATTAAGACTCCAAAATGCTACTAAGGAGGGGTTGTCCCATAAAAGATAAGGTGGGGGATTTCATCACCCTTTCCTTCGCCCCAAAAACTACACTAATCAAGAGCCTAATTTTAAAATCAAGTAGACATTGGCCCTAAGGACTTCGGGCGCATTAGGAGAGTGATCCGGTCCCGACCGTCATGACCTGATCGGCGTTGCCCACTTTGTCGATAGTAGGAGAGACGAGATCCCCGGATCTTGGCTCACTTGCTGGGCTTTGTGGTCCTCGTTGTAGGGAGGTGAGGCGTGTTGAGGCCGTGTGACCTCGCAGTTAGGCGTCGTCTAGCTGTAAGGACCTATAGCGACCTTAGGATTGCTTGAGCCTTGTTTGCTTGTGTGCTTCTACCTGTACCCATCCGCCATAGCATAAGGACTTCTTCCCTTCTCTCCTGAGTCATTCTTTCTCTCCTGTGTCCCCATGTCTTCTCCTCTACGCACATTCTTTGTTAAAAAAAAGAAGAAAAAAAGGTTTTGGTGTGTGTGCACCTTTGTGCATGCTTTCGTGGACACGAGACGAGAGTGGTCGTTTGACGAGGAGCGTTGTCAATCCGGCTTCGGTCATTGATTTCTCGACACCTTCCTCCTCTCGTGTCGCACACAGTCCGGGTTGAATGGCTGCTAATTTCCGAGGGGAGGAGTAGTTGCTGGACCCACCTGTTCGACCTGTTCTTCTAGTTGTCGTTCCCATACCTCTCCGTGATCGATGCTACCCGAGCCGTACAACTCTACCCTCATGCATCGTATTGCCAGAGGCTAATGGGAACCATTTTGAGGTTAAGCCTCAGTTTATCTCCATGCTCCCTCATTTCACTGGGAAACGTGACCCCTATATCTTTCTCAGGGAATTTGAGGAGGTCTGTGCTATGTTCAAGCTGCAACAACTTAGCACAGACTCCATCCATCTTAGGCGTGTCCCCTTTGCGCTGAAGGATGATGCCAAGAAGTGGTTGTACAGCAACCAGGCGAATTCCTTTAGGACTTGGGATGAGTTTCAATCTGCATTCCTCAAGAAATACTTTCCAAATCATCGGACTCAAAAATTGAGGAACGGAATCAATTTGTTCTATCAACTTGAGACCGAGACATTTCATGCATATCTAGAGAGGTTCAAGGAGCTACTTTCCTCATGCCCTCACCATGGCATTGAGTTGTGGCGTCTTTGTCAGATTGTTTACGAGGGTCTTCACATCCCGTCTCGGACGCTCCTTGAGTCCATGTGTCAAGGAGAGTTCTTAGGAAAGGATGAAAGGGAGGCATGGGCTTTCCTAGAAGACCTTGCTGAGAAAACAATGCAATGGGAGAGTGTAAGGGAACCACCTGCATCATCTAGTATACGAGCGAGGATCACGAATGCAAACTCGACTAGCTCGGGTGCCGCATTTGCTATCGATACCACTACGGCCACTGAGGCACGCATGGCGGCTTTAATGCGCCGTATGGATTCGATTGAGCTCCAAAACAAACAAAGTGCACCTCACATATCCACATCTGGTCGAGTTCCCTGTCATTCATGTGGTAGGATAGGTTATATAGAAAGTGAGTGTGCGTCCATTCCTCCTGAGAAGGAATGTGTCAACGCCATCTATGACAGAGCTAGGAATGACCCATACTCATCATCTTATAATCCTGGATGGAGGAACCACCCTAATTTTTCATGGAACCAAAATAATGCCCCGGGTGGTCCTTCAACCTCCTCTCGACCACCTAATCAACCACACCAACCTCCCATGCATGCTCATTCATATCAGCAACCCCAAGTTCCAAGCACCAACCAACTAGGTTTCCCAAATTCTAACAACTTTGAAACACGGTTTAATTCGCTTGAGAACTTGACTCGTGGACTTGAGAACTCTATGAAATTTTTTATGTCATCCACAAGTCAAGTTCTCACTTCAAATCAGCAGACATCCAAATCTCTAGAGCTTCAGATGGGCCAATTGGCTCAGTCTGTACATGAAAGAGAGAGAGGGTCTTTTCCTAGCCAGCCTGAGGCTAACCCCCGCATGTACCAGCAACAACACATGCAAAATGAGAATGTGGTACCTCGGGGGAGGCAAGTGAACCATGTGGACGAACTTGTGCACCATGTCAATTCCATTGTGACCTTAAGGAATGGAAAGCAGGTTGACAATCACATTTCCTTGCCACCACCACCACCACCACCACCATCTATGCAGCCCCTCATTGGGAATGGTGGTGAAGAAGAGGCTGAGGGTGAGGGTAATACACCAACGCCTCCTTCTCAGGCACTGCAGAAAACCTACCTGCCAAAAGCTCCTTATCCAAGTAGGTTAACCAAAAAGCAGAGTGACACAATGGACAAGATATTAGAGGTGTTTAAGCAAGTAAAGGTTAACATCCCCTTGTTGGATGTCATCCAACAAATACCTCAATATGCCAAAGTGTTGAAGGATCTCTGCACAACCAAGAGGAAGACCAATGTTCCTAAGAAAGCATTCTTGGCTGCAAATGTAAGCTCACTTTTGTCCAATCCCGCCTACACAAAATACAAGGACCCTGGGTGTCCTACTATTCAGTGTACGATAGGGGACACTAGCATGAGTAATGTTTTGCTTGATTTAGGATCAGCTGTCAACCTCCTCCCATTTTCTGTTTATCAACATTTAGATTTGGGAGAATTGAAACCAACTAAGATCACCCTCCAACTGGCGGATAGATCCATTCGTATTCCAAAGGGGATTATCGAGGACGTGCTTATCAAAGTTGGAGATTTTATATTTCCAGTCGATTTTGTTGTCCTCGATACCAATCCTGTTGCGAACACCCACTCTCAAATACCTTTGATTTTGGGTAGACCATTTCTGGCAACTTCCAACGCCTTAATTAATTGTAGAAATGGTCTCATGAAGCTCTCATTCGGTAACATGAGTGTCGAGTTTCATGTGTTCAACTCTGGTAGGCAACAAGAGCCCATGGATCAACCTTTAAATCTAAATCTCATCAGCCAATTGGAGAAAGCACCACCAAATCAACGAACACCCCTAACACCAAGACAACCCATTGAGAATGTTTGTGGGCCCAGCGAAAACTCATTGCCTGTCTTTGCAATGCAACAGAGTGAGCTGGCATCAAACATAAATGTCCAAAAGGAGTGTTTGTTGCATGATTCAGTTGAGAGTACTAGTGAGAGTGAGACACCTCATCATTTGCCTATACCAAAAGGTGTCTCTACCTCATGTCCCATGGCCATTGAGCCATTTGAGCTTCATCTTGACTCCAACAAGGACCCACCTATGACCGAGCTTATGCTTGATGATCTAAATGATAGTGAGAGGTCCTTGTTGGATGACTTGGGGAGATTGACTTGGGGAGCTTATACTTGGGGGTATTTGATTGAAATCATTTCATGCTTATATTTGTATCTTATATCCATTATGTTTCACCTAAACAATGCTATGTAACAAGTTTTATGTTTAGTTTTCAGGAATAAATAGGTTTGAAGATATGAAGCATAAAAGGACCCAAAAGCTGGGAAAAAGGACTGAATTGTGAGATCTAGGGACCAAAATGCAAGGGAGAAGGACCTGAACGCAAGACAGAAGGACCTAAGAGCAAAATAGAAAACTCCACACCATCATGGCGAGTATTTTGACAATTCTATTCGGGTCGGAGCTCCAATAAACGGATCTTATACACAAAGCAAAGCCCAGCACAAATTCCAGATGGATCCGGATCTTATAGACCGCCAATTGGCGGTCTGGACCTACCCGGATCCGCTAAGATTTTTCCTAGACATGTATTAGTGTTTGTTTAGGCTATTTTTGGTATTGGTTTAGTCCCACATCGGGGAATTGTCCCGGAGTGCCTTTTTCTATGGCTATAAATAGAACTCTTCACCTTCTAATGTAATCACACCATATTTTGAGTGACTATTCTTCCTACTAGAAGTGAGGTCTTGAAGCACACACTAAAGTAGGAGGATGCTACTTGAAATGTGAGTCACTTTAATAAATGTTTCTTTATTATGTTGTTTGTTTCTCCTGAAGCATAGTCATCGGATGACCGTGTCACATTCGGTCTACCGAAAATACTTTTTCTCGGTTGACCGTTCACACTCGGTGAACCGAACCCGATTGTCCAGGCACTCTAGACAATTTCGGTCAACCAATTGTGCTTACCCGTTCCGCATTCGGTTAACCGATACGAAGATACCCCGGTCGACCGAACCCAGAACGGTTCACCGTGTGTGACAACAATTTTGCCTTTGTCAAATTTTGGATTTATTTCCAACAAAATTTGATCTTTTGGGGTTTTTACCAAATTCACATCTTATGTAATATATTATCCTATTAATATTAAATTATTACACCCCATAAAATATACACCTCATATGAATTTATTATGATTCTAATTATGTCAATTCTCATGACATATTAATTTTATTCTTTCACCACATGTGTCCTATTTTCACATGAAACTCGACACATCATATGAACTTAAAATCAAGCCTTTTTGTTTTCCAGTTTGGTGGTGTGGTCTATAGGAGGATCTAAGCCAAATTGGCAGCGATATTAAACATTTAACATCTCAAACTATAAGCGGTATCTAGCTACACATTATAGTTACCCAATTAGCATAGATGTCTTTGTTCCACCCGAACCAAAACACGATCCATTTAGTGATGTAAGTGCACCACTTGTGTCCGTCCCTTACCTCATGATATTAAGAATATATACAAAGTAGAAATGTGTCATCTTTGTATTATATTCATTTCTTGATCTCTCTAAGCTAATTATAACTATGTAACTTAACTCAAGTTACATTGTGTACATTATAATTTTGCTTTATCAAGGAGCCACTAATATCATCATTCAATTAAGAGAGACAATGATAATCGTTTGAGTGGCTGTCTTTTCCATCACAAGTTATGTTCAACCAACTATTGCCTTTATCACCACACTCATTGATAGCTTTTGACAATAATCAAATTAAGCACTTTTTGAGTGAAAAGATATAAGTCTCATATCTTAGGATCCAAGACACAGTAAAACATTAATGACACGAAACACAATTCCATAATGTTTTACTTGTTAGGTCTATTCAATATATAAAAGTAATATTTTCCTATTTTATATACTCGTGTCGTCAATTATTTGTAGAGCTACAACAATCGATGACCAACACGACAATCTTATCTCAGTGATTAATGTTCCATGTTAATTACCATAATTGTGAATAACTTTTGATTTATGTAAACCATTATCTTTTAGAGCTCTACAGTTAAGGACCAAACGCATCTTCCTTAACACTTCCAAAAGACGAATACCATAATCAAGGAACAAAATATTTGCACATCCAATTCATAATAATTGACATATAAAAGTAAAACTTTTAGAACACATTCCTTTCGATCTCCCACTTGTTATTAAAGTTTTCTCTCACATACATTCTCAATGTATAAAACAATAATAACTAGAGTAACGCTCTCTAATCACTCATCAAGCCAATCCACATGGTTCCTCAGACCCATGGACTCGAAATGCATTTCGCCCTTGGCTTGCGATAAATGTTTGTTGAATGGATCAGTTGTGTTGTTGCTTGTGTCCACCCATAATAAATTTATTTTGCCTTCGTCGGTGGTTGAGTCAGCCGTAGTGATTTGACTCCAACTACGCTAGCTCATGGCTCTACCTTCCAGAATGATGACATATCATTATTGCGACCTCATATCGTCGGGATCACTCATGAAACTCGCATACGAATAGCCCTCGGCTACTAACTCTTTGTCCTCCATAAACAAGAAACTTTTCTTTGGTCTGGTTAAGGCACCTCAGAATATTCTTGACCGCAGTCCAACGCTTAGGACCGGTGTTGGATTGGTGACGACTTGTCACGCTTAGATCATACGAGACATCGGGTTTTGTGCAAGTCGTCGCGTACATGATCGATCATATTGCCGAAGCATAAGGGATATCTCCGATGTACTCCAAGTCTTTACGTGATTCAGCACGTTGAGACTTCTTGAGTTGCACACTCATACTCATTGGCACATTGCCCTTTTGGACTTGTTCATGCTGAACCTTTCCAAGACCTTGTCAATGTATGTACGTTGACTTAGGCCAATGATTCTACGGGATCTATCTCTATATATCTTGATTCCCAAGATGTATTGAGCCTCACCCATATCTTTCATCGAAAATGCAGATTTCAATGAACTTCTCGTTTGCTCAAGCAAAGGTATATGATTTCCCATGAGGAGTATGTCATCGACATATAAGATCAAGAACACTATGTGACTCCCACTAACCTTCTTGTATATACAAGGCTCTTCCTTACTTTGGACGAAGTGAATCTTTTTGACTTCTTCGTCAAAGCGTTTGTTCCAACTCCTTGATGTTTGCTTCAATCCATAAATGGATCTTTGAAGCTTGCATACTTTCTCGCTATTCTTTGGATCTTCAAAACCTTGAGGTTGTACCATGTACACATCCTCCTCCAAGTTCTCATTAAGGAACGCCATTTTGACATCGATTTGCCATATCTCATAGTCATGAAATGCGGCAATAACGAGCATAATCCGAATAGACTTGAACATGGCAATGGTGAAAAAGTTTCATCATAGTCAATTCCTTGAACTTGAGTGAAACCTTTAGCTACAAGCCTCGCTTTGTAGGTTGTCAAGTTCCCATCCATGTCCATCTTCCTTTTGAAAACCCATTTATTTTGAATGACCTTTTTTCCCTTGAGGAAGGTCAACCAAGTTCCATACTTGATTATCATACATGGATTCTATTTCGGATTCCATGGCCTTAAACCATAGTTTGGAGTCCTTTCTTTCCATTGCTTCTTGAAAGGTCGAGGGATCATCAATATCTAGTACCATGATCTCATGAAGTCCCAAATACATATCAGGTTTCTTCCTTTCCCTCGTTGACCTTCTAAGTTCCTTTTCTTCTACGTGTACTTCTCGGACTTCCTCCACAATTTCTTGTGGAATTGGTTCGCGTTCGATTCTCGAACGTACACTAGGTGGGGAAGATTGAGTTTCTCTCACAATTTCTTGCGAGGGTCTCTCACTCACGCTCCCACTAACCAAAGGAACCTCGGTTGGGCCTTCATCATCTTGAATGTCACTATTCATATCATGATCTTGTAGAATATCTTGAGTCTCCTCAAGCACAACTCTACTCCCACTACTTTTTATTCTTTCCAGAAATTCCTTTTCTAGAAATACGACATCCCTCTCTACAATCACTCGATTGGAGGTTATTTGCCAAAATTAGTATCCTCTTGTCTCACGAGGATAACCTATAAAGAAGCATTTATCCACTTTTGGTTGAAGTTTGGTCGACATCAATCTCTTAACGTAGGCCTCACAACCCCAAATCTTGAGAAAAGTGAGCTTAGGTGTTTTACCACCCCATAGCTCATAAGGCGTTTTCTCTACGGATTTGGATGAAACATTGTTTAGTGTGTAAGCCGCAGCTTCTAGTGCATAACTCCAAAAGTAAAGCGGCAATTCAGCTTGACTCATCATTGATCGAACCATGTCGAGTAATGTCTTATTCCTCCTTTCGGATACCCTATTCCACTGAGGTGTACCGGGAGGGGTGAGCGGTGGTACAATACCACACTCCTTTAGGAATGAGTCAAATTAGGTACTTAAGTACTCACCTCCGCGATCTGTTCGTAGAGACTTGATTTTCTTGTTGAGTTGGTTCTCTACTTCTTTCTTGAATTCCTTGAACTTGTCAAAGGATTCACTTTTCTTTCTCATTAGATAAATATAGTCATAACGACTATAGTCATCCGTGAATGTAATGAAGTACCTAAGACCGTCTCTTGCACTAGTACTCATCGGACCACATACATCAGAATGTATCAAATCCAACAAGTCATTCGCTCTCGGTCCTTTCTTCTTAAAAGGCATGTTGGTCATTTTGCCCATTAGGCAAGGTTCACACGTCTCCAATGATTTAAAATCAAGTTGACCAAGAAGGTTAGCTTCTTGCAATTTCTTGATGCGTTTTTCATTTATGTGACCAAGACGATAGTGCCACAAGAGTGTATCATTCACGTGAGTAGTTTTAAGCTTTTTGTTATTGATGTTTAAGATTTGTTTATTATTCAATTCAAGCAAATAAAGACAATTCCTCACGAATGCATTTGCATAGAAAATACCATTCTTCGATATAGACAAGCAAGAATTTGAAATATTTATATTAAAATTATCCATATCCAAATATGATACAGAAATAATATTCTTGCTAATCGAAGACACATAATAACTGTTCTTTAAAGATAAATTTAAACCACTAGATAATTAAAGCTCCACAGAACCTTGCGCAATCGCAGCAACGCTCGCACCATTTCCGACCTTCAAAATCATCTCGTTCTTCACGAGTTCCTTCCTATCCTTTAGTAGCTGCATATTAGAAATTATGTGAGCACAAGATCCGGTATCAATTACCCAATCATGGACAAATGTGGCTAAATTTATCTCAATAACAAATATACCTTTGGCCTTTTGGGGCGCTTATGTTCAATCACTCCATTGTCAAGGTCTTCCTTGTACTTGGGGCAATTTATCCGGATGTGTCCCTTTTCACTGCAGTGAAAGCACTCCGTGTTGGGAGTCAGACATTTTGAAGAATTCCCCCTCGAGGCACTCACACGAGCACCTCCTACTCCCTTGCTCTTGGTTGACGTATTTTTGGTGAATTTGCCTTTACCTTTGGTGATCTTGTTGCTCCCTCCATGGATGGCGAGGACGTGCTTGTCCCGACCCTTGCCCACGTCAACTTCAGCTGTTTTGAGAGCGTTGTGAAGTTCCTCAAGACTCACCCCTTTCTCACGCACATGATAGTGCATAATGAAGTCCTTGTAGGACGGGGTTAGAGAGCCAAGAATCAAATCTTCCGCAATGTTATCGGGCATCGGGGAAGAGAGCTTCGACAACTTCTCAAGGTATACTTGCATCGTGAGAAAATGCATGGATACCGATGTTCCCTCCGCCATGTGGCACCTTGTGAGTGCGATGGTGGTCTTATAGCGCTCTTTTCTAGCACTATCCATGAACATCTTTGTTAAAGCTTACATGGTCTTCTTGGGTTTTGAATCGAAGTATTTCGCTTGAAGCGAGTCACCCATGGAGGCTAACATTAGACCGTGAACCTGGTTCTCTTGGTCTTCCCACTTGGCTTTTGCCTCTCTCTCACTATTGGTTGCCTTCTCATTTAATTTTGGGATTTCACCATCCAAAATATGAGATAGTTTTTCAAACTTCAACACGTTATTGAGCTTGAGTTGCCAGCTTATGAAGTTTGAGTCATCATTTGTCAAAGGATGTTTTTCAATCATAGATCGCACAATAGGTTGAATATTTGACATATTTACAAAATAAATTATATGTGATTTAATGTCAATTTTATGTTTTAAAAATCAATACCGCAAATAAAAAGTTGTCCATAAATGCAACAATTCAAGATCCTATCAATTATAATATAAACTAGCTAGGGGCTATCAGATATATTATAAAATTAAGGTAAGAAAACATTTTTCTAATCATAACCATTTCGAAATATCACAACATTTGCATTGTCAAACTCTTATGACTCTTGTCGTTTTAATTAAGAGGGAATTTGACTAATCTTCGTAAGAAACACTCTCTTTCTCAAAACCGAGCTAGGGCTCCGGGTCTTGTTAAGAAAACTTATTTCATTTGATACGAGATACGTTTATCCATTGCATTCACAAACAAATATAGTCGGTGTCCACTAAGGGTGAATCGCACCTCGTACATCTATTCATGGCACAACAATAGACAACCTTATATCTCCCACTTTTCCCAAACATTTAGTTTATCATGCATCTCTAAATCAAACAATTCTAAAACCATTTGAAATCCTTTAAAATGATTTTATCCATCCATAGTTCAAATTACAAAAAATTTGAACCGCTGTTTATCCAATTTCCAAAAATAATTTTTTAAAGAAAGATAAACATATGCCTTTTTCGTTTTGTCGATTCTTTATAAAATAATCATTTAATTAAAAACGAAAATTCTATATATTAGACGTAAGTCTAAATTTCAATTCTAACATTCGCATGATGTGTTTCAAAATATTTAAAACTATAAAAAGAATCAATTAGAATTAAATCAACAAAACTATCGGAAAACTCGAAAAAGACATAGAACACGAATTGTTTCCATCGTAGATGGTAAACAAAAATTAATTATATAGTCTAATCATTGAAAATATGAACTAAATTCTCTGATACCACTGTAGGATTTTGTGTCCCTATGTATTTATATATTTTAAAAAATTTAATACAATATACAAGATCGATTTCATACTTTCAAAAATTTTATGTACATTACTTTGTGTTTATTTTAATATCATGCAATCCTACATATATTAAAATAAATCACAAAGAAAGAATCATACCCAAAGGTTCTCTAAAACTTTCGAAGATCCGGAGTCACGTTGCCTGTAGAATCGTCCACCGATTTGCCTCCGAGTGTTCACCAAACTCTAAACAAGATTAGAGAGAAATGAGCTAGTAAATCATTTTCTAATAAGGCTTAGAATCTAGCTAATAACCCCTCTTTGAGCTCGTGAGATTTCTATCTCCTAAACTCAAAATTAATAAGAGATTTTCGTGGTAATTAGAAGAGAGATTAATGAGAAAAAGAATTTTTGCATTAACATAAACAAGTAGGATGATGGTCCTTTTATAGGCTCCCAAAACATCCTTATCAAAAACTATTCTTTAGTCATGATCTCTTGCTTATTCTCTCCTAAAATTAATCTCTAATTTCCACATGAGCATCCTCAAAAACGTTTTAATTAAATCTACAATTAATCCACCAATGATCTAATTAATCTCTTAATAATTCAGGCAGAAATCGCACTGTTCGGACGATTCCACATGAGAAAAATTCTCTGGAAAAATTCGGACGAACCACGTCTTCTCTTCGGTCGACCGTTGACTCACTAAAATTTCTCCTATAGCATAGTCATCGGATGACCGTGTCACATTCGGTCTACCGAAAATACTTTTTCTCGGTTGACCGTTCACACTCGGTGAACCGAACCCGATTGTCCAGGCACTCTAGACAATTTCGGTCAACCAATTGTACTTACCCGTTCCGTAGTCGGTTAACCGATCCGAAGATACCCCGGTCGACCGAACCCTATATGGTTCACCGTGTTTCACCCCGATTTTGCCTTTGTCAAATTTTGGATTTATTTCCAACAAAATTTGATCTTTTGGGGTTTTTATCAAATTCACGTCTTATGTAATATATTATCCTATGTAATATAAAATTATTACACCCCATAATATATATACACATCATATGAATTTATTATGATTCTAATTATGTCAATTCTCATGACATATTGATTTTATTCATTCACCACATGTGTCATATTTTCACATGAAACCCGACACATCATATGAACTTAAAATCAAGCCTCTTCTTTCCCAGTTTGTGGTGTGACCTATAGGAGGATCTAAGCCAAATTGACAGGATATTAAACACTTAATATCTCAAACTATAAGCGGTATCTAGCTACACATTATAGTTACCCAATTAACATAGATGTCTTTGTTCCACCCGAACCAAAACACGATCCATTTAGTGATGTAAGTGCACCACTTGTGTCCGTCCCTTACCTCATGATATTAAGAATATATACAAAGTAGAAATGTGTCATCTTTGTAATATATTCATTTCTTGATCTCTCTAAGCTAATTATAACTATGTAACTTAACTCAAGTTAGATTGTGCACATTATAATTTTGCTTTATCAAGGAGCCCACTAATATCATCACTCAATTAAGAGGGGAAATGATAATCGTTTGACTGGCTGTCTTTTCCAACACAAGTTATGTTCAACCAACTATTGCCTTTATCACTACACTCATTGATAACTTTTGACAATAATCAAATTAAGCACTTTTTGAGTGAAAAGATATAAGTCTCATATCATAGGATCTAAGACACAGTAAAACATTAATGACACGAAACACAATTCCATGATGTTTTACTTGTTAGGTCTATTCAATATATAAAAGTAATCTTTTCCTCTTTTATATATTCGTGTCGTCAATTATTTGTAGAGCTACAACAATCGATGACCAACACGACAATCTTATCTCGGTGATTAATGTTCCATGTTAATTACCATGATTGTGAATAACTTTTGATTTATGTAAACCATTATCTTTTAGAGCTCTACAGTTAAGGACCAAGCACATCTTCCTTAACACTTGCAAAAGACGAATACCATAATCAAGGAACAAAATGTTTGCATATCCAATTCATAATAATTGACATATAAAAGTAAAACTTTTAGAACACATTCCTTTCACATTCTTCATTGAGTCTTGATCACCTGCAGATGTTAGCATAATACAATATATATTTTATGTGTAATGTGTGCTACATTGCATTTGATTGTGATTAAGATTAGATTAGTTAAATCATCAAAATATAGATTAAGGTCAAAAAACCAACATAGAGGATCGATCAGACCAGAAGAAAGCCCAAGGGTCGGGTATAATGGTGGGGTTGTCAGGAAAAGTCATCATCGACGAGGCGTGGCTGGAGTTGCGACAGGAGCCAGCCAAGGATAGTTTGGTAAATTTGGGGCTTGTTCTGACTGTCTCTGGTGTGGCAGCTGCAAAAGCTAGTGAAGGGAGCTATGTGGCGCATGAGGATTGGATAGGGCTGTAAGCGGGGCGGGTTTTCGCCCCACCGCTACCCGCCCCGCCAAAGTTAAGCGGGTGGGCAGGGCGGGGTAAAAAAAAATTCCGCTTCCCGCCCCGCGTAAGGATGGACTAGGCTATACGGGGCGGGTTGGTGGGTTTGGCGGGTTTAATCTTTTTATTAAAACTAAATACAAAAAATAATTTATTTTCTTTAATATTATCTATTTTAATCAAAGGTAAGTACAAAAATGAAGGAAAAAATCAATCAATGTATGTTTTAAAGTTATATACAAAAAAATTAAAGCTAAATACAAACTAAATCATAACTAAATACAAAAAAATCAAAAACATATAAGGCTTATGCGGGTTGCGGGTTATGCGGGGTGGGTTGGGAGAAAACCGCAACCTGCCCCGCTTATTATGCGGGTTGTGCGGGTGGCAGGTTGGCGGGTAGCAATTTTTTGTCCGCAACCCGCTTTAGGCGGGGCGGGTGGGGCGGGTCGCGGGTAAAATTCAACCCATTTACAGCCCTAAGATTGGATGCGTGTGGGCGGGCTGAGCACGCGCGAGAACAAAATCGCGTGATGTATGTGGACGGAAATCACGTAGGTGTGCAACACAGACTCCTTCGCGGAAAATGACCTTCGTGAGTGCACGTGCAGGGGGTGTGCAGGATTCTATGGGCCTCAGCAGGCCTAGGAACAGAGGTGTGACGCAGTTGGGCCTATGTGGTCTTTAGCATGGGGTGCTTCAGATCCAGCAGCAGCAGCAGAACTTGTCCCATGTGCGCCATGGGTGGGATTTCCAGACCCAGGTGACCCGATTAACACGGCAGATGCCCAAATGGGGTGGGATGCTTGTCACTTGGAGCAGGAGGATCTCCACATAGGCTAGACACCTAGACTGGACCATGCACTCCCAATCACACCGGTTTTGCAACCTATGCACTTACGCCATTGGATTTGGAGGGACGCCCAATCTCAAGTGAGGCAAATTTAAAGACGACCATTGTGGAGGGTTGTGGAGGTCGACTCAATGGGGACGGAGTACGCTCTGACGTGGGAGGCCGAGGTTGCGCTCCCCCACCCCCGGTGGATCTTGACAAGATCTCTCCCCTAACCAAATTTGAAGATGTTTGAGAAGCCGTGCGAGAACAGCAGAACAGCAGAAACGGCCAATAAGCATGACGATACATGAGGATCTCACGGCTAGTGACATTGAAGACGTCACCATACTATGAATTGATCATTCAGAGTACGCACACCTAAAGGAGAAGTACGAATTGGAGAAGACAGATGTCGAGGAACCATGGTGCTATGACTCAGAAGGTCCAAGTGTGGTCGGCTCCTACACTTAGAAGAAATCGAAAAAGAAGGGGGGGTGGGGGGGTGGGGTCACAAAAGAAGAAATCGAAAAAGAAGGGGAAAGGCAGGCGATGATGTTGCACGTGAGTAGGGTTTGATGCAGTATAAGACTTAGGCTCCGATGTTAGATTAGCACTTTTACAGGGGTAGGACTTTTGATCGGTTGGTAGATTAACGCGAGTCGATGTAACGTTAGTGTTTCGCAATATAAACTGCTATCACTTCGTTGTATGCTTTTTTGCATGTACTTTTGTTGAGGGATTAATAAAAATGAGCGGTTCTGTCGAGACCGTCCTTTTGATTTGTGGAAAAAAATCTAGCGGAAGTACATATCAATATTTAAATATCTAATTAATTCATTATGTGTTTCATTTTTACTAATCTTAATCTTTTCTTGTTTAACAAATTCCATCGAGAATTATTATCATTGTCATCTTGATCCATAAATAGGTGTTGTTGGGATGATGATGAACTAACAATGTTTAAACATATTTGATTAATATTATGTAAACGTTCTTATAAACTAAAATATCTATTAAAGGTACTCTACAATATCTATTAAAAGTACTCTAATTATGTAAACCTTCATAATTCATGTTTTAAAAAATAATTTCTAAGTAAATTTGTAAACCGGTCATTCTAAATCTAGAATCCATAACAAAAGCTAAAAAAATTAATGGTAAAACCCTCCAATATTTATCAAACTTAGCCTCCATTACCTTTACAATTTCAACAAAACTATCATTACTTTTATATTTCCTAAATACTTTAGTAATTGGAAGTAATTCAGATATAAATAAGTTAGCAGTTGTGTAATATGTTCCACCCAATGTCTTAATGAAGGTGAACAAATATTTCAAAAAAATTAACATAATTCTACAATTATCCCATCAAGATTACTTAAAAAGTTTTTATATTGTTTTTTATTATAAAAAGCTGAAATTAAAGTACTATAAGGTTAACAATATTTCAATATTTCATAAGTGGAGTTTCATCGATAAGGAATATCTAATTTAAATTTCTTAAGTTTAACATCAACTTAATAATCTTAAGCAAGTTTTGTTTTCTGAATAAAAACATATCAACCTTAGTAACTGGGCTTGCTAAACATAGCAATATTTCAGTAAGAAAAAATGGTTCTAAGTTGGCGTGATTCCACAAAACTAAATAGTCAAGTAAGCTATGTAATTGTATTTTTAGAACTTTATGAAAAAATTACTCAACTAATCAGACCAATCAAACCTAGAAATAAATCTTACAATTTTTTGCTTTTCCACCCTGCTGTATAAGTCAGACATCCTTTTTTGCTTCACCTTATAGACGTGACAGATTCTCTTACTAATCACTTGGTTGAATACAAAAGAAAGTAAAAAAACTGACACTGGGCCTCTTATGTTGGCCTTATTTCACCTAATGATATTTACGGATGTTTTAGATCCATTTTTATTATGAAATCAAAGTAAGGTTTAACTAATTTTAACCCGTAATAGAATTCATAATAATAGAAAATAAAAAAATCCAGCAAACTAACACATGAAATATGTTTCTATATGATCGTGTTGCAAATCTTTGTGGTCTATTCTATTTATGATGTGGTAATTTGTGTCCACTATGGCTCTTTAGTAGGTAAGCTGAAAAGATATCTTGAAGTTTTGTTCAATTTCATTACTTTGACAAATAATTGATCGGTATTTGGCTTTAACAGAAAAACAATTGGGATTCACTATTTTGTGTTTTTAATACGTGAAAGGTTTTGTATGCCCACAAACCAAAGTAACACAACCATGGCAAAGGAACAATCACAATTCCCACTTGAACACAAATGACCATGTCAATAATCCGTGTCAAGGCAAAACAGATGGTTTAACTCAGAAAACGGTCTACTTTCCCCCTTTCTTCTGTTGATTAAAGCTAATATTGGAACAGTCAATCCTCAAATGGTACTAACCTGATGCAAGTACAAAGATGATCAGAGTTGGTAGAAGAGGATGCTCTCCTTGAGGGTGTGTTGCACGACATATTTGGGGTCACATAAAGTCATTGCATCAAAAGAATAATTTTTCAACTGCCAGACCATGTATTGATGTTAATTAGTAGAACGATGATGGTAATATGACAATATCCTTCATCAAAGTTAAATAGCAAAAGAAAATTTACTCCTTATAGGACCACAATTTATCGGTTGATACATACACCATCAGTAAGCGTTTCTGAATCACTGCCTGATCAATAAACACGCGAGATGATGGTAATATGAATGGATGCTTCATCGAAGTATACTACAGTAATACATAATTTAGTAAGAATCCAGAAGCTGAGCTGACAGAAGGCATAACGGAATGTTCCATAGGGAAATGGTCAACACACTACACTTGCCATATTGCAACTTAAGAGAATAAAGTATATCCGCCGATTAAATATTCATATGACCTATCAGTTATACTTATTCTGTTATGTCCCTAACCCCTTTTTAGGGTTAATTGGTGATTTAAGAGGAGAGAGGGAGGTATGGTGGGTTTGACTTTGTGGAGAGAGAGAGAGGTATGGGTGGAGGCATGGGTGAGGGATGGGGAGGCGTGTTGAGGGATGGAAGGAGTGTGTGGGGGGGGGGGGGGGGGGGGGGTTGCTTTAAGAGCACCCAACCCTTCTTCCTCTTCTTTTCTTTTCCTTCCTTGTTTTCTCTCACACCATCCTCATCTTCTCCTCTCTTTGGCGTCGAGCAGCTCCGGGGGTCGGTGACGGAGGTGGACAAGCGGTCCAGGCAGGAGAGTTGCGGCGGTGAGCGCGAGGAGAGGTCACCGGAGACGGCGTGCGCGAGCGGTGCTCCGGCTTTGTTCGTCGTTCTCGTGAGGTATGCCGCTCCTTAGTGTGGTTTGTTTGTTAACCCTCATGTGAGGGATGCGTTGGTCGAGTCGGGGGAGGTCGGAGGCCTCTCCGGCGACGCGTTTCTTCGTAAAACCTCGGCTGGCGCGAGGTTGAAGACGACCAACGGTCGACCGGATCCTTCGGGCGGTCGACCGTTTTAGCACTGTTTGCCCGACTTTAACCTTCACCGGTCGAACGATGCCTTGGGGCGGTCGACCGGTAGTGCATTATTGCTGGTGAGTTGGGATTTTTCTACCTGTTGTCGGTCGACCGGTCCTTGTTGTGTTCGACCGGAACTTAAGTGTACCTGTTAGTTTTGCATGATTTGTTCGACCGATTTCATGTGACGTTCGACCGATCGTTTGTTGTTCGACCGTTGGAGTTTTGCGTTCGACCGATTATATGACTTAGAATAGTAGGTTGACCCTGTCTGTTTTCGGTCGACCGAGACCCCTGAGTCGGTCGACCGATAGAGTGGAATTTAATGTTGACCAGACTCCGGATTTTGACCTCGTTCGGTCGACCGGTTTTAGACTTTTGTTCGACCGTTTGGGAATTAGTGTTGCGCAGTGAGTTCTACCGATTCAGACTTTCGGTCGATCGAATTCCTCGTGGAAACGGTCGACCGGTTAGACTATTTCGGTCGACCGAATCTGCTCAGAACTGAATTCCTAGGTCCCGTTGTGAATGCCAACTCCGTCCACGGAAACCCGTGTCCTCGCCTTGTGCGTGAGCCGGGAGGTGACGGTGGGCGCGTGATGCGTGCCTGCCCAGGGACCGCCGTTGGGAAGAGTGTGGGTGTTCGGGACGCGTCACCTCCATGTATGGACCGTGACTTTTGAGATGATTGTTGGCACTTTGTAGTATAGCAGGCCTGAGGGATCGCGGATCCCAGTGTTGATGTTGTGCGGGCACGCAACTGGCGTTGGGTGAGGTGACTACCGGCCCTTGGGGCTACGGAGGTCGCTGCCCTGCTTTTATAGCGGCGCGGTTGGTGTTCGCGGCTCGAGGAGCCCGATGACCTGGCAGACTTCGGTCTGGATCTGTCCGATGATGTGCCGGACTGTTGTGATGGACCACCGATGCTGTGCCGGTGATGCCACCGAGGTTGTGCCGGCGATGATGATTGTTGGGCCGAGGCTGTGCCGGCTATGTTGTTTTCCTCGGCTGGGCACCTACCGAGATGATGTTGTTATACCTTCCGGGCGACGGCCCCGTTGGTCCCTCTGGCCCCGACCACTGAGATTTACAGATCTGTTTCTATCGGCGCGTAGACGTGACAGAGGCTCCTTGCCGAACCCTTGAGTAGTGTAGCTGCGCGTGGGGGGTGTGATGTCGCGGGCTACTAGACTGCATGTGCCTGCAGTAGGTCTCTTCGGGAGACCCGATGATTGATTGTCGGACTGATGTCCTGTTTTACCCTTCGGGGGAACTGTTTTCCATATCTGTTGATGCCATGACATGCTACTAGTATGATAGGTTCATTATGTGATGCATGCATATAGGTGAGTTGGTATACGGGGTTTCCTTCTGGAAACTCAGGCATTGTTGTTGCATCTTTTTTCAGGATCGCAGTAGGTCCGGTGGGTGGTGACCGAGGACGGAGCGCTTTGGAGTCGGATCCTCTTCGGCAGTTGCTAGACCGTACGACTACTTGTATTCTCTTCCATTGTATTTGTATTGTAGTCGTATTTCTTTTGGAAAACTCCTTGTATTTTGGGTGCACCCGGATTTATATATTTATAGTGACGTTCCCGCGTGAGTTGTCTGTTATGTTGGTTATTTTGAAATTTTAAATCTTCCGCTGTTTCGGGACGTTACATATTCTACTGGTAATATGGTCACGGGCTGAATAACACCGGCAGCAGAGTAGCTGGTCGTGGAGCAGGGAACCCGGGCAAGAGGCCCAGGTTCGATGGAGGAGGAGCACGTCAGTCAGGAGCGTGCACTTACTGCGGGAGGTTCCATCCAGGACAGGAGTGTCCTCGTCGGACTGGAGCATGCATGGGTTGTGGTCAGATGGGGCATTTCGTCCGTGATTGTCCTCAGAGGCAGGGTGAGCCGAGCAGGAGGCCAGGACCACCGGCAGTAGGCAGAGGCAGAGGCAGCAAATCAGTTGTTCCACAGGGCTAGAGCAGGAGGACCGGGCGAGTCTTCACTATCCAGGCTGAGGAGGCGAGGGACTCCAACACCGTCGTGGAAGGTACGCTTTCAGTTTCTGGTTCAGTAGCGCGTGTGTTGTTTGATTGCGGTGCCACTCACTCCTTCATTTCGGAGAAGTTTGCTGGCGAGTTGGGTCGGACCCCTGTGCTGCTGACTGATGTTTTGGAGGTCAGCACGCCCATGGGTGAGGTGGGCACTGTGGGGAGCTTTTTCCCTGGCACCACAGTTGCTTCGGGAGACCACGATTTTCCGGCAGATCTGGTCTTGTTACCGATGGTGGACTTCGACGTCATATTGGGGATGGACTGGCTGTCACAGTACGACGTGCGGGTCTTTTGCCGTAAGAAGAAGATCCTGATTCCGATGGAGGGCATGCCAGATGTTCTGATCAGAGGTGCGAGGAGCAGAGGGGGTCGTCTGATTGTGTCTGCGGTTAAGGCACAGAGACTGATACAGCAGGGATGCAGAGCGTTTGTGGCCACGCTGGTAGTTCCTGATCCTGAGACGAGGAGGCTGGAGGACATAGAGATTGTGCAGGAGTTTCCGGATGTGTTTCCAACGGAGATTCCAGCTTTACTGCCGCACCGAGAGATCGAGTTCGGCATCGAGCTGGTGGCGGGTACGACACCTCAGTCGAAGGCACCGTATCGTATGGCACCTGCTGAGTTGACAGAGTTGAAGAAGCATTTGCAGGAGTTGATGGAGTCCGGGTTCATTCGACCGAGTGTTTCTCCATGGGGAGCGCCTGTGCTCTTCGTGAAGAAGAAGGATGGGTCGTTGCGGATGTGCATCGACTACAGGATGCTGAATAAGGTTACCGTTCGGAACCGGTACCCTTTGCCCAGGATTGATGATTTGTTTGATCAGTTGCAGACGACGAGAGTGTTCTCGAAGATCGATCTGCGTTCGGGTTATCATCAGTTGCGGATCAGGGAGGCAGATGTTCAGAAGACAGCCTTCAGGACGCGGTACGGCCACTACGAGTTCTTGGTGATGCCATTTGGACTGACGAATGCGCCTGCAGCATTCATGGATCTGATGAATAGGACCTTCCAGCCGTACCTCGACAGATTTGTCGTTGTATTCGTAGACGACATTTTGATATACTCGCCTGACAGGGAGCAGCATCGAGAGCACCTGAGGATTGTGCTTGGCATCTTGAGGGATCAGCAGCTTTATGCCAAGTACACGAAGTGTGAGTTTTGGTTGGATCAGGTGGCTTTTCTGGGGCATATTTTGTCAGCGGATGGGATTTCAGTGGATCCGGCGAAGGTCGAGGCAGTGACTCAGTGGAGAGCCCCGACGAGCGTGACGGAGATCAGGAGTTTCGTTGGACTGACAGGGTATTACAGACGGTTCATCCAGGATTTCTCCAGACTTGCGTCGCCGCTGACAGCGTTGACGCAGAAGGGCGTCAAGTTCGTTTGGTCCCAGAAGTGCGAGGACAGCTTTCAGGAGCTGAAGAGGCGATTGACAACAGCACCTATTCTGACGCTACCGAGTGGCATTGGAGGCTACGTGATTTACAGCGATGCATCAGGAGTAGGCTTGGGTTGTGTTCTGATGCAGCATGGGAAGGTGGTCGCGTACGCTTCGAGGCAGCTGAAGGTGCACGAGAAGAACTACCCTACTCATGATCTGGAGTTGGCGGCGGTAGTTCACGCGTTGAAGACCTGGCGGCACTATCTGTATGGCGAGCAGTTCGAGGTCTTCACCGATCATCAGAGTCTAAAGTACTTGTTCTCGCAGAAGGAGCTGAATATGAGGCAGCGCAGATGGCTCGAGTTCATTAAGGACTACGACTTCACCATTTCCTATCATCCGGGGAAGGCGAATTCGGTTGCAGACGCGCTGAGCAGGAAGGTGGAGGTTTCTGTTGCGAGTCTGTGCATCCAGGAGTGGAGGCTACTCGAGGCCGTGTCAGAGTGGAGACCGTTCACAGAGGGTACAGAGGGAGTAGTGATTGCTGGGCTTCGGGTGGAGCCGCAGACTGTCTCACGGTTGGTTCAGGCTCAGCAGGGGGATGAGGAGCTAGCTGGTCTGCTACAGTTGGCTTCCAGTGATGGATCAGATTTCAGTGTGGGGGTTGATGGTGGTTTGAGGTTCAGGAGTCGGATCTGGGTGCCGAAGAGCGATGGGCTGAGAGATGACATCATGGAGGAGGCGCACAGAGCCAGATACACCATTCATCCGGGGAGCACGAAGATGTATAAGGACCTGCAGCGGAACTTCTGGTGGAAGGGCATGAAGAAGGATATTGCAGAGTTTGTGGAGCGATGCTTGGTCTGCCAGCAGGTGAAGATTGAGCATCAGAGGCCAGCAGGACCGATGCAGTGTATTGAGCTTCCTGAGTGGAAGTGGGAGCACGTGACGATGGATTTTGTCACGGGATTGCCGAAGACGAGGAGATTCCACGACGCGATTTGGGTGATAGTCGATCGACTGACCAAGTCGGCGCATTTCTTAGCGATCAGGACCATGTTACCTTTGGAGGGTCTGGCTAAGTTGTACGTGAAGGAGATAGTCAGGTTGCATGGGGTGCCAGTGAGCATCATCTCCGATCGAGATCCTCGATTCACTTCCAGATTTTGGGGGAGTCTGCAGCAGGCTTTGGGGACGCGTCTGAGATTCAGTACAGCGTTTCATCCGCAGACCGATGGTCAGTCAGAGAGGACGATTCAGACCCTGGAGGATATGCTGAGAGCATGCACACTGGATTGGGCAGGGCACTGGGATGAGCACCTGCCGCTGATAGAGTTCGCCTACAACAACAGCTACCACTCGAGTATTGGGATGGCACCGTACGAGGCTTTGTACGGGAGGCCTTGCAGATCACCGGTATGCTGGAGTGATGTGGGCGAGAGGCAGTTAGTTGGGCCAGAGATCGTGCAGATGTATGCAGAGAAGGTGGATGTGATCAGGAGGAGACTGGCCACAGCGCAGAGCAGACAGAAGAGCTATGCAGATCGACGCAGACGAGTGCTGAGTTTCGAGGTGGGCGACCATGTGTTTCTGAAGATTTCCCCAGCCAGAGGTGTGATGAGGTTTGGGAAGAAGGGGAAGCTCAGTCCGAGATTTGTTGGGCCGTTTGAGATCCTCGACCGAGTTGGAGAGGTTGCCTACCGGATTGCGTTGCCGCCGCAGTTTTCAGGTCTGCATAATGTCTTCCATGTGTCGATGCTGAGGAAGTATGTGGCAGATCCGTCGCACGTTATTGAGATAGCAGTGCCAGAGATTCAGCAGGACTTGTCGCTCGAGGAGAGACAAGTTGAGATTGTCGATCACATGGATCATCAGCTCAGGAGGAGGACCATCCCGATGGTGAAGGTCAGGTGGCAGCATCACAGTGAGCGCGAGGCCACATGGGAGATTGAGGAGGACGTCAGAAGGCAGTATCCAGAGCTTTTCGGTGAGTAGTTGCTTTGATTTCGGGACGAAATCCTTTTAAGTTGGGTGGATTGTTATGTCCCTAACCCCTTTTTAGGGTTAATTGGTGATTTAAGAGGAGAGAGGGAGGTATGGTGGGTTTGACTTTGTGGAGAGAGAGAGAGGTATGGGTGGAGGCATGGGTGAGGGATGGGGAGGCGTGTTGAGGGATGGAAGGAGTGTGGGGGGGGGGGTTGCTTTAAGAGCACCCAACCCTTCTTCCTCTTCTTTTCCTTCCTTGTTTTCTCTCACACCATCCTCATCTTCTCCTCTCTTTGGCGTCGAGCAGCTCCGGGGGTCGGTGACGGAGGTGGACAAGCGGTCCAGGCAGGAGAGTTGCGGCGGTGAGCGCGAGGAGAGGTCACCGGAGACGGCGTGCGCGAGCGGTGCTCCGGCTTTGTTCGTCGTTCTCGTGAGGTATGCCGCTCCTTAGTGTGGTTTGTTTGTTAACCCTCATGTGAGGGATGCGTTGGTCGAGTCGGGGGAGGTCGGAGGCCTCTCCGGCGACGCGTTTCTTCGTAAAACCTCGGCTGGCGCGAGGTTGAAGACGACCAACGGTCGACCGGATCCTTCGGGCGGTCGACCGTTTTAGCACTGTTTGCCCGACTTTAACCTTCACCGGTCGAACGATGCCTTGGGGCGGTCGACCGGTAGTGCATTATTGCTGGTGAGTTGGGATTTTTCTACCTGTTGTCGGTCGACCGGTCCTTGTTGTGTTCGACCGGAACTTAAGTGTACCTGTTAGTTTTGCATGATTTGTTCGACCGATTTCATGTGACGTTCGACCGATCGTTTGTTGTTCGACCGTTGGAGTTTTGCGTTCGACCGATTATATGACTTAGAATAGTAGGTTGACCCTGTCTGTTTTCGGTCGACCGAGACCCCTGAGTCGGTCGACCGATAGAGTGGAATTTAATGTTGACCAGACTCCGGATTTTGACCTCGTTCGGTCGACCGGTTTTAGACTTTTGTTCGACCGTTTGGGAATTAGTGTTGCGCAGTGAGTTCTACCGATTCAGACTTTCGGTCGATCGAATTCCTCGTGGAAACGGTCGACCGGTTAGACTATTTCGGTCGACCGAATCTGCTCAGAACTGAATTCCTAGGTCCCGTTGTGAATGCCAACTCCGTCCACGGAAACCCGTGTCCTCGCCTTGTGCGTGAGCCGGGAGGTGACGGTGGGCGCGTGATGCGTGCCTGCCCAGGGACCGCCGTTGGGAAGAGTGTGGGTGTTCGGGACGCGTCACCTCCATGTATGGACCGTGACTTTTGAGATGATTGTTGGCACTTTGTAGTATAGCAGGCCTGAGGGATCGCGGATCCCAGTGTTGATGTTGTGCGGGCACGCAACTGGCGTTGGGTGAGGTGACTACCGGCCCTTGGGGCTAAGAAGGTCGCTGCCCTGCTTTTATAGCGGCGCGGTTGGTGTTCGCGGCTCGAGGAGCCCGATGACCTGGCAGACTTCGGTCTGGATCTGTCCGATGCTGTGCCGGACTGTTGTGATGGACCACCGATGCTGTGCCGGTGATGCCACCGAGGTTGTGCCGGCGATGATGATTGTTGGGCCGAGGCTGTGCCGGCTATGTTGTTTTCCTCGGCTGGGCACCTACCGAGATGATGTTGTTATACCTTCCGGGCGACGGCCCCGTTGGTCCCTCTGGCCCCGACCACTGAGATTTACAGATCTGTTTCTATCGGCGCGTAGACGTGACAGAGGCTCCTTGCCGAACCCTTGAGTAGTGTAGCTGCGCGTGGGGGGTGCGATGTCGCGGGCTACTAGACTGCATGTGCCTGCAGTAGGTCTCTTCGGGAGACCCGATCATTGATTGTCGGACTGATGTCCTGTTTTACCCTTCGGGGGAACTGTTTTCCATATCTGTTGATGCCATGACATGCTACTAGTATGATAGGTTCATTATGTGATGCATGCATATAGGTGAGTTGGTATACGGGGTTTCCTTCTGGAAACTCAGGCATTGTTGTTGCATCTTTTTTCAGGATCGCAGTAGGTCCGGTGGGTGGTGACCGAGGACGGAGCGCTTTGGAGTCGGATCCTCTTCGGCAGTTGCTAGACCGTACGACTACTTGTATTCTCTTCCATTGTATTTGTATTGTAGTCGTATTTCTTTTGGAAAACTCCTTGTATTTTGGGTGCACCCGGATTTATATATTTATAGTGACGTTCCCGCGTGAGTTGTCTGTTATGTTGGTTATTTTGAAATTTTAAATCTTCCGCTGTTTCGGGACGTTACATATTCTACTGGTAATATGGTCACGGGCTGAATAACATATTCTCAGCACCACCTATTCTAACATTCTCGATCATCAAAAAATTTAAACTTTCAAAATCAAGAAAACACAAAGATAAAAACCATCAAGAGTTGGGACATTACTCAAAGAATTACCCAAATATATCTAGTGCACCATATTACATAAGAGTTTTGCCAAAAAGCAAGGGTGTCAACGGAGCGAATATGAACCGGATCTACCAATATCCGTATCCGTATCCGCGGAACAAATGATACATCCGTATCCGGTTCCGTATCCGGACGGATATTAAATTGAATATCCATTTTAGAATCCGTCGGATACGGATCGAATACGGATATTATCCGTATCTGGATATAAATCGAATACGGATATTATCTGTATCCGTATCCGTATTTATATCCGCTGGAGTTGTGTTTGGGGGACTTTAGGTAGGTTTAGGTTTAGGTTTAGGGTTAGGAATTTAGGATATGTTATATACTTGGGTAATTTATAGAAAAAATACTTAACATATAAATATTTCATTAATTTAAAGAATAACTATATATAATACGGATTCGAATACGGATATGAATACGGATGTTGTACTACGGATATCCGATCCCGAATCAGATATTATACGGACCGGATGTACCAATAATCATATCCGCTCCACGACTTTACGGATCGGATACGAATACGGTCTTACGGATATTTTTTCGCGGATCAAATGTCCAAATTCGAATACGGATACGGACGGATGTTCGGATATTCGAATATCCATTGACACCCCTACCAAAAAGTGATTACGTTAGAATACGAAATACAGAACACATGTAATCACAACAACCTAAAATAGGCAGTCAACAAGATCCGGTCTCAACGTGCAATCTCTCTGAGTCACCACCCGCCAGAACGTAGCGCTGTCCTAAAAAATAAACATAACAATGACGCCCGAGTTTCCATAGGGAAATCCCGTATGACAAGCTCACCCATATGCCATATCATACTAGTATAGTATGAAATGATACAAAGCAATAAAGACAGCAAAACCCCCTAGGGTAAAATCGGACATCCGTCCCCAATTGTCTCCCCTACCACACAGACCGCACGGTCCACAATCGCCACCGCCGCCACACAGGTCGCACGATTCACAACATCGCTGATGCCACACAGGCCGCACAGTCCACAAACAACGGGTTTCCGTTGAGACCTACCGTAGACACATAAAGTCTAACAGACAGTACACAACACACCCCCAGACACGGCTACATAAGCCAAAGAGATTGGTGAGGAGGCGTTCACACTTTCACACAGGTAGAATCAGATCTGAAAACATTGTGGTTCATCACCACACCAACGGATCCGTCGCTCCGGTCGGTCCAACACCGCCGCCACACAGGCCGTACAATCCAACTCACTCGATAGGTGCCCAATCGAGCTACTTGCGAAAAACATCGTCGGCAATCCACCACCACTACCACACAGGTCGCGCACGGTCCTCCCTGCCTCCACACAGGTTGCACGGGCTCGTGCAATCACCGCCTATCAAGGCTAGTCGAACCTATCCGCCACACAGAGGGTCAAACTACCGATAGATCCGAACCAAAATCTACGGGGTCAACGAGCTCCACGTGCAGACACCAACTCCGCTGCTATAAAAGCAGGGCAGCGACCTTCATAGCCATCAAGGCCGCTAGTCACTTCACCCAAAGAAAGTTGCGTGCCCACTGAAATTATTGGGATCCACGATCCCTCAGGTCTACTACTCTAATATGAGCCAAGTAAAGCATATACTACACCACAGTGCATAACACAGATGTGGCACACCCCAAGTATCCACACTTTTCCACACGGTGGTCAGTGGGCAGGCACGAACAATGCACCCACAGTCACCTCCCGGCTCACGCGCTAGGCGAAGACACGGGTTTCCGTGAACAGAGTTGACACTAAACATGGGCAGGAACCAAAGGTGATATGATTGACATCATTTCATGCTTATATTTGTATCTTATCTCCATTATCTTTCACCTAAACAATGCTATGTTACGAGTTTTATATTTAAATTTCAGAAATAAATAGGTTTGAAGAGATGAAGCATAAAAGGACCCAAAAGCTGGGAAAAAGGACTGAATTGTGAGATCTGGGGACTAAGATGCAAGGGAGGACCTGAACGTAAGACCAAAGGACCAAAGAGCAAAACCGAAAACTCCACACCATCATGGGGAGTATTTTGGCAATTCTATTCGGGTCGGAGCTCCAACAAGTCAAGTAACCGCATAAAGATAAACGATACCAGCAAGAAAAGCCCACAACAAATTCCAACCCGGTCCAAACTTTATGGACCGCCAATTGGCGGTCTGGGACCGCTAATTGGTATCTGTTTAGTCCCACATCGGGGGATTGTCCCGGACTGCCTTTTTCTATGGCTATAAATAGAACTCTTCACCTTCTATTGTAATCACTTCATATTTTGAGTGGCTATTCTTCCTACTAGAAGTGAGACCTTGAAGCACACACTAAAGTAGGAGGATGCTACTTGAAATGTGAGTCACTTTAATAAAAGTTTCTTTATTATGTTGTTTGTTTCATATTTCTTGTTTTACTTTGTTTAATTTCATTTCATTAGTTTTAGTAGCTTAGTTAATATGTTTTCCTTGCTTAGTTTAATAATTAGTCTAATGTGTAGTGAGTAGTTCCATCCCCTTTGGGGGGTGGAGTAGATGTACATACATGCAAATGAGAATGGAATGAATGCTTTATTTCCAATGTGTTGATAAAACATGAATGTATGCTTGCTTGTTTAGGATAGAATTTATAACTTGATAAGTTTTGCCAAAATGATTAGACACTTCTGATGCTTGTTTAGCTTCTGAAATAAACAACTTGTATATGTAAATGTTAATCAACTAGGTTGGTGAATAGATTGATAGGTTTTGCCATAACATTTAGACACTTCCTATGCATGATAACACCACCTTCATTTGTGCTTAAAGAATGTGTTCAACACCCACCTCTTTGCATGTGTGTACTCACTCCACTCATTAGGGGTTTTTCCATTTCTGAATTCCAGCACTCTTCTTTCGTTCTTAGTTAAGTTTTTAGTTAATCGTTTGTTGCTTTCTTTCGCATTTCATACTTCGTAGTGTAGTGTAGCGTAACGTAGCATAATCCACTCTCTTCTCCATTTTTTCACCACTTGATTTCGTGCAAACGAGAGGTTGCTCACCTCCCTGTGGACGACCCGTATTTTCCACCGCTTCAACGCGTCCATGCACTTGCGGTTTTAATTAAAACGTTCAACAAGTTTTTGGCACCGTTGTCGGGGAGGTGCCAGTCCAGACTCTTGTTTGGATGATTCGAGTGGATTTAATTTGTGTTTTGTAGTTTTTCTTTGTTTCAGGAGACTTGGAGTCGCCAGGAGGAACACTGGAGAAATTTTGAGGCAATCTGGGCACTGTAGACCGCCAATCCGCGGCTTGAGACCGCCAATTGGCAGTCTGGTAAGCTTTTTTTGCTCTCTCATTTCTTTGGTCTGTTTGCATAATTGATGTAGTGATCTGGGACTTGATTTGGCATGTTTTGACTTATAGTTTGTTCCCAGATCAATAATCAAACCTCCTTTAAGCAACTTGGACCCTAAAACCCAAAGCAAAAGATTAGGCATTTTTTTTGTTTAGGTCATGAATCATGTATGTGACTTAGGCATATAGATTGTCTTTCATTTTAGCTTTATTTTCAGTTTTTGAGTGCTGGCGTGAGGTACGCACCTTCTACTCTCATTCATGCATTTCGTATGAATTGGTTTCTGAACTTTCTGTTTTGTGTAATCACACATCAACTCATACCCAATCAATCCCAACGACTCTATTCTCTCTAATGCCTATATATGGAGTTGTAAAACACATTTTAACACAACTCTCCCACTCATACTTGTCCAATACATTAGAGAGAAACCCAAAACACTCAAAGCCTCAAACCTTCCACACTTTAATCACAAATCATCTCATTCAAGTGTGCTCAAGTTTAGAGAGTGTATTCCACTCAAGTTTGTTGCTGTCAAAGTGAAGTAAAGGTTTCGATGAAAGCCCAAAGCATTCATCTCGGATTGTGAGAGAAGAAAGTCAAGCTCGCGAGGTTGTTCGCGGAGTTTGTTTTGTAAAAGGCGTTCTCTCCCGGCCCGGAACGGGGAGTGGTTAGTGAAGACGTAGGCAGAGCTCGCGGAGTCGAGCGGAGCTTACAAGAGAGGACTAGGACCTGGGTGGGGTGCCAAACCTCTATAAATCCCCCGTGTGCTTGTGGTTTGCATATTCTCTTCCTACGTGCTTGTATTTGTTTTAAATTCCGCTGCATCATGCTTTGGCTTGCTAGTAGAGTTTGATTAGGATTAAATTTATTAATTAGTATTGTGGACCCATAACCCACACGATCCTACATTTGGTATCAGAGCCTTGTGCGCTAAATTCATTACTTAATCGTATTTTTAGCATGGCTTCTACATCATCTAATCATATAGAGGGTTTATGCACTACTCGACCTCCTTTGCTTAATGGGTCTAATTATGATTATTGGAAGAATAGGATGAAAATATTCCTAATTTCAAATGATCTTAAATATTGGATGTTTCTCCAAAATCCATACACACCCCCAAAAGAAGATGAATTAGATTCACTTACAAGACCGAAAATGAAAGAAATCGAAATGAATTCGAAAATTATGAACATCTTGTATTGTGGCCTTAATGAGGGTGAATATAATAGGATTAGGGGATGTGAAAGTGCACATGAGATATGACATAGACTACAAATGCATCATGAGGGGGATAGCAAAACTAAGGGAACCCGCATTAGTCTCCTCATGCACAAATATGAGATTTTTTTCTATGCAAATCGGTGAAAACATAAGCGAAATGAACACTTGCTTCACCGATATCACTAACTCTCTTTTGGTTCTTGGAAGAAAAATCAATGAAAGAGAGATGACAAGGAAGTTCCTCCGGTCACTTAGCATCGATTGGGAAGATAAAGTCGTCGCAATTGAAGAGACGCATGATCTTTCAAAATTAAAGATGGAGGAGCTCATTGGAAACTTGATGGCTTATGAACTTCAAATCAACCATCAGAAGGAGAAGGAAGCCACCAAGAAGAAATCCACCTTGGCATTACATACAAATTTAGATGAACCAAGGAGGATTGTAGAAGATGAGGACATTGAAGTCCTAGCCAAAGACTTCTTCAAATACCTCAAGAAGGATAAAGAAGAAAAGAATGAAAGAAGAGGTAGAAGGAGTGAAAAGGGAGAAAAGAAGGAGAAGGAAGAGAGTGGAAATGAGAGAAAAGAGAAGGAGAAGAAAAATGAGAGGAGGGAGACAAGAAGAGAAAAGGAGAAGAGTAAGAGAAAAAAGAAGAGGTTGGAAGCTCACAAGGCTACATGGGACGATTCATCGTCTTCATCGTCATCCAAATCAACCACACCTTCATCAACAAAAGAATATGCACACATGTGCTACATGGCAATTCAAGATGAAGGAAGTGAGGTAGAATCTAACTCTTGCTCTAATAATTCATGCTCAACTAAGTCTTATTATAGTGATAGCTCACATTCTAGTGTTAATGAAGAAAATTATACACATGATGAGCTTCAAAATGCATTCCATGACTTAGTTAAACAATATGAGATCATTTGTGATAAAAATAAGAATGCTAGAAATCTAATCAAAGATCTCCAAAGCCAAATTGAAACATGCATGAATGAGAAGGATGAGGTCATTGCTAAATTTGAAAAGAATGCATCAAATATTGATTAATTAAAAGCAACACCCATAGATTGTGATCAACTAAATCTTCAAGCTTGTAACTTGCAATTAAGAAAAGATTTAGAAAGATTCACAAATGGAACTCATATGCTCAACATGTTATTAGGTAGTCAAAGGCAATCCTGCAAAAACATGGTTTAGGATACAACTCTAAATTGAAAAACCATGTATCTCACACTACACTAAATGGCAAGCATATGTTCATTAACCATAGTTCTTCAAGTGTGTGGGCTCCCAAAACCAAAATGGTTTGGATTCCCAAAGCTAACATTCAAGGACCCAAAGTTGTTTGGGTACCTAAATCTACACTTGTAGGTGCTCGAGGAGGAGATTGGTGGTGACCGGGTGAGCTCTAGAGTCAAATTCAAATCCGGTTGCATCACCAAATGAGATTGGAACCAATTCAAGCTTCAAGTTGGTATAATTTCCCATCTTACAAACTTTTCAATCAAATTGGATCAAGTCTAGTTTTTATATGCTTAATTGTCATATCCTTAGAGTTTAATTCATTGCAAATCATATACCCCATTCATTACAAATCATATATCACATCCATTGATTTTAAATGTCAATTTTAAATGGATGTTAGAATAAGGCTTAAGTAGAAACTTAATTGAACTTAAAATTTCATCATACTCATTGTTTCCATTTAGCCTTATTGACAGGGGGAGCTTAAATGTTATATCTTTTATTAGAGTAATGAAGTGCAAAATTTAGGAGGAGCAACTTCATTACGATGACATCCTTTTGACTTATATAATTATCAATGTTTTTGATGGATGTCAAAGGGGGAGAGATAATTAAGGGGGTAAATTAAGGGGGTAACTTGAAAAACTTGATAAAATTTGAACAAAAACTATGCACATCCATAGGGGGAGCATTTATATGCATAGTTTACATATACAAATTTCAAGTATTAAGATATCGGTTGCCATCATCAAAAAGGGGGAGATTGTTGGCTTTTTGGCCTTAATCTTATGTTTTGATGATTTAATCAACCTAATCTTAATTAGAGTAGCACACACTATGCATTGCATATATATTGTATTGTGCTAACCTCTACAGGTGATCAAGACTCAAGAAAGATGGAAATGAAGTCAAGACATGTAATTAAAGCTTATCGAAGACATGTAATCTTGATTTCTTTTGAGTCTTAGGAACAAAGTGTAATTGAGCATACTTGAGCTAAAATCAACTTAATCACACACTAGGTTCCTTATAGAAGTCACACACGAAATTTCACATAATTTGGACTTCAATAGATCACCCAAACTTAGACCGGAAAACACCAAACCTGAACCCTAGCTGTCTGACCATATTCGGTCGATCGGTACATGCCGTTCGGTCGACCGAATGATCAAGTATCCTGTTTTGTGTTTCCCTGTCCAGTTTCGGTCGACCGCACTTTCTCTTTTGGTCGACCGTTTGGACTTATTTTTCCGACCGTTATTTTTTTCGTATATACCCAACAGTCGTATTCGTATTAAACAAATTATACCCCAAATACATTTCATGTATCGGTCGACCGAGGACCACGATCGGTCGACCGTTTGTTTATCTCTTGACAAACTCAAATCTCCTGGACAAAATCGGTCGACCGCCAGACTTGTTTCGGTCGACCGAATACATCATTGTTTGTCAACCCCAAAGTGCCTGGACAAAATCGGTCGACCGAACCCCTTTATTGTGTTCGACCGATGACTTAAGTGTACCTAAGTCGTAGAGTTGGGCGGTCGACCGTTGCCTAACCGGTCGTCCGATCTGAGTGAAAAACTGCCTAACGGTCGACCGTTCTTCCTGATCCGGTCGACCGAATTCATCCAGAATTGGTTTCTGAACTTTCTGTTCTGTGTAATCACACATCAACTCATACCCAATCAATCCCAACGACTCTATTCTCTCTAATGCCTATATAAGGAGTTGTAAAACACATTTTAACACAACTCTCCCACTCATACTTGTCCAATACATTAGAGAGAAACCCAACACACTCAAAGCCTCAAACCTTCCACACTTTAATCACAAATCCATCTCATTCAAGTGTTCTCAAATTTAGAGAGTGTATTCCACTCAAGTTTGTTATTGTCAAAGTGAAGTAAAGGTTTCGGTGAAAGCCCGAAGCATTCCTCTCGGATTGTGAGAGAAGAAAGTCAAGCTCGCGAGGTTGTTCGCGGAGTTTGTTTTGTAAAAGGCGTTCTCTCCCGACCCGGAATGGGGAGTGGTTAGTGAAGACGTAGGCGGAGCTCGCGGAGTCGAGCGGAGCTTACAAGAGAGGACTAGGACCCGGGTGGGGTGCCGAACCTCTATAAATCCCCCGTGTGCTTGTGGTTTGCATTTTCTATTCCCTACTTGTGTATTTGTTTTAATTTCGGCTGCAACTTTTGATTGTCTAAACAAGTAGGTGATTAGAATTAAATTTGTTAATTAGCCTCTAATTTGTGGACCCATAACCCACACGATCCTACAGGAAGTGCATTGAAATAAGTGTGAGTTGAGCATTTGTTTGGAGAGTTGATTGCTAGATTAGGACTCCAAAACGCTACTAAGGAGGGGCTGTCCCATAAAAGATAAGGTGGGGGGTTTCATCACCCTTTCCTTCTCCCCACAAACCACACTAATCAAGAGCCTAATTTTTAAAATTAAGTAGACATTGGTCCTAAGGATTTCGGGCGCATTAGGAGAGTGATCCGGTCCCGACCGTCATGACCTGATCGGCGTTGCCCACTTTGTCGATAGTAGGAGAGACGAGAACTCCGGATCTTGGCTCACTTGTTGGGCTTTGTGGTCCTCGTCGTAGGGAGGTGAGGCGTGTTGAGGCCGTGTGACCTCGCAGTTAGGCGTCGTCTAGCTGTAAGGACCTAGAGCGACCTTAGGATTGGTTGAACCTTGTTTGCTTGTGTACTTCTACCTGTACCCATCCGCCGTAGCATAAGGACTTCTTCTCTTCTCTCCTGAGTCATTCTTTCTCTCCTGTGTCTCCCCGTCTTCTCCTCTACGCACATTCTTTGTAAAAAAAAGTTTTGGTGTGTGTGCACCTTTGTGCATGCTTTCGTGGACACGAGACGAGAGTGGTCGTTTGACGAGGAGCGTTGTCAATCCGGCTTTGGTAGTCGATTTGTCGATGCCTTCCTCCTCTCGTGTCGCACACAGTACGGATTCAATGGCTGCTAATTTCCGTGAGGAGGAGCAGTTGCTGGACGCACCTGTTCGACCAGTGCTTCCAGTTGTCGCCCCCATACCTCTACGTGATCGATGCTACCCGAGCCGTACTACTCTACCCTCATGCATCGTATTGCCAGAGGCAAATGAGAACCATTTTGAGGTTAAGCCTTAGTTTATTTCCATGCTCCCTTACTTTACTGGGAAAGGTGACCCCTATATCTTTCTCAGGGAATTTGAGGAGGTCTGTGCTATGTTCAAGCTGCAACAACTTAGCACAGACTCCATCCATCTTAGGCTTGTCCCTTTCGCGCTGAAGGATGATGCCAAGAAGTGGTTGTACAACAACCAGGTGAATTCCTTTAGGACTTGAGATGAGTTTCAATTTGCATTCCTCAAGAAATACTTTCCAAATCATCGGACTCAAAAATTGAGGAACGAAATCAATTCATTCTATCAACTTGAGACCGAAACATTTCATGAATGTTTAGAGAGGTTCAAGGAGCTACTATCCTCATGCTCTCACCATGGCATTGAGTTGTGGCATCTTTGTCAGATTGTTTACGAGGGTCTTCACATCCCGTCCCAGACGCTCCTTGAGTCCATGTGTCAAGGAGAGTTCTTAGGAAAGGATGAAAGGGAGGCATGGGCTTTCCTAGAAGACCTTGCTGAGAAAACAATGCAATGGGAGAGTGTAAGGGAGCCACTTGCATCATCTAGTATATGAGCGAGGTTCGCGAATGCAAACTCGACTAGCTCGGGTGCCGCATTTGCTATCGATACCACTACGGCCACCGAGGCACGCATGGCGACCTTAATACGCCGTATGGATTCGATTGAGCTCTAAAACCAACAAAGTGCACCTCACATGTCCACATTTGGTCGAGTTCCCTGTCATTCATGTGGTAGGATAGGTCATGTAGAAAGCGAGTGTGCGTCCATTCCTCCTGAGATGGAACATGTCAACGCCATCTTTGATAGTGCTAGGAATGACCCATACTCATCATCTTATAATCCTGGATGGAGGAACCACCCCACTTTTTTATGGAACCAAAATAATGCCCCGGGTGGTCCTTCAAACTCCTCTCAACCAGCTAACCAATCATACCAACCTCCCATGCATGCACAATCTTATCAGCCACCCCAAGCACCAATCACCAATCAATCGGGTTTCCCAAATTCCAATAATATGGAAACCCGATTCAATTCGCTTGAGACCTTGACTCGTGGACTTGAAAACTCAATGAAATTTTTTATGTCAACCACAAGTCAAGTTCTCACTTCAAATTAGCAGACCATCAAATGTCTAGAGCTTCAGATGGGCCAATTGGCTCAGTCCGTACATGAAAGAGAGAGTGGGTCTTTGCCTAGCCAGCCTGAGGCTAACCCCCGCATGTACCAACAACAACACATGCAAAATGAGAATGTGGTACCTCAGGGGAGGCAAGTGAACCATGTGGAGGAACCTGTTCACCATGTCAATTCCATTGTGACCTTAAGGAATGGAAAGCAGGTTGACAATCACATTTCCTTGCCACCACCACCACCATCTATGCAGCCCCTCAGTGGGAATGGTGGTGAAGAAGAGGCTGAGGGTGAGGGTAATACACCAACGCCTCCTTCTCAGGCACCGCAGAAAACCTACCTGCCAAAAGCTCCCTATCCAAGTAGGTTAAGCAAAGAGCAGAGTGACACAATCGACAAGATATTAGAGGTGTTTAAGCAAGTTAAGGTTAACATCCCCTTGTTGGTTGTCATCCAACAAATACCTCAATATGCCAAAGTGTTGAAGGATCTCTGCACAACCAAAAGGAAGACCAATGTTCCTAAGAAAGCATTCTTGGCTGCAAATGTAAAATCACTTTTGTCCAATCCCGCCTACACAAAATACAAGGACCCTGGGTGTCCTACTATTCAGTCTACGATAGGGGACACTAGCATGAGTAATGTTTTTCTTGATTTCGGATCAGCGGTCAATCTCCTCCGATTTTCTGTTTATCAACAGTTAAATTTGGGAGAATTGAAACCAACTAAGATCACCCTCCAATTGGCGGATAAATCCATTCGTATTCCAAAGGGGATTATCGAGGACGTGCTTATCAAAGTTGGAGATTTTATATTTCCAGTCGATTTTGTTGTCCTCGATACCAATCCTGTTGCGAACACCCACTCTCAAATACCTTTGATTTTGGGTAGACCATTTCTGGCAACTTCCAACGCCTTAATTAATTGTAGAAATGGTCTCATGAAGCTCTCATTCGGTAACATGAGTGCCGAGTTTCATGTGTTCAACTCTGGTAGGCCACAGGAGCCCATGGATCAACCTTTAAATCTAAATCTCATCCGCCAATTGGAGAAAGCACCACCAAATCAAATAACACCCCTAACACCAATGCAACCCATTGAGAATGTTTGTGGGCTCAGCGAAAACTCATTTCCTGTCTTTGCAATGCAACAGAGTGAGCTGACATCAAACATAAATGTCCAAAAGGAGTGTTCGTTGCATGATTCAGTTGAGAATACTAGTGAGAGTGACACACGTCATCATATGCCTATACCAGCAGGTGTCCCTACCTCATGTCCCATGGCCATTGAGCCATTTGAGCTTCATCTTGACTCCAACAAGGACCCACCTACGACCGAGCTTATGCTTGATGATATAAATCATGGTGGGAGGTGCTTGTTGGATGACTTGGGGATAAGCCCCATTCTTAGTGATGCAGGTCTGCTGCATCCATCGAATGAGCTTGAGGAACTCATTCCGATGCACCCACCTATTGGTTGGAGGGTTTTGTTCGATGAGCAACAAAACCGTAGTGAGGCAACACAACTTCATTCATTCATGTTGCCCACACCCAACCAATATCATGAGGGGTTCGAGCATTTCAGCTTTGACCTTTCACCCCCCATGACACCTCAGAGTACCAGTGAAGTTTGCCCATCTCGGCAAGTCTCTGGTCCTCATGACTTCATGTTCTCATTTGATGTTCCTTGACCAAATGATTATGAGAATATCGTTGTTGCTGTATATATCATGTTAAAAAAAGTGTAATAAAAGACTCCATGAGCGAGCATTGATTGACATCATTTCATGCTTATATTTGTATCTTATATCCATTATCTTTCACCTAAACAATGCTATGTTACGAGTTTTATGTTTGAATTTCAGAAATAAATAGGTTTGAAGAGATGAAGCATAAAAGGACCCAAAAGCTGGGAAAAAGGACTGAATTGTGAGATCTGGGGACTAAGATGCAAGGGAGAAGGACCTGAACGTAAGACCAAAGGACCAAAGAGAAAAACAGAAAACTCCACACCATCATGGGGAGTATTTTGGCAATTCTATTCGGGTCGGAGCTCCAACAAGTCAAGTAACCGCATCAAAGATAAACAATACCAACAAGAAAAGCCCACAACAAATTCCAACCCGATCCAAACTTTATGGACCGCTAATTGGCAGTCCAGATCACTCTGGATCCGCTCAAATTTCTCGAGCACATGTATTAGAGGATGTTTAGGCTATTTTTGGTATCTGTTTAGTCCCACATCGGGGGATTGTCCCGGAATGCCTTTTTCTATGACTATAAATAGAACTCTTCACCTTCTATTGTAATTACTTCATATTTTGAGTGACTATTCTTCCTACTAGAAGTGAGGCCTTGAAGCACACACTAAAGTAGTAGGATGGTACTTGAAATGTGAGTCACTTTAATAAAAGTTTCTTTATTATATTGTTTGTTTCATATTTCTTGTTTTACTTTGTTTAATTTCATTTCATTAGTTTTAGTAGCTTAGTTAATATGCTTTCCTTGCTTAGTTTAATAATTAGTCTAATGTGTAGTGAGTAGTTCCATCCCCTTTCGGGGGGTGGAGTAGATGTACGTACATGCAAATGAGAATGGAATGAATGCTTTATTTCCAATGTGTTGATAAAACATGAATGTATGCTTGCTTGTTTAGGATAGAATTTATAACTTGATGAGTTTTGCCAAAATGATTAGACACTTCTGATGCTTGTTTAGGTTCTGAAATAAACAACTTGTATATGTAAATGTTAATCAACTAGGTTGGTGAATAGATTGATAGGTTTTGCCATAACATTTAGACACTTCCTATGCATGATAACACCACCTTCATTTGTGCTTAAAGAATGTGTTCAACACCCACCACTTCGCATGTGTGCACTCACTCCACCCTTTAGGGGTTTTTCCATTTCTGAATTCCAGCACTCTTCTTTCGTTCTTAGTTAAGTTTTTAGTTAATCATTTGTTGCTTTCTTTCGCATTTCATACTTTGTAGTGTAGTGTAGCGTAGCGTAGCATAATCCACCATCTTCTCCATTTTTTCGCCACTTGATTTCGTGCAAACGAGAGGCTGCTCACCTCCCTGAGGACGACCCGTATTTACCACCGCTTCAACGCGGCCGTGCACTTGCAGTTTTAATTAAAACGTTCAACATGATACTTGCAACCAAGTCCCGCACCTCTGCCAAGCAATATGTCAACAATCTTGTCCATAAACACGTCCTGAAATATGTCCATAAAATGTCTAGAAACCTGTCCACAAACACGTCCAGAAACCTGTCCAGAAATCTTTCCATCAACACGTCCATAAACCTGTCCAGAAATCTTTCCATAAACCTGTCCACAAACACGTCCAGAAATTTGTCCACGCAGTCCACGTCCAGTAGTCCAGAAATGTCCACGTCCACGTCCAGTAGTCCAGAAATGTCCACTCTCATTCCAACACTCTGCACAAACCCGGTCACCCTTGCATGGACCGCTGGCAAGCCCAACGTTTTCGTGGGACCGACCATTCCGGTGGCCCACCGACCACCATTCGTCGCCGGCGAGGTCTCCGACCTCCGACGACAAGCCAAACCTCACACACCATGGTGTGAACAAAACTAATGCAACTATTGAACCTGGCATACCTCAACTCGCGATCTCGTCGTAGTTCATCGAAACCACCTTCAACACCCGAGCACCTCCAGCACCCTCTCGTCACACGCACGCTTCTGCCCGCCGTGCACCACGCCGACCTCCTTGCAACACTCCAAGCTGAACACGCTCGCTTGCACGTCTGGCCCACTTTGATCCCACCATTGCATCGTTCTTCCTCCTCACTCCACCACCGAAATCCACCTCCACATCACCTCCTACAACCCACAACCCATCAAAACCAGCCAAAAAGAGGGAGAGGTGAGGGAAGAAGAAGAGAGAAGAAACGTGAGAGAGAGAAATGTTTTTTGTTCAAAACACCCACCAACAGCAAGCCACCCAACCATACCCCTACACCATACCTCACCATCACATCAAAGCAACCTTCACCATACCCCATCACGTCTCCACCACTCCTTCCTCAATTCCAATGCAAAGCTCTTTTTAGCCACCACTAATCTCCATTAGCCCCTAATTGGGTTAGGGTCTTTACACCTTTGGTTCTAGAACAAATTGTTTTCAATTATTGGAATCCATAGATAGAACCGTATTACGATAAATTTTTTATTTATATAAGAAGCCTTCCGCCACTAACACTAAGGCACTCCATATTCAAATCACACCATCAGACACTTTAAACAACAACCCTGAATTTCTTGCAAAAACATTTTACTTTATTTTTACAGGTATAGCTAGAAGGGTCTTATGTATATTATTTTGCCATTTTATTACTACTTATGTAATACTCTGTAGTTGTCCTTAGAATATGGAACTGATTGTACCATAAAAGCAATGTTGCTAGTGTAACGCCATTGATCCGCACTCAACGATCAAACATGACTAAAAACAAACGAAAAAGGGTATTAACAAAATATGATCAAGTCGAGGCCTCAATTAAAATAAACACAATATCAAGTTAGAGTACAATGCAGAAGGGAATAATACAAGAAGCTGGAATCCTACTACATCAATAGTAAGAGATGAAATGATTACATCAATGAGCTCACAAATTCAGTCCTCGCGTCCCAAGCCCAAGTCGCCTCTAGCTACTTACCGTGTCCCACCTGCACACACAGTCACGTTTGAGTCTCGAATCAAGACTCAGTACACCACCCCAACCCGACACCGAACAAGGTCTAGCCGCCCAAGACGGCTCACACTGGTCTCGTGTCCCAAGGCGATCATGCGCCCAGTGAAGACGAACGTGCACCTCGATCCCACCGCACATCCAATCGAAAAGGCGACTCTCAACCCACTCTCATGGTGGAACTGTCATGCGTCCTAAGGCGACCACACGCCCAACAAGGCCGAGCGTGCACCCTCGACAAGACCGCGCATCCGGCCCCAAGGCAACACCCTAGTCCAACCACACGCCCTCAGCTGACCTCTTCTTCTTCTTAGGATGACCCCCAAATATGCTCCCGGACTGGCTCCTGTCGCGACGACTACCGCCCCTGCTCCTACTGCCACCAAACACCCTGCTCTCCTGGGTGCGACTAAGGTACTCACCATTTAAGGTCATCTCACTACGATGTGCGCCCTCTAATTTCCAAGGCATATTGGTAAGCACCACTCGTCGAAGCGGCTGTCGAAGTCCCTCAGTGAGCTTCATCGCCCTCTGCTTGGGTGTAGTGTAGAACTCTGCATAGTATCTCCCTCGAGAGCTGAACTTGTAGATATACTGATCCAAGCTCAGATCTCCCAGCTAAAGTGGCAGAAACTCGTGCCTCAGACGATCACGAATGTGCTGCGGAAAATAATTCTTCCCAAACTCCCCTAGAAAGTCCTCCCAAGTAATCGTAGTCGCACCCCCAAAGACCACCAGAGTAGTAGTCGTACACCAACTGATTGCCAACCCACTGAAAATGTATATGGCCAGCCCCACCTGACACGCAGGCGGACAATCAATCGTCTCAAAGATCTGCGGAATCCCGAAATCCTAAGAGATGAAAGTATTGCATTAATGAGCTCACGGATTCGGTCCTTGCGTCCCAATCCCAAGTCGCCTGCAGCTGTGTACCATGTCCCACCTGCACACACACAATAACGTCTGAGTTTCGAATCAACACTCAGTACACCACCCCACCCCCACCAAACAGGGTCTAGCCGCCCATGACGGCTTACACTGGTCTCGTGTCCCAAGGCGATTACACACCCAACAACGCCGAGCGTGCACCTCGACCCCACCGCGTATCCAATCCACAAGGTGACACTCAACCCGCTCTCATGGTGGAATGGTACGTATCCCAAGGCGACCATGACCCCAACAAGGCCAAGTGTGTACCCTTGACAAGACCGCGCATCCGACCCACAAGACAACACCTTACTCCTACCACGAGCCCGAGCCCGCGAGCCCAGCTCCAACGGTCACTTGTAACAACGCTGGTAAACCATCTCAGATGGCCACAACAACAGGGTAAGACCCTAACAACTACTCATACATGCCTCACATGCCATCTCCACTACTCGACCACACGCCCGAGTCCATGAGCAAGACTCACTACTGCAGAAAAGGGAATATACGTCGGATGTACGGGGGTATATACGTCGGATATAACCATTCCCAGATCTGACATCTATGTGTACGTCGTCTATACATAGACGTTGGGCGCGCGAAAGCTGACGTCTGTTCTTAATAAATAGATGTCACCTGTATATTACAGACAACGTCTATACTTATAGAATAGACGTCGGCCCTTATATAGAACCGACATCTATTCTTTAGGTATAGACGTCGGTGAAATAGCAGACGGCGTCCATTCTTTAGGAATAGACATCGTCTGATAAATACAACCGACGTCTATACCTTTCTTCAGGGGAATAAACATCGTCTAATACAAACGTCCGACGTCTATTCCTAAACCTGGACAAAAAAGCATCTTGCACACTTGTATATAGTCATCGTATTTATAATTCGTGTACATACATCCTGCACCAAATTTGTTCACATATACATCCACACTTTCATCAACTTGTACATACAAGCATACATACACAAACACAAACATACAAGCATACATGCACAAACACAAACATAGAAGCATACATGCACAAAGACATACATACAAGCATACACAATCATTCAACACACTTGGAATTAATTCATACATAAACACTTGGCATTCATTCTAAAATTGAGGCGATTATATTAAGGCATAAATTGTATGTTTGTAATACAAGTGAACTTGTTAACTAAATTACAAAAAAATGCTAGTGACAGGAGAACCTCTTAGTTCATCAACATGTTTCTGATAAAATAGCGATCCCATCGGTCGCGAGTATCATCGAGCTCTTGTTGCGAGAATGAATCACTACTTTTTGGGAAGACCTATCAAAATACAAGTAAATTTTTTAATATCTAAATATTGAAACTAGAAATATACAAGTGAATAACGATCTATATTACCTCGGATAGACATACGTCTTGAGTTGCCAATTCTAGGATTTCCTCCATGTATCTCATCACGTAGGAACCACATTCCGTATTTCCAACCTGCTTCCTATACTACTGATTGAAACGTTTTAATTAACTGGAAGTGCACGACCGCGTTGAAGCGGTGGCAAACACGGGTCGATCCACAGGGAGGTGTGTCGACTTTTGGTTTGTGTGAAGGCGAGTGGGAAAGAAAGGAGAGAAAGATTGGTTACACTAAACTACACTAAAATGCAAAAGGAAATGGAAGATAGCAATAAAACTAAACCCCATAGGGGGTAGAGAAAAGAGTGTGAATACAAAGATATGTGTGTATGTGTGTGTGTGTTCAATTAAGCTCATCAAAACATGTAGTGCATGAAAACATAAAACTACATCCAACTTTGCCTCCACATGAAATAAGATAACACAATATCATTAAAACATACAAGACAATAATTGGAATGAAGCTCAATGAACTCATGTATAAAGACTAGACCATACTATGCCTCCATATGAAATAAGATAACCCAATATCATTAAAACATACAAGGCATTAACCAAGGTAAAGGCAACAAGAGCACATACACTACAAGTCATGTTTCCTTCATCAATTCCATCCATATACTTACCTTATCATTCCCCATAAAATAGGTCCACTAATCTAAGCATAAGCTAAGCTTCATTCAAGAGCATTAGCATATCAAAGACAAGAGTGAAATCCCATTAGATGGTTATGGAAATCATATAAGGTTCAAGGGATTAAGATAACACACACCTAATACACGACATGAGCATATCACATATTTCTCCACCCCCCAAATGGGGATGAAACTACTCATTAATCATTACACTAACTACATTAACAAAATGAAACATTGTACTGAAATGAAATTGAACTAAGAAAGCAAGAAATATTAAAGAAGCTAAAAGGAAAGGAAAGTAAAACTAAAGAAGCATGCAAGAATTAAAAGACAATATTAAAACAAACTAAGAACAATTATTTTATTAAAATAACTCACATTGAAGGTAGCAGCACTCTTCTCCACCTGGAGTTTTGCTTCAAGACTTACTCCAAGTAGAGAGAATGCCACCAAGCAATGGGTAGAATACAATGGAGGAGGAGGAGTTCTATTTATAGCCATAGAAAAAGGTAATCCGGGACAATCCCCTGGTATGGGACTAAACACATACCATAAATGGACTAAATACATGCTAATACAACACCCGTCCAAGTCTTATCGGGTTTGGATCCAAATGGACCGCTAATTGGCGGTCTATAAGTGTTGGATCGAGTCTGGATTTTGGTGGCTCGGTTCTGGATTGATTTCTTGGTGTTTGATGAACCCAATTTGGTTGTTGATGGTTGTGCCCGGATTTAATTGCCAAAATACTCCTCATGATGGTGTGGAGTTTCCTGATTTGCTCATTGGTCCTTTAGGCTTTCATCCGGGTCCTTCCCTCTTGCATCTCAGTTCTCAAGTCTTGCAACTCAGTCCTTTTCCTTGCTTCTAGGTCCTTTTATGCCTCTTCTCCTCAATCCTGTTTATTCCTAAAACTCAAACATGAAACTCGTTACGTAGCATTGTTTAGGCTCAAGATAATGGATATAAGACACAAATATATGCATGATATGATGTCAATCAACTACAAACAGAAATTCAGTAAATATATGTTCCTAACTTAATTAACAAAAATGGGAGAGAACGTACTCTCATTCCATGCCATGTTATTTCAGCTTTTGTGGTTGTTCTCCTGCCACCTAACGCTCTGTAAACCTTAATTGCCTTGAGTAGCACAAGTTATTGAAAACCTTCATTCAATAATACTAATAAAAATCCAAGAATTACAAATACGTTGACTAAAATGAACTTACAGATTTAGAAGTTTCTTTATTGAGTCCCTTGGTTTATTCGATCCCAACGGATCAAACCAATATGCCGAATTAGTCGTGGGGCATACAACGACAAGCATCCAATGAGCCATGTTATATATATATATAATTAGAAGCTTATTACAAAATAAAATTTCACTTTGATTTACAAAGTTTACCTCTCATGATAAGGGAGCAGATAATTTCTTTTGTCTTCTTATGTAGATGGACTGATAAATCCAAATACTTGCTCGTATATATATGTAGATGGACTGATACATCCAAATACTTGCTCGTCAGGAAATACTGACATTCTGGCGTCATAAAGATATCTACAAGAGTAAAAATTACACTTTATTACAGTTTCTATAAAATTATTCAATACATTTCATTTTATACCAAAGAAAACACTTACTTCACTTGCACGTCAATAATCATGATACACAATAAATCTATTACCAAGAACTGCCTGATATCCTCTTTGGTGACGTACAAAGTCGAAGGCAACCCTTTATCCCCTTCCTCCAAATCCCAGCTACTTAAGGATTGTGATTCCCTACCTACCATACATTGATACAACATTTTGCACCTACTTGGAAGCAAATTAATGTTGATCGGAGATTGGTTGTTTGACCCTTTGCTCCGGGGGTTTGTCACCTTATAGATATATATACAACTGTTAAAAATACAATTGCTAACAAATTTGAAATTTAAAGTCTTTCAAAATTAAAGTATACCTCATGTTTGTCATTTAGCTATACTAAATAACTAGGCCACCTTACGAACCCACCGATAGCATCGCCGAGGGTAACAATCTCTTCTTCCGGAAATGACACCAAAGCACCAGCATCTAAGCAACTCCCCACTGCAACCTTCACTTCTCCCTCTCCCACCTCTGTGAAGTGGTGTCTGGAGATGTTATAAACTTTCCCGTGTCCCACCAATCTTCGATCAAAGTCTTCGACAAATAAAACACATCTAGATCCATCCTCAAACTTTCCAAATGAGGGACCGCCGACGAGGGCCAATTCTTGAGAATGAGCCACGAAATCATATTGTCGATCGGGGTTGAACACTGGAATATGTTATGTAAAAATCTTCAAATCCTGGAATTAACAAGAAAATTTTATAACAGTACAAGATCTAAACTTGATCTCAATTCCACCCAATTCATCACAAACACACTACATCGAAACCCCTCAAACTTAGACACAACACCAAAATAATGTGTGGATGATATTTCAAACATATACATTGAAGGGTACATAATATTTAATATGTGGGTTTACATTTAAGCTGACGTAATTTAAAGGTGTTATTGGTAATCAATAGAGTATTATTTTAAGTACGCTTGTTATTACTCATCTTATGAGTTATGATGGTGCCTTAAGTAGCTATAATCGTGACATTTAGAGCGGGGAATAAAAATTACTACTTGAACCTAAAATTGTAGGGATATATTGCCAAAGAGGACGACAATTGTGAGAAGCACTTTACTATTTTTGCACATAAGGTTACACTTTAATCTATTAAATAATACGTATAATAAAATAGGCATATTGGAGGTCAGATCTTTGGGTTTTTGAAACATATTGTGAGAAGCATATTGGACATCCATATTAAAGAGAAGCACTCTACTATTGTAAGGTCAGATCTTTGGGTTTTTGAAACAATTAAAACTAAGAGACAAAATGGGTGGAATTATGAACTAGCAAATGCACATCCTCCTTCTCGAACGCGCGTCCTCCTACTTCTCAAACGCTTTGCATGAAAGCCGTTAATGTGGACGCACTCTTACATGGGGACACAACGAAAATCCACCTAAAATCTGAAACTAAACCAACCAAAACTAAACCAAAACTTTTACGGTGGTTAGGGAAGTGGAGGAAGACAGAGGAAGACGGAGGGGGAGGGTCGCTGCAATGGTCGAGGAGAGAACGGAGGATGGGAGGAGAGGGCCGGAGAACATGAGGAGAGGTTGGGACGTCGCTGCGATGCTAGAGATTGCTGCAGATCGGTCGGAGATCGGTCGTGGAGGAGGGTTCGATCGCGGAACGGCTAGGGTTTGGTTGGGTTTTTGTTTGGAATGAATGACAAAAAACGTAACTGTTCGATTTCTTTAAGAGCTATAGACATTGGATGTTATGCACAACCGACGTCTATACTCCGACGTCTATATGCATGGGGGTATAGGTTGGTTGTGCATAACATCCGACGTCTATAGGGTATAGGCGTCATATTCAATGGGTATTCCCACAACCGACGTCTATATTACCCCATAGACGTCGGCTATGACAACGACCGACGTCTATTCTATCTTCGCCCAAATAGACGTCGACCGTTAGAACATCCGACGTTTATTGGGCGACGAGTAATGAATAGTATGCACTAGTGGCTCCAACGACCAATCGTAATAATGTGGGCGAACAACAAGTTCTGTGAACCTCTTACAATCACACAATGTAAGGAATAAACGCAATTTACCCCCAAAACCACGGGTTAACAACCGCAACAAGATATAGAGTAATAACCATAAGCAAGACTATAAAATCATGTAAGCAGCGTGAAGAAACTATAGCTATAAACCCACAATCAAAGGTACATGGGTATAAGTGTAAGTCTCCTACAATTTCCTTATAATTCACAATTTTCAAAAGTTTAGGGGCAAAATAGTAAATTACCCAACTAAAGTAATTTACTACAATATAAATAAAGTCTAGGGAAAAAGAGCAATTTTCCCTAGATTAAATTTTTCCACGATTATATAAATTTCAAGGTTTATCCAGCAATTAACCCAATTATAAATTTTTTAAATAAATACCATTAAATCCTTTGTTTTTCCAACAAATTGTCCAATTAGTAATTAATTAAAGAAATACAATTAAATCTAGGGGTTTTAAGGCAATTTATCCAATTATTAACTACTGAAACAAATACAATTAAATAAAAGATTTATTCTGCAATTAACCCAGATTAATTTATTCAACTAAATATACATAAAACCAATGTTTTGCTAGCAATTAGTCCAACAAAAAATTATTAAACTACATACTATTAAAATCCAAGGGTTTACTCACAATTAACCCAATAATCAAAACAACCAAAGAAATACAACTAACTACAAGGACTTATTGCAAAAAGCCCACACCAAGCCCTAATTCATTTCCATGCCACCGTCGGCCCTGCCAGCTGCTACTGCGATAGCCACAACCGCCAACGTCGGTCCTCTTTGTCCTTCGATGCCCCTACTCCTCCAAAGCCGACACAAACGGAAAAAATAAGGTGGGTGGTGTACCTTGGGTAGAAAAAGAAGAAGACCAGAGAAGGGGAAGATTTTACCCTCCGCGCCTACACACGGTCACCGGAGCTCCTCGCCGCCGGTGTCACTGTCGTCGGAGCTACTGGAGGAGGAAGAAGGAAGGAGAGGAAGTGAGGGTGGAGGTTTGGGGTTTAGGGATGAAAGAGAGAGAGAGGGAATGAGGTTAACAATCACCTCACCAAAATGAATTTCGTCCGTGAAATAAGAGCACATCCGCCTCGATCTCCCACGTAGCCTCTCGTTGTGTGTGATACTGCCATGGAACCTTAACCATTGGGATGACCCTCCAGCGCAATTGGTGCTCCATCCGATCGACTGGTTGCTCCTCTAACGACAAATAAGACTGCACCCAGGCATATCTACCTCCAACACCTGCGAAGGGTCGACAATGTACTTCCTCAACATGGAAACATGAAAGACATTGTGCAATCCCGAAAACTATGGTGGCAAGACAATCTGATAAGTAACGACACCAACTCGGTCCAGAACCTCAAACAGTCCCATGTTCCTCGGACTTAGCTTCCTGTGTGCCCAAACCTCATAACTTCCTTAGTAGGAGAGATCTTCAAGAACACGTATTCTCCGACAGCATAAGTCAACTCCCGTCGGTGCCGATCTGCATAACTCTTCTGTCTGCTGTGCCCTGTGGCCAATCTCTATATGATAACATCCACATTCTCTGCACACTATTGGATGATCTCTGGTCCAACTAACTGTCTCTCACCCACCTTGTCCCAACTCGAGGGCGATATGCACGGTCGTCCGTACAATGCCTAATAGGTTGTGATCCCTATGTTGGCATGGAAGCTGTTGTTGTACGCGAACTCAATCAATGGTAGGTGCTCATCCTAACTACCTGCCAAGGCACACACTCGCAACATGTTCTTGAATGTCTGTATGGTCCTCTCTGACTGAGCATCCGTCTGAGAGTGAAAAGTCGTACTGAACTTCACCTTCGTCCCTAGTGACCTCTGTTGTGAACCCTAGAATCCTGACGTGAACCATGTATCTTGGTTAGAGATAATGGATACTGGCACTCCATGCCATATGACTATCTCGTCCACATATAACTGTACCAAGCTACTCAGCGGTAACGTCATTCGTATCACCAGAAAGTGCGCTAACTTGGTAAGTCGGTCCACAATCACCCAAATCGCATCATGTAAACGCCTTGTCTTGGGTAGTCCTGTAACAAATCCATGGTCACGTGCTCCCATTTCAACTATGGAAGCTCAATCATTAGTAACAAACTTGCGGGCCTCTGGTGCTCGATCTTCACCTGCTGACAGACCAAACACCGGGACACAAACTCCATGATGTCCTTTTTCATGCCTCGCCACTTGTAATACCTCTGAAGATCCCTATACATCTTTGTGTTCCCAGGATGGATCATGTGTCGAGCACGATGAGCCTGCTCCATTACCTCTCTCCGCCGGTCTGTTGTCGTCGGCACCCATAATCTATTTCGGAACCTAAGGCCTCCATGTGGAGCTATCCTGAAATATGACCCCTCAGTCTCCTGTAACTGCATCACGGTGGCCTCTCTGGATCCTCTGCTTGTGTGTGAATAATGCGCTCTACTATGTCCGTCTCGACCCGTATACTGGCAAGCAACGCTCCACTATGCGTTGCTGCAAATGGCCTCCACTAAACAAGGTCATCCAACCGTTTCCACTCACAGACTAGCCACAAAACTCTCCCACTTCTGACTTAGAGCATCAGTGTTCTTGGCACTTGAAAAACTTGATGAATTGCATTGCATGACCTTAGGGAACTTAAGAAGTCTCACAATTAAGTCCATATCAAATTGACTTCAATAGAGTATTGACGAAACATAGAAATTCCCTTAGAACAAAATTTCTGGGTCCAACCGGTCGACCGGTAGGTCATCTGGTTCGAACGATTCCAATATGTGCTTTCACAATCTTAATCGGTCGACCGAATTCTTTTCCCATTTCGACCATTTTCATTTTGAAAACCGATATTACCCAGTTCGACCGATACAAATCTCACTTACCTTTCATATCTTGACACGGGCCTGGTTAGAGTGGAAACCGGTCGACCGAAACCTATGTTTTGTTCGACCATTTGCTTTCCGTATTTGTCTTTAATATGACTGTTATACTTGTCGTATTATACCAATGTTCGTATACATATACTCACCTAACCCCTCTTCTAGATTTGATCCTCCAGTCGAACGAGACCTTGTAAACGGTCGACCAGTTCATAAAACTCTCCAGCACCAATCTTACTGGAATTTTCCGGTCGACCGTGCTCAATTATTCGATCGACCGTTTACCTTGGACTTCTCTTGACATTAATTCTTGACTGTCAAAACTCCCTGAACGGTCGACCGTCCCATATATTAGTTCGATCATTCACTTAATAGGACTTTAGTTATAGCCTTGTTTGTTCGACCACCCCTTTTCGGTCGACCGTTTTGTTCCTGGACTTCTCTAAATCTATCTGGACTTCATTTCTGGACAGAATCCGGTCGACCGTTTTGCCCGTGTCAGTCGACCGAACTTATCCTGAATAGTGCCCTCAGTTTTTTTGTTTTGTGTATTCTTACACAACCCTATAACAACTTAATCTGAATGGCTAGATTGAGTTTAGAGCTTATAAATAGAGCTGAGAACACATTTCTACGACACCAATCTTTCTCCAAGCTCATATCTTCATGCTACTTCCAAAGTTGCTCTAAACATCCTTTTGCTCACATCTTCCCACTTGAAACAAACTCATTGCTTTCATCATTCATTTCAAGTGCCCAAGATTAGCTTGCTAAAGTTGTTCTACAAGAGTTGCACTAGCTTCCGAAGTTAAGCTCTTCTCGGATTGTGAGAAGGTGGTCCAAGCTAGGCGAGGGTGTTCGCAAAGCTTGTGGTGTAAAGGCGTGATCTCGGCCCTTAAAGGAGATCAGATTAGTGGAGGACACGAAGTTGCTCGAGGAAGAGCAATTCGTAAGAGAGAACTATGATCCGGTGGTTGGATCCAAACCTCTATACATCCGTGTTGTGGTTTGCACATTTTTTATCCCTTGCTTAGTTGTTCTAGCTTTTAATTTGCAATAATTATTTAAAGAACTAGATTAGTCTATGCACCCCCCTTTAGACTAATATTAGGGCCTACTAGATCCTACATTTGGTATCGGATCCTTGTTAATTGCATATAAACAAATTCACATTTGTAGCAATGGCCCAACAACGTGAGGGATTCCACACTAGTATACCTTCTTTGTTTGATGGAACAAACTGCATATTAGAAGAAACACATGATAATCTTTATACAATCATATGATGTTAAATTATGAGTGTTCTTTCAAATACCATACACTCTAAACAAAGAATTAGAACTCTTGACTGATGATGAATTAGCCATGGTACAAATGAATGCTAAACTCATGAATATATTTATGTGTGGTTTAACCGAAGAAGAGTATGGTAGAATCAATGCATGTGACTCCGCATTTGAAGCATGACATATATTAGAGAGTCATTTTGAAGGTCCATCATCCATTAAGGAAACTAGGATAGATTCATTCATGCAAAAGTATGAAATGTTTGCAATGAAACCGAATGAGTCCATAAGCGAGATGCACACTCGCTTTACTCATATCACTAACTCCTTGAAGAACCTTGGTAAGGTTTTGGTTGAAAGTGACAGGGTACGCAAGGTTCTTCGATCCTTAACTTTGGAATGGGAGAAGAAGACTACAGCAATTGAAGAAGCCAAAATTCTCTCAAAGTTGAAGATGGAGGATCTCATAGGAAGCCCCATGGCTTATGAGATTCAAATGGAAGAAAGAAGAGAGAGGGAAAAGGAACGGGAAGGGTCAAGACGGAAAGAAAATACAATTGCTCTAAAAGCAACCTCGGATTCGGAACCAATCGAAGATGAGGACATCGATGAAGACGTCGTTTTCCTAACCCTCAACTTCAAGAAGTTCCTCTCCAAAAGAAAATTTGTAAAAGGAAAAGGAGAATCATCTCGGACGTTCACTTGCTACGAATGCGACAAAACAGACCATATGAAGAAGGACTGCCCCTTGCTTAGGCCGAGTGATCGTGAACGAAGAGATGAAAAGAGATATCCTTCTAGAAGAGAAAGAGATGAGAGACCAACAAGCAATAGAGATGAAAGACCCTCATGAAGAGACATAGACGAGAGGCCTAGAAGAAGAGATCGTGATGATAACAAGAGAAGGGATCATCGCGAGAAAGATGGGAAGAAGGCCCTCAAGGCTACTTGGGATGAATCAAACTTAAGAAGGCTCTTTATGGCCTCAAACAAGATCCTAGAGCTTGGTATGAGAGGTTAAAGAACTTCTTGATTGATAAAGGTTTCTCAACGGGTAAAGTCGATACCACTCTTTTCGTAAAATCACATAATCATGATCTATTGGTGGTACAAATCTATGTAGACGATATTATCTTTGGTGCAAGTAACCCTCGTCTATGTGAGGAATTCTCTAAGTCTATGTAGGGGAGTTTGAGATGAGCTTAATTGGTGAACTAAATTTCTTCCTCGGACTTCAAATCAAGCAAACTCATGATGGGAACTTCATACACCAAGAAAAATATACAAAGGAACTTCTTAAACGCTTTGGTCTTGGAGATAGAAAGCCATACAAGACTCCCACGAGCACTTGCACTAAACTAGACAGATGAAAATGGCAAGGATGTGGACATCAAGAAATATTGAGGTATGATCGGATCCTTGCTCCACCTCATTGTTAGTCGCCCCGATATCATGTTTGTCGTGTGTTTATGCACTTGTTTTCAAGTTTGTCCAAAACAATCTCACTGAAATGCTTTAAAACAATTTTTTCGATATCTCAAAGGATCTCAAGATTTTGGTTTGTTTTACCCCAAGACTAGGGTTTTTGATCTTGTTGCTTATAGGGACGCCGACTATGCCATTTGCATTCTTGACCTTAAAGGCACTAGTGGTACTTCCCAATTTTTGGGAAAATCGCTTGTTTCTTGGTTTAGTAAGAAACAAAATAGTGTTGCATTGTCAACAACTGAGGCCGAATATATCGCCGCCGGTTGTGCATATGCACAAGTCTTATGGACGAGGCAAACCCCCAAGGACTTGCAACTTAAGTTTCAAACTACTCCTATTTATTGTGATAATACTAGTGCCATCAATCTTTCGAAAAATTCCATTTTGCATTCATGAACTAAGCACATAGAAGTAAGACATCATTTTCTTAGAGATCATGCAACTAAGGAAGACATCAAACTTGTATTTGTCCATACAAATGATCAATTAGCGGATATTTTCACAAAACCCCTAAATGTTGATCAATTCCATCACATAAGACTCAATCTAGGCACGTGCAACTTAAATGATTTATAAAATGTGTCATATCCTGCCATTATTTCGAAAATTGCATCTTCATTGGGTTACTCGTTGAGTCTCCTGGCTTTTTGATGTGTTTTGGGCTGTTTTTTTTCTCTTTGCCTCTTTTCGGTCGACCGTCTCAGGTGCTCCATTCGACTGGTTGCTTCCTGCTCAACCTGATCCTTAAGTTCACTTAAGTGATCGGTCGAACAAGATTTTAATTGGTCGACCATTGTTGCTCTAGTTTTTACTTCTTCGCTCGACCGAATTTTCATCCGGTCTTACATCTTTGTTTCGATTCCTCCGTCGACCGGTTCATCCTTCTTGTGCGACCGAATACTTCCAAACAGTGTGTGCCTACTTAGTTCGGTCGACCAATCAACATTTCATGTCCGATCACAATCATCTAGGAAGTGTCCGTTTTACTCTTCCTTACTCGTTTGGTCGACCAGTGGCCTTCTTTGTTCGACCGAAAATTTCCAGGCTCTCTGTGCCTTGTCTTGTCGGTCGACCATGTCTTAACAGTCTAACATTCTCCCAATTCAACTCAAATTTCCCCCCAAAATTTAACCGTTCGGTCGACCGTTGTACCTACCGGTCAACTGTTGACGCTTTTTCTTCTCCTTTTAGGGTAAAATCCGGTCTCTTTTTCACTTTGACTTTCACACCTACTAACCCTAGCTGCCGCCCTCCTCCCTCCGGTAGACTATCCACCCTCTTCTGGTCGTTCATCTTGCCTTTTTCCACCACCAATCGCCTCCCCTCGCCTTCCTCCACCCATTTCCACCCTCATTTTCCATTCTCCACCCCTCTCTTCCTTAATGGGATACAAGAAATTGGTCATCCGCAAAGCTCCAGTCGAGCAAGGAGTTATCACCACCAAACGCCAAACAAAGAGGAGACATGATCATCCTTCCACCTCCTCGAGTGCTCAGCATCCTCCGGCTACTCCAACCCATCCATTCTTTCCTATCGACGATGCCGCTCAAGAGGCTTGGGACAACAATTTCTCGTTTGCTCCTTTCATTCCGTGCCGCTAGGTTGAGGTAGCCAATTTTACTGATTTTTCCTTAATAGCACATTTAGATGCAAATAAGTTCACTTATAGCCAAACTAGACTAGCATCTAAACCCTACTACATTTTCCATGTGCAACAATTCTATTGCAATCCGCGAAGAGACCCAAATCGCCACATAATGACTACTATGATTAATGGGACTCAATACAAGATGACATACGTGTTGTGGTTTGCCCATTTTTATCCCTTGCTTAATTATTCTAGCTTTTAATTTTCAATAGTTATTTAACGAACTAGATTAGTCTATTCACCCCCCCCCCCCTTTAGACTAATATTAGGGCCTACTAGATCCTACAAAGTGCACCTGCAATGTTCATGGATTTGATGAACATGGCTTTTAAGTTGTTCTTGGATCAGTTCGTGACTATATTCGTGGATGATATCCTGGTCTATTCGCCGGACCATGTGATGCATATAGAGCATTTGTGGACCGTACTACAGGTGCTAAGGCAGCTGTAGTTGTATGCCAAGTACTCAAAGTGTGAGTTTTTGCTCGATAGCATGGCGTTCCTTGGGAACATCGTGTCAAAGGATGGAATTTCAGTGGACCTGGCGAAGATTGAGGCAGTGACATAGTGGCGGGAACCCACATTAGTGTCAGAGGTCAGAAGTTTTGTGGTACTGGCATGTTGTTATAGACACTTTATTCAGGACTTTTAGAAGATTGCTTCTCTGTTGGCAGCTTGACGAAGAAGGGTGTGAGGTTTGTTTGGTCGCAGAAGTGTGAGGGTAGCTTCCACGAGTTGAAGAGGTGGTTGACGACTGCGCCCATCCCGACCCTTCCTAGTGGTAGTGGTAGTTTTGTGATCTACAACGATGCGTCCAGTACAGGTCTGGGGTGCGTGTTGATGCAGCATGGGATGGTAGTAGCATGTGCATCGAGACAGTTGAAAGTCTACGAGTGGAATTATCTCACTCATGATCTGGAGTTGGCAGTAGTGGTGTTTCCACGGAAAATCTGGAGGCACTACTTGTATGGTGAGCAGTTCGAGGTGTTCACTGATCACTAGACTCTGAAGTACCTATTCTCGCATAAGGAACTGAACATGAGGTAGTGGCGCTGGTTAGAGTTCGTGAAGGATTATGACCTCACGATCGCCTACCACCCGGGGAATGCGAACATAGTAGAAATGTAAACCTATCTACTCTTCATTCTTGATTTCTTGTCTTCATCCACACTTGTTTCCTGAAATGTTAGAAATACAATATATGCATGCGATGATATTAATGGATTACATGTGTTTATTGATATGTTAGTTAATCATCAAAATGGATTAGCGATTATTTAGCCAAAAAATCAACACATTTGTCAGTCTGAAGGACATCACCAAAACTCATAATGTCCATATCTTGTGCAAAAAGATGTCTTCGACACATCCTCATCTCTGATCCTCAACTGATGGTACCCGGATCTCAAGTCAATCTTCGAGAAGACCTTCGTTGTCTTTAACTGATAAAAAAGGTCATCAATCCGCGACAATGGGTAACAGTTCCTATCAATCACCTTGTACAACATCCGGTAGTCGATACACATCCTCATCGAGTTGTCTTTCTTCTTCAAGAACAGGACGGGGCTCCCCACGGGGACACACTTGGTGAAATGAACCCTTGTCCAACAACTCCTGCAACTGAATCTTCAGCTCGGACAACTCCACAGGGGCCATCCAATATGGTGCCTTAGACTGAGGCATTGTACCGGGAGCAAGTTGATAGCAAACTCAATCTCTTGATGTGGGGAAAATCCTGTCGGGTCCTATGGAAACACATCAGCGAAATCTTGTACCGTCTCCACCTCTTCCAAGTTGGGTCTCTAACTCTCGGTCAACACTACACTCGCTAGAATGTTGCACATCCCTGACTCAAAAGCTTTTGTGCCTTCAGTGCACAAATGAAGATGCGACCCTTCCTACCGCGTATGCCACAGATCAACAGATACTGACCCACTACTCTTGGAATCAAAAGCTTCCACTCTCGGTAATGACCTTGCATGTCATAACGGGATAACCTCTCCATACCAAGTATCACGTCAATGTCCACCATCGGTAACAACACCAGGTCAGCTGGGAAGCTCTCGTCGGCCAACACAATCTGTACGCCAACCAGAAACTTCCCGAGCACAAGCCACTCTCCTACGGGGGTGCTGACCTTGAGATGGGAGGTTAGACTCAGAGGGATAAGGTCCATTAAGCTTGCAAATCTCACACAAATAAATTAATGTGTAGCACCGCTATGGAATAAAATATTAGCCACATGACTAGCTACAACGAGCGTACCTTCCACCACGTCAGCTGACGCAACTACAACATCCTACAAGCGTGCAACACAAACACGTCCAGCAGTCTTCGATGACACAACCGTAGACTTCATACCCTTGGTACGTAGTCTTTGTGGTCTGTAGTTGCGTGCAAAATACCCTGGCTTTCCACACTTGAAACAGGACCTCGCTGCTCTGCCACTACCAATGCTGCCACCAACTATTCCCCTATGCCCAGAGCAATAGTCCTCCACCAACGGATCGCCAACCTATTGAAAATATATGTGGCCAGGCCCACCTGAGCTCAGGTGGACAAGCAATCGCCTCAAAGATCTACTGAATCTTGAAATCCTAAGAGATGAAAGTATTACATCAATGAGCTCATGGATGCAGTCCTTGCGTCCCAAGCCCAAGTGACCTCCAGATGCGTACTGCATCCCATCTGCACATGCACAGTCATGTCCTAGTTTCAAATCAAGACTCAATACACCATCCCATCCCGACATTGATCAAGGTCTAGCCGCCCATGACGGCTCACACTGGTCTTGTGTGCCAAGGCAATCACGCGCCCGCCGAGCATCCAATCCACAAGGCGACACTCAACCTGCTCTCCCGGTGGAACTGTCATGCATCCCAAGGCGACCACATGCCAAGCAAGGCCAATCATGCACCCTCGATAAGACCGCGCATCCGGCCTACAAGGCAAGACCCTACTCCAACCACGCGCCATAGCCCGCGAACCTAACTCCAGCGGTCACCCGTAACAACACTAGTAAACCATCCCGGACCTCCACAACAACAGGGTAAGACCATAACATCTAGTCATACGTGCCTCACATGCCATCTCCACTACTCGACCACACGCCCGAGTCCGTGCGTAAATCTCCAATGGCCACTCGTAACAACGTGGGTGAACAACCGGTTCCACGAACCTCTTATAATCTCACAATGTAAGGGGTAAACTCAATTTACCCCCAAAACCACTGGTCAACAACGCCAACAAGATATAGAGTAATAACCATAAGCAAGACTACAAAATCATGTAAGCAACATGGAGAAACTATAGCTTTAAACCCACAATCAAAGGTACATGGGTATAAGTGTAATTCTCCTACAGTTTCCTTATAATTCGCAATTCTTAAAAGTTTAGGGAAAAAATAGTAAATTACCCAACTCATGTAATTTACAACAATATAAATAAAGTCTAGGGAAAGAGAGCAATTTTCCCTAAATATTTTGTTGATTGTATTTGGTTAACTGCAGAATAAATCCTGTATTTAATTGTATTTGGTTAAATAGTTAATAACAAGATAAATTACCAGAAAAAACCCTAGATTTAATTGTATTTGTTTACTTAATTACTAATTGGACGTTTTGCTTGAAAAAACAATGATTTAATGGTATTTGTTTAAATAATTTTTAATTGGGTTAATTTCTGGATAAAACCTTGGAATTTCTATAATCGTAGAAAATAATTTAATTCATAAACCAAGGTTTACTGACCTCCTGTCCTTGGGCCACACGGTTTTGCCATTAGTGATTAGATCTTTTAGATCATTTAGGTTTACTGACCCCGTGTTCTTGGGCCACACGACTTTTTCCAACTTTTTCCCTGGTGTTGTTAAATTAAGAAGCACATTATTTCCCTCAATTGTCAACTGATGTGTTCATTTTAAATACCGTAAGTGCACGACGTCGGTGAAGACGTGAAAAATACAGGTTGATCCACAGGGAGGTGTTTCGACTCTGGTTCGTTCGAAGGCAAGTGGCAAAAGAGGGGAGAAGAAGTTGATTACTCTAAACTAGACTAAACTAAACTAGTAAGCACAAACAAGGAAATGAAAACACGCAACAAAGAAACTAAACTAACTAAGACAACAAGCTGAAATTTAGGAATGGAACCCCCTAAGGATTGGAGTGTGTGCACATATGAAGTGAAATAAGTGATGAATGACGCATGTATGTGTGTGTCATGTGTGTGTCTTCATGCATAGGAAGTGTCTAAAGATGTGGAAAAACATATCAATACATTCACACAACGTATCGACAATTACTACTTGATGAGCATAAGACTAGGCTCAACATGAGAGGACTCTAAATGTTATGACAATAGTCATCAAAAACCAGGTACACATGTGAATAACAAAGCTAAACATGGGAAATGTCTAACAGTTATGGCAACCCCCATCAAAACAAAGTTTCTTCAATCAATCAAGCAAACAAACACAAATACAAACACATAACTAACATGTAGCATATTGAACAGGAAATTTTAGTCAATAAAGATGAGCAAACTAAGCATGAGAAGTGTCTAAATCTTATGACAAAACCCATAAAAAATCCCTCAACATGTAGATGATTGAAATACCCCCATGTAAAGAGAATGACCACCAAAAGAGGAAATTATTACAAGAGAGGAGGAAGAGTTTTATTTATAGTCATAGATAAAGGTAATCGGGGACAATCCCCCGATGTGGGACTAAGTGGATACTATAAATGGACATAAACCACATAATCGGACACTCAACTAAACCATGAACTATTTGGACTGCCAATTGGCGGTCTGGGATAGCCAATCGATGGCCACCACCGCCTTGCCGGTTGCTACTGTGGCAGCCACGGCCACCGCCCCAGCGCGGTGGCGTGGCCTGCATGGCCACGCACGACTGCTGCTGGTCGGAGCCTCTCTGGTCGTTGCCCCGCCAACCCTCTTACTCCTTTGACGTCCCTACTCCAAAGCCGACACAAACCGGAAAAAAGAGGGTGGGTGGTGTACCCTGGGTAGAAGAAGAGAAAGACCGGAGTAGGAGACGATTTTCCCCTCCGTGCCTACGCACGGTCGCTGGAGCTGCTGGAGGAGGAAGAAGGAAGGAGAGGAAGTGAGGGTGGAGGTTTGGGGGTTTAGGGATTATAGAGAGAGTGAGAAGAGGGGATGGGGTTAACATCTAAGATTAGATACTAGGATTTACACTCTACAGGGAGTGGGAAAAGGAAGCTACTTAGATACAATAATCGGGAAGGACAGAAAGCGTCCAGATCTGAGAATTGAAATTAAGATTGCAAAACAGCTCAATAAGAAATTGCATATTGAAATATCAAAAAGAAAAAAAGTAAATAAAGTGTTCGAATCACAATCAGATTTGTCATTTCAACCCTCATTATAATGTACGATTTTCAGCCAAAAACATAAGTAATATCTGAAAATTCTAAAAACAGTTACATAAATAAATATAAACAGTTACAAAATTGCTGACATGTAAGAATTTTCTTCCGTCTCGATCGAATCTTGGTACGTGCATCATGTTAAATGATTAGTTCGTTCTTATCATTTTTTAAAGAAACGAAAGGGATGCATATTCATTAGTTGTTGCAATTTTCAATTAAAGAAAGATTGAAGTTGTAGTTGGTCACCGAGCGACCCTTTACAACTTACGTTATTGGTTTAACTAATTAAAAAAACTTTTAAAGAGAAACACACGTCTCATTCGGAAGAATACATGTTTGGATTTTGTTTTGGCAATTTTCACACTAGCCTCGTACTTCTTGAAAATTATTAGACAAGCACGTGTTTGAGGATTTTATAAATTGATCCAAAGTTTTCTGCATATGATGCGATTTTGGGTAGACTTTGTGTTAGGATCATATAAGCATGATCTAGAGATTGTCTTTGATAAATCTTTTTTTGGTGACGTGCAGGATATGTTTCGTCCCCAATGGTTGCCAGTCTGGGACTTGGTGAACCAGTTGTTGCGCAGGTCTGAGGCAGAAATCCCAGGTGGTTGACTGTTTGGATTTTGGTCAACTAGTTATTCTGCCAGTAGGGTTGCAACTCCAGATGGTCGGCTTGTTGGACTCGGTCGACCTGCGGGCTCCTTGCGACATTAGGTGGTCGACTCGATCAATTGTATTTTTGGTAAAGTGGTCGCACGAGGAGGAGTTGTGTTGACCTTTTGTCTAATCATATAGTAATTTTGATGATTGAGGGCAACATATCACTAAACAGGTGTTAATCAAATATAAACTCTCATATATGCATACATCATATGATACATTGAATATCTATTGGATGAAATGAGTTTCAGGTTTGAAAATAAAAAAACCCGATTCACTCGTGCGAAATGGGATCAAGAAAGGAAGACAAATTGAATGTAATTTTTACTTTCTTTAATCCTAAGGAAAATATTATAAACTTAAACATTGGAGCTGATTTATTCTTACACACTCACACTAGAATACATATAGAAGTCACATACAAAATTTCATATCATTTGGACTTCAATAGATCACTCAAACCAAACTGGTAAAACCACCCAAAACAACTTGAGTTTGCCTGTGGAAAAAGTCGACCGCCAGCCTTCTTGGTTCGACTGTTTGACACAAATAATTCTTTGCACCTAGTCAGTCGAATCTCCGGCGTCAAGAGAGTTGAGGACAAACCTAGTGGGTCGAATCTTGTGTGCACCAACCACACCCCAATGGATCTGGGACCACCTTCAGACTCAACCCAGAGAGACCACCTTCACCTCTGGTCAGACCTCACCGGAGCATCCCGGAGCTCCGTGCATATGGCTGCCCCATAGCCAACCCCATCTAGCGCACACACCATGCGCACACTAGAGGGAACTCGGTTGATGGTGCAACTGATTGCACCGACCACCAACAAGGTGTTGGCCGGCCCTCCAGACAACACCCCCTCCCATAAAACTCTTCAAGGGTCAAGAGAATACCTCATTTTCAAGGAGAATGCCTGACGTAGCCAAAGATTCTGCCCACCAAACATCTAGCCGCGCCACAGGTTGCACTAGGCGTCGCTTCTAGCCTTGCCGGATTTGAAGTTTGCTGGAGCACCACCTGAGTGGCCTGACCACGTGGTTGAGGAGTGGAAGAGGTGTGCAAGTGTCATCTGGTGGGAGAGGTTTTTTGTTTGCAACAACTCTCCAACTTCCATATTCTTCATGGCTATTCAAACCACCACAAAACATGCCAAAAATGGCACCAAGCAAAGGCATCCAAATGCCACGAAATAATGTGCATCCAAGACCCAAATGCAACCCTTCTAATTCCACACCACCTCAACATGGGCTCAGCCTAAACTCGCACCATTCATCCACTCGGATCGGATTGAGTCGATCAAGCCAGCAAATGCGTACTCGCCCAGTGAGTCACCCTCGATTGACCAACAAGGAACCCGATTAAAATTAAGCATATAGACATAACACAAACACAATTAGATAATCTAAGAACTAAATTATGCATAAACTAGGAGAGTGGACCTTTTAATATTATAGCTGGAGAGCAGGTCTTACAATGGAAAACAAGAAATCTACACTAAACATGGCAATGATCTGTTTTTATTCTTGGTGGAAAATGGCATCCCAGATGCCAATTTTTAGTAGGGCAGAAAGAGGTCCGGCAGTCCCCCTCTTCCCCCACTTCTTCCCATAACCGCCAACTCGTCCCTCTCTCCAGCGATTTTTGACCTCTCGGTGCTGGTTTCACGTGTTCGATTCGTTTGTAGGTACATTTAGCTTATTTTTTGTTAACATTTGGCTTGATTGGTGTGGATTGGTTTGGATTACTTGTATGTGTTTAGTTATTGATTTGGATCTCACTTTGCATAAAAGACTACAAATAGAAACATACATGTCAAGTATAGAAACATACAAATAGAAACACACATGAATCAATGCATGTGTGAGGGTTGAAGTTGCCCAACTTTTATTGTGAATAGATAGATGTGTTCCTTGCTATTATTGTTAAAGGAATTAAAGGAACAATTAAAGGAAGAAGTGAGGAGGAAAGTAGGATGAACGCATCATGGCAACATATTATTGTTTGGGATGTACGACATAGTTTATTGTGATATATACGTAGATGTAGGATGTAAGATTAGAAGGTTATTGCTATCATTTTTTCAACATAGATTAGAGGGTTACAAATAAGTTTGAGATTTAGATATTGTTTAAATTCACATGCTCTTTAGATTTTACTGATATTGTTAAATATTCTACATGTTTGATATGAAATTAGACTTGTGTTGATAGTTGTGTTCTTTTTTAAAGAAATGATGATTTTCATGTGTTTGCAGTTTGTTTTCTAGGTTGTTCTTATTGATTTGGTTTGTTGTTATGATTTTTTGGTTTGTTCTTTTTTAACAGTTGCAAAATGTCTACTTCACGCGATTCTCATGGTCTTGCGGACCCTTCAATGTTAGTATTATAGAAGAATCATATATCATCTTCGATTCTCAAAAATATAAGTATTTTGATTATCAAATTAAAAATGTGTATTGTTTTATATTAGACCTTAAGTAATTAATTATTTTTTTCAGGAGCAATTGTCGGATATTATGTGTATTGAGAACAATATTCAATTCAACATGTGGACCGTGAATTGCTAGAGATTGATAGATTTGCTACAGTTTCTTGTTTGTGGGAGAGAAAAGTAACTACCTTGACTGCAACTGGATTGGAATTTGATCTCTGCTGTGGTTGAGAGGTGGAGATCAGAGACTCACACCTTCCACTTTAGACATGGGGAGATGAGGATCACGCTACAAGACGTAGCTATTCTTAGTGGTCTTCGTCTTGATGGTATGGCAGTGTGTGCAACCTTAGATCATGATTGGACTGATGTTTGCATGAACTTGTTTGGTGCTGAAGAAGAAGAGGCGCCGACTGCAGTGAAAGGGGGATACGTGTCACCGCAGTGGTTGAAAGAAAATTACCGTGTTGTGGCGCCATATGCAACAGATGAGCAAGTGTTGCACCAAACCATAGCCTTCATTTTGTTTCAGTTAGGTTCTAGTATAGTAGGAGATAAGAGTGAAAACAAAGTCTACCTCAGATATTTACTTTTGCTGGTAGATCTAGGTGAGTGTGGAAACTACAGTAGGGGAGTTGCGTCTTTGGTTGTGTTGTACAGCTATTTGGTCAGGCCTGTTTAAAAAGTGAGAAACAAGTAGTTGAAGTCCTAATGTTGATACAAATTTGGTGTTGAGAACATCTTCACGTCGGGCACCTTCGAAGGTTTTGGGTCTACAACTTCCAGAACATCTTTTGTGTCCTTTAGGTTCATGTTGGCGGACTCCTAAATCATGGCAGAACAATGTAAAGACGTTTCAGGTTGATTTTTACATAAATGAGTTGGACGTTCAAGCAGAAAATCAAGTTTGTTCGACCCCTTACCAAGAAGTAGATATGATGGTGTTACTTGTTGCTTGTAGGGAAGGATGTGAAATCTGGATAACTAGAACATGAATGGTTTGTTTTGGCGTAGCCGCTATGCACATGATGGGCAGGGTCATGAGTCAGTTTGGCATGCGGCAACATATTCCAGATTTAATGGAGATTGACAAGATGAAGAAGACTCAGGGGAAGCCTAAAATAAACTGGTTATAATAGCAACAATCATACATTCAAGCATGGTCACATCGGTGAGAGTTTGTGCAGACCAAGGCACCTTTACTACCAGAAGACCCATCTACCTTTAGACGTATTTACATGGAGTGGTACTGGCAGATTACCATGTCATGGCTGACGAGAAGAGTTGAAGATGCAGAACTACCGAATTATAGGTCTCCAACTGCTAGGGATCGTTACTTGGTAAAAAAAATAGTTTTTGTGCTTTTACTTAAGATTTTAATTTCCACATTCTAATCGTAGTTGTCGTATTTTTTTTGTAGCTTCACAACTTACATGGATTACATTAAGATAATCACCAACCTGAAGGGATGCATTCTACACACAACCCCACGTTGGCAATAACTCTAAAATTGAAGAAAAAAATCAAGGAAATGATGGTGTGCTTTAAGAATGAAGATCCATCGTTGAACTTGTCAGAAGGTGTAAGCTCTCAACCAGTTCGTCAAGCTTCGGAGGAAAATCTCCAAGAAATAGGAGTGTCACTTGATGAAGTGGACAATTTAATTTTCACGGGGGTGACTACTTCTGATGGAGGAATTCTACTCATGAGTCGCACGGTACAATGCTTTTTGAAGATGAAGATTCATCATTTCACATCGGTGAAGGTTCATCATTTCAAGTAGGTGAAGTCGAAAGAGGTAAATAGTGGGATTGTTGAAGATGAAGCCCGTGGGATAACTCAGGTTTACTGTCGTCGGCCTTCGAAGGTCCCACGACAAGATGGGCGGACCAAAAAATGACTAATGTATTTTCTCCACCTTAGTTATAATAAAATTCTAATGTTAATAATACTTTGGTTTTCATATTAAAAGTGGACTTCTTTAATGTTAAATACGTGTTTGTTGCATGAAATGTGTGTTGTTGTATGCTTGTTGTTGTATGAGATGGGATGATATTTTTTTACATAGACGTAGAATACTTGGAATTAAAATCCAAGAGAATGGGAGGAAAATAGATCCAAGTGGATCTGTCCACTGCAAAAACGGCACTAGTGATACCATTTTTAATTAATAAAAATAGCATCCGCAGTGTCGTTTTATTCAATGGAAAACGGCACTGCTGGTGTTGTTTTTCTACTGATTAGTAGCATATCATACATTGCATTCATAATATATATCCTTTATTTTATCCCATATTTGTGCTACTCGAGTGTTTGTTTGATGTGTTTCAGGATTTAGGCAATAAAGAGGAAAAAGGAAGAGAAAATGACCTAAACGCAAGAAGAATGGATTGATTTGGAAGGTTCTGGACCTGTCTGTAATTCCCAAGGACTGGATTGTAACTCAAGAAGGACCCAAGTGAAAACTCAGAGGGACTTCGGTGTAAAGAAAAATATATTGGTTGAAAAAGTCGAGAATATCTTGAACCTGGGGAGTAATTCGACAATTAAAACCAAATGGGTTCGAACCAACAGCTCCAGGCGCACTCCACTTGTTTATTATGCGAATTAAAGTTGTGGTTAAAATTGGGAGACGACCAGACTGTTGGATTTCATGTTTAATTATACATATATATTTTCGAAATTTTTATGTATAATAAGGATCATCTACAATTTTCTATGATTTATTTCATGCATGTATTGGTTTGTTTCAATAACTAGTTTTAGAAACTTATTAAAACAAACATGAGTCTACGAAATTCATACCTAGAAGTTCTCTAAAACTTCTTGAAGATTCGGAGACGCTGTGGATGCTTGTTGCTGCGCCGGATGCCTTACATCTTACATGGATTACATTAAGATAATCACCAACCTGAAGGATGTATTCTACACACAACCCCACGTTGGCAATAACTCTAAAATTGAAGAAAAAAATCAAGGAAATGATGGTGTGCTTTAAGAATGAAGATCCATCGTTGAACTTGTCAGAAGGTGTAAGCTCTCAACCAGTTCGTCAAGCTTCGGAGGAAAATCTCCAAGAAATAGGAGTGTCACTTGATGAAGTGGACAATTTAATTTTCACGGGGGTGACTACTTCTGATGGAGGAATTCTACTCATGAGTCGCACGGTACAATGCTTTTTGAAGATGAAGATTCATCATTTCACATCGGTGAAGGTTCATCATTTCAAGTAGGTGAAGTCGAAAGAGGTAAACAGTGGGATTGTTGAAGATGAAGCCCGTGGGATAACTCAGGTTTACTGTCGTCGGCCTTCGAAGGTCCCACGACAAGATGGGCGGACCAAAAAATGACTAATGTATTTTCTCCACCTTAGTTATAATAAAATTCTAATGTTAATAATACTTTGGTTTTCATATTAAAAGTGGACTTCTTTAATGTTAAATACGTGTTTGTTGCATGAAATGTGTGTTGTTGTATGCTTGTTGTTGTATGAGATGGGATGATATTTTTTTACATAGACGTAGAATACTTGGAATTAAAATCCAAGAGAATGGGAGGAAAATAGATCCAAGTGGATCTGTCCACTGCAAAAACGGCACTAGTGATACCATTTTTAATTAATAAAAATAGCATCCGCAGTGTCGTTTTATTCAATGGAAAACGGCACTGCTGGTGTTGTTTTTCTACTGATTAGTAGCATATCATACATTGCATTCATAATATATATCCTTTATTTTATCCCATATTTGTGCTACTCGAGTGTTTGTTTGATGTGTTTCAGGATTTAGGCAATAAAGAGGAAAAAGGAAGAGAAAATGACCTAAACGCAAGAAGAATGGATTGATTTGGAAGGTTCTGGACCTGTCTGTAATTCCCAAGGACTGGATTGTAACTCAAGAAGGACCCAAGTGAAAACTCAGAGGGACTTCGGTGTAAAGAAAAATATATTGGTTGAAAAAGTCGAGAATATCTTGAACCTGGGGAGTAATTCGACAATTAAAACCAAATGGGTTCGAACCAACAGCTCCAGGCGCACTCCACTTGTTTATTATGCGAATTAAAGTTGTGGTTAAAATTGGGAGACGACCAGACTGTTGGATTTCATGTTTAATTATACATATATATTTTCGAAATTTTTATGTATAATAAGGATCATCTACAATTTTCTATGATTTATTTCATGCATGTATTGGTTTGTTTCAATAACTAGTTTTAGAAACTTATTAAAACAAACATGAGTCTACGAAATTCATACCTAGAAGTTCTCTAAAACTTCTTGAAGATTCGGAGACGCTGTGGATGCTTGTTGCTGCGCCGGATGCCTCCGAGATTTCACCAAACTCTAAACGAGATTGGAGAGAGAAGAGCTAGCCTCTCGATCTCCAATAGAGTTTAGAATCCAATTACTAACCCCTTTAGTTTACTTGAGAAGATGACCTCTTGAAACTAAATCTAAACTTAAGAATTTGTGGAAATTTCGTGGAGAATTAAGGAGAGAGATTTTGCATGAAAAACAATGAATTAATTCAACTAAGGAGGTAATGAGATAACTTCTATTTATAAGTTCTCTCCAAATTACCTATTCATGTGCAACCTCTTGCCCATGATTTCATGCAAAATTCCATCTAACCATCCATTATTTAATAATAAATAATATTAGCCACGAATTAAATCAATTATGGACCAATTCCATGCATGATCTAATTAATTCTTAAATTAATTCTGCATTAACCGTCTGGACCGGTCGACCGTTTGTAGGTTCGGTCAACCGCTCGAACCTAGTTTCGGTCGACCGTTCAATAACTCGGTCGACCGTTCGCAACAGGAATTATTCCATCGCTATGTTCGGTCGACCGACCGATCACATTCGGTCGACCGTTCGAACAGATGAAAATTCCCTGTTATCGGTCGAGACATGTCCGGTCGACCGTGCCCGATCGGTCGACCGTTTACTGCTAACTGGTCGACTGTTGGAGCACTGTTCCGCAGACTTGTCAAATTTCGGTTTTAACCCCTACAAAATTTGACATTTCGGGATTAGTAGTAAATTCACAACTTATGTAACATATTATCCTATGTAATGATCAATCATTACACCCCATAATATTTACATCACATATGAATTTAATTTTAGATTCTAATTATGTTATTAATCAAAACATAATTTTGATTTTGCTTGTTCACCCCATGTGTCATATTTTCTACATGAAACTCGACACATCCTATGAACTCAAAAATCCCCATTACTCGTTTCCCAGTTTTGTGGTGTGACCTATGGGAGGATCTAAACTAAGTTGACAGTGATATTAAGAGCTTAATATCACAAGCTATAAGCGGTATCTAGCTACACATTATAGCTCCCAATTAGTTAGATGTCTTAATTCCACTCGAACCAAAACCCGATCCATTTAGTGATGGAGTGCACCACTTGTGTCCGTCCCTTGCCTCAAGATATTAAGAATACACACAAAGTAGTATTGTGTCATCTTTGTATTAGTATTCATTTCTTGATCTCTTTAAGCTAGTTATAAATAGCTTAACTCAAATCACATTGTGCACATTACAACTTTGCTTTATCAAGGGGCCCACTAATATCATCACTCAATTAAGAGGGGCAATGATAATCTTTTGACTAACTATCTTCTCCAACGAAAGTTATACTTAATAAACTAATGCCTTTACACTACACTCATCGATAGCTCAAGACACTAGTCTAATTAAGAACTCCTTAAGCGATCGGATATAAGTCTCATATCAAAGGACCAAGGACACAGTAAAATATTAATGACACAGAAACACATTCATATAATATTTTACTTGTTAGGTCAATTCGGTATACAAAAGTACTATTTTCCTCTTTTGTGTACCCGTGTTGTCACTCACTTGTAGAGCTACAATGATCTATGACCAACACGACAATCTTAACTCGGTAATTAATGTCCCATGTTAATTACCATGATTGCGAATATCTTTTGTTTTATGTAAACCAATATCTTTTAGAGCTCTACGGTTAAGGACCAAGAGCCTGTTCCTTAACACTTCTAAAAGACGAATAACATAAACAAGGAACAAAATGATTTCTCATTCAATTCATAATAATTGACATTTAAAAGTAAAACTTTCAGAACACATTCCCTTCACAGACAAAAATGATTTGCCAGTGGCGGATCCTATTAAGCGTTTGGCAGTCGTATTCTATGGTTGGTCAGGTTATCGGGTTAAAGAAACATGCAACTTCCAAATCTGATTTACAATCGTCTGATCGCGCCCATATCTATCCAAACCCTCTAATCTTCTATAATACACTTGTAATGCGTCATTTCTTCTCCTTCTTCCCTCTCTTCCTTAGGTTAGTTTCTTTTCTTGTTTAGTAGAGTAAGTTGTATTTCTTGTTTAGTAGTGTAAAAGAGGAGAAGAGAAGCAAACTTTGTAAGTTTTTATTTTAATATAGTTTAGTTCTTGTTCTTTATCTTGATGTTTTTCATTTGATGTCATTTCCTTTGTGCTTGTTTTCCTTCATCTAGTTTCCTGAATTTTGCATTATGGTGTTGGGTTGTTTTTATGCTTTCTTTAGTTTAGAGATGAGTAGAGAGTAGTCCAACCCCATTGGGGGATGGAGAATAAGGTGTTGTGATTATGTGATATATTAGTGTGTGTGTGTGTGTGTTAATCCTACCTTTGAACCTCACATGAGTTCCATAACCATCTAATGGGATTTTCACTCTTATCTTTGATGTACTAATGCTCTTGAGTGAAGCTTAGCACATGTTTAGATTAGTGGGCCTATTTTATGGGGAATGATGAGGTGAGGATACGGATGGAGTGGAAGAAGGAAACATGACATGTGCATGCATGTGTGCATGCATGTGTTCATGTTGGCCTCATCCTAATTATTGTCTTGTATGTTTTAATGATTGTGTCAAATCTTATTTCATGTGGAGACAAAGTTAGATGTGGTCATTTTACATGTGTTCACAATAGTATTATTTCAATTATTGTCTTGTACGCTTTAATGATAATGTTTTATCTTATTTCATGTGGAGACAAAATTGGATTTGGGTTTATGGATTTCATGTATTATATGTTGTGATGAGCACAATTGAACAAACACACTACACATATTTTCATTTCCACATTCTTTCTCTACCCCTTAAGGGGTTTGTTTTTATTGTTTATTTTTTATTTCACTCGCATCGAAGTTTACTTCCGCTATCATTCCTCTCCCTTCTTCTCCCCCACTGGAGTATTATGGATTACGACTCATGCGCGCTCCCTGTGGACTCGACCCATACTTGTCGCGTCTTCACCGACGTCGTGCACTTGTGGTATTATAACCGAATCAATCAAGTTTTTGGTGTTGTTGCCAGGGAGTGTCATTTTTGTAGTCGAGTTCACCATTTCGGTGGGGTTTTTCTTTTCTTTTGTTTTTTCATTTTCTTTTCTCTTTTGGTTACCAGAAGGGGTTACAAGTGGATAGGGGGCCTAAAGGAGCTTAGGAGCAAGATAAGTCTGGGGTTCAGAATCCCCAGATAATCCTCCAGTAGCAGATTTGGTGAGGTGTTTTTCAGTTATGTTTCCACAATAGCTTACTTTGCCATTTGCTTGTTGTTTCCTTCTACTTTTTATGCCATGCACGCTTTTCTTTAGCGTCAGTGATTAATTTGGCTTGTATGACCCCTTGTTCAGACATCTTGGACCCTAAAACTCAAAACAAAAGATTAGATTATTTGCCATCTAGGTCATGCATCATATGTAGACATTGCATGCACATTGTCTTTCATTTGCATTAAATTCTTGTTGTCGATTGCTAGCGTGAGGTACGTGCACTCATTCTCTCATTCATGCATGGTTAGTAAGGTGCATTGTAACAAGAGTGATGTGAGTGCTTGTTTGGTGAGTTGCTTGCTAGGCTAAGATTTCAAAACATCTTTAAGGGGCACCACCTATAGTCTTAAACATAAGGTGGGGGAGTTCATCACCCCCTCTTATCCCCACAAACCAAACTCAAGTAAAGCCTTAACTAAAATCAAGTAGACATTGCCCGCTAGGACTCGGGCGCATTAAGAGAGTGATCTGGTCACTACGGTCATAGCCTGATCGGCGTCACCCACTTTGTCGATAGCAGGAGAGACGAGATCTCCAGATCTTGTCTTACTTGCTGGGCTTTGTGGTCTTCGTCGTATGAAGGTGAGGCGTGTTGAGGCCGTGTGACCTCGGAGTTAGGCGTCATCTAGTTGTAAGTACCTATAGTGACTTTAGGTTGTTTGAGCCGTGTTTGCTAGACTAGACTTCTACCCTCACCCACTACCCACGCTAGCTTAGGGATTCTTCCCTTCTCTTCTGAGTCATCTTCTTATCACCTACTTGTACATTCTAGTATCCTCCCCTTTACACTCTCTATAAGCGTTTTAGGGTCGAGTCGAGCACTTTTTGCGAGTTTGGCCTTGTAGTGGTGAGAGTTGTCGACTCGAGAGTACTATGTTGAGATGGATGGTTACATGGGCGACCATCCATTTCATTGTTGTGACAATGACTATTCTCCCTGGTATTCTAGACTCATGCATCTTGGGGTGCCTCAAACTAACACCCATCATGGTTCGGACAATCTTAATGTTTATGTTGAGCAGTCTTCAAATTGGGGTAATATGAGAGAGGCACCGACTGCTAGACCACCATCTAGTTGTGTAGATCATATGTTGGTCAAAAAATTGAAACATTACAAGAAACTTTGGCCTCTTTCATGCCTGCGGTAGAAGATATGAGTGCACTGGCGGCTCCAATAGTCATACCGTGTAACTATTGGGGTTGAGTGGTCACGTTAACAGGGAATGTCCTCATGTTCCCCCAAAGCCTGAGTATGAGCATGCCTTTTCCCAAAATGCTCAATGTAACCATTACACATCAGTGTACAACCCAAGAGTGGTGGATTCATGGGGAGATAATATTGATTCATTTTTTATACATCATACCAACCCCATTTTTCTCCTCCCGAATACCCACATCCCTACCAGCCACCACCTATGACCACATGGACTAATTCTTAGCCATTAGCACCCAACCTACAACCTGTGACAATCAAAATGTGAACTTCAATGTTGACCCGAAACTAGATTCCTTAAAACAAACCCTCCAAACGTTCATGGAAACCACTCAAAATTTATTGAAGTCCAACTTAAATTCCTTGCAAACTATGAAAATGCAAGTGAGTCAAATGACACAACAATTAAATGAACGTGAGGGGTGGCCTTTCTTGTCAATATGACAATTCATCTTTTGATATCTAACCACCACCACATCCACAAATTCAAAGCACAATCTTTCAAAGTCAAACTCTTAGTCGGTCTGAGGGACTTGGGGTTTCAATTCATGATTACTTGGTGGGGGATTCAATTCAAATTGAGAATAACATGGACCAGTTTCATTATGAGTCGGCATTGGATTGTGTCTAATGTTTTTGTCCTGTGGCTCTTGAGCCACATGATCTTAATGTTGTTCCTCTTAAGGACTCACCTTTGGTGGAGCAAGAGCTCCCTAATTTCATACGACATGGTGAGAGTTTACCTCTCACTATTGTTCCTGGTCATCTGGAAAATGAAGGAACACTAAACAACTACATTGCCAGTGAGGGTATTGGGAGTTCCTTAGAGGATACCTTGGGTAAGAGACTCACTTTCTGTTCCCCTGGTGAGTCGGGCAAGCATAACGAGATTCTTGACCTCATTCCGGCCAACCAGCATGTTGGTTGGAGAGTTTGGATTGATGATCCTGATTTAATACCGCAACAGGGGAAACTCTTCTTCCGTTGCTCAATTACGACCAAACTCTTGAGAGGTTCGAGCTCTTTAAGATTGATCATTTGCATCAGACGCCTTTGCGTCTTGATCATGAACCTCTCCTTGCATCTTGTGCACTTTTTGTGGGGGGCCATGATTGATTCGTTTTATTTAAACTGCAAGTGCACGACCGTGTTGAAGCAGTGGCAAATACGGGTCAATCCACAGGGAGGTGTGTCGACTTTTGGTTTGTGCGAAGGCGAGTGGGAAAGAAAGGAGATAAAGGATTGGTTACACTAAACTACACTACAATGCAAAAAGGAAATGTGAATATAAAGATGTGTGTGTGTGTGTGTTCAATTATGCTCCTCACAACATGTAGTGCATGAAATCATAAAACTAAATCCAACTTTGCCTCCACATGAAATACGATAAGACTATATTGTTAAAACATACAAGACAATAATTGGAATGAAGCTAAATGAACTCATGTATAAAGACTAGACCCTACTATGCCTCCACATGAAATAAGATAACTCAATATCATTAAAACATACAAGGCATTAACCAAAGTAAAGGCAAGAAGAGTACATACACTACAAATTGTGTTTCCAATATTAATTCCATCCATATCCTCACCTTATCATTCCCCATAAAATAGGTCCAATAATCTAAGCATAAGCTAAGCTTCATTCAAGAGCATTAGCATATCAAAGATAAGAGTGAAATCCCATTAGATGGTTATGGAAATCATATAAGGCTCAAGGGATTAAGATAACACACACCTAATACACTACATGATCATATCACATATTTCTCGACCCCCTAAATGGGGATGGAACTACTCACTAATCATTAATCATTACACTACAACCTACATTAAAATGAAACATTCTACTGAAATGAAATTAGACTAAGCAAGAAAGGAATATTAAAGAAACATAAACTAAAGAAGCATGTAATAATTAAAAGACAAGACAATATTAAAAGAAACTAAGAACAATTATTTTATTAACAATGCCTCACATTGAAGGTAGCATTATTCTCCACCTTGAGTTTTGCTTCAACGCTTACTCCTTAGTAAAGAGAATGCCACCAAGCAATGGGTAGTTACAACGGAAGGTGAAGAGTTCTATTTATAGCCATAGAAAAAAGGTAATCCGGGACAATCCCCCGATGTGGGACTAAACAAATACGATAAATAGAATAAACACACTCTAATACACATGTCCGCCAAAGATTAACGGATCCGGAGCTAAACAGACCGCCAATTGGCGGTCTATTGGTTCTGGATCGGTCTGGAATTTGTTGTGGGCTTTTCTGGATATCTTTGTTGGTCTTTGATGCATATACATTGTTTATTGGAGCTCCGACCTGAATCGAATTGCCAAAATACTCCCCATGATGGTGTGGAGTTTTCTGTTTTGCTCTTTGGTCCTTCGGTCTTACGTTCAGGTCCTTCTCCCTTGCATCTTAGTCCACAGGTCTCACAATTCAGTCCTTTTCCTTGCTATTTATAGTCTCTCCTTCTCAAACCTACTTATTCCTGAAAACTAAACATAAAACTCGTTACATAGCATTGTTTAGGGTGAAAGATAATGGATATAAGACACAAAGATATGCATGAAATGATGCCAATCAAATACCCCACACCTAACGTTTGCTAGTCTCGAGCAAAACAAAGAAAGAGAAAAATAAAAGAAAGGAAAAGCATACAAAAAATAGGGAAATCCTAACTCACTTTCGTAGGAATCACGGTTGCACTTAGCACGTGCAACAAGCCGTTAAACCTCCTTGTCGCCAAGGAGGAGTGTTGTCTCCTGAGGGTTTTCAGCGGATATACCCACAAAATCCGAACAAGATGCATTATTCAATCTAGACACTCGACTCGATGGACAAATTTTGTCGATCATTGGACGCAGTAATCATACGGGCCAACTTTATATAGGTAATCAGTCCACGCACCTAACCTAATGAACCATTCATGCAAGTTAAATAAGGAATTAAGTGAAAGACATGGACAACCTCAACATCCTCAAGTGATACAAAGTGTAAGGTCCATTAAGGTTCTTATTTGCATTACCATTTTTTCTTTTTTTTCTTTTCTCAATTTTTTTTTCTTTTCTTTTTATTAGTTGGAGCTTCATTCTCCCAGGGTCAGGTTTCGTGCATCATTGCCCATGAGGACTTACACTATCACGTACACCTTTCCCCAAATCTCCCCATAGGACAATCCCTACCACCTGTGTAACGGGAGTTCGGTCAGTGCATCCCAAGTCAGATGACTCGAAAGCACCAGGCACAAAGTCCCCTCAGACCTACTTTCCTGAGTGATAGGAGTCGTGCGAGAAGAGAGAACACCTACTCACTTATTTCTTATCTACACATGAACCAAAACCTCTACACTTAATGTCTCACAACAAGATAAGAAATAAGTGAGTAGGGTGTTCTCTCTTCTCGCACGACTCCTATCACTCGGGAAATTAGGTGTGAGGGGACTTAGTGCCTGGTGCTTTCGAGTCATTTGACTAGGGATGCACCGACCGAACTCCCGCTACACGGGTGGTAGGGATCACCCTAAGTGGAGATTTGGGGGAAAGTGTACGTTATGTTGTAAGTCCTCATAGGCAATGATGCACAAAACCCGACCTTAGGAGAATCAAACACCAACTAGTAAAAAATAAAATGAAAAAAAGAAGAAGAAAAAAATGGCATTACAAATAAGAAGCTTAATGGACTTTACACTTTGTATCACTTGAGGATGTCATGGTTGTCCACGTCTTTAACTTAAGTCCTTAACTAACTTGCACGAATGGTTCATTAGGCTAGGTGTGTGGACTGAATACATATATAGAGTTGGCATGTAGGATTACCGTGTCCAATGATCGACAAAAGTAGGTCTGTCGAGTCGTGCTCCTAGGTTGAATAATGCATCAATGTTCTGATTTTGCGGGTACATCTGGTGAAAATTCTTAGGAGACATCACTCCTCCTACTTGGCGACAAGGGGGTTCAATGGCTTGTTGCACGTGGTAAGTGTAACTGTGATTCCTACGAAAGTGAGTTAGGATTTTCATGTTTTTCGTATGTTTTGCATTTCTTTCATTTTTCTTTTTCTTTATTTTAGTCGGGACTAGCAAAAGATAAATGTGGGGGTATTTGATTAGTAGCATATCATGCATCATATTCATGTTATATATCTTTAATTTTACCCCAATAAAGGATATATAGCATGAATGCAATGTATATTGGGGTCCAATTAAGGATATATAGCATGGATGTATATACAAACTAACTTGACCCATGAAGATTTTGAAAGAAATGAAAATTATAAAGCATTAGGAAAGAAAAAGAAAGCAAGTCACCCAAGGATCATGGTATAGTAGATACATCAATGTAAATTGCAGCACACTAACATGATCCTAACAATACACCCAAAAGAAAACAAAAAACAAAGTGAAAAGACTTGACTCCACATATATATACAAATGTAAAGCCCCCCTCTACACTTATGCATTGTCCTCAATGTATGCAAGCATGATGCGACATGGATTTATGCATGAACGAGAAAAGATCTCACCAACGTGAAGTGCAAAGTAGTTCATGGTTAACAACAAGTGTTGGGGCCAACAACAACCAATGGTAACTTGAGTCTTTTTGTTCTTTTTTATTCTTTTTGGTTTTTCTCTTTTTGTTTTTTCTTTTGAAACTAACAAATTATGTACAAAATGAAATGAATGTTCAGTCTTTTTTCTCTTCCTTTCTCTTCTTCATTCCTAATACCTGAAATATAACAACAAACACCCTAGTAGCACAATATTGGGGTAAAATTAAGAATATATAACATGAATATGATGTATGATATGCTACTAACCATAAATTATGATGATTATCAGACAAAGTGGTAAGCCACGTACACGATTTATCACATTGTTGAAGCTTTCTGACAAGTTTGTTGTCATTATACCAAAACGCTGGTCGTAATCATGGCTTAGTGTCCAATACAAAACATTCTCATGTTCTTTAATATACTTGAACCCATTAGGATGATTAACCTCGATATCTTTCATAAGCTCTTCAAATGATTTTTTATCAGGAGCAACACCAGCATGCCAAAAATTATGTTGCAATTACACATTCTTGCACCGAGCATGTTTTGCCATATTTACACTCATGTGTCTCAAACAAAACCAGTGAACGCGACCTCGTTCGGGGGGAAACATGTCTTCACAATATTTGTAAGGCTTGAAAATCGATCACAAATAATACACAATCCATCTCGTATGCATACTCTACTTAACAAAATACTTAAGAACCACTGTCAGCAGTTTCCATATTCTTTTTCAACGACTGCAAACTCCAAAGAAAACAAACAGATTTCGCGTCGGTACCCATAGAAACGAAAGAGTACCCTGCAACTTGCCGAACAAATGAGTCTCATCAATACTCAACACAGGTCTGCAATACTTGAAACCTTCAATAACTGACGCGAAAGACCAGAAAATTCTTTGAAACTGCTCAATGTTTTGGTTTATTCTCTTCGTGCCCGGGTTGGTTGTACAAATATTAGACATAAAGCATCTTAAGGTACGATAAAATGCATCATCCACTCCGTAAACTTTTTTCAGTACTTTCTTCTGGGCGTACCAAGTTTTATCGTACTTGATGTCAATGAAGTAATGGATCTTCACTGGAATGGATCATGTTGGAATGGTGGCAAGAATCATGTTGGAAATTCAACTAGTATAACATTGCACGTGGTCATGCAAAAGGCCCTCATACTACAATTGTATTCAGCTCTGTACCTCTTCACTTGAAAACATTCTTTGCTTTCACTGTAGGAGGCATGTATCCTCCAATCGCACTCTTTCTTCAAACAAACAATTGTAAATACCTTTTCCCAGACACTAACACTTTTAATTGGACTTTTTTTGCAAAATATCATTCATTCAACTGATGCAACATATCTTGTTTTGTGGTTCGATGCCATCAATAACTTTGTCAACCTTCAAATTTATCGTGTTGAATGCAGCAATTCGGCAATCTGCATTTCTGATGACTGAATCTTCAATCCAATTCTCATTAGGATCTACGTCCGACAATTGCCTCAAATCTGGGAGAACTGGCAATGGCGGCAATTCATTACTAATGACGGTTCATGTATGCTCATCTCAGGTTCTCAATTAACTATGTCTGCCATACAACGAAACACGTTCTGTAGCTCTGGAAACGGTGTTGGATCTACATCAACCACGTTAATCTCCTAATCATCCATATGACATTCTATTTCGCCATCATTTCTCTCGTCACTATCTCGTCTTCAACCCGTCTGTCTTGAGAATGTAACTGAATTGTGTCTTCTTTGTAATTTCTAATATCCATTGGTGTGTGATCAGATGACTCAAACACAGACTGAGGAATTGCGGAAGATGGACCTGATTCATATTGGCTGCATGTGTGGCATTGCTTGATATTTCTTAGTCAACTGACTTGGGTGCAAAATAGTATAATGTTTGGGTTGTTTCTGAACAAACAATACAACAGTGTTTGTGATATTACATAAAGATAACATTGTTTGTCGTACTCTGATCATCAAACATGTCTGCATAGGTATACTTTTCATACGATGACCACTTGCATGTTAACTAAGATCAAATTCTTTTTCTCGAAAACCACAAACTCGACAAAATGTTTCACAAAGATCTTCATATCACATTTCACTTTTGACATTCATTATCCGTCTGAAACCATCATCATATTCTGGAACGTCATCTATGAATTTAACAATTCCATCGAAAAAACTATAGCCAATCAGGTACCGTGCTCCTTACTTTGGGTGTACAAAATCTACATTTAATACATCAATAACAATCATATATTAACTATACATGCATTACATTTCATATTGAAATAAAAAACCAAAAAACAAAATGAAAATCAACCTGAATTTTGCTTGTCGCCGGAAAGAGAGGGAGTAATGAGGAGTGATTTGGAGGTGCGAGGACGAGGAGGGGTGGCTAGGCCCTTTTCTGCCCTATGTGAAATGGCATCCGAGATGTCGTTTTCAAGCTTGTATGAAAACGACATTGGTGTTGTCGTTTTCAAGCTTGTATGAAAACGACATTGGTGTTGTCGTTTTCGTTAAGGACAAAAAAACATCTGCAATATCATTTTTTGTTAATAAAAACGGTATTACATGTGTCATTTTTTTTTTATATTTTGCCAAATAAGTTTCTCAACCTTATATTTTTTCTATTTTTTTATTTTCCATGATTATTTCAAAAATATTTCCTACCTTTTATTATATTGAAGAGCCCAAGTAGCATAGTGACCAAACACCTACAGGTAAAATGTTATTTTTTGAGAGAGGTTATAGCAAGAACTGAAGTTGTGGTGAAACATGTGTTACAAGCCGAATGGTAGTTGACTCACTTACGAAGACAATAGTGAAGGATTAATTTGTGTTTTATAAAGTCCACGGTAGTGAAGGATTAACGGTGGTTGACTCACTTACCAAGACATTTGTATTATAAATGGTAGCTGAATTTGATGTATTCACCTGTTTGACTTCTTTATATTTGGATTGATCTTTTATTTCTCCAATCACCGACATGGCAGAGGACGGTATCCAAATCATGGAGTGCCTCATCTGCCAGATCTCCACCTACAACTATGATGCCCTGCTCAACTCACCATCTTTAAGTTCGAGAAGGTCACCTCTGCCTCGGTCGTGTTGATCACGCCCGGTTCCGACGTGTCCCCGTTAAGAGCTTCTCATCGAACTTGTTGGTCACCGGAGATTGGTGTGTTTTGACCGGGAATAGGAGTGTATCGGTTGGAAAGTGTGTCAGACACGACCACTCCACACAAGCACATTAAGCCCTTATATCATTACATGCAACTCATTGTTCGTATTATAAATATGATAACTTTTTAATTTATATATTTTATAAATTTTTCAAGGCATTACAAAAATGATAGACATCCACAAATTCTTATCCAACGTTGCGAGACATTTGAGATAAGTTTAGCTACTTAAAAGCTTAGGATTATTGTGATGGGTACTTTTGTACTCAGGGATATTTGTATTCCACCGGAGCCCGATTATTCGAGCGCTTCTCTTTCAGTTTTTCTTTCTTTACTTTTGCTGTAAACTTCATTTATTTATTAATAAATCTCCCATGCTCTCGTGATCTCGTCTACTGCTGTCAAGTTTTCTCTTTTCTATCAAGTTGACGTATGATACAACATTAATTGCTCAACAATTTCAGTTTTGCCTTCGGCTGGCTTAATTTTGAAAAGAGCCGTGATAGACGGACGCGCGCGTCACGGACGCGCCTTACGTGGATCTGTACAGCTCAGATATTTTTCTTTGAGTCAGCGTCCAGTCAGCGAAATTTCTCTTCGCGCGTTTTGGTCTTTTTAAAAAACGCTGGTTCTTTAAGTTGAACGATTCATTTCCCAATACACAGATAAGACAGTGTGCAGACCCTAGGACATCGTGCAGTTTCATTATTCGTGTAGAGCTCACACTTATCATAATAAAATATTTGTTTTTAAGTTTTACGTTGGAATAAGTGTATTTGTTGTCCGGTTTAAGAATAAAGTGTGTCCAGAAACGGAACATAAAGTTTGTCCGGAATAAGTTGATTTCTTGTCCGGAATAAGTGTATTTGCTGTCCGGAATAAGTGTATTTGCAGTCCGGAATAAGTGTAGTTGTCCAGAATAAGAAGAAAGTGTGTCCAGAAACGGAACAGAAAGTTTGTCCGGAATAAATGTATTTGCTGTCCGGAATAAGTGTATTTGTTGTCCGGTTTAAGAATAAAGTGTGCCCAGAAACGGAACATAAAGTTTGTCCGGAATAAGTTGATTTCTTGTCCGGAATAAGTGTATTTGCTGTCCGGAATAAGTGTATTTGCAGTCCGGAATAAGTGTAGTTGTCCAGAATAAGAAGAAAGTGTGTCCAGAAACGGAACAGAAAGTTTGTCCGGAATAAGTGTATTTGCTGTCCGGAATATGTGTATTTGTTGTCCGGTTTAAGAATAAAGTGTGTCCAGAAACGGAACATAAAGTTTGTCCGGAATAAGTTGATTTCTTGTCCGGAATAAGTGTATTTGCTGTCCGGAATAAGTGTATTTGCAGTCCGGAATAAGTGTAGTTGACCAGAATAAGAAGAAAGTGTGTCCAGAAACGGAACAGAAAGTTTGTCCGGAATAAGTGTATTTGTTGTCCGGAATAAGTGTATTTGTTGTCCGGTTTAAGAATAAAGTGTGTCCAGAAACGGAACATAAAGTTTGTCCGGAATAAGTGGATTTGCTGTCCGGAATAAGTGTATTTGCTGTCCGAAATCGGAATAAGTGTATTTGCAGTCCGGAATAAGTGTATTTGCAGTCCAGAATAATATATGGCTTCATTATTGTCGGAATAAACGAATCAATATATGGAATGCAATAATATGATGTCGAAACAAAAAAACGTCCCCCGCAGGGGCTGCCGCCCCCTGCCACCCCCGCACAAACCCAACAAACCTTCCACTGTATATTTTACCCCACAAGAATTACGTTTAGGAAAAAAAATAGCATCTCAGATTTCCTATTTATGTAGAACATCGGGAAGTCTTCGCACCGTCCCATTCACGCTGCTTACGTTATGAAGAATCCTGGGAGTCGGCATCAGAGGCCTCTTCGACCTAATATATTGCTCGAAATGGTGATTTATTCTGGAGAGAAAGAATGAAGAAGAAAGAAAGAGTGTCATCATATTTGTATTTGGGTGGAGAGAGAGAACGTGCTGAGTTGAAACGCATTTAATGTGATTTGAGTGGACATCTGGAAGAAAAAACAAAAAAACATTCATGCTTTGGCCACGTAAGGGCTGACATGGATGTCCACGTAGATCGCGTCCGTGACGCGCTGCGTTCATAAATCATTTCCGTTTTGAAAATAGTATGTAGATGTAATATCTCAACAAAGCCTCTCTATTTGATGCTTATTTAGGGCCCTTTCATGAAACGTATTTATGTTATTAAGAAACACAATTTAGAAAAATTTGTAAAGTTGAATGGCACTTTTAAAGTCTATTTTCATGAGATTAAATATTTCATTTAAAGAAAAAAATTGATGGTCTCAAAAAAACAATCAATAAAATTTAATTCGATAGCACACGAGTTTCAACTCTTAGCAATGAATTTATAAATGCTTAAAGTTTTATCCTTGGTCAAAAGTTGCATGTCTAAACTTTAGAATATTTAATTTTTTTTATTCATATATTTCGTATGTTTTATGAGTAGGTTAGATTATAGTATCTTAAGTGTAAGATTATCGGGTGATATTTATGTATGCCAAATTTTGATAATTTATTGTTTTTGTTAAGATACATTAATATGTGGAACTAGAGAAGGGATCTAATAACCTCAAAACATGTTCCCATCAATTTACCCTCAATGATTACTAAAATTTTAAAATTTTAATGAAAAAATCAAACCGAAGATCTTGTTCAGCATCACAATATAAGTATGTAAGTCGAAAATCATAAGATTTGAAGTTGTTTTATTATGATATTTCAAGGATATAAATGCAGAGAATTTATTACAAATTCGACATCAATTGGTCTAATTTATATAAAACAGCCTTCAATTTTTATGTTTCTATGTGCATACTAATATTGTATTATAAAACAAGATATATAGTTTAGAATTTCAATTTGCACTTTAAATTTTAAGTTATCAATAAGTTTCAATTTTTTGTTGACATTTTTTAAGAGTTAGTAGATCCCTCCTCACGTTACTAATAACTGTAGTGTTGATGTACATGCACAATACAAAAGTATTCTTAGTGCATCTTTTTTAATTTTTTTGGTGTGGTTTTGTTAGGGCAAAATACTCTATGATTTAGGTAGTTGTAAAATTATCTTCATTAGCATGACGTATTTGTATTTTATAACTCTTCTTCTACTTTCAAATGTTTTCTAAAGAGTAAATTGATACCAAAAAATTGCAACAAAAGACAATAAATTTATAAATATAGTTATCTTATTTTATTTGATTGTCCCTGCAAAGAATGAAATGGAAAAGTTTTTTTATTGATGTCAACTTATTATGTCATTCATCATTTCCTGACATGTGTAGATGATGACAAATATTTTGGGCCCCACTCAAAATTTCAGGGCCCGCACTGCCTCAGAGTGTATTAATGTTCATATGAAATCAAATTGGGTGACCATCTGTATTTTCAGTATTTACTTTTGTGTACCTTCGATCTCAAGTTTTTTACTTGTATGTACATCTAATATTTGTAGGGCCCACTTCATAACAATTTCTTCTGGAAAGTTTACAAATAACACGTCACAAAATAGTAAAAGTCATTAATATCAATAACAATGGAAACATCTTCCCGACTCCTCCACTCCGATCACCTTCTTCCGGCTGCCGGTCACCATCCCGGTCATGGCCAAAGCCCGCATAGGCCACTTTGTCGACACGTAGATCCTCGAGGCCCTCGGGGTGGACTACATGGACGAGAGGACCCTTCGTTTGCGGTGAGAGGCCTCTTCATCAATAAGCACAACTTCCAAGTCCCCTTTGTTTGCAGCTGCCTCAATGTAACATCCTCGAAAGCGGAAGAAATTTAAATTTTTAATAAAACACAACACAAGGATATTACCGAAGAAAATGGACAACTGGTGCACCAACATATATACAATATATATCTGAGAGTTTTACAAAAGTGTGATTACAACAAAAGATAAGGAAAATATACATGTAATCACTTGGACCTCAAAACAAGGAAAGCACGATCTGGCCTCGAAAGCGCTCCGCCTCAGTCACCACCTCCTAAACGCCGCTCACGACCTGACATAAAACATGAATATGCCTGAGTTTCCCATGAGGAAACCCCGTATGCCAAACCTCTATCACAATAAATGAACTAGACATCTAAAGCATGTATGGTATGGAATGCAATAAACAATCAACGTCTCACTGAGTCCCCGGGAACTCTCTCCCTACCACAATAGACACCAAACCGTGACGGGTCTCGCGGGTCCTCTAGCCCAACCCTCACACGTGCCCCAGGCACCACAGTCGGAAACACCCTCAGCTACAACACACGTGCCCCAGGCACCACAACCGAAAACATCCTCGGCCAACATGCTGGATCACTCTCAGGTCGGTATCGTCTGTACCGCTGCCATCTTGAGCTGCTCCAGAAGACCACTCTCAGGCCGGCACCGGCACCCCTCTAGGGTCGGAGATCCGTTGCCATCTTGAGCTGGCCCCACACACGAACCACCCTCAGGCCGGTACCGGTCACCCCACTAGGGCCGGAGATCCGTTGCCTTCTTGGGCTGGCCCGACAACACTCAAGAACCACTCCCAGGCCGGCACCGGTCACCCCTCTAGGGCCGGAGATCCGTTGCCATCTCGAGCTGACTCCACAACACAAAACACACAAAAACCGTACCAAACGGTCGAACAAAACCTCCCAACCGGTCGACTGAATCCTCTCCATAGGACTGACCCAACCAACAAAACTTGTCAACCGGTCGAACGGCAAAGGGGTCCCGTTCGACCGAATTCGACCAGTGAAAACTCATGCCACAGTAAAAAGTACCAACGGTCGAACCACACACACTCACCGGTCGACCGAAAACGGCCAGTACAAAAACCAAATCCATCAGAAAACTCCGGTCGACCGAACCATCTCGCGGTCGAACAAACTTTAAGTTATTTTAATTCGCCGGTCGAACGAGTCAACTAGGCGGTCGACCGTTTGGATGGTCAACGCCCCCAACCGACCTACAACAGTGCTTTCGGTCGACCGGCAAAGGGGTTTTGTTCGACCGAAAACACCCAGAGTCTCCATCCCTTGCTCAAAATGTACTACCGGTCGACCACCACCATGGTATCGTTCGACCGGTACAAGGGATTTCGCCCAATTTACTCTACGACCGGTCGACCGAACCATCACACCGGTCGACCGTTTACAGTGCAGAACGCAGCTGCACGGTCCGACGAGCTCTCCGGCCTACCGTCGACCACTCCAACACTCATCAAAGCATAAGTGAGCATTAAAGTAAAGCTTGACATACCTTGAAGACTTGAAGAAGCCCTCGAAGACCCAACGACGAGCTTTTCCACTCGCTCCTTCTCCGGTGAACTTCACGAACGCAATCTCCTCAACTCCGGCAACCACCAAGCAAAACCCGATCAACTCGACCCGGAGAACGCCTGAGCTTCACCTTCCTCCACGAGCTGCGGATCAAGAGTGAGAGAGAGACTTTGAGCGAGAGAGAGAGAAACGCGAGAGAGAGAGAGAGGGAGAGAAACACTCACCAACATATAAACCCCTCCTCTCATCTCCACCATCCACCTCATTTCCCCAAATCAATCTCAGCCCTCCATCTTAATCCACCCATTAAGCACCTAAAAAGCAATTAACCAAGTTAATTAAGGTTTAGGATATTACAATCCACCCTCCTTAAAAGAATTTCGTCCACGAAATTAGGACCGAACTCACCAAACAATTCCGGGAACTCCTTCCGGACCTCTTCCTCAACTTCCCAAGTAGCCTCTCGCTCACTATGGTGCTGCCACCTGACCTTCACCATCGGAATGGTCCTCCTCCTGAGCTAGTGTTCCATCCGATCCACGATCTCCACAGGTCTCTCCTCGAGAGACAAATCCTGACGGATCTCCGGAACCTCTAACTGAATCACATGAGAAGGATCCATTACGTACTTCCTCAACATCGAAACATGGAAGACGTCGTGAAGACCTGAAAACTGCGGCGGCAACGTAATCCTGTAGGCAACCTCTCCGATCCGATCGAGATTCTCAAACGGCCCGTCGTACCTCGGACTGAGCTTCCCTTTCTTCCCGAACCTCATCACTCCTCGAGATGGTGAAATCTTCAGGAAAACGTGATCGCCTACTGTTGAACGTTTTATTCAAACTGCAAGTGCACGGCCGCGATGAAGCGGTGGCAAGTACGGGTCGTCCTCAGGGAGGTGAGCAGGCTCTTGTTTATCCGAAATCAAGTGGCAAAAAAGGGGAGAAAGATGTTTATGCTAACCTACACTACACTACGCTAAGAAGTACGAAATGTGAAAGAAGCAAACAAACGATGAAATAAGAACTAAGCTAAGAACAAAACACGAATGCTAGAATTTCAGGAATGGAAAAACCCCTAAGGGGTGGAGTGAGTGCACACATGCAAAGAGGTGGGTGTAAAATACATTCTTTAAGCACATGAAGGTGGTGTTTATCAAGCATAGGAAGTGTCTAAATGTTATGGCAAAACCTATCAATCTATTCACCAACTTAGTTGATTAACATTTACATATGCAAGGTGTTTATTTCAGAACCTAAACAAGCATGAGAGGTGTCTAATCATTTTGGCAAAACTCATCAAGTTGTAAATTCTATCCTAAACAAGCAAGCATACATTCATATTTAATCAACACATTGAAATTAAAGCATTCATCCCATTCTCTAATGCATGTATGTACATCTACTCCACCCCCCAAAGGGGATGGAACTACTCACTAAACATTACACTAATTATTAAACTATGGAAAGAAAGCATATTAAAACTAAGCTAGAATTAAAAGACGATTAAACTAAAACATGCACAAACAATAAAAGAAGCATAAAACAAACAATGAAAGAAACACAAAACTTTATTGATAAAATGACTCACATTAAAAGTAGCATCCTCCTACTTTAGTGTGTGCTTCAAGGCCTCACTTCTAGTAGGAAGAATAGCCACTTAAAATATGGAGTGATTACAAAAAGAGGTGAAGAGTTCTATTTATAGGCATGGAAAAAGCTACTCCGGGACAATCCCCCGATGTGGGACTAAACCAATACCAAAAATACACTAAGCATACACTAATACACGTCCAGGAGAAAACTTGGTGGATTTGGGCCAAAAGTGACCGCCACTTAGCGGTCTTGGACCGCCAATTGGCGGTCAAAAAGATCCGGATCCAGTTGAATCTTCTTCTGGGCTTTCCTTGAAGTGTTTGTTGGTCTTGGATGCATCTGGTTGGTTTGTTGGAGCTCCGACCCGAATCCAATTGCTAAAATACTCCCCATGATGGTGTGAAGTATTCTGTTTTGCTTTTAGGTCCTTCTGTCTTGCGTTAAGGTCCTTCTCCCTTGCATTTTGGTCCCCAGATCTCACAATCCAGTCCTTTTTCCCAGCTTTTGGGTCCTTTTATGTTTCATCTCTTCAAACCTATTTATTCCTGAAAACTAAACATAAAACTCGTGACATAGCATTGTTTAGGTGAAAGATAATGGATATAAGATACAAATATGAGCATGAAATGATGTCAATCAAATACCCCCACACCTAACTTTTGCTAGTCCCGAGCAAAACAAAGAAAGAGAAAAGCATGCGAAAAAAAAGAAATCCTAACTCACTTTCGTAGGAATCACGGTTGCACTTAGCACGTGCAACAAGCCGTTAAACCTCCTTGTCGCCAAGGAGGAGGAGTGTTGTCTCCGCAGGGTTTTCAGCGGATATACCCACAAAATCCGAACAAGATGCATTAATCAATCTAGCTACACGACTCGTTGGACTTATTTTGTTGATCATGGGACACGGTAATACTACGGGTCGACTCTATATATGTAATCGGTCCACACACCTAGCCTAATGAGTTATTCGTGAGAGTTAGTCAAGGACATAAGTGAAAGACATGGGCAACCTTAACTTCTGAATGTGATACAATGTGTAAAGTCCATTTTGGTTCTTATTTGACTCTTTTTTTTTCTTTTTCTTTGGAGTATTTTATTGGTTGGTGTTTGATTCTCCCAGGGTCAGGTTTCGTGCATCATTGCCTATGAGGACTTACACTGTCACGTACACCTTCCCCCAAATCTCCACATAGGGCGATCCCTACCACCCGTGTAACGGGAGTTCGGTCGGCGCATCCCAAGTCAGATGACTCGAAAGCACCAGGCACAAAGTCCCCTCAGACCTACTTTCCCGAGTGATAGGAGTCGTGCGAGAAGAGAGAACACCACTTATTTATCTATATGGGAACCAAAACCCCTACACTTAAGTTTCACAAAAAGAGATTAAGGGCCCTTGACTACGACAAACTTCCTTATACCAACAAACACGAATTATTTGACTCACTAGGTTCAAGGTGGACTTCTTTAAATGTTTGAGTGCTGAAACCCTATGATTACACGCCCCCGAGGGAAAACCGGGGTGCATCCTAACGACTCGATAAGACCTAAAGCCAGTAAACTAGAAATCCTAATGCATCAAGTTCAAGACAATTTTGGGAGCTTTCTTTTTACTTTGCCTCTCAACGGTTTTGCACATGCTAAACACACGCAAAACCTACAAAACATTTTCTTTCGCAAACACATGAAGATTTTGAAAGAAATGTGAAAATTTTAAAGCACTAGGCAAGCAAAAGAAGACAAGTCACCCAAGGATCATGGCAAGCAGATACATCGATATTAAATGCGGCACACTAACATGACCCTAACAATACACACAAAAAGAAAATAAAACCAAAGGAAAAAAAGACTCGAATATGTACACACGTAAAACACCCCCCCCCCCACACACCTACTTCATGCATTGTCCTCAATGAATGTGAACAAGATACTACATGGATATATGCATGAAAAAGGAAAGATCTCACCGACATGAAGTACAAAGGGACGTTCAGGGTCATGTTGATGGACACAAACCCAAATTCCCTCAAAACCTGTGAGAAGCTGAAGAAGGGAGATAAATACGTGAAGATATTGGGCCCAAGTACACAAGGGTTGGGGCCCACAACAATCGATGCTCAATGAAAGAATCTTTTATTACACACTTTTTTTACAAGATATATACATCAACCAAGATATTCTCATAATCATTTGGTCAAGGAACATCAAATGAGAACATCAAGTCATGAGGACCAGAGACTTGCCGAGATGGGCAAACTCCACTGGTACTCTGAGGTGTCATGAGGGGTGAAAGGTCAAAGCTGAAAGGCTCGAACCCCTCATGATATTGGTTGGGTGTTGGCAACAAAGAATGAAGTTGTGTTGCCTCGCTAGGGTTTAATTGCTCATCGAAGAAAACCCTCCAACCAATAGGCGGGTGCATCGGAATGAGTTCCTCAGGCTCATTCGATGGATGCAGCAGACATGCATCACTAAGAATGGGGCTTCTCCCCAAGTCATGCAACAAGGACCTCCCACCATCATTTAGATCATCAAGCATAAGCTCGGTCATAGGTGGGTCCTTGTTGGAGTCAATATGAAGCTCAAATAGCTCAAGGGCCAAGGGACATGAGACAGAGACACCTTCTGGTATAGGCATATGATGAGGTGTCTCACTCTCACTAGTACTCTCAACTGAATCATGCAACGAACACTCCCTTTGAACATTCATGTTTGAGGCCAGCTCACTCTGTTGCATTGCAAAGACAGGCAATGAGTCTTCGCTGAGCCTACAAACATTCTCAACGGGTTGCATTGGGGTTAGGGGTGTTCGTTGATTTTGTGGTGCTTTCTCCAATTGGCGGATGAGATTTTGATTTAAAGGTTCATCCATGGGTTCCTGTTGCCTACCAGAGTTGAACACATGAAACTCGGCACTCATGTTACCGAATTAGAGCTTCATGAGACCATTTCTACAATTAATCAAAGCATTGGAGGTTGCCAGAAATGGTCTACCCAAAATCAAAGGTATTTGAGAGTGGGTGTTCGCAACAGGATTGGTATCGAGGACAACAAAATCGACTGGAAATATAAAATCTCCAACTTTGATAAGCACATCCTCGATAATCCCCATGGGAATACGAATGGATCTATCCGCCAATTGGAGGGTGATCTTAGTTGGTTTCAATTCTCCCAAGTTCAACTGTTGATAAACAGAGAATGGGGGGAGGTTGACCGCTGATCCTAAATCAAGCAAAACATTGCTCAATCTAGTGTCCCCTATCGTACACTGAATAGTAGGACACCCAGGGTCCTTGTATTTTGTGTAGGTGGGATTGGACAAAAGTGAGCTGATATTTGCAGCCAAGAATGCTTTCTTAGGAACATTGGTCTTCCTCTTGGTTGTGCAGAGATCCATCAACACTTTGGCATATTGAGGTATTTGTTGGATGACATCCAATAAGGGGATGTTAACCTTCACTTGCTTAAATACCTCTAATATCTTGTCCATGTTGTCACTCTGCTTTTTGGTTAACCTACTTGGATAAGGAGCTTTTGGCAGGTAGGTTTTCTGCGGTGTCTGAGAAGAAAGCTTTGGTGTATTACCCTCACCCTCAGCTTCTTCTTCACCACCATTCCCACTGAGGGGCTGCATAGATGGTGGTGGGTGTGGCAAGGAAATGTGATTGTCAACCTGTTTTCCATTCCTTAAGGTCACAATGGAATTGACATGGTGAACAGGTTCCTCCACATGGTTCACTTGCCTGCCCCGAGGTACCACATTCTCATTTTGCATTTGTTGTTGTTGGTACATGCGGGGGTTAGCCTCACGCTGGCTAGGAAAAGACCCTCTCTCTCTCTCATATACAGACTGAGCCAATTGGCCCATCTGAAGCTCTAGAGATTTCATGGTCTGCCGATTTGAAGTGAGAACTTGACTTGTGGACGACATAAAATTTTTCATAGAGTTCTCAAGTCCACGAGTCAAGTTCTCAAGCGAATTAAACCGGGTTTCGAAGTTGTTAGAATTTGGGAAACCTGGTTGGTTGGTGCTTGGAACTTGGGGTTGCTGATAAGATGGTACATGCATGGGAGGTTGGTGTGATTGGTAAGGTGGTCTAGAAGAGTTTGAAGGACCACCCGGGGCATTAGTTTGGTTCCATGAAAAATTGGGGTGGTTCCTCCATCCAAGATTATAAGATGATGAGTATGGGTCATTCCTGGCTCTATCATAGACGGCGTTGACACGCTCCATCTCAGGAGGAATGGACTCACACTCGCTTTCTACATGACCTATCCTACCACATGAATGACAGAGAACTGGACCAGATGTGGACATGTGAGGTGCACTTTGTTGGTTTTGGAGCTCAATCGAATCCATACGGCGCATTAAGGCCGCCATGCGTGCCTCGGTGGCCGTAGTGGTATCGATAGCAAATGCGGTACCCGATCTAGTTGAGTTTGCATTCGCGATCCTCGCTCCTATACTAGATGATGCAGGTGGTTCCCTCACACTCTCCCATTGCATGGTTTTCTCAGCGAGGTCTTCTAGGAAGGCCCATGTCTCCCTTTCATCCTTTCCCAAGAACTCTCCTTGACACATGGACTCAAGGAGCGTTCTGGACGGGATGTGAAGACCCTCATACACAATCTGACAAAGACGCCACAACTCAATGCCATGGTGAGGGCACGAGGATAGTAGCTCTTTGAACCTCTCAAGATATGCATGAAATGGTTCGGTCTCATGTTGATAGAACGAATTGATTTCGTTCCTCAATTTTTGAGTCCGATGATTAGGAAAGTACTTCTTGAGGAATGCAGATTGAAACTCATCCCAAGTCCTAAAGGAATTCGCCTGGTTGCTGTACAACCACTTCTTGGCGTCATCCTTTAGTGCAAAAGGAACGAGCCTAAGATGGATGGAGTCTGTGCTAAGTTGTTGCAGCTTGAACATAGCACAAACCTCCTCAAATTCCCTGAGAAAGATATAGGGGTCACCTTTCCCAGTGAAATGAGGGAGCATGGAAATGAATTGAGGCTTAACCTCAAAATGGTTCGCATTAGCCACTGGTAATACGATGCATGAGGGTAGAGCGGTACGGCTCGGGTAGCATCGATCACGAAGAGGTATGGGAACGACAACTGGAAGCACAGGTGGAACAGGCGGGTCCAGCAACTGCTCCTCCTCACGGAAATTAGCAGCCATTGGACCCGAACTACGTGCGACACGAGAGGAGGAAGGTGTCGAGAAATCGATGACCGAAGCCGGATTGACAACGCTCCTCGTCAAACGACCACTCTCGTCTCGTGTCCACGAAAGCATGCACAACGGTGCACACACACAAACTTTTTTTTTAAACAAAGAATGTACGTAGGGGAGAAGACGGGGGAACACAGGAGAGAAAGAATGACTCAGGAGAGAAAGGAAGAAGTCCTTATGCTACGGCGGATGGGTACAGGTAGAAGCACACAAGCAAACAAGGCTCAAGCAATCCTAAGGTCACTATAGGTCCTTACAGCTAGACGACGCCTAACTGCGAGGTCACACGGCCTCAACACGCCTCACCTCCCTACAACGAGGACCACAAAGCCCAGCAAGTGAGCCAAGATCTGGGGATCTCGTCTCTCCTACTATCGACAAAGTGGGCAACGCCGATCAGGTCATGACGGTCGGGACCGGATCACTCTCCTAATGCGTCCAAGATCCTTAGGGCCAATGTCTACTTGATTTTAAAATTAGGCTCTTGATTAGTGTGGTTTTTGGGGTGAAGGAAAGGGTGATGAAATCCCCCACCTTATCTTTTACGGGACAACCCCTCCTTAGTAGCGTTTTGGAGTCCTAAATCTAGCAATCAACACTCCAAACAACGCTCAACTCACACTTGTTTCAATGCACTTCCTACTAACTAATGCATGTTCATACGAAATGCATGAATGAGAGTAGAAGGTGCGTACCTCACGCCAGCTCTCAGCAACAGAAAATAAAGCTAAGATAAAAGACAATCTAAATGCCTAAGTCACATACATGATGCATGACCTAAACAACAAGAATGCCTAATCTTTTGCTTTGAGTTTTAGGGTCCAAGTTGCTTAAAGGAGGTTGATTATGGATCTGGGAACAAACTATAAGTCAAAACATGCCAAATTAAATCCCAGATCACTACATCAATTATGAAAACCCACCAAAGAAATACGAGACAAAAACGAGCTTACCAGACCGCCAATTGGCGGTCTCAGGACGCTGATTGGCGGTCTTAAATGCTCAGATTCACTCAAAACTCCTCCAGGCGTTCCTCCTGATGACTCCAAGTCTCCTGAAACAAGGAAAAACTACACAACACAAATTAAATCCACTCGAATCGTCCAAACAAGAGTCTGGACTGGCACCTCCCCGGCAACGGCGCCAAAAACTTGTTGAACGTTTTATTTAAACCGCAAGTGCACGGCCGCGATGAAGCAGTGGCAAGTACGGGTCGTCCTCAGGGAGGTGAGCAGGCTCTTGTTTATCCGAAATCAAGTGGCAAAAAAAGGGGAGAAAGATGTTTATGCTAACCTACACTACACTACGCTAAGAAGTACGAAATGTGAAAGAAGCAAACAAACGATGAAATAAGAACTAAGCTAAGAACAAAACACGAATGCTGGAATTTCAGGAATGGAAAAACCCCTAAGGGGTGGAGTGAGTGCACACATGCAAAGAGGTGGGTGTAAAATACATTCTTTAAGCACATGAAGGTGGTGTTTATCAAGCATAGGAAGTGTCTAAATGTTATGGCAAAACCTATCAATCTATTCACCAACTTAGTTGATTAACATTTACATATGCAAGGTGTTTATTTCAGAACCTAAACAAGCATGAGAGGTGTCTAATCATTTTGGCAAAACTCATCAAGTTGTAAATTCTATCCTAAACAAGCAAGCATACATTCATATTTAATCAACACATTGAAATTAAAGCATTCATCCCATTCTCTAATGCATGTATGTACATCTACTCCACCCCCCAAAGGGGATGGAACTACTCACTAAACATTACACTAATTATTAAACTATGGAAAGAAAGCATATTAAAACTAAGCTAGAATTAAAAGACGATTAAACTAAAACATGCACAAACAATAAAAGAAGCATAAAACAAACAATGAAAGAAACACAAAACTTTATTGATAAAATGACTCACATTAAAAGTAGCATCCTCCTACTTTAGTGTGTGCTTCAAGGCCTCACTTCTAGTAGGAAGAATAGCCACTTAAAATATGGAGTGATTACAAAAAGGAGGTGAAGAGTTCTATTTATAGGCATGGAAAAAGCTACTCCGGGACAATCCCCCGATGTGGGACTAAACCAATACCAAAAATACACTAAGCATACACTAATACACGTCCAGGAGAAAACTTGGTGGATTTGGGCCAAAAGTGACCGCCACTTAGCGGTCTTGGACCGCCAATTGGCGGTCAAAAAGATCCGGATCCAGTTGAATCTTCTTCTGGGCTTTCCTTGAAGTGTTTGTTGGTCTTGGATGCATCTGGTTGGTTTGTTGGAGCTCCGACCCGAATCCAATTGCTAAAATACTCCCCATGATGGTGTGAAGTATTCTGTTTTGCTTTTAGGTCCTTCTGTCTTGCGTTAAGGTCCTTCTCCCTTGCATTTTGGTCCCCAGATCTCACAATCCAGTCCTTTTTCCCAGCTTTTGGGTCCTTTTATGTTTCATCTCTTCAAACCTATTTATTCCTGAAAACTAAACATAAAACTCGTGACATAGCATTGTTTAGGTGAAAGATAATGGATATAAGATACAAATATGAGCATGAAATGATGTCAATCACCTACCTCAAACATCAATGCACGCCTACGCTTATCAGCGTAGCACTTCTGCCTACTCTGAGCTGTCGCTAATCTCTGCCTGATCACATCAATTTTCTCAGCATACATCTGTACAATCTCAGGCCCGATCAGCTGTCTCTCGCCTACATCGCTCCAGCACACTGGCGATCTACAAGGTCTCCCGTACAAAACCTCGTACGGTGCCATTCCGATACTCGAATGGTAACTGTTGTAGTAGGCGAACTGTATCAGCGGTAGATGCTCATCCCAGTGCCCTGCCCAATCCAGAGCACATGCTCTAAGCATATCCTCCAGAGTCTGGATCGTCCTCTCAGACTGCCTGTTGAACGTTTTATTTAAATCCGCAAGTGCACGGCCGCGATGAAGCGGTGGCAAGTACGGGTCGTCCTCAGGGAGGTGAGCAGCCTCTTGTTTATCTGAAATCAAGTGGCACAAAAAGATGGAAGAAAGTTGTTTATGCTAATCTAAACTATGCTAACTACGAAGAAGCAAATGCGAAGGAAACAAAACAACCGAATACTTCAACTAAGCTAGAGAAACTTGATACTATGCAGAAATCAGTAAGAGAGAGAGACCCTTAGGGGGTGGAGTGACTACAGATACACAATAAGGAGGCAAGAATATCTTCCTATAGGCATAAGTGGAGGTAGTGTTTGCATGTATGGGAGGTGTCTACTTATCATGGCAAAACCCATCAATTAAATCACTAACCTACTTTGATTAAAATTCATAAACACAAGCTGGTTATTTAAGAAACTAAACAAGCATGGGAGGTGTCTTAAAACTTGTGGCAAAACCCATCTAGTGAAGTGTTCTATTCTAACAAGCAATTATGCATTCATATTAATCAACACATTTCAAAATAAACATCCCCATTTCCTTAATTGCATATATGATAATCATCTCCACCCCCCAAAAGGGGAGTGGTTTTACTCACTACACATTACACTACACATTACTCTAAGATAGGAAAACATATTAACTAAGCTAGATTTAATAAAAGACAATTGAACTAAAACATGCACCAACAATAAAAGAAGCACAAAACTAAGGGAATTTTATTGATTGAAGACTCACAATACCAGTAGCATCTCCCCCATTGAGTTTCTTGCTTCAAGGCTTTCACTTCAATTAGGGAGAATGGCCACAAGCATGGAGTGATTACAATAGAAGGTGAAGAGTTCTATTTATAGGCATGGAAAAAGCTAATCCGGGACAATCCCCCGATGTGGGACTAAAACAACACCAGAAATAGGATAAACGCACTCTAATACACATGCCACAAAAAGCTAAGCGGATTCGGAGCTCTCTGGACCGCCAATTAGCGGTTCCAGACCGCCAATTGGCGGTCTACAGCATCCGGATCCATCTGGAATTTGTGCTGGGCTTTGCTTAGTGTAGTTTGTGGTCTTTGATGCGGTTACTTGACTTGTTGGAGCTCCGACCCGACTCTAATTGCTAAAATACTCCCCATGATGGTGTGGAGTATTCTGTTTTTCTCTTAGGTCCTTCTGTCTTGCGTTCAGGTCCTTCTCCCTTGCATCTTGGTCCCCAGATCTCGCAATTCAGTCCTTTTTCCCAGCTTTTGGGTCCTTTTATGCTTCATCTCTTCAAACCTATTTATTCCTGAAAACTAAACATAAAACTCGTAACATAGCATTGTTTAGGTGAAAGATAATGGATATAAGATACAAATATAAGCATGAAATGATGTCAATCAAATACCCCCACACCTAACTTTTGCTAGTCCCGAGCAAAACAAAGAAAGAGAAAAGCATACGAAAAACAAGAAATCCTAACTCACTTTCGTAGGAATCACGGTTGCACTTAGCACGTGCAACAAGCCGTTAAACCTCCTTGTCGCCAAGGAGGAGGAGTGTTGTCTCCTGAGGGTTTTCAGCGGATATACCCACAAAATCCGAACAAGATGCATTAATCAATCTAGCTACACGACTTGTTGGACTTATTTTGTCGATCATGGGACGCGGTAATACTACGGGTCGACTCTATATATGTAATCCGTCCACACACCTAGCCTAATGAGTTATTCGTGAAAGTTAGTCGAGGACTTAAGTGAAAGACATGAGCAACCTTAACTTCTGAATGTGATACAATGTGTAAAGTCCATTTTGGTTCTTATTTGACTCTTTTTTTTCTTTTTTTCCTTTTTTTTTCTTTTTTTCTTCTTTTTCTTTGGAGCATTTTATTGGTTGGTGTTTGATTCTCCCAGGGTCAGGTTTCGTGCATCATTGCCTATGAGGACGTACACTATCACGTACACCTTCCCCCAAATCTCCACATAGGGCGATCCCTACCACCCGTGTAACGGGAGTTCGGTCGGTGCATCCCAAGTCAGATGACTCGAAAGCACCAGGCACAAAGTCCCCTCAGACCTACTTTCCCGAGTGATAGGAGCCGTGCGAGAAGAGAGAACACCACTTATTTACTTATCTACATGGGAACCAAAACCCCTACACTTAAGTTTCACAAAAAGAGATTAAGGGCCCTTGACTACGACAAACTACCTTATACTAACAGACACTAATTATTTGACTCACTAGGTTCATGGTGGACTTCTTTAAATGTTTGAGTGCTGAAACCCTATGATTACACGCCCCCCGAGGGAAAACTGGGGTGCATCCTAACGACTCGATAAGACCTAAAGTCAGTAAATTTGATATCCTTATGCATCAAGTTCAAGACAATTTTGGGAGCTTTCTTTTTACTTTGCCTCTCAACGGTTTTGCACATGCTAAACACCCACAAAACCTACAAAAACATTTTATTTCGCAAACACATGAAGATTTTGAAAGAAATGTGAAAATTTTAAAGCACTAGGCAAGCAAAAGAAGACAACTCACCCAAGGATAATGGCAAGCAGATATATCGATATTAAATGCAGCACACTAACATAATCCTAGCAGTACAACCAAAGGAAACTAAAAAAAACAAAAACGACACAAACTATGTACAAACGTGAAAACACCGCCCCACACCTAATCCATGCATTGTCCTCAATGTATGGCAAAATGGTGCCAATGCATGGATAGGGTGTACCGGACTAATGATGACGGCCAGAAGTGCCTGAAGAGGCACCTCTCTCAAGAGCCGACAACTTCCTATAGATCTTCCGGTTTTGCTTGGCTAAGATGACGTTCTGCTGCTCGACCGCCATCTCAGAAATGTCGGTGTTAATGAGCGTTCCTGAGCTCACAGACGAGCTTGAGGAACTGGCTCTAACATCCTCCTCCATATAGTCAGGCACCCATGCCTCAGGAAGGCAATGGCGAAATGACGGGGTCATCTTCGCTACCTCGAGGTCGGTGCCTTGGCGCCTCAGCATGCGCTCAAATCGTGGGGTGTCCAACATGCCACACAATTTGGTAAACAGAGTCGGCAAACAGTGTATATCTTTCAGCCTGGCGTTTACTAAAACGTCGAACAATGTTCGACAAATGCAGTGTGGTGAACCGTCCATCAGACTATACACGATTCGCAAACTAGGTGTGAAAAATGTGGAGGTCCGCTCTTGGCCCAACACATTTCTACACACCCACCTGGCTACAATGTGCACATTGGAGTAAATGTGCGCATTAGGTACTCCCCCATGTGATGATACAGGTTGCCCACGCCCAAGCATAGATCGATAAAAAATGATATCGTGGGTAGGCGCGAGCTCATCAACCAAGGGGATCCCAGTCACGTCGGAGATTAGCTGGGGTGTCACGGTGTGTTTCACCCCTCAGTGAGTGATACTGAACTCGAGTGGACCGGTCTGGTCACGCTCGAGTTTAGTAAAGAATTCATGTACGAGAGACTCTACGTACATGGATTCATCGCCCTCATACAATAAATGGTACCACCCTTTAGCTACGATTCGATCATAGAAGGGTTCTCCGAATTCACGAATCAGGGAGGCAAAATTGAGTTCTGGAATTAAATGATGGCTGGCCATACCTGAACCTACCTTGGCGAGCTTTAGCGGCGAGGCACACGACGGCGAGGACGAACACGGAACGAGCGGAGAGAAGGCCACTGCACGCCGACTCCAGCAGAAAAACAGATCCCAAACCACACACCCAACAGAGAACCCAGAATAACACACTCAGACGAAGAAAAAATGAAAATAGAGCAAAACGGACCGCTGATTAGCGGTCTGTTCTTCGGATCTGGGGCAGAAATTTGGGTGGAAGAGAGATCGCAAATAGAAACGCGTTTCGTCTGCTGGAAAAACGCGTAGGGCAAGGGGAACACGCGTTATTAACAAGGGAAAGGGAAAATATCACATAGGCCTTCCATTTTTTTGCTTTTTATCTTTTCTCTTTTTTTTTCTTTTTTTTCTTTTTTCTTTTTTTCCAACAAAACACTGATATGTACAAACAAATGGATGGATGGATCACATCAAGTGACCACATCCGTGGGGAGTTCGTGCAAAGGCACGACTTCCACCTCGACCTCTGTCGTGGTCCCTTCCAAGTATGGTTTGAGGCGTTGTCCATTAACCTTGAACACGTCCCCATTCCTAGGATTTTGAATCTCAACCGCCCCATGAGGGGAGACGGTTAAAACAATGAAGGGCCCTGACCAACGGCTCCGAAGTTTCGCCGGAAACAAGTGGAGGCGAGAATTATACAACAAGACCTTTTGTCCCACCTCGAAGGTTTTGATTCGCACCAAGCGATCGTGGAAAATTTTAGTGCGGGACTTGCAGATCTTGGCATTCTCATAAGCTTCATTTCTCAACTCCTCCAACTCGTTGAGGTCTAACTTGCAATTGGCACCGGAAACATCAAGACTCATGTTAAGATGTTTGATTGCCCATAATGCCCAGTGCTCAAGTTCTACCGGAAGATGGCAAGCTTTGCCATAAACTAGCCGGTAGGGGGACATGCCAAGGTCGGTTTTAAATGCAGTGCGGAAAGCCCACAATTCATCATTAAGCTTGACCAACCAATCTTTCCTTGAAGCATTAACCGTTTTCTCAAGAATTTGCTTTAGTTGACGGTTGGAAATTTCCACCTGGCCACAGGTTTGAGGATGATAAGGTGTGGCCAACTTGTGTGTGATGGAGTATTTCCTCAGCAATGCCTCAAGGGATCGATTCACAAAGTGTGTGCCCCGATCACTTATGATACAACGAGGTGTCCCAAACCTCGCGAAGATGTGTTCTTTAAGAAATTTGATCACAACCTTGCGATCGTTAGTGCGAGTGGGGATTGCTTCAACCCACTTTGACACATAATCGACCGCCACCAGGATGTAAGTGTGACCATGGGACACGGGGAAGGGACCCATGAAGTCAATTCCCCAAACATCAAAGATGTTAACCACTAAGATAGGATTGAGTGGCATCATATGACGTCTACCAATGCGGCCCACACGTTGGCACCTATCGCATGCTTTGCAAAATGCAAAAGCGTCTTGGAACAACGTGGGCCAGTAAAAACCGCATTGGAGTACTTTGGCAGCGGTTTTCTTGGCATCGAAGTGCCCACCACATGCCTCCTTATGGCAAAAGGACAAGACACTCTGAATCTCGTCGTCAGGAATGCACCTCCTTATGATTTGATCAGCACAATACTTAAATAAGTATGGATCATCCCAATAGAAGTGCTTGACTAACGACTTGAATTTCGCTGTCTCACTGTGTCTCCAATGAGCCGGCACCTCCCCGGTTGCTAAATAGTTCACAATGTCAGCGAACCAGGGGGGTGAGGCTATTGCCATAAGGTTCTCATCAGGAAAAAACTCGTTCACCGGTGGATCCGGTGAAAGATCAATGGGGATGCGAGATAGGTGATCAGCCACAACATTCTCGCATCCCTTCTTGTCCCGTATTTCAAGGTCGAATTCTTGTAACAACAAGATCCAACGCAGGAGACGGGGTTTCGCATCCTTTTTAGACAAAAGGTAGCGAAGAGCTGAGTGATCAGTGTAGATGATGACATGCGACCCTATGAGGTACTGGCAAAATTTTTCCAACGCAAATATGATCGCGAGGAACTCTTTCTCAGTAACGGAGTAGTTGAGATGGGCGTCATTGAGAGTACGACTTGCATAATAGATCACATGAGGCAATTTGTCGACTTTCTGACCCAAAACCGCTCCTATCGCGTAATCCGAAGCATCACACATCAGCTTGAACGGTAGAGTCCACACCGGTGCCTTAATAATAGGAGCGGAGGTCAACTCACGCTTCAGAAACTCAAATGCAGTCAGGCACTCGGGTGTGAACTCAAAGGAAGTTCCTTTCGCAAACAAGCTCGTCAAAGGACGAGCTATCTTGCTGAAATCCTTAATAAATCGCCGGTAAAAACCGGTGTGTCCAAGGAATGAACGGATTTCTTTTACCGAGGTGGGTGACGGAAGCTTAGAAATAAGCTCAATCTTTGCCCTATCCACCTCGATACCATCACGAGATACACGTGACCCAACACGATGCCTTTTGTGACCATGAAACGACACTTTTCCCAATTAGGGGCTAAGTTCGTTTCCGAACACCTTTTGAGAACAAGGCTCAAGTGGTGCAAGCACTCATCAAAGGAGGTGCCATGAACCGAGAAATCATCCATGAAGATCTCAAGGAAGTTCTCGACCATATCGGAATAGATACTTAACATGCAACGTTGGAATGTTGCAGGTGCATTGCATAGTCCAAAAGGCATCCGTCTATAAGCAAACGTCCCAAAAGGACAAGTGAACGTGGTCTTCTCCTGGTCTTCGGGGGCGACTGGGATTTGATTGTACCCCGAATAACCATCAAGGAAGCAGTAATAGGCGTGCCCGGCGAGTCTCTCCAACATCTGGTCGATGAAAGGTAGAGGGAAGTGGTCCTTACGCGTGACCGCGTTCAACTTCCTATAGTCAATACAAACTCGCCACCCAGTTTGAAGTCGTGTGGGCACAAGCTCATTGTTGTCATTCTGGATAACAGTTAAACCCGACTTCTTGGGCACAACCTGGACAGGACTTACCCAAGTACTGTCCGAAATGGGGAAAATGATGCCATGATCTAAACACTTGATGATCTCTTTCTTAACTACTTCTGTCATGGCTAGATTTAAACGCGTCTGTGGGTCGCGCCGTGGTCGTGCCTCATCCTCCATAAAGATGTGGTGCTGCACGACGTTGGGACTTATCCCTTTGATGTCCCTCAAGGACCACCCAATGGCTGATTTGTGCTCCTTTAGGACTTGAATCAAACGTTCTTCCTGATCACCAGTCAACGTCGATGAAACAATCACCGGAAATGACCTATTGGGACCAAGAAAAACGTGTTTCAATTCCTTGGGGAGTTCTTTGAGCTCAGGCGTGAGTGGCCCTTCAAGGCGAGGCGTGATATCTAGCTCAAGATGTAAGATAGGAGGAGCTCGCATGTACTGAACAGCATGCACATCATTGCTCAACTCACCCCCGTCCTCTTCATGATAGGAGTCATCCATGAAGTGATCATTTAAATTCTCATGAATCAGGGGGTACTCTTCTTCCAATTCTTCTTCCAAGTCCCGGATAAGATTCACTTCCATGGGGTCCTCGAAAGATGCCAGCTGCCTAGCCATATTGAACACAGGGAATGTCGCGGTCAAGTTCCCGAACGAAAATTTCATGAGTCCAGTACGACAATTGATCAAGGCATTTGACGTCGCCAAAAAAGGTCTACCCAAAATCAATGGAATCTGAGAGTGGGTAGTCTTAATTGGTTCGGTCTCAAGGACGACGAAATCAACAGGAAATATGAAATCACCAACCTTGATTAGGACATCTTCAATGACCCCCAACGGGACTTTGATCGAACGCTCAGCCAACTGCAAAGTTGTTTTCGTAGGCTTGAGAGTGCCTAGGCTTAATCGTTGATACACAGAAACAGGTAAGAGGTTAACCGCCAACCCTAGATCTAGCAAAACATTATTAATGCGAGAATCCCCAATGATACATGAAATTGTTGGACTGCCCGGGTCCTTCAATTTCACGTGCGTAGGGTTCGAGATGATAGAGCTCACATTAGCCGCCAAAAAGGCTTTTTTTGATAGGGACGTTGGTTTTCCTCTTAGTTGTACAGAGATCCTTCAAGAATTTTGCATAGGGAGGTATTTGTTGAATCATGTCTAACAAAGGGATGTTGACATTCACTTTCTTAAATATCTCGAGCATTTTATCCACACTGTCACTCTGTTTCTTAGACAACCTACTCGGATAAGGAGCTTTTGGTAGGTATGTCTTGGGCGGAGCCGAAGAAGGAGGCTTTGGTGTATTACTCTCACCCTCGGCCTCTTTCTCACCATCATTCCCACAAGGGGGCGGCACAGATGGATTTTCTGGCAAGGATACGTGGTTGTTGACCTGCTTCCCATTTCTCAGGGTCACAATGGCATTAACATGGTCCACAGGTTCTTCCACGTAGTTCACTTGCCCCCCCCTGTGGTCTTGAACTTGCATTTTGCATGTTCGAGTGCTGGTGAGCATGGGGGTTAGCCACAGGTTGGCTAGGCAGGCTCCCTCTCTCTCTCTCATGTACAGACTGAGCCAACTGACCCATCTGAAGCTCGAGAGATTTGATGGTCTGCTGATTCGAAGTGAGAACTTGACTCGTGGACGACATAAAGTTTTTTACAGAGTTCTCAAGTCCACGAGTTAAGTTCTCAAGCGAATTAAATCGGGTTTCCAAGGTGTTTGAATTTGGGAAACTTGGTTGGTTGGTGTTCTGACTTTGGGGTGGCTGATGAGATTGTGAATGCATGGGACGGTAGTGTGGTCGGTTAGGTGGTCGAGAAAAGTTTGAAGGACCACCTGAGGCATTGTTATGGTTCCATGAAAAATTAGGGTGGTTCCTCCATCCAGGGTTATATGATGATGAATATGGGTCATTCCTGGATCTATCATAGATGGCATTTACATGTTCCATCTCAGGAGGAATGGATGCACACTTACCCCCTATATGACCTATCCTACCACATAAATGACATGGAACTGAACCAGATGCAGACACATGAGATACATCGTGCTGGTTTTGGAGCTCAATCGAATCCATACGGCGCATTAAGGCCGCCATGCGTACCTCGGTGGCCGTAGTGGTATCGATGGCAAATGCGGCACCCGATCTAGTCGAGTTTGCATTTGCGATCCTCGCTCCTATGCTAGATGATGCAGGTGGTTCCCTTACACTCTCCCATTGTATGGTTTTCTCAGCGAGGTCTTCTAGGAAAGCCCATGCCTCCCTTTCATCCTTTCCTAAGAACTCTCCTTGACACATGGACTCAAGGAGCGTTCGGGATGGGATGTGAAGACCCTCGTAAACAATCTGACACAGGCACCACAACTCGATGTCATGGTGAGGGCATGAGGATAGTAGCTCCTTGAACCTCTCTAAGTATGCATGGAATGATTCGGTCTCATGTTGATAGAACGAATTGATTTCGTTCCTCAATTTTTGAGTCCGATGATTTGGAAAATACTTTTTGAGGAATGCAGACTGAAACTCATCCCAAGTCCTAAAGGCATTCGCCTGGTTGCTGTACAACCACTTCTTGGCATCATCCTTAAGCGCAAAGGGGACAAACCTAAAATGAATGGAGTCTGTGCTAAGTTGTTGCAGTTTGAACATAGCACAGACCTCCTCAAATTCCCTGAGAAAGATATAGGGGTCACCTTTCCCAGTGAAGTGAGGGAGCATGGAAATAAACTGAGGCTTAACCTCAAAATGGTTCCCATTTGCCTCTGGCAATACGATGCATGAGGGTAGAGCTGTACGGCTCGGGTAGCATCGATCACGAAGAGGTATGGGAACGACAACTGGAAGAACAGGTTGAACAGGTGGGTCCAGCAACTGCTCCTCCTCACGGAAATTAGCAGCCATTGAACCCGGACTGTGTGTGACACGAGAGGAGGAAGGTGTCGAGAAATCAATGACCGAAGCCGGATTGACAACGCTCCTCGTCAAACGACCACTCTCGTCTCGTGTCCACGAAAGCATGCACAAAGGTGCACACACACCAAAACCTTTTTTTCTTCTTTTTTTTAACAAAGAATGTGCGTAGAGGAGAAGACAGGGGGACACAGGACAGAAAGAATGACTCAGGAGAGAAGGGAAGAAGTCCTTATGCTACGGCGGATGGGTACAAGTAGAAGCACACAAGCAAACAAGGCTCAAGCAATCCTAAGGTCGCTATAGGTCCTTACAGCTAGACGACGCCTAACTGCGAGGTCACACGGCCTCAACACGCCTCACCTCCCTACAACGAGGACCACAAAGCCCAGCAAGTGAGCCAAGATCCGGGGATCTCGTTTCTCCTACTATCGACAAAGTGGGCAACGCCGATCAGGTCATGACGGTCATGACAGGTCTCTCCATAGGACTGGCCCAACCAACAAAACTGTCAACTAGTCGAACGGCAAAGGGGTCCCGTTCGACCGAATTCGACCAGTGAAAACTCATGCCACAGTAAAAAGTACCAACGGTCGAACCACACACACTCACCGGTCGACCGAAAACGGCCAGTACCAAAACCAAATCCATCAGAAAACTCTGGTCGACCGAACCATCTCGCGGTCGAACAAACATTAAGTTATTTAAATTCGCCGGTCAAATGAGTCAACTAGGAGGTCGACCATTTGGATGGTCAACGCCCCCAACCGACCTACAACAGTGCTTTCGGTCGACCGGCCAAAGGGGTCCCGTTCGACCGAAAACACCCAGAGTCTCCATCCCTTGCTCAAAATGTACTACCGGTCGACCACCACCATGGTATCGTTCGACCGGTACAAGGGATTTCGCCTAATTTACTCTACGACCGGTCGACCGAACCATCACACCGGTCGACCGTTTACAGTGCAGAACACAGCTGCACGGTCCGACGAGCTCTCCGGCCTACCGTCGACCACTCCAACACTCACCAAAGCATAAGTGAGCATTAAAGTAAAGCTTGACATACCTTGAAGACTTGAAGAAGCCCTCGAAGACCCAACGACGAGCTTTTCCACTCGCTCCTTCTCCGGTGAACTTCACGAACGCAATCTCCTCAACTCCGGCAACCACCAAGCGAAACCCGATCAACTCGACCCGGAGAACGCCTGAGCTTCACCTTCCTCCACGAGCTGCGGATCAAGAGTGAGAGAGAGACTTTGAGCGGGAGAGAGAGAAATGCGAGAGAGAGAGAGAGAGGGAGAGAAACACTCACCAACATATAAACCCCTCCTCTCATCTCCACCATCCACCTCATTTCCCCAAATCAATCTCAGCCCTCCATTTTAATCCACCCATTAAGCACCTAAAAAGTAATTAACCAAGTTAATTAAGGTTTAGGATATTACAATCCACCCTCCTTAAAAGAATTTCATCCACGAAATTAGGACCGAACTCACCAAACAATTCCGGGAACTCCTTCCGGACCTCTTCCTCAACTTCCCAAGTAGCCTCTCGCTCACTATGGTGCTGCCACCTGACCTTCACCATCGGAATGGTCCTACTCCTGAGCTAGTGGTCCATCCGATCCACGATCTCCACAGGTCTCTCCTCGAGAGACAAATCCTGACGGATCTCCGGAACTCTAACTGAATCACATGAGAAGGATCCGCTACGTACTTCCTCAACATCAAAACATGGAAGACGTCGTAAAGACCTGAAAACTGCGGTGGCAACGTAATCCTGTAGGCAACCTCTCCGATCCGATCGAGATTCTCAAACGGCCCGTCGTACCTCGGACTGAGCTTCACTTTCTTCCCGAACCTCATCACTCCTCGAGATGGTGAAATCTTCAGGAAAACGTGATCGCCTACCTCAAACATCAATGCACGCCTACGCTTATCAGCGTAGCTCTTCTGCCTACTTTGAGCTGTCGCTAATCTCTGCCTGATCACATCAATTTTCTCAGCATACATCTGTACAATCTCAGGCCCGATCAGCTGTCTCTCGCCTACATCACTCCAGCACACTGGCGATCTACAAGGTCTCCCGTACAAAACCTCGTACGGTGCCATTCCGATACTCGAATGGTAACTGTTGTTGTAGGCAAACTCTATCAGCGGTAGATGCTCATCCCAGTGCCCTGCCCAATCCAGAGCACATGCTCTAAGCATATCCTCCAGAGTCTGGATCGTCCTCTCAGACTGCCTGTTGAACGTTTTATTTAAATCCGCAAGTGCACGGCCGCGATGAAGCGGTGGCAAGTACGGGTCGTCCTCAGGGAGGTGAGCAGCCTCTTGTTTATCATAAATCAAGTGGCACAAAAAGATGGAAGAAAGTTGTTTGTGCTAATCTAAACTATGCTAACTACGAAGAAGCAAATGCGAAGGAAACAAAACAACCGAATACTTCAACTAAGCTAGAGAAACTTGATACTATGCAGAAATCAGTAAGAGAGAGACCCCTTAGGGGGTGGAGTGACTACACATACACAATAAGGAGGCAAGAATATCTTCCGATAGGCATAAGTGGAGGTAGTGTTTGCATGTATGGGAGGTGTCTAGTTATCATGGCAAAATCCATCAATTAAATCACTAACCTACTTTGATTAACATTCATAAACACAAGCTGGTTATTTAAGAAACTAAACAAGCATGGGAGGTGTCTTAAAACTTGTGGCAAAACCCATCTAGTGAAGTGTTCTATTCTAACAAGCAAGTATGCATTCATATTAATCAACACATTTCAAAATAAACATCCCCATTTCCTTAATTGCATATATGATAATCATCTCCACCCCCCAAAAGGGGAGTGGTTTTACTCACTACACATTACACTACACATTACTCTAAGATAGGAAAACATATTAACTAAGCTAGATTTAATAAAAGACAATTAAACTAAAACATGCACCAACAATAAAAGAAGCACAAAACTAAGGAAATTTTATTGATTGAAGACTCACAATACCAGTAGCATCTCCCCCATTGAGTTTCTTGCTTCAAGGCTTTCACTTCAATTTGGGAGAATGACCAGAAGCATGGAGTGATTACAATAGAAGGTGAAGAGTTCTATTTATAGGCATGGAAAAAGCTAATCCGGGACAATCCCTGATGCATTGCATACATTTCATCATATGTCTTTCATTTAGATTACTTTTACATCAATAAATGCTACTAAGGTATGTGTTTAGTCTTATTTACAGAATACAGGGACCTGAATGCAATTTACCCACATCCCGAGCATAAACGCGTGCAAAAGACTCATTTCTATCATAAAGACCAAGTTCAAGATTATCGGGTTACGAATGGAAATGTATCTAAGCATAAAAGCATTCAAGTCCTAATTGCAAAAATAACAAGGACTTAAGCACAAAAGTAGCCGGGGACTTAATTGCAAAAAGTCAAGGACCTAATTGCAATTAAAGCACCAAAATATTATCTTGAAGAAAATCTAAAGAAAAATCAATGTAAATCTCCAAACATATAAAAGAATTAATCCGGAGCTCAAAAGAATGGAAAGAAATCATCCAGACGCGCAAAGGAGGATCAAATCATACCATAAACTACCAGCAAAAATCCGGATTAAATCAGAGAAGATTGTGCGGCGAAATCGCCGCATATCACATACATTGTGCGGCGGAAACGCCACCCCCTCAGCGATCTGTGTGCTCCAATTTTGTCCAGTCGTGTCTGGACACGTGTACTTTCCAATATTATACCTAGATCCCTTGTAGCAACTATAAATAGACCCGAGAACGATGTTAGAAGGGTCCTTAGTCTTTGGTTGTAGTTTTTATTCTTAATCTTAGTTTTGTATTCTTCTTTTCATTAATAAAATCCTGTCTTTTATTTCTTACTTTTAGTTTTCTTTTGTAATGTCTCAAGGACCCCTTCTTCCTCCCTCCATGAGTTTCTAACTCTCTCCAAAGGGGGGAGGTGACGCATTTAGGGTGAAGAGAAGACGAATAAATGTTATTATTTTAAGTTCGTATTAGTCTATTTTGATTACTTGAGTTTATGTTAAATCATTTATCATGTAATGCTTCATAACTAATATGATTTATTATAAGTTTCTGAATTCTCTAATCTAAACCTTAAATCTAAACCTCCACCCAACGGAATTCACCTCTTTGTTCTTGTTTTAGTTTTAATTGTTCTGGTTCTTGCTTTAGATAATTACAAATCAAAAAAATCTCAAAACCAACTCATTTCTTCTCTCCTTCTTTCCCCCAATCGAAATCACACTAATAACAAATCTCTCCCTCCTTGTGTTCGACCCGTATTTGCCACGTCTTCATTGACGTCGTGCACTTGCGGTATAAATATAATTCTCATCAAGTTTTTGGCGCCGTTGCCGGGGAGGCGACGCAGATTTTGTTTATTTTTGTGTTTTCGATTTTATTTTGTTTATCTTGTGCGCTATCTAAATATTTGGATTTGTGTTTCAGGAGACAACAGAGTGCGAGGAGAAATCCGAGCACATTTGGAGCTAAACGAGCGGCGAAATCGCCGCATACCAAGAGCAACCAGCGGCGGAATCGCCGCACACTTGGAGCTTCTGGGCTTCAAACTTTTCTGGGACGCGACTCATCTCTAGGTGGACGCGTGAGGCTACTGAAATTTCGAGAGCGGGTGGTGAACCCGACTGAGCATTGCATAGGTAACCTTTGTTGCCTCTTTTCCTCGTAATTTCTATTTTCAGAAAATTTCCTTTTATTAGAATTGCACGTGTTAGGGCAAAAATTCCATAATTGGCAATAACTCAACTCTGACCTAAAATTGGCAAAATTAGAAAGGCCTTAGTGCATGCATCATCTAGTGTTTTGTATGCATTATTCTTGCTAAATTCTTGCAAATCAATTTCTGTTGAAGAGTGCTGGAGTCAAGGTACGTATCGTGGTTTTCATCGATTGCATTTAAGCATATAATTTAGTTTGCATACAACCTTGCAATTGCCCCCCTCTAAAGACCATTGTTTGACTATCTTTGCTAGATCTAAGTTAAACTATCTTAAGGGCAACTCCGTAGGCAAAGATACGGTGGGGATTTCATCACCCTTCCGTGGCCCACAAATCACAATCCTAAAGTGTCACCTAAGCCTTAAATTAAAATCAATTAGACATTGACCCCTATGGACTCGGACTCATTTAAGGAGAAGAATTGGTTTGACTTGCTATGACCTGAAGCCGATTGAATTTAATTTGGTGTCTAGAAAGTGTTTTTGTGTTGACGTAAGTCTTCCAAGCGAAGTGGTTGTCTAATTGGCACCGACTCTGTCGGAAGCGCCCCCACTAGCTATACACGGCCTGGCCAAGTTGGTTTGATTAGTGAGGGAGGTGAATCAAGCAAATAAATTCGACTCAACCAGTTAGGAGTCGTCTAGATCTAAGCGACACTAGGTCTAGGATTGTTTGAACCGTGCTTTCTTAGGAATTTTCTGACCAACCCTCTTTCTATCTTTAGAGTTAGGTTTCCCTTCTCATCTGAGTATTATTTCTCTTCTCACCTAAATTCTCTAGATTAGGATTCCTTTCTCATCTTTCCTCATTCTATTGTTTGTTTCCCTTTTGAAAAAAAAACAAAAAAAACAAAAATATAAAAAAAATAATTCTTGAAATTAAATTTGGAATTTAAATTTCGAATTTGAATTCAAAAATTGATTCAACCCGGTGCACTCAGATTTGGATTCGGGACTTGAGTAATCGACTCTCACGAGTTCATCTAGATTCCAGTCTGGAACTTAGCCCCAATCCATCTACTGCACCACCTCACCCGGATCCAATGGGTGAGAACGTAGTGGACCCGCCTGTTGCACAACCTATAACTCTGAGGGATCGATGCTATCCAACGATGGCTGCTCAGCCATCGTGCATCGTTATGCCCACCATACCGGGTCGCGACTTCGAACTGAAGGCACAATACATGAGTATGTTGCCTAAGTTCACCTCTAGGGAAGACCCATATCTCTTCCTTAGAGAATTTGAGGAAATCTGCTCTCTTATGCAATACCAGCATATCCCTGAAGAGGCAGTGCGTCTGAAATTTATGCCTCTAGCACTAAAGAACGACGCTAAGAAATGGCTATATAGTCTAGCCGAAAGATCTATTAGGAGTTGGGCTGAGTTTGTTCAAGTATTCCTGAAAAAATATTTTCCCAACCATAAGACTATGAGGATTAGGAATGAAATTGTTGCATTCGTTCAGTCTGAGAGCGAGTCGTTCTATCCCTATCTAGAAAGATTCAAAAGTGTTCTGACCCAATGCCCTCATCAGGGAATTCCGAGATGGCAATTATGCCAAATTATTTATGAGGGATTGACACCCACATCTAGGGTTATGGTAGAATCCGTAAGCCAAGGGAACTTTATGTCGAAAAATGAAAATGATGCCTGGACTTTCCTTGAGGAATTAGCTGAAAACAGTATGCAATGGGACAATGCTAGAACACCGCTTAACCCGAGTATTGGATCTAGAATAGCAAGTCAACCCAAACCAGGTGTCTTAGCTGTAGATGCCAACATAGCGGCTGAAGCAAAACTAGCTACCCTTATGCGCAGAATGGAAAGTTTAGAGCTACAAACCCAAAACCGAGTGAGTCAAGCCTCGTCTATCCCTTGCTCTAGATGTGGTCAGACTGGTCATGTAATGGAGGATTGTGCGGACTGGGACCAAGTTAATGCCATGTATAACCATGCTAGAAATGACCCTTACGCATCAACCTATAACTCGGGTTGGCGTAATAATTCCAATTTCTCATCAAACCAACAGGGTCAACCTCCTAAACAACAACCAAACCCGTATAACCAAAATAATACATCATCTGGGTTTAGTAACAATAACGATCATGAGGTTAGGTTGACAAGCTTGGAAAATTTGATGAAAACTTTTATACAAACAACCAACCAGACCTTCCAAAGGCTAGAGACACAAGTCAGCCAACTAGCACAAATAGTAGGTGAAAGAGAAAAGGATCGGTTTCCAAGTCAACCTGAGGTGAACCCTAGATCTAATACTTCATATCAATCCTATCAACCACCTTCAGGAAATAACAACCCCAGACCGGTTCAAATGGTTAATGAGGAAGGACCGTTCCAACAAATAAATGTTGTAGTATCATTACGGTCCGGAAGACAAGTTGATAACAATGTGGTAAATCCTAGAACGTCTAATCAATCTAGTCATCAAACTACCACATATGACCTAACCATTGCACCCGACGTCCAATCTGAAACGCCCAACCCACCTACTCAACCTGAACCTATAGCTCAACCTGAACCTGAGCGAGTCTATGTTCCTAAAGCCCCATTCCCCAATAGACTCAAAAAGAACTCAAGTGCACAAATAGAGAAAATCTTGGAAGTATTTAAGCAAGTTAAGGTGAACATTCCACTCTTAGACATGATTCAACAAATACCTGCTTATGCTAAATTCTTAAAAGATTTGTGCACTAAAAAGAGAAAAACGAACGTACCAAAGAAGGCATTCTTAACTGCAAACATAAGTTCTATTTTGTCCAACACATCTCCTATAAAATATAAGGATCCTGGATGTCCCACAATTTCATGTGCAATAGGGCATACTTTTATCAACAAAGCCCTTCTAGACCTTGGTGCTAGTGTTAACCTACTCCCGTACTCTGTCTATGAGCAAATGAACTTTGGTCCACTAAAACCCTCTAAGATAACCCTTCAATTTGCTGATTGTTCTATTAAGAAACCAAGAGGTATAGTAGAGGATGTTTTGATCAAGGTTGGTGACTTCATTTACCCAATGGATTTTGTCGTACTAGATACCGCACCTGTTGTAAATCCTAACCGACAAATCCCTGTAATTCTAGGCAGACACTTTTTAGCCACTTCGGAAGCATTGATAAACTGTCGAAATGGGCTCATGCAATTATCTTTTGGGAACTTAAAAGCTGAATTTAATATCTTTCATATTGATAGTGAGCCAGAAATAATATGCAATCAAAGTGACGTTGTGATGAAATCACGAATCTATAATATTTCTGAATCATCACAAAATCAAAAAGGAAGTAAGAAAAAAGGGAGGAATTCATCTACACACCCATCGTCACTCGAGCAAATAAGAGAACCTATTTATGTGAGGGGTGTGGAACCTGGGACTCAGGACTCTCATTGCAACATGGGGAACAATTCAACTGGATACATGCACCAATATGGTGTCATTCAATCCAGTTCTGACTATGGTTGACTTTGAGCAAATTCCATCCTTCCACCGCAGTTCACTCAGGTAATAAGTGCATTTGCTTTATATTTGCATACATTGAGGACAATGCATGATTTAGGTGTGGGGGGTGTCTATGTATATATTTATCTATATATCTGTCTTTATTTCAAATAAAAAAAATCAATGTTTCATAGCTTAAGATTGAACTACCAAAACCCGAGTACAAATTGCATTGAGATTTTGTTCCTTATTATATAGTTCTGCTTGTAGAAATTATGACATAAATCTAAGTTCCAAAGAAATAACTCATTGCCATTTAAGACATGTATGCACTTAAATTGGATGAATCAAATCTTTGAAGTGGTTGATAAAAAGCAGAGGTTGAGGAAAATATACCGGGAAGTGTGGACTTCTAATAGCAATTAAGCCTTGAGGAAAATAAAATAAAGGAATAAAGTGAGGAAAACACATTTTGCAAAATGACTACAAAAGCCCAAGCCTTTGAGTCACTGGTCCGTAGGGGTATCTTGAAACCCGGTAACTTGAGTCTACCAGCTCGGGATTATCGACCAAACTCGCTACACGAATACAAAAAGGGTAAAAGTGTCAAAAAGCAAATGTGTTGAATCACGGAAGAAAAAAAATAAAAATACTCAAGGCCCAAAGCTAAAAGAATGATTTATGTCATGGTTGATCCAAATGATACTTCACCACCAGAGGAGGCGTGCAAAATAATTTAAGTAATAATATGCGTAGAAGGGTTAATGGTGTGAATGTTGGAGGAACAAAGACCAAGTCATATTTTTAATGAGTTAGATTTATATAATGAGCATACAAGAAGTTTCAGTAAGATGTATAAGGTTGAGGTAGGGATATTGAGAACTATTAATGAAATGTTGATTCAGGATTTTGTGGGCATATCCGCTGAAAACCCTCAGGAGACAACACTCCTCCCCCTTGGCAACAAGGAGGTTTAACGGCTTGTTGCACATGCCAAGTGCAACCGTGATTCCTACGAAAGTGAGTTAGGATTTCCCTGTTTTCATTTTTCTTATATTCTGTTTTGCTAGGGACTAGCAAAATCTAGGTGTGGGGGTATTTGATGCATTGCATACATTGCATCATATGTCTTTCATTTAGATTACTTTTACATCAATAAATGCTACTAAGGTATGTGTTTAGTCTTATTTACAGAATACAGGGACCTGAATGCAATTTACCCACATCCCGAGCATAAACGCGTGCAAAAGACTCATTTCTATCATAAAGACAAAGTTCAAGATTATCGGGTTACGAATGGAAATGTATCCAAGCATAAAAGCATTCAAGTCCTAATTGCAAAAATAACAAGGACTTAAGCACAAAAGTAGCCGGGGACTTAATTGCAAAAAGTCAAGGACCTAATTGCAATTAAAGCACCAAAATATTATCTTGGAGAAAATCTAAAGAAAAATCAATGTAAATCTCCAAACATATAAAAGAATTAATCCGGAGCTCAAAAGAATGGAAAGAAATCATCCAGACGCGCAAAGGAGGATCAAATCATACCATAAACTACCAGCAAAAATCCGGATTAAATCAGAGAAGATTGAGCGGCGAAATCGCCGCATATCACATACATTGTGCGGCGGAAACGCCGCCCCCTCAGCGATCTGTGTGCTCCAATTTTGTCCAGTCGTGTCTGGACACGTGTACTTTCCAATATTATACCTAGATCCCTTGTAGCAACTATAAATAGACCCGAGAACGATGTTAGAAGGGTCCTTAGTCTTTGGTTGTAGTTTTTATTCTTAATCTTAGTTTTGTATTCTTCTTTTCATTAATAAAATCCTGTCTTTTATTTCTTACTTTTAGTTTTCTTTTGTAATGTCTCAAGGACCCCTTCTTCCTCCCTCCATGAGTTTCTAACTCTCTCCAAAGGGGGGAGGTGACGGATTTAGGGTGAAGAGAAGACGAATAAATGTTATTATTTTAAGTTCGTATTAGTCTATTTTGATTACTTGAGTTTATGTTAAATCATTTATCATGTAATGCTTCATAACTAATATGATTTATTATAAGTTTCTGAATTCTCTAATCTAAACCTCCACCCGACGGAATTCACCTCTTTGTTCTTGTTTTAGTTTTAATTGTTCTTGTTCTTGCTTTAGATAATTAAAAATCAAAAAAATCTCAAAACCAACTCATTTCTTCTCTCCTTCTTTCCCCCAATCGAAATCACACTAATAACAAATCTCTCCCTCCTTGTGTTCGACCCGTATTTGCCACGTCTTCATTGACGCCGTGCACTTGCGGTATAAATATAATTCTCATCAATCCCCCGATGTGGGACTAAAACAACACCAGAAATAGGATAAACGTACTCTAATACACATGCCACAAAAAGCTAAGCGGATTCGGAGCTCTCTGGACCACCAATTAGCGGTTCCAGACCGCCAATTGGCGGTCTACAGGATCCGGATCCATCTGGAATTTGTGCTAGGCTTTGCTTAGTGTAGTTTGTGGTCTTTGATGCGGTTACTTGACTTGTTGGAGCTCCGACCCGACTCTAATTGCTAAAATACTCCCCATGATGGTGTGGAGTATTCTGTTTTGCTCTTAGGTCCTTCTGTCTTGCGTTCAGGTCCTTCTCCCTTGCATTTTGGTCCCCAGATCTCGCAATTCAGCCCTTTTTCCCAGCTTTTGGGTCCTTTTATGCTTCATCTCTTCAAACCTATTTATTCCTGAAAACTAAACATAAAACTCGTAACATAGCATTGTTTAGGTGAAAGATAATGGATATAAGATACAAATATAAGCATGAAATGATGTCAATCACTGCCCATCTGTCTGTGGGTGTAATGTTGTACTAAACTTCAACCGAGTCCCCAGAGCCTGCTGCAAACTTCCCCAAAATCTGGAAGTAAATCTGGTATCTCGATCAGATATAATACTCATTGGCACCCCATGCAAACGAACTATCTACTCTATGTAAAGCCTAGCAAGGTCCTCCAAGCGTAATGTTGTACGGATTGCCAGAAAATGCGATGACTTGGTCAGTCGATCAACTATCACCCAAATCGCATTGTGAGATCTCCTCGTCCTCGGCAACCCGGTGACGAAATCCATTGTCACATGCTCCCACTTCCATTCTGGCAAATCTATCCTCTGCATCGATCCTGCGGGTCTCTGGTGCTCAATCTTCACCTGCTGACAAACCAGACATCTGTCCACAAACTCCTCTATCTCAGTCTTCATCCCCTTCCACCAGAAACTCCTCTGAAGATCCTTATACATCTTCGTGCTACCCGGGTGGATGGAATAACGGGACCTGTGTGCCTCCTCCAAGATTTCCTTCTTCAGCTCTCCCCCATTGGGCACCTAGACTCGGCCCCTAAATCTCAGACCTCCGTCAACTCCTATACTGAAATCTGATCCGTCTCTGGCAACCAACTGCAACAGCCCAGCTAAATCTTCGTCAGCCCTCTGAGCCTGGACAATACTCATGACCATCTAAGGCTCCACTCTCAGTCCAGCTATCACCGCGCCCTCAGAGTCCGTGGTGAATGGCTTCCACTCTGACAATGTCTCGAGCAGCTTCCACTCCTGAATACACAAACCAGCAGCTAAAATTTCCACCTTTCTACTCAAAGCATCTGCGACTGTATTTGCCTTCCCCGGATGGTAGGAGATAGTGAAATCATAGTCCTTCATCAGCTCAAGCCACCTGCGCTGCCTCATATTCAACTCCTTCTGCGAAAAAAAATACTTCAGACTCTGATGGTCAGTGAAAACCTCGAACTTCTCTCCGTACAGATAATGACGCCAGGTCTTCAGTGCGTGAACCACTGCTGCCAACTCCAAATCATGAGTGGGGTAGTTCCTCTCGTGCACTTTCAACTGCCTCGAAGTATAAGCAACCACCTGACCGTGCTGCATCAGTACACAACCCAAACCCACACCAGAAGCGTCACTATAAATCACAAAACCTCCACTACCACTGGGAAGAGTCAGAACTGGAGCAGTCGTCAATCGACTCTTCAGTTCCTTAAACTGTCCTCGCACTTCTGGGACCAAATAAACTTCACTCCCTTCTGCGTCAGTGCCGTCAAAGGTGAAGCAAGCCTCGAGAAGCCCTTGATGAATCGACGATTATAACCCGCCAATCCAACAAAGCTCATGATCTCTGTCACACTCGTCGGGGCTCTCCACTGAGTTACTGCCTCCACCTTCGTTTGATCCACTGATATCCCCACCCCAGATACAATGTAACCAAGAAAAGTGACACTGTCCAACCAGAACTCGCACTTCGAAAACTTGGCGTACAACTGATGATCTCTCAAAATGCCAAGTACGATCCGCAAGTGCTCCCTGTGCTGCTCTATGTCCGGTGAATAAATCAGGATGTCGTCTACAAAGACCACCACGAATCGGTCGAGGTACTGGCTGAACGTCCTGTTCATCAGATCCATGAATGTTGCAGGCACGTTCGTCAATCCAAACGGCATCACTAGAAACTCATAGTGACCGTATCTCGTCCTAAACGTGGTCTTCTGAACATCTGCCTCTCTGATCCTCAACTGATGATACCCGAATCGCAGATCAATCTTCGAAAATATCTTCGCTGACTGCAACTGGCCAAACAGATCCTCAATCCTGGGTAAAGGATATTGATTCCTCACAGTAACCTTGTTCAACATCTTGTAGTCGATGCACATCCACAAAGAGCCGTCTTTCTTCTTCACAAAGAGTACCGGAGCTCCCCAAGGCGAGACACTGGGGCGGATAAACCCAATATCTAACAAATCCTGCAGTTGCTTCTTCATCTCAGCTAACTCAGCCGGTGCCAACCTATAAGGAGCCTTCGACTGTGGAGTGGTCCCAGCCACCAAATCAATACCCAACTCCAACTCCCTGTGAGGTGGCAGACCAAAAACATCTGAAAATACATCTCCAAACTCCTGGACAATCTCCATGTCCTCCAACGACCTCATCTCTGGATCTGGAACGACTAAGGTAGCCACGAAAGCTCTGCAGCCCTGCTCAAGCAACTTCCGTGCCCTCACTACTGATACCACAACCCGACCACCTTTGTCATTCTTTCCCCTGATCAACAAATCAGGTAGCCCATTCCTCGGGATTAGAATCTTCTTCTCCCGGTACAAAACTCAAACATCATACTGGGATAGCCAATCCATCCCCAGTATAACATCGAAATCTTCCATCGGCAACAAGATCATGTCAGCAGGAAACTCCTGATCTTCCGAAATAATCGTGGCACCGGGGAGGAAGCTCCCCACAATGCCCACCAGACCCAAAGGTGTGCTGACTTCCAACGTGGCAGTCAACATCGCAGGGGTACAGCCCAACAAACTCACGAATCTCTCAGAAATGAACGAATGCATGGCCCCACAATCAAACATCACTCTGGCTACCAAACCAGCAATAAAGAGCGTACCTTCCACCACAGTGCTGGCGTCCTTCGCCTCCTCTGCCTGAATGGTGAATACCCGTCCGGTCCTTTGTCCCTACTGAGGTGGTGCAAAAGGACGACGGCCTCCGTCTCTACCCGCTACCGGAGGTCTCACTCGAGTACTGGACTCGCCTGGTCCGCTCTTGCAGTCTCTGGCATAATGGCCCGGCTGGCCACAACTAAAACAAACTCCAGGACGGCTTCCACACTCTCGACCTGGGTGGACTCTACCACACTTCCTGCACGGCTCAGGCTGGCGTGCACTGCTCCCCTCTATCCGGGGCCTCTTGCCCGGATTCCGTGCCAGTGGAGCTCCCGGACGTCCACTGCTCTTCCCCTGAGGCCTCCTGGACTCTGCATAATTTTCCTGATAGTCCTGGTCTATGAGAGTCACGAACTTCACAGCATCTGCTAAGGTCTGAGGCAGGCTGTAAGTCACGCGGGTACGGAGCTGCTTCCGAAGCCCCCGTATAAACTTCCTCGCCCTCTGAATCGGGGTCATACAAATCTCCGGACAATAACGCTCCAAAGCGTTGAACTTCCGGACGTAATCTGCCAGTGTCATCTCCCCCTGCTCGAGGCTCATGAATTCCTCTCTCTTCCCGTCCCTGACATGCTCTGGGAAGTACTGCTCATTGAATTCCCCGAGGAACTCATCCCAGCTGACACCAGTCCTGCCCGAAAACACCACTGCAGCCATGGTTCTCCACCAGTTGGACGCCTCGCCGCCCAACACATACGTGGCCAAACCCACCATCCTCTTTGGTGGACTCCCAATCGCCTGGAAGATCTCCTGGATCTTAAAAATCCAGTCCTCGGAAGCCTCAGAATCTCCTCTGCCATCAAATGCAGGCGGGTGTTGGCGCATAAACCGGTCGTGCACCGCCCCTACCCCTGCCGTCTCCTCTCGACCAGACTGACGCTCTAGCAGAACGCCCAGCCTCTCCACAGTGTCGTAGAGCCTTCCTCCACGAGCTGCGGATCAAGAGTGAGAGAGAGAGACTTTGAGCGGGAGAGAGAGAAACGCAAGAGAGAGAGGGAGAGAAACACTCACCAACATATAAACCCCTCCTCTCATCTCCACCATCCACCTCATTTCCCCAAATCAATCTCAGCCCTCCATCTTAATCCACCCATTAAGCACCTAAAAAGTAATTAACCAAGTTAATTAAGGTTTAGGATATTACGCTCAACCTTTGTGAGGCCTCCGTCCCATCCGCGAGGGCACCTCTGTGAACAACTATTTATGACACATTTTGGTTTAATTTGTAAAAATACAAACAATTCCACGAATTTTGGAGCTTGATGAGAGTGGAGAGCAATTGGTTAAGTGGCCTATTAAAGACTCCAATCGCTTTGTCGAAAGCAATTCTCATTGCATGATCTAGACCTCATGTTTGGAGAAACTTTGGAAATCAAAGGGATCAATGCTTCTTAGGTTATCATCTGTCTTTTAGTTCAACATCATTTCAGAAGTCAATTTATTTGGAAATAAATTCTTTTTTGTATTTCTCTATCTATGTACTTTTTTATGGCAAATACACACATTATTGTTGAGCAATATAAAAAGCATACAAAAACAAAAGGAAAAAAAATAAATATTTTCCTCTTACCAACATGGTATATAGCAAACATGTCATTAGGATTCTTATATTGTGTTGGGGCAGATATTGAGTTGGAATTTAAAGTGCCAATTAGCTCAATGAAAGCAAATGGTCGATGAAGCCTTTAATTCTTCTTGGTTGTTGGATCCACAAAATCTATGCACCATTTAAGAGTGGGTTTGGACCATTTGGGCTTCTAATTCTTGCTTCAAAAGACTTACAAGAGCACACTGCTGTTTTCTTTAGAGTCTTCAAACATCAAGGCAATTATGTAACCTTCGTATAGTAACTATACACAGGTATTCTTTGAGATCATAAGTGTGTGTGAGAGAGAGAGGAGAAGAGAGAGGAGTTGAGAGAAAGACGAGTGAGGAGAAGAGAGAGGAGAGAGAATGGAAGAGAGAGAGGAGTGAGGAAAGGAGAGAGAACGGAAGAGAGATGGTGGAACGAGAGATCTATGATTGTTTTGAGATTTTTTCTGTTTTTTACTTTATTATTTTTTATTATTGACATTAAAGACTTTTAGTAGTTTATAAGTTATTATTTGTGAAATTTTTAACATAAAATTTGACGGGAAAGCTTTACAAACGGTAGAGGTGCGTGCACTCAAAATACTTGAAATTCAAGATGCACACAGGTATATACGAGAAACATATGGGTACAGGCGACCAATTATGACCCGATTAATATTCACAAAACCAACTCACGCAATCAAAAGTCTAACTTTATTCACCAATTATCACCCGATTATTGTAAGAAAAAAAGTCTAACTTTATTCAGAATAAATTTTCAAAGTTTCAATACACCGTTCGGTACTTTGGTATATTGTAAGAAGCAGATGGACGCCAAGTTTCAAATATTGTCAATACAAAGCTACCGCTGATTGTTTCCAACAAATTAACGGATCGGTATCTAGAATATTCCGGAAAAAAATGAATAGTTGTAAGTGACATCTGATCTATGTGTGGTTAAGAAATTATCATTATCTACACCCTTCCGTGGCTGCTGCTCAGTTTTATGTCCACAAGCCTAACAAACGAGACAAACGTTGTTGCATTAATGACCTCCAAACCAATTGTCATTTAGTTTTTTGGAAGTCCACTGGAAGTGTGATACGTAATTTCGTGGTTACGCCAACACCTACGTGGCCTCTCCGTCTACCAATCCCTAGTTCTGTAATACTTGTTTAAAAAGATTATATTTCGTGATATTCCTCCTCGATTGACCTCAAGCATGTCTGTTCAGAGGGCCAATGCCATGAAACAAAGAAGCCCACGTATGCTTGTTAGGTTTCACTTACGATGGACAGAGCATATCCCATTATCGTTTTAATGTTGGATATCGATAGTTTAGCTACTTCAAGCGATCGAAGACAGCTGGATTTGCTCCCACACTAGTAGTAGGACCATGTGTTCAGTAGAAGACCACACATTTTATCCTCAAATCGCTGGCCATTCATGGTCGTTTTCTTATGTTTTAGTTAAGAGTTGGAAAAATCGCTAGCCAGATTACTTTAACGCAAGAAACGTATCGTTAATGTTAATGAAATGATATGAAGGTGTGGCTGGTACTTGAAATGGTATATCTCTTGAATTTTGACTTGCAAAACGCGAATCATTGTTTGATTCATGTTTCAGGACCGCAGTAGGTTCTGTCGGGTGGTGACAGCGGGCGCACACATTTTGGGACCAGGATCCTCATCGGACTCTTCGGGTCGTCATGATTGTTTTACCTGTTTTTTCATTGTATTGTTGTAATCACGTCTTTTGACAAACTCTGTTGTATTATTGGTGCACTGATTGTTGATTTATATGAGTAACATTCTCGTTGATGATTTTATCTGAGTAATCTCTTGATTGTTTAAATTTTTAAATTTCTGTTGTTTCGGGATGTTACACATATAGCTGGATTACGTGTTAAAATGTGATTCATGATATCATGTCCATCTGAAATCGATTCAATATTTTCCCAATCGTGTTTATACATAGACTGGTGTATATACACACACACATGCATTTGGAAATGTTCAAAAATCACACTCTTGGTAATTGCTTTATTTCCAGTACAGAACTTCAATGAGCCCAATCAGCATACTGAGATGTGATTTTATGGTTTCATGCTACAGGAGGACGTTCCGCGATTACACATTATGTAAGAGCATGCATGGATATGGTTTTTCAAAAAGAAATTAAAAATGTATAAAAGTAAAATTTGGGTGAAACCAATACTGTTGCATACAATACACTCATAAATGTACAAAAGTAATTCTAAATTAATACGACATAAATCTAAAGTAATACTAATCATATACATTCAATAAAATTAAAAAACTTTCAGGTGCGTGTGTGGCACACAATTTAACAACTCAGGTAGAATACGGTCGTGGTCACGCATTATTAAGTGCAAACACTAAGACGACGCATAATGCAATATTTGCTTATGTGGGCAAGTGGGTGGTTGTTTTTGTATTAATTGTGCGGACATTTGCAATGACTAAGTAATAATTTGATTTATTTTCAGGAAATGCCTTTTTTTCCGAAAGGAGCTAATGCTCAGTTACAGTAAGCTGCCATGATACTCGTTATCTTGATGAGAATGCTAGGAACATTGGGTTGACTTTTCCTAAAAATTAGATCACAACGCGATTTCTAGATCCACCAATATTAGGCTGTGATTAAGAGTGAAACCTTTTCGTTTGGTATCTGCATCCTGGTGATAGGAGTCCAACAGGAAACCTAGCAGCCGTTGTAAAGATGGGAATGTGAACCACCAATGCGGAAGTAATAAACGCTGATATATGTTTTTTGCATAAGGACATTGATGGAACAAGTGATTGATTATTTCCTCCCTTTGACATCCATATGAGCAATTAACATTAGGAATAGATAGACTTCTACTCAATAGACTTCTCGTCGGTAATATCCCTCTAACGATCTTCCATAAGAAGAACCCAATCCGAGGAACCAATATCTTCCCAAGGTTCCAGACTTTACGATAGATGGGATCATATATAATAAGTCTCAGTTAGGTCTTGTAAATGACTTGTTGGGTAGAGGTGTCGGTAGATTAATTTTGAGGGTCATTCACTCTAGGTCGAAGTCCCGGATTGAAGAAGAAGAAGTCACATAATACCGGACGATAGTGTAACCAAGAACACCAGAGTTTGGAATGACTTGGAAGAGGATGACAATCCCAGAAATCTATATTAGTTAAGTATTTCGCGTAGAGTAATTTGCAGCAAAGATTATAGGAAGAATTCAGAATTCGCCGTAGTGTCTTCAGTATGAAGCAAGAATTTGACATTGAAGTGTAGTCCTCCTGAGGTATAGGGAAGTTTAATTTAATTTATCCCAAACACAAGGGAAGAAATGAGGAGAATCCTGTGACCCTTTCCACCAGAAATTCTGAGTTATATTGGAGATATGGGAAAGGTCCTTCATGGATAGCAAATGAACATTCATTCATGTTGTAATTTGGGATGGCTTGTAGCGAAGATTTAACAAGAATTGTGCGAGCCGGAGTAGATAGGCAATTTTGTTTCCATTTGCTAAGTTCTGATCGCATCTTATGTAGAATGTCCAGCGAGGAATAACTACGTACAGGCTTGTGATTTTAGTATTTATATCATAAGTACTTCGCAATTAGCTTACTTATCGACTTTCATGATGGATCTTTTGTCTAGCATTGTAACCTTAATATAGCACCAAAAGTATCCTCACGCGATTGTTACATGGCAACTCCAGAAGCTTTATCTCGCCATAGATATATAACAAGTCGGGGTCTAAACAATACGTATATGGATCGGATTGGTATATCCATATAGGTATTCATATTCAAAGTCGAGATACATACATATGTGGATTTGTATAATTGTGAATGCAAAAAACGTATAAATTCACATCCCTTTAAAAAATACACAAACATGGCATGGGGACCTAATCTGTTATGTCCTTAACCTTAGTCAGGGGGCTAATCATGCTTTGGGGTTGTTGGCTTAGGTTAAGTGGGGATTGAATTGGGAGGTAGGGTGGTGGAGTGGTGGGTATATATGGGTGGTGTAAGGGAGGTATGGGCTGGGTTGCTAGGTTGGTGGGGGGTTGTGTTTAAAAGAAACACACACTCACCCCTCTCCATTTCCTCTCCTCTCCTCTCTCAACACCATTTCTCCATCCCTTCCTCTTCAGGGCCGACCGGATGTGGCAGTTGGCGTTGGTGACGGCAGAAGTGCACGGTGCAAGGAGGAGCTCAGCGGCTCGGAAGGTGGTTGTCAGGATGATTGGAGCTCCGATGAAGAGCGTGTAAAGATATGCCAAGTTCGTTTAGTTAGCTCACACGAGGTGTGTGAGGGTTTTGGGTCGTCGTCAGAGGCCGGCGGCGACGAGAGGCGGCGAGGTAACACCAAGGCATTGGTAATTGCCAAGGAACGGTTGACCGATGTCTGTCGGTGGTGGACTGGTCGTACTATAATTCTTCGACTTTGCCCAACACCGGTCGAACGATGCCTATGCGTGGTCGACTGGTTGTGAATAATTGTTCGGTCGACCGGCTTAGGTTTGTGTTCGACCGGTAACTAAAGCGGATCATGTTTAACGTTCGACTGACTCGGTCTGAGTTCGTCCGGTTGTGAAATGTTGTTGGTTGTGGGAAGCCCTGTTAATTTCGGTCTAACAGAACTCCTTTGTCGTTCGACTGTTACATTGTTGATTAGTTAGTTTTTGGGGTCAATACCATCTAAACGGTCGACCGCTCAGTGACCATTGTTCGACTTGTGGTAGTGTAATCCAACTTGGGTAGTCACTAATATTTTCGGTTGGACGTTTTCCTTCGATGGTCCGACCGTTTCCCATTTCTTTAGTATTTTATTCTGGCCGAGACCATCTGAGCGGTCGAACGTTGGTGACCAGTATTGAGTTTCATGGTTCCTTTGATAGTATCACATTTGTCCACGGAAACTCATGTCCTTGCCTTGTGCGTGAACCGGAGGTGACTGTGGGTGTGATGATCGCGCCTGCCTAGGGACCGCGTGGCTGGAAGGAGGAGGATTTAGCTTGTGTGAGCAATCAGTATTTCAGCTTGTGTAAGCAACCAATGTTTCAGCTTGTGTGAGCAACTGATATTTTAGCTTGTGTGAGCAAACAATGTTTCAACTTGTGTGAGCATACCTCTGTAAGATTGCGTGTGTGATGCATTGCATACATTGCATCATATGTATTTCATTTAGATTAATTTTACATCAATAAATGCTACTAAGGTATGTGTTTAGTATTATTTACAGAATACAGGGACCTGAATGCAAATTACCCATATCCCGAGCATAAACACGTGCAAAAGACTCATTTCTATCATAAAGATCAAGTCAAAATTATCGGGATTCAAATGGAAGTCCATCCAAGCATAAAAGCATTCAAAGACCTAATTACAAAAAGGCCAAAGACTTAAGCACAAAAGTAGTCAGGGACTTAATTGCAAAAAGCCGAGGACCCGACTGCAAATTAAAGTACCAAAATATTATTTTGGAGAAGTTCTAAAGAAAAATCAATTTGGATCTCCAAATATATGAAGAAATAAATTCGGAGCTCAAAAGAAAGGAAAGAAATCAATCCAGACGCGCAAAGGACATTTAAATCATACCATAAACACACAGGAAAAATCCAGATCCAATCAGAGCACAATTTGCGGCGAAATCGCCGCACCTTACATACAAAATGCGGCGGAAACGCCGCACCCCTTGCGATACGTGGCCCCGGATTTTGTCCAGTCGTGTCTTGACGCGTGTACGTTCCTATTTTATACTTGGGTCCCTTGTATCGGATATAAATAGCCCCAAAACGATGTTGTGAAAGACTTGTTTTTTAGTTCTTCTTTTTAGCAAATAAAATTCTGTTCTTTTATTTTGTGTTTTTTTGGTTTTCTTTTGTAGTTTCTCTAGGACCCATTCTCCTTCCCTCCATCCATGAGTTTCTAACTCTCTCCAAAGGGTGGGGGTGACAGATTTTATGGTGATGAGAAGAAGAATGATGTTATTATTTTAATTTCGTGTTAGTATATTTTGATTACTTGAGTTTATGTTGAATCATTTTTCATGTAATGCTTTATAACTAATGTGATTTATTATAAGTTTCAGAATTCTCTAAACAAAACCCGATATCTAATCCTCCACCCGCTGGACTCTCATCCATATTTGTTTTCTTTTTAGTTTTTCTTTTGTTGTTCTTGCTTTAGAAAATTAAAAACCAAAAATCTCAAACCAAACATATTTTTCTCTCTATCTTCCTTAATTCGAACATCACAAAAATAACAATATCTCTCCCTCCTTGTGTTCGACCCGTACTTGCCACGTCTTCATTGACGCTGTACACTTGCGGTATAAATTTAATTCTCATCAAGTTTTTGGCGCCGTTGCTGGGGAGGGCGACGAAGATTTTGTTTATTTTTTGTGATTTCGATTCTATCATGTTTATCGTGTGCGCGATCTAACGATTTGGGTTTGCGTTTCAGGAGACAACAAAGTGCGCGGAGAAATCCGGGCACAGTTGGAGCAAGAAGGCCGGGGGAATTGCCGCACACAAAGAACAACTCGCGGCGGATTCGCCGCACGTTTGAAGCATCTGGGCTTCAATTTTTCTGAGGTCGTCTCGATCTCTGGGTGGACGCGTAGAGCATCTGGGAATTTTCGAGAGCGGGCGGTGAACCCGTCTGAGCATTGCGGAGGTAACTTTTCTTGTCTTTCTCGTAAAATCTTAATTTTTGAAAAGTTCCTTTTCGTAGAACTGCACGTGTTAGGGCAAAATTCCATAATTGGCAATAATTCAACTCTGACCTAAAAATTGGCAAAATTAGAAGGACTTAGTGCATGCATCATATAGTGTTTTGTTTGCATTATTCTTGCAAATTAATTCTTGTTGAAGAGTGCTGGAGGCAAGGTAGGTGCGCGGTTTTTTATCGATTGCATTTAAGCATATAATCTAGTTTGCATACAACCTTGCAATTGCCCCCCACTAAAAAGACCAATGTTTGACTATCTTTGCTAGATTTAAGTTAAACTATCTTAAGGGCAACTCCGTAGGAAAAGATACGGTGGGGATTTCATCACCCTTCTGTGGCCCACAAATCACAATCCTAAAGTGTCACCCAAGTCTTAAATTAAAATCAATTAGACATTGGCCCCTAAGGATTCAGACTCAATTAAGGAGAAGATTGGTTTGACTTGCTATGACCTGAAGCTGATCGAATTTAATTTGGTGTCTAGAAAGTGTTTTGGTGTTGGCGTCAGTCTTCCAAGCGAAGTGGTTGTCTAATTGGCACCGACTCTGTCGGAAGCGCCCCCACTAGCTATACACTGCCTGGCAAAGTTGGTTTGATTAGTGAGGGAGGTGAATTAAGCGAGCCAATTCGACTCAACCAGTTAGGAGTCGTCTAGAATTAGGCTCCCTTAGGTCTAGGATTGTTTGAGTCGTGCTTGTTTAGGAAACTTCTGACCAACCCTCTCATTTATCTTTTAGAGTTAAGTTTCCTTTTTCCTCTAAGTCATCTTCTTCTCACCTTCTTCTACGTTATAGTCTCCTCCCCTTTACACTCTCTGGTAGCGTTTTTAGGGTCGAGTCGAGCACTTTTTACGAGTTTAGCCTCGTGGTGGTGAGAGTGGTCGACTCGAGAGTGTTTGGTTGAGATGGATGGTTACATGGGCGACCATCCATATCATTGTTGGGACCAGGACAATTCTTCCTGGTATTCTGGACTCATACAACCTGGGGTGGCTCAGACTAACACCCCATATGGTAGGGACAATCCTAATTGTGTGACTGAGCAATCTTCATATTGGGGTAACATGAGAGAGGCACTGACTGCTAGACCACAATCTAGTTATGTTGGATCATATGCTGGTCATCAAACTGAGACATTACAACAAACTTTGGCCTCCTTCATGCGTATGACAGACAACATGAGTGCACCGGTGGCTCCAGTAGCCGTACCGTGCGACTGTTGTGGGTTGAGTGGTCATGTTATCAGGGAATGTCCTTATGTTCCCCCTAGAGCCTGAGTATGAGCATACATTTTCCCAAAATGCTCAATATGACCATTACGCATCCGCGTACAACCCGACAGTGATGGATTCGTGGGGAGACAATTCATATCTAAATTCTTATACTTCATTTTCACCCCAGTATCCTCCTCCCGAATACCCAGAATTCTACCAACACCCCACTTCAAATCATTGGACTTATTCTCAGTCCACCAACACTCAACCTCAAAATTTCCCAAACGCTGACTTGAACCACATAGTTGACCGCATACCTGATTCCTTGGAACAAACTTTCCTTACGATCATGAAAACCACTCAACAGTCCACACAAAATATGGTACTGCAATTGAGTCAAATGTCGCAGCAATTACATAAACGTGAGGAGAGTAACTTTTCTTGTCAACATGAGGATGCATCTTTTGGTATCGAACCACCACCACATCCACAAATTCAAAGCACAATCTTTCAAAGTCAAACTCCTAGTCAGTTTGAGGGACTTGGGGTTTCAATTCACGATCACTTAGTGGAGGATTCAATACACATTGAGAATAACATGGACCAATTTCATCATGAGTCGGCACAGGATTGTGCCTTATCTTCTTGTCCCGTGGCCCTTGAGCCACATGATCTTCATGTTGTGTCTCTTAAGGACTCACGTCTGGTGGAGCAAGAGCTCCCTAGCACCCTCAATTTCAAACAACCTGATGAGAGTTTGCCTCTCACTATTGTTCCTGATCATCTTGGAATTGATGGAACATCAAACAACTACATTGCTCATGAGGGTATTAGGAGTTCTTTGGAGGATACCTTGGGTATAAGACCCACTTTTTGTTCGCCTGGTGAGTCGGACTTGCCTAAAGAGGTTCTTGACTTCGCTCCGACGCACCAGCCAGTTGGTTGGAGAGTTTGGATTGACGATCATAACTTCAGCACCGCAACAGGAGAAACTCTTCTTCTGTTGCCCCTTATTTCCCAAATTCTCGAGAGGTTCAAGCTCTTTCAGTTTGATCCTTTGAATAAGACACCTTTGCGTCCAATTCATGAACCTCTCATTTCATCAGATGCTCTTTGTGAAGGGGGCTCACGCATGTGTATTCTGGCCCCGCGTGGTGTCATGTCTCCTTTCCAAGTGCATTGACCCACATTTGAGGTTCCCATTTGATGTCCTTTGACAAATGAAGATGAGAACTTATGTTTATACATAATTATATTTTTTTTAAAAGAAAATAAAGAAAAGTACAATAAAAGACTCCTTCAGTGAGCATCGTTTGTGTGGGCTCCAACCCTTGAATATTTGGGCCTCATTTCTTTCACGTATTTGTATCCCTTCTTTAGCATCTCACAGGTTTTAAGGGAATTCGGGTTTTTGTCCATCAACATAGTCATGAACCTTCCTTTGTACTTCACGTTGGTGAGATCCTTCCTTTTTCATGCATAAATCCATGTAGTATCTTGCTCACATTCATTGAGGACAATGCATGATTTAGGTGTGGGGGGTGTTTATCTATCTATATATTATGTTCTTTAAAAAAAATCAATATTCCATGACATAGCTTAAGATTGAACTGCCAAAACCCGTGTACAAAATACATTGAGTTTTTGTTCCTTATTATATAGTTCTGCTTGTAGAAATTATGACATAAATCTAAGTTCCAAAGAAATAACCCATTACCCTTTAAGACATGTATGCACTTAAATTGGATGAATCAAATCTTTGAAGTGGTTGATAAAAAACAGAGGTTGAGGAAAATATACCGGGAAGTGTGGACTTCTAATAGCAATTAAGCCTTGAGCAAAATAAAAGTAAAAATAAAGGAATAAAGTGAGGAAAGCACATTTTGCAAAATGATTACAAAAGCCCAAGCCTTCGAGTCACTGGTCCGTAGGGGTATCTTAAAACCCGGTAACTTGAGTCTGCCAGCTCGGGATTATCGACCAAACTCGCTACACGAATGCAAAAAGGGTAAAAGTGTCAGAAAAAACAAATGTGTTGAATCACGGAAAAAACTTTAAGATACTCAATGCCCAAAGTTAAAAGAATGATTCATGTCATGGTTGATCCGAATGATACTTCACCACCAGAGGAGGCGTGCAAAATAATTTAAGTGATAACATGTGTAGAAGGGTTAGTCGTGTGAATATTGGAGGAACAAAGACCAAGTCAGACTTTTTATAAGTTAGATTTGTATAATGAGCATGCAAGAATTCTAAGTGAGATGTATAAGGTTGAGGTGGAGATATTGAGAGTTATTAATGAAATGTTGAATTAAGACTTTGTGGGTGTGTCAACTGAAAACCCTCACGAGACAAAACTCGTCCTCTAAGGAAACTTAGGGGTTTAAAGGCTTGTTGCACATGCTAAGTGCAACCGTGATTTCTACGAAAGTGAGTTAGGATTTCCCTATTTTCATTTTTCTTATATTTTGTTTTGCTAGGGACTAGCAAAATCTAGGTGTGGGGGTATTTGATGCATTGCATACATTGCATCATATGTCTTTCATTTAGATTAATTTTATATCAATAAATGCTAGTAAGGTATGTGTTTAGTCTTATTTACAGAATACAGAGACCTGAATGCAAATTACCCATATCCCGAGCATAAACACGTGCAAAAGACTCATTTCTATCATAAAGACCAAGTCAAGATTGTCGGGATTCAAATGGAAGTCCATCCAAGCATAAAAGCATTCAAAGACCTAATTACAAAAAAGCCAAGGACTTAAGTACAAAAGTAGTCAGGGACTTAATTGCAAAAGCCGAGGATCCGACTGCAAATTAAGGTACCAAAATATTATTTTGGAGAAGTTCTAAAGAAAAATCAATTTGGATCTCCAAATATATGAAGAAATAAATTCGGAGCTCAAAAGAAAGGAAATAAATCAATCCAGACGCGCAAAGGACATTTAAATCATACCATAAACACATAGGAAAAATCTGGATCCAATCAGAGCACAATTTGCGGCGAAATCGTCACACCTTACATACAAAATGTGGCGGAAACGCCGCACCCCTAGCGATCCGTGGCCCCGGATTTTGTCCAGTCGTGTCTTGACGCGTGTACGTTCCTATTTTATACTTGGGTCCCTTGTATCAGCTATAAATAGCCCTGAAACGATGTTGTGAAAGACTTGTTTTTTAGTTCTTCTTTATAGCAATAAAATTCTGTTCTTTTATTTTGTTTTTTTTTAGTTTTCTTTTGTAGTTTCTCTAGGACCCCTTCTCCTTCCCTCCATCCATGAGTTTTTAACTCTCTCCAAAGGGTGGGGGTGACGGATTTTAGGGTGATGAGAAGAAGAATGATGTTATTATTTTAATTTCGTGTTAGTATATTTTGATTACTTGAGTTTATGTTGAATCATTTATCATTTAATGCTTTATAACTAATGTGATTTATTATAAGTTTCAGAATTCTCTAAACAAAACCCGATATCTAATCCTCCACCCGCTGGACTCTCATCCATATTTGTTTTTTTTTAATTTTTCTTTTGTTGTTCTTGCTTTAGAAAATTAAAAACCAAAAATCTCAAACCAAACATATTTTTCTCTCTTTCTTCCTTAATTCGAAAATCACAAAAATAACAATATCTCTCCCTCCTTGTGTTCGACCCGTACTTGCCACGTCTTCATTGACGCCGTGCACTTGCGGTATAAATTTAATTCTCATCAGTGTGCCCACTTTAGGTACCCTTAGGGGACCCGATGTTGTTGGTAGGACTGATGTACGTCCTTCTGTACCCCTGGAATGAGTAGGTTTTACTCTTGCATTCTTGTATGCCAAGATATACTGGTATGATATGTTCATTGTACTGTATTTTCATACGCATGTAGGTGGACTTGGTATATAGGATTTCATTATGGAAACTCAGGCATTGTTAACACCATTTCAGGACCTCAATAGGTGTTGGTTGGGTGGCGACTGAAGGCAAGTGTAGTCCAAGACCGGATCTCCCAGTCTATTATTTAGGTTGTTATGAGTACTTGTATTTTGATGTAATCATACTTTTGAAAACTCCCGTGTAATGATGCACTTGTTGAATGTGATTTGAGTAATTTCCCCGTTCTTTCTGGTTTTAATTCGTTGACTATCGTTTGAATTTTTTTGGTGTTTTCAGGGACTTACATAAACATTCCAAAAGCGGGCAACTTCGGACACTGATCGAATATCAAAATAGATTCATGTTTATAACATAACAATACATTACTATATCACATATTAAAACAATTATAAACAAATATCATAGATCTTACAAGAGAAATGTATTCAAAATATCTTCACTTTAACAACAACAAAGAACTTTGGAGAAGTTAAGATAGGTTTTAGCTTGGTATATTACTATGAGCATTGAATAATGGGAATGAAGTTAGATTTTGTGTTCTAGGACTAACTTGTGGAAAATTTTAACATTACAATTAGTATGATCTATAAGGAAGAGAAAAAAGAAACGTATAAGGTAGTGTAACAAACGAAAGTCACACAGTAGACTTAAGTAAATTTGGATTTATAATTTTATAAATTATTTAAACAAATATGAGTAACTTTCGATCACAAATTATATAGTGTAATTATGTTTGTATATAATATGTATTTTAGTTTTTCACATTGTTCGTTGATATTTGTATTAATTGTCAAGAAAAGTATATACTTTTATCCATATTTGCTTATGTCTAGCTCATATTCGTATATGTATCTGATAAATTAGGAAACAATATTTGTATCAATACGTATCTGATTGATATGAAATTGTGAATCCATTATCTTATCAATTTTAATACAGAAACAAGTATGGACCGGATAATCCATCCAGATTTATTTAGGACGGGATATTCCAGATTCATTTACGCTCTAATAATATTATGAAGATGAGAAATTACTTAATATATTTACGAAACTTAAGCGAAACAAATGGCATAATAGATTGCCTAATACCTCATGATATATCGTAATCAAATGTGGAATTGTAATACGTTTATTTCCTTTTTATATTATGATGTTTGATAGAGAAAATCAAATGTGGAATTGTAATACGTTGGCTCTTGCTTGTGGTTTCCTAACTAGAGTTCTTCTTCTTATTCCTACCACATTTAAAAGAAAACGACATTGCAGAATGCAGATTGTACACTAAAAAGGAAAAAATAAAAATAAAAATAAAAATCATCCTCCATACCTACGCACCCGCGCTGTTAAATGTGAACCTCTGCGACACCGCATTTCCTCACACAAACTCACATACTTTCAGACATGGGTGCTGAAGTGATCCATGTGCTTCTCGTCTCTTTCGTATCCCAAGGCCACGTCAACCCCTTCCTCCGCCTCGCTAAGCGCCTCGCCTCAAAGGGCCTCCACGTCACCTTCTCCACGACAATCGACGTGGGCAACCGCCTCGTCTCTGCGGCAAATACCACAATCACCTCGGCCGCCGAATTCTCCCCAATCGGCAAAGGCCACCTCCGGTTCGAGTTCTTCTCGGACGGGTGGGAGGACAACGACCATCGAAAAGTCGACCTCGACCTTTACATGCCCCAACTCGCTCGGGTCGGTAGCGTGGCCGTTGCCGATCTCATCCGCCGCCAGGCCAGCGAAGCCCGTCCGGTGAGCTGTGTTATCAGCAACCCCTTCGTCCCATGGGTGCTCGACGTCGCGGTCGGGATGCGGATTCCTTGTGGGGTCTTGTGGGTTCAATCGTGTGCCGTTTTCTCAACTTACTACCACTACTTCCACCAGCTGACGGATTTCCCGTCGAAAGTCAAACCCGACTTGAGCGTCACGCTCGCCGGGGTCCCAACCATGGGGCCGGGCGATCTCCCGTCTTTCCTCCTCCCATCCAATATGTACCCGGCTCTAACCACCGCCATCTTAGCCCAGTTCGAGAACCTCAGCAAGGCATCTTTTGTGTTGGTGAACTCGTTCGATGAGCTAGAGAGGGATGTTGTCGAGGCGCTCTCACCGTTGGTCCCACTTGTGCCCGTCGGGCCGTTGGTGGAGCTACCGGAGGAGAAATCGAAGGGGAGCAACAAACTGAAGGGGGATCTAGTCGAGGCCGCTAGCCAGTGCATGGAGTGGTTGGACTCCAAACCACCGGCATCAGTCGTGTACATATCGATCGGGAGCGTGGTGGTGATGGCGAAAGAGGAGATGGAGGAGTTGGCCTTGGGGCTGAAAAACAGCAACAAGAACTTCCTCTGGGTGGTTAGACACGACCAGAGACAACTCCTTCCCGAAGGTTTCGAAAAGGACACCGAAGACCGAGGTCTAGTCGTGAAGTGGAGCCCACAAGATCGGGTTCTAAGCCACCATTCCGTTGGATGTTTCCTGACTCACTGTGGTTGGAACTCGACCCTCGAGTGCCTCGCCGCGGGCGTCCCCGTCATCACGTTCCCCCACTGGGGGGACCAGCCGACGGACGCCATGTTCTTGGCGGACGTGTGGGGGGTCGGGGTCCACCTGAGGACAGGAGGGAACGAGAGGGGCGGCAGTCTGTATAGGGAGGAGGTGGTGAGAGCGGTCGAGGAGGTGATGGAAGGGGTCAAGGCAAAGGAGATGAGAGGGAACGCTTTGAAGTTGAAGGAGGCGGCAAGGAAGGCGATCGCGGAAGACGGGTCGTCCGATAGGAACTTGCAGATGATCGTTGATGATATTAGGTGTGGGCCATCGATGAAGGCGGCGCGCTGAAAGTATGGGCTGGTGCTGCGATTTTAAATTTGTATTCGTTAAGTTATACTCGTGGTATTATTTGCAATTGTTTTTCCTTAGAAATTGTTACAATTTAGTTATAAATTATACATGTGACGAATTATTCACCTTTCAAATAACGTATTAAATTTATTGTAACTTATCTTTGAGTACTGTAACATATTTTGCATTTTCATCCTTATTTACATCTCAATTAATATAGAATGTAAATGTTTGTAATTTACACACACCTTTAAGTTTATTCACTGTGATCCTGTGAAATTTCCATTAAATATTAATATATGTGATGGACGTTATCAGAAAAGTTAATAGTTTGCTAACGGAATGACATTGGAAAAAAGTTAATGGCATTAAGACAAATATTTTGGTTTTTATGTGTCATTAGTGGAAATAATTGCTTTTAGATGACATAAATCCAACTTTGTTGTTTCTTGCGTATGATTTCGTGTCCTTATGTATGTGTATATTTTAAAAAATTTAATACAAGCATACATTATCGATTTCATATTTTCAGTAATTTTATGTACATTGTTTTGTGTTTATTCTAATATCATGTAAACCTACATATATTAAACAAACAAACAAGAGAGAATCATACCCAAATATTCTCTAAAACTTTTACGAAGATCCGGAGTCCCGTTGCCGGACGAATCGTCCACCGATTCGCCTCCAACTGTTCACCAAACTTTAAACAATATTAGAGAGAAATGAGCTAGCCAATTCAATATCTAAATCAAGCTTAGAATCCAGCTAATAACCCCTCCAAAGCTCCACGAGATTTGATCTCCAAAAGCTCTGACTAATTATGAGAATTTCGTGGTGATTAGTGGAGAGATTAGGGTGAGAGAGAATTTGCATTAACACTTATGAAACAAGTAGAGTGAGAGATCCTATTTATATCCTCACAAATCACCCATATCATGAACTGCTCTCTAGCCATGATCTCTTGTTTTTCTCTCCCTAAAATCAATCACAATTTGCCACATAATCATCGTCAAAACCATTTGACCAAATCTGGAATTAATCCAGCCCATAATCTAATTATTCTCTTAATAATTCTGACAGAAATCGTGTTGAACGGTCGACCGAGATTTCCAATCGGTCGACCGAACAGTTAAGTTTTTATAAGTTCGGCCGGACCGTGAGCCATACGGTCGACCAAATGTGCAAGACTTAAAGTTCCTGGAAATATTCGGTCGAACCACGTCTCGCTTCGATCGACCGTTTACCTACCAAAATTTCTCCTGGTAAATTTCGGTCGACTGCGTACTCACGACTGGTCGACTGATCCTATTATCACGACACGTCCTGATAATTTCGGTCGACCACTCACGTTCCGATCTCTGACCGGTCGACTGTTTCTAAGAAACCGGTCGACCGATCCCAAAACGGTTGACCGTTTTGACCCTGATTTTTCCTTTGTCAAATTTAGGATTTACTTCCAACAAAATTTGATTTTTTTTGGGTTTTAGCAAATTCATATCTCATGTAATATATTATGTTATGTAATGTTAAATTATTACACCACATAATATATACATTTATATGAATTTATTCATGATTCTAATCATGTCAATTTTCGTGACACATTGATTTTATTGATTCACCACATATGGACATTTTCACATAAAACCCGACACATCATATGAACTCAAAATCAAGATTCTTGTTTCCCAGTTTTGTGGTGTGACCTATAAGAGGATCTAAGTTAATCTGACAGCGATATTAATCACTCAATATCTGAAACTATAAGTGGTATGTAGCTACACGTTATAGTTACCCAATTAGCATAGATGTCTTGTTCCAGTCGAACTAAACACGATCCATTTAATGATGTAAGTGCACCACTTGGGTCTATCCACTGTCACACGATATTAAAAATATATACAAAGTAGAAATGTGTCACATTTGTATTATATTCATTTCTTGATCTATTTAAGCTAGTTATAACTATGTAACTTAACTCAAGTTACATTGTGCACATTATAATTTTGCTTTATCAAGGGGCCACTAATATCATCACTCAATCAAGAGGGGCAATGATAATCTTTTGACTAGATATCTTTTCCAACATAAGTCACCTTCAACCAACTATTGCATTTATTATACTAATTGATAGCTTTTGACAATAATCAAATTAAGCACTCCTTATGTGAAAACATATAAGACTCATATCATAGGAACCAAGACACAATAAACATTAATGACACAACACAATTCCATAATGTTTTACTTGTTAGGTCTATTCATTATATAAAAGTAATCTTTTCCTTGTTTATATACTCGTGTCGTCAAATATTTGTAGAGCTACAAAATCGATGACCAACGCGACAATCTTATCTCGGTAATTAATGTTCCATGTTAATTACCATGATTGTGAATAACTTTTGATTTATGTAAACCATTATCTTTTAGAGTGCCATGGTTAAGGACCAAGAGCATCTTCCTTAACACTTTCAAAAGACGAATACAATAATCAATGAACAAAATGTTTTCACATCCAAGTCATAATAATTGACATATAAAAGTAAAACTTTTAGAACACATTACTTTCAATCTACCACTTGTTATCAAAGTTCTCTTTCACATACATTCTCAATGTATAAAACAATAATAACTAGGGTAACCCTCTCAAATCACTCATCAAGCCAATCCACATGGTTCCGCAGACCCATGGACTCGAAATGCATTTCGCCCTTGGCTTGGGATAAGGGTTTGGTGAATGGATCAACTGTGTTGTTGTTTGTGTCCACCCATAACAAATTTATTTTGCCTTCATCAATGAAGTCACGTGTGACAAAGTACTTGCGATCCATGTACTTCACTTTGTGGTGTGATTTAGGATCCTTGATTTGCGAGATAGATGCATTATTATCGCAAAATAGCTCTATGGCTCCCTCGCTCGAGGGAACTACAACAAGTTCTTCAAAGAACTTCTTAATCCACACTCCTTCCTTACTCGCTTCAGCGACAACCATAACTTTGAAAGTGGTGGTTGAGTCGGCCGTAGTGGTTTGCTTCCAACTACGCCAACTCACGACTCCACCATTCAGAAGGAAGACATATCCTGATTGAGACCTCCTATCGTCAGGATCACTCATGAAACTTGCATCCGAATAGCCCTCGACTATTAGCTCCCTTTGTCCTCCATAAACAAGAAACTTATCTTTGGTCCGATTAATGTACCTCAGAATATTCTTGACCGAAGTCCAATGCTCAGGACCTACGTTGGATTGGTGATGACTTGTTACGCTTAGAGCATACGAGTCATCGGGTTTTGTGCAAGTCATGGCGTACATGATTGATCTTATTGCAGAAGCATAAGGAATATCTTTCATGTACTCCAAGTCTTTGCGTGATTCATTACGTTGAGACTTCTTGAGTTGCACACCCATACTCATTGACACATTGCCTTTTTTGGAGTTGTTCATGTTGAACCTTTCCAAGACCTTGTCAATGTATGCACGTTGACTTAGGCCAATGAGTCTTCGAGATCTATCTCTATATATCTTGATTCCCAAGACGTATTGAGCATCACCCATATCTTTCATTGAAAATGCAGATTTCAATGAACTTCTCGTTTGCTCAAGTAAATGTATTTGATTTCCCATGAGGAGTATGTCATCAACATATAAGATCAAAAATACTATGTGGCTCCCACTAACCTTCTTGTATATACAAGTCTCTTCCTTACTTTGGAAGAAGTGAATCTTTTTGACTTTCTCGTCAAAGCGCTTGTTCCAACTCCTTGATGCTTGCTCCAATCCATAAATGGATCTTTGAAGCTTGCATACTTTCCCGTAATTCTTTGGATCTTCAAAACCTTGAGGTTGTACCATGTACACATCCTCCTCCAAGTTCCCATTAAGGAACGTCATTTTGACATTCATTTGCCATATTTCATAATCACGAAATGCGGCAATAACGAGCATAATACCAATAGACTTGAACATAGCAACCAGTGAAAAAGTTTCATCATAGTCAATTACTTGAACTTGAGTGAAACATTTTGCTACAAGCCTTGCTTTGTAGGTTGTCAAGTTCCCATCCATGTCCACCTTCCTCTTAAAAATCCATTTATTTTGAACGATTTTCTTTCCTTTGAGGAAGGTTGACCAAGTTCCACACTTGATTGTCATATATGGATTATTTTTCGGACTCCATGGCTTTGAACCATAGTTTGGAGTCCTCTCTTTCCATTGCTTCTTGAAAGGTCGAGGGATCATTGGTATCAAGTACCATGATCTCATGAAGTCCCAAATACATATTGGGTTTCTTCCTTTCCCTCGTTGACCTTCTAAGTTCTTTTGGTTCTACGTGCACTTCTTGAACTTCTTCCATAATTTCTTGCGGAATTGGTTCGTGTTCGATTCTCGAACGTACACTAGGTAGGGATGATTGAGTTTCTCTCACAATTGCTTGCGAGAGTCTCTTACTCACGCTCTCACTAACCAATGGAACCTCGGTTGGGCCTTCATGATCTTGAACGTCACCATTCATATTATGATCTTGTAGAATATCTTGAGTTTCCTCAAGCGCAATTCTACTCCCAATACTTTTTATTCTTTCCAGAAATTCTTTTTCTGGGAATACGACATCCCTCTCTACAATCATTCGATTTGAGGTTATATACCAAAAGTAGTACCTCTTGTCTCACTAGGATAACCTATAAATAATCACTTATCCGCTTTTGGTTGAAGTTTGGTCGACATCAATCTCTTGACGTAGGCCTCACAACCCCAAATCTTGAGAAATTTGAGCTTAGGTGTTTTACCACTCCACAACTCATAAGACGTTTTCTCCACGGATTTGGATGGAACATTATTTAATGTGTAAGCCGTAGCTTCTAATGCATAACTCCAAAAGTAAACGACAATTCAGCTTGACTCATCATTGATCGAACCATGTCGAGTAATGCCCTATTTCTTATTTTGGATACCTCATTCCATTGAGGTGTTCCAGGAGGACTGAGTTGTGGTACAATACCACACTCCTTTAGGAACGAATCAAATTCGGTACTTAAGTACTCACGTCCATGATCGATTCGTAGAGACTTGATTTTCTTGTTGAGTTGGTTATCTACTTCATTCTTGAATTCCTTGAACTTGTTAAAGGATTCACTTTTATTTCTCATTAGATAAATGTAGACATAACGACTATAGTCATCTGTGAATGTAATGAAGTTCCTAAAACCGTCTCTTGTACTTGTATTCATCAGACCACATACATCAGAATGTATCAAATCTAGCAAGTTACTCGCTCTTGGACCTTTCTTTTTAAAAGGCTACTTGGTCATTTTGCCCATTAGACAAGGTTTGCACGTCTCCAATGATTTAAAATCAAGTTGACCAAGAATGTTAGCTTCTTGCAATTTCTTGATGCGTTTTTCATTTATGTGACGAAGACGATAATGCCACAAGAGTATATCATTCACGTGAGTAGTTTTAAGCCTTTTGTTATTGATGTTTAAAATTTGTCTATTATTTAATTCAAGCAAATAGAGATCATTCCTCATGAATGCATTTGCACAGAAAACTCCATTCTTCGATATAGACAAGCACGAGTTTGAAATATTTATATTAAAATTATCTATATCCAAATATGATACAGAAATAATATTCTTGGTAATCGAATGCAGATAATAGGCGTTCTTTAAACATAAATTTAAACCACTAGATAATTTAAGCTCCACGGAACCTTGTGCAATCGCTGCAACGCTTGCACCATTTCCAACCTTCAAAATCATCTCATTCTTCACGAGTTCCTTCCTATCCTTTAGTAGCTGCACATTAGAAATTATGTGAGCACAAGATCCAGTATCAATTACCCAATCATGGACAGAGGTGGCCAAATTTATCTCAATAATAAATATACCTTTGGCCTTTTTGAGACCCTTACGCTCAATCACTCTTGTTTCTCAAGGTCCTCCTTGTACTTGGGGCAATTTTGCCAGATGTGTCACTTTTCACCGTAGTGAAAGCACTCCGTGTTGGGAGTCAGAGATTTCGAAGAATCCCCCCCCCCGAGGCACTCACACGAGTACCTCCTACTCCCTTCTTTTGATTGGCGTCTTTTTGGTAAATTCGCCTTTACCTTTGGTGATCTTCTTGCTCCCTCCATGGACGGCTAGGACGTGCTTGTCCCGACCCTTGCGCAGTCAACTTCAGCCATTTTGAGATCTTTGTGAAGCTCCTCAAGACTCACCCCTTTCTCACACACATGATAGTGCACAATGAAGTCCTTGTAGGATGGGACTAGAGAGCCACGAATCAAATCTCCTGCAATGTCATCGGGCATCAGGGAAGAGAGCTTCGACAACTTATCAAGGTATCCTTGCATAGTGAGAAAATGCATAGATACTGATGTTCCCTCCACCATGTGGCAACTTGTGAGTGTGATGGTGGTCTTATAACGCTATTTTCTAGCACTATCTATGAACATCTTTGTTAGAGCTTCCATAGTCTTCTTGGGTTTTAAATACAAGTATTTCATTTGATAGGAGATACATTTATCCATTGTATTCACAAATAAATACACTCGGTGTCCACTAAGGGTGAATCACACCTCGTACATCTATTCATGACACGACAATAGACAACCTTATATCTCCCACTATTCCCAAAGATGGAGGAAGTTATCTCCCGCTAAGGGCGAGCAGAATATCCCTCGATCAATGGCTGCTAGTTGATGAAATAAGAAAGAAAAATACTCTTAATTTTTGGTTGGACAATTAAATATTTATATGTGATTTTAGAATTTAGGTAATCATGCACATTTATCTTTATACACATCCTAACACTCATTCATACAATCACATACATGTCAAGCACATACATAAATATATCCATTCACACACACATTGGTGTGAGTTTATATGTTCATGCGTCCTTGACCTTTGCGCCTTCTCCGCGACTTCCTCTTGCACCATGGATGTATATATTGCAAAATATAAACATGCATCTCACAATTTCGAAGATTGTCTAGTGCAAGTCTTATGTAAAAATTCTCTCATATGCATGCATATACATAAATAATTGGCTTTTACATATACATAAGCCCCTGTGATTGAATAATAACATACACATTCATTCATTCATTCACACATGGCCTCGTCAGAACATACAAACTCACATATCCCTGCAAAAGAAAACTCGAGCAACACATGTACATATACTATAAATTACTCGATTTAGTTTATCCTTGATCTCTAAATCAAACAACTCCAAAATCATTTGAAATCCATTAAAAATGATTTTATACATCCATAGTTCAAAATACAAAACATTCGAACCGTAATTTATCCAATTTCCAAAAGAAAATTTTAAGGAAATATAAACATATGTCTTTTTCATTTTGTCGATTCCTTATAAAATAATCATAAAACGAAAAATTTATATATTAGAGATAAGTCTAAATCTTAATTCTAGCATTCACATGATGTGTTTCAAAACATTTAAAACTATCAAAAGAATCAATTAGAATTAAATCAACAAAATTATCGAAAAACTTGAAAAGGACATAAAACATGAATTGTTTCGAGTGGAGATGGTAAACTAAATTTAATTATATAGTCTAATCATTGAAAATATGAACTAAATGCTCTGATACCATTGTAGGATTTCGTATCCCTATGTGTACATTTAAAAATAATAATACAAGCATATATGATCGATTTCATATTTTCAACAATTTTATGTACATTGTTTTGTGTTTATTCTAATATCATGCAAACCTACATATATTAAAATAAAAAAACAAGAGAGGATCATACCCAAAGGTTCTCTAAAACCTTTACGAAGATCCAGAGTCCCGTTGCCGTCGAATCATCCGCTGATTCGCTTCCAAGTGTTCACCAAACTCTAAACAAGATTAGAGAGAAATGAGTTAGCCAATTCAATCTCTAAATCAAGCTTAGAATCCAGCTAATAACCCCTCCAAAGCTCCATGAGATTTGATCTCTAAAAGCTTTGACTAATTAAGAGAGTTTCGTGGTGATTAGTGGAGAGATTAGGAAGAGAGATAATTTGCATTAACACTTATTAAACAAGTAGGGTGAGAGATCCTATTTATATCCGCACAAATCACCCATATCATGTACTCCTCTCTAGCCATGATCTCTTGCTTTTATCTCCCTAAAACCAATCACAATTTGCCACATAATCATCCTAAAAACCGTTTGACCAAATCTGGAATTAATCATGTCCATGATCTAATTATGCTCTTAATAATTCTGGCAGAAATCATGCTGAACGATCGACCGAAATTTCTAATCGGTCGACCGAACAGTTAAGTTTTTATAAGTTCGGTCGGACTGTGAACCAGACGGTCGACCGAATGTGCAAGACTTAAAGTTCCTGGAAATATTTGGTTGAACCACGTCTCGCTCCAGTCAAAATTTTACCTACCATAACACACTCATGATCTAATTTTGTATACCTTCTTTGATGTTATCATTATGCGTATTTTTAGAAATAAAATATGTACTCATCCATGACGTATGCAACTAATTCCATGACTTATTGTAACGTGTGAATCCGAATGCATGCATGTATATTATTTTGGGATATATGTAGACTCCTGATCTCACATGCATATTTCATCATGTTGTATTTGTAGGATTTACTAGGCCCTAATATTAGTCTAAAGGGGGGGGGGGGTGAATAGACTAATGAAGATTGTTTAACAAACGATGGCAAATTAAAAGCTAAGACAAATTAATGTGAAGAAGAGAATGACAAACCACAACACCAGATGTATAGAGGTTTGGATCCAACTGCCGGATCCTAGTCCTCTCTTACGAATTTCTCTTACTCGAGCAATTTCGCGTTCTCCACTAATCCGATCTCCATTGCGGGCCGAGATCACGCCTTTACACAACAAGCTTTGCGAACACCCTCACCTAGCTTGGATCACCTTCTCACAATCCGAGAAGAGCTTCACACCGGAAGCTTAGTACAACTCTTGAAGACTTCACCAACTAATCTTGAGCACTTGAAATGAATGATGGAATCAAAGATGGTGATTTCAAGTGGGAAGATGTGAGCACAAGTGTTTAGAGCAAGTTTGAGAGTAGTAGTGATATTTGAACTTGGAGAAAGATTGGTGAGCTTAGAAGAGTGTTCTCAGCTCTATTTATAGGCTCTAAACTGATTCTAGCACTTGGGATTAAAATGGCATTAAGTTGTGTAAGAAAAAACAAGACAGGAAATGACAGGACACATTTCTGGACACCAACAGTCGACCGGATTGGGTCAATCGGTCGACCGGTATGTGAAAATAATTGTTTCGGTCGAGCAAAGGTGCAGACAGTAGGACCAACTGGACTAGAACTTAAGTGATGGTTCGAATGAAATGGTTCGACCGAAAACATTCAGTAAAACTGGATATGAAAAAGAATCAAGAACCGGTCGACCATTAAGAGAGTTTCGGTTGACCATTTGAAGTATTAGATTTGAGACAAGACTAAGCAAGGGACAATCGGTCGAACAGAATAAATCGAGGGTTCGACCGGAAACTTCCAGTAAAACTGGGTCTGGGAAGTTTCAAGCATCGGTCGACCATTAAGGTAAGTTCGGTCGACCGGAAGACCAAATCTAAAAAATGGGTTAGGTGAGTATGTGTATACGACCATTGGTATATACGACAAATATAACAGTCATATTTAAGACGAATACAGAAATGCAATCGGTCTAACAAAACGAAGTTTCGGTCGACCGAAAGTCACACTAACAAGGACACGTGTCAAATGCTGATAGGCTAGAAGATTTGAATCAGATGAACTAACTCCTATCGGTTGAGAAAGGATAAACGGTCGAACGAAAGAGGTATGTCGATCGACCGATTGAAGACAGGAAAACCAGATATAGAATCGTCGAACGAAAGTAAGAATTAGGTCGACCGTTAAAGAGATAAAATGCTGACAGAAGTTCTCTGGTGAACTCCGGTCGAACCAGATGATTCTACCGGTCGACCGGTTTTGCACAGAATTCTTGTTCTAAGGGTTTTAATGTGTTTCAACGATTTCTATTGAAGTCTAAAATAGATGGATTTGTATGTGAGACTTCTATGGGTTTCCTAAGGGTTATGCAATGCAATTAAACATTGATTTCAAGTGCCAAGTTACATTGAAGCCTATATACAAGGAATGTAAAACCTTTCTACTCTTCATTCTTCATTTCTTGTATTAAGTTAAACTTGGTTCCTCAAACGTTAGAGAATACAATATATGCAAGCCATGATAATAAGATAATACATGTGTTTATTGGTATGTTGATTAATCATCCAAACGGATTAACGATTATTAGCCAAAAAACCAACAATCTCCCCCTTTTTGATGATGACAACCTATCAATCTAAATACATGTTTGATTTCAAGATTTATCATCAATAAACAATTTTTAATGCTCCCCCTATCAATAAGCATGTATATATTTCTCCCCTTTGGCATAATCAAAAAGATAATACTCATGAAAAATATGATATTCAATTAGGCTTTATCATGAGATAGAATAACGGAAGCGAAAAAATTTAGCCAAAAAGAAACAATAACGGGAATCATAACTGATGCATTGCATACATTGCATCATATGTCTTTCATTTAGATTAATTTTATATCAATAAATGCTACTAAGGTATGTGTTTAGTCTTATTTACAGCATACAGGGACCTGAATGCAAATTACCCATATCCCGAGCATAAACACGTGCAAAAGACTCATTTCTATCATAAAGACCAAGTCAAGATTATCGGGATTCAAATGGAAGTCCATCCAAGCATAAAAGCATTCAAAGACCTAATTACAAAAAGACCAAGGACCTAAGCACAAAAGTAGTCAAGGACTTAATTGCAAAAAGCCGAGGACCCGAATGCAAATTAAAGTACCAAAATATTATTTTGGAGAAGTTCTAAAGAAAAAACAATTTGGATCTCCAAATATATGAAAGAATAAATTCGGAGCTCAAAACAAAGGAAAGAAATCAATCCATACGCGCAAAGGACATTTAAATCATACCATAAACACAAAGGAAAAATCTGGAATAAATCAGAGCAGATATTGCGGCAAAATCGCCGCATCTTACATGTATTGTGCGGCGGAAACGCCGCACCCCTTGCGATCCGTGGCTCTGGATTTTGTCCAGTCGTGTCTTGACACATGTACTTTCCTATTTTATACTTAGGTCCCTTGTATCGGCTATAAATAGCCCCGAAACGATGTTGTGAAGAGCCCTAGTCCTTAGTTTTTGTTCCATATTTTAGTAATAAATTTCTGTTCTTTTATTTCTTGTTTTTAGTTTTCTTTTGTAGTTTCTCTAGGACCCCTTCTCCTTCCCTCCATCCATGAGTTTCTAACTCTCTCCAAAGGGTGGGGGTGACGGATTTAGGGTGATGAGAAGAAGAATTACGTTATTATTTTAATTTCGTGTTAGTATATTTTGATTACTTGAGTTTATGTTGAGTCATTTATCATGTAATGCTTTATAACTAATGTGATTTATTATAAGTTTCAGAATTCTCTAATCAAAACCCGATATCTAAACCTCCACCCGCTGGACTCTCATCCATCTTTACTTTATTTTTAATTTGTTTTTGTTGTTCTCACTTTAGATAATTAAAAATAAAAAATCTCAAACCAACCTTATTTTTCCCTCTTTCTTCCTTAATCGAAAATCACAAAAATAACAAGATCTCTCCCTCCTTGTGTTCGACCCGTACTTGCCACGTCTTTATTGACGCCATTCACTTGTGGTATAAATTTAATTCTCATCAAGTTTTTGGCGCCGTTGCCGGGGATCGAACCCGGGTCACCCGCGTGACATGCGGGAATACTTACCACTATACTAACCCAAAGACAAAGTCGAAAGCAAATACAACAATAAGTTCAAGGCAATAATGCAACAATAAGCAACGTTTAAAACAAAGATGGCACGAAGTGAAGTTCAAAACAATTGAAAGACAATACAAAGTCAACACAACACAAAACAACACAAAAATCAACAAGGCCTCTGATCACGAAGCATCGAAGAAATGGAGTCAAGAGAAGCTTCTATGCGATTAAGCTGAGCAGAGGAGGCAGAAGCAATCGACTGGAGTTCATCATATCGAGTGTTGGAGGAAGCCTCAATAGCATCAAGACGAGCAGACGTGGAGGTTTCAAAGGCATTGATGGGAATTTTATTTATACCGCAAGTGCACGACGTCAATGAAGACGTGGCAAGTACGGGTCGAACACAAGGAGGGAGAGATCTTGTTATTTGTGTGATTTTCGAGTAGGGGAAAGAAGGAGAGAAGAATAACTTTGGTTTTGAGATTTTTGGTTTTTAATTTTCTAAAGCATGAAACATGAACAAATAAAACTATAATAAGAACAAAGATGGTGAATTACGTTGGGTGGAGGTTTAGATATAGGGTTTAGATTAGAGAATTCAGAAACTTATAATAAATCATATTAGTTATAAAGCATTACATGATAAATGATTTAACATAAACTCAAGTAATCAATATATACTAACACGAAATTAAAATAATAACTCTTATTCTTCTTCTCTTCACCCTAAATCCGTCACCTCCACCCTTTGGAAAGAGTTAGAAACTCATAGAAGGAGAGAGGGAGAAGGGGTCCTAGAGAAACTACAAAAGAAAACTAAAAACAAGAAATAAAATAACAGAATTTTATTGCTAAAGAGAAGAACAAAAACTAAGACTAAAATTAAGAACATAAAATTAAGAACATCCTCTACACAACATTTCGGGGCTATTTATAGCCGATACAAGGGACCTACCTAGGTATAAAATAGGAAAGTACACGCGTCAACACGCAAACGGTAAAATTTTTAGAGCATGGATCTAATTTTGTGCGGCGGATTCGCCACATTTTGTACATAAGGTACGGCGGATTAGCCACCTTTTTAGCTCCGATTTAATCCGGATTTTTCCTGTGTGTTTATGGTATGATTTCAATATCCTTTGCGCGTCTGGATTGATTCTTTCCTTTCTTTTGAGCTCCGACTTTATTTCTTTATATATTTGGAGATCCACATTGATTTTTCTTTAGATTTTCTCCATAATAATAAAAGCTACTCGTAATTTGCAATTAGGTCCTTGGCTTTTTGCAGTTAAGTCCTTGTCTACTTTTGTGCTTAAGTCCTTGTCCTTTTTGTAATTAGGTCTTGAATGCTTTTATGCTTGGATGCATTTCCATTTGAAACCCGATAATCTTGAACTTGGTCTTTATGACAGGAATGAGTCTCTTGCACGCATTTATGCTCGGGATATGGGTAATTTGTATTCAGGTCTCTTTATTCTGTAAATAAGACTAAACACATACCTTAGTAGCATTTATTGATATAAAATTAATCTAAATGAAAGACATAGGATGCAATGTATGCAATGCATCAAATACCCCCACACCTAGATTTTGCTAGTCCCTAGCAAAACAGAATATAAGAAAAATGAAAACAGGGAAATCCTAACTCACTTTCGTAGGAATCACGGTTGCACTTAGCATGTGCAACAAGCCTTTAAACCCCCAGGTTTCCTTAGAGGACGAGTTTTGTCTCGTGAGGGTTTTCAGTTGACACACCCACAAAGTCTTAATTCAACATTTCATTAATAGCTCTCAATATTTCCACCTCAACCTTATACATCTTACTTAGAATTCTTGCATGCTTATTATATAAGTCTAACCCATAAAAAAAACTGACTTCGTCTACATTCCTCCAATATTCACACCACTAACCCTTCTACACATGTTATCACTTAAATTATTTTGCACGCCTCCTCTGGTGGTGAAGTATCATTCGGATCAACCATGACATGAATCATTCTTTTAGCTTTGGGCCTTGAGTATCTTAAAGTATTTTTTTTCTTTTTCCGTGATTCAACACATTTGCTTTTTCTGACACTTTTACCCTTTTTTCATTCGTGTAGCGAGTTTGGTCGATAATCCCGAGCTGGCAGACTCAAGTTACCGGGTTTTAAGATACCCCTACGGACCAGTGACTCAAAGGCTTGGGTTTTGTAAAGATTTTGTAAAATGTGCTTTCCTCACTTTATTCCTTTATTTTTATTTTTTACTTTTATTTTCCTCAAGGCTTAATTGCTATTAGAAGTCCACACTTCCCCGTATATTTTCCTCAACCTTTGCTTTTTATCAACCACTTCAAAGATTTGATTCATCCAATTTAAGTGCATACATGTCTTAAAGGGTAATGAGTTATTTCTTTGGAACTTAGATTTATGTCATAATTTTTACAAGTAGAACTATATAATAAGGAACAAAAACTCAATGCAATTTGTACTCGGGTTTTGGTGGTTCAATCTTAAGCTATGTCATGGAACATTGAATTTTTTTTAAACCAAAACATATATAGATATATAGATACATAAACACCCCCCCCCCCCCCCCCACACCTAAATCATGCATTGTCCTCAATGAATGTGAGCAAGATACTACATGGATTTATGCATGAAAAAGGAAAAGATCTCACCAACGTGAAGTACAAAGGAAGGTTCATGGCTATGTTGATGGACAAAACCCGAATTCCCTCAAAAACCTGTGAGATGCTAAAGAAGGGAGTCAAATACGGGAAACAAATGAGGTTCAAATACTTAAGGGTTGGAGCCCACACAAACAATGCTCACTGAAGGAGTCTTTTATTTATTTATTTTTTTATTTTATTTTTTTGAAATATATAACTATGTACAAACATAAATTCTCATCTTCATTTGTCAAAAGACATCAAAAGGGAACATGACACCACGTGGGGCCAGAATATTCATGCGTGGGCCCCCTTCACAAAGAGCACAAGATGAAATGAGAGGTTCATAAATTGGACGCAAAGGCGTCTCATTCAAAGGATCAAATTGAAAGAGCTTGAACCTCTCGAGAGTTTGGGAAATAAGGGGCAACGGAAGAAGAGTTTCTCCCGTTGCGGTGCTGAAGTTATGATCGTCAATCCAAACTCTCCAACCAACTGGCTGGTGCGTCGGAGCGAGGTCAAGAGCCTTGTCAGGCAAGTCTGACTCACCAGGCGAACATAAAATGGGTCTCATACCCAATGTATCCTCCAAGGAACTCTTAATACCCTCATGAGCAATGTAGTCGTTTGATGTTCCATCATTTCCAAGATGATCAGGAACAATAGTGAGAGGCAAACTCTCATCAGGTTGTTTGAAATTGAGGGTGCTAGGGAGCTCTTGCTCCACCGGAGGTGAGTCCTTAAGAGGCACAACATGAAGATCATGTGGCTCAAGGGCCACGGGGCAAGAAGATAAGGCACAATCTTGGGCCCACTCATGATGAAATTGGTCAATTTTATTCTCAAAGTGTATCGAATCCTCCACTAAGTGATCGTGAATTGAAACCCCAAGTCCTTCAGACTGACTAGGAGTTTGGCTTTGAAAGATTGTGCTTTGAATTTGTGGATGTGGTGGTGGTTTGATATCAAAAGATGAATCCTCATGTTGACAAGACAAGTTACTCTCCTCACGTTTACTTAATTGTTGCGACATTTGACTCAATTGCAGTACCATATTTTGTACGGACTGTTGAGTGGTTTCCACGAATGTAAGGAGAGTTTGTTCCAGGGAATCAGGTATGCGGTCAACTATGAGGTTCAAGTCAGAGCTTGGGAACTTTTTAGGTTGGGTGTTGATGGGGTGAGAGTAAGTCCAATGGTTTGGAGTGGGGTGTTGGTAGGACTCTGGGTATTCGGGAGGAGGATACTGAGGTGAAAATGAAGTATAAGAATTTGGATATGAATTGTCTCTCCACGAATCCATCACTCTCGGGTTGTACGCGGATGCCTAATAGTCATATTGAGCGTTTTGGGAAAATGTATGCTCATACTCAGGCTCTGGGGGAACATAAGGACATTCCCTGATAACATGACCACTCAACTCACAACAGTCGCACGGTACGGCTACTGGAGCCACCGGTGCACTCATGTTGTCTGTCCTACGCATGAAGGAGGCAAAAGTTTGTTGTAATGTCTCAGTTTGTTGACCAGCATATGATCCGACATAACTAGATTGTGGTCTAGCAGTCGGTGCCTCTCTCATGTTACCCCAATATGAAGATTGCTCAGCCACACAATTAGGATTGTCCCAACCATATGGGGTGTTAGTCTGAGCCATCCCAGGTTGCATGGGTCCGGAATACCAGGACGAATTGTCCTGGTCCCAACAATGATATGGATGGTTGCCCATGTAACCTTCCATCTTCACAAAGAGCTCTAGAGTCGACCACTCTCACCACCACGAGGCTAAACTCGTAAAAAGTGCTCGACTCGACCCTAAAAACGCTACCAGAGAGTGTAAAGGGGAGGAGACTATAACGTAGAATAAGGTGAGAAGAAGATGACTCAGAGGAGAAGGGAAACTTAACTCTAAAAGATATATAAGAGGGTTGGTCAGAAGTTTCCTGAACAAGCACGGTTCAAACAATCCTAGACCTAGTGTCGCTTAAATCTAGACGACTCCTAACTGGTTGAGTCGAATTGATTTGCTTGATTCACCTCCCTCACTAATCAAACCAACTTGGCCAGGCCGTGAATAGCTAGTGGGGGCGCTTCCGACAGAGTCGGTGCCAATTCGACAACCACTTCGCTTGGAAGACTTTCGTCAACACAAAAACACTTTCTAGACACCAAATTAAATTCGATCAGCTTCAGGTCATAGCAAGTCAAACCAATCTTCTCCTTAATTGAGTCCGAGTCCTTAGGGGCCAATGTCTAATTGATTTTAATTTTAAAGCTTGGGTGACACTTTAGGATTGTGATTTGTGGGCCACGGAAGGGTGATGAAATCCCCACCGTATCTTTTCCTACGGAGTTGCCCTTAAGATAGTTTAACTTAAATCTAGCAAAGATAGTCAAACATTGGTCTTTAATTGGGGGCAATTGCAAGGTTCTATGCAAACTAAATTATATGCTTAAATGCAATCGTTAAAACGCGATACGTACCTTGCCTCCAGCACTCTTCAACAATACAAATAATTTGCAAGAATTTAGCAAGAATAATGCAAACAAAACATTATATGATGCATGCACTAAGTCCTTCTAATTTTGCCAATTTTTAGGTCAGAGTTGAATTATTGCCAATTATGGAATTTTTCCCTAACACATGCAGTTCTACGAAAAGGAACTTTTCGAAAATTAAGATTTTACGAGAAAGGCAAGAAAAGTTACCTCCGCAATGGTCAGACGAGTTCGCCGCCCGCTCTCGAAAATTCCCAGTAGCTCTACGCGTCCACCCAGAGATGGAGACGACCTCAGAAAAAAATTAAACCCAGATTCTTCAAATGTGCGGCGATTCCGCCGCAGATTCTTCTTGGTATGCGGCGATTCTGCCGCCCTTCTTGCTCCAACTGTGCCCGGATTTTGCCGTGCACTCTGTTGTCTCCTGAAACGCAAACCCAAATAGTTAGATCGCGCACAAGATAAACATGATAGAATCGAAATCAACAAAAACAAAATCTGCGTCGCCTCCCCGGCAACGGCGCCAAAAACTTGATGGGAATTTTATTTATACCGCAAGTGCACGGCGTCAATGAAGACGTGGCAAGTACGGGTCGAACACAAGGAGGGAGAGATCTTGTTATTTGTGTGATTTTCGAGTAGGGGAAAGAAGGAGAGAAGAATAACTTTGGTTTTGAGATTTTTGGTTTTTAATTTTCTAAAGCATGAAACATGAACAAATAAAACTAAAATAAGAACAAAGATGGTGAATTACGTTGGGTGGAGGTTTAGATATATGGTTTAGATTAGAGAATTCAGAAACTTATAATAAATCATATTAGTTATAAAGCATTACATGATAAATGATTTAACATAAACTCAAGTAATCAAAATATACTAACACGAAATTAAAATAATAACTTTTATTCTTCTTCTCTTCACCCTAAATCTGTCACCTCCACCCTTTGGAAAGAGTTAGAAACTCATAGATGGAGGGAGGGAGAAGGGGTCCTAGAGAAACTACAAAAGAAAACTAAAAACAAGAAATAAAATAACAGAATTTTATTGCTAAAGAGAAGAACAAAAACTAAGACTAAAATTAAGAACATAAAACTAAGAACATCCTCTACACAACATTTCAGGGCTATTTATAGCCGATACAAGGGACCTAGGTATAAAATAGGAAAGTACACGCGTCAACACGCAAATGGTAAAAATTTTAGAGCATGGATCTAATTTTGTGCGGCGGATTCGCCGCATTTTTAGCTCCGATTTAATCCGGATTTTTCCTGTGTGTTTATGGTATGATTTCAATATCCTTTGCTCGTCTGGATTGATTCTTTCCTTTCTTTTGAGCTCCGACTTTATTTCTTTATATATTTGGAGATCCACATTGATTTTTCTTTAGATTTTCTCCATAATAATAAAAGCTACTCGTAATTTGCAATTAGGTCCTTGGCTTTTTGCAGTTAAGTCCTTGTCTACTTTTGTGCTTAAGTCCTTGTCCTTTTTGTAATTCGGTCTTGAATGCTTTTATGCTTGGATGCATTTCCATTTGAAACCCGATATTCTTGAACTTGGTCTTTATGACAGGAATGAGTCTCTTGCACGCATTTATGCTCGGGATATGGGTAATTTGTATTCAGGTCCCTTTATTCTGTAAATAAGACTAAACACATACCTTAGTAGCATTTATTGATATAAAATTAATCTAAATGAAAGACATAGGATGCAATGTATGCAATGCATCAGGCATCAACTTGGTCAGATAGATGCTGAAAACGACGGAGATCAATAGAATTGGATGCTGACCACTATCCTTGAGACCAAGCCTCGTTGTCTCCCTTACCCCACCAGGAGCTCGAGTCACGACGAGCCTGACGAGGCATCCACCTAGGATCCCCAGTCTCTTCTTCTTCTTTTTCTTCTTCACAATCCTCATATGATCCCTCGTCAGAGGAATGTGGTGGAGAAGAAATGGCAATAGACTTCATCTTTGATAAAGTGGTGTTACAAATAGGAAACTTGTAGACCAAAGAAGGAAACACATCGACATCTGTCTTCCAATGAGCAAACAAGGCAGAGGGCCACATAGGGTATGGAAGATAAGACCCACTCCGATGGCACATATGCAAGATTATGAAACAAGGCAAATCCACCAAAAAGTTCTTATATATGCAATAGATGCACATAAACTCCATATTAGATACCTCATTGTGGTGACCAAATTTGGGATAGAGGTTATATGAGACGATTTTGGCAAGAATCTGGGGTAAAGGATGTAAAAGAGATGCATTGTGTTTAAATCGATCGTTTACCCGTGGTGGTGGAATGGCATACAAGTCATGAACAATTTTCTCAACCTAGGTACCGGGGATAGCACATTGAGGATAGTCTAGATAAATGCGAGTACCCCTCGACTCGAAACCTAGATATGGAAAAGAATCAAGAACCGGTCGACCGAGAGATTAAAGATGAAAAACTTGGCTCGTACTGAACATATTCGGTCGGACGAAATAAGCCAGTTGGTTGACCGAGCAAGTAAGGAGAGAAATATAGACGACGCCTGGTGATTTTCGGTAGGACAAGAATAAACACGTGGTCGACCGAAGCACAAATAGTTTGATCGATCACTTAAGTGAACTTAAGGACCAGATCAATCAGAATGCCATCGGTCGAACGACGCAGATGAAGTGGTCGACCGAGAAAAACTGATTGACATCATTTCATGCTTATATTTGTATCTTATATCCATTATCTTTCACCTAAACAATGCTACGTGACGAGTTTTATGTTTGAATTTCAGAAATAAATAGGTTTGAAGAGAAGAAGCATAAAATGACCTAAAAGTAGGAAAAAGGACTGAGTTTAAAGACTCGAGGACTAAGATCCAAGATTGAAGGACCTGAATGTAAGATCGAAGGACCAATGAGCAAACAAGAATACTCAACACCATCATGGGGAGTATTTTGGCAATTCTATTCGGGTCGGAGCTCCAGCAAGCGAAGTAGATGCATCAAAGACAAATAAAGCCTTCCAGAAAAGCCCAGAAGAAAATCCAGAGCGATCCAAAACCTGTAGACCACCAATTAGCGATCTGGGACCGCTGATTGGCGGTCCGGGTTGCTCCGGATCCGCTAAGATTTATGTGGGTGGTGCATTAGAGCATATTTAGTCTATTTTTGGTATTTGTTTAGTCCCATACCGGGGGATTGTCCCGGATTACCTTTTTCTATGGCTATAAATAAAACTTTTCACCTTCCTTTGTATTCACCCATTGCTTGGTGGCATTCTCTCTACTTGGAGTAAGCCTTGAAGCAAAATCTCAAGGTGGAGAAGAATGCTGCTAGTGATGTGAGTCATTTAATAAAATAATTTTTTCATTATTTTATTCTTATGTTGTTTCTTTATGCATGCTTAGCTTAGTTTTATTTCTTTGATTGTAGGCTAAAGTAGTTAGAATGTTTCCTTTCTTCTTTAGTTTAATTGTTAGACTAATGTGTAGTGAGTTGATCCATCCCCCTTTGAGGGTGGAGATGATGTTCATACGTGCATTAAAGAATGGACATGAATGCTTTATATTTTGATTGTGTTGATAAATGTGAATGTATGTTTGCTTATTAGAGTAGAATACTACACTTGATGTGTTTTGCCACACATCTTAGACACCTCCCATGCTTGTTTAGGTTCTGAAATAAGCAGCTTGTGTATATGAATGTTAATCAACTAGGTTAGTGAATGGATTGATAGGTTTTGCCATAACCTTTAGACACTTCCTATGCATGAAAACACTACATACTCTTGTGCCTATAGAATGCATTCTTCACCATCTTTTTACATGTATGCACACACTCCACCCCTAGGATTCTTTCTCTTCTTGATTCCAGCTTAGTTTTACATTCTTTTATTTTTGATTCGAAGTAATCATTAGTTGCTTTACTTTGCATTTTTCTTCTTAGTAGTTTAGTGTAATGTAGATTAGCATAGACAGACTCTTCTCCCTTTTTGTTGACACTTGATTTCTGAAAAACTAGATGCTACTCACCTCCCTGAGGATCGACCCGTACTTGCCACCGCTTCAACGCGGTCGTGCACTTGCGGTATTTAAAACGATTAAACAAAACCCGGAAAATTAAAAACAACACAACAAAACAATCTGGTCGAACGAGAGGCATAATTCGGTCGACCGAGAGAGACAGAAATTTAGCAAAAACTGGCAACACAACAATCCGATCGAACGAAACACCTTGTCCCGTCGACCGAACGGTGTCAGAAGTGGAAATATAAAGTAAAAATACAACAAACATCCGCAGAACTCAAATGTAAACTTAATCAAGTTGCAAATTTCAAAAATATGGCAAGGTATATCCAAGTTTAAAAGTCATTTAAGTTGCACATGCCTATATTTAGTCTTATATGATAGAATTGATCAACATTTAAGGGTTTTGTGAAGATATCCGCAAGTTGATCATTTGTGGGAACAAATACAAGTTTAATGTTTTCTTTTATGGCATGATCTCTAAGAAAATGATGTCTTACTTCAATGTGTTTAGTTCTTGAATGTAATATGGGATTTTTCGAAAGATTAATAGCACTTGTATTGTCACAAAGTATATGAGTAGTTTGAAACTCAAGTTTCAAGTCTTTGAGGGTTTGCCTCATCCAAAAGACTTGTGCACACGCACAACCGGCGGCAATATTTTTGGCCTCGGTTGTCGACAATGCTACACTATTTTGTTTCTTACTAAACCAAGAGACAAGCAATTTTCCCAAAAAAATGGCAAGTGACACTAGTGCTTTTACGATCTAAGATACAACCGGCATAGTCTGCGTCATTATAAGCAACAAGATCAAAAGCCTTAGTCTTGGGGTAAAATAAACCAAAATCTTGAGATCCTTTGAGATAGCAAAAAATACGTTTTAAAGCATTGAAATGAGATTCTTTTGTACAAGCTTGAAACCGAGCACATAAACACACGGAAAACATAATATCTGGACGATTAGCGGTAAGGTAAAGCAAGGATCCAATCATAGCTTGATATTTCTTGATATCCACCTCCTTGCCATTTTCATCTTTGTCCAATTTAGTGCTTGTGCACATAGGAGTGTTGTGTGGCATGCTATCTTTACTACCAAAGCGTTTTAGAAGTTCTTTTGTGTACTTTGCTTGGTGTATGAAGTTACCATCTTGAGTTTGCTTAATTTGGAGTCCGAGGAAGAAATTGAGTTCACCAATGAAGCTCATCTCGAACTCCTCCTGCATAGAAAATTCTTTGCAAAGACGCAGGTTACTTGCACCAAATATTATATCATCAACATAAATCTGTACCATTAATAAATCATGATCATAATATTTAACAAAAAGAGTGGTATCCACTTTACCCACACAAAAAACCTTTGTGGATTAAGAAGTTCTTCAACCGCTCATATCATGCTCTAGGAGCTTGTTTGAGGCCATAAAGAGCCTTCTTAAGTTTGAACACATGGTTTGGGTAAGTTTCATTTACAAATACGGGGGGTTGTGCAACATAAACTTCTTCATTTATAAAGTCATTTGAGAAAGAACTTTTATTATCCATTTGAAATAATTTTATGTCCTTATAGGATGCATATGCTAACAACATGTGAATGACTTCTATTCGAGCAACGGGGGCATAAGTTACATCAAAGTCTATACTCTCCGCTTGGAGATAGCCTTGAGCAATGAGTCTAGCTTTGTTCCTAATTACATTCCCATCTTCATCAAGTTTGTTTCTAAAGATCCATTTGGTTCCAATAATCGCTTGGTTGATAGTTTTTTCAACTAGTTCCCAAATGTCATTTCGAACAAATTGATTTAGCTCTTCATGCATAGCCATTAACCAAAATTCATCATTACATGCTCATTCTATTTTCTTGGGTTCTAATGTAGAGATAAATGCATAAGAATCACAAACTACATGAGCTCTAGAGCGTGTTGTCACACCTTGAGAGACATCTCCTATCACAAAGTCCTTCGGATGATCATTTCTATAGGTCCAATCCTTAGGAAGATCATCTATGTCCTCTTGTGCAGAATTTGGAGGTTCTTGATGAGACTCAACAGGGACAACTTGTGATGATACATGTCTAATGATATCCATGCAATCATCACCAAGAGAGGAGTTATTTACACAAGCTAAGTTGTCAAAGTTGATGTGTAGAGATTCCTCGACACAACTTGTTCGTTTATTGTAGATTCTATATGCTTTACTCCTATCAAAATCCCTAAGAAGATGGCCTCATCATATTTTGCATCAAATTTATCCAAGTTGTCTTTGGTATTGAGGACAAAGCATTTTGAACCAAAGGCTTTAAAGTAAGAAATTTTGGGAGTCCGGTCATGCCAAAGTTCAAAAGGAGTTTTCTTTAAAATAGGTCTAACGAGAACACGATTTAAAACATAGCAAGATGTATTAACGGATTCGCACCAAAAATATCTTGGAAGCCCTTTTTCCACAAGCATAGTTCTTACTATTTCTTGAAGTGTTCTATTTTTCGTCTCAACGACCCCATTTTGTTGAGGAGTGCGAGGAAAAGAGAAGTGCTCAATTCCAAATTTTTCACAAAACTTTTGAAACGATTCATTTTCAAATTCTTCTCCATGATCACTACGAATAGTGATTATGTTAGAATATTTTTCCCTTTGAACACGTTTGCAAAAACTTTTAAATCTTTCAAATGCATCATATTTGTTTGCTAAAAACAAAACCCAAGTGAATCTTGAAAAATCATCAACGATCATAAATGCATATCTTTTCACACCTAGACTCACGGTCCTTGAGAGTCCAAAAAGATCTAAGTGTAAAAGCTCAAGGGGTTTTGAAGTTGACACCACATTTAAAGATTTGAAAGAAGATTTAAATTGTTTTCCAAATTGGCATGCATCACAAAGTTTGTCCTTTTTTAAATCAATTTTTGGTAGTCCTCTAACCAATTTAAGTTTGGATAATTTGTGCAATTGCGACATACTAATATGTCCCAAACGGTTATGCCATAACCAAGCTTCGTCATGTGAGGCAACTAAGCAAGTTTCAACATTCAAATTTCTAAGGTTATCAATATGCACAATGTAGATGTTATTTGACCTATAACCCTTAAAAACAATTTTCATGTCATGTTTAGAAATGATATGACAAGTATGTTTATCAAACACAATTGGAAAATTCTTATCAGTTAATTGACTAACACTACGCAAGCTATGTTTAAACCCATTTACTAATAAAACCTTTTGAATATTTGGAGTAGAAGAATTGCCAACATTACCAATACCGACAATGTGACCTTTAGCATTATCTCCAAATGTGACAGTTCCTCCCTTCTTAGGCTTTAAGCTTTACAGAACTTGGGAGTCTCCCGTCATGTGCCTTGAGCACCCTCTATCAAGAATCTACTTCCCTTTTCTCCTTGCTTTTATCTACAAACAAAGAGATAAGTGAAGACTTTGGTACCCAAATTTGTTTGGGTCCTTGAGGGTTAGCTTTTGGTACCAAAACTTGAGTAGTCTTAGGTACCCAAATATTTGAATAATTTATTTTCTTAACAAGGGAGTTGTTCATTTTAACAAAATAAGATGTGAGTTTCTTTTGTTTCCTTCCCTTGTAAACTAGACCATGTTTTGTTAGAGATTGAGTTTGTGTTCCAAAAAGCATGTCAATCATTTTTCTTCCTAAAGTGAATTTCTTTAAATCTTTTGTGAGATGCCTATTTTTAGTAATGAGATCTTCATTTGTATGACTCTCTTTTGTATTTTTCAAAGTTTTTACCTCATCATTTAGAGATTCAATTTCTTTGGCTAGCATGTCACATATGATAGATAAATCTAAATTCACTTTTCTTCCTAATTTGTTTTTATGACAAGTCATTTCATAACGCTCAGCAAGTTCATGAAAAGCATCTAATAAATCATCATAAGGAGGTGTTTCATTAAGGGATGCCTCATCGTCGTCAATCTCCACCATGTGAGGTTGGTCACTCGTCTTTGGTGATGGAGGTAGGCTTGAGTCAGAATCAACATTAGTAGCCATGAAACACATGTGTGCTTCTTCTTGGGAGTATTCAGAGTCGGAGTTCTTTGATGAGCTTGAGTCGTCCTAAGTGGCCTTGAGGGCCTTTTTCCCATCTTTCTCGCGACGATCCCTTCTCTTGTAATCATCACATTTTCTAGGCCTTTCTTCTCTATCTCTTCTTGGTCTCTCATCCCTTTCTATTATAGGAGGATATTTCCTTTCTTATCTTCGTTCACGATCACTCGGCCTAAGAAATGGACAATCCTTCTTCATGTGGCCGGTTTTGTTGCATTCGTAGCAAGTGAATGTACGAGAAGATTCTCCTCTTCCTTTTGCAAATTTTCTTTTGGAGAGGAACTTCTTGAAGTTGTGGGTTAGGAAAGCAACATCTTCATCGGTGTCCTCATCTTAGATTGCTTCTGAATCCAAGGTTGCTTTTAAAGTGATTTGCTTCTCTTTCTATTTACACCCTTCCCGTTCCTTCTCCTTCTCTCTTCTTTCTTCCATTTGAATCTAATACGCCATGAGGCTTCCAATGAGATCCTCCATCTTCAACTTTGAGAGATCTTTGGCTTCTTCAATAGTCGTAGTCTTTATCAACAATCCAATGTCAAAGACCTAAGAAACTTTTGTACCCTATCACTTTCAACTAAAACCTTACCAAGGTTCTTGAAGGAGTTAGTAACAAGAGTCAAGCAAGTGTGAATCTCGCTAATGGATTCATTCGGTTTCATGGCAAACATTTCATACTTTTGCATAAAGGAATCTATCCTAGTTTCCTTAACCGATGATCAACCTTCAAAGTGACTTTCTAACATATGCCAAGCCTCAAATGCGGAATCACATGCATTAATTCTACTATATTGTTCTTCGGTTAAACCACACATAAGTAGGTTCATGAGTTTAACATTCATTTGAATCATGACTAATTCATCATTATCCATGCATTCTAATGGTTTGTTTTTTGTATATGTGATTGACATCATTTCATGCTTATATTTGTATCTTATATCCATTATCTTTCACCAAAACAATACTACGTGACGAGTTTTATGTTTAAATTTCAGAAATAAATAGGTTTGAAGAGAAGAGTCATAAAAGGACCTAAAACATGAAAAAGGATTGAGTTGAAAGACTCAAGGACTAACATGCAAGATCGAAGGACCTGAACGTAAGATCGAAGGACCAATGAGTAAACAAGAATACTTCACACCATCATGGGGAGTATTTTGGCAATTCTATTCGGGTCAGAGCTCCAACAAGAAAAGTAAATGTATCAAAGACAAACAAAGCCTTCCAGAAAAGCCTACAAGAAAATCCAGAGCGATAAGAACATTGTAGACCGTTAATTGGCGGTCCAAGACCGCTAATTAGCGGTCACTTTTGGTTCGGATCCGCTAAGATTTATGTGGGGAGTGGATTAGTGTGTATTTAGTCTATTTCTGGTATTTGTTTAGTCCCATACCGGGGGATTTTCCCGGATTACCTTTTGCTATGGCTATAAATAGAACTCTTCAGCTTCTATTGTAATCACCCATTGCTTGGTGACATTCTCTCTACTTGGAGTAAGCCTTCGAGCAAAATCTCAAGCTGGAGAAGAATGCTACCTTCAATGTGAGTCATCTAATAAAATAATTTTTCCATTGTTTTGTTCTTATGTTGTTTCTTTATGCATGCATTCTTAGCTTAGTTTTATTTCTTTGATTCTAGGCTAAAGTAGTTAGAATGTTTCTTTTCTTCTTTAGTTTAATTGTTAGAGTAATGTGTAGTGAGTTGATCCATCCCCCTTTGGGGGTGGAGATGATATTCATACATGCATTGAAGAATGGATATGAATGCTTTATATTTTGATTGTGTTGTAAATATGAATGTATGCTTGCTTGTTAGAGTAGAATACTACACTTGATGAGTTTTGCAACACATCTTAGACACCTCTCATACTTGTTTAGGTTCTGAAATAACCAGCTTGTGTATATGAATGTTAATCAACTAGGTTAGTGAATGGATTGATAGGTTTTGCCATAACCTTTAGACACTTGCTATGCATGAAAATACTACCTACATTTGTGCCTATAGAATGCATTCTTCACCATATTTTTATATGTGTGCACACACTCCACCCGTTAGGGGTTTTCCATTTCTGATTTCCAGCTTTCAATTTCTCTCGCTTTCGTTTTCCTTGTTGATGCTTACTCGTTTAGTGTAGTTAGTCTAGTTTAGTGTAATAACAACTTTTTCCCCTCTTTTCCCACTTGCCTTCGAACAAACCAAAGTCTACACAGATCCTTGTGGATCAACCCGTATTTGTCACCACTTCAACGTGGATGTGCACTTGCGGTTAATTAAAACGATTAAACAATATAGTATTTGAAAGAACACCCATAATTTAACATCATAAGATTGTATGAACGTGGTCATATGTTTCTTCCAATAGGCATAGTTGGTTCCATCAAACAACGGAGGTCTCCTGGTGTGAAATCCTTCGCGTTGTTGGGTCATTGCAACAAATGTGAATTTGTCTAAATGCAATTAACAATGCTCTGATACCAAATGTAGGATCTACTAGGCCCTAATATTAGTCTAAAGGAGGTGAATAGACTAATTAAAATTGTTTAACAAATGATGCCAAATTAAAAGCTAAGACAAATTAATGTGAAGAAGAGAATGACAAACCACAACACCGGATGTATAGAGGTTTGGATCTAACCACCGGATCTTAGTCCTCTCTTATGAATTGCTCTTACTCGAGAAACTTCGCATCCTCCACTAATCCGATCTCCGTTGCGGCCGAGATCACGCCTTTAGACCACAAGCTTTGCGAACACCCTCACCTAGCTTGGATTACCTTCTCACAATCTGAGAAGAGCTTCACACCGGAAGCTTAGTACAACTCTTGAAGACTTTACTTCACCAACTAATCTTGAGCACTTGAAATGAATGATGGAATCAAAGATGGTGATTTCAAGTGGGAAGATGTGAGCACAAGTGTTTAGAGAAAGTTTGAGAGTAGTAGTGATATTTGAGCTTGGAGAAAGATTGGTGAGCTTAGAAGAGTGTTCTCAGCTCTATTTATAGGCTCTAAACTGATTCTAGCAGTTGGGATTAAAATGGTATTAAGTTGTGTAAGAAAACACAAGATAGAAAATGACAGGACACATTTCTGGACACCAACGGTCAACCGGATTGGGTCAATCAGTTGACCGGTATGTGAAAATAATTGTTTCGGTCGAGCAAAGGTGCAGACGGTAGGACCAACTGGACTAGAACTTAAGTGATCGGTCGAACGAAATGGATCAAGGGTTCGACCGAAAACATTCAGTAAAACTGGATATGGAAAAGAATCAAGAACCGGTCAACCGTTAATAGAGTTTCGGTCGACGATTTGAAGTATTAGATTTGAGATAGGTGTAAGCAAGGGACAATTGGTCGAACATAATAAATCGAGGGTTCAACCGGAAACTTCCAGAAAAACTGGGTCTGGGAAGTTTCAAGCATCGGTCGGCCATTAAGGGAAGTTCGGTCTCCTACTACCTTATTAAGGGGGTAGGTTGTAAGATCCGCTCTCCTACTACCTTATTAAGTATTATTCATCCTTATGCTCGATTTTGTGTTTCCTTGATGTATGATGTATGTTTTGTGATCTGATGCTTTGTTGGGAAAAACTTTCCTTTCGAGAAAAACTTTCCTTTTTGGGCGAGTTAAATTGACTCGTGGGCGGGTGCGACCTGTCCGGCGGTTTTGCAATCAGTTGACTTAATCGAGTCGATCAGGTGCGGGTGGAGCATGCGAGTCGGCTTGTGCTTGGGAGAAGTGTGTAGGGATCTGTGTGAGGGTTGGATGATGTGGCTGCCGTGTCAGCAAGGAGATCTGGAGGGATTGCAAATAAGTTTGAATTGTGCATTTTTTGGTAAGTCATGATGAAGAATTATTTAACAATCACTCTATTCCTTTTGTGTTAGTTTCCTTGAAACAAAACACAAACCCTAACCCCCAGCCGTCCCCCACCTCCTTTCCCTTCCCTTCTCCACACCACCACCTTAGACCACCACCTCCATCTCCGGAAAGCTACTGGTTGTTCTTTGGCGAATTTTGAAGAAGCAAGCTAGTGGGCATCCTTGTGTGCGGCTAGAAGGGTGTAAGACCCACTCTCCTGCCACATTATTAAAGTCTTATTTATCCTTGTGGTCTTTTCTTTTTCGACGTCTTCCAGGTGTGCTTATTGTATGCCTGTGACTTCATGCTCAGACTTAATAAAGTTTCTTTTGGGTGAGTTCTTGCGGTTTGTGGTCTGGTGCGACCCATCGGGCAATTTTTGCAATCGGTGGCTTAATCGAGTCGATCGGGTGCAAACCATGTGTGTGTGGGCTTAGTTGTTGGTTGAGCTCGGATTGGATGGGCTGGGTTGGCGTGTGGATGGGCTGGGCTGGCGTGTGGATGGTGGTTTGGCTGCCATGTCATCAGGAGATGATTCACTTGGATCCTTGCAAATTTTGAAATCTCATGCATTTGGAAAGTAGGGATGGGGCCAGCTAGAGATTTGATTTATTGCCTTTGATGTTTATTTCTTGAAACACAACTTGTGCAACCCTACACCAGCCGACCTCTTCCCCTCTTCTCGTCCCCATGCCACAAAAACCTTGTCCCCATCACCACCACCACATCTGATTTTTCCTGCTGGTGGAGATCCGGCAGCTTGAGGAGTAGAAGCAAAGGCTTCTCTTAGGTGCAGCTTTGGAGTCTTCTGCTAACTCAGGCGACCCCTACAACTCAGGTATGCCTCTAGCCTTTAGAATAGGATGTAGTGGTAGGATTGGATGGAGTTTTGGTCCAGCATCAAGGTCTGGTCGGGTTGGAGAGCTGGGTGCGGACCATTTCAAGGTGCTACTCGGTAAGCCTTGGTGTAACTTAGGAATTCGTTTTCTGGCTGAGCATCTCTGATCATTGCACGACTCCTACCCCACGTACCTGCTGGTACTCTGATGGTAAATCAGAAGGGAGGAGGCGGGGCAAAGGAGAGCTCCTTAGGAAGGGTTGTTGCACGCGTTTCGCGTGATGTCCAACCCTACATGCTTGATCGGTTGTTGAAGTTTTGTAGGTCTGATTGCCATGTGATCATGCGGTAGTTTAATCTTCTCATTGGCTGTATTATTGCTTCACAATTTCACTTATTGACACGGGTCCATTACTGGTTATGTTTAGGCATAAACTCCATAAATTATTATGGATTTCAGACCTTGTGTTTAAGCATGATGCACCGGAAACAGTCCTAATATTCATGCATGATATGCTGATTTGCAAGGTTCACAAGCTAATTACTGATTATAGGACAAGTTCTTATCTAGTAACCATTAATTATATTTTCATAACCTCTGATTTAGTGCCAAGATCTACATTAAGAATGCATGCACGTTATGGAATTTTGGTGTTCATGTTACGTAAGTCCTTAGTGGTTCATTGTGCTGTCTATTTCTGTTGCCTTTATTTTATTATCATGCTCATGCGTGTATGTACCGATATAGATGTTATTTCGTTCTCATATAGGTTCTGATCATGTTATGCAATTCCAGTTTCTATAGCATACATGTTCTGAAAATGATGGTGCATATTTTCGACTGTCTATGACGTTAGGTTTTGGTCTCTCTAGCATTTGTGCCGGTTATGTCACTCTGTTCATGTTCAATTATGTCTGACCTGAAGTATTATGCGGTGGTCAGGCACGACAATTAGGATATCAGACCTTACAACTCCATATCATGACCCATAGATGAATTCGTTGATTGTCGTGCCATTTATTGTTTCTAGCTTTGATTAATTGCTACCGTGAGTGGTTGTGCAATATGGTCTTTTTGAAGTCTGGTTTCGTGTGAGGAGCTGCAAGGAAGCAATTAGGTGTCTTCCTTAAGCTCGCATTAGATTTTATAGCTACCCGGGATATATAGATCCTCGGGTAGTTTGCATTGCATATAATCCGATGAAGTAATTTTGGGCACGTATTGTTTTCTGGGCCGACGGGCCACAGGTGGGTCCTCTAGTTCCGGAGGCCATTCGACTAAGACCTTCACGTTGGGAGGTCAGGCGTAAGATAAGTCCTGGGCAGGCGCGCTGCCATTCTGTCTCAGGTTAGGTGGTCCCAATGTCGCGATGGCACCATGTAGGTTATTTTCCGCGAGTTGGGACATCTAACCGGCGCACCGCTTTGTGCCGAGCGGTGGGTCACTGACGGGCGAGGCTGGTTTTCTGGTTCCTTTCGAGGAACTACGGGTAGTCTAACCTCTGTTATGAATTAGTGGAACTACGGGTTTTCTCTTTCGAATTTGTTCATTAACTTCTTACCCCTTATCGAAAAAACAAGCCCCATTTTCTCTCTCTCTCTCTCTTAATATGTGTGAGTAGTACCCATATAGGGGAATGTAAGGAGTGTTGTAAGGACCCATACCAGGTCCTCTGTAATCTACTTATACATGGAATAAAATAGTAAGTTTGATCTTAAGTCGAAAGCTTGAATGTCTGGTTCTGAATAGTCCTGGAGGCTAGTACCTAGTGAGGCAGGAGGCCGTTTTTGGGAACGCTTGGATTGAACATTGGCAGGACGGCTGAAGCAAGAAGAACAAACACAGGTTCTATTCCATCATAATCACCTTACAGAAAGGCTGGTATGCACTTTACTTCACCTTACAAAGTACCCTATAGTCTTAAATAAGTTTTCAAGAAAAAATAATAATTTGATCATTTTCTTTACAAATGACTAGAAATTTAGGACCTTTTAATCCTATCAATAATCAGAATCATTTGGAATCTGAACAAAGTAAAATAAGTCTTATTTCCATAAGCCTTAGCAAGTCAGTCAGACTACACTTAAAACTTAATGAACTTTAAGTGTCCGACCGCATCTCGTTCCGTACCTTGGTATCAGAGCCATGTTTGTTTAAATGAATAATTTAAATAACAAAGAACATCCTGAAGAAACTCTTGATGAAAATAATTTTGAAATCGAATTTTCTGAAAATGAAAAAGGATCTTCAAGCAGCTTTTTAATAAAGCAAGAAACTCTTTCCAAAATTAGGAAATCAAAACTTGATTTAAAGAAAGAAAAAGTCTTTAACATACCGATGCAGATCCCTATGTTAAATATTCTGAAAAAGAAAAATAATGTCTTTTACTATGTCACCACAAAGGAAATGCATGTAGACATTAAAGACACCAAAGGTTCTGTTTTCTTACCCATTATTACTAAGGAAGAAGTTAGCAAAAACCTACAAAAAATTGACCCTAAGATAAGATCCACAATTAGTGTAGTTCGCTTAGGAGCCATAAAAATCCTTTTGAAATCTGAATTTCAAGAAGGAATTGATTCACCTATTAAGATGGCCTTAATAGACAACAGAATCAACGATCGAAGAGATTGTATTTTAGGTGCAGCTAGAGGAAATTTAGCTTACCAAAAATTCATGTTTTCAGTTTATCCTAAATTCGGGTTTAGTATAAATACTAAGAATTTAGATCAAGTACTCTCGTTCGTTCACCAATTCGAAAGAGAAAACTTAATGAATTCTGGAGACAAAGTCTTTAGTATAACCTACCTTGTAGCTTATGCTTTGACCAATAGTCATCATAGTATTGACTATAAGAAATCTGAGTATATCGAGTTAGAAGACATATTCTCAGAAATAGGATCAATAGAAGAAAAACAATTTTCTGATATCAGTCCATTAGATAATTCTTGGGCAATTGATATTGCTAAGAATAAACCATTCTTAGGAGAAAAACCTAGAATGAGTATCATGAGAAATAACCTAGAATTAGGAGAATCCTCTGATAGATCTGATAAAAATCTTTTAAAAACCTTTTCTACCAGAATCGACAACCTAGGCTTACAACTTGATAAGCTTTCTTAAACTAGATGACATCATCCATGCATCCACATATTTACAAAAAAGGAAAAGTACTTAACTTAAAAAGATTAAGTGAAGGCACTGAACCAACCAGTAGAAGATATACCTTTAGTGGAACTACGGGTAGTCTAACCTCTGTTATGAATTCATGTAACAACTTGAATCAACTAACAGGATGATGTTTACTGGGAATCTATAAACTTTTATCATATTTTGGTTTAAGTAAAGATCCTAGTATACAACTCTCCAAAGATAATCAACTTTTTAGAAGGGGGAGATAAACGGGCAGTTACAACACTTGGGGAAATACAAAAACTCCTAGTAAATCAAAGTGCCAAACTAGAAAGACTAGAAGCTAGGATAAACCACCTTGATCAAGATAGGAACGAAACTCCTATAACTAGGATTGAAGTCCTTAACTTCACTTCTAAGCTAAACGAAATCCAGGAATACCTTAGGAAAATCTTAGGATGAGCCTTAAGGAATTACAGGAAGATTTCAATAAAATTATTAAGCCACAATTAGAAGAAATTCTTAGGTTGCTTAAAACACACCAAGCCCAAGATGTTACAAGTAACATAGAAGCAGCAGCCGCAAAGATAATCACTGAATTAAGATCAACAATTCAAGATTGTCATTGCAATGAAGAAATCTTAATAGCACTACAAGGAAAAGAAATTGTCCCTGTAGAACCATTAGCTAAATCTGAACCCTGGAAATACAGTTACCCAAACTTTAGCGTTGGAAACGAAGACCTAGGAACAGGAAAAAACCCCGGAAGCCTGACATGGCCGTTCGATGCAGATAAAAAGAAAGCATGAACCACATGGAAAAGGTAGAAAAATTCTTTTGGGATAACCTTGAGAATGATGAATTACAGGTTAATTACGACAATTATGAAATCCTTAACCAAGCCATAAGACTTATGGATCTTGACGATGACAACATCGCCAACAGAGAAATAGAATCAGATCCAACCCTGTTACGACTATTTGGAATCCAAGATTCTATTGAGACCATAAACGTTATTGAGGAAAGCAACTCTGAACCAGTTACTCCTCCGAACGAGAATCTTACAGAATATGAATCTGATTATTCTGACCGACCTAGGGAAAACTTTAGAATGGATAGGCAAGAATTTCCCGAAGAAAAAGCAGAATCGTCTGGTCAATGAGCTAACCCAAGGAAAAGAAAAGGTAATTTCTTTCCCTTCAATGATGGTAAAAATACAACCAGTATCTTTGGAAGAAATATCCTAGACATTGACTGTAAACCCAATAGAAAAGAGCTAATTGATAAATGGGCTCAGGAAATCAGTTTGATCATTCAAACTAATAAAGAAGCTTATGATGATCCTAAGACTGTATTACTCTTAGTCGAACATAAGACTGCTGGTATCATTAATAATTTCATTAAGAATACCAATTGAACACCGAGATTAAGTTCAACTGACACCTTTGAAGATGTTATAAATGCACTTTACACCATCTTTTTAGGAATCGATCTCTGTGGAGATAAAGAAAGAGAACAGGAAAAAATTATGAACAAGGCAGTACACCGCCTTACTAATATGACCCTGTGCGACATATGTTTTCTCGATGATTTCTTTTGTGATTACAAGAAAAACTTATATGTCTTAAAAGACCAAACTCTTTATAAGAAGTACATCCTTGATTACCTCTTAAAAATCCCCATCGTAGGAGAAAAAGCTCACAATATATTTTTATTAGAATCTTCAGCCACTGCAGAGTTTAGTTTAGGCTTTGCACAACGATTAGTCAAAGAAGAAATCTCACAAGTTTGTGACTTGGCTAGAAAACAACGTAGACTTAAAAAATTCAACAAGAATTGTTGCAAGTCTATACAAGAACCATCCTTAGAGTATGGCTGTAAACCAACCAAAAGGAAGGTTAGAAAACAAAAGCAAAAATATGCTTCTAAATATAGGTTTAAAAAGAAAAGAAAACCTTTTAAACCTGGTAAATTTGTTAGGAAAAAACATGATACTAACAAACAAAATTTTTGTCCAAAAGGCAAAAAGAACTGTAGATGTTGGGTCTGCAACGAAGAAGGACACTATGCCAACGAGTGTCCTAATAGGAAAAAACATGAGTATAGAACAAATATGCTCGAACAGGTTTACTCATTAGGATTCATTCCTATTGAAGACCCTTATGAAGATACACTAGATGTATACTATATTGAAGAAATCAATTCATCAACAGAATCGGATGACTTCACTTCTTCCTCAGGATCGGACTGAACAAGAATTAGCGATGTCAAACATCACTAATCCCAATTCTATTTATATCAAAGGTAAATTTAAATTTACAGGATATAAACAGATTGAATTACATTGTTATGTCGACACAGGTGCAAGCCTATGCATAGCAAGTAAGCACGTTATTCCAGAAGAACACTGGGTTAACGCTGAAAGACCTTTACAGGTAAAAATTGCCAATGGTAAAACCATAGCAATAACCAAGGTTTGTAAAAATCTTGATATACTAATTTCAGGAGAGATATTTCATATTCCAACTGTCTATCAACAAGAAACTGGTATTGACTTTATAATTGGTAATAACTTCTTACAATTATATGGACCTTTTACACAGTTAACAAAAATGATTATTCTCACACTTAACCATGAAGAGATATTCATTCGAAAAATCACCTTTGCTAAAAAGGTAGGTGTTATTAGTTTCCTTAATTCTATGAAAAAGAATTCTAGAACTAAGAAAACTGAAGTAATTAATATTAGCCCCAATAAAATCCAACTTTTACAGAGGGGGAGGGATAGTATTAATAAGTTCAAAGAAATGAATTTTATTTGTCAAAATCTAATCTTTGATAAAGATAAGAAATCTAAAATTGAAAAATTATTAGATTTAGTTTGCTCTTAAAATCCATTAGATCCTGAAAAGACTAAAAAATGGATGAAAGCAAGCATTAAGCTTAAAGACCCTAATACTGTAATCAAGGTTAAACCCATGAAATACAGTCCACAGGATCGAGAAGAATTTGCCAGACAAATTCATGAGCTTCTGGATATGAACATCATCATACCCAGTAAATCTCCTCATATGTCTCCAGCCTTCCTTGTAGAAAATGAAGCTGAAAGAAGAAGAGGAAAGAAACGAATGGTAGTCAACTATAAGGCTATTAATGATGCCACCATAGGAGACAGCCATAACTTACCCAACAAAGATGAGTTACTAACCCTCATTCGTGGTAAAAAGATATTCAGTTCTCTTGATTGTAAATCCGGTTTTTGGCAAGTATTGCTAGATAAAGATTCACAATTATTAACTGCATTCACCTGTCCACAAGGACATTATCAATGGATCGTGGTCCCTTTTGGATTAAAACATGCACCATCCATCTTTCAAAGGCATATGCAGAACGCATTTAGAGCCTATGAAAAATATTGTTGTGTTTATGTAGATGACATTCTAATCTTTAGTGATAATGAATCTGACCATCTAAAACACATAGCCATAGTTCTTAAAAGATGCCAAAATCTAGGTATAATTTTATCAAAGAAAAAGGCACAGATCTTTAAGACTAAGATTAATTTCTTAGGACTAGAAATTGATCAAGGAACGCACTGTCCTCAAAACCATATTCTGGAACATATTCATAAATTTCCTGATAGAATTGAAGACAAGAAACAACTACAGAGGTTTCTAGGTATTTTTGAAGGGAATGTGTTCTAAAAGTTTTACTTTTAAATGCCAATTATTATGAATTGAATGAGAAATCATTTTGTTCCTTGTTTATGCTATTCGTCTTTTAGAAGTGTTAAGGAAGAGGTTCTTGGTCCTTAACCGTAGAGCTCTAAAAGATATTGGTTTGCATAAAACAAAAGATATTCGCAATCATGGTAATTAACATGGAACATTAATTACCGAGTTAAGATTGTCGTGTTGGTCATAGATCATTGTAGCTCTACAAGTGAGTGACGACACGGGTATGCAAAAGAGGAAAATATTACTTTTGTATACTGAATAGACCTAATAAGTAAAATATTATAGAAATGTGTTTCTGTGTCATTAATATTTTACTGTGTCTTTGGTCCTTTGATATGAGACTTATATCTGATCACTTAAGGAATACTTAATTAGATCAGTGTCTTGAACTATCAATCAGTGTAGTGTAAAGGCATCGGTTGGTTAAGTATAACTTTCGTTGGAGAAGATAGTTAGTCAAAAGATTATCATTGCCCCTCTTAATTGAGTGATGATATTAGTGGGCCCCTTGATAAAGCAAAGTTATAATGTGCACAATGTGATTTGAGTTAAGTCACATATTTATAACTAGCTTAAAGAGATCAAGAAATGAATACTAATACAAAGATGACACAATACTACTTTGTGTGTATTCTTAATATCATGAGGCAAGGGACGGACACAAGTGGTGCACTCCATCACTAAATGGATCGTGTTTTGGTTCGAGTGGAATTAAGACATCTAACTAATTGGGAGCTATAATGTGTAGCTAGATACCGCTTATAGCTTGTGATATTAAGCTCTTAATATCACTGCCAACTTAGTTTAGATCCTCCCATAGGTCACACCGCAAAAACCGTGAAACAAGAAGCTTGATTTTTGGTTCATATGATGTGTCGGGTTTCTTATAGAAAATATGACACATGTGGTGAACAAGTAAAATCAATTATGTTGTGTATAAACATAATTAGAATCATGATAAATTCATATGAGATGCATATATTATGGGGTGCAATAATTTATTGTTGCATAGGATAATACATTGCATAAGTTGTGAATTTGCTAAAACCCCTTAAGTTCAAATTTTGTTGGAAATAAATCCAAAATTTGAAATAGGCAAAATCGGGTAAAAGTTCGGTAATCCGTTGAGGTTCGGTCGACCGAAGGATCTATGGATCGGTCAACCGAACGTGGAACGGATAATCGTAATTGATTGACCGAACTTGACCAAAGTGCCTGGAGCTTTGGTACGGTGTACCGAACCAGAAACGGTCGACCGAACAATGTCAAGTTCCGATATTTTCGGTTAACCGAATAGCACTCGGTCTTGGACGAGAATTGGTCCGATCGGTTAAGGAGAATTTTTCTCCTTAAGATTCGGTCATCCGTCACGTACTCGGTTAAACGATCGTGACAAATTCGGTTAACCGAGTGGGACTCGGTAAACCAAACAGCGGTCGATTTTCTGCCTTTGATTATTAAGAGATTAATTTGATTGATGGTTGGATTAGCTCCAAACTTGGTCAAACGTTTTGTGGGTGCATGTAATGCATTAAGGAATTAATTTATGAGAGAAAATGTAAACAAAAACGTGGCTAAAGAATAACCATTATTAAGAGTAAGATTGGAACCTATAAATAGGTCCTTATTCTCCCTAATTGGGTTACACAATTCAATAATTATTTTCTCTCTTAATTCACCACAAAAACCCACGAAAATTCTCTTAGTTTTCTAAGTCTTTGGAAGGAAAAATCTCAGAGGCTAAGGAAGGGGTTTGTAGCTAGATTCTAAGCTTGTTTGGAGATCGATTGGCTAGCTCCTTTCTCTCCAACCTTGTTTAGGGTTTCGGTGAACACTAGGAGGCATCCGACGCAACGAGAAGCGAAGATTGGCTTCCTCAACATCTCTGAAACGTCAAGAAGTTTTTGAGAACTTCTAGGTATGAATTTCAGAGTCCCTTTGTGTTTGTTTTAATAGAGTTTTTGAAACTAGTTTGTTAAAACAAACCGATGCATGCAATAAATTCTAGAAAATTGAAAATTGATCCTTATTATACATAAAATCCATTAGATCCTGAAAAGACTAAAAAATGGATAAAAGCAAGCATTAAGCTTAAAGACCCTAATACTGTAATCAAGGTTAAACCCATGAAATACATTCCACAGGATCGAGAAGAATTTGCCAGACAAATTCATGAGCTTCTGGATATGAACATCATCATACCCAGTAAATCTCCTCATATGTCTCCAGCCTTCCTTGTAGAAAATGAAGCTGAAAGAAGAAGAGGAAAGAAACGAATGGTAGTCAACTATAAGGCTATTAATGATGCCACCATAGGAGACAACCATAACTTACCCAACAAAGATGAGTTACTAACCCTCATTCGTGGTAAAAAGATATTCAGTTCTCTTGATTGTAAATCCGGTTTTTGGCAAGTATTGCTAGATAAAGATTCACAATTATTAACTGCATTCACCTGTCCACAAGGACATTATCAATGGATCGTGGTCCCTTTTGGATTAAAACATGCACCATCCATCTTTCAAAGGCATATGCAGAACGCATTTGGAGCCTATGAAAAATATTGTTGTGTTTATGTAGATGACATTCTAATCTTTAGTGATAATGAATCTGACCATCTAAAACACATAGCCATAGTTCTTAAAAGATGCCAAAATCTAGGTATAATTTTATCAAAGAAAAAGGCACAGATCTTTAAGACTAAGATTAATTTCTTAGGACTAGAAATTGATCAAGGAACGCACTGTCCTCAAAACCATATTCTGGAACATATTCATAAATTTCCTGATAGAATTGAAGACAAGAAACAACTACAAAGGTTTCTAGGTATTTTAACCTATGCTTTTGATTACATTCAAAAACTTGCAGCTTTGCGTGCACCATTACAGGTCAAGCTCAAGAAGGACATTCCTTGGGAATGCAAAGATTCGGACACCAGCTATATTAGCAAGGTAAAAAAGAATCTTAAGAGTTTTCCAAAACTCTACCATCCGCTACCGGATGATAAGCTTATCATTGAGACAAACGCCTCTGGTGAATTCTGGGGAGGAGTTCTCAAGGCAGTTAATTCCAATCAAGAATTAATCTGTAGATATGCTTCTGGTAACTTTAAAAATTCATTCCAATGAAAAGGAATATCTTGCAGTTATTTGAGTTATCAATAAATTTTCTATTTATCTAACTCCAGTCAAATTTTTGATTAGAACAGATAATAAAAAATTTACTTATTTTCTTCGTATTAAGTTACAGGGAGACAATAAGCAAGGAAGACTAGTAAGATGGCAGCAATGGCTATCTCGCTACACTTTTGATGTGGAACACATCGAAGGCGTCAAAAACTGTCTGGCCGACTTTTTGACAAGAGAATACAACTCATAATAAATACCATCCTTTTTACTAATTGGTTGATTATGTTACAGGAAAAAGGAAGCTCAGAAGGCTATAAATACTGATGACCTTGCAAGGTAATCCTCACAACTCATCATCTTCCTACCACCAAAAACACTTCTCAAGGCATCAACCAACCTTTCAATGAGAGAATTAGAAAAAGCCATAGGCTTCAGAAAACCACCCTACAAATGAGTGAGTTAGAAAAGCTTCGGCTTCAGGAGTGCATACTCCTTCAAGAACTTGAGCTTGTACGCAACAAGATCAGGTATGTAAGTCTTTGTGAAAAGACTGAACAACAAAAGGTTATTTCTGCACCTTCCTTGGAAACTCGGAAAGCCGAAACTAGTCCTGAGCAAACGGTTCCAGGTAAAGACTCAACAAATCCGTTGAAGGTTGATGTTTTACCAAAAAACATGACAGAGGTACAGACCTCATCTACGTTGGTTAAACCTTCAGACTTTATTCTGAGACCCAACGGGGGAATTCAAATCCCAATCAAATCTAAAGAGCAATCTTTAGTACTTTCGCAAGAAAGAACGAGCGTTCAAAGCTCAAAAAATTATTATGTTGTTTATAACGGTCCTAATCCAGGTATTTTCACCACTTGGGAAATGACAGAAAAAGCAACCAAAGGAGTCTCTGGGATTAAACACAAAAGGTTTAAATCCTTCCTTGAATCAAAGGTCTCTGCAGATATTTATACCAGAGCAGAATTCAAACCACCTCTTGAACTAATCAGTTCAGATAATGGTTTAAGACCCTCTTATTCTGAGGCGCTTACAATGCCAAAGAAGAATTCAAAAGCAGTACTTGGAAAGGTAAAATCAGTTCTGCAGAATATTGAAGAGACCACCGACACCAGTTATTCTGGCTTCAGGTATCTTTACAAGCTCGGAAGAGAAGCAACTGAAGTAAGTTTTGTCGAAGAGAAATTCTTCACAGTGGACAAAAAGAACCTCAGTCTCTTTAACTTCTATCAGAATGCAAATCCAGAGATGGTTTTTGAAGCTTTCTGTTATAGATTATTAGCTTTGGTTTATCCTGCTAGTAATTTAATAGAAATTTCCAGATTTCCCGCTGAATTCAGGAAAGCAATAAAGAATTATCGAAGCAAGTGCATGAAAGGAAGCGATAGAGAAATCTATCTGAAAATCCAGAGCACAGTGCCCTTTTGGGATGAAGAAGACGAACCCGTGCAACCTTATCACTTGGTTCAAATCGGAATGGTCAAACAAAAAGTCTACAATACCAGTAAGGTATGGACACCAAGCTCGAGAAGGAGGATCTTTTCGATATTGCCAGTCAGAAATTACTTATCTTAATTGATAAGGTATTTGACTACAGCAGAGATGACAAGATCAGAGTGAATCTCGCCACCTCAAACTGCCTAGTACTCTCTTATTCCCACATGGAAATAAGTATTGAAGACTATGCAAAAATTCAGGCCTTCCAGAAACAACTTGTTAGCAAACACGTGTTCGGACGCCACTACTCTTCTTTATGTCAAAAGATAAGGAAGAACCTAGAAAAGAGAGGGATTTTGGACGAATGCTCTAAGTGCTCCACTAGCTTTGTCAGTGCGCCTTTTCCAAAAGAAGACATGACAAAGAAAGGAAAAGAAGTGGAAACCGCACCGACAACTTCCACATCATCCACTACCTCTTCCACTTCGGAAAGTAGCCGACAAAAGTAAAGTTAACACTTTACTTTAAAAAAGCAAGATTCCACTTTGATGAACCAATGCGTAAGCAATGACGCATGAAGGACTCTTCAAATGTAGTATAAATTAGCAAGTTCTCATTTGTAAGGGGCATCGAAAAAACAAGCCCCATTTTTTCTCTCTCTCTCTCTCTCTCTCTTAATATGTGTGAGTAGTACCCATATAGGGGAATGTAAGGAGTGTTGTAAGGACCCATACCAGGTCCTCTGTAATCTGCTTATACATGGAATAAAATAGTAAGTTTGATCTTAAGTCGAAAGCTTGAATGTCTGGTTCTGAATAGTCCTGGAGGCTAGTACCTAGTGAGGCAGGAGGCCGTTTTTGGGAACGCTTGGATTGAACATTGGCAGGACGGCTGAAGCAAGAAGAACAAACACAGGTTCTATTCCATCATAATCACCTTACAGAAAGGCAGGTATGCACTTTACTTCACCTTACAAAGTACCCTATAGTCTTAAAACAGTTTTCAAGAAAAAATAATAATTTGATAATTTTCTTTACAAATGACTAGAAATTTAGGACCTTTTAATCCTATCAATAATCAGAATCATTTGGAATCTGAACAAAGTAAAATAAGTCTTATTTCCATAAGCCTTAGCAAGTCAGTCAGACTACACTTAAAACTTAATGAACTTTAAGTGTCCGACCGCATCTCGTTCCGTACCTTGGTATCAGAGCCATGTTTGTTTAAATGAATAATTTAAATAACAAAGAACATCCTGAAGAAAATCTTGATGAAAATAAGATTAAGTGAAGGAATTACAGGAAGTTGTCGGTGCGGTTTCCACTTCTTTTCCTTTCTTTGTCATGTCTTCTTTTGCAAAAGGCGCACTCACAAAGCTAGTGGAGCACTTAGAGCATTCGTCCAAAATGCCTCTAAACCATATTCTGCCAATGGAATAGACCACTTTTGACCAGCGAGGCTGGTTTTCTGGTTCATTGCGAGGAACGCGTCGGGTGCGCCCGGCAGGCATGGCTGGTGGAGTCATTGCCCTTCTGATGCATTTCGTGCACTTATTTTCTGCTCGGTTGTTGCTAGTCTTAGTTAGACTTCTTGCATGTGTTATTTTTATTTCATTTATGTTTGGCTGAGGCATATTGGGTTTTCTTAATTGAAAACTCACGCATTTGTTTATGCGGTGCTTGCAGGTATTTAGGTTTCCACAGGGCAGACTGGACGAGTAGTTGAAGATTCTGTACACGAGGGACATGTCGACCATATTCTTCAGTTTGTCTTTTGCTTCTGCATTATTTACGATGTATTTCCCTTGAACTCGATGTAATGTATTTGACCTTCTTACCATATATGGATATTCTCTCACTTTTCAGTTATGTTTTATGTTAGTCTATCAATGTATGATCTCTCTACGTATTGTCGCGTCGTTGTTTGGTCTGTCTTTTGTAACTCCTTCGGTCATCACGGAGGTCTCGGATCGCGACACTTGAGTTGGTTCCCAGTGTGCGTGCCCGCGAGATCGGGGGTGTTACAAATGGTCTTGGCTGATCTCCATCAAGCTCAGGCGTGCCCTTGCTGATCAGGTATGCCTCTAGCCCTTAGAATATGATATAGTGGTGGGTGTTGGGCGGAATGCTGCTCAATACCAGTGGTTGGTCGGTCATGAGGGCTAGGGTTTGCACAACAAGAGTGCCACCGATCGGGTACTGTGGTACAACTCTGGTCTTCAGTGGCTTACCGTGCATTTTCTCCCATAGCACGTCCCCTCCTCCCTATTTCACTTGGTGGTTTGATGGATAAATCAGGAGGGAGGAGGCTGAGTCATGGAGAGCATGTCGGGTAGGGTGTTGCATGCATCTTACGTGAGGTGCAACTCACTCGTGAGGTTTGATTTTGAGATTTTTTGGTGGTTCTGTTATTATGTTTATCATGCTGTAGCATAATCATTCTTCTGGTTGTGTTATTGATTTGTGATTTTTCTTATTGGCATGATTTCATGACTCATTATGTATATATATAAGTCATAAATCATCATTGGTTTCAGATCTGGTGTTTATGCGTGATTTGTCAAAACTGTCCAGATTTTCATGCAAGAGGAGCTTGCTAATTTTATTCCTTATACTCATGTTTTGATTCATGATTTCGTCCAGACTTTATTACATACATTGTTACTGATTTAGATCACCTAATCTTGCATAATTTCGTGACTTGTTACGTGGAAAGTTCATAAATCATCTCTGATTTCAGATCATGTGTTCTGCGAGATTCAGCGATTCTGTCCAGATTTCCTTGCATGAGGTGCTTGCTGATTTAGATTTTATATTCATGTATGGTTTCATGATTTCGTTCAGACATTAGTTACATGAAGTTTTACTATTTTAAATCACCTAATCTTGCTTGATTTCATGACTTGTTACGTGAGTAGTTCATAAGTCATCACTGATTTCAGATATTATATCTATGCGTGGTCTAGCTAATATGTTTATATAATGCAGCAGGACTCATTCTGATTTTAGTCCAGTAATGATTGATACAAGTATATGCTCTGATTTGACAATTCCCTAAGTATATATTCATGACATCTCATCTGAGAATAAGTGGCATATTTCCATCTAGATGTTAATGCAACCGGTATAGATGCATGTATCGACTTGAATGTTGCTATGAGTTTATAAAGTATGATTTTATACCAATACTCTTAGCTCTTGAGTATGATCTCGTTTTCGTATGACTTATCTGATATATCTTGTTATGCTCACACAAGAGACGAAATCAGTATCCACCTATGATCTATGCTATACATCCTATGACGTTTAGTATCACTAGTGCAGAATGCAAAATAGACGTCGGATATCAAAACATCTGACGTCTATAGGTATAGATGTCGAATATTCAAACATCCGACGTCTATAGGTTTGTATAAACGTCAGTTTTTGTAGTATAACTGACGTCTATACCTCCTGAAATAGGAAAAATAATTTCTATTTATTTTTTGCGATTTATTTCGTATAAGAATTTATGTGAATTATTTGGAGATTGAAAAATAGTTACATCAATGTAACTATCTCATGTGTGTTGATGTACATATGTGTGTTTATGGCCATATGTGTTGAAGTTTAGTCCGACATTGGTGAAATTAATTTGTTGGTGGAGTTGATGTACTCCACCCCTCCTTTAGTTCTAAATGAGAGTTGGGTACCACACTACAAAATGCAAGTGAGATATATATATTTAATGGTCAAAAGATTGTCACTTGGGGCACTCTCTATCTATCCAATACTCAAAGCCAAATCCTCTTCATCTTCAAGCCCTCAATCCACAATACTTAAGCCAAAACTTCAGTACTTGCATATCCCATTCCATATCTATATCCAAGTGTGCTCAAGTATATAGTGTTAGTTAGATTGTGATTCCATCTCCATATTTAAGAATCACCAAAGAGTTGTAAAACTTCGAGGAAGCTCCCTCTCGGGTTGTGAGAGGAGACACGAGCGAGGTGAGGTTGTTTGCGAGGCTCGGTGGTTGTAAACGGCGTTGATCTCGGCCCGGAACGGAGATCGGTTAGTGGAACCATAATCGAGGCTCAGGGGATCGAGCGAGGCTTGCGAGGAGGACTAGGACCAGGGTGCGGTGCTGAACCTCTCTAAACTCCGTTGCAATTTGTGGTTTGCAATTGTCTCTTCCCTTAATCCCTCAATTAGTATTTTTAATTCCGTAATTATCTAGTGATTAGAGGGTCGTAGATCTTAACACATATTACCATTCGTTGATGTAGGTTAACACCGACAGATATCGAACTGTCGGTGTTACATGCGTTGGTGATTCTCTACTCCAACGGATAGACGTCGCGGGTGTTACGTTTGGCACGAAATTTTCCACCAAAATATTTCACATTGTTTCGTCGCATCGAAGAACACCAACAATGTAATATCGATAGTTCGGTCAGTGATCTACACCGACGGCTAGATTCGTCGGTGTACATTATAGCGAGTAAACACAGTTTGATGGTTGGACACCTACACGATGGATATGTGCCGTCAACAATAAATATCAGTATGTTATACGATAGATATGTACCGTCGATATATGTCTACCAACAAACGTCAGACACTTCTTTGACGGATACATGTCGTCGGTGTATGCCCACCAACAAACGTCAGAACCTACACCAACATATCATTTTCCGTCGGTTAAGTCATGTCTACAACCCGAAAGAGCATATTTCTCTTCTGGGTTCCGACTTTCCCTGTTAAAACTAAATTATCATCACAATTTATTCATTATCACAATTCATTTATTAGTCATCAAACATTCATACATCACAACTCAAACATCTAAACACAAGAAGTCATATATATTGATTCGTCTCAAAACAATACAAACACAAAAGTTGTATATTCATTAAAATTAATATTTTAATTCACTAAGTAAAACAAAGTTCGGCAATGACAATAGACAGAAAATAGAAACACTAAGTTTTCAAACCTCCTGTGCCTACTCCGCTCGATGGATCGTGATCGTTATCTCGACTTGGCGGCGGAGGTGGTGTGCAAAAATCCTGCATGATTAAAACATTGTACATTAAGATTATAATGCATATAAACTAACTTAGTAAATATAATACAACTTATTAAATTACAAATATAATACCTGAGGATTATAACACCCCTTTGCCATCAAAAACTCGATCATCCACTGCATGTTTGCGAGCTTGTTTTTCGTCTCCGCTAGCTCACTTTTCATCATCTTCATCTCCTGACCTTGCTCAATCTGCTCTCTGGTGCCACTCTCTACTTAGGATGGCGTCCTACATGGTTTGTACATGTCAGTTGGGGTGACGAAACTGGAGTACATCCTCACACATCCGTGCTAGTCGTCGAGAAGAGTCCTGACCGGATCCTGGGCGGCAACCACCAAATTGATAGAGCCCTGAGAGTTTGTCTCAGCGGGTCCTCGTAAAGCTTATAATTGTTGCTAAAAGAAGAAAATAATTCACAAATGAATGTATCAAACAACATCAACTATTTCAAAACTAATAATAATCTTAAACTTACAATAATGACCGCCACTTCGGGGAGTTTCTTGTCTGTATGGATCAGGAGCGTCCAGGGTTTTTGCAATCTACAATATCATTGAAAACAACAATCGTTTCAGTTTATATTAAAAAGTAGTGAATCTATGAGAATTTTAAAAAATTAAATAATATCTCACTATTTTCTACCTATGTCGACCACCAATTTGGTACCACTGATGTGGTATGACTAAATTTTCCATGTTTGATTGTTAGTCTCACTCTTCTTCTACATCACCAAATAAACCAAATTGTTATTTTTTTCAGTCATTGATAATAAATTAACTAAAAACTTAATATATTTGGACCAAAAGTCCAGCAGAGTAGACCAATCCTCCACAAAATATGTGGCGGTCTAGCTACCAATCTTGCCTCTCTAATCTCCATATCCGTGACGTGAAGGTATAAGTGATACTTGTTTTCCGTCCATTTGGTTCAGATACCTCATAATTTTTGTTCTGAACCCCTCTAGAACTGTCCACTATGACTGTGAAAACAAATCAAATTAGTTTTCAATTAAAATTAATACTAATATAACTTAAGTACGTATGTAATATTACCATTAATTGTTGTCATGCCACACATCATTGTCCTTTTTTGGCACCAATCTCCAATCCGAATAACGAGGATGCAATACTTGTGTCCTCCTGGCTATCGTCTCAATGAAATTTTGGAAGCGTTCAGTTTTTTCCCCTTTCGGTATGCCTTCCGGTGTGAACTTGATCTCATTCTGAATTGTAGAGCTCCAATCCTCCAGAAGTTGTGTGGATCCACGACCCTTACTCGTACTTGCTGCAACAAATGCTGAATTGCTAGGAACGTCTCCAGTATCGGCTGCTCCGTCGGCTATGTGTGGGGTATCCTCCACCTAACGTCGTTGAAGTCGCTGCCTATTATCGTCTCCCTTAGGGTGCAGTGGTGAATACTAACGTCTCGTCATACCTAAATTCTGAAGAAATTTAATTTATCATCAATTGCATAATAAAATTTATAAACTACAAATATATTCATGCATATATTGGGTTTGTCATAACATTTGTTATCGTAGATGCATGTTAAAGTGCAATTCCCTCACGGTGTACTACTCCACCACTCATTCTACCTCGTCTAACAAAATCAAGCAAATTGATATCATCTAATTCAACTCTATCTTGTACAAGCTTTCCTCGCCCATACTCAGGGACTTCAGATGCTTTGTCCTCCATGCTATATAAATCCATACGTAACATTCAGAAAATGATCAACCAATGGTCTTCGCTTTCTCTTTCTTGGGTTCTGCAACATAAAATAGTTGCTCCACTTACGATGCAAATACAAATGTATTTTTGGCTTCAGAAAATTATTCGCGTTCACCAACATGAACCCATATTCGTCACTTCTAGTGTATTGTCCCAGCCTAGAACGGCCTACCACTCGCACTTGAACAAAACATATTTCACATCATCGTATAGTATTGAAGTTCGATTATGTCTTGCAATACACCAAAGTAGTTGACTGGTGCACAGATGGGATTGTTATCTCGTGCTGTTGAGTAACTTTCTGTTGGTGCGTTCACAAACACTCCAGAATTTTGAGTTTTTCCTTTGAACTTGCGTTTATTTATGCAAAACCAAAACTGATTGACGATATATCCTGAATATTTCCTTGCCACGGTGTTCGGACCTCGAAGAAGTGCTTCAATTTCAACTCTCTCACTATTTTCATTTCAACAAATCACTAAATTTCTTAGTCGTGCATTTGATTGTTGTCTTCAATTACGATGTAGTCCTATTCCCATGAAGGCATTGTTTGACCGACGTTTTTTGTCGGTGTCTATAAGAATATTCGTTAATGTATATTAGCATCGACGATTAATTTATTCTGTCAGTGGAAATGTACCTCCACTGATGGAGAATTATCCGCCGGTGAAACCTATTTTGTAATTGTTAATTGAAAATCATAAGCATAAGTTATTGCATAATCACAATATGTGCCTTCGTATATTGGATAATGTGCCTGAAGCACACGTTACAAAGCATCGTGAAAGAAAAAAATGATACACAGTTGAAAAACAAATTGTGCAAATATGAAGTAATTAGAGAGTTAAATGATTCTCAAACGAGTTATCATTTGTATTCATTATGGGTATCGACATTGATCTTGTATTTTGATAACTTAATTGACATTTACTAGTGCAGCCGCCTATAGACATCGACCCATAGACGTTGGCTGTATAAATAGCCAACGTCTATAGGTATAGGGACACGTGGGATGAAAATGTTAAATCCAAATGGCGAGTACTTAATGACAACATATTTTTATGTGTTGTGCAATTCTAATGAAGTTCAACCTTACCTAAATGAACGCATGAAGGTTCTAAAGGAAAGAAATCATTTATGGTGTGATCAAGAAGTAATAAATAGTCACAATAAGAATTTCATCTCTTGGTTAAAAAATGTGGCTTACAATCATGATGTTTCTGAGACAATACAATGATTGGCCTACGGTCCGCATTTGGCTGTTATAAGTTAAAGTGGCTATGATATCAATGGATATTCATTCTACATAGTCTGTGAAGATTCCAAAAGTGTTGTTCAGAATAGTGGCGTCACCTTAATAGCAGAGTCTTTGCATGTGTCTAGTTCTAAAGACAAGAATTCGGTATACACCGACATGTCCTATTACGGTGTAATTGAAGACATATGGGAGCTAGACTTTGTTAAATTCAAAGTACATGTATTTAGATGCAAGTGAGCTTATAATAAAAGTGGAGTTCGAGGGATGACTCGGGGTTCACTTTAATTGATTTTTCAAAAGAAGGATATAAAGGAGAACCTTTTATTCTCGCTTCCCAAGCGAAACAAGTCTTCTATGTGGCTGATCCATGTGATAAGAAATGGGCAGTAATTCTAGAAGGGAAGAAAAAAATTGTATCAGATAGTCTTATCGAGTATGAAGAGACACCACCTTTCTCTAAGCAAGCACCTGAGTTGAACTCAGTAGACGAGGAATAAATGTTGAGACTTGTATGTTTAGAGATGACCACGGTGAAGGTATATGGATTGAAAATCCATTAAGAAAAAAAACCTCGTAAAGGTGCAAAAGATTAGACAACATCATAATAACCATTTAATGTCTTGATTTTACTTGTTAATGTCTTGAGTTTACCTTTTATAGTATCATGGCTCCGAAAAAGAAACTCACTCCATCAGAGTGTGAAGGCTCAAAGACTTACAGTCACGAGTTTCTTGCCTCATGAAATAATTCATGGGGAGAAGAAATAGAGACGGTAGAGTTCCAATCCAGTTTGATGGCTATCTTGAGCCAATAGGAATATTGTCTGATAACTGGAAAAGTTATTTGGGTAGCCTAGCGAGGGCCAAAGTTGACATTTGTTTGTCGAGTTGGGCCGATGTTGATGAGAAGTTGAAGGGCACAATATGGGATGACATGCAAGTAATGAGTCCATTATAAAATTCTTTAGTTTTAGTCAAACTTTTGAGATATATAAAGTTGTTAACGTGTTGTAGGCAACTTTTGAGTTCCAATCCACTGACAAGTTGAAGACAAAGTGGATGACATACATGTCGGTTCGTTGGAGGGACTTCAAAACAAATTTAACAAACAAGTACATATTCGGAGACTACCGGGATAGAAATACATGCGATATCTATAACTTTATCACTCCGAATCAATGAGAGAAATTCAAAAATCAAGAGATAGCCTTAAGTTTGAGGTAACTGAGTTTAATTTAGAATATGAACTTATTAACTTATTAAGTTAAATGAGAATCTAATAAAATTGGTTTTAGGCCATCCGAGCAAGAAACCAAAAGATTAGATCTTCTAACAAGTATCCACATCGTATGTCTCGAGCAGGGTGCCAAAAGTTAGAAGCACAAATGATGGTTGAAAACATTTCCCTGAAGAAACAAGAGGCAATTGACTCCGGTATGAGTGAGGAGCAAACAAGCAACTTGTCTCCTCCTTCTCCCGTCGCTCGTTGTGATTCTTGGAAGAGACCAAGGGTAAACTCCATAGGGGAGTATGTCACAGACGAGTCGCAAGCGATCGACTCGAAGATAGTAAGTTGTATCACTTGTATATGTTCTTAAATCACATTCAGTAATTTTATATTTTTCAATTGTTGGTAACATTTTTCGTGAAACTTTAGGACTCTCTGAAGTTGAGAGAATCCCAAGGCGAATTTGCTTCTGATGGTCAGAATGACATTCTACGCGAAGCCTTGGGAAATGATGAACATCCCGATCGTGGTAGGGAGTAGGGTTGGACTGCGACAATATTATGAAAAGAGTCAACAATCAACTTTGTTGACAACTCATAACAAATGCGAGCAACAAATTGCAGATTTGTAAAATAAATTGCAACTTGTTATGGAGAGATTGGATCGCGATTTTCCTACTTCTCCTACCTATCGTAGGACCGCTTCTTCCTCAGTAACCACTCATCCGGTGCAGCTAGTGTTCAACCTCGAGCGACAATATGATTTCGTGCCTCATTCTCGAGAATTGGCCCTCGTAGGTGGTCCCTCGTTTGGAAAGTTCGAGGATGGATCTAGATGTGCTATATTTGTCGAAGACCATGATCGAAGATTGGTGGGACACGACAAAGTGTATAACATCACCAGACACCATTTCATAGAGGTGGAAAAGGGAGAAGTGAAGGCTGCAGTGGGGAGTTGCTTAGATGCTGGTGCTCTGGTGCCAATTCCGGAAGAAGAGGTTGTTACCTTTGGCGATGCTATCGGTGGGTTTGTAAGGTGGCCTAGTCATTTAGTAGAGCTAAATGACACAACGAGGTACACTTTAATTTTGAAAGACTGTAAATTTCAATTTTGTTAACAATTGTATTTTTAACGGTTGTATATATATATGTAAGGTGTCAAGCCCCCGCAGCAAAGGGTCCAACAACCAACTTCCGATCAACATTAATTTGCTTCCAAGTAGGTGCAAAATGTTGTATCAATGTATGGTAGGTAGGGAATCACAATCCTTAAGTACATGGGATTTGGAGGAGGGGGTTAAAGGGTTGCCTTTGGCTTTATACGTCACCAAAGAGGATGTTATGCAGTTCTTGGCGATGGATTCATTGTGCATCATGATTATCAACGTGCAAGTGAAGTAAGTGTTTTCTTTTGTATAAGATGAAATGTATTGAATAATTTTATTGTAACTGTAATAAAATGTAATTTTTACTCTAGTAGACACCTTTATGACGCCAGAAGGTCAGTCTTTCCCGACGATCAACTATTTGGATTTATCAGTCCATCTACCTATATATACGGGAATGACGATAAATCGGGTCAGCTTGGGACTCTCATGAAAGAAGAAGATAAAAGATATTATCTGCTCCCTTATCATGAGAGGTAAACTTGTTAATTCAAAGTGAAATTTTATTTTGTAATAAACTTCTACTCATATATATAAATATGGCTCATTGGATGGTTGTCGTTGTATGCCCCTCGACTAATTCAGCATATTGGTTTGATCCGTTGGGGTCGAATAAACCAAGAGACTCCATAAAGAAACTTGTAAATCTGTAATTTCGTTCTAATCATCGTGTTTGTAATCCGTGGATTTTTATTAGTATTATTGAATTCATGTTCAATAACTTGTACTACTCAGGACTATGAAGGTTTACAGAACGTTAGGTGACAGGAGAACAACCCCAAAAGCTGGAGTAACATGGCATGGAATGGGAGTAAGTTTTTTCTCCCATTTTTGTTAATTAAGTTAAGTAATGGAGCATATATTTAGCGAATTTATATGTTTTTAGTACCGTAAGCAGACTGGAAATACGGAATGTGGTTACTATGTGATGAGATACATGGAGGAAATCCTCAAATTTGCAATTCAAGACGTATCCCTATCCGAGGTAATATAGTTCGTTATTCAGTTGTATAACTGTAGTTTCATTATCTAGATTTAATATTTTTAACTTGTATTTTTATAGGTCTTCCAAAAGAATAGTGATCCCTACTCACAACAGGAGCTCGATGATACTTGCGACCAATGGGCTCGCTATTTTATCAGAAACATGTTTATGAACTAAGTGGTTCTCATATCACTAACACATTTTTTGTAATTTATTTAGCTAGTTTACTTGTATTACAAACATACAATGATATGCCTTAATATAATCGCATCCTTTTTGGAATGAGAATGCCAAGTGTTTGTGTATGAATGCCATGTGTGTTGAATGATTATGTGTATGTCTTTGTGAATGAATTTGGTGCAGAATGAATGCTTTTCTTGTGCAGGTTGAATGTGTTTGCTATGCGGTGTTTTTGGTGCAGGATGATTGCTATTTTTTTTTGTCCAAGCTTAGGAATAGATGTCGGTTGTTTGTATTAGCCGACGTCTATTCTTTTCAAAAAAGGCATAGACGTCGGCTGTTATATATGACCGACGTCTATACCTAGACAATAGACGTCGGTCCTTGAGCGACCGGCGTCTATGTATATACGACCTATACATAGACGTCGGGTCTGGAGAGTCTTACATCCGACATATATACTACGTATATCCGACGTATATACTCTGTATATCTGAAGTATATTCCCATTTCTACAGTAGTGATGGATCATTATGAGATCTTAAAATTTAAACATGGTATATTAATGTGCATACCTGCTGATATAATTCATCAAATAATTCTCTTTTTATGTTGGATATACATCATTTTATGAATATTCCCCTATTTTACTTGTATGATATTGATTGAAATGTTTCGCATCGGCGATTTTTTTACATAATATTTTTTATTATCACCTCCACAATTTAATGGACTCAAATGAGATTGGACATTTTGATAGATTCATATTACTAATAATATTAAAATATATGAAGCCCTTGAAGGGAGATTTATTTTATTGTCTAATGAAACAATAATATACATAGAGGCACATTTTTTCAGCATTAGGATAGAAAACCAAAAGCTTAAAGAATGCTAAGAAAATGTATTATATTGATCATGGAATTCATAAAAGAATATACGCATAAGTATGATTGAACCTAAAGTTCATAAAATAATTAACTTGCAATATCTAGCAGGTAATTGTCATACTTGTTCATTGATCACAAATGAGTGACTAAGTCTTGTATTACTTGGTATAAAACACAACATAAATTACAGATCTCCACAAGATAAAAAAAAATTAAGCTCAACCAACGCTAGAAGCATGCTAAAACAAATATTATTTGTGAAAATGAAAATAAAAGTTAGTCAGTCATTACACCTCCTGAAGAATAAAAAATGGTAAAATAAAAGCAGCTCACAAATGTAACAATTTCGGGAATACATAATGGTCAAATCCTAGTGTTTTGAGAAACAACGAGTATTTGATTATTATAAAATTACAATCAACTATATTGATACGAGAAAGAAATATAAAATAATTAAAGTTTTCGTCGACGACTAATTCGCCTTTTTAATAGTATGCTAATTCAAGAGAAAATCTAGATCCAGAACATGGTGCTAATTTGCTTTCATAATGTTTGGACCTGTAGTCCTGATTTCTAAAATTATATCTCTGAAGAATATGAATAGAAATTATATTATAATAACATGGTGGTACATTATAAAGCAATTAGTGACACAAGGGTTTTTCATAAGACCCAACATCCATTATGATGTTCCCCATTCTCTCGAAACGTATAGTATTACATTATGTTACTCGATCAGTATGACATGTAAATATAAATATATATAAACATATAAGATATGTTGTGAATGCAAATTTATATAAGTCATTTGATATTGATATTTATTAAAGGACCAAAATGCACAAGGCAAATTACATTGAAAAGATACAATATAATTTATGAAAAGATCACTATATGAACAAACAAAGAGAATGTGTATATCATCTTGAAGAATGATATGAAAGAAACTCCTGAAGAGATTAAACACCCGTGAAATACTTGAATGATAAATTTGTAGGATCTACTAGCCCCTAAACTTAGTCTAAAGGGGGGTGAATAGACTAATTACGGTTTTTAAGATAACTATACCAAATTCAAAGATAAGACAATGATATTTAGGAGAGAACAAACAAACCACTACTCCGGATGTATAGAGGTTTGGATCCAACCACCGGATCTTAGTCCTCTCTTACGAATTGCTCTTACTCGAGCAACTACGCGTCCTCCACTAATCCGATCTCTGTTGCGGGCCGAGATCACGCCTTTACACCACAAGCTTTGCGAACACCCTCGCCTAGCTTGGACCACCTTCTCACAATCCGAGAAGAGCTTCACTCCGGAAGCTTGTACAACTCTTGAAGAATAAAACTTCAGCAACTAATCTTGGGCACTTGAAATGAATGATGCAATCTAGTGATGGTGATTTCAAGTGGGAAGATATGAGCACAAGGGTTTAGAGCACTTAGAGAGTAGTAATGAGATGTTGAGCTTAGAGAAAGATTGGAGACTTTGTATGAGTGTTCTAAGCTCTATTTATAAGCTCTAAACAAGTTCTAGCCGTTGGGATTGAAGTGATGGAAAGATGTGTAAGAAAAACACAAATCAGAAATTGCAGGACAGATTTCTAGCGACAAACGGTCGACCGAATCGCGTTACACGGTCGACCGATTATAAGCAGTGCTTGGTTCGGTCGAACGAAGATGCTAACGGTCGATCCAACTTGGCTCGAACTTAAGTGATCGGTCAAACGGTTTCGAATACCAGTTCGACCGAAACGAGACAGTAGCACTGGGTCTAGAAAAGACTTAAGTTCCGGTCGACCGTGAATAGAGTTTCGGTCGACCGGTTGACATGTTTGATTTAAGACCCGATAACACCTAGTTGAATCGGTCGAACGAGGTAAGTGCAACGTTCGACCGAAAATGCCCAGTAAAAATGAGGCAGGGAAGAATCAAGATTCGGTCGACCGTAAAGGGAAGTCCGGTCGACCGGAACACTAAATCCAAACTTCGGTTAGTTAGGAAAATGTGTATACGACCGTCGGAGTATACGACAAGTATAACGGTCATAATAAATACAAATACGGAAAACAATCGGTCGAACAGATATGAACTTTCGGTCGACCGAAAGTCCCACTCAGAGGATACGTGTCGATAAGAGATAGGCTGAAGGATTTGTATTCGGTAAAATAATTTCTTACTCGACAAGGTGAAACGGTCGAACAGAATGTATGTGTCGGTCGACCGATTTCTAACAGGCAAAAAGCATAGGATGAACGGTCGAACGGATGAGGGAATTTGGTCGACCGTTTGGGTCAAATTTCGTTGCCTGGGAAAGTCTGGTGAAAAACGGTCGAACCAAAAGGTTCTACCGGTCGACCGATTAAGTGCAGTTTTCCTGTTCTTCGGTTCTATTGAGTTTGGTTGAGTTTCTAATGAAGTCTAGGATATATGGAAAATAATGTGAGACTTCTATAAGTGTCCTAAGTGATGTGTAATGCAATGAATCATGAATTTCAAGTGCCAAGTTACATTTGAAGCCTAAATACATGGAATTTAAACTTAGCTACTCTTCAATCTTCATCTTTAATTTAACTCAACCTTGAATCCTGAAATGTTAGATAACACACATATATGCAAGCAATGATATTTCAATTGATACATGTTTTTGAGATGTTGATTAATCATCAAAACGGATTAATGATTATTAGCCAAAAAGCCAACAATCTCCCCTTTTTTGATGATGACAACTTATCAATCTAAATACATGTTTAAATTTGATTTTTGTCATTCACAATCATTATCTAAAGCTCCCCCTATCTTATAGGTCCCCCTATCTTATAGCTCCCCCTATCTATAAGCATGTATTTATTTCTCCCCCTTTGGCATAAACAAAAAGACTTATAAGATAATATGATAAGCAATTTAAGCAATTGAGATATGATAATGGAAGCGAGATTATTAAGCCAAACACATGAGAGACAACAATAAACCATGCATTAAACTGAGAAGTGAAGACATACATAAGAGACACCGTCAAAGGCAAAAACTACTCAAAGTTCAAAACAAAATACAACAATAAGTCAAGGTCTGAACCAACACCATCATAAACCGAAATACAAAGACAATATGAGACACATGCTCCACACAAAAACAACACCGAATCACCCAAGCCTTTGACCACGCAGCAGAGAGGAGAGAGAGTCAAGAGAAGCTTCAATCCGCCCGAGCTGAGCGGATGTGGACGCCTCAAATGCATCGAAGCGAGAAGAAGTGGAGGCCTCGAAAGATTGAACTTTATCCGACAATTGTTGAAAACGATACTGCTCAATGGAAGATGAAGATGACCACTGCCCTTGAGCCCAAGCAGCAGAGTCTCCCTCACCCCACTAGGAGCAAGAATCATGAGGAACATTACGAGGCATCCACCTCGGATCTTCAGAGACCTCTTCTTCTTGTTCTTCTTCGCCTTCTTGTTCGGAGTTAATGTCTGAATCCTCAGCAGAGGAAAGAGGTGGAGAAGAAGGAGCAAGGGACTTCATTTTAGAGAGAGTGGTCTTACAAATAGGAAATTTGTAGACCAAGGAAGGATATTGTTTCATATCGATTTGCCAATGTTCAAACACGGCAGAGAGCCACATAGGATAGGGAAGGTAGGAGCCACTACGATGAGTCATATGCAAGATCATAAAGTTTGGCCAATCCACCAAGATTCCTTTGTAGAGACAATAAATGCACATGAGTGCCATGTTAGATATCTCATTACGATGACCAAATTTAGGAAGGAGATTGTATGAGACGATTTGGGCAAGGATACGAGGAATGGGATGTAAAAGTGAGCCATTGTGTTTGTATCGACCGTTCACTAAAGGAGGTGGAGTGGCATATAAATCGGTGACAATTTTAGCAAGTTCAGTGTTAGGAAGAGCATCGAGAGGATACTCAAGGTAAATGTGGGTGCCCCCTGAATCTAAATGAAGAGCGTCGGATAAAAGGGCGGGTGTAACACTATATTCCTTGCCATTAATCATAGTGGTTAGAAATTGATGATTTTGGACTTTTCGAAGGTTGCAATAAAATTGTTGGACAAGGAATGGATAGTATGGTTTAGATGCAATTTTTGTGAGTAGATAGGTTAATCGATTTGCATCTAAAAGAGGTTTTAACGAAAATGACACGAAATCCGCTACCTCAACCTTCCGACAAGGTATGACGTTGGCAACGGAGAAATTTTCGTCCCAAGCTTTTTGAGCGACATCATCAACGTGGAAGAAGTGAAGCAAGTGTGGTACCGGAGAAGCCGGAGCACGAGAAGAGGAGGGTTGTGCGTCTTGTTTCTTCTTTGAGAGACGCTCGGTAACCCCCTCTTGAGTGGGTCGTTTCTTGGTGATGGTGATTTTTGACCGAACCATTTTGGAGGAGGATAGTGGAGAAGGAAGAAGGTGGTTGATGGGAGTCGAAAGATGGACGGACGAGTGGAGGAGGACGGTTGGAGGTACTGACGATTTTCGGTTGGACGAAAAGAGGACGTCGGTCGACCGAACCAATGCGTGAAAGTTGCTGGGTGATTTTCGGTTGGACAAAAACATATACATGGTCGACCGCAAAACTGCTACGGTCGTCCGAAACTCAAACACGGTCGACCGGACACTTAAGTGAACTTAAAGTCAGGTCGATCACACGAGAATCGGTCGAACGAAGTAGAGTAAGTGGTCGACCGAAACACACCAGGGAAACTAAAAAACAACACAGCGAGTGACCGGTCGACCGACAACAATAATGCGGTCGACCGAACGAGAGAAAACTTTGAAAAACTGCTTTGAGAAATAGAAATCCGGTCGGACGGAACTACTCTTTGGTTTGACCGAAAAAGGTTTGAAATGCCCAATTTTGAAAAACACCCAATAATTCGACAAACATTTGGAAGGAAACCACAACCAAGTATCAAAATTCGACAACATCACATGAAATGTTCAAGTTATACGTCATTTAAGTTGCACATGCCTAGATTTAGCCTTATATGAATGAATTGATCAACGTTTAAAGGTTTTGTGAAGATATCCGCAAGTTGATCATTAGTGGGAACAAATATTAGCTTAATGTCTTCCTTTGTTGCATGATCTCTAAGAAAATGATGTCTAACCTCAATGTGTTTAGTTCGAGAATGCAATATGGGATTTTTCGAAAGATTTATTGCACTGGTATTATCACATAATATAGGAGTAGTTTGAAACTCAAGTTTCAAGTCTTTGAGGGTTTGTCTCATTCACAAGACTTGTGCACATGCACAACCGGTGGCAATGTATTCGGCCTCGGTTGTCGACAATGCAACACTATTTTGTTTCTTACTGAACCAAGAGACAAGCGATTTTCCCAAGAATTGGCAAGTGCCACTCGTACTTTTACGATCTAAAATGCAACCGGCATAGTCGGCGTCACTATAGGCAACAAGATCAAAAGCTCTAGTCTTGGGGTAAAACAAACCAAATTCTTGAGATCCTTTGAGATAGCGAAAAATACGTTTTAAAGCATTGAAATGAGATTCTTTAGGACAAGCTTGAAAACAAGCACACAAACACACGGAGAACATAATATCCGGACGACTAGCGGTAAGATAAAGTAAGGATCCGATCATACCTCGATATTTCTTGATATCCACCTCCTTGCCATTTTCATCTTTGTCTAGCTTAGTGCTAGTGCTCATGGGAGTGTTGTGTGGCTTGCTATCTTCAAGACCAAAGCATTTTAAAAGCTCTCTTGTGTACTTTGCTTGGTATATGAAGTTCCCATCTTTAGTTTGCTTAATTTGAATTCCGAGGAAAAAGTTTAGTTCACCAATTAAGCTCATCTCGAACTCCCCCTGCATAGACTTGGAAAATTCTTTGCAAAGACGCGGGTTACTTGCACCAAATATTATATCATCAACATAGATTTGTACCACTAGTAAATCATCATCATATGTTTTAACAAAAAGAGTGGTATCCACTTTACCCACCCAAAAACCTTTGTCGATTAAGAAGTTCTTTAATCGCTCATACCAAGCTCTAGGAGCTTGTTTGAGGCCGTAAAGAGCTTTCTTAAGTTTAAACACATGGTTTGGGTAAGTTTCATTTACAAATCCGGGGGGTTGTGCCACATAAACTTCTTCATTTATAAAGCCATTTAGGAAAGCACTTTTAACATCCATTTGAAATAATTTTATGTCCATGTAAGATGCATAAGCTAATAACATGCGAATGGCTTCCATTCGAGCGACGGGGGCATAAGTTTCATCAAAGTCTATACCCTCCTCTTAGCGATAGCCTTGAGCAACGAGTCTAGCTTTGTTTCTTATTACATTCCCATCTTCGTCAAGTTTATTTCGAAATATCCATTTAGTTCCAATAACCGTTTGGTTAGAAGGTTTTTCAACAAGTTCCCAAACATTATTTCAAACAAATTGATTTAGCTCTTCATGCATAGCCATTAGCCAAAATTCGTCATTACATGCTTGTTCAACTGTCTTAGGTTCTAATGAAGAGATAAATGCATAAGAATCACAAACTACATGTGCTTTAGATCGTGTCGTCACACCTTGAGAAACATCTCCAATCACAAAGTCCTTCGGATGATCCTTTCTACAGGTCCAATCCTTAGGAAGATCCTCCACGTCCTCTTGTGGAAAACTTGGAGGCTCTTGATGAGACTCAAGAGGAGCATCTTGTGATGATACATGTCTAATTATATCCATGCAATCATCATCAAGAGAGGAGTTATCTACACAAGCTAACTCGTCAAAATTAACGTGTAGAGATTCCTCAACACAACTTGTTCGTTTATTATAGATTCTATATGCTTTACTCCTATCGGAATACCCTAAAAAGATAGCCTCATCAGATTTTGCATCAAATTTATCCAAGTTGTCTTTAGTATTGAGGACAAAATATTGAGACAAAAGCTTTAAAATATGAAATTTTAGGAGTCCGGTCATGCCAAAGTTCAAACAGAGTTTCCTTTAAAATAAGTCGAATGAGAACACGATTCAACACATAGCAAGAGGTATTAACGGCTTCGCACCAAAAATATTTCAGAAGTCCTTTTTCCACAAGCATTGTTCTTGCCATTTCTTGAAGAGTTCTATTTTTCCTCTCAACTACCCCATTTTGTTGAGGAGTGCGAGGAAACGAAAAATTGTAGTCAATTCCATATTTTGCACAAAACTTTTGAAAGGATTCATTTTCAAATTCTCCTCCATGATCACTACGAATAGTGATTATGTTAGAATCCTTTTCTCTTTGAACACGTTTGCAAAAGCTTTTAAATCTTTCAAAAGCGTCATACTTGTTAGCTAAGAACAAAACCCAAGTGAATCTCGAAAAGTCGTCAACAATCACAATGCATATCTTTTCCCTCCTAGACTTACGGTCCTTGAGGGTCCAAAAAGATCTAAGTGTAAAAGCTCGAGGGGTTTTGAAGTTGACACCACATTTAGAGATTTAAAAGAAGATTTAAATTGTTTTCCAAATTGGCATGCATCACAAAGTTTGTCCTTTTTTAAATCAATTTTTGGTAGTCCTCTAACCAATTCAAGTTTGGATAATTTGTGCAATTGTAACATACTAATATGTCCCAAATGGTTGTGCCATAACCAAGCTTCGTCATGTGAGGCAACTAAGCATGTTTCAACACCTAGGTTTCTAAGATTATCAACATGCACAATGTAGATGTTATTAGATCTATATCCATTAAAAACAATTTTCATGTCATTTTTAGAGATGATATGGCAAGTGTGTTTGTCAAATACAACTAGAAAATTCTTATCGGTTAATTGACTAACACTAAGCAAGCTATGTTTTAACCCATCTACTAATAAAACTTTTTCAATGTTAGGAGTAGTAGAATTACCAACATTGTCGATGCCGACAATGTGTCCTTTAGCATTATCTCCAAATGTGACGATTCCTCCCTTCTTAGGCTTTAAGTTGGATAAAACTTGGGAGTCTCCCGTCATATGCCTCGAGCACCCGCTATCGAGAATCCACTTCCCCTTTCTCCTTGATTTTATCTACAATCAAAGAAACAAGTGAAGACTTTGGTACCCAAATTTGTTTGGGTCCTTGAGGGTTAGCTTTTGGTACCCAAACTTGAGTAGTCTTAGGTACCCAAACATTTGAATAATTTGTTTTCTTAACAAGAGAGTTATTCATTTTAACAAAGTAGGAAGTGGGTTTCTTTTGTTTACCTCCCTTATAGCCTAGACCATGTTTTGTTAGAGATTGAGTTTGAGTTCCAAGAAGCATGTCAAGCATCTTTCGACCTAAGGTGAATTTCTCTAAGTCTTTCGTGAGTTGCATATTCTTGGCAATGAGATCTTCATTTAGATGATTATCTTTTGTAGATTTAATAATTGAAATCTCATCATTTAGAATCTCAATTTCTTTGGTTAGCATATCACATTTGATAGATTGATCTAGATTCACTTTTCTAGCTAATTTGTTTTTATGACAAATCATTTCATAACGCTCGGCAAGTTCATGAAAAGCATCTAACAAATCATCATAAGGGGGTATTTCATTTAGGGATACCTCATCGTCGTCGATTTCCACCACGTGAGGTTGATCACTCGTCTTTGGTGATGGAGGAGGGCTCAAGTCGGAATCAACATTAGATGCCATGAAACACATGTGTGCTTCTTCTTCTTGGGAGTATTCGGAGTCGGAGTCCTTTGATGAACTTGTGTCATCCCAAGTAGCTTTGAGAGCCTTTTTCCCATCCTTTTCGCGACGATCCCTTCTTTTGTAATCGTCACGTCTTTTAGGCCTCTCTTCCTTTTCCTTTCGGGGTGGCCTTTCATCTCTATCTTTTCTTGGTCTCTCATCCCTTTCTCTTCTAGGAGGATATCTCCTTTCTTCTCTTCGTTCACGATCCCTAGGCCTAAGCAAAGGGCAATCCTTCTTCATGTGGCTGGTTTTGTTACACTCATAGCAAGTGAATGTCCGAGAGGATTCTCCTCTTCCTTTTGCAAATTTTCTCTTGGAGAGGAATTTCTTGATGTTGCGGGTTAGGAAAGCAACATCTTCATCGGTGTCCCCGTCTTCGATTGCGTCCGAATCCGAGGTTGGTTTTAAGGCAATTTGTTTTTCTTTACGCTTATATCCTTCCTGTTCCTTCTCCTTCTCTCTTCTTTCTACCATTTGGATCTCATACGCCATGAGGCTTCCAATGAGATCCTCCATCTTTAACTTTGAGAGATCTTTGGCTTCTTCAATAGACGTAGTCTTTTTCTCCCAATCCAAAGTCAAGGACCTAAGAAACTTTCGTACCCTATCACTTTCACTCACAACCTTACCAAGGTTCTTCAAAGAGTTAGTAATAAGAGTAAAGCGAGTATGCATCTCGCTAATTGATTCATTCGGTTTCATAGCAAATATTTCATACTTTTGCATAAATGAATCTATTCTAGTTTCCTTAATGGATGATCTGAAGGGAATGTGTTCTAAAAGTTTTACTTTTAAATGTCAATTATTATGAATTGAATGAGAAATCATTTTGTTCCTTGTTTATGTTATTCGTCTTTTAGAAGTGTTAAGGAAGAGGCTCTTGGTCCTTAACCGTAGAGCTCTAAAAGATATTGGTTTACATAAAACAAAAGATATTCGCAATCATGGTAATTAACATGGGACATTGATTACCGAGTTAAGATTGTCGTGTTGGTCATAGATCATTGTAGCTCTACAAGTGAGTGATGACACGGGTATGCAAAAGAGGAAAATATTACTTTTGTATACCGAATAGACCTAATAAGTAAAATATTATAGGAATGTGTTTCTGTGTCATTAATATTTTACTGTGTCTTTGGTCCTTTGATATGAGACTTATATCCGATCACTTAAGAAATACTTAATTAGATTAGTGTCTTGAGCTATCGATAAGTGTAGTGCAAAGGCATTGGTTGGTTAAGTACAACTTTTGTTGGAGAAGATAGTTAGTCAAAAGACTATCATTGCCCCTCTTAATTGAGTGATGATATTAGTGGGCCCCTTGATAAAGCAAAGTTATAATGTGCACAATGTGATTTGAGTTAACTCACATATTTGTAACTAGCTTAAAGAGATCAAGAAATGAATACTAATACAAAGATGACACAATACTACTTTGTGTGTATTCTTAATATCATGAGGCAAGGGACGGACACAAGTGATGCACTCCATCACTAAATGGATCGGGTTTTGGTTCGAGTGGAATTAAGACATCTAACTAATTGGGAGCTATAATGTGTAGCTAGATACCGCTTATAGCTTGTGATATTAAGCTCTTAATATCACTGCCAACTTAGTTTAGATCCTCCCATAGGTCACACCACAAAACTGGGAAACAAGGAATGGGGATTTTGAGTTCATAAGATGTGTCGGGTTTCATGTAGAAAATATGACACATGGGGTGAACGAGCAAAATCAAGATTATGTTGTGATTAATAACATAATTAGAATCTAAATTAAATTCATATGAGATGTAAATATTATGGGGTGTAATGATTGATCATTACATAGGATAATATGTTACATAAGTTGTGAATTTACTACTAATCCCGAAATGTCAAATTTTGTAGGGGCTAAACCGAAATTTGACAAGTCTGCAAAATAGTGCACAAACGGTCGACCGATTGGAAGTAAACGGTCGACCGATCGGTGCATGGTCGACCGGTGGTGTCCGGTCGACAGAACGCGTCTCGAGCGATAACAGGTGAATTTCGTCTGTTCGAACGGTCGACCGAATGTGATCGGTCGGTCGACCGAACATTGCGATGAAATATTCTACTGTTGAAAACGGTCGACCGAGTCTCGGACGGTCGACCGAAATCGGGTTTGAGCGGTCGACCGGACCTCGCAAACGGTCGACCGATCAGACGGTTTTATGCAGAATTAATTTAAGAATTAATTAGATCATGCATGGAATTGGTCCATAATTAATTTAATACGTGGCTAATATTATTTATTAATAAATAATGGATGGTTAGATGGAATTTTGCATGGGATCATGGGCAAGAGGTTGCACATGAAGAGGTAATTTGGAGAGAAACTATAAATACAAGGTTATCTCATTACCTCCAAAATTAATTCATTATTTTTCTTATGCAAAATATCTCTCCATAATTCTCCACGAAAATTCCTTAATTCTTAAGTTTAGTTTTAGTTCTTCAGAGGTCATCTTCTAAAGGGAACTAAAGAGGGGTTAGTAATTAGATTCTAAACCCAATCGGAGATTGAGAGACTAGCTTCCCTCTCTCCGATCTTGTTTAGAGTTTGGTGAATACTCGGAGGCATCCGGCGCAGCGAGGAGCATCCCAACCGTCTCCGAATCTTCGAGAAGTTTTAGAGAACTTCTAGGTATGAATTTCGGAGCTCCTTCATGTTTGTTTTAATAGAGTTTTTTAAAATAGTTTGTTAAAACAAACCGATGCATGCAATAAATTCTACAAAATTGAAAATTGATCCTTATTATACATGAAAATCCAAAAAATATATATGTATAATTAAACATGAAATCCTACAATGGTATCAGAGCTTAGGGTTCAATTTTCTAATGATTTATGGCTATAAACAAATTTAGTTTACCATCTAGGATTTAAACAATTCGTTTTACCGGTTTTTCGGTCTTTAAATGTTTTGCAGAAATAATTCTTGTAATAATTCGTTTTAAATGTTTTGAATATTTAAAACATGGCATGTAATTATTAGAATTATGATTTAGACATAAGTCTAACTTGCAATAATTTCGTTTTAAGTGTAAACGATTATTTTGTAAGAGAATCAACAAAACCGAAAAACTGCGATTCATCTTTCCATTGGAAATTGGATGGACAGTGGTTCATAATTAATTTTTGAACTATGGATGAATGAAAAATGTTTTTAATGGATTTCAAAATATTTTTCAAAGAATTGTTGAGAATTCTGGATGATTGATAAATTAGATTCTGTAGTTTATAGCAATTGCGAGCATGGATGCTTGAGTTGCTTTGCAGGATTGTGAGTTTATATGTTCCAAATCAGACACTACAAATGTATGTAATTATTATTATACAGGGGCTTATGTATGTAAAAGCCATATTCTCTATTTTCTATCTTTAGAATTGCATTTGCATGTGAGAGGTTTTTACATAGGACTTGCACTAGTTTGTTTTTATCGAATGTGAGGAGCATGTTTATTTTTCTGTAAAATCTACATCTCCGGTGCAAGAGGAAGTCGCCGAATAGAGCATTGATCGAGGATCGAGGATCAGGGATCGAAGATCAAGGATTAAAGGGAACATATAAACTCACGCGATATGGATTGTGTGAATGTTTAATTTCTGTTTTTTTTATAATTTCTGCTATGCATGTGATGAATGGTGAATGTTAGGATGTGTATAAATTTTAATATGCATGATAAACTAAAATTCAAAATCACATGTTGATAAATGAAATTGTCCAACAAAAAATTAAGATTAATTTTTCCTTCTTATTTCATCCACTAGCAGCCATTGATCGAGGGATACTCTGCTCGCCCTTAGCGGGAGATAGCTCCCTCTATCTTTGGGAATAGTGGGAGATATAAAGGTTGTCTGTTGTTGTGCCACAATTAAATATATGAGGTATGTTTCACCCTAGTGAACCCCAAGTATGTTTAGTTGTGAATACAATAGATAAACGTATCTCGTATCAAATGAAAATAAGTTTTCTTAACATTACCTAGAGCCCTCGCTCGGTTTTGGGAAAAAGTTTTTCTTACGAGGATAGGTCGTATTCCCTCATAATTAAAACGACAAGAATCACAAGAGTTTGAAGATGCTAATATTGCTAAAATTCAAAAAGGTTGTGATTAGAAAATGTTTTTCTTACCTTGATGTTGTAATGTATTCGATAGCCCTTAGCTAGTCTATATTACAATTGATGGGATCTTGGATTACTGCATTTACGGGCAAGATTTTATTTGCAGTATTTACATCATATTCAATATATATATGTATGTATGTATTAAAACATAAAATTGGCATTAAAACCTATATAATTTATTTTGTAGAAATGTCAAATATCCAACCAATTGTGCGATCTATGATCGAAAAGAACCCTTTGCAAAATGATGGCTCAAACTTCATGAAATGGCAACTCAATCTTAATATCGTGTTGAGGTTTGAAAAACTATCTCATATTTTGGATGGTGAAATCCCAAAATTAAATGAGAAGGCAACCGATAAAGAGAAAGAGGCGATAGCCAAGTGGGAAGACCAAGAGAACCAAGTTCACGGTCTTATACTAGCATCCATGGGTGACTCGCTTCAAGCGAAATACTTGGATTCAAAACCCAAGAAGACCATGGAGGCTCTAACCAAGATGTTCATGGATAGTGCCCGAAAGGAGCGCTATAAGACCACCATCGCACTCACAAGGTGCCATATGGCGGAGGGAACATCGGTATCCATGCATTTTCTCACGATGCAAGGATACCTTGAGAAGTTGTCGAAGCTCTCTTCTCCAATGTCAGTGGACATTGCCGAAGGTCTAATTCTTGGCTCTCTAGCCCCGTCCTTTAAGGATTTTGTGATGCACTATCATGTGCGTGAAAAAGGGGTGAGTCTTGAGGAGCTTCACAATGCTCTCAAAACGGCTGAAGTTGATATGGGCAAGAATAGGGACCATGAGGTCCTTGCTATCCATAAGAAGAGCAAAAAGATCAACAAAGGTAAAGGTAAATTTACCAAAGATACGTCAATCAAGAGCGAGGGAGTAGGAGGTGCTAATGGGAGTGTCTCAAGGGAGAAAACTTACAAGTCTCCAACTCCCAACTCGAAGTGCTTTCACTGCGGTGAAAAAGGACACATCCGACCTAATTGCCCCAAGTACAAGGAAGACCTTGAAAATGGGATGATTGAACGTAGGCGCCCGAGAAACGCCATAGGTATGTTTGTTGTTGAGATAAATTTAATCACCTCTATCCTTGATTTGGTAATGGTTACCAGATCTTGTGCTCACATAATTTTGATGTGCAGCTATTGAAGGATAGGAAGGAACTCGTTGGGAACGAGATGATATTGAAGATTGGAAATAGTACAAGCATCGCTGCGATTGTACAAGATTCTATGGAACTTCAATAGTCTAGTGATTTAAATTTATGCTTTGTAGAATGTTTGTTATGTACCTTCGATTAGCAAGAACTATTCTGTATCAAGTTTTGGATATGGATAAATTTTAATAAATATTTTAATTCTTGCTTGTCTATATCGAAGAATGGAATTTTCTATGCAAATACATTCATATGGAATGATTTCTATTTGCTTGAAATAAATAATGAACAAACTCAAACAAACAATAACAAAAGAGAAACTAAGATAACTCACGTGAATGATACAATCTTGTAGCACTATCGGATTGGTCAAATAAATGACCAAGAGACTTTTCAAGAAGAAAGGAACGAAAACGAACAACTAATTGGATATGATACATTCTAATGTATGTGGTCCGATAAGTACAAGTGCAAGAGACGGTTTAAGGTACTTCATTTTGTTCACAGACAACTATAGTCATTATGGCTATATTTGTCTAATGAGAAGCAAAAGTGAATTCTTTGACAAGTTCAAGGAATTCGAGGATGAATTAGTGAACCGACTCAACAAGAATATCGAGTCTCTATGAAAGGTTCGTAGGGGTGAGTGCTTAGAATACCTAATTTGACTCATTCCTAAAGTAGGAACATGATATTGCTCGACATGGTTCGATCAATAATGAGTCAATCTAAAATTGCCTCTTTACTTTTGGGATTATGCACTACAAATAATGACAAATTCACTAAATAAAGTTCCATCCAAATCCGTGGAGAAAATGTCTTGTGAGCTATGGAGTTGAAAGACACCTAAGCTCGACTTTCTCAAGATTTGGGGTTGTGAGGTATACATCAAGAAATTGATGTCGACCAAGCTTCAACCAAAAGCGGATAAGTGCTGATATATATAGGTTGTCCTCGTGTGACAAGAGGATACTACTTTTGATATATCACCTCCAATCGAAAGATTGTAGAGAGAGATATGTTTTTCTGGAATTTCTGGAAAAGAGAGAAAAGTAGTGGGAGTAGAGTTGAGCTTGAGGAAACTCAAGATACTTTACAAGATCATGATGTGAATGTTGCATTCAAAATCATGAAGGCCCAGCCGAGATTCATTTGGTTAGTGGGAGTATGAGCGAGAGATCCTTACAAGAAATTGTGAGAGAATCTCAATCATCCTCACCTAGTGTGCGTTCGAGAGTCGAACATGAACCTATTCCTCAAGCAATTGTGGAAGAAGTTCGAGAGACACGAGAAGAACCAAAAGAACTAAGAAGGTCAATGAGGGAAAGGAAGAAACCCAATAAGTATGTGGGACTTCATGAGATCATGGTACTAGATACCAAAGATCCCTCAACCTTCCAAGAAGCAATGGTAAGAGAAGACTCCAAACAATGGCTTAAGGCCATGGAATCCGAAATAGAATCCATGTATGATAATTAAGTGTAGAACTTGATTTGCCTTCCTCAAGAGAAAATGCCATTAAGTATAAATGAGCTTTTAGGAGGAAGATAGACATGGATAGTAACTTGACAACCTACGAAGCAAGGCTTGTAGCAAAAGTTATACTCAAATTCAAGAAATTGACTTTGATGAAATCTTTGAGAAGTTGTCATATTAAAATCTATTCGGATTATACTCACTATTACCGCATTTCACAATTGTGGGATATGGAAGATGGATATCAAAATGGCGTTCCTTAAACAAGAACTTGGAGGAGGATATGTACATGGTACAACCTCAAGGTTTTGATGATCCAAATAATAGCGAGAAGAAATGCAAGTTTCGAGAATCCATTTATGGATTGAAGCAAGCATCGAGGAGTTGGAACAAACGCTTTGACGAAGAGGTGAAAGAGATTCACTTCATTCAAAGTAAAGGAAAACCTTGTTGATACAAGGAGATTAGTGGGAGCCATGTAGTACTTCTGATCTCATATGTCGATGACATATTGCTCATGAGCAATCAGATACCTTAGCATTAGCAAACGAGAAATTTCATTGAAATTGGCATTTTCAATGAAAAGAAAAGGATGAGGCTCAACCCATCTTGAGAATCAAGATACATTGAGATACATCTCGTAGACTCATTGGCTTCAGTCAACGTGCATACATTGACAATGTCTTGGAAATGTTCAAGGTGAACAATTCCGATATGGACAATGTGCCAATAAGTATGAGTATAGGTGTGCAACTCAATAAGTCTCAATGTGCTCAATCACACAAAGACTTGGAGTACATGAAGGTATCCCTTATGCTTCGGCAAAAAGAAGGACCATGTACACGATGACTTGCACAAGACTCAAAATCTCGTATGCTCTAAACGTGACAAGAGGTCACCAATCCAACGCAAGTCCTAATCATAGGATTGCGGTCAAGAATATTCTGAAGTACCTTAACCGGACTAAAGATAAGGTTCTTGTTTATGGAAGACAAAGGAGAAAATAGCCGAGGGTTGTTTTGATGCAATTCTTATAGGAATTCTAGACAATAAGAGGTTGGAGTGATGATACGTCATCATTGTCGAAGGTGGAGGTATGAGCTAGTGTAGTTAGGAGTAATATCACTACAGCTAACTCAACCACCAACGAAAGACAAAATAAATAAATAGGTGGACACAACAATGGCACAACTGATCCATTCAACAAACCTTCATACCAAGCTAAGAGACGAAATATATTTCGAGTCCATGGATCCGAGGATCCATGTGGATTGGCTTGATAGGTGATTTGGGAAGGTTACCCTAGTTATTATTGTTTTATACATTGAGAATGTATGTGAAAGAAAACTTTGATAACAAGTGGGAGATTGAAGGGAATGTGTTCTAAAAGTTTTACTTTTAAATGTCAATTATTATGAATTGAATGAGAAATCATTTTGTTCCTTGTTTATGTTATTCGTCTTTTAGAAGTGTTAAGGAAGAGTGATGCATTGCATACATTGCATCATATGTCTTTTATTTAGATTACTTTTACATCAATACATGCTACTAAGGTATGTGTTTAGTCTTATTTACATAATACAGGGACCTGAATGCAATTTACCCACATCCCGAGCATAAACGCATGCAAAAGACTCATTTCTATCATAAAGACCAAGTTCAAGATTATCGGGTTACGAATGGAAATGTATCCAAGCATAAAAGCATTCAAGTCCTAATTACAAAAAGAACAAGGACTTAAGCACAAAAGTAACCGGGGACTTAACTGCAAAAAGTCAAGGACCTAATTGCAAATCACGAGTAGCTTTTATTCTCTTGGAGAAAATATATAGAAAAATCAATGTATATCTCCAAATATGTGAAAGAATTAATCCGGAGTTCAAAAGAATGGAAAGAATCAATCCAGACGCGCAAAGAAGGATCAAATCATACCATGAACATTCAACCAAAATCCGGACAAAATCAGGCCAGATTGTGCGGCGTTTCCGCCGCACCACACATACAATATGCGGCGTTTCCGCCGCCCAATCATCAATCTGTGTGCTCCAATTTTGTCCAGTCGTGTCTGGACACGTGTACTTTCCAATATTATACCTAGATCCCTTGTAGCAACTATAAATAGACCCGAGAACGATGTTAGAAGGGTCCTTGGTCTTTGGTGTTAGTTTTTATTCTTAACCTTAGTTTTGTATTCTTCTTTTCATTAATAAAATTCTGTCTTTTATTTCTTACTTTTAGTTTTCTTTTGTAATGTCTCAAGGACCCCTTCTTCCTCCCTCCATGAGTTTCTAACTCTTTCCAAAGGGTGGGGGTGACGGATTTAGGGTGATGAGAAGAGAATAAAAGTTATTATTTTAATTTCGTATTAGTATGTTTTGATTACTTGAGTTTATGTTAAATGATTTATCATGTAATGCTTTATAACTAATATGATTTATTATAAGTTCTGAATTCTCTAATCTAAACCTTAAATCTAAACCTCCACCCAACGGAATTCACCTCTTTGTTCTTGTTTTAGTTTTAATTGTTCTTGTTTCTTGCTTTAGATAATTAAAAATCAAAAATCTCAAAACCAACTTATTTCTTCTCTCCTTCTTTCCCGCAATCGAAATCACATTAATAACAAATCTCTCCCTCCTTGTGTTCGACCCGTATTTGCCACATCTCCATTGACGCCGTGCACTTGCGGTATAAATTTAATTCCCATCAAAGAGGCTCTTGGTCCTTAACCGTAGAGCTCTAAAAGATATTGGTTTACATAAAACAAAAGATATTCGCAATCATGGTAATTAACATGGGACATTGATTACCGAGTTAAGATTGTCGTGTTGGTCATAGATCATTGTAGCTCTACAAGTGAGTGACGACACGGGTATGCAAAAGAGGAAAATATTACTTTTGTATACCGAATAGACCTAATAAGTAAAATATTATAGAAATGTGTTTCTGTGTCATTAATATTTTACTGTGTCTTTGGTCCTTTGATATGAGACTTATATCCGATCACTTAAGAAATACTTAATTAGATTAGTGTCTTGAGCTATCGATAAGTGTAGTGCAAAGGCATTGGTTGGTTAAGTACAACTTTTGTTGGAGAAGATAGTTAGTCAAAAGACTATCATTGCCCCTCTTAATTGAGTGATGATATTAGTGGGCCCCTTGATAAAGCAAAGTTATAATGTGCACAATGTGATTTGAGTTAACTCACATATTTGTAACTAGCTTAAAGAGATCAAGAAATGAATACTAATACAAAGATGACACAATACTACTTTGTGTGTATTCTTAATATCATGAGGCAAGGGACGGACACAAGTGATGCACTCCATCACTAAATGGATCGGGTTTTGGTTCGAGTGGAATTAAGACATCTAACTAATTGGGAGCTATAATGTGTAGCTAGATACCGCTTATAGCTTGTGATATTAAGCTCTTAATATCACTGCCAACTTAGTTTAGATCCTCCCATAGGTCACACCACAAAACTGGGAAACAAGGAATGGGGATTTTGAGTTCATAAGATGTGTCGGGTTTCATGTAGAAAATATGACACATGGGGTGAACGAGCAAAATCAAGATTATGTTGTGATTAATAACATAATTAGAATCTAAATTAAATTCATATGAGATGTAAATATTATGGGGTGTAATGATTGATCATTACATAGGATAATATGTTACATAAGTTGTGAATTTACTACTAATCCCGAAATGTCAAATTTTGTAGGGGCTAAACCGAAATTTGACAAGTCTGCAAAATAGTGCACAAACGGTCGACCGATTGGAAGTAAACGGTCGACCGATCGGTGCATGGTCGACCGGTGGTGTCCGGTCGACAGAACGCGTCTCGAGCGATAACAGGTGAATTTCGTCTGTTCGAACGGTCGACCGAATGTGATCGGTCGGTCGACCGAACATTGCGATGAAATATTCTACTGTTGAAAACGGTCGACCGAGTCTCGGACGGTCGACCGAAATCGGGTTTGAGCGGTCGACCGGACCTCGCAAACGGTCGACCGATCAGACGGTTTTATGCAGAATTAATTTAAGAATTAATTAGATCATGCATGGAATTGGTCCATAATTGATTTAATACGTGGCTAATATTATTTATTAATAAATAATGGATGGTTAGATGGAATTTTGCATGGGATCATGGGCAAGAGGTTGCACATGAATAGGTAATTTGGAGAGAACCTATAAATACAAGGTTATCTCATTACCTCCAAAATTAATTTATTATTTTTCTTATGCAAAATATCTCTCCATAATTCTCCACGAAAATTCCTTAATTCTTAAGTTTAGTTTTAGTTCTTCAGAGGTCATCTTCTAAAGGGAACTAAAGAGGGGTTAGTAATTAGATTCTAAACCCAATCGGAGATTGAGAGACTAGCTTCCCTCTCTCCGATCTTGTTTAGAGTTTGGTGAATACTCGGAGGCATCCGGCGCAGCGAGGAGCATCCCAACCGTCTCCGAATCTTCGAGAAGTTTTAGAGAACTTCTAGGTATGAATTTCAGAGCTCCTTCATGTTTGTTTTAATAGAGTTTTTGAAACTAGTTTGTTAAAACAAACCGATGCATGCAATAAATTCTAGAAAATTGAAAATTGATCCTTATTATACATGAAAATCCGAAAAATATATATGTATAATTAAACATGAAATCCTACATGATCGACCTTCAAAGTGACTTTCTAACATATGCCAAGCTTCAAATGCGGAATCACATGCATTAATTCTACTATATTGTTCTTCGGTCAATCCACACATAATTATGTTCATGAGTTTAGCATTCATTTGAATCATGGCTAACTCATCATCATCCATACGTTCTAATGGTTTATTTTGAGTATATGGTATTTGAAAGAACACCCATAATTTAACATCATAAGATTGTATGAACGTGGTCATACGTTTCTTCCAATAGGCATAGTTTGTTCCATCAAACAAAGGAGGTCTTCCGGTGTGAAATCCCTCTCTTTGTTGGGTCATTGCTACAAATGTGAATTTGTCTAAATGCAATTAACAAGGCTCTGATACCAAATGTAGGATCTACTAGCCCCTAAACTTAGTCTAAAGGGGGGTGAATAGACTAATTACGTTTTTTAAGATAACTATACAAAATTCAAAGATAAGACAATGATATTTAGGAGAGAACAAACAAACCACTACTCTGGATGTATAGAGGTTTGGATCCAACCACCGGATCTTAGTCCTCTCTTACGAATTGCTCTTACTCGAGCAACTACGCGTCCTCCACTATTCTGATCTCCGTTGCGAGCCGAGATCACGCCTTTACACCACAAGCTTTGCGAACACCCTCGCCTAGCTTGGACCACCTTCTCACAATCCGAGAAGAACTTCACTCCGGAAGCTTGTACAACTCTTGAAGAATAAAACTTCAGCAACTAATCTTGGGCACTTGAAATGAATGATGCAATCTAGTGATGGTGATTTCAAGTGGGAAGATATGAGCACAAGGGTTTAGAGCACTTAGAGAGTAGTAATGAGATGTTGAGCTTAGAGAAAGATTGGAGACTTTGTATGAGTATTCTAAGCTCTATTTATAAGCTCCAAACAAGTTCTAGCCGTTGGGATTGAAGTGATGGAAAGATGTGTAAGAAAAACACAAATCAGAAATTGCAGGACAGATTTCTGGCGACAAACGGTCGACCGGATCGCGTTACACGGTCGACCGATTATAATCAGTGCTTGGTTCGGTCGAACGAAGATGCTAACGGTCGATTCCAACTTGGCTCGAACTTAAGTGATCGGTCGAACGGTTTCGAATACCAGTTCGACCGAAATGAGACAGTAGCACTAGGTCTGGAAAAGACTTAAGTTTCGGTCGACCGTGAAAAGAGTTTCGGTCGACCGGTTGACATGTTTGATTTAAGACCCGATAACACCAAGTTGAATCGGTCGAACGAGGTAAGTGCAACGTTCGACCGAAAATGCCCAGTAAAAATGAGACAGGGAAGAATCAAGATTCGGTCGACCGTAAAGGGAAGTCTGGTCGACCGGAACACTAAATCCAAACTTCGGTTAGTTAGGAAAATGTGTATACGACAGTTGGAGTATACGACAAGTATAACGGTCATAATAAATACAAATACGGAAAACAATCGGTCGAACAGATATGAACTTTCGGTCGATCGAAAGTCCCACTCAAAGGACACGTGTCGATAAGAGATAGGCTGAAGGATTTGTATTCGGTAAAATAATTTCTCACTCGACAAGGTGAAACAGTAGAACAAAATGTATGTGTCGATCGACCGATTTCTAACAGGCAAAAAGGATAGGATGAACGGTCGAACGGATGAGTGAATTTGGTCGACCGTTTGGGACAAATTTCGTTGCATGGGAAAGTCTGGTGAAAAACGGTCGAACCAAAAGGTTCTACCTGTCGACCGATTAAGTGCAGTTTTCATGTTCTTCGGTTCTATTGAGTTTGGTTGAGTTTCTAATGAAGTCTAGGATATATGGAAAATAATGTGAGACTTCTATAAGTGTCCTAAGTGAAGTGTAATGCAATGAATCAAGAATTTCAAGTGCCAAGTTACATTTGAATCCTAAATACATGGAATTTAAACTTAGCTACTCTTCAATCTTCATCTTTAATTTAACTCAACCTTGAATCCTGAAATGTTAGATAACACACATATATGCAAGCAATGATAATTCAATTGATACATGTTTTTGAGATGTTGATTAATCATCAAAACGGATTAATGATTATTAGCCAAAAAGCCAACAAAATTTTGAAATAAATAACTACGGGAAACTTAACTATTTTTACCCTATCAAACAGTCTCCAGAAGAAAATTGTTACAATGATTCAAATATATAAAGACATATTATACAAAGAAAGTTCACCTGGAAAACCCATCAATGACATATTATTTGTACTATGTAAACAAAGATCCAGTTATATATATAGCTAAAGAGGTTGAACTAGGACTTGAAGTCCATTTCCTACAACATCAAAAGGTATATTGCATATAAACTAAATATAATACATTCACAATGATTGTTTATGTAGGCATAATATTTCTTCAAAATCATTCAAATGACGATCAATATATTTTTCGTTACGTCTTTTCAGATCTAACAATATTTACTTAATATGTTCATAAGATAAATATTTGTTTCAGCAATGCTTCGTAGATGTCTTATCCATAACAACAAAAAATCACAAAACTATTTGGTATTATTATGGAAACGTTGCATTCTTTATACAAGTTTAGTTCAATCAGGGGTAGTAGATTTCTAATTATCATTCCTGAAAGACGATTATTCCTGCACCATAAAGCTCGAAGCCCTATAGTTGTACTCTTTTTCTTTTTTTTCAATTTTTCCCTACAAGGTTTTTATTGGTTAAAGGTTTTAACGAGACAACTTATGAAATTGTGTTAGCGTATGTCATGCACTATTTTTCCCTTAACTATTTTCCCACTGAGTTTTGTAGAACAGATTTTAACGAGACATGAACAAAACGTCATATTATTTAACTGAGTTTGTAAATGTATATTAAACTAAGAGGAAGAATTATACGTTCTGCACTCTTTTTTCTTTCACCAAGTTTTTGTCCCACACGATTTTACTTGGAAAGATTTTTAACGAGGCAAGCTGAAAAGCGTATCACAAAATGTGATCATCCAAAAGGAAGTATTATGAAATTATATGTGATAGATGATTTACCTTCCAAATAATGTATTATAACTTATTGTATCTTCTCTTTCAGTATTGTAAGATCTTTTGTTTTTACATCTCAATTAGTATTGAACGTAAATGCTTGTAACTTACACACGCCTTTATGAGTATATATATGTGGTTGTGTCATGTAATAGGAAAAGAAGAGAATGAAATAGTAGTCTTCATCCTTTACATACTTTTGTCATTTTTCTTGGTTTACTATGATTATGTGATTGCAACGATATCCGATATTTTACAACAATTTTTTTCTTGAGGGGGGCGTAAAATTGTTATAGAATGAATTAGATTTTCAAGAAAAAACATGTATTCGAATTTAATTAAAAAATAGTTTGTAATGGCAGGAAATTGGTACCCATACATTTGAACGGTGCCATACATTCGGTGACGTTCGGCCCACAAAAAAAATGATATTTTAGTTATATTGATATGTAAATACGATTATATCCCTCAAGTTCTTGATGAACCATTGGATCACTAGCTTAATTTCTATTAAAGAGACATGTGGCTATTGGCTACCCAATGGTTGAATTTCCTTTAAACTGATGTTTGTTCATTAAATTTTAAAGGGTGGGCATGTTCTTTAAAGCATGAGTCTGTTCTTGTAACTCGAAAATCGAAAGGGTCCTAAAATGACAAGCATGCCCTAAAAAGGACTCTTATGTCTTTCAAAACACGATTCTCACCTTTTAACCTCAAGCCTGTCATTTAAACTTCAAGTCTGCCCTTTAAAGTGCTAGTCTGTTGCTTAATGAGGGATTTCGAAGGCCAATATGTGTTTGGTCGTCCGTGTAGCACGTTTCGATGGACCGAAATGGGTTCGGTCGACTGCTTACCTATAAGGTTTCAATTGCTTTCAGAATTCAGATTCTGGCCTCAAACGTTGAGAAAGAAAAAGAAAAGTGTGCATGGATAATGGATTGCAAATTTCTAAAAAAGTGCACCGAAATCCCGTTCCTTTAAAGGACACTTATATATTTTATTGGACATTAAAAGCCTATGTCCACGAAACTGAAAAAGTGGATACGGATTCCCACTTATATTACTGACATGAGATATCCCTTCTAGGGTTAGATCTATGAATTAAACACAATATAGCCTATGATATTGTAGGTCGTGTAATGACTAATGAAAGATTGTGCCCTGTCATAACGAAACCCAAAAAAGATATGCTATAATTTTTTGACACTAATTGAGAACCCGCCAAATCCATAAGATTTGTTATCGTTTTTTGATCATTTTCTTTTCTCAACATTTGTGGTCGGAAACGAAAACAAGGGAAACCTTTCAGATATATGGTCAACCGAACTGCGTTGAATGCACTGAATTCCCTAAAAAGAATAACCAGTTCGGACAACCAAAATGCATTCGGTCACTAAGTTCTGTCCTTGGAAACTCAAGTTTGTCCTTCAAATTCAAAGGGATGTGTCTTTTAAACTCAAAAGAATCCTCAAATAACAAGCTCGTTATTTTAAAGATACTTCGTTGATCATATACACATCCCTCATTGCACGAGAAGAACTATGAATGGAACACATTACATACTATGTAAATGTAATGAAAGTTTGTGTTGTGTCATGTCATAACCAAACACCAATAAGGATATGCTATAGTTTTTTGACACGAAGAGGTAAATGAGTATCCCGCAATCTCTTTTGTCTTTCATCTTCTCAACCACGATCTTTATAAAAAGACTTTGCCTTCAAAACAACTGTTCTCTTTCGTCCAACTCATTTCTTACATTTTACCGATAACTAAATAAATTTATATATCGTCTTTATATAATTGTTTGTATGAATTATTACTAAAACTTGATATCAATTATTTTCATTTTCAATTTTTCAAAAATAATTGTTAGAGATGATTACCATTTTATTTTAGAAATTTAATCTAACAAGATCTATTCTTATGGTTAATCTTTATTATATAGTTTTATGATATAATTTTATAACATATTGTCATGGTTTTTGAAGACACTCATACAGATAAAATTTTAAAATATGATATAGTGCTTTTGTTAATTTTTTGTAATTATGGATGGTAGAGGAAAATTGAGGGAAAATATTTCCCTTTTCTATGGATGACACAAACACAAGGAAAATTCTGAAGTAAGATGACCTTTTGTTTGGATGTTCATGGACAATTTTTATTTGAATCACAAAAGTTCACTTGATATTCTTATTTGACTTGTTAATTTTATTTATTCTAATTCTCTTCAGTCATGAAATTAAGATGTCATCAGGATAGTGCGACCAAAATGAAAGTTGTGTTGATAAGCATCTCAAAGTATAAGACAAAGAACATTCCAAATGTACATTTTCAATTTATTTAAATCTTCAGGTTACATACACCCGACAACAAAAACAGAAAGTTGTGCAAAGAACATGACTGAATTCCATGTCGAGGAGCCCATGTCTTGATTGACTTCATCAAAAGGGTTTAGACGATATCAGAAAAGTTTTGAAAAATAGAAACATTGTCCTCATCTTGGTAAATTGGTATGTAGGAATGCCGTTTTGGACGGAAACAGAAAGATAACAAATTTTCATTGTGCAAAAAAACAAAAATGAATTCCATGTCTAGGAGCCCATCTCTTGATTTTCTTCGTTAGAAGGGGCTTGGTGTGATTGGTTTGCAGGAAAATGGTTTTGGACAAAAAACAGAAAGATGACAACAACTTGTCACTAGTGCAAAAAAAACATGCCTAAGAGCCCTTCATAAAAAAAGACTCGGTAGATTGGTATGCACGAAGATGGTTTTGAGTTTTGACAAACTATTCCAGCAAACCAATCTAATTAACACAGATTGATTTTCTAGTAGAACCAATCTAACGTTAAAAGAGTTTTCTCTAGAAACTTAATCCAACGTCAAAAGGATTTTCTAGCAAACCAAACAAACGCCAAATCCATTAGAAGTGAGTACTCCAAAGATATGTCACCCGCAAGCACACAAGATAATACGATTAAGCTCCATAGTCTGTCATCTTCTCACCAACTCCGGGTGGCTTATGTCTACCTAGGGTCCTTTGATTATGTAATCCTCATCATCGCTAGAGTAGTGATCATTGTAGTGTTGGAAGGCCATTTTTCGTGATGGAAATGAACTAAAATGGTATTGTATGTGGGACTAAGAAGGTCAGGGAACACCGAAATATGACCAGGGACAGGAGGAATTTATAAACCCCATAAGATTGTACTAAAAGGTCGCATCCAATCACATTAAGATGTTCTCAAGTGATACCACGTTGACGTATTGGTCGACATGATATCCCCTCCCTTACCACGTCCCCCAGACACACTTCAGTCACCTAGGATCGGTCAACCCGACGTGATATGTCGAAAAATCCAATGTAATAACATCGTTCTGCAGTAGTGATTTCAAGGATCCTAATGTAATTTGAGATATATATATATACCATTTTTGGAAAAAAAACATTGGCAAAACACAATCAGAATGTTGTGGTGTATGCATGTTTCAATTGCAGGGAATTTTATGTGATGTAATTATGTTCCAATTGGAGTGATTTCTATGTGGTGTATTTGTGTTTCAGTCGCATGGTATTTTATGAGAAATCAAAAGTAAAAGCAGAATTTCAAAAAGAAATTCAATTAAGGACACAACACGTTGGTTATTTTGTTGAAACTGGCATGGAATTTCACAAAAAACCAATAAAGGGCATAACACACCGGTTTGTTGGAAGAAACCGACGTGATCTAGAACTATTATTTTAAAGAAAATGATGGTTAGTAGCATATCATATAGTCCATTCATGTTATATATAATTTTTTTACCCTATAATTGTGCTACTCAGGTTTTTTTTCTTATATTTCAAGGTTCAGGTAATAAAGAAGAGAAGTGAAGCAAAATGACCTAATAGCAAGAATAATTGACTGATTTTGAAAGTTTTTGGACATGTTTGTAAATCCCAAGGACTGGACTGAAAATCAAGAGGTACCCAGGTGAAAACCCGGAGGGACCTAAGTGTAAAGAAAAATATGTTGGCTGCAAAGCACCATTATCTCTTGAACCTGCGGAGTAATTCAACAATTAAGACCAAACTGACTCGAACCAATAGCTCAAGGTGCACCCTACATGTTAAATTGGTCAACTAAATCTTCTGGTGACATTTAGGGCAGATCAGACCGAAAAGATACGCCATTGGCGGATACAAATCCGTTACTAGCGGATCATCTGGGTCCATTTGACCCCTAATTTCTCAGGATAGTCAGGTTGTCTGGTCAGAGCAGTAAGAAACATCCATATCTAATTTTAAGTCACACGATTATGCCATGATTGATCTAGACCCTCTAATCTTCCATAAATACACTTGTGATCCCTCCTCTTCTTCCCATCTTCTTCCTTCTTCCCCCATTAAAGGAGGTTTTATTTCTTGCTTAGAGTTGGTTTTATTTCATTCTTGGTAGTAGGTTTTATTTCTTGCTTAGTAGTGTAGTGGAGGATAAGAGAAACAACATTTTGTAATCTTTATTTCTTAATCAAGTTTTAGTCTCATGTTCTTTACGTTCTTTTCTTTCATGAGCCATATGCATTCGCGTATAACCCAAGGAGGACATACTCATGGGTAAAACATAGAAATACCTAGCATCATACTGATGCCTGCCCCAATACCCTCCTCCTGAATACCCAGAATTCTACCAACACCTAACTACCAATCATTGGACTCATTCTCAGCCCATGAACACTTAACCCGAAGATTTCCAAAATTCTGACTTGGGCCTCATAGTTGATCCCTGACTTGATTCCTTAGAACAAACCCTCCAAATGTTCATGCAAATCACTCAAAATTTGATGGTCCAACTTGAATTCCTTGCACACTCTAGAAATGCAAGTGAGTCAAATCGCACAACAATTAAGTGAACGTGAGGAGGGTGACCTTTCTTGTCAACATGAGGATTCAACTTCTGTTATCGAACCACCATATCCATAAATTCAAAGTACAATCTTTGAAAGTCAAACTCCTAGTTAGTCTGAGGGACTTGAGGTTTCAATTCATGATCACTTGGTGGAGGATTCGATCCAAATTGAGAATCATGGATTAATTTAATTTGAGTTGGCACAGGATTGTACCTTATCTCTTTGTCCCATGACCTTTGAGCCACATGATCATAATGTCGTGCCCCTCAAGGACCCACATTTGCTGGAGCAGCAACTCCCTAATACTCTCATTTTCATATGACCTGATGATGTTATTCAGAGGTCCTTAAATGATATCTTGGGTGAAAGACTCACTTTCTATTTGCCTGGTGTGTCGGAGAAGCATAACAAAGTTCTTGACCACGTTTCGACGCACCAGCCTATTGGTTGGAGAGTTTGGATTGATGATCATGATTTTAATTCCGCAACGGAGGAAACTCTTCTTCCGTTGTGCAATTGTTGCCAAACTCTTGAGATGTTCGAGCTCTTTCAGTTTGATCCTTAAAATCAGACGCCTTTGTGTCAAATTAATTAACATCTCCCTATATCTGCTGCACTTTGTGAGCAGGGCCCACACATGTGTGCTTTGGCCTCACATGTTGGTTTTTTGGCCTTAAACTATGTTTGATGATTTAATCAACCTAATCTTAATCACAATCAAATGTAATGTAGCACACATAATGCATATAACATATATTGTATTGTGGTAACATCTACAGGTGATCAAGACTCAATGAAGAATGAAATTTAAGTCAAGACATGTAATCAAGCTTATTGAACACGTGTAATTTTGCCTTTATTTTGAGTCTTAGGATTTTATGTGAACTTGAGCATACAAGATTTAAAATTCATTCACATAGACTCTAGGGAACCTATAGAAGTCACATATAAATTTCCATATCAATCCGACTTGAATAGGCAACCCAATTCCATAGGATAAGCAAGCAGTATAGAATTGTCTACACCCAGACGGTCGACCGGTTGACCTGTGCATATTTTTGCCTTGGTTCTATCGACCAATTACCCATATTTTCCGGACGATCGTTAACCTTATCATATTCTACAACTATCGTATTCGTATTTTTTCATCTAACCTCAAAATACAATTGATCACCGGTCGACCATGGACCTAGAAACGGTCGACCGACTATAAACTTTTCAAGATACCAAAAGTGCCTATTATTTTCGATCAACCGGACCTTCCTTTTGTAATCGACCGATATATCTTTTAACCCTACCCAAACCCTGGTTTCGGTCGACCGTTCCTCTTGTGGTCAACCGTTCACTTAAGTCATAGACCAAATTGGTTCAACCGAAGCTTTATGTGGTTCGAACGTTTCCTTACTGTTAAGGAAACGGTCGACTGTGTAACCCGATTTGGTTGACCGTTGAGGGACAGAATTGCTGATCCTGAGTTTCTGTTTTGTGTGTTCTTCACACAACTTAACCAACGGTTATATATCTCTAGGAGATTATAAATAGATGTCTATACACCTTATTTACACATCTCTCACACTTCCATTTGCTCGATATACTTGAGAGACATCTCCCAATCCTCAAAGCCCTGAATCCTACACTCAAGCTTAAACTTCCACCACTTTAATCAATTCCACATCTTACTCAAAATGTGCTCAAGTTAGAGAGTGTTGATCAACTCAACAAATTATTGTCAAGAAGCAAAGATTTCGATGAAAGCCCGAAGTGTTCCTCCTCGGATTGTGAGAAGAGAAATCCAAGCTAGAGAGGGTTGTTCGATAGGCTTGTGGTGTAAAGGCATTCTCTCCTGGCCCAGAATGGGGAGCAGATAGTGAAGACATAGGCGGAGCTTGCGGAGTCGAGTGAAGCTTGCAAGAGAGGAAGTAGGCGGGAGACCGAACCTCTATAAAAATCACATCGTCTTAATTTTGGTTTGCATTGTGCTTGTTTTTCCCTACTTGTCTTTAAATTGTTTCCGTTGCACATCTTGTTTAATTAAGTAGGGATTAAGTTAAATTGATTAGCATATTAAGTAGGTCATCGATCCTAACATAACATGGTGTCATGTTCCCATTCCAGGTACATTGATCCTCCTTGGGGTTCTCATTCGTCGTTCTTTGACAAAGGACGATTGAAGTTTGTTTTTGTATATAGTTATATTAAAACCAAAAAAGCATTGGTTGTCGTGAGTCCCACTCATTGATGATTTGAGCTCTATTTGTTAACGTACTTGTATTCCTTTCTTAAGAATATCACAATTTTGAGGATTTCAGATTTATGTACATCAACATAACTATGAATTCCCTTTTACGCTTCATGTTGGTGAGATCTTTTCTTGTTCATGCATAAATCCATGTAGTATCATATTCAAATTCATTGAGGACAATGCATAAAGTAAATGTGGGGGCGGTTTACATGTGTACATAGTCGAGTCTTTTTCCTTTTATTTTGTTTTCTTTTGTTTGTATGTTTTTAGGATCATGATAGTGTGCTGCATTTTACATTGATATAATGTTACTATGTCATGATTCTTGGGTGCATTGCCATCTTTTGCTTACCTAGTGCTTTAATTTTTTTCATTTCTTTCAAAATCTTCATGTGTTTGCGAAAGAAAATGTTTTGTGGATTTTGCGTGTGTTTAACGTTTGCAAAACCATTGAGAGGAAAAGTAAAAATGAAGCTCCCAAAATCGACTTGGACATGATGCATTAGGATATCTAGTACACCGACTTTAGGTCTTACATAGTCATTAGGATGCACCCCGGTTTTCCCTCGGGAGGAGAGTAATCATAGGATTTCAGTACTCAAACAAATAAAGAAGTCCACCATGAATCTAATGTCTCTCCTTCTTTTGAAGGAATTCGTGCATATTAGTATAAAGAAGTTTGTTGAAGTTAGGGACTTTTAAACTCGTGTTATGAAACCTTAAGTGTAGAGGGTTTGGTTTATATGTAGCTAAAAAAATAATTTAGTGTGGTGTTCTCTCTTCTCGTACGGCTTCTATCACTTGAGAAAGTAAGTCCAAGGGGACTTAATACCTAGTGCTTTCAAGTCATTTGACTTGGGATGCATCGACTGAACTCCCGTTACACGGGTGGTAGGGATCTCCCTAGGTGTAGATTTGGGGAAGATGTATGTGATAGTGTAAGTACGTCCTCAAAGGCGATGATGCACGGAATCAGACTCTAGGAGAATTAAACATCAAATTTTAATTCCTTGTTCTTTAAAAAGAAAAAAATATATAAATAAGAACTTTGGTGGACTTTATACTGTAGGATTTCATGTTTAATTGTGCATATATATTTTCGAAATTTTTATGCATAAGAAGGATCAATTACAATTTTCTACGATTTGTTTCATGCATGCATCGGTTTGTTTCAATAACTAGTTTTAAAACTTCATTAAAACAAACACAAGAGACTCCGAATTTCATACCTAGAAGTTCTTTAAAACTTCTTGATGATCCAGAGATGTTGAGGAAGACGATCGTCGCTTCCTGATGCGCCGGATGCCTCCGAGTGTTCACCGAAACCCTAAACATGGTTGGAGAGAAAGGAGCTAGCCAATCAATCTCCAAACTAGTTTAGAATCTAGCTAAAAACCCCTTCTTTAGTCTCTGAGATTTCTCCTTCCAAAGACTTAGAAAACTAAGAGAATTTTCGTGCCTTTTTGTGGTGAATTAGGAGAGAAAAGAATTAACAAAACATCTAACATAATTAAGGAGAATAAGGACCTATTTATAGGCTCCAATCTTACTCTCAATCATGGCTATTCTTAAGCCATGTTCTCTTGACATTTTCTCTCACAAACTAATTCAATAATGCATTACATGCATCCACAAAACGTTTGACCAAGTTTGGAGCTAATCCAACCATTGATCAAATTAATCTCTTAATTATCAAAGGCAGAAAATCGATCGGGCTTCGGTTTACCGAGACATACTCGGTTAACCGAATATGTCACGTTCGTATTACCGTGCACTAGACGGATGACCGATTCTTAAGGAGAAAAATTCTCCTTAACCGATCAAACGAATTCGCGTCTAAAACCGAGTGCCATTCGGTTAACCGAAAATATCGGAACTTGACATTCTTCGGTCGACCGTTTCTGGTTCGGTATAACGAACCAGAGTTCCAGGCACTTTGTTCAAGTTCGGTCAATCAAGTATGACCATCCGTTCCACGTTTGGTTGACCGATCCACAGATCCTTCGGTCAACCGAACCATAACGGATTACCGAACTTTTACCCGATTTTGCCTTTTCAAATTTTGGATTTATTTCCAACAAAATTTGAACTTTAGGGGGTTTTAGCAAATTCACAACTTATGCAATATATTATCCTATGCAACAATAAATTATTGCACCCCATAATATATGCATCTCATATGAATTTATCATGATTCTAATTATGTTTATATACAACATAATTGATTTTACTTGTTCACCACATGTGTCACATTTTCTATAAGAAACCCGACACATCATATGAACCAAAAATCAAGCTTCTTGTTTCCCGGTTTTTGTGGTGTGACCCATGGGAGGATCTAGACTAAGTTGCCAGTGATATTAAGAGCTTAATATCACAAGCTATAAGCGGTATCTAGCTACACATTATAGCTCCCAATTAGTTAGATGTCTTAATTCCACTCGAACCAAAACCCGATCCATTTAGTGATGGAGTGCACCACTTGTGTCCGTCCCTTGCCTCATGATATTAAGAATACACACAAAGTAGTATTGTGTCATCTTTGTATTAGTATTCATTTCTTGATCTCTTTAAGCTAGTTATAAATATGTGACTTAACTCAAATCACATTGTGCACATTATAACTTTGCTTTATCAAGGGGCCCACTAATATCATCACTCAATTAAGAGGGGCAATGATAATCTTTTGACAAACTATCTTCTCCAACAAAAGTCATACTTAACCAACTAATGCCTTTGCACTACACTCATTGATAGCTTAAGACACTAGTCTAATTAAGCACTCCTTAAGTGATCGGATATAAGTCTCATATCAAAGGACCAAGGACACAGTAAAATATTAATGACACAGAAACACATTTCTATAATATTTTACTTATTAGGTCCATTCGGTATACAAAAGTAATATTTTCCTCTTTTGCGTACCCGTGTTGTCACTCACTTGTAGAGCTACAATGATCTATGACCAACATGACAATCTTAACTCGGTAATTAATGTCCCATGTTAATTACCATGATTGCAAATATATTTTTTTTATGTAAACCATTATCTTTTAGAGCCCTACGGTTAAGGACCAAGAGTCTCTTCCTTAACACTTCTAAAAGACGAATAACATAAACAAGGAGCAAAATGATTTCTCATTCAATTCATAATAATTGACATTTAAAAGTAAAACTTTTAGAACACATTCCCTTCAATCTCCCACTTGTTATCAAAGTTTTCTTTCACATAGATTCTCAATGTATAAAACATTAATAACTATGGTAACCTTCTCAAATCACATATCAAGACAATCCACATGGATCCTTGGATCCATGGACTCGAAATATATTTCGTCTCTTAGCTTGGTATGAAGGTTTGTTGAATGGATCAGTTGTGTCACTGTTGTGTCCACCCATTTATTTATTTTGTCTTTCGTTGGTGGTTGAGTTAGCCGTAGTGATATTACTCGTAACTACATTAGCTCATACCTCCACCTTTGATAATGATGTCGCATCATCATTCCAACCTCCTATTGTCAAGAATCCCTATGAGAATTGCATCATTCCAACCTCCTATTTCTCCTTTGTCTTCCATAAACAAGAACTTTATCTTTAATCCGGTTAAGGTACTTCAGAATATTCTTGACCACAATCCTATGCTTAGGACTTGCGTTGGATTGGTGACTACATGTCACGCTTAGAGCATACGAGATATCGAGTCTTGTGTAAGTCATTGTGTACATGGTCCTTCCTTTTGCCGAAGCATAAGGGATACCTTCATGTACTCCATGTCTTTACGTCATTCGGCACGTTTGAGACTTCTTGAGTTCCACACTTATACTCACACTTATTGGCACATTGTCCATATCGGAATTGTTCACCCTGAACATTTCCAAGACCTTGTCAATGTATACACGTTGACTTAGGCCAATGAGTCTATGAGATGTATCTCAATGTATCTTGATTCTCAAGTTGTGTTGAGCCTCATCCATTTCTTTTCATTGAAAATGAAATTTCTCGTTCTCTAATGCAAAGGTATATGATTGCTCATGAGCAATATGTCATCGACATATAAGATCAGAAGTACTACATTACTCCCACTAATCTCTTTGTATCAACAAGGTTTTCCTTTACTTTGAATGAAGTGAATCTTCTTCACCTCTTCGTCAAAGGGTTTGTTCCAACTCCTCGATGCTTGCTTCAATCCATAAATGGATCTTTGAAAGTTGCATATCTTCTCGCTATTATTTGGATCATCAAAACCTTGAGGTTGTATCATGTACATATCCTCCTCCAAGTTCCCGTTTAAGGAACGCCATTTTGATATCCATCTTCCATATCCCACAATTGTGAAATGCGGTAATAGTGAGCTTAATCCGAATAGATTTTAACATGGCAATTTCTCAAAAATTTCATCAAAGCCAATTTCTTGAATTTGAGTATAACTTTTGCTACAAGCCTTGCTTTATAGGTTGTCAAGTTACTATCCATGTCTATCTTCCTCCTAAAAGCTCATTTATACTAAATGACATTTTCTCTTGAGGAAGGCAAATCAAGTTCCACACGTGATTGTCATATATGGATTCTATTTCGGATTCCATGGCCTTAAGCCATAGTCTGGAGTCTTCCCTTTTCATTGCTTCTTGGAAGGTCGAGGGATCTTTGGTATCTAGTACCACGATCTCATGAAGTCATGCATACTTATTGGGTTTCTTCCTTTCCCTTGTCTACCTTCTCTATTCTTTTGGTTCTTCTCGTGTCTCTCGAACTTCTTCCACAATTTCTTGAGGAATAGGTTCACGTTCGACTCTCGAACATACACTAGGTGGGGATGATTGAGGTTTGATTGACATCATTTCATGCTCATATTTGTATCTTATATCCATTATCTTACACCTAAGCAATGCTACGTGAGGAGTTTTATGTTTAGTTTTCAGGAATAAAGAGGTTTGAAGAGAAGAGTCATGAAAGGACCCAAAAGCTGGGAAAAAGGACTGAATGGTGAGATATAGGGACCAAGATGCAAGGGAGAAGGACCTGAATGTAAGACAGAAGGACCTAAGAGCAAAACAGAATACTCCACACCATCATGGGGAGTATTTTACCAATTCTATTCGGGTCGGAGCTCCAACAAGTCGAGTAACCGCATCAAAGACCAACAATACCAGAAAGCAAAGCCCACAACAAATTCCAACACGATCCGACAATTTTGGACCGCCAATTGGCGGTCTTGGACCGCTAATTGGCGGTCCATATTGCTCAGGATCCGTCGAAATTTCTCCTGGACTTGTATTAATGTTCGTTTAGGCTATTTTTGGTATTGGTTTAGTCCCACATCGGGGGATTGTCCCCGATTAGCTTTTTCCATGCTTATAAATAGAACTCTTCACCTTCCATTGTAATTACCCATTGTTTGGTGGCATTCTCTCTACTAAGGAGTGAGCCTTGAAGCAATAACTCAAGGTGGAGAAGGATGTTACCTTCAATGTGAGTCATTGTTAATAAAAGTTTATTTGTTTCTTTTAATCTTGTTTTGTTATGTTGTTTGTTTTGTGTGGGTTGTTTTACTTTGTTTAATTTCTTGTTTAGTAATTTTAGTATCTTAGTTAAATGTTTTCTTTACTTAGTCTAATCAGTAGTGTAATGAGTAGTGAGTAGTTCCATCCCCATTTGGGGGGTGGAGAAATATGTGATATAATTATGTAGTGTATTAAGTGTGTGTTATTTTTATCCATTGAGCTTTATATGATTTCCATAACCATCTAATGGGTCTCCACTCTTATCTTTGATATGCTAATGCTCTTGAATGAAGCTTAGCTTATGCTTTGATTAGTGGACCTATTTTATGGGGAATGATAATGTTAGGATATGGATGAAGTTAATGTTGGAAACACAATTTGTAGTGTATGTACTCTTGTTGCCTTTTCCTTAGCTAATGTCTTGTATGTTTTAATGATGTAGTCATCTTAATTCATGTGGAGGCATAGTAGGGTCTAGTCTTTATACATGAGTTCATTTAAGTTCATTCCAATTATTGTCTTGTATGTTTTAATGATGTAGTCTTATCTTAATTCATGTAGAGGCAAGATTGGATGTAGTTTTATGATTTCGTGCAGTACATGTTGTGAGGAGCTTAATTGAACACACACACACACACACACACATCTTTATGTTCACATATGTTCTCTACCCCCTTTGGGGTTTAGTTTTATTGCTTATCTTCATTTCCTTTGCATTTCATTTCAGCTTTGTAGTTTAGATTAGTGTAATACATCTTTCTCCCTTCTTTTTACCTCTCGCCTTCGAATAAACCAAGTGTCGACACACCTCCCAGTGGACGACCCGTATTTGCCACCGCTTCAACGCGGCCGTGCACTTGCGGTTAAATATAAAACGATCAATCAAGTTTTTGGCGCCGTTGCCGGGGAGGTGCTCTGTCCAGACCTTGGTTTGGACGATTCGAGGGGTTTTTAATTTTTTGTTTTCAGTTTTTCTTAGTTTCAGGGAACCATCAGAACACGGGGAGGCTACTGGAGAAATTCGGGGAACAGAAGAGCTAAACAGACCGCCAATCAGCGGTTGAAGACCGCCAATTGGCGGGCTGGTGAGAGTTTCTGGTCTTGAAATTTTTACTGTTAGTTAATGTTGTAATTTGTGTTATCTGGGAGCCCTATTTTGCATGCTATGACTTCTGGTTTGCTCCCAGATCATTAATCACTCCCCCATTAATCAACTTGGCCCTAAAATCCAAAGCAAAAGACTAGACGTTCTTATTTGTTTAGGTCACGCATCATGTATTGACTTGAGCATATAGTTGTCTTTTCTTTTAGCTTTAATTTCAGTTGTTGAGTGCTGGCGTAAGGTACGCATTTCCTACACTCATTCACGCATCTCGTATGCCCATGCATTAGTTAGTAGGATTTGCATCAGGACAAGAGTGAGAGAGCGTTTGATTGGAGCGATTGATTGCTAGATCTAGGATCAAATCGCTACTAAGGAGGGGCTGTCCCATAAAAGATAAGGTGGGGGATTTCATCACCCTTTCCTTGGCCCCAAAAACCACTCTTAATAAAGCCTTAACTAAAAGCAAGTAGACATTGGCCCTAGGATTGCGGGCGCACTAGGAGAGTAATCTAGTCGAGACCGTCATGACCTGATCGGCGTTGCCTACCTTGTCGATAGTAGGAGGTACTGGATCTCCGGATCTGGTATCACTTGCTGGGCATTGTGGTCCTCGTTGTAGGGAGGTGAGGCGTGTCGAGGCTAGTGACCTCGAAGTTAGGCGTCGTCTAGCTTAAGGACCCATTGCCTTACATTGTTTGAGCCGTGCTTGCTAGTTAGGCTTCTTCCTGATCCCTCTACCCACGCTAGCTTTAGGGATTCTTCCCTTCTCCTCTGAGTCATGTTCTTCTCACCTTCTTCTACGTTATAGTCTCCTCCCCTTTACACTCTCTGGTAGCGTTTTAGGGTCGAGTCGAGCACTTTTTGCGAGCTTAGTCTCGTGGTGGTGAGAGTGGTCGACTCGAGAGTTTTTCTTAAGATGGATGGTTACATGGGCGACCATCCATATCATTGTTGGGACCAGGACGATTCTCCCTGGTACTCCGGACCCATGCAACCTGGGGTGCCTCAGACTAACACCCCGTATGGTTGGGATAATCCTCATTGTGTGACTGAGCAATCTTCATATTGGGGTAACATGAGAGAGGCACCGACTGCTAGACCGCCATCTAGTTACGTCGGATCATATGTTGGTCATCAAACTGAGACATTACAAGAACCTTTGGCCTCTTTCATGCATGTGGTAGATGACATGGGTGCACCGGTGGCTCCAGTAGTCGTACCGTGTCACTATTGTGGGTTGAGTGGTCATGATTTCGGGGAATGTCCTTATGTTCCCCCAGAGCCTGAGTATGAGCATACATTTTCCCAAAATGCTCATTATGACCATTACGCATCCGCGTACAACCCGAGAGTGATGGATTCATGGGGAGACAAATCTTATCCAAATTCTTATACCTCATTTTCACCCCCGTATCCTCCTCCTGAATACCCAGAATTCTACCAACACCCCACTTCAAATCATTGGACTCATTCTCAGCCCATCAACACCCAACCCCAAAATTTCCCAAGCTCTGACTTGGACCTCACTGTTGACCCCAAATTTGATTCCTTAAAACAAACCCTCCAAACATTCATGGAAACCACTCAAACTTTATTGAAGTCCAACTTGAATTCCTTGCAAAATATGGAATTGCAAGTGAGTCAAATGACACAACAATTCCATGAACGCGAGGAGGGTCACCTTTCTTGTCAACATGAGGATTCATCTTTTGATATCGAACCACCACCACATCCACAAATTCAAAGCACAACCTTTCAAAGTCAAAATCCTAGTCAGCCTGAGGGACTTGGGGTTTCAATTCACGATCACTTAGTGGAGGATTCGATTCAAATTAAGAATAACTTGGACCAGCTTCATTATGAGTCGGCACAGGATTGTGCCTTATCTTTTTGTCCCGTGGCCCTTGAGCCACATGATCTTCATATTGTGCCTCTTAAGGACTCACCTCTGGTGGAGCAAGAGCTCCCTAGTACCCTCAATTTCAAACAACCTGATGAGAGTTTGCCTCTCACTATTGTTCCTGATCATCTTGGAAATGATGGAACATCAAATAACTACATTGCTCATGAGGGTATTAGGAGTTCCTTGGAGGATACTTTGGGTATGAGACCCACTTCCTGTTCTCCTGGTGAGTTGGACATGCATAACGAGGTGCTTGACCTCGTTCCGACCCACCAGCCTGTTGGTTGGAGAGTTTGGATTGATGATCATAACTTCAGTTCCGCAACGGGAGATATTTTTCTTTCGTTGCCCCTTATTTCCCAAACTCTCGAGAGGTTCAAGCTCTTTCAGTTTGATCCTTTGAATGAGACGCCTTTGCGTCCAATTCATGAACCTCTCATTTCATCTGGTGCTCTTTGTGAAGGGGGCCCACGCATGCGTATTCTGGCCCCGTGTGGTGTCATGTTCCCTTTCCAAGTGCATTGACCCACTCTTGAGGTTCCCATTTGATGTCTTTTGACAAATGAAGATGGGAACTTATGTTTGTACATAGTTATATAAAAAAAAGAAAAAAAAAAGAAAAAAAAAGAAAAAAAAGAAGTACAATAAAAGACTCCTTCAGTGAGCATTGATTGTTGTGAGCCCCAACCCTTGTGTATTTGGGCTCCATTTATTTCACGTATTTGTATCCCTTCTTTAGCATCTCACAGGTTTTGAGGGAATTCGGGTTATGTCCATCAACATGACCTTGCACTTCCCTTTGTACTTCACGTTGGTAAGATCTCTTCTGTTTCATGCATCATCCATGTCGTATTTTGCTCACATTCATTGAGGACAATGCATGAAGTAGGTGTGGGGGGTGTTTTACGTGTGTACATAGTCGAGTCTTTTCTTTTGATTTTGTTTTCTTTTGTTTGCATTGTTAGGGTCATGTTAGTGTGCTGCATTTAATATCGATATATCTGCTTGCCATGATCCTTGGGTGACTTGTCTTCTTTTGCTTGCCCAGTGCTTCAAAATTTTCACATTTCTTTCAAAATCTTCATGTGTTTTCGAAAGAAAATGTTTTGTGGGTTTTGCGTGTGTTTAGCATGTGCAAAACCGTTGAGAGGCAAAGTAAAAAGAAAGCTCCCAAAATTGTCTTGAACTTGATGCATTAGGATATCTAGTACGTGGCTTTAGGATTTATCGAGTCGTTAGGATGCACCCCAGTTTTCCTTTGGGGGTGAGTAATCATAGGGTTTCAGTGCTCAAACATTCAAAGAAGTCCACCCTGAACCTAGTGAGTCAATAATTCGTGTCTGTTAACTTAAGGAAGTTTGTTGTAGTCAAGGACCCTCTAAATCCTGTTGTGAGACATTAGTGTAGGGGTTTTGGTTCATGTGTAGATAAGAAATAAGTGAGTAGGTGTTCTCTCTTCTCGCACGGCTCCTATCACTCGGGAAAGTAGGTCTGAGGGGACTTTGTGCCTGGTGCTTTCGAGTCATCTGACTTGGGATGCGCCGACCGAACTCCCGTTACACGGGTGGTAGGGATTGCCCTATGTGGAGATTTGGGGAAAGGTGTACGTGATAGTGTAAGTCCTCATGGGCAATGATGCACGAAACCTGACCCTGGGAGAATGAAGCTCCAACTAATAAAAAGAAAAAAAATGTGTGAAAAGAAACAAAAAGAAAAAAAAATGTTAATGCAAATAAGAACCTTAATGGACCTTACACTTTGTATCACTTGAGGATCTTGAGGTTGTCCATGTCGTTCACTTAATTCCTTATTTAACTTGCACGAATAGTTTATTAGGCTAGGTGTGGACTGATTACCTATATAGAGTCGGCCCGTAGGATTACCGCGTCCATTGATCGACAAAATATTTCCAACGAGTCGAGGTCTAGATTGAATAATGCATCTTGTTCGGATTTTGTGGGTATATCCGCTGAAAACCCTCAGGAGACAACACTCCTCCTCCTTGGCAACAAAGAGGTTTAACGGCTTGTTGCACGTGCTAAGTGCAACCGTGATTCCTACGAAAGTGAGTTAGGATTTCTTGTTTCTCGTTTGTTTTTCTCTTTCTTTGTTTTGCTCGAGACTAGCAAAAACTTAGGTGTGGGGGTATTTGATTGACATCATTTCATGCTCATATTTGTATCTTATATCCATTATCTTACACCTAAGCAATGCTACGTGACGAGTTTTATGTTTAGTTTTCAGGAATAAAGAGGTTTGAAGAGAAGAACCATGAAAGGACCCAAAAGCTGGGAAAAAGGACTGAATGGTGAGATATAGGGACCAAGATGCAAGGGAGAAGGACCTGAATGTAAGACAGAAGGACCTAAGAGCAAAACAGAATACTCCACACCATCATGGGGAGTATTTTACCAATTCTATTCGGGTCGGAGCTCCAACAAGTCGAGTAACCGCATCAAAGACCAACAATACCAGAAAGCAAAGCCCACAACAAATTCCAACACGATCCGACAATTTTGGACCGCCAATTGGCGGTCTTGGACCGCTAATTGGCGGTCCATATTGCTCAGGATCCGTCGAAATTTCTCCTGGACTTGTATTAATGTTCGTTTAGGCTATTTTTGGTATTGGTTTAGTCCCACATCGGGGGATTGTCCCCGATTAGCTTTTTCCATGCTTATAAATAGAACTCTTCACCTTCCATTGTAATTACCCATTGTTTGGTGGCATTCTCTCTACTAAGGAGTGAGCCTTGAAGCAATAACTCAAGGTGGAGAAGGATGTTACCTTCAATGTGAGTCATTGTTAATAAAAGTTTATTTGTTTCTTTTAATCTTGTTTTGTTATGTTGTTTGTTTTGTGTGGGTTGTTTTACTTTGTTTAATTTCTTGTTTAGTAATTTTAGTATCTTAGTTAAATGTTTTCTTTACTTAGTCTAATCAGTAGTGTAATGAGTAGTGAGTAGTTCCATCCCCATTTGGGGGGTGGAGAAATATGTGATATAATTATGTAGTGTATTAAGTGTGTGTTATTTTTATCCATTGAGCTTTATATGATTTCCATAACCATCTAATGGGTCTCCACTCTTATCTTTGATATGCTAATGCTCTTGAATGAAGCTTAGCTTATGCTTTGATTAGTGGACCTATTTTATGGGGAATGATAATGTTAGGATATGGATGAAGTTAATGTTGGAAACACAATTTGTAGTGTATGTACTCTTGTTGCCTTTTCCTTAGCTAATGTCTTGTATGTTTTAATGATGTAGTCATCTTAATTCATGTGGAGGCATAGTAGGGTCTAGTCTTTATACATGAGTTCATTTAAGTTCATTCCAATTATTGTCTTGTATGTTTTAATGATGTAGTCTTATCTTAATTCATGTTGAGGCAAAGTTGGATGTAGTTTTATGATTTCATGCACTACATGTTGTGAGGAGTTTAATGAACACACACACACTTCTTTATGTTCACATTATTTCTCTACCCCCTTTGGGGTTTAGTTTTTATTGCTTATCTTTCATTTCCATTTGCATTGTAGTGTAGTTTAGTGTAACCAATCCTTTTCTCCTTTCTTTACCCCTTGCCTTCGCACGAACCAAGTGTCGACACACCTCCCAGTGGACGACCCGTATTTGCCACCGCTTCAACGCGGCCGTGCACTTGCGGTAGAAATATAAAACGATCAATCAAGGTTCTCTCACAATTTCTTGTAAGAATCTCTCGCTCATGCTCCCACTAACCAAATGAATCTTGGTTGGGCCTTAATGATTTTGAGTGCAACATTCACATCATGATCTTGTAGAGTATCTTGAGTTTCCTCAAGCTTAACTCTACTCCCACTACTTTTCTCTCTTTTCCAGAAATTCTAGAAAAACCATATCTCTCTTTACAATCTTTCGATTGGAGGTGATACACCAAAAGTAGTATCCTCTTGTTACACGAGGATAACCTATAAAGAAGCACTTATCCGCTTTTGGTTGAAGCTTGGTCGACATCAATTTCTTGACGTAGACCTCACAACCCCAAATCTTGAGAAAGTTGAGCTTAGGTGTCTTTCAACTCCATAGCTCACAAGTCATTTTCTCCACGGATTTGGATGGCACATTATTTAGTGAGTTCGTCATTACTTGTAGTGCATAATTCCAAAAGTAAATAGGCAATTTAGATTGACTTATCATTGATCGAACCATGTCGAGCAATATCCTATTCCTACTTTAGGAATGAGTCAAATTAGGTATCCTAAGCACTCACCCCTACGAACCTTTCATGGAGACTCGATATTCTTGTTGAGTCGGTTCACTACTTCATCCTCGAATTCCTTGAACTTGTCAAAGAATTCACTTTTGTTTCCCATTAGACAAATATAGCCATAATGACTATAGTTATCCGTGAACAAAATGAAGTACCTTAAACCGTCTCTTGCACTTGTACTTTATCGGACCACATACATTAGAATCTATCATGTCCAATTAGTCATTCGTTTTCGTTCCTTTCTTCTTGAAAGGTCTCTTGGTCATTTACTTGACAAATCCGATAGTGCTACAAGAATGAATCATTCACGTGAGTTATCTTAGTTTCTTTTTGTTATTGTTTGTTTGAGTTTGTTTATCATTCATTTCAAGCAAATAGAAGTCATTCCAAACGAATGTATTTGCATAGAGAATTCCATTCTTCGAGCAAGAATTAGAAATATATATTAAGTTATCCATATCCAAAACATGATACATAATAGTTCTTGCTAATCGAAGGCACATAATAAACATTCTTCAAAGCATAAATTTAAATCACTAGACTATTGAAGTTTCATAGAATCTTGTACAATCGCAGCTATGCTTGTACTATTTCCGATCTTCAATATCATCTCGTTCTCCACGAGTTCCTTCCTATCCTTCAATAGCTGCACATCAAAATTATGTGAGCACAAGATCTGGTAACCACTACCAAATCAAGGACAGAGGTGATTAAATTTATCTCAGTAACAACCATACCTAAGACGTTTCTCGGGCGCCTACGTTCAATCATCCCATTTTCAAGGTCTTCCTTGTACTTGGGGCAATTAGGTCGGATGTGTCCCGTTTCACCGCAGTGAAAGCACTCCGTGTTGGGAGTTGGAGATTTGAAAGATTTCTCCCTTGAGGCACTCCTATGAGCACCTCATACTCCCTTGCTCTTGATTGACGTATCTTTGGTAAATTTGCCTTTACCTTTGTCGATCTTTTTGCTCCTCTCATGGACGGCTAGGACCTGATTGTCCCGACCCTTGCCCATGTCAACTTCTGCCGTTTTGAGAGCGTTGTGAAGATCCTCAAGACTCACCCTTTTTTTACGCAAATGATAGTGCATCACAATGTCCTTAAAGGACGGGGCTAGAGAGCCAAGAATCAGATCTTCGGCAATGTCCTCGGGCATTGGAGAAGAGAGCTTCGACAACTTCTCAAGGTATCCTTGCATCGTGAGAAAATGCATGGATACCGATGTTCCCTCCGCCATGTGGCACCTTGTGAGTGCGATGGTGGTCTTATAGCGCTCATTTCGGGCACTATCCATGATCATCTTTGTTAAAGCTTCCATGGTCTTCTTGGGTTTTGAATCCAAATATTTCGCTTGAAGCGAGTCACCCATGGATGCCAACATCAGACCGTGAACTTGGTTCTCTTGGTCTTCCCACTTGGCTATCGCCTCTTTCTCATTACCGGTTGCTTTCTCATTCAATTTTGGGATTTCACCATCCAAAATATGAGACAGTTTTTCAAACCTCAACACGATATTAAGATTGAGTTGCCATTTCATGAAGTTTGAGCCATCATTTTGCAAAGGATTCTTTTCGATCATAGATCGCACAATTGGTTGGATATTAGACATTTCTACAAAACAAATTATACAGGATTTTAATGTCAATTTTATGTTATAAGATACATACATATATATCAAATATAAATGTAAATACTGCAAATAAAATTTTGCCCGTAAATGCAGTAATCCAAGATCCTATCAATTGCAATATAGACTAGCTAAGGGCTATCGAATATATCACAATATCAAGGTAAGAAAAACTCTTTCTAATCACAACTTTTTTGAATTTTAGCAATATTAGCATCTTCAAACTCTTGTGATTCTTGTCGTTTTAATTATGAGGGAATATGACCTATCCTCGTAAGAAAAAACTTTTTCCCAAAACCGAGCGAGGGCTCTAGGTAATGTTAAGAAAAGTTATTTTCATTTGATACGAGATACGTTTATCCATGGTTTTCACAACTAAACATACTTGGGGTTCACTAGGGTGAAACACACCTCGTATATTTAATCGTGGCCCAACAATAGACAACCATTATATCTCACACTATTCCCAAATATGGAGGGAGCTATCTCCCGCTAAGGGCGAGTAGAGTATCCCTCGATAAATGGCTGCTAGTGGATGAATTAAGAAGAAAAATTACTCTTAATTTTGTTGTACAATTTCATATATTAACATGTGATTCGGAATTTTAGGTTATCATGCATATTATCGTTCATACACATCCTAACATTCAATCACATTTCATCACATGCATAGCAGAAATTAAAAAACAGAAATTAAACCATTCACACAATCCACACCGTGTGAGTTTATATGTTTTCTTTGATCCTCGATCCCTGATCTTCGATCCTCGATCGATGCGTTACAGCGGCGACTTCCTCTTGCACCGGAGATGTAGATTTTACAGAAAATAAACATGCTCCTCACATTCGATAAAAAACTGACTAGTGCAAGTCCTATGAAAAACCTCTCAAATGCAATGCAATTATATAAAGATAGAAAGAGAGAATTTGGCTTTTACATATAAATAAGCCCCTGTATAATAATAATTACGTACATTCACAGTTGCTGATTTGGAACATATAATAAACTCACAATTCCTGCAAAAACAACTCGAGCATCCATGCACGCAATTTGCTATAAACTTTACAACTTACTTTATCAATCATCTAGAATCCCAAACAATTCCTTGAAAAACATTTTGAAATCCATTAAAAACGGTTTTCATTCATCCAAGACGAACCGCAGTTTTTCGGTTTTGTCGATTCTCTTAAAAAACAATCGTTTATTCTTAAAACGAAATTATTGCAAGTTAGACTTATGTCTAAATCATAATTCTAATAATTACATGACATGTTTTAAACCACTTAAAACATTCAAAATGAATTATTACAAAGAATTATTCCAACAAAACATTTAAAGACCGAAAAACCGGTAAATCGAATTGTTTAAATCCTATATGGTAAACTAAATTCGTTTACAACCTTAAATCATAAGAAAATTGAACCCTAAGATCTGATACCACTGTAGGATTTCATGTTTAATTGTGCATATATATTTTCGAAATTTTTATGCATAATAAGGATCAATTACAATTTTCTACGATTTTGTTTCATGCATGCATCGGTTTGTTTCAATAACTAGTTTTAAAACTTCATTAAAACAAACACAAGAGACTCCGAATTTCATACCTAGAAGTTCTTTAAAACTTCTTGATGATCCAGAGATGTTGAGGAAGACGATCGTCGCTTCCTGTTGCGCCGGATGCCTCCGAGTGTTCACCGAAACCCTAAACATGGTTGGAGAGAAAGGAGCTAGCCAATCAATCTCCAAACTAGTTTAGAATCTAGCTAAAAACCCCTTCCTTAGTCTCTGAGATTTCTCCTTCCAAAGACTTAGAAAACTAAGAGAATTTTTGTGCCTTTTTGTGGTGAATTAGGAGAGAAAAGAATTAACAAAACATCTAACATAATTAAGGAGAATAAGGACCTATTTATAGGCTCCAATCTTACTCTCAATCATGGCTATTCTTAAGCCATGTTCTCTTGACATTTTCTCTCACAAACTAATTCAATAATGCATTACATGCATCCACAAAACGTTTGACCAAGTTTGGAGCTAATCCAACCATTGATCAAATTAATCTCTTAATTATCAAAGGCAGAAAATCGATCGGGCTTCGGTTTACCGAGACATACTCGGTTAACCGAATATGTCACGTTCGTATTACCGTGCACTAGACGGATGACCGATTCTTAAGGAGAAAAATTCTCCTTAACCGATCAAACGAATTCGCGTCTAAAACCGAGTGCCATTCGGTTAACCGAAAATATCGGAACTTGACATTCTTCGGTCGACCGTTTCTGGTTCGGTATAACGAACCAGAGTTCCAGGCACTTTGTTCAAGTTCGGTCAATCAAGTATGACCATCCGTTCCACGTTTGGTTGACCGATCCACAGATCCTTCGGTCAACCGAACCATAACGGATTACCGAACTTTTACCCGATTTTGCCTTTTCAAATTTTGGATTTATTTCCAACAAAATTTGAACTTTAGGGGGTTTTAGCAAATTCACAACTTATGCAATATATTATCCTATGCAACAATAAATTATTGCACCCCATAATATATGCATCTCATATGAATTTATCATGATTCTAATTATGTTTATATACAACATAATTGATTTTACTTGTTCACCACATGTGTCACATTTTCTATAAGAAACCCGACACATCATATGAACCAAAAATCAAGCTTCTTGTTTCCCGGTTTTTGTGGTGTGACCCATGGGAGGATCTAGACTAAGTTGCCAGTGATATTAAGAGCTTAATATCACAAGCTATAAGCGGTATCTAGCTACACATTATAGCTCCCAATTAGTTAGATGTCTTAATTCCACTCGAACCAAAACCCGATCCATTTAGTGATGGAGTGCACCACTTGTGTCCGTCCCTTGCCTCATGATATTAAGAATACACACAAAGTAGTATTGTGTCATCTTTGTATTAGTATTCATTTCTTGATCTCTTTAAGCTAGTTATAAATATGTGACTTAACTCAAATCACATTGTGCACATTATAACTTTGCTTTATCAAGGGGCCCACTAATATCATCACTCAATTAAGAGGGGCAATGATAATCTTTTGACAAACTATCTTCTCCAACAAAAATCATACTTAACCAACTAATGCCTTTGCACTACACTCATTGATAGCTTAAGACACTAGTCTAATTAAGCACTCCTTAAGTGATCGGATATAAGTCTCATATCAAAGGACCAAGGACACAGTAAAATATTAATGACACAGAAACACATTTCTATAATATTTTACTTATTAGGTTCATTCGGTATACACAAGTAATATTTTCCTCTTTTGCGTACCCGTGTTGTCACTCACTTGTAGAGCTACAATGATCTATGACCAACACGACAATCTTAACTCGGTAATTAATGCCCCATGTTAATTACCATGATTGCGAATATATTTTGTTTTATGTAAACCATTATCTTTTAGAGCCCTACGGTTAAGGACCAAGAGTCTCTTCCTTAACACTTCTAAAAGACGAATAACATAAACAAGGAGCAAAATGATTTCTCATTCAATTCATAATAATTGACATTTAAAAGTAAAACTTTTAGAACACATTCCCTTCATATACAACGTATCATTTCAGGATATTAAGGTTGTCCATGTCTTTCACTTAAGTCCCTAATTAACTTGCACAAATGATTTCCTATGCTACGTGTGTGGACAAGATACATAAAAAGTCATCTCCTAGTATTACGGTGTCCAATGATTGACAAAAGTAAGTCCACCGAGTTGTGTTGCTAGGTTGAATAATGCATCAATGCTCAGATTTTGTTGTTATATCTGTTGCAAACTCTTAGAAGATTATTATATGCATTAATTATTTGGATGTCGAAATTTTTCTTAATGGCATTTGTGATATTGTTTTTGCTTAATGAAATGTCATTTTTTAGAAACATATTTTGCAAATAAGTTTTCTAGGTTTATATTCTTCCAATTTTTTATTTTCCCATGATTATTTCACAAAAAACTTAAATTAATTGGTTGTGGTGGGATCATTTGTTATCTTATTATTTATTTGAAGCTGACAATGTAAAGATATTGACCGTGCAACACATGGGTCAAATGCCGGTACAAACATATCATAAATACTTAAGTAGAAATTCTCCCGATCAAAGGTTTAACAATCGGAGTCTAGGGTCACACAAACATTTACAAGACAAGTTAGACTCAAAATAGTAGTAGGAATACAACAAAGAGACTTAAACTGATGATGCCCCCAAGCTTCTTCTCCACTTCCTTTTATAGACTTCACGATAAGTTCTATAGTAGAGATGTGCTTTGCTCCTTCAATATTGATGTCACATCTTTATTTAAGGGAGTTACTATTCGTCGTCGTAAAACTACTTAAATCGCCCCAAAAATGGCATTTTTGCCCTTAACAAATCAATTAATACCCATTTCGTCTCGTGTCTTTAAACAATGTGTTTGACTCAGTTTTACTCACATTCCTAGTACCAACACCACAAAAATGTCTGGCGAAACACCTGAATCCGGCGAGGTAATGGGCGCGGAATTTTTTTCCCGACTCGGGCGTCTGGATAAGCCACCTCTACATAGGTGGAGGCGGTTTAGCCAGCCGCCTCCACCTATGTGTAGGCGTCTTAGATGGACGCATCCACTAAGGTGAAGGCGTCTGGCTAACACGCCTTCACGTATGTGGAGAGGCGTGTTAGGCAGACGCCTGCACCTTGGTGGAGGCGGCTTAGCCAGACGCCCGTTTTTTTAAATTTTTTTAAATTTTCTGTTAAATTTAATTTTTTCAGGTTCCGTTGCAAGATTTCGGTGGTGATGGAGTAGATTACAGTGAGTTTTTTGACAGTAAAGAAATATTTACAACAATCGAGGAAGCTTGTAAATGGGGCAAAACAGGTTGCACTAGGAGCCGGATTTTTTTTGGTTATATCATCATACAAACCAAAAGCCGGATGGATTGTTACCTGAGATGTGATCGCAGACGTGAGATGAGTTCTCGTGATACGAGTATTGCACTGCGAAAGAATACGAAAAGAAAAGGTTGCGGTTGTCGGTTTTTGGTAAAAGTGGTGGAGCGACGGGATCGTGATGGATGAGTCATTGTTTCTAGTAGCATCTATGGGCAGCACAACCACCCACTTGAAGTTTATTCAGAGGGTCACCGACAGGTCAGCGGACTTAGTGCTGAGGCAAAGCAAATTGTTCGTGATATGACAGAGGCACAAGCAAGACCCCGTAACATTTTGTTGGCGGTAAAGAAGAAATTCCCGGACGATAATCCGAATCAAAGACACATTTATAACTTCAGAGAGTACATGAGGAGGACGAAATCTGAAGACAGGAATCCCGCGCAGCAGTTTCTCAGGGAGGCAGTGCAGCATAAATATTTGCATTGGATTGTGGCAGATGAAGAAACTAATGTCGTGACTCACGCATTTTTGGCACATCCGACTTCAGTTCAGTTGTTGCCTACATACCCATTCGTAATCTGTATGGATTCGACGTATAAGACGAACAAGTACAAGATGCTTTTGTTTGAGATGGTTGAGGTTACTCCAACAAACATGAATTTCCTCGTCGGATATGCGATTTTGCAGGATGAGACCGAGTCTAGTTACCAGTGGGTGTTGGAGAGGTTGCGAGATCTGTTATTGGATATTGTTAGCCCGACTGCAATAATTACGGACCGGGAGATGGGTCTGATGCGACCAGTGGCAGAGGTTTTTCCTGAGTCTGCTCATTTACTATGCAGTTGGCATATCAACAAAGACGTGTACAACTACGCATACCACGTATTTGGCAAGGACAAGCAGCTTGTAGAGAGTTTTAGGCGTGGAAGGTGGAGGAGAGTTATGCTTTCTGATTCACAGACGGATTATGATAGAGCGGTCCGTAATCTGAAAGATTCTTACAAGTCCTGACCAGTGCTGACGGAATATGTGGAAGACACGTGGTTGATGCATAAGGAAAAATTTGTGTTGAATTGGACGAATCAAGTTTTTCATTTCGGCAACACTACGAACTGCAGGGTGGAAAGTGCACATTCGGCTCTGAAAGAGTGGATCACTACATCGACTGCCGCTCTCGACACTCTTTTCGACCGCGTGAACTCAGCTATTGAAATGCAGCTAACGAATATTCGGAACTTTCTTGAAGATTCGAGACGTCGAATTGTGACAAACTACATAGGTCCTTTGTTTCAGCATATAAATGGCTGAGTTTCGCATCACTGTTTGTCCTCTCGTTGGGTCAGGCGTCTCCCGCGGACGCCCGACCCAAAAATGTTTTTTTATATTTTAAATTAATTAAAATAAATAGGGCAATTTACCAGATGTGAGTAGTCTGGGGTGTCCGCTGGTTCTTTTCCTGGCCTCCGAGACATTGTATTTGGTGAATAGAAGAGTGATATGAAGAGAAAATTGTGTTAAAAAAGTGAAATGAAGAGTTATATAAGTAGAAAGGGTAGATGGACAAAATGGTAATCTGTTGGGACGATTTAAGTAGTTTTACGGCGACGAATAGCAGTTCAGTTATTTAAAGGAAGAGTGATTGCCAAAGACTCGTAAGCTTTGCTGTTGCTTATAATCTCCCTTGTTCTCACGCTTTATTTCCTTACTTTGTTCACTTGTGATATTGTAGGTCTCCTCCCCGCATAGTTTGAGGCATGAACAAAAAAAGACAAACTAGGTGTTTAGGTAGTGGAGCGCTTCGTCATCAAACGGGTAATCATTAGCCTGCGACATGCCAAAACATTGTCACCATTATCCCCAAGAGAAGTAATGCCATCAGAAGCTAGCTTCGAAGTGGTTAGCAATTTTGTAATCTCCTCGTAAACGAGAAGTTTGAGCTAATCACTACCAAAGAGTGGGTTGTTTGAGTTGGAATTTCCCATATACACAAAAAATAAAAGACATATTACATATTTTTAATACTATTTGAACTTTCAAAGGGTATTACGTTGGAAAATTCACACATCATAGAATCGGTAAACCCATGCCGAAAACTAAGTTGAATGGATCCACCAATTCAGAACTCCTTAGAAAAAGAAAAAGAAAAAGAAAAAGAAAAGAGGAGAATAAAAAACACTTCCTAACCCCTACGACCCATCTTGTTCCAAACAATATATAATATACTGCATCGCCTCAACGGACCTTGTCCGTCTCCAAAACAGGGTTTCCCCAATCTCATCAATTACCTCTCCAATATCGTTTTTCCAACAGTTCAATTTACCGAATATCTGATCATCCGGATTAGAGAAAAATAGTTAAGAATGAGGAGGAGGCCAGTGGGAATTTCACCAGAGGGTGAGACTGAAACGTCCCAACTGAAAGACGACAAGCCGGATCGGAAACGTGACGAGGAGAGAATTCCTCGAAGATCGGCCGCTCTGTGGCTGTCGTTGCTGTTTTTGATGCTCAATGGGTGGTGGGCTGTGTATCATTTTCAGTTCGAGAGGCTGCCGGTGCCGCTCAGCGCAAAGCAGGCCGGTAAGCGAGGTTTCGCCGAGGAATTGGCGATGCGGCATGTTAAGACCTTGACGGAGTTGGGGCCTCACCCTGTTGGTTCCGATGCTCTTGATCTTGCACTTCAGGTGTGTCTCTTTTTTGGTCTGGTTTCTAAGTTGTTTTTCTTTTTGGGTTTATTAGTTGGTGCCGAATGCTAACGGTTTGCGCATTGGAAGTGTTGTTAGGGTAATTTGGATTTACTTCCAGAGCTTTGTTCTTGATTTTCTTAAGGTTGTGTTCGGATGTGCTTGTGTTGTATTGGGATGTACTCGAATTGTGACATTTGTCAATGGCTTGTTTGGATTATTATTTTTTTCCTTCGGAATTTTTAAAATCCGTCACGGCACAATGAAAAGAGAACTTAACTAGATCCCATCCCATGTAAAGGGACAGAATCTGGAAATTCTACATGACTTATCCGAACATTTGTCACTTCAAATTACTGCAGAATCATAATGTTTCAATTTCAGCGTGAACATTCTTCTATTAATATATGGTTTAATTTTATGCATATGATTTTAAAATCTATTTGAGCTGGTATAAGTGTTACCAGTACTGTGTTAAATGAAACTGTTAGTTGTCGTTTTTTAAGTGGCCTGTTAATTCAAACAAGGAAAAAAATCACGTCATTTGGAAATCCTGAATTGATAAATCTTTTCATTTAAAAATTGAAAGTTCGTGAGACTTGTTAGGAACACATCCTAGTGCAACTCTTAATTACCCTAAGGTTGCAGTTTCACGTGGTATTGTAACTTGGGATTGTACTTCTAAGAATTTTAAAATGTGACATTTATAGATGTCTTGTTTGAATAATAACTTTTGAAAATTGCACATCCTTCACTATACTTGAAAATACCACATCCATAGCAAATTCTAACATGACAGGTCAATATTGATCCTACTTTAATAATATATAAAAATATTCAAAATACTAATGTGTGATACTGGATATATAACTACATTATTTAATATAATGTAAGGGTGCTTCGTCTGTTATAGCCATATGACATGAGGCTCTCACAGTTGATGAATCATTGACACTTAAACATGGAAAGGGATAAGAAATAGTTTCATTCACGCATCTAAATATGTCTCTAAAGATAATTGTAGAATTTTTAAAGTAAATGACAAGATGCGTGGGGTTAAGTTTGCTTTCTTCTGCTTCATACTGATGTAGTGGATCCAAGACCAAGGACAAGCATAGTGAAGTCAAATGCGAAAGCACTTATTTGATATTTGTTATGTGGTGACCTCATGCGTTTCTCTTAGTACACAAGCCAAATACTTATGACGCCGGAGTGAGAGAGGTTTATGAGCCTTAAAAAGTAATATTTTATTCTACACCAATTAGTTCTGACACTAAAATTTTCTCCAAATCCATTCAATTACCTTAAGAATTACATGTCAACTTTAGTGTCTGAAATGAATGGAACTTATTGTCAAAACAACTAAGACATACGTGTATGTACTTTTTTGTTCCTCTTAAATCTTTGCAAGATTCCTTTAGTGTTTTCTGATAATTACGGTATATAATTTTTTATGTGACTCCTTCCTGTGGCAGTATGTTTTAGCTACATCAGAGAAGATAAAGAAAACAGCTCATTGGGAGGTTGATGTTGAAGTAGATACTTTCCATACTGAAGCTGGTGTTAATATTCATCTTGGTGGGATGTTCAAGGGCAAAACACTTATTTACTCAGACTTGACACATGTAGTGCTGAGAATTCTACCGAAATATCTAAGTGAAGCTGAGGACAATGTGATTTTGGTTTCTTCACATATTGACACGGTTTTCTCAACGTAAGTGTTGCCCATATTACAAATATTTGATTAATATATGTGGCGATCCTTTGTACAATTTCTTGCTTAGATATCTGATTTCTTTTCCTAGCTTGGTGATTGGACAATAATTTCTTAACGTTCCTGACAAAATTCTCTAAAATAATCTATATTGTTAAAATTGTAGTTGATGTTTTCTGACAATATTTATGAATCTTTGATGTCATTTCTATGTGTTAATTTATTATTGTATAATCCTTCTTCCTTCAGAGAGGGGGCTGGTGACTGTAGCTCTTGTGTGGCGGTTATGTTGGAGCTTGCTCGAGGAGTGTCTCAGTGGGCTCATGGATTTAAAAGTGGTGTAATATTTTTATTTAACACAGGAGAAGAGGAAGGGCTCAGCGGTGCTCATAGCTTCATGACACAGGTTATCTCTGATGATGATTTCGTTACTGTCATATCTGCAAATTTTGGCTATTTATGATGAACTCAAAATTAGGGCCTACCACTCCTCTGCTTTTAGTACTTCAGGGTGTCTTTATTTTAAATATCTGATGTCATTTTAAGTACACAGCATCCATGGAGAAAAACTGTCCGTTTTTTTGTCAATTTGGAGGCCATAGGAGTTGGAGGCAAGTCTGCCATATTTCAGGTTGGGTTTCATCTCTCTATTATTGTACTCAACTTTGTTACCTAGGTATCAGTTTCACATAATGTTTTTTTTCCTTCATTTTCACTACAGTTTGATTGTGTTTAGTTCCTTGATTGTGTTTAGTTCCTCATTTTTATCCAATAGTTTCCTAAAAAGTTACATGGTAATAGAGTGGTTCAGCTCCATGGGCAATTGAAATGTTCGCTAAAGTGGCCAAATACCCTTCTGCACAGATTATTTCACAGGTTAGAATGTCTTCATTGGAATAGTACTTGGTACAATTGTTTCCGAAAGTTGGAACGTCTTTTCAGTGTACTCTTAATGGTAGTTGGAGACCTGCAAAGTTTATTTTATGAATCTCGTTGATTACATGAGCATGAATTATATCGATTCATAACTAAGATTTTTATTCTAGCTGCAAACTAAAAATGGTCGCTTCTATTAACATTTAAATCTCTGTTTTATGGATTTCCACCATGTAAATCTGAAGTCCTCTTGAAGTTCTAATTCTTTTTCCCAGTACTAGCATTAATTAGTGACTTTCATGACTTATATAGTCATAGAAAAACTAACTTAGACTTGCTAAGGCTTTAATAGAATTTTTTTTGGTGGCGGCAGAACATTCATATTATTGTAAGCAACACCTTATCGATTTGTAAGAACCTTATACATCCGTAAACACATACTTATGCTCCAACACATGCCAATTATTTTTATGCATGAAAACTTGGTTTTAATTGTTTGACTTATCTGCACTGACCTCACCCCCCTGCGCTAGAAAGAGCAGTGCTTCATTTAGAAACAATTATGATGAGAAGACATTAGATGTTAGAACCTAGTAACTTGGTGGAGTTGAATCAGCACCGGAACTCATAAAGTATCAAATTGAAAATTGGCAACTTGAGTATCTTTCTCTTCACTGAAAGAGTTCAAACATACATTTGTAATTTTTTGTTTTAATAAAATAATTATGTGCGCAAATAGTTATATACCTTTGCAATGTTCGGTCAGCTAAAGAGGGAGTTTATTTTTTTGTATGTTCATGTGGACACTTATGCCTAAATTATTTCTTTGTTGTCGTATCATATCTTTACACAAATAACTGAGTAGTTTGTGCAGGATTTGTTCCACTCAGGACTAATAAAATCGGCCACAGACTTCCAAGTATACAGTGAAATTGGTGGCCTTTCTGGCTTGGATTTTGCTTATATGGACTCCAGTGCAGTCTACCACACAAAGGTGATTTATCTTTCCCTTCGTATTTTTTTTTTGTATTTCTTCACTGTTTTTGTTGTTTAAACATAATTTCGTTGTCTTTCTTTAGGTACTTTTTTTTAATACTCAAAAAGGAAAGTAAAATGTAGATTCAGATAATATGCAAGAACATAACACAGTATTAACCTAGGTCACTTTCTTATTGAACTCTCAAATCTATTGAATCATGGAGATGATTTACTAACTAAACAGAATGTGAGGGAATGAGTACTGTTGATTCCCATTCTTTTCTTAGCATTTAAATAATTCACACATTTTAATTCAGTTAAAACCCTTGTATCAAATGAATCAATTAAACTACTGCTTATGATGACGATCATAAAATTGCTTATACTTGAAAACTAATATAAGTTTACGATGTTACAAATCCATCAATCTGAACCAGTTGGATTTGCCAGAGGTTTACCACCTACCACATCTCAAATATTTAGACAAAGGTGGAGGAACTCTATTTTCTTTCATAGAAAGATCACAACAGGATATTCAGTTAGAAGATTGGCTATCTCTTACAACAATTTTTTAAATAGACAAAAACTAACGCCAGCTTACCACAAAGGCATTTTGTTGTTTTCGAAATTTCACTGAACTATGTAATGTAGAGTTGACAATGCCAACCTATTTAGCGTTTCCTTCAAACTGTATGGATGATTTTACAGGTTATATTCATCACTAGTATAGTACTATGAATCCATAAAAATATTATGTTTAATTTTAGTTTGTTATCCATTGAATGTTTCAACACAAATGATTTCTAGTTCTGATTTGATCTAGGGGTGGCAATACGGGTTGCTGTGTCGTATCCGTGTCAAACTTATTTACAAGCAGACCTGATTTCCACAAACCCAAATCCGACCCGTTTAATATACGGGTTAAAAAGGGAAACCCAAACCTGACCCATCTAAAATCGTGTCAACCCGACCCAACCCTTCTAATCTGTTTATTAAATGGGTCATATTCGTGTACAACCAGTACAGGTTATACTTACCCATATAACCGTTATTTATGACAAATTCAACAACACCTACAATTTGATTTGGAGAGGACTATGAAAACACCATAAATGGTTATGAAATTAGTTGTTGATTGCTAATTCAAATATTCTGACATGAAAAGATGGAAAATGTAGATATTCTTGCTAATTTTGTAACATTATGTAATATTATAAATACAAATACACCTATATACCATTTAGACATATATAAACGGTTAGACACGGGTTACATGTGTTAAACCCAAACCCAACCCATGTAATTATCAAGTTAATCGTGTCAATCTGATTATGACCCAAACCCATTTATGCCAAACCCAAATCCGCATTTTTCGTGTCGTGTTCTTGTCGGGTTATCGTGTCATGACCCAAATTGCCACCTCTAATTTGATGTGTATGTGACAATATTCCATGCACACGTGCATTTTTATGACTAAATAGAAATGAGGCATCATGTCACTGCTTTAACAGTTTACTTGTACTGTGTGAACAATACGACTTTTACCACAGAATGACAAATTCGAGCTTCTGAAGCCTGGTTCACTACAGCATCTTGGAGACAACATGCTTTCTTTTCTTGTCTCTGCTTCCACGTCATCTTCTCTTCTGCGAAGCAGCACTGTTCAAGGCGATCCTAAAGACAAATCTATTTTCTTTGATATCCTGGTGAGTTTTTAAATTTTCACAATGATGCCACTCCCAAGAAACTGTAGTTTCCGTTTTTTTGCAACACTGATTTTCTTTAATACGACTGCTGCACAATTTGAAAATTTTGAACTGTTTAGGGAACACACATGGTGGTGTACAGTCGGCGGTTAGCTCGAATGCTCCAGAACTCGGTCATTCTGCAGGCACTTGTTATATGGATAGCATCTTCACTAATGGGAGGATGGCCAGCTGTTGCTTCACTTGGACTTTCAGTTTTAGCCATTTGTCTCATGTGGATATGTTCCTTAAGTTTGGCCGTCATGGTTGCATTTCTTCTTCCCTTGGTCTGTGACAATCCTACACCATATATTGCAAGCCCATGGTTAGTTCTTGGTCTGTTTGGTGCACCAGCTGTAGTTGGGGCATTAGTTGGTCAGCACTTAGGTTTCCTTATACTTCATAAGTACTTGCATCGTGTTGCTCTCGAAAGAAAACCTGCTTCGGTTACAGGACTTGACTTACGATGTAAACTAGAAAGCGAAAGGTGGCTTTTCAAAGGTGGATTTCTTCAGTGGCTAATTTTCCTAATTCTTGGTAGTTTCTTTGGGGCCGGATCTGCCTATGTTTGTCTTGTTTGGTTGATTTCACCTGCCTTTGCTTGTAAGTTTTTCTTGTGTACTGTTCATATAATTTTTCATATTTCCATTTATTAATTGTGATATTCTGTACACTCTGGGCAGATGGTTTTTTTGATGCTACGTTGACGCCAGTGCGATCACCAAAGCAGCTCAGAATTGTAACATTGATCCTTGCTTTAGGTCTGCCTATTTTAATTAGCGGAGGAGTTTTCATGCAACTTGGGGGATTCGCTATTGGATCTGTTGTTCGGTTTGACAGGTAAAATTCTGAATCTGTAGTTTTGTACCACAAGTAGTCTACATCTACAGCATAGAAAAAATGTCCTGGGCTTTTATGAGTTAACTGTTGTTGACATCTCAATACATTATCAAGCACTGACACTCTTCATTTCTCTTATGCTATGTTCTACCGAATTACTTCCTTATGGTAACCTAAATATGTTCAACTAATTTGTTATGGCTTCGTAATTGCTTAGATGCTTCTTCCTGCTTCTGAGCTTTAGGCCTGAGGTGTTGTTGTCAACAAAACCTCAACCCAAGTACTAAACAATATTTTCTACTGATCACAAAAAAATGGTCTCTTCTATTCAAAACTACAACTGTCTTTTCTTTCGTTTCATATGTTACACCTAAGTCAAATTTAGCTGATAAACCAGTTTTTCGTTTCACCTAGTAAACATATGTGTTCTTCGGCTTTGCAGAAATCCTGGTGGTGTGCCTGATTGGCTTGGGAATGTGATCATTGCAGTATTCGTTGTCTCGATTGTTTGCCTTACATTTGTATATCTTCTTTCCTACATCCATCTATCAGGTATTTGGTTATTTTTTTTGAGTTTCTGACGTGCTCTGTTTCAACAGAATTGCGTAAATAAAATCAGTTTTTTAGTTGACCTCAAGTTAAACTGCTTCCCTTCCATCCTTGGTACATGTTTTTTATTAGAAATAATTTTCTTCTTCAAATTATGCATAAATTCTACCTTGGTATCTGTTAATACTAAGGATTTCAAGTCAGACAAGCATAGATCAGTCGGACTGACGGCATAGTTGACTTGTCAGACTAGTTGGCTGAGTAGGAACAACATTTGAGAAAAATAATACTTTCAGAGAACAACCCATTCAACAATTTTCACATTTTCATCCTCAATGCAATGTTTGTTGGATCCTACATCTTGATCACCTCTTGAAGAAAAAGAAGGAAAAGGAACAATGCCAAAAAATAAATTGATAATTCATGAAAAAACACCCGAAAGGTGCATGATAAATCATTTGGCACTTTCGTTTTTTATGCATTTGAATGATAGCAAATTGTGGTTAAAATATGGTCTCATGTCATCTACTTCAATGTGAACAACCGTTTCAATAGTTGTCAATGCTGAAAGTATACTTAATATATCAATTTGGATGTAACTACAAATGCATCAAAAACTTTCTTCAGTTCAAGGGCAATTTAGTAACGTTATTTTAAATGGTTGTAGAATGTTTACAGAATTTGTAAAAAGCAACTTTGTAGAAGATTTTCAATCTTCTTTCTTATATCACCATAGAAATATGGCTATCATTTTCAAAATTTTAATTCCATGACATTCCTAGATATTACTTGATTTCATAAAGCTTGTATGTTCAATTTCTCTATGAAATTTAGGAGTTCCTAGATATTACTCACTGTGAATGTTTGAATTGTTAAACTTATTGTAAATGTTGCGTTCACTTCTTTTGAGATCTAGGTGTTTGCAGATGATATTTCTTGTTATATAAGTTTGGTTTACGTACACCCCATATGTTATTGGTTTGTAAAGGGGTGGGTAGGAGTACAGACTTTGAAAGGTGACTATATATCCAAACCGACTGCCCATTTAGGAGGCAAATATGGGGATGGGAATGACCATACTCCCCATTTACAACCTTAATCACTTGGTGTCTTGTGGATTTTAGGAGTCCATATAACCATAGATGTTGATCCTTCTGAATGAGTAAAAATATGGAGTTGAGTTTAACGATCTCAGTTACAGTCTTTGTACTCACTGCCTCTCTAACTGAACAATGCTTTAGTACATCCACGACGATTTATCTTCAATTCAAAATAGTTCACATTGTTCCTCACTTCCTCCTAGATTAAGATTCATCACCTAGCATAACTTATCTACATTCATGTTGGACCTCTATTGTTTTCATTTAGTTTTTTATGCAGTTATTTGATGATCCTATCATGTAACACGATCATATTCAATAGTCTATAAAGTTCTCTCTTTTGATTATTATTTGCTTTTGTCAGTAAATTTCCTTGATTTACATTATTTCTGTGGATATAGGTGCCAAGAGTTTGGTAATTGTTTCGATGGGTGCTATCTTCGTCCTTACACTAGCGGCAACTACAACTGGGATAATTCCAACATTTACTGATGACGTTGCGCGTGCTGTCAATGTGAGTATTAGGCTGGGCATCTTCTTATGAAACCACAAATGTAAAACACAATTTAGTTATAGAATATTAAATGCTACTAATGAGTTAGTATTGATAATAACAAAATTCTCTTTAGCCTACTGATCTGATGGCAACCTGAGCAATTTGGGGAACTGCAAGGTTAAAAAATCAGCAATAGAGGAATGCTGGTCTGACAATTGCACATGCACACCATGATACGATATTACTTTAAGTTTGTATTGCAAAGTCACCGTAGCCGTTCGGAGGAACCTCAAAATCTGATTCATCTTCTCAGTGGATTTCACAATTTATTCCAGCAAAATATGCTATATAAAATCATGTTGCTTGTAGTGGATAAAATCTTGTGCAACCACATACTTTGTACGCCGTTGTATACTTCGCTTTTGGAAGTACCCAATTGTTTACTACTGTTAAGGAAGTGAGGCTGCAATTAATCGCATCTCAGATTCGTTGGGAAAGAAGCCAAATTTCTTTACTTCCTGTTGGTCCTTAAACATCTTCATACACGTAAAACAAATAAGATGTGGTATATTTTGATAACACTGTTTGATGTTTTCTGCTCCATCTTTTAGTTAATGTTTAAGCATCTTCATCTTTCATTTAATTATGGCTAGTATTTTGTTATGAACTTGGAGTGTAAACTTGTTTGAGTTAGGTGGTGCATATTGTGGATTCAACGGCAACAAATGGGAGAAAATCGGATCCTACTTCCCATATTTCTATATTTTCAAACACACCTGGAAAACTTAAAAATGAAGTGGCCAATCTCAAAGATGAAGAGTTTTCATGTGGAAGGAACCAAACAATTGATCTCGTTACATTTACTGTAAATTATGGGTGTCATAGTCGGAAGGACAGCAGCTATGGTTGGAACGAGTCAGATATTCCTGCTCTCCTAGTTCAGAATGATTCAGTCGATGATACTAGAACCACACGTGTGCTCTTGGATACAAAATCTTCTACACGTTGGTCCCTTGCAATAAATTCAGAAGTGATACGGAGCTTCTCTTTTGAAGGTTTTTATTTCAATCTCAAATGTTTTATCTGGAATACAATCATACGTGCTCCAAAACAGCTGCTCTTGTCGGGTTTTTTCAAGTATGTGTATACATGTAATTTTCTCCATGCTGTTTGGAGTTTGGACACTTTCATTCTAGAAGAACCTCTTAAAGTTACCAAGTAATTTTGAGGTTGTTTACATGCTTATTATCACATCTTCGAAAAAAGGGGATATAACATAACCATAAGAATCATATCATAAAACAAATATAACCTTATGATAGGGTTGGTTTTCTATGTTATATGGATGTCTTGAAGAGAATAGTAGTAATGTTGAGATAGCCTCTTATATTCATGTTACTGATTCTACTGATTATTTTTCCCCCTCTTGGTTTTAATTTTATATATCATTTTATATGTTCCTTTTAACTCTATTTATCTCTTGCAAACAAATTTCAGGAGAATCAATTGAAGTGAATAACAGGAGTACTGGTGATGCATGGCATTTAATCCAGTACGCAGGTGGAAAGAACTCCCCAACAAAGTTTACTTTTACACTTTTCTGGTCCAAAGAATCAAAACATTCTTCACAAAGTAGCAAGACTGAAAAATCAGATGTTCTGTTGAAGTTGAGAACTGATGTAAATAGGATAACACCGAAAACAGCCCGTGTCATAGAGAAGCTCCCGTCATGGTGCTCCCTTTTTGGTAAATCGACATCGCCACTAACATTAGCCTTTTTGGCGAATTTGCCGGTAGAGTTTTAACTGCTCGCTTATAAGGTTGAATAAGGAAGTGTTTGGTGGCCTTAAGGATTTACATTACTTGTCGTAGAGTTTGGAATTCATCTTGAGTGAAAATGTAAACTTAAGTATGAATTACGAAGGCACAATTGTATGTAATCCTGTATTTATTATTTATTATTCAATTATTAGATTCGTTTTGGAAGCGCTTTACTTCTTTGCAATACCTTAGTTTTCATGCTTACAGGCTTCCAAGGGCTTTCTTGAGGCCACACCTATTGCTTGAATTCGTATGTACTAATACAATTTATTAATTGGAAACATTTAAAAATTTGGCCATTTCCTTAATGTACTCAATTTTTTTCAGGCAATGACAAGAAATGATTCCAAAAGATCATAGCATGACGTAGGCATTTTTATCAATTAAAATGTGAAGTTGATTGAATTGATTTATTGTCAAAGTCAAAACCGTGATTTTGACCTGATTGTGAACTACCGTGACCGACATTTTGTCTTAGTATTTGGCACTTGTTAATGAACACCTAAATGTTTCCTAAAACTTTGCAGGTTCACTTGCGTAACAACAAACACGTAAACCATACACACCAATGTAAACGGTCAGATGATAGCTTTTGTTCTTATATAAATTGGAATGTTAATGTTGCTGAAAGTGTGGCCTAAACTTTTATTTCTCACTTGACTTCACTTCTAATTAACTTCACTAATCCTTTGCAAGTAATGATCACTCCGTCCTCACCATTTTCGACTCTACTTACATCTTCTTCCTTACCATATGCCAAAAAGTTTTAATTATTTGACGAATAACAAACTCTGTTGCTCTCATTTCTTCTTGAACTGCTTTCTACTCTACGCTCAAGTGAATCTTACACTGTTGTCTCAGTGCTTTAATCTTCACTTGGAAATGAATAATTTATAGTTTTTCATATAAGTGCCTCCGCCATCCAACTTAATTGCATATCCTGAGAAAGATATTCTACCTGAAACGAAATGTTTGTTATATGGTTCTGTAAATAAACGATACATTACCATGTGCAACAAGTAGTTTGAAAATAAAAAGAGATTAAAATCACCCGCAAATCCGAAATAACGTAACATACTAACCTGTACATCCAGAAAGATAACATACAACACACAAAAGCAAAATAAAATAAAATAAGGTTAGAAGTTGTTGATTAAAATTACATAAATACCATATATGTACCCACAGGAGGTCATGTAAACGATTTTACTGACGATGAATTGAAGCCACGGATAAGAGTCCAAACATCTGCTACAATGATATCTCTACTATCTTAAAAGCAGAGGTTCTTCTCCACAACTTTCTCCACCTCCACCTTCCTACGTCTCGAAGTCCTAACGTGTCTCTTCTGACATGTGTGCTTTATTTTATTAAGTTATTAGGTTGGTAGTATAATACACTTATAATAATAAAAGGAACAGCAGATTTTTTTAGTTCTAGCGTAGTAGATAGTAGATCTAAAAGTTACAGCATTGTCAAGTTTGAGAGTCCATACTGAACACGTAACATCCCAAAATAGTAAAAAAGTTGAACAATTCACAAAAACAATAAAACTAGAAAAACGAGAATTTTACTAAAATATACTCAGAGGGTGCACCGTTACACGGAATTTCAAACAAGGTTACATCGAATAAAAAAGAAGTACGAAATACAAATAGCTATAAAACCTAAGAGATAAGATTAGAGGATCTGGCTCCACGTGCAATCGTCCTTGGTCGCCACCCACTCAGCACCTACTGAGGTCGTGAAATGCAAACACGATAACAATGTCTGAGTTTCCATAATGAAACCCCGTATACCAAGTTCACTTGCATGCGTATGAAAGTACAATACCATGAACCTATCATACTAGTATCACATTGATTGACATCATTTCATGCTTATATTTGTATCTTATATCCATTATCTTTCACCTAAACAATGCTATGTGACGAGTTTTATGTTTGAATTTCAGAAATAAATAGGTTTGAAGAGATGAAGCATAAAAGGACCCAAAAGCTGGGAAAAAAGACTGAATTGTGAGACCTGGGGACTAAGATGCAAGGGAGAATGACCTGAAAGTAACACCAAAGGACCAAAGAGCAAAACAGAAAACTCCACACCATCATGAGGAGTATTTTGACAATTCTATTCGGGTCGGAGCTCCAACAAGTGAAGTAGATGCATCAAAGACCAACAAAGACATCCAGAAAATCCCAAAATAAAATCCAACGTGATCCAGACCATATAGACCGCTAATTGGCGGTCTGTTTTGGCCCAAATCCGCTAAGATTTTGGTGGGTCGCGTATTAGTGTGTATTTAGTCTATTTTTGGTATTTGTTTAGTCCCACATCGGGGGATTGTCCCGGATTGTCTTTTTCTATGGCTATAAATAGAACTCTTCACCTTCCATTGTAATCACTTCACATTTTGAGTGGCTAATCTTCCTTCTAGAAGTGAGACCTTGAAGCACACACTAAAGTAGGAGGATGCTACTTGAATTGTGAGTCATTTTAATAATAGTTTCTTTATTATATTGTTTGTTTCATGTTGCTTGTTTTACTTTGTTTAATTTCATTTCATTAGTTTTAGTAGCTAAGTTAATATGCTTTTCTTGCTTAGTTTAATAATTAGTCTAATATGTAGTGAGTAGTTCCATCCCCTTTGGGGGGTGGAGTAGATGTTCATACATGCATTAGAGAATGGAATGAATGTTTTATATTTTGATTGTTTTGATAAAACATGAATGTATGTTTGCTTGTTTATGATAGAATTTATAACTTGACGAGTTTTGCCAAAATGATTAGACACCTCTCATGCTTGTTTAGGTTCTGAAATAAACAACTTGTGTATGTAAATTTTAATCAACTAGGTTAGTAAATAGATTGATAGGTTTTGCCATAACATTTAGACACCTCCTATGCATGAAAACACTACCTTCATTTGTGCTTAAAGAATGTGTTCAACACCCACCTCTTTGCATGTGTGCACTCACTCCACCCCTTAGGGTTTTTCTATTTTTGAATTCCAGCACTTATTTAGCTCTTAGTTTAGTTTGGTAGTTCATCGTTTGTTGTTTGCTTATGCATGCGTTATTTCGTAGTGTAGTGTAGCATAGATTAGGATAATCAAACTCTCTTCCCTATTTTTGCCACTTGATTTCGTGCAAACGAGAGACTGCTCACCTCCCTGAGGACGACCCGTATTTTCCACTGCTTCAACGCGGTCGTGCACTTGCGGTTTAATATAAAACGTTCAACACATGACATAATAAAATGCAACAGTAATGTCTTCCTCTTCCAGGGGTACTGAAGGACATCAGTCCTACCAACAACATCGGGTCCCCCAATGGTACTTACCGTGGTACACGCGCTCTTACAGAGGTATGCTCACACAAGCTAAACACATCGCTTGCTCACACAAGCTGATACCTCGGATGCTCACACAAGTTGAATGTCGGGTGCTCACACAAGCTGAAACCCCGATTGTTCACACAAGCTTAACACATCCCCGTTGGAAAGGAGTCTGGGCGATCAACTCATCTTCTTGTCCCACAACCAGGCTACCTGCCAAAATAAATCAATTGTCAGTCATCTCCGCCACCATAAAGGCAGGACGGTCACCACGGTCGCCATCAAGACCGGCAGTCACCTCGCCCAACGGAGCTGCGTAACAACGCAATGAATTGGAATTCACGATCCCTTAGGTCTACTACCTAAATGTGACTCCACGAATGCACATTCCAAACAAATCTCATACACACAAAATAACACGTGTATCAAGTATCTACACTCACTTGCTCGGTGGTCCCTAGGCAGGTGCGCTCACCACCCCCACCGTCACCTACCGGCTCACGCACAAGACGAGGACACGGAGTTCCGAGAGATGAGCATGACATAAGACATAAGGCAAAATACAGAAGATGGCACACACGGTCGACCGGAAGTGTCACACTGTTTGACCATTTCCTTATGAATCAGGAAACGTTTGAACAACAACTTGCTTCGGTCGCACATTTGGACCTAAACTTAAGTTACCAGATGGACCCATGGTCAAAGGCGGTCGACCGTTTAGAAGGTTTAAGCCAGGGTCAAAGCACAAACATTAGGCAATTGGTCAAACATATGGGAAAAACCGGCCGACCGAAAATATCAGAAACTTAGCATGTTCGAAATCCTTTACTACCAGTCGAACCCGGGTCTTTAGGCGGTCGACCGTTTAGATGGTCTTGACCCGAAATAACTAAACAACAATGTAACGGTTAAACGGCAAAAGAGGTCTCGTCCGACCAAAAATAACAGAGTCTTCTCCCACCCAACAATTACTCATAACCGGTCAACCACCCTTAGGCATCGTTCGACCGGTGCTGGGCAAAGTCAAAGAATTATACTACGACTGGTCGACCGCCTTTCGGCATTGTTCGACCGGTGCTGGGAAAAGTCAAAGAATTATACTACGACCGGTCGACCGCTAACAGGCCTCTATAGACCGTTCCTTGGCATTGTCGGGTCATGTCAGGCAATGCCTGGGCGATACTTCGCCGCTTCTCGTCGCCGGTGAGACATCCGACCTTCGACAACGAGCCAAAACTCTCACACATCTCGTTTCAGTAACTAAACGAACTTGGCATACCTTAACGTGTTCGTCGGAGTCACCGTGGTTTGCCGTTAGCAACCTCCTCTTGCCTACAAGCACCTTCAGTAGCCACGACTCGCACTTACTCTTCCTTGCGCCTAGCTCCACCCGACATTGCCTCACGATTCGTGACCACCTTGTTTCGCCTTCACCACTGGTCAACTTGTGTCGCCTCCTTGTTGCTGTCCACCACCGCTCATCGGAGCTCCAACAGCCTCTGGTCGTGGACGTGGAGAGGAGGAGGAGAGTGAGATGTGGAGGGAGGAGAGAAAGTTGGAGTTGAGAGAGTAAAGGAGAGGAGGGTTGGAGGTGAGTGTTTTGTTCCACCAAATCAGTAATGCTTGAAGCCTACTCTCTCATATTGTTGGAAAGTAGACCATTTGGTTGCACGTGGTTGTGTGACTCAGGTATGACCTTTAGTTTAACATAACATCAACTTGGAACTAAAATTTACAGCAATACAATATTTAAGAATCCAGTATTGGGAATTGCGTTCTCTTAAATTTTGGATCGATGAGAATGAAAAGTGTTATATTTTGGGTTGTTAGGGTGATATTGCTGCTGCCGACTCTTTCTTTCTTCTCCAAACCCTTGTTCTTCCCTTCCAAGCCTGCGTCGCTTCCTTCAACCTCGTTGATCTGGTGATTAGCGGTAGATCGTGCGGGTGGAGCCGTTGGCGTAGTGGAGAAGCTCGCCAGAGGCACGTCTCGGTTAGGTACGCCACGTGTGTCATTTTCTTCATGCATCGTGGAGGTCGTGTGGTGTTGGTGGAACCAGGGTCCGGAGGTGTGCATGCGAGCTGGTATGGCCGTTCACGGGGTTGACCGGTGTTGGTTGGACTGGTCACGTTGGTGACTAGTGGGGTGGTTAGGTTGGATCAGATCTGGGCGGTCTGGGCAGACCCGGACCAGGCCACATCGTGGCTGGTGGCCTTCGTGGTGCTTGATCGCACGACGGGGATGTGGTTGTTGATGTTTGCCTCGTCATAGTTCCTAATCCTAATTGAGCTCTAATTGGTTGTTTAGGTGGTGATTAGGAGGAGATTGGATGGACGGCTAGGATCGATTGGAGAAGGTTGGATTGGATGGTGAGATGTAGGGTGGGTATATAAGGTGATTTTATCTCTCTCGCTCACTCACTCTCACGTCCCTCTCCACTCTCTCGCTCTCTCACATGTGTCTCTCTCCCTCTCAGTGTTTGTGCTCCGGTGTGGAGGTATTTTCCGGCGAAGAAGTGAGGATCGACGAGTGTTGTTCGGGTGGCGAGGTGAGTCAGTTTCTAAACCAACTCTTATCGTTTGTTCTTCTTCTCTCTCTATAAATCCTTCTCTCTTCCAGTGTTGTGGTTGAAGTGGTGATCGACGGAAGAAGAAGGAGTGGTTGTGGATCAACGAGGGTTGTGATCGTTGATCGAGTGAGAGGTTCGTCGGTGGATTGTGATTTTGGGGTGAAATGCTCGAGGAAGCGTCGTCGAGGTTCTTCGAAGGTTTCTTCAAACATTCACAATATGTCAAACTTCTAATTGTATCTCACTTTTGTTGTGTGAGTATTTGGAAGTCGACGGTAGGCCGAAAGGCTCGTCGCAAGCAAATGTGCAACAATTTTACTGTTGGGTCGGTCGACCGGTTGGTGCAAATGGTCGACCGTTCCTAGAGAGATTTTGGGACTCTGCCTCGCACCGGTCGAACGATGCCCCTGGGCGGTCGACCGGTGGTGCATTTGAGGAACGCCTGGTTGGTTTCGGTCGAACGGGCCCCCTTTACCATTCGACCGTGTGCACTGTTGTAGGTTGGTTGGGGTATTGACTATCCAAACGGTTGATCGCCTGTTTGACTCGTCCGACCGACGACTTAAGTTAATTTGTGGTTTTGTTCGGTCGATGGTGGTTCGGTCGACCAATGTTGTTTTGGATGCGATGAAGGATTTTACTGGTGGAATTCGGTCCACCGAGAGTGCTCGGGGGATCGACCGGTTGATTATGTTGAGCGATGGTGGATTTTACTGGTGGGTTTTGGTCGAACGGGTCCCCCTTGTCGTTCGACCGATTGGTCGTTATGTTTGTTGAACCTCGGAGGTGACATTCTAAACGGTCGACCGGTCCTTGACTTTGGTTCGACCGAACGTGTCTGGTTAGTGGGAATTGTTCGACCGATAGAGTGTCGGTCGAGGCAATTGCCATGTTTTAGTGAGATTCGGTCGACCGGGACTCTTGATTTGGTCGACCGTTTGTGTCCAGTTTTGTACATTGGAGGTGCGGTTGTTTTGGTCGTCCGTGTGAGGCGAGTTGTGGTGCCGATGTTCTTCCGACACGTGTGTTAGTGAGCACCTGTGTTGCGGTGGTTGGGTGAAAAATGCTCTGGAGCCCTGTAACTGTTGTGAGAGTTGTGGTTGGGTGAAAAAGCCCTGGAGCCCAGCTAGTCTATGCGGGGTTGGGTGAAAAAGACCTGGAGCTCCGTAGTGCGTTCAGGTTGGGTGAAAGAGTCCTGGAGCCTCAGGAAGGACCGCGTGATAAGGGTTGGGTTAAAAAGCCATGGAGCCCTTAGACGTTCGGGTTGGGTGAAAGTGCCCTGGTCGTGTCATGGTAGTTGCGGTTGGGAAAAAACCCTGGAGCCCAGCTTGACGACCTTGAGTGTTGCGGTAGTTGGGTGAAAAAGTCCTAGAGCCCCATAATTGTGTGTGGGAGCTGTGGTTTGATGAAAAGGTCCTGGAGCCCAACCTTGTTGTTTATGCTTTTCTTTGTGGATAGAATTGCATGCTAGTGTGTTTTTGTTTCATGCATTGTAGAGTTTAGCATACGGGGTTTCCTTCTGGAAACTGAGGCATTGTTGCATGTTTGCTTTTAAGGTCGTGATCGACATTAGGGGGTGGTGACCGAGGAGAAGAGCACTGCTACCAGATCATGCTTTCTCTCATTTTGTGGTCGAGTGATTACTGTACTTTGTATAGCCTTTTTTGTAGGATTTCGTGTCCCTATGTATGTATATATTTTAAAAAAATTAATACAACATACAAGATCGATTTTCATATTTTCAACAATTTCTATGTACATTATTTTGTGTTTATTCTAATATCATGCAACCCTACATTTATTAAAATAAATCACAAAGGTAGAATCATACATAAAGGTTCTCTAAAACCTTTTTGAAGATCCGGAGTCGCGTTGCCCGTTGAATCGTCCATGGATTTGCCTCCGAGTGTTCACCAAACTCTAAACAAGATTAGAGAGAAATGAGCTAGCCAATCAATCTCTAGTAAGGCTTAGAATCTAGCTAATAACCCCTCTTTGAGCTCCTGAGATTTCTATCTCCCACTTGTTATCAAAGTTTTCTTTCACATACATTCTCAATGTATAAAACAATAATAACTAGGGTAACCCTCTCTAATCACTCATCAAGCCAATCCACATGGTTCCTCAGATCCATGGACTTGAAATGCATTTCTCCCTTGGCTTGGGATAAGGGTTTGGTGAATGGATCAGCTGTGTTGTTGTTTGTGTCTACCCATAGTAAATTTATTTTGCCTTCGTCGGTGGTTGAGTCGGCCGTAGTGATTTGCTCCAACTACGCTAACTCATGCCTCCACCTTCGAGAATAATGACATATCATTATTACGACATACTATCGTAGGGATCACTCATGAAACTCGCATCCGAATAGCCCTCAGCTATTAACTCCCTTTGTCCTCCATAAACAAGAACCTTATCTTTGGTCCGGTCAAGGTACCTCAGAATATTCTTGACCACAGTCCAATGCTCAGGACCTGCGTTGGATTGGTGACGACTTGTCACGCTTAGAGCATACGAGACATCAGGTCTTGTGCAAGTCATCGCGTACATGATTGATCCTATTGCCGAAGCATAAGGGATATCTTTCATGTACTTTAAGTCTTTACGTGATTCAGCACGTTGAGACTTCTTGAGTTGCACACCCATACTCATTGACACACTGCCCTTTTTGGAGTTGTTCATGTTGAACCTTTCCAAGACCTTGTCAATGTATGTACGTTGACTTAGGCCAATGAGTCTACGAGATCTATCTCTATATATCTTGATTCCCAAGATGTATTGAGCCTCACCCATATCTTTCATTGAAAATGCAGATTTCAATGAACTTCTCGTTTGGTCAAGTAAAGGTATATGATTTCCCATGAGGAGTATGTCATCGACATATAAGATCAAGAACACTATGTGGCTCCCACTAACCTTCTTGTATATACAATGATCTTCCTTACTTTGGACGAAGTAATCTTTTTGACTTCTTCGTCAAAGCGCGTGTTCCAACTCCTTGATTCTTGCTTCAATCCGTAAATGGATCTTTAAAGCTTGCATACTTTCTCGCTGTTCTTTGGATCTTAAAAACCTTGACGTTGTACCATGTACACATCCTCCTCCATGTTCTCATTAAGGAACGCCGTTTTGACATCCATTTGCCATATCTCATAATCATGAAATGCGGCAATAGCGAGCATAATCCGAATGGTCTTGAACATGGCAACCGGTGAAAAAGTTTCATCATAGTCAATTCCTTGAACTTGAGTTAAACCTTTTGCTACAAGCCTCACTTTGTAGGTTGTCAAGTTCCCATCCATGTCCATCTTCCTCTTGAAAACCCATTTATTTTGAATGACCTTTTTTCCCTTGAGGAAGGTCAACCAAGTTCCATACTTGATTATCATACATGGATTCTATTTCGGATTCCATGGCCTTGAACCATAGATGGGAGTCCTTTCTTTCCATTGCTTCTTGAAAGGTCGAGGGATCATCGGTATCTAGTACCATGATCTCATGAAGTCCCAAATACATATCGGGTTTCTTCCTTTCCCTCGTTGACCTTCTAAGTTCTTTTGGTTCTACGTGTACTTCTCGAACTTCTTCCACAATTTCTTGTGGAATTGGTTCGTGTTCGATTCTCAAACGTACACTAGGTGGGGAAGATTGAGTTTCTCTCACAATTTCTTGCGAGGGTCTCTCACTCACGCTCCCACTAACCAAAGAAACCTCGGTTGGGCCTTCATGATCTTGAATGTTACCATTCATATCATGATCTTGTAGAATATCTTGAGTCTCCTCAAGCACAACTCTACTCCCACTACTTTTTATTCTTTCCAGAAATTCCTTTCTAGAAATACGACATCCCTCTCTACAATCACTCGATTGGAGGTTATATGCCAAAAGTAGTATCCTCCTGTCTCAGGAGCATAACCTATGAAGAAACACTTATCCGCTTTTAGTTGAAGTTTGGTTGACATCAATCTCTTGACGTAGGCCTCACAACCCCAAATCTTGAGAAAATTGAGCTTAGGTGTTTTACCACTCCATAACTCATAAGGCATTTTCTCTACGGATTTGGATGGAACATTATTTAGTGTGTAAGCCGCAACTTCTAGTGCATAACTCCAAAAGTAAAGTGGAAATTCAGCATGAGTCATCATTGATCGAACCATGTCGAGTAATGTCCTATTCCTCCTTTCGGATACCCCATTCGACTGAGGTGTACCGGGAGGGAGAGATGTGGTACAATACCTCACTCCTTTAGGAATGAGTCAAACTCGGTACTTAAGTACTCACCTCCACGATCCGTTCGTAGAGACTTGATTTTCTTGTTGAGTTGGTTCTCTACGTCATTCTTTAATTCCTTGAACTTGTCCAAGGATTCACTTTTGTTTCTCATTAGATAAATATAGCCATAACGACTATAGTCATCCGTGAACGTAATGAAGTACCTAAAACCGTCTTTTGCACTAGTACTCATCGGACCACATACATCGGAATGTATCAAATCCAACAGGTCATTCGCTCTCAGTCCTTTCTTCTTGAAAGGACTCTTGGTCATCTTGCCCATTAGGCAAGGTTCGCACGTCTCCAATGATTTAAAATCAAGTTGACCAAGAAGGTTAGCTTCTTCAATTTCTTGATGCGTTTTTCATTTATGTGACCATGACGATAGTGCCACAAGAGTGTATCATTCACGTGAGTAGTTTTAAGCTTTTTGTTATTGATGTTTAAGATTTGTTTATTATTCAATTCAAGAAAATAGAGACCATTCCTCACGAATGCATTTGCATAGAATATACCATTCTTCGATATAGACAAGCAAGAATTTAAAATATTTATATTAAAATTATCTATATCGAAACATGATACAGAAATAATATTCTTGCTAATCGAAGGCACATAATAAATATTCTTTAAACATCAATTTAAACCACTAGATAATTGAAGCTCCACAGAACCTTGTGCAATCGCAGCAATGCTCGCAACATTTTCGACCTTCAAAATCATCTCGTTCTTTACGAGTTCCTTCCTATCCTTTAGTAGCTGCACATTAGAAATTATGTGAGCACAAGATCCGGTATCAATTACCCAATCATGGACAGAGGTGGCTAAATTTATCTCAATAACAAATATACCTTTGACCTTTTTGGGGCGCTTACGTTCAATCACTCCATTGTCAAGGTCTTCCTTGTACTTGGGACAATTTGGTCGGATGTGTCACTTTTCACCGCAGTGAAAGCACTCCGTGTTGGGAGTCGGAGATTTCGAAGAATTCCCCCTCGAGGCACTCCCATGAGCACCTCCTACTCCCTTGCTCTTGATTGACGTATTCTTGATGAATTTGTCTTTACCTTTGGTGATCTTCTTGCTCCCTCCATGGACGGCTAGGACGTGCTTGTCCCGACCCTTGCCCATGTCAACTTCAGCCGTTTTGAGAGCATTGTGAAGTTCCTCAAGACTCACCCCTTTCTCACGCACATGATAGTGCATAATGAAGTCCTTGTAGGACGGGGCTAGAGAGCCAAGAATCAAATCTTCCGCAATGTCATCGGGCATCGGGGAAGAGAGCTTCGACAACTTCTCAAGGTATCCTTGCATCGTGAGAAAATGCATGGATACCGATGTTTCCTCCGCCATGTGGCACCTTGTGAGTGCGATGGTGGTCTTATAGCGCTCTTTTCTAGCACTATCCATGAACATCTTTGTTAAAGCTTCCATGGTCTTCTTGGGTTTTGAATCCAAGTATTTCGCTTGAAGCGAGTCACCCATGGAGGCCAACATTAGACCGTGAACTTGGTTCTATTGGTCTTCCCACTTGGCTTTTGCCTCTCTCTCGCTATCGGTTGACTTCTCATTTAATTTTGGGATTTCACCATCCAAAATATGAGATAGTTTCTCAAACTTCAACACGATATTGAGCTTCAGTTGCCAGCTTATGAAGTTTGAGCCATCATTTGCCAAATGATGTTTTTCAATCATAGATCGCACAATAGGTTGAATATTTGATATTTCTACAAAATAAATTATATGGGATTTAATGTTAATTTTATGTTTTAAAAAACAATACCACAAATAAAAATTTGTCCATAAATGCAGCAATCGAAGATCCTATCAATTATAATATAAACTAGCTAAGGGCTATCAGATATACTATAAATTCAAGGTAAGAAAACATTTTCTAATCATAACCATTTCGAAATATCGTAACATTTGCATTTTCAAACTATTATGACTCTTGTCGTTTTAATTAAGAGGGAATTTGACCGGTCCTCGTAAGTAAAACTCTCTTTCTCAAAACCGAGCTAGGGCTCCGGGTCTTGTTAAGAAAACTTATTTCATTTGATACGAGATACGTTTATCCATTGTATTCACAAACAAATATACTTGGTGTCCACTAAGGGTGAATCGCACCTCGTGCATCTATTCATGGCACAACAATAGGCAACCTTATATCTCCCACTATTCCCAAAGATGGAGGAAGCTATCTCCCGCTAAGGGCGAGCAGAATATCCCTCGATCGATGGCTGCTAGTGGATGAAATAAAAAAGAAAGATACTCTTAATTTTTTGGTTGGACAATTTAAACATTAATATGTGATTTTAGAATTTAGGTGATCATGCATATTTATCATCTATACACATCCTAACATTCATCCATGCAATCACATATATATCAAGCACACAAACATAAATAAATCCATTCACACACACATTGTGTGAGTTTATATGTTCCCGCGTCCTTGATCCTTGCGCTTCTTCAGCATCTTCCTCTTGCACCATGGATGTTGATATTGCAAAAATATAAACATGCATCTCTCAATTTTGAAAATTGTCTAGTGCAAGTCCTATGTAAAAACCCTCTCATATGCATACATATACATAGAAATAGAAATTTGGCTTTTACATATACATAAGCCCCTGTGATTGAATAATAATAACATACACATTCATCCATTCATTCACACATGGCTTCATCGGAACATACAAACTCACATATCCCTGCATAAGAGAACTCGAGCAACGCATGTACATATACCATATATTACTCGATTTAGTTTATCATGCATCTCTAAATTAAACAATTCTAAAAACATTTGAAATCCGTTAAAAATGATTTTATGCACCCATAGTTCAAAACATAAAACATTTGAACCGTTGTTTATCCAATTTCCAAAAATAAAAATATAAAGAAAGATAAACATATGCCTTTTTCGTTTTGTCGATTCCTTATCAAATAATCATTTAATTAAAAACGAAAATTTTATATATTAGACATAAGTCTAAATTTTAATTCTAACATTCACATGATGTGTTTCAAAACATTTAAAAGTATCAAAAGAATCAATTAGAATTAAATCAACAAAACTATCGGAAAACTCGAAAAGACAGAACTTGAATTGTTTCGATTGTAGATGGTAAACTAAAATTAATTATATAGTCTAATCATTGAAAATATGAACTAAAAGCTCTGATACCAGTGAAGGATTTCGTGTCCCTATGTATGTATATATTTTAACTTTTTTAATACAACATACAAGATCGATTTTCATATTTTAAACAATTTCTATGTACATTACTTTGTGTTTATTCTATATCATGCAACCCTACATTTATTAAAATAAATCACAATGGTAGAATCATACCTAAAGGTTCTCTAAAACCTTTTTGAAGATCCGGAGTCGCGTTGCCCGTTGAATCGTCCACAGATTTGCCTCCGAGTGCTCACCAAACTCTAAACAAGATTAGAGAGAAATGAGTTAGCCAATCAATATCTAATAAGGCTTAGAATCTAGATAATAACCCCACTTTGAGCTCCTGAGATTTCTATCTCCTAAACTCAAAATTACTAAGAGAATTTCGTGGTGATTAGAGGAGAGATTAATGAGAGAAATAATTTTTGAAACATCCTTATCAAGAGTTATTCTTTAGCCATGATCCTTTGTTTATTCTCTCCTAAAATTAATCTCTAATTTCCTCATAAGCACCCTAAAAAATGTTTTAATTAAATCTGGAATTAATCCACCCATGATCTCTTAATAATTCAGGCAGAATCGTTCTGTTTGGTTGACCGAGAACTATTCGGTCAACCGACCCATTCGGTTATAACACGTGTTCGGTGCACCGTGAGCTAGACGGTCGATCGATTCCGTATGAGAAAAATTCCCTGGAAAAATTCAGACGAACCACGTCTTTTACTCGGTCTATCGTTGACCTACCAGAATTTCTCTTGGGACATAGTCTACGGATGACCGTGTCACCTTCGGTCTACCGAAAATACAACTTCCTCGGTTGACTGTTCACACTCGGTTAACCGAACCCGATTGTCTAGGCACTCCAGACAATTTTGGTCAACCAACTGTGCTTACCCGTTCCGCATTCGGTTAACCGATCCAAAGATACCTCGGTCGACCGAACCTTGAACGGTTCACCGTGTGTGACCCCGATTTTGCCTTTGTCAAATTTTGGATTTATTTCCAACAAAATTTGATCTTTTGGGGGTTTTAGCAACTTCACATCTTATGTAATATATTATCATATGTAATATTAGTTTATTAGACCCCATAATATATACACCTCATATGAATTTATTATGATTCTAATTATGTCAATTCTCATGACATATTGATTTTATTCATTCACCACATGTGTCATATTTTCACATGAAACCCGACACATCATATGAACTTAAAATCAAGCCTCTTGTTTCCCAGTTTTGTGGTGTGACCTATAGGAGGATATAAGTCAAATTTGTAGCGATATTAAACACTTAACATCTCAAACTATAAGCGGTATCTAGCTACACATTATAGTTACCCAATTAGCATAGATATCTTTGTTCCACCCAAACCAAAACACGATCCATTTAGTGATGTAAGTGCACCACTTGTGTCCGTCCCTTTCCTCATGATATTAAGAATATATACAAAGTAGAAATGTGTCATCTTTGTATTATATTCATTTCTTGATCTCTCTAAGCTAATTATAACTATGTAACTTAACTCAAGTTACATTGTGCACATTATAATTTTGTTTTATCAAGGGACCCACTAATATCATCACTCAATTAAGAGGGGCTATGATAATCGTTTGACTAACTATCTTTTCCAGCACAAGTCATGCTCAACCAACTATTGCCTTTATCACTACACTCATTGATAACTTTTGACAATAATCAAATTAAGCACTTCTTCAGTGAAAAGATATAAGTCTCATATCTTAGGATCCAAGACACAGTAAAAACATTAATGTCACGAAACACAATTCCATAATGTTTTACTTGTTAGGTCTATTCAATATATAAAAGTAATCTTTTCCTCTTTTATATACTCGTGTCGTCAATTATTTGTAGAGCTACGACAATCGATGACCAACACGACAATCTTATCTCGGTGATTAATGTTCCATGTTAATTACCATGATTGTGAATAACTTGTGATTTATTTAAACAATTATCTTTTAGAGCTCTAAGATTAAGGACCAAGAGCCTCTTCCTTAACACTTCCAAAAAACGAATACCATAATCAATGAACAAAATGTTTGCACATCCAATTCATAATAATTGACATATAAAAGTAAAACTTTTAGAACACATTACTTTCATTTTGTTGTAATCACACTTTTGAAACACTCGGATATATATATATATATATATATATATATATATATATATATATGATATATGTTGGTGCACCGTTTTCCTTGTGTTTGAGTAATATCCTCTGTTTGATTGTATGTTATAAAATTTTAAATTCTTCCGCTGTTTGAGGATGTTACATGTTTCCCACTTCAATTTCAGACCCTATTTTATGAAATGTTGATTTTGGGCCACTAATATTTCTTTGTTGGCAAATCATGTTTATTCAAGATCTTGAAATGTTACGTATATAATTGATGGTCTTGGAATAGACTCACATGTTAGTTGGTGTTTGATTTTCGAAATCAGTTGTTGATGTGTTGGTTTTCATACTTAATTACTTGTGGTAATGGTAATCATGTTTCCTTCTTTTGGAATGCATGTTGAATAGGCTTAGTTGTCGTGTAGTATTTAATCTCTTTTTGTGCATGTACCTTTGTTGATTTTTGAAGACTAATTAATGATGAGATCGATTCTTATGTAAAATAATCTAATACTATGTTTATATGTTGGATCAAATGACATTGTTGGCGTTAGAAATCGGATTTGCATGTAATCAGAAGCATGTGATATTTTAGGGATAAAACATAGAATTAAGATGACAACTGATCATGGATTTCATGTTGATAAATCCAGGGTTGTTGTGTCGATGACATAATAATGTTATGTGAGTTGAAATCATATGTTGGTTGGTGTGGATAGTCATTTAATTGTTGGGTATCTACCTTGTGGATGTGCTTTTCTTTAGATCATGCGTTTTATTGTGTTATTCGCAAGTTTGGGTAAATTATTATTTACCTGTGCGGCCTCTCCTTGTTGGGAGAGTGGACGGTTGGGTGGTCGCCACCAGGGGTTCCTAGCACGGTTGGAGGTGTCGACATGTGACCTAAGGTCAAGTTGATTTTCCCTTGGGTCGGATTGGTGGGACTGGTCTGTGCATCCATGCCTGAGAGTGGCAGTTGTGGATCTTTGCTCGCTGGCCCATAGGTGGGAGTGGTGCGGTGTGACGCCACGTGGTTAATGCAAGGGGGTTCGGGTGCAGGAACTCGCCTTGTGGGAGTAGCTGCGTGGGTCAGCAGATGGTCAATACTTTGTGGGGCACAGTAGGCTCAGGGAGGATGGTTTTGTCAGGTCCTTTTCTTTTGCTTGTGGTGTACTAAATTATTGTATACTCAGGTGTGGCACGTGTGTGCAGGAGTGGTGCCTTAGGTGGAGCGTGGCTGGAGGCGACTTGGGCTAGGGACGCGTGGACTGGATCAGTCGAGCTCAGTGTTGGTCTTTTTATCTTTTTGTCTCTCCCTCGTATGTAGTAGGGATAGAGTTCCTTATGTATTTTCCTTTCATAATTTATTACCGAGATGTAACATATTTTATGTATATATAAATATGTTTTGAGACCTCGTGGTCGTGTTATATGATTAATACTCACTTTGTATATGTTCTTCAGTCCATTTGGTGTGGTGTGTCCCGTGTGCTGAACGAGGGCGTTACAAAAAGATAGACCGTTTTTCTTTTGAGTAAGAAGTGATTCTCTGTTCTCATAATATGGTAAACCAACTCGTTGATCTTTGACACTATCTTGTTCAAAATGTCTTTTGACATGAAAGTTCTGACACGTGCCTTTGGTTGTTTGATTTAGGGTATAGGCTGTTATAGTTGCTCAAGCCTCAACGTGGGTAGTTTTGCGTAGGTTAAATCATGGATATTATGATATGTTTTTTGTTACTTGTTTATTATTGTTGCACATTTGTTTTAAGACGCTTTTGTTACTCAGAAAATTCACTTTGTGCTATTTCATTCTTCTTACAACTTACGAGTTACGAGGCTCTATATGTATTAGTATCCTATTTGGCCATTTGGGTTTCAGCTATATATTTATTCTTATTTGGTTTCAGAATGCAATTTCGGCTTTAGATAGCACAGTCCTGGATGTTTATCGGGTTGAGAATCTCATGAAATTTTGCCGCACAAAAGAAAGAGATTGAGACGCTGAAGGTAGCGGTTGAATTTTCTAACATTGAAACACAATTCATTTAAATCACTTGGAAATTTAAATCTCTAAAATAGTGAGCTTCATTTTTAACATTCTCTTAGTTCCTGTTTTATTGTTAAGTCCTCATAGACATCATAATTTTATATAAAGCATTAAGACACCAGAATGTCAAAATTGACTTCCCTATAAAACCAAAGTTTATTTCTCCCCTTATCTTTTCCAGTAAAATTTGACATGGAAAATGTGTTTCTGAATATACATAGTATGAACTGAAAATCTTTTTGAATCGAAAATTATGAAGAAGAAAAATTGATCGGTCGAAAATTATGAAATTGGTGACAACCTTTGCATCTGCTTTTTCTCTTAGTTTTCCTTATAACATCTTCTTGTCGTTCCCAACATCTTTTTCTCAATGAAGAGTGGTGATGTGATGATACCACTCCTTTGAATAATATTATAGGTCTTTCACCGGAGTAATGGTTTCATCTAACAATTTGTGATTTGCTTATGATTCTAGATATGAAAGTAAGACGTGGACTTTTTTTATTTTTGTTGTTTCTTTTGTATATGACTGAGTTCATAGTTTTATAACTTTCTTTCCTTGTAATACATTGCTTTTGAATTCTTCAAAGCCTGCTATATTAAATATTAATGTTTCTGTAAAATTATGAACTAGAGTTATACGGGAAAGAAGGAAGCACTTGGGACGTGTGAGCAGTATGTTCCTACACCTGTTTCATGCTTTGTTGGGGTCTCGATGTATACCAATTGTTAATGATAAGTGCATTTTTTCTTGGAACTGATAAAAGCCCCAAGAGTGGAATCCAAATTGTGTGTATTTTCTGACCGTTTCTTTCTCGACTCAAGTATAATTTATTATTATTTTCCATCATCTCTATTAAGGGAAATTTTTTACTTTTACAATTTCTGCATTTTGATGTTTTGAGGTCCAATTTAATTAATTAAATAATGTTTCCAATTTAAATTTGTCGACTCTAGGTAAAAGAATCAACCAAACTTAGGCAAATCATGCATATCATTCTTATGTTTGGGCAATGCATTAGATAAAGACAATGTTTTAATGTGCGAGTATGCGGTCACACAAATTGATCTGACTAGCTGGCCGGATATGCGACCCCGGCACAGTCACACCATAGGAGGTATGACTTATGTGTTACACCTGTACAGCAGCACAGACCGTATAAGCGACTTATGCGGCCCAATGGCTAGTTGTCCCCAACTAGCCGTTGGGCCACAGTAATGTGCGACGCATAGTGCGGTCTGTGCGTCGCACATTTCAAGTTTGTTGTCACACAAAACACTGTGTTACGGCTATATAGCCGTTGGAGAATTAAAAAAAGAAAAAAATTACATTTTCCCCCTGGTTTGCCCTATATCCCCCTACTCACCTCACAACTCTCATTCTCACATAAACTCCCAAGTGCTCAAGTTTCACATTCCGGTTTTTTGGTTAAAAGAAAGACGGATTTGGCGATCGTGGTTCGGTTTTTGAAAGCATTTTTTCTCTGAATCTCGACTCCACCGCAACTTCCTTCTATCTTCCCTAATCTAAGTGCAGTCTTTTCATCCCTATTTTAGTGTAATATTTAAATTTAGTGTAAAATGACATATAATGAACTAGTGGTGGCGAATTTCCCTTGAACCATGAATAATTTCATCATTTTCGTCCCTCAAAATTAACCGACCCAGGATGGAAAACCACACATTACCTTAGCCTTAAACATAAATCAAACTTGTCCAGGATGAAAAACCACACATTACCTTCGCCTTGAACATAAATCCAAACTTGTATGTGAATTATGTGGTAAAGTTAGTAATGGTGGAATAAATAGACTTAAAACAACATATTGCTCATCCAGATAGTTCAAATGCTAAACCATGTGCATATGCATATTCTCTTTATTGTCAAGAAATTGAATTAAATTTAAGAGCAAAATCTAAACCATATCACATTGAGAAAGCAATTTTAGATGATTATATAGACTTAGATGATGTTGAGGGGTTCGGTTCCGGTTCTGGTTCCAGTCGAGGACGTCGTGATGGTAGTTCATCTTCCGCCCAATGTCTTGTTCCTCAACCTCGAAAGAGGCAAAGGAAACAATCAAAATGGGGAGCAATGGACTATTTTTGTCGTGGACGTCCCGACTACGTCGTGGACAGAAATGAAGGAGGTCCCGTCCAAACCACAATATACAACCATTTTAAAAAAGAAGAGAGAAAAGAAGTAACCCAACTTTGGGCTAAATTTTTCTATAGAGTTTGTTTGTCTTTTAATGCATGCAAAATTAAAGAATTTAAAGATGCAACTGATAGAACTGCTAGATTTGGGCCGCATTTGAAACTGATGACTCCACACGAGGTTGCCGAACCCTGCCTGAGATAGGAACTTGAATCAACCAAAACTTTATTAGATTCATATAGGGAAGATTGGAAAATATATGATTGTACAATTATGGCTGATGGATGAATTGATGGTTGTGGTTGTAGTATAATAAACGTTTTAGCTAACTACCCCACGACACTATGTTTTTTAAGTCCATCGATGTCTCTGCCCACTCCTACACTGCAGACTACTTGTTTAAGTTAATCGATAAGGTTGTGGGGGAAGTGGGAGAGAAATATATTGTCCAGGTGGTCACTGACAATGTGGTCGCCTATGTATATGTTGGTAGGATGTTGATGTGAAAAGGAAGGTCGATATTATGGACCCCGTGCGTCGCTCACTGCATCGATTTCATCTTGGATGACACACGCAAGTTGTACATCAGGACTGTTACCACAGGTCGGAAGATTGTCACCTACTTCAAGGCGTACAATCAACTGAACGACCTGATAAATAAAGTCATTCAAGGGAATTTGATTCATCCAGATGTCACCCGTTTTGCAACTGCATTATTGACACTCCAAAGACTTTGGGTGAAACAACAAGCTCTAAAGACATTCATTGTTTCAGAGGAGTTTGCCGATCCAATGCGTTTTGGCAAAGAAATGCCAAAGTGAAGATAGAGACCGATCAAGTCTACGAAGCCATCATATCCACCGTCTTCTAGAACAACGTTACTAATGCTTTGAAGGCAAGCCAATCGTTGGTGGTTGTTCTTAGGTTGGTGGATGGTGACGAGAAACTCGCAATGGTTACATGTACGATGCAATGGAGAAGACGAAGTGGTAGATCAAGGACAACTACAAGTTCAAATCACAATTATACCAGCCTGTTATTGAGGTCATTGATAGAAGACGGGGACACCAAATGTCAAATCCTTTGTACTTTGTGGGCTTCCTCTTGAACCCAACTACTTTCTTTGGTGCTGAGAACCAATCAGAAGCCATTAACACTCACTTGATAGGCTGGTTGGATGTTCTAGAGAAGATGGTCCCGAACCCTTAAGACCAAGACCACATAACAAGACAACTGGATTGTTACAAGAATAGTGAGGATTGTTCGGTCAAGATTTTGTTAGGTGGCAAAGAACCATGAAGATCCCTATTGATTGGTGGTCTGATTACAGAAGTAAAGTCAGTAGCGGTAACCGATCTTTGAAGGAGTTGACACTTAAAAATTTGAGTCTCACTTGTTTAGAATCCGGATGTGAGAGAAACTGGAGTGTTTTTTTAGAAAATACACACAAAAATAAGGAATCGGTTATTGTCGAAGAAGTTGAATGACCGGTGTATGTCAACTACAACTAGAGGTTGAGGCAACGATTCATGGAGAGGAGGGACAAACCAGACTTCTACAACCCTTGATGAGAATTTTATTTATACCGCAAGTGCACGACGTCAATGATGACGTGGCAAGTACGGGTCGAACACAATGAGGGAGAGATATTGTTATTTTTGTGATTTTGGATTAAGGAAAGAAAGAGAGAGAAATAAGGTTGGTTTGAGATTTTGGATTTTTAATTTTCTAAAGCAAGAACAACAAAAACAAACTAAGAATAAAACAAATATGGATGAGAGTCCAGCGGGTGGGGGTTTAGATATCGGGTTTTGTTTAGAGAAATCTGAAACTTATAATAAATCACATTAGTTATAAAGCATTACATGATAACTGACTCAACATAAACTCAAGTAATCAAAATATACTAACACGAAATTAAAATAATATCATTCTTCTTCTCGTCACCCTAAATACGTCACCCCCACATTTTGGAGAGAGTTAGAAACTCATGGATGGAGGGAAGGAGAAGGGGTCCTAGAGAAACTACGAAAGAAAACTAAAAACACGAAATAAACCAACAGAATTTTATTGCTAAAGAATGGAATAAAACAAGTTTTTTCTCACAAGATAATCTCGGGGCTATTTATAGCTGATACAAGGGACCCAAGTATAAAATAGGAAAGTACACACGTCAACATGCAACTGGACAAAACCGCGACCCGTGGATCCACAGGGGTGCGGTGGAATCGCCGCAATTTTGTCTCAGATTTGATCCGGATTTTTCCTGTGTGTTTATGGTATGATTTAGCTGTCCTTTGCGTGTCCGGATTGATTGATTTCCTTTCTTTTGAGCTCCGAATTAATTTCTTCATATATTTGGAGATCCAAATTGATTTTTCTTTAGAATTTCTCCAAAATAATATTTTGGTCCTCGTAATTTGCAGTCGGGTCCTTGGCTTTTTGCAATTAAGTCCCTGGCTACTTTTGTGCTTAAGTCCTTGGCCTTTTTGTAATTAGGTCTTTGAATGCTTTTATGCTTGGATGAACCCTGATAATCTTGAACTTGGTTTTTATGACAGAAATGAGTGTCTTGCACGCGTTTATGCTCGGGATAGGGGTAATTTGCAATTCAGGTCCCTGTATTCTGTAAATAAGACTAAACACATACCTTAGTAGCATTTATTGATATAAAATTAATCTAAATGAAAGACATATGATGCAATGTATGCAATGCATCAACAACCCTATCAGCTTAGATTATGACTTGGAAGATCATCCTTGGTCAGTGGAAACAGAGGATTCAGTCTTTGCAGGAGATGATTTAACATGGGAGGATGTGGAGGAGGCTACCTTTGGTCCATCATGAGGATGAACATGTCGTGCAGCTGCATCAACCTCAAGGATATTACAAATTACTGTGGAGGAAGACTTCAACTTCAGACATCACCATGAAGCATCAACTTCGTCAGCAGTGCCAGTTCAAGACATTGAGAAGCAATTCGTGGGTACAGACGATGATGTAACTGAAGAAGAAGATACCTATCATGATGACCCCGCCGACTCTGAAGACTCAGACGACGTAAAAGAAGACATTCCTCACTGGGTTCCTGACCAAACATATTCGTTGTAGACTTCTAGATCTAAGTTTTCTTGGTGTAGTTGTTTAATGGTACTTGTACTTGTAATACCTCAACGTTAATAAATGAAAATAAACCTAGTAGTTATGTGGGTAGACGAGATTTCCAGTGAGGCAATGACATTGATGAATTGGTTGTTTTGTCAAAGCCAAACCAATTAGGTATTTTATACACATTGTTTCTAATTTTTACTTAATTTTCCTGACGTTTCTTTTTTTAATTTTTCCTGATTTTTTCCTTTTTGGGAAATTCTTGCAAGTATTTTTTTTACAGTTGTGCGGCATATGCAGCCTTGAGGCACTGATTGATCATTTTAATTTACTGCAAGTGCACGACGTCGATGAAGACGCGGCAAGTACGGGTCGTACCACAAGGAGTTGTGCGCGTTGTTGTTATCATCATGCTCGAATGGGAAGAAAAATAGATGGAGTGATTTAGGCTAAGCTAACTAAACTAAACTAAGATAGAAGAAAACAATCTAACTAAACCCATTGCAGTGGAGGTGCAATAGTGAGGTGTGTGTCCATAAGGGTATCCAACCGTTAAGCATATGTGTAAGAGTGTGTTTACAAGTATAAGCTAGTGTGGAATCTAAGTGTGAAATACATACAATTACATGGTATACAAGACTAGGATAGGTTAGCATGAAGTTAAGAACAATTTTATGGATTCTCAAGTATGCAATAAGCACCTAGTGTGGCCATTAAAGCATCAACCAATCCTAAGCATAACCTTAATTCATTCATGCAACATAAACCAAACCAAGAAACCATTCATTTCAAGTCAATTCCATCATCAAATAGAACTCATCACAAGCAACATGTCAAACATAAAAATATGCTACAAGTACCTAGTATGGCCATTATCTCATTTAAAACAAGGTAAATATGCTACAAGTTTTAGATCTAACATTAAGCACATGGAAATGACACAAATAAGAAGAACTCATCATACACTTCACCACCAACTACATTGCCTCCATCAAAAATAGGGTGGATCTACTCACTAATCATCACTACAAAAATGGAAATGAAGAGATTAAGACTAAACATGACATAAAACTCTAACTAGAAAATTAACCAACAAAATCAAACACTAATTGGATAGAAAGAAAACTAATGACAAGAGGAACATGAATCCAACCTTATATTAAAGAAATGTGATATTACAATCTTCATCCACCTTCCTCTACTTGAAGCCAAATTGGGTAAAACTTAACCTACTATAATGGTGGAAGTGGATAAGAAGACTAAAGGTAGAAGAAACATTGCTAATTATAGAAGAAAGAATGGTGTAGATGAATATGAAAGCAATCCGAAGGTTGTGATCGATTTCTCTATGGTCTGGTGCAACCAAATAAACACGGTCGAGCCATGGGAGAAATTTGGGGGGATTTGGACCAACTAGATCCGCCAATAGTGGATTTTCATCCGCCATTGGCAGATCAGATTGGTATGACCAGCCTTGAATTCTTCCAGGAGCTTAAGTTATGCATTTTGCACGTGAAGTGCACTCCAAGTCCGCTAGTTCAATCCTGTTTGATCTTAATTCCCTAAATACTTCACAAAATCATGATAATGAGGAATTTTTGCACCAAAAATGCTTTCTTTATGCTCTGGTCACTCAGAGTTTCATCTGGGTCCTTCCTGAATTATAGATGGATCCTTGAGCATGACAAACAGTTTCAAGATGCTTCAATAAGGTACTTTCTTCTTGCATTTAGGTCTTTTTAATTCATTTCTCTTTATTATCTAAAACCTGAAACACATCAAACAAACACTCGAGTAGCAAAAAATTAGAATAAAATAAAAGAAATATATCATGAATGGAATGTAAGATATGCTACTACTAATCAAATACCCCTGCACTTACCTTTTGCTAGTCCCAAGCAAAATAAAGAAAGAGAATATGAAAAAGGGAAATCCTAACTCACTTTTGTAGGAATGACGGTTACACGTAGTAAAAGTGCAACAAGTCGTTAAACCTCCTTGTCACCAAGGAGGATTATTGGTGTCTTCTGGGAGTTTTCAGCGGATATACCCACAAAATCCTAACACTTATGCATTATTCAACCTAGCAACATGACTCCATGGACCTACTTTTGTCGATCATTGAACACGGTAATCCTACAGGCCGACTCTATATATGTATCTTGTCCACACACCTTGCCTAGGAAGCGTTCGAAATAGAGAGAAAAATATCAGTGAGCTATTACGCACTCTTTCAAGGGTGGCTGCTTCTAGGCAAACCTCTTGTTACCCCAAACTTTTGTTGTCTTTTTCGAATGATAAGGAGAAAAAAAGATTGGGTCAAAAGAAAATGCAATTTTGGAGTTTTATCAACAATTTTGGATAGTCCATTGAGGTTCTTATTTGTTTTTGTTTTCTTCTTTTTTGTTATTTTGTTTTTGGAGAACAAGGAATTAAACTTGTAGGTGTTTATTTCTCCCAGGGTTCGGTTACGTGCATCATTTCCTATGAGAATTTACATTATCACGTACACGTTCCCCCAAATCTCCACATAAGGCGATCCCCACAACTGGTGTAATAGGAGTTCGGTTGGTGCATCCCATGTTAGATGACTCGAAAGCACCAAGTACTAAGTCCCCTTCGACCTAATTTCTCGACTAAAAGGAGCTGTGTGAGAAGAGAGAACACCGTACTAAATTATTTCTTATCTACATATGAACCAAAACCCCTACACTTAAGGTTTCACAACAGGAGTTTAAAGGTCCCTAACTACAGCAAACTTCGTTATACTAATAGACACGAAATATTCAATTCACTAGGTTCATAGTGGACTTATATATTTATTTGAGTACTAAAACCACATGATTACTCACCCCCGAAAGAAACCCGGGGTGCATCCTTACGACTAGATAAGACCTAAAGACGACGTACTAGATATCCTAATTTATCATGTTCAAGTCAATTTTGGGAGCTTCCTTTTTACTTTGTCTCTCAACGGTTTTGCAAATCCTAAATACACGCAAAACCCATAAAACATTTTCTTTCATAAACACATGAAGAATTTGAAAGAAATCGAAAAATTAAAGCATTAGGGAAGCAAAAGATGGCAAGTCGCCTAAGGATCATGGTATGTACATCCATAAAATCTCAACCATTCAAATGGTTGAGTACAAGGGAGGTTCATGAAGGATCATGACCTCCTCAATTATAGCTGGTGCCCCCTCGAAATAAGGTTTGAGGCATTGCCCATTAATATTGAACACATCCCCATCCCTTGGGTTCAGGATTTCAACCGCTCCATAAGGGAATACGGTTTACACAATAAATGGGCCAAACCAGCGACTACAGAGCTTACCCGCAAAAAGATGAAGCTGGGAATTGTAGAGAAGCACTTTTGCACGCCCATAAACTCCTTTCGTATAATCATGCGATCATGAAACATTTTGGCTCCAGACTTATGAATTTTGGCATTTTCGTAAACATAATTGCGTAGCTCTTCCAAAGAACATGGAGTGGGAATCAAACCCATGATTGAATTTCCAGAATGTCGAGCCCTGCTTGATCAAGATCCATATTCAAGTTCTTGATCGCCCAGAAGGCACGATGCTCAAGTTTGATGGGTAGGTGGCAAGCCTTGTTGTACACTACCCGATATCGAATCATACCCAAATTGATCTTATATGCGATGTGGAAAACCCACAATGCATCATTCAATTTAGTTGACCGATCCTTTTACGTGGAATTAACCGTCTTCTCAAGGATTTACTTTAGTTAATGGTTAGAAATTTCAACCTGCCCACTAGTTTGTGGATGATATGAGATCGCAAGCTTGTGGGTAATCGAATATTTCCTCATAAGCGCTTCAAAGGAGCGATTGCAGAAGTGGGTACCCCAATCACTGATTATGGTACAAGGTGTACCAAATCACTCAAATATGTCCTTTAAGAATTTGGTGGCCACATTGTTGTCATTGGCCCTTGTGGGGATAATCTCAATCTACTTATGAACATAATTAATCGCCACCAGAATGTAAACATTTCCAAAAGAGTTTGGGAAAGGACCCATGAAGTCGATGCCGCATACATCGAAGATATCGACGACAACGATATTTTGCAAAGCCATCATATCTCGTTGTCCTATTCTTCCAAGGCACAAAGCCCCTATCACATTTCTTACAAATATTGTAAGCATCTTCGAATAGCGTTGGCCAATCAGATCCAGATTGGAGCACCTTGACGGTACTTTTCTTTGCTCTAAAGTGTCCTCCACATGCCTCAGAATGACAAAATTTGGGCACACTTTGGAACTCCTTATTTGGGACGCACCGCCTCAAAATCTGGTCAGAGTGGTATTTGAAAAGATAGGGGTTGTCCTAGTGAAGGAATCTGACATAAAATCTAAATTTGGCTTGGTTAGATTTTGACCAACCCACAGGAAGTTGCTCGGTCACGATGTCAACAAACCAGAAGTTATCCTCGATCGTGAACAACTACTCGTCAGGAAATTTGTCATTGATAATTTGGTTCTGTGCATTGGTCGTCTCAAGTCGAGACAAGTGGTCTGCTACTACATTCTCACACCATTTCTTGTCCTGAATCTCGAGATCGAATTCTTGTAACAAAAAGATTCATCTCAAGAGTTGAGATTTTGCATCTTTCTTCGTCGTGAGGTTCTTGATGGTTGTGTGATCAGAGTATATAATCACGTGGGAGCTAATCAAGTACGACTGGAATTTCTTCTAAGCGAATATGATCATTAAGAATTTTTTCTAGGTCACAGTGTGTTCAATTGGATGTCATGGAGTGTTCTACTGACATAGTAGATCACATGAGGTAATTTGTCCAATCGTTGCCAAAGCACTGCTCCCATAGCAAAGTCAGACAAATCACACATCAACTTGAAGGGTTTGGTCCACACTGATGCCTTAATTATGGGAGCCAAAGTCAGCTCTTTCTTTAGGGTTAAAAAGGCATGGTGGCAATCCAGTGTGAACTCAAAATTGGCATCCTTAGCCAACAAAGGGGTGAGAGGTTGAGCAATTTTACTAAAATCTTGAATGAACCATTGATAGAATCCAGCATGCCCCAAAAAGGTGCAGGTATCCTTCACATTACGTGGCGGTGAGAGATTAGCAATAAGACCCACTTTAGCTGGAACAACCTCAATTCCCCTACTTGAGACCATATGTCCAAGAATGATCCCTCACTTTACCATGAAGTGACATTTCTCCCAATTAACAGCGAGGTTCTTCTCACGTCATCGCTTGAGGACAAGGCCTAAGTGATGAAGGTACTCATCGAAGGAAGCGCCAAATATAGATAAGTTGACCATGAAAATCTCCAGGAAACGCTCCACTATATTAGAGAAGATATTAATCATACACCTTTAAAATGTCAATAGCGCGTAACATAACCTAAAGGGCATATGACGATAAGCGAACGTGCCAAAGGGACAAGTAAAAGTGGTATTCTCTTGATCCTCGGGGGCAATGGGAATTTGACTGTAGTTGGAGTATCCATCGAGATAATAATAACACTCATGTACAACCAACCTTTCCAACATCTCATCAATGAATGGAAACGGGAAATGATATTTCTGTGTTGTCGCATTGAGCTGGTGATAATCAGTGCAAACTCGCCAACCAATTTGCAGGTCTGTCGATATAAGCTCATTATGTTCATTTTCAACAACTGTCATGTCTGACTTCTTAGGAACCACATGGACATGACTCACCCACAAACAATCAGAAATTGGATATATTATACCATGATCTAAGCACTTAGGAACCTGCTTTCGGATGACTTCTTTCAATACAGGATTCAATATTTGTTGTGGGTCCCGACAGGGCCTAGAATTCTTTTCCATGTGAATATGATGCTCGACAATATCATGGCTATTTCCTTTGATATTCTTCAAGGACCACCCAATAGCCTCCCTGTGTTCCAAGAGCAACTTCTTAAGGGTAGCTTCTTATTCTTTTGCAAGATCAGAAATGATAATGAGTGGCAAAGTCTCATTATCCCCCAAGAAGATGTATTTGAGGTTATCGAGGAGCGGTTTAAGCTCAACCAGATGTGAGTCCTTGTTGGAGTCAGAGTTGATCTCAAGTGGCTCAAGGGCCACGGGATAAGAAGTGCAGTCACCCAAATGTGCCTCCTCCTCAAGGAATTTAGATGCAAATTCTTCAAGATCATCTTTACTCACAATTTGGTCATTAGGCACCTCAATAATGAGTTGATGTGTCTCGAACATGCCCATTGATTCAATCTCATCCATGTCTTGAATAAGATTGGCATCAATTAGATCATCGAAGGTAAGAGTAAAGATGTTGAAATCCATCGTGAGGTTTCCAAAGGACAACCTCAATAAGCCATTGCACCAATTGATTAAAGCATTAGTTGTCGCGATGAATGACTTCCAAAGGATCACTAGAATTTGTCCTTGTGGGTTTGACACAGGTTTAATATCCAAGACGATGAAATCAACTGGGAATATGAACTCACCCACTTTAGTAAGAACATCATCCACACTCCCACGTGGAATTTTGACATAACTGTCAGCCAACTAGAGGGTATTCCTAGTAGGCTTAAGATCTCTTATTCCGAGGTTTACATAGACAAAGTAAAGGAGGAGTTTTCATGATGCTCCCAAATCTAGCAAAGCTCGATGGATTGTCACGTCAGCGATCACGCACGAAATAGTAGGACAACCACGGTCCTTGTATTAGACTTGCATAGGTTGTGTCAAGATCAAACTTACATTGGTGGCCAAAAAACCTTTTTGGGTACATTTGTGCTCCTCTTTTGGGTACAAAGATCCTTAAGGAACTTGGCATATAGTGACATTTGCTGAACAACGTCCAGCAACAAAATGTTCACCTTGACCTACCCAAGTAACTCAACAATTTTGTCCCACCGCTCATCGCATTTTTTTGCCAACCTATTGTTGGATCGTGTGGGTTATGGGTCCACTAATCACTATTAAGCTAATCCCTAACTAATCAATCAATAAACGCAGCGGAAACAAATTTAAAAAAACTAGTAGGGAAATAACATGCAAACCACAAAGAGACTCGGCGTTTTTATAGAGGTTCGGCACCCCACCCGGGTCCTAGTCCTCTCTTGTAAGCTCCGCTCGACTCCGCGAGCTCCGCCTACGTCTTCACTAACCACTCCCTGTTCCGGGCCGGGAGAGAATGCCTTTACACCACAAGCAACGCGAACAACCCTCGCTTGCTTGAATTCTTCCTCTCACAATCCGAGAGGGACACTTCGGGCTTTCACCGAAGTCCTTGCTTCTTTTGACAACACTTGTAACTGAGTGGGATTCACTCTCTAATTGAGCACACTTTGAGTAGGATGAGTAATTGATCAAGTGTGTGAAGTTTAGGCTTATAGAGTGTAGAAATGGGAGCTTTGAGGATTGAGGTTTCTCTCTAATGAGTTGGGACAATTGGAGTTGGAGAGTTGTGTTGACAACAAGTCTTGATCCTCTATTTATAAGCTCTTAAGGTATTCTAGCCGTTGGGGATAGATTTGATTGGGTTTTGTGCAAGATACACAAAACAGAAAATCGGGTTCAGAAATCTGTCCAGAAACGGTCGACCGAAAGGTGTATCGGTCGACCGAACCCTTGAGTCTATTGATGGATCGGTTGACCGAACATAGGTACTGGTCGACCGAATCACTTAAGTTCTATAGGTCAACGGTCGACCGAGCAGGTACCGGTCGACCGAACTACTGGGTTCGGTAGAGAGAAATCTTGATCGGTTGGACAAACTTGTGTCGACCGATAGCAGGTAGATTTTACCTATTTGAACGGTCGACCGAACTAGGCAAATGGTTCGACCGGTTCTAATGTATATGGGGGTGTATATTGAGAAAAATGTGTATACGACCGTTGCATAATACGACAAATAAAACGGTCGTATTTTTACCAAAAACAGCAAACGAAACGGTCGACCGAAGGTTTACCGGTCGACCGAACATGTCTGGGTAATCAGTTAAATAGATGTGTGATCGGTTGAACGGATTGGTCTGGTATAACAAAAATTGTGTATAACCGGTCGACCGAAAGGTGAACGGTCGACCGAACTCAGGCAGACTGGCGACCAATGTTTTAGGTGTTTAGGTGATCTAATGGAGTCCAAATTATATGATATTTTGTGTGTGACTCCTAAAAGGAACCTAGTGTGTGAATGCATGCATATTAGCTTAAGTTATGCTCAATTCACATAAGTTCCTAATTCTCAAAGAAAGGTAAAATTACATGTCTTCAATCCTAGGTTGATTACATGTCTTGACTTGATTTTTCTTCTTTCTTGAGTCTTGATCACCTGTAGATGTTAGCACAATACAACATGTATACTATTATACTACATGTGCTAATCTACATGTCCTTATTAAGATTAGGTTTAATTACATCATCAAAATACGGATTAAGGCCAAAAAGCCAACACCTATGTGGGAAAGGTGCCTTAGGGACAAAGGCATCTAAAGCAGGAGTCTCAGGAATTGTTTCCTTGCAAAACTCATGACCCTCCTTAGGAGAGTCACACACAGGGTCAAGCGTAGACATTTCCACATTGTTGTCGACAACCCTTCCTGATCTCAAGGTATGGATAACATTTGCATGTTAGGAAGGGTGACCTTCAACGCTGTTGCATTCTGCCTGGCCTGAGCAGGTTGATCTCTGGGGTTCACCATAGGTTGACTTGACAAATGACCATTCTCATGTTCATTGAGTTGGTGAGCTAATTGGCTGATTTGATCTTCCAATGCTTTGACCGACATGTTGTTGGTTGCAAGCATGGTTTGCGTGCTCTGCATGAACGTTGAAGGGTATGCTCTAAGTTCAAAACCCAGGGGTCAAACGTGGAGTGGAGTCTGATTAGAATAACCCGAAGACGAGGCCTGAGGAGGTGGGTGAGTATGGGGTTGAGACCTTTGATGTAGGGGTTGGTAGGTCACCAATGTGCATGGAGGGTCATAAGGTGGGTATTAGGGTTGAGTGTGCGAGCTCTGACCGTGGCCCCTAAGAGAAGTTAGGTGGTTTCATCATCCCAAGTTGTAGAAGTGAATGTACAAGTCGTTACGGGTGTTGGCTTTTTGTCCTTAATCCGTGTTTTAATGATTTAACTAACTTAATCTTAATCACAATAAAATGTAGTGTAGCCCACATTAGGCATGGAATATATATTGTATTGAGCTAACATCTACGGGTGATCAAGACTCAAAGAAGAATGGAATGAAGTCAATACATGTAATTTTGACTTTATTTGAGTCTTAGAAATATATGTGAAATTGAGCATACAAGAGTTAAAACCTATCCACATATTCACTAGGTGCATTGTAGAAGTCATACACCAAATTTCACATCATTTGGACTTCAATATATCACCAAAACCTTAACCAAAAAATCACTTAATCCAAACCTAAACTACCTGTGCAAAATGGTCGACCGAAATGAGTTTTCCATCCGACAATTTCTATCAGTTAATCGTTAACTCCAAAAGTGATTTTCACAGCTCAACTAGTCGACAACGTTTGACCTTTCGGTCAACCGTTTCATGTATTTTTATATGACCATTTTTCTTGTCGTATTCATGTACATTTACCTAACTGATTGACATCATTTCATGCTTATATTTGTACCTTATATCCATTATCTTACACCTAAGCAATGCTATGTGACGAGTTTTATGTTTAGTTTTCAGAAATAAAGAGGTTTGAAGAGAAGAGCCATGAAAGGACCCAAAAGCAGGAAAAAAGGACCTAATTGTGAGACCTGGGGACCAAGATGCAAGGGGGAAGGACCTGATCGTAAGACAGAAGGACCTAAGAGCAAAACAGGAAACTCCACACCATCATGAGGAGTATTTTGTCAATTCGATTCGGGTCGGAGCTCCACTAAACCAACCAGATGCATCTAAGACCAAGAAACACTTCAAGAAAAGCCCACAAAGAAAACCAGACGGATCTAAACCTTATAGACCGCCAATTGGCGGTCTGGAACCGCTAATTGGCGGTCCATTTAGCCCAGAATCCATCTAGTTTTCTGTAGCACGTGTATTAGTGTATTCTTAGTGTATTTTTGGTATTGGTTTAGTCCCACATCGGGGGATTGTCCCGGATTAGCTTTTTCCATGGCTATAAATAGAACTCTTCACCTTCCATTGTAATCACCCATTGCTTGGTGGCATTCTCTCTACTAAGGAGTGAGCCTTGAAGCAAAAACTCAAGGTGGAGAAGAATGCTACCTTCAATGTGAGTCATTGTTAATAAAAGTTTATTTGTTTCTTTTAATCTTGTTTTGTTATGTTGCTTGTTTTGTGTGGGTTGTTTTACTTTGTTTAATCTCTTGTTTAGTAATTTTAGTATCTTAGTTAAATGTTTTCTTTACTTAGTCTAATCAGTAGTGTAATGAGTAGTGAGTAGTTCCATCCCCATTTGGGGGGTGGAGAAATATGTGATATAATTATGTAGTGTATTAAGTGTGTGTTATTTTTATCCATTGAGCTTTATATGATTTCCATAACCATCTAATGGGTCTCCACTCTTATCTTCGATATGCTAATGCTCTTGAATGAAGCTTAGCTTATGCTTTGATTAGTGGACCTATTTTATGGGGAATGATAAGGTTAGGATATGGATGAAGTTAATATTGGAAACACAATTTGTAGTGTATGTACTCTTGTTGCCTTTTCCTTAGCTAATGTCTTGTATGTTTTAATGATGTAGTGAAATCTTAATTCATGTAGAGGCATAGTAGGGTATAGTCTTTATACTTGAGTTCATGTAGCTTCATTCCAATTATTGTCTTGTATGTTTTAATGATGTAGTCTTATCTTAATTCATGTAGAGGCAAAGTTGGATGTAGTTTTATGATTTCATGCACTACATGTTGTGAGGAGCTTAATGAACACACACACACTCTTTATGTTCACATTATTTCTCTACCCCCTATGGGGCTTAGTTTATTGCTTATTTTCATTTCCTTTTTGCATCTTAGTGTAGTTTAGTGTAACCAACCCTTCTCTTCCCTTTCTTTACCTCTCGCCTTCGCACAAACCAAGTGTCGACACACCTCCCAGTGGACGACCCGTATTTGCCACCGCTTCAACGCGGTCGTGCACTTGCGGTTAAATATAAAACGAGATCAATCAAGTTTTTGGCGCCGTTGCCGGGGAGGTGCTCTGTCCAGACCTTGGTTTGGACGATTCGAGGGGTTTTTGATTTTTTGTTTCCAGTTTTGTTTAGTTTCAGGGAACGAGAACATCAAGGGGAAGCTACTGGGAAAGTTGGAGCAAAAGAATCCACAAAGGGACCGCCAATTGGCGGCCTGGTGAGGTCTGCCTCCTCTCAAATTTCTTCTGGTGGTTTATTGCTTTATTTTAGTTATCTGGGAGCCCAATTGTGCATGCTGTGATCTTTAGTTTGCTCCCAGATGTAATTTCAATCCCCTTTAATCAACTTGGACCATAAAACTCAAAGCAAAAGATTAGACTTCTTGCCATCTAGGTCATGCACCATTGGTAGACCTTGCATGCATTTGTCTTTTCTTTGCTTTTCATTTTGTTGTTGATTGCTGGCGTGAGGTACGTGCACCCACATCCCTCATTCATGCATGTTTCTTTCATGCATTAGTTAGTAAGGTGCATCGGGACAAGAGTGAGAGAGCGTTTGATTGGAGCGATTGATTGCTAGATCTAGGATTAAATCGCTACTAAGGAGGGGCTGTCCCATAAAAGATAAGGTGGGAGATTTCATCACCCTTTCCTTGGCCCCAAAAATCACTCTTAATAAAGCCTTAACTAAAAGCAAGTAGACATTGGCCCTAGGATTGCAGGCGCACTAGGAGAGTAATCTAGTTGAGACCGTCATGACCTGATCGGCGTTGCCTACCTTGTCGATAGTAGGAGGTACTGGATCTCCGGATCTGGTATCACTTGCTGGGCATTGTGGTCCTCGTTGTAGGGAGGTGAGACGTGTCGAGGCTAGTGACCTCGAAGTTAGGCGTCGTCTAGCCTAAGGACCCATTGCCTTTCATTGTTTGAGCCGTGCTTGCTAGTTAGGCTTCTTCCTGATCCCTCTACCCACGCTAGCTTTAGGGATTCTTCCCTTCTCCTCTGAGTCATCTTCTTCTCACCTACTTCTACGTTTTAGTCTCCTCCCCTTTACACTCTCTAGTAGCGTTTTAGGGTCGAGTCGAGCACTTTTTGCGAGCTTGGCCTCGTGGTGGTGAGAGTGATCGACTCGAGAGTTCTTTGTTGAGATGGATGCTACATGGGCGACCATCCATATCATTGTTGGGACCAGGACGATTCTCCCTGGTACTCCGGACCCATGCAACCTGGGGGGGCTCAGACTAACACCCTGTATGGTTGGGACGATCGCAATTTTGTGACTGAGCAGTCTTCATATTGGGGTAACATGAGAGAGGCACCGACTGCTAGACCACAATCTAGTTATGTCGGATCATATGCTGGTCAACAAACTGAGACATTACAACAAACTTTGGCCTCTTTCATGCATGCGGTAGACGACATGAGTGCACCAGTGGCTCCAGTAGCCGTACCGTGTCACTATTGTGGGTTGAGTGGTCATGATTTCGGGGAATGTCCTTATGTTCCCCCAGAGCCTGAGTATGAGCATACATTTTCCCCAAATGCTCATTATGACCATTATGCATCCGCGTACAATCCGAGAGTGATGGATTCATGGGGAGACAATTCATATCCAAATTCTTATACTTCATTTCCACCACAGTATCCTCCTCCCGAATACCCAGAATTCTACCAACACCCCACTCCAAATCATGGGACTTATTCTCAGGACATCAACACCCAACCCCAAAATTTCCCAAGATCTGACTTGGACCTCCTCGTTGACCGCATACAAAATCTGACACTTCAAGTGAGTCAACTGACGCAACAATTAAGTGAGGAGAGTAACCTTTCTTGTCAACTTGAGGATTTATCTTCTGAAATCGAACCACCACCACATCCACAAATTCAAAGCACAATCTTTCAAAGTCAAACTCCTAGTCAGTCTGAGGGACTTGGGGTTTCAATTCACGATCACTTAGTGGAGGATTCGATTCAAATTGAGAATAACTTGGACCAGTTCTATTATGAGTCGGCACAGGATTGTGCCTTACCTTTTTGTCCCGTGGCCCTTGAGCCACATGATCTTATTGTTGTACCTCCTAAGGACTCACCTCTGGTGGAGCAAGAGCTCCCTAGTACCCTCAACTTTAAACAACCTGATGAGAGTTTGCCTCTCACTATTGTTCCTGATCATCTTGGAAATGATGGAACATCAAACAACTACATTGCTCATGAGGGTATTAGGAGTTCCTGGGAGGATACCTTGGGTATGAGACCCACTGTTTGTTCGCCTGGTGTGTCGGATATGCATAACGAGGTGCTTGACCTCGTTCCGACCCACCAGCCTGTTGGTTGGAGAGTTTGGATTGATGATCATAACTTCAGTTCCGCAACGGGAGATATTTTTCTTCCGTTGCCCCTTATTTCCCAAACTCTCGAGAGGTTCAAGCTCTTTCAGTTTGATCCTTTGAATGAGATGCCTTTGCGTCCAATTCATGAACCTCTCATTTCGTCTAGTGCTCTTTGTGAAGGGGGCCCACGCATGCGTATTCTGGCCCCGCGTGGTGTCATGTTCCCTTTCCAAGTGCATTGACCCACTCTTGAGGTTCCCATTTGATGTCTTTTGACAAATGAAGATGGGAACTTATGTTTGTACATAGTTATATAAAAAAAAAAAAGAAAAAAAAAAGAAAAAAAAAGAAGTACAATAAAAGACTCCTTCAGTGAGCATTGATTGTTGTGAGCCCCAACCCTTGTGTATTTGGGCTCGATTTCTTTCACGTATTTGTATCCCTTCTTTAGCATCTCACAGGTTTTGAGGGAATTCGGGTTATGTCCATCAACATGACCTTGCACTTCCCTTTGTACTTCATGTTGGTGAGATCTCTCCTTTTTATGCATCAATCCATGTAGTATCTTGTTTGCATTCATTGAGGACAATGCATGAAGTAGGTGTGGGGGGGGTGTTTTACGTGTGTACATAGTCGAGTCTTTTTCCTTTGATTTTGTTTTCTTTTGTTTGCATTGTTAGGGTCATGATAGTGTGCTGCATTTAATATCGATATATCTGCTTGCCATGATCCTTGGGTGACTTGTCTTCTTTTGCTTGCCTAGTGCTTCAAAATTTTCACATTTCTTTCAAAATCTTCATGTGTTTTCGAAAGAAAATGTTTTGTGGGTTTTGCTTGTGTTTAGCATGTGCAAAACCGTTGAGAGGCAAAGTAAAAAGAAAGCTCCCAAAATTGTCTTGAACTTGATGCATTAGGATATCTAGTACGTGGCTTTAGGATTTATCGAGTCGTTAGGATGCACCCCAGTTTTCCCTTGGGGGTGAGTAATCATAGGGTTTCAGTGCTCAAACATTTAATGAAGTCTACCCTGAACCTAGTGAGTCAATAATTCGTGTCTGTTAACTTAAGGAAGTTTGTTGTAGTCAAGGACCCTCTAAATCCTGTTGTGAGACATTAGTGTAGGGGTTTTGGTTCATGTGTAGATAAGAAATAAGTGAGTAGGTGTTCTCTCTTCTCGCACGGCTCCTATCACTCGGGAAAGTAGGTCTGAGGGGACTTTGTGCCTGGTGCTTTCGAGTCATCTGACTTGGGATGCGCCGACTGAACTCCCGTTACACGGGTGGTAGGGATTGCCCTATGTGGAGATTTGGGGAAAGGTGTACGTGATAGTGTAAGTCCTCATGGGCAATGATGCACGAAACCTGACCCTGGGAGAACGAAGCTCCAAACTAATAAAAAAAAAGAAAAAGAAAAAAAATTGTGAAAAGAAACAAAAAGAAAAAAATATTGTAATGCAAATAAGAACCTTAATGGACCTTACACTTTGTATCACTTGAGGATCTTGGGGTTGTCCATGTCTTTTACTTAATTTCTTATTTAACTTGCACGAATGGTTTATTAGGCTAGGTGTGGACTGATTACCTATATAGAGTCGGCCCGTAGCATTACCGCGTCCATTGATCGACAAAAATATTTCCAACGAGTCGAGGTCTAGATTGAATAATGCATCTTGTTCGGATTTTGTGGGTATATCCGCTGAAAACCCTCAGGAGACAACACTCCTCCTCCTTGGCAACAAAGAGGTTTAACGGCTTGTTGCACGTGCTAAGTGCAACCGTGATTCCTACGAAAGTGAGTTAGGATTTCTTGTTTCTCGTTTGTTTTTCTCTTTCTTTGTTTTGCTCGAGACTAGCAAAAACTTAGGTGTGGGGGTATTTGATTGACATCATTTCATGCTTATATTTGTACCTTATATCCATTATCTTACACCTAAGCAATGCTATGTGACGAGTTTTATGTTTAGTTTTCAGAAATAAAGAGGTTTGAAGAGAAGAGCCATGAAAGGACCCAAAAGCAGGAAAAAAGGACCTAATTGTGAGACCTGGGGACCAAGATGCAAGGGGGAAGGACCTGATCGTAAGACAGAAGGACCTAAGAGCAAAACAGGAAACTCCACACCATCATGAGGAGTATTTTGTCAATTCGATTCGGGTCGGAGCTCCACTGAACCAACCAGATGCATCTAAGACCAAGAAACACTTCAAGAAAAGCCCACAAAGAAAACCAGACGGATCTAAACCTTATAGACCGCCAATTGGCGGTCTGGAACCGCTAATTGGCGGTCCATTTAGCCCAGAATCCATCTAGTTTTCTGTAGCACGTGTATTAGTGTATTCTTAGTGTATTTTTGGTATTGGTTTAGTCCCACATCGGGGGATTGTCCCGGATTAGCTTTTTCCATGGCTATAAATAGAACTCTTCACCTTCCATTGTAATCACCCATTGCTTGGTGGCATTCTCTCTACTAAGGAGTGAGCCTTGAAGCAAAAACTCAAGGTGGAGAAGAATGCTACCTTCAATGTGAGTCATTGTTAATAAAAGTTTATTTATTTCTTTTAATCTTGTTTTGTTATGTTGCTTGTTTTGTGTGGGTTGTTTTACTTTGTTTAATCTCTTGTTTAGTAATTTTAGTATCTTAGTTAAATGTTTTCTTTACTTAGTCTAATCAGTAGTGTAATGAGTAGTGAGTAGTTCCATCCCCATTTGGGGGGTGGAGAAATATGTGATATAATAATGTAGTGTATTAAGTGTGTGTTATTTTTATCCCTTGTGCTTTATATGATTTCCATAACCATCTAATGGGTCTCCACTCTTATCTTTGATATGCTAATGCTCTTGAATGAAGCTTAGCTTATGCTTTGATTAGTGGACCTATTTTATGGGGAATGATAAAGTTAGGATATGGATGAAGTTAATGTTGGAAACACAATTTGTAGTGTATGTACTCTTGTTGCCTTTTCCTTAGCTAATGTCTTGTATGTTTTAATGATGTAGTGAAATCTTAATTCATGTAGAGGCATAGTAGGGTATAGTCTTTATACTTGAGTTCATGTAGCTTCATTCCAATTATTGTCTTGTATGTTTTAATGATGTAGTCTTATCTTAATTCATGTAGAGGCAAAGTTGGATGTAGTTTTATGATTTCATGCACTACATGTTGTGAGGAGCTTAATGAACACACACACACTCTTTATGTTCACATTATTTCTCTACCCTCTATGGGGCTTAGTTTATTGCTTATTTTCATTTCCTTTTTGCATCTTAGTGTAGTTTAGTGTAACCAACCCTTCTCTTCCCTTTCTTTACCTCTCGCCTTCGCACAAACCAAGTGTCGACACACCTCCCAGTGGACGACCCGTATTTGCCACCGCTTCAACGCGGCCGTGCACTTGCGGTTAAATATAAAACGAGATCAATCACTAACCCCTAAAAAGTATTTGGTCATTGATTGAATCAGTTTAATAGCCGCAAGTACATGGCCACGTTGAAGCAGTGGCAAGCACGGGTCGATCCACAAGGAGCGTGCACGAGTCGTGTTCGCGATACTCGAGTGGGAAAAGAAAATGAGAGAGATGTGATCGGAATCAAACTAAAACACATAGGAAATTAGAAAACAAACTATAAAAATAAACCCTCAGGGGGTAGAGAAAGAACATGGAGATGAAAATGCGTGGTGTAGTGTGTGTTCAAATGTGCCCATTAAAACATGTCATACATGAAATTCATAAAACTCAAATTCAACTTTACCTCCACATGAAATAAGACAAAACATTATCATTAAAACATACAAGATAATAATCGAAATGTAGCAAATATGTTCACACGCATTATCACTGAAATTTAACTATGTCTCCACATGAAATAAGATTTATTATAATCATTAAAACATACAAGACATTGATTTGGATAAAGCCAACATGAGCACATGCATGCACATGTCTTGTTCCCTTCTTCCACTCCATCCTTATCCTAATCTCATCATTCCTCATAAAATAGGCCCACTAATCTAAGCATGTGCTAAGTTTCACTCAAGAGCATTAGCACATCAAAGATAAGAGTGAAATCCCATAAGATGGTTGTGGAAATCATATAAGACTCAAAGGATTAAGATTAACAACACACTAATCCATCACATGATCAAATCACCTTCTTCTCCACCCCCAATGGGGATGGACTACTCTCTACTCATCTCTATACTAAAGAAAACATACAAACAAGAAGAACCCATAATGTAAATGACTAAAAACAAGATTAAACAGACAACAACATCAAAGAAATTGCATCAAAGTAAAAGACATGTATTTAAAGAACAAAACTCACACTTGATTGAAATGAAAAGATTACAAAGTGTGCTTCTTCTCCTCCAACTACACTAATCAGAAGCAAAACAAAACCTAAAACTAATGGAGAAGCAAGAAGAAGTGGGAGAGGAGGGATTACATTGGTATATATAGACTAATACATGGTTAGGATTAATCTAGGAAAAATCGGACGGCTCTAAATCACATCTGATAGTCCATGAATGCTCTGACCCGACAACCCGAACGACTACCGAAATTATAGACCATTTGAACTATTTTGATCCACCAGTGGCGGATCAAATAGATCCGATCAGTCTGAAATTTTGTGTCCCACTTTATTTCTTCATTTGGCACGTGGGGTGAAGGCCTGGTCTTCCAGCTCGAATCACTTTGAGTTTAATTGGTGAAATACTGATTTGAATCAAGTTATGTGTCACCATATTTTGCACTTCACAATCAAGTCCCTCCAGGTTTGCACTTGGATCCTTCCGGATTTGCGATCCAGTCCTTGTGCATTACAAATAGGTCCAGAACCTGCCAAATTAGTCCATACTTGTTACATTTAGTTCATTTTTGCTCCCTTCCTATTCTTTATTACCTAACTCCCGAAACACTACAAACAACAACTCGAGTAGCACAATATTGTGGTAAAATAAAGGATATATAACATGAATATGATACATGATTTGTTACTAATCAGTCACCGATCCAACGATGCCTTATTGGCGGTCGACTGAATGAAGACTATTTTGTGTGCCAAAAGTGCCTGTTATTTTCGGTCGAACGTATTCCAGTTTTATGTTCGACCGATTACCTTTACCCTAGCATAAACCCTTGTATCGGTGGACCGTCCCCTGACCTGGTTCGACCAATTACTTAAGTTATACTCCAATTGGTTCGACCGTAGCTTAAGTTAGTTTGAACGTTTTCTTAATTTCATGGAAACGGTCGACCATTTATCTTGTACCGATCAACCGATTTAGAACAGATTTGCTGAACCGGAGTTTCTATTTTATGTATCTTACACAAACCTTCACCAAATCTTCCCCAACAACTATATATTATCTAGGAGCTTATAAATAGAGGTTCGCACACCTTATTTACACAACTCTCCAACTTCTATTTGCCTCCTACATTAGAGAGAATACTCTACACACTCAAAAGCTTAATCTTCCACACTTTAGTACTCGATTCCAATCATACTCAAAGTGTGCTCAAGTTAGAGAGTGTTGATTACTTAATCCCTTTGATTGTCAAAGTTGTAAAGGTTTAGGTGAAAGCCCGAAGCATCCCTCTCAGGTTGTGAGAGGAAGAAATTGAGTTTGGCGAGGATTGTTTGTGAGTTCATGGTGCAAAGGTGTTCTCTCCTGGCCCAGAACGGGGAGTGGTTAGTGAAGACATAGGTGGAGCTCGTGGGATCGAGCAGAGCTTGCAGGAGAGGAAGTAGGACCAGAGTAGGTGCCAAACCTCTATAAATCGCCGAGTCGTTTTGTGGTTTGTATTGTTTTCCCTACTTGTTTTAAATTATCACTTCTGCTGCATCTTAGTAGGGATTGTTAAATTGATTAAATTAATTATGGCCATAACGATCCTACAATGGGATCGTTGTTGTTACATCGCATTTGCATGCTCAATATCTCTTGGAGCATAAGCTCATTTCAAGGATGTCTTGTAAGTCCACACCTACTACAAGCGGGAGTAGCAACCTGAGCTACAGAAGCTTGGTCCAACTCTAAACTCTCTATCCTATGCATAAGAGCAAACATTTTTGCCTCAGACGCGATAGTTGACTCTACTTGGTATGATCCAACTTGACCCGAAGACCTGGCGGTCGATGGCTTTCTAATGGTGTCACGTGGCTTTCTAATGTGTATCTCTTCAACCATTAATTCAAAAGTATCTCATTCCTCATCAATGGATTTCATTTGGAAATCACCGTGAAGTGTGGGTGTTGTAGTTGAGGCCCTCATAAACAATCTGGCACAACTCAAATCCATGATGAGGGTACTGCAAGAGAAGGTCTTTGAACCTCTCAAAGAAAGCATAAAATGATTCAATCTCGGTGTGATACATTTGATGTATCTGGTGTTGTAGATGTTGAGTCTTCCTTCGGGGGAAGAATCTCTTCAGAAAGACGGTCACAAAGTCATCCCAAAACCAAATCGAGTTTGCCGAGAGGTTGTACATCCATTTTTTCGCATTATCCTTCAATGCGAAAGAAATCATCATCAACCGAACACAATCCTCATCAAGTTGTTGAAGCTTAAACATAGAGTATACCTCCTCAAATTCACGTATAAAGATATACAGATCCTCCTTTTTGGTTGTGAAGGTAGGAAGCATGCTCACATATGGAGGTTTTAATTCAGAGTTGTTCCCGCGTGAAGGAGGAGAACTTTGCAAGACGGTTGCACAACCCGAACAAGATGGGTCCGCTCCACAAAGTCATCGGTCAATCCTGTCGATCTAAGGGTGGTGTTACTGCCATAACTCGATCCCAATCAGGACCCTCTTCCTCCCAAGTCGGAGGAGGAGGAGGTAGTCTATGTGGTGGTGGGAGTGAACCGAGGAACTCTATGTACGGAACCTGATCTCCCCCACGTCCAAGAGACAATGAGACCTCTTACTCCGAGGGAGCTAGAGGCGGGGAGGGATGATCACCTAGACCATCAATCTAAACAAAAGGATCAACTCTCTCATGTCGAGCACCCTCACCAAAATGAGTCCAACCTCACATTAAAGTGATCGACTCGACTCAACAACCACACACAAATAGAGAGTGTAATCAAAGGAGGAGTCTATAACGCAGAATGGGGATGAGGTGAAGACTCGAAAGAGAGGGGAAGAATCCCTAGAGTAGTGTGGGTGAGGGAAAGGATAGAAGCCTAATCTAGCAAATGCGGTTCAAACAAGCATAGGTTGGCTATGACTCCTTAGACTAGACGACGCTTAACCGCGACTCCCCACACTCCCGAATGGCTCATGATTGACATCATTTCATGCTTACATTTGTATCTTATATCCATTATCTTTCACCTAAACAATGCTACGTAATGAGCTTTATGTTTGAATTTCAGAAATAAATAGGTTTGAAGAGAAGAGGCATGAAAGGACCTAAAAGTAGGAAAAAGGATTGAGTTGAGAGACTCGAGGACTAAGATGTAAGATTGAAGGACCTGAATGCAAGATAGAAGGACCAATGAGCAAACAAGAATACTCCACACCATCATGAGGAGTATTTTGGCAATTCTATTTGGGTCGGAGCTCCAACAAGCGAAGTAGATGCATCAAAGACCAACAAATCCATCCAGAAGAGCCCAGAAGAAAACCCAGACGGATCCAAACACTGTAGACCGCCAATTGGCGGTCCGGGTTGCTCCGGATCCGCTAATATTTCTTTGGGTCGTGTATTAGAGTGTGTTTAGTCTATTTCTGGTATATGTTTAGTCTCATACCGGGGGATTGTCCCGGATTACCTTTTTTATGGCTATAAATAGAACTCTCCCTCCTCTCTTGTACCCCGTCTCTCTCTTGGTGGCCATCCAATCTACTAGGAGTTAAAGCCTTGAAGCAAAAACCTGGTGGAGAGAGGCTATTTGTAATTGAGTGAGTAATAATATATGTTTTCCTTTGGTTATGTTGTTTCTTTCTTAGTTTAATTTCCTTTCTTATGTCTTGCATGCTTCTTTAGTTTTATGTTCTTTTAGTTAAACTTGTTGTTTTAGTCTTCTTATAATTAGTTTAAGCATGTTTTCTTTCCTTAGTATAAATTTTAGTTTAAATATGTGTGACTAGTTCCATCCCCTTTGGGGGTGGAGTAGATGTGTGTACATGTTATGTAGATGGTATGAATGCTAGACATTGTTGTTTGTGAGAGATGTTAGTATGCTTGTTTGAATTAAAAAGAACTTTTACTTGATGGTTTCTGCCATAATGTTTAGGTACATTCCATGCTTGTTTATGTTCTTAATAACAAACTTGTCATGCTCATATTAATCACCAAGGTTAGTGCTTTAAATGATAGGTCTTGCCATGAGGTACTTCTTATGCATTACAAACACAAACTACACTTGAGCTTATTGTATGCATTCATCACTTCTTATTTCATGTGTACACACACTCCACCCCTTAGGGGTTTTCCATTCCTGATTTCTATCTTCTTTTATTAGTCGCTTAGTTTTAGTTCGTTTTGTGCTTTCATTTCCTTCCTTGTTGCTACTAGTTTAGTGTAGTTTAGTTTAATCAATCTTTCTCTGCTTTCTTTCCCACTCGCCTTTGAATAAACTAAAGTCGACACACCTCCCTGTGGATCGACCCGTATTTGTCACCTCTTCAACGCGGTTGTGCACTTGCGGTTAATTAAAACGTTCAATCAAGTTTTGGCGCCGTTGTCGGGGAGGTGCTCTGTCCAGACTTTGGTTTAGACGATTCGAGTGGTTTTATTTTTTATTTTTTTAGCTTTGGTTTGTTTCAGGGGTTGTAAGAAGCAAGGGGAGGCTACTGGAGAAACTGGGGGAACAATTGCGTAAAAACGACCGCCAATCAGCGGTCTGAAACCGCCAATTGGCGGCCTGGGGAGTTGTGTTCTCCCCAATTTTTGTTGTGGTAGTTTATGTCTTCAATATAGTTGTCTGGGAGTTCTATTTTACATGTTTTAACCTGTAGTTAGCTCCCAGATTAACAATCAATCCCCTTTAATCAACTTGGACCTTAAAACTCAAAGCAAAAGAATAGATTGATTGCCATCTAGGTCATGCATCATTTGTAGAACTTGCACACATTTGTCTCTTCTTTGCTTTACATTTTTGTTGTTGATTGCTGGCGTGAGGTACGTCCACCCAAATCTCTCATTCATGCATGTTTCGATCATGAATTAGTTAGTAAGGTGCATCGGGACAAGAGTGAGTTGAGCGTTTGATAGTAGGGGGTACTGGATCTCTGGATCTGGTATCACTTCCTGGGCATTGTGGTCTTCGTTGTAGGGAGGTGAGGCGTGTCGAGAGTAGTGACCTCGAAGTTGGGGTCGTCTAGCCTAAGGACCCATTGCCTTACATTGTTTGAGTCGTGCTTGCTAGATTAGGCTTCTACCTTCACCCACTACCCACGCTAGCTCTAGGATTCTTCCCTCCTCATCTGAGTCCTCTCCTCATATATATTCTACGAGTAGTCTCCTCTTCTTAGTTCACCTTCTCACTACTACAGAAAAAAGGGCATATACGTCGGATGTACGGGGGTATATACGTCGGATATAAGCACTCCCATATCCGAAGTCTATGTGTGCGTCGTCTATACATAGACGTCGGTCGTCCAATATCTGACGTCTATTCTTTAGGAATAGACGTTGGCTTCTACAAATGGCGGACGTCTATTCGTTAGGTATAGACGTCGGCCTTTATATCGAACTGACGTCTATTATGTAGGTATAGACGTCAGTGAACTAACAGACGACGTCTATTCTTAACGAATAGACGTCGGATTATACATAAAGCCAACGTCTATTCCTTTCTTCAAAGTAATAGACGTCGGCTAATACAAATATCCGACGTCTATTCCTAAACCTGGACAAAAAAATAGCATCCTGCAAACTTGTTTTTACTCATCGTATTTGTGTACATACAACATGCACCAAATTCGTTCACAGATGCTCACACTTTCATCCACATGTACATACAAGCACAAACACACAAGCATACAATGCACAAACACAAACATACAACCATACATGCACAAACACAAACATACAACCATACACAATTGACATTCAACACACTTGCAATTAATTCATTCTAAAATTAAGGCGATTTTATTAAGACATAAATTGTAGGTGTGTAATACAAGTGCACTTGTTAACTAAATTAAAAAAAATGCTAGTGATAGGAGAACCTCTTAGTTCATCAACATGTTTCTTCTAAAATAGCTAGTCCATCGATCGCGAGTTTCATCAAGCTCCTGTTGCGAGAAGGGATCACTACTTTTTGGGAAGACCTATCAAAAAAATACAAGTGTGAATGTTAATAACTAAATATTGAAACTACAACTATACAATTGAATAACGATCTACATTACCTCGGATAGGCATACATCTTGAGTTGCCAATTCGAGGATTTCCTCCATGTATCTCATCACGTAGTAACCACATTCCGTATTTCCATCCTGCTTCCGGTACTACAAACATATAAGTTAGCTAAATATATGTTCCTAACTTAATTAACAAAAATGAGATAGAACGTACACTCATTCCATGTCATGTTATTCCTGCTTTTGTGGTTGTTCTCCTGCCACCTAAAGTTCTGTAAACCTTAATTGCCCTGAGTAGCACAAGTTAAAATTTCATTCAATAATACTAATAAGAATCCACGAATTACTTTTACCATGACTAAAACGAACTTACAAATTTAGAAGTTTCTTTATTGAGTCCCTTGGTTTATTCGACCCCAATGGATCAAACCAATATGCCGAATTAGTCGTGGGGCATACAACGACGAGCATCCATTGAGCCCTGTTATATATAATTAGAAGATTATTACAAAATAAAATTCAACTTTGAATTACAAAGTTCACCTCTCATGATAAGGGAGCAGATAATATCTTTTGTCTTCTTCTTTAAAGAATGTCCCAAGCTGACCTGATTTATCGTCATTCCCGTATATATATGTAGATGGACTGATAAATCCAAATACTTGATCGTCGGGAAAGACGGACCTTCTAGCGTCATAAATATGTCTACAAGTATAAAAATTATACTTTATTACAGTTTCGATAAAATTATTCAATACATTTCATTGTATATCAAAGAAACAATTACTTCACTTGCACGTCGATAATCATGATACACAATGAATCCATCGCCAAGAACTGCATGATATCCTCTTTGGTGACGTACAAAGCGGGAGTCAACCCTTTATCCCCCTCCAACTCCCAGGTACTTAAGGATTGTGCTTCCTTACCTACCTACCATACATTGATACAACATTTTGCACCTACTTGGAAGCGAATTAATGTTGATCGGAGATTGGTTGTTTGACCCTTTGCTCCGGGGGCTTGACACCTTACAAATATATATACAACCGTTAAAATACAATTGTTAACAAATTTGAAGCTTAAAGTCTTTCAAAGTTAAACTATACCTCATGTTTGTCGTTTAGCTCTACTAAATAACTAGGCCACCGAACGAACCCACCGATAGCATCGCCGAGAGTAACAATCTCTTCTTCCAGAAATGGCACAAAAGCACCAGCATCTAAGCAACTCTCAAATGCAACCTTCACTTCTCCCTCTCCTACCTCTGTGAAGTGGTGTCTGGAGATGTTATAAACTTTCTCGTGTCCCACCAATCTTCGATCAGGGTCTTCAACACATAAAACACATCTAGATCCATTCGTGAACTTTCCAAACGAGGGACCACCGACGAGGGCCAATTCTCAAGAATGAGACACAAAATCATATTGTCGATCGAGGTGGAACACTAGCGGCACTGGAGGAGTAGTCTCCGAGGAAGAACCGGTCTTACGACGGGTAGGAGAAGTAGGCAAATCACTATCCAATCTCTCCAAAACAAGTTGCAACGTATTCTTCAAATATGCGATCTCTTGCTGGCATTTGGTATGACCAGTCGACGAAGTAGACCGTTGAGTCTTTCCATAATATTGTCAAAGTCCAACTCTACTCCCTACCCCCGCACACGACCGGGGTGTTCGTCGTTTCCCAACGCCTCGTGTAGAATATCATTCTGACCATCGGAAGCAAATTCTCCTTGAGATTCTCTCAACTTCAGAGAGTCCTAAGTTTAAAACAATATTTACTAACAATTGAAAAATATAAAATTAATGATTCTGAATTAATAACATATATATAAGTGATGCAACTTACTATCTTTGAGCTGATCGCTTGCGACTCGTCTATGACGTACTCCCCTATGGAGTTTACTCTCGCTCTCTTCCAAGAATTACAATGAGCTACGGGAGAAGGAGGGGATATGTTACTTGCTTGCTCCTCACTCATACCGGAGTCAATTGCCTCTTGTTTCTTCAGAGCAATTTTTTCAGCCATCATTTGTGCTTCTAACTTTTGGTACCCCGCTCGAGACATACGATGTGTATACCTGTTAGAAGATCTAATCTTTTGGTTTTTGGCTCGGATGGCCTAAAATCATGTTTATTAGATTGTCACTAAAAACAATAACTAAAAAGTTTGTTTTGAAACTCAGTTACTATATTCTAAATTAAACTCAATTACCTCAAACTCCGGGCTATCTCTGGATTTTCTGAATAGCTCCCATTGATTCAGAGTGTTAAAGTTATAGACATCGCCTGGATTTCTATCATGGTTGTCTCCGAATATGTACTTGTTCGTTAAATTTGTTTCGAAATCCCTCCAACGAACTGACATGTATGTCATCCAGAGCAATTCCATTCCCATAGGACACAATACTTTCTTAGCATCATAAGTTCTATCTGGCAACTCATTATCATCTGCAAGCATCTCTTTCAATAACTTCAATATTGATGTGAAACTCACATCGGACCAACCATTTCCAGCTTTTCAATTGTACAACTTCAACACCGCTGACAATCTAGTGAATTTGGTACAATTCTTATACAACGGATTCTAATTGTCACTCAACAAATTACCAAGTTAATCGGGGTTGGACGAAAACGTTTCAGCCATATCCTGAACCATTTCCTCTAAGTGATCTTCCACACTAACGTCTTCTCCATCATTCTTGGAACGACTAAATGATTCATTTTCGCCGTGTCATATCCACCGTATGTAATTTGGGTCGAAACCTTTCTCAAACAAATGATCTTTCATTTTCCGAAAAGTCAGCACTGACATATTATGACACTTACTGCACAGACAATACACCATGTCGCTTTCTTTCATTTTCTTGGAATGTTTTTTGCCAACCTCTAAGAACATATTCACTCCGTTTTCATACTCATCACTCAATCTGTTTGAAACAATCAACTCTTGATCCATTTCAATCTAAACATTAACAAAAATGATAGTTATTATTGGAGAAAATAAATAAAATTTCAATTTAAAAGAATGTATTCGTAGATGAGAAGATTCAGAGACATTAAGATGAGAAAAGAATGACTCGGAGGAGAGGAGATGAAGTCCTTAATCTAGCATGGGAATAAGGAAGGTTAGAAACCTAACTAAGCAATCAAGGCCAAAACAAGCCTAAAGTCCACTATAGGTCCTTAGTAATAGACAACGCCTAACTTCGAGGTCCCACCGAGGACCACTAGTCTGTAGGAAATGAAGAACCCGGAGGTCCCTAATATCTTAGGGAGACTAGATGGGCAATGACGTTCAAGCCGAAACGGTCTTAAACATCGAGGACCACTAATCTGTAGGAAATCAAGAACCTGGAGGTTCCTAAAATCTCAGGGAGACTAGATGGGCAACGACATTCAGGCCATAATGGTCTTAAACGGTTTCCTCTCCTTAATGCGTCCGAAAATGCTAGGGGCCAACGTCTAATTGATTTTATTAAGGCCCTTTTATTAAGTGGTTTTTGGACTAAGGAAAGGGTGATGAAATCCCCCACCTCATCTCCTATAGGTGACTACCCCTTAAGTGTTTTTCATACCTTAATCTAACAAACAACACACCAAACAGACACTCACCTCACTCTTGTTACAATGCAAGTCCTACTAACTAATGCGTGCTTTCTAATGAATGATGAGTGAAAGATAGTACGTACCTTACGCCAGCAATCTATGACAGAAATCGTAAATAAATAATAAATACGATGAATGCAAATCTTATATGATGAATGACTTAGCATATGTCATCTATTCTTTTGCTTTGGGTTATTAAAGGCCAAGTTGTTTAAGGGGGTTGATGAGTTAAACATTAAAAAATTCTAAATAAAAGAATATCTTAAGCATAAATAAACATTTAACTAAATAAACATGTAACTAAATAAATATTTTAAAATTTAGAATTGAAAATACTCCGACAAAGAAATTGTACGTACTAAATAAAAATTGTAAGAAATACTCCCACAAAGAAAATACTCCCACAAAATTTTTAACTTTTATGACTCTTTCTTTCCAGATCATCGAAACTCCTAAAAAATTGGGGATAACAATATACACACTAGACACCCTTACATTTAACTTAAATCATGCCTACATTAATTTTGTCTCAATTCGTGACAATGTTCAATTTGGAAAAAATTGATATAATTTTACATGACCACACTCACAAAAGTTAATAAATAGCTTGGACATGAAACCAAATGATCAAGTAAATTAAAAGGTTTGGTGAAGGCAAAACTTCACGGCTTCCATATCTTCATTTCTCCATCCTCTCCATATGCCAAAAAACAAATTAAAGTTCACGTATTCTTCTAATTTTCCTTTTTTTCTCTTTACATTGGTCCTAATTTCTCTCCTTAGTTGTTATAAACATGTCTTTTTTCATTCATTAGCAAAAGTAAGAGACTTCATTTCTTTCATTCATTAGCAAAAGTAAGAGACTTCATTTCTATCATTCATTAGCAAAAGTAAGAGACTTCATTGGTCCTAATTTACAATGTCTAGTAAATTACGAGTCCAAAAGATTTCGATCAAAGCTTAACTAGTTCAAGCTAGCAAGAGACTTCATTTCTTTCAAGAACATACAAAATATCAACAAACTTAAGCGTAAATCACGAAAATACAAATATATTCAAGATTAAAACCAAAAAATTGAAATGTCGCATTCACCAACAATAAACGACACGAGAAGTATACTAACATAGAAAAGAATCGTTACTACAAGAAAAATCCAAAAATAAACCAACAAAAAAGAACTTAACACTTACATTGGTAAGGATGTGGAGAAAGACGGAGGAAGAAGGAGAAGAGGGCCGGAGAAGGGGAGGAGAGGTTGGGACGTCGCTGCGGTGCCGGAGACGGTGCAGATCGGTCGGAGATCGGTCGCGGAGGAGGATTCGGTCGTGGGACGGCTACGGTTTGGGTGGGTTTTCGTCTGAAATGAATGACAGAAAACGCGTTTGTTCGTTTTCTTTAAGATCTATAGACGTCAGATGTTATAAATGTATGACGTCTATACGCCGACGTCTATATGCAGGGCTTATAGACGTCGGATATTTATAATATTCGACGTCTATAGGTCAACGTCTATACCCTATAGACGTCGGCTACACAGGGTATTCGAATATCCGACGTCTATTTGTCAACATTATACCCCCATAGACGTCGGATAAACGCAGTAATACAATAGCCAACGTCTATATTACCACATAGATGTCGGTCTTAGTAACAAACGACGTCTATGTTATGCTCTCCCTTCTAGACGTCGGCTGTTATAACGGCCGACGTTAATTGGGCGACGAGTAAAGCCTATTTTGCACGAGTGTGTTGTGTGTTATTTTAGAGTCGAGTCGAGCATTTTATGCGAGGTTGGGCTCGTTCTGGTGGTCAATCAATCTCTAATTAAGCTTAGAATCTAGCTAATAACCCCTCTTTAAGCTCCTGAGATTTCTATCTCCAAAACTTAAAACTATTAAGAGATTTTCGTGCTGATTAAGGGAGAGATTAATGAGAGAATGAATTTATGCATTAACATAAACAAGTAGGATGAGGGTCCTTTTATAGGCTCCCAAAACATCTTTATCAAGAACTATTTTTTAGTCATGATCTGTCCCTTATTCTCTCCTAAAATTAATCCCAAATGTCCACATAAGAATCCAAAAAAAAACGTTTGATTAAATTTGGAATTAATCCAACCCATGATCTAATTATTCTCTTAATAATTCAGGCAAAAATCGTATTGTTCGGTTGACCGAGAATTCTTCTCGGTTAACCGAACCATTTGGTTCTAACACATGTTCGGTGGACTGTGAGCTAGACGGTCGACCGAATATGCATGAGAAAAATTCTCTAGAAAAATTTGGACCATCCGCGTCTTGCTCCGGTCGACCGTTGACCCACCAAACGTTCTCCTGGCGAATATTCATCGGACGACCGTATCACCTTCGGTCTACCGAAAATATCCCAAGATATCTCCTGGATATTTTCTCTCGGTTGACCGTTCACGCTCGATTGACCAAACCCAATTGTCTAGGCACTCTAGACAATTTCGGTCAACCAATTGTGTTTACCCGTTCCCCGTTCGGTTGACCATTCCGAAGACACCTCGATCGACCAAACCCTAAACGGTTTATCGTGTTTGATCCCGATTTTGCCTGTCAAATTTTGGATTTATTTCCAACCAAATTTGATATTTTGGGTTTTTAGCAAATTCATATCTTATGTAATATATTATCCTATGTAATATTAAATTATTACATCCCATAATATATACACCTCATATGAATTTATTATGATTCTAATTATGTAAATTCTCATGACATATTGATTTTATTCACACCACATGTGTCCCTTTTTCACATGAAACCCGACACATCATATGAACTCAAAAGCAAGCTTCTTGTTTCCTAGTTTTGTGGTGTAAACTATAGGAGGATCTAAGCAAATTGGCAGCGATATTAAACACTTAATATCCCAAACTATAAGTGGTATCTAGCTACACATTATAGTTACCCAATTAGCATAGAAGTCTTTGTTCCACTCGAACTAAACACGATCCATTTAGTGATGTAAGTGCACCACTTGTGTCCATCCATTGCCTCATGATATTAAGAATATATACAAATTAGAAATGTATCACCTTTGTATTATATTCCTTTCTTGATCTCTTTAAGCTAATTATAACTATGTAACTTAACTCAAGTTACATTGTGCACATTATAATTTTGCTTTATCAAGGGGGCCACTAATATCATCACTCAATTAAGAGGGGCAATGATAATCGTTTGACTAGCTATCTTTTACAGCACAAGTCATGTTCAACCAACTATTGCCTTTATCACTATACACAAGACATAATCAAATTAAGCACTTGTTGAGTGAAAAGATATAAGTCTCATATCTTAGGATCCAAGACACAGTAAAACATTAATGACACAAAACACAATTCCATAATGTTTTACTTGTTAGGTCTATTCAATTTATAAAGTAATCTTTTCCTCTTTTATATACTCGTGTCGTCATTCATTTGTAGAACTACAACAATCGATAACCAACACGACAATCTTATCTCGGTGATTAATGTTCCATGTTAATTACTATGATTGTGAATAACTTTTTATTTATGTAAACAATTATCTTTTATAGCTCTACGGTTAAGGACCAAGCACCTCTTCCTTAACACTTCTAAAAGAAGAATACCATAATCAAAATGTTTGCACATCCAATTCATAATAATTGACATATAAAAGTAAAACTTTTAGAACACATTCCTTTCAATCTCCCACTTGTTATCAAAGTTTTCTTTCACATACATTCTCAATGTATAAAACAATAATAACTAGGGTAACCCTCTCTAATCACTCATCAACCCAATCCACATAGTTCGTCAGACCCATGGACTCAAAATGCATTTCGCCCCTGGCTTGGGATAAAGGTTTGGTGAATGGATCAGCCGTGTTGTTGTTTGTGTACACCCATAACAGATTTATTTTGCCTTCGTCGATGAAGTCACATGTGACAAAGTACTTACGATCCATGTACTTCACTTTGTGGTGTGATTTGGGATCCTTGATTTGCGAGATAGATGCACTATTATCGCAAAATAGCTCTAGTGGTCCCTCGCACGAGGGAACTACTCCAAGCTCTTCAAGGAACTTCTTATCCACACTCCTTCCTTGCTCGCTTCAGCGACAACCATTACTTCAGAACCGGTGGTTGAGTCGGTCATAGTGCTTTGCTTCCAACTATGTCAACTCACAGCTCCACCATTCAGAAGGAAGACCTATCCTGATTGCGACCTTCAATCGTCGGGATCACTCATGAAACATGCATCCGAATAGCCCTCATCTATTAACTCTGTTTGTCCTCAATAAACAAGAAACTTATCTTCGTCCGGTTAAGGTACCTCAAAATATTCTTGACCGCAGTCCAATGCTCAGGACCTACGTTGGATTGGTGACGACTTGTCACACATAGAGCATACGAGACATCGGGTCTTGTGCAAGTCATTGATTGACATTATTTCATGCTTATATTTGTATCTTATATACATTATGTTACACATAAGCAATGCTACGTGACGAGTTTTATGTTTGAATTTTAGAAATAAATAGGTTTGAAGAGATGAAGCATAAAAGGACCCAAAAGCAGGGAAAAAGGACTGAATTTGAGACCTGAGGACTAAGATGCAAAGGAGAAGGACTTGAATGTAAGACTGAAGCACCAAAGAGTAAAACAGAAAACTCCACACCATCATGGGGAGTATTTTGGCAATTCTATTCGGGTCGGAGCTCCAACAAGCGAAGTAGATGCATCCAAGACCAACAAATATACCAAGAAAATCCCAGAATGAAAACGAGCTCGATCCAGATCCTGTAGACCGCCAATTGGCGGTCTGGGACCGCTAATTGGTGGTCCAGGTTTGCCCGGGTCCGCTAAGATTTCATGAGCACATGTATTAGTAGATGTTTAGTCTATTTTTGGTATTTGTTTAGTCCCACATCGGGGGATTGTCCCGGATTACCTTTTTCTATGGCTATAATTAAAACTCTTCACCTTCTATTGTAATCACCCATTTCTTGATGACATTCTCTCTACTAAAGAGTAAGCCTTGAAGCAAAACTCAAGGTGGAGAAGAATGCTACCTTCAATGTGAGTCATTGTTAATAAAATATTGTTCTTAGTTTCTTTTAATCTTGTCTTTTAATTCTTGCATGTTTCTTTAGTTTATGTTTCTTTCAATTAGCATCTTTAATGTTCTTTTCTTGCTTAGTTAAATTTCATTTCAGTATAATGTCTCATTTTGTTAATGTAGGTAGTGTAATGATTAGTGAGTAGTTACATCCCCTTTGGGGGTGGAGTAGATGTATGTACATGTTATGTAGGTGGTATGAATACTAGATATTATTGTTTGTGAGAGATATTAGTATGCTTGCTTGAATTAATAAGAACTTTACTTGATGGTTTCTGCCATAGTTAGGTACACTTCATTCTCGTTATGTTCTTAATAACAACCTTGCATTGCTTATATTAATAACCTAGGTTAGTGTTGTAAATGATAGGTCTTGCCATGAGGTACTTCTTATGCATTAACAAACACTAACCACACTTGAGCTTATTGTATGCATTCACCACACTTATTTCATGTGCACACACACTCCACCCCTTAGGGGTTTTCCATTCCTGAGTTTTATCTCCTTTCATTAGTTGCTTAGTTTAGTTTGTTTTGTCATTTCATTTCATGCTTTCTAGTTTCCTAGTTTAGATTAGTGTAGTTTAGTGTAATCAATCTTTCTCTCCATTCTTTCCCACCCGCCTTCGCACAAACCAAAAGTCGACACACCTCCCTGTGGATCGACCCGTATTTGCCACTGTTTAATTGCAGCCGTGCACTTGCGGTTTAATAAAAAACGAATCAATCAAGTTTTTGGCGCCGTTGCCGGGGAGGTGCTCTGTCCAGACTTTGGTTTGGACGATTCGAGTGGTTTTAATTTTTTGTTTTTAGGTTTTGTTTGTTTCAGGGGACCTTTGGATCAAGGGGAGGCTACTGGACGAATTGGAGCACAAAAGCTTCAACAGGGACCGCCAATCAACGGTCTGAGACCGCCAATTGGCGGCCTGGTAAGCTTTTCTTGCTCTCAGTTTTGTTCTGGTAGTTGTTTGCTTCGACATAGTTGTCGGGGAGCACAATTTAGCATGTTTTTACTTCTAGTTTGCTCCCAGATCATTAAATCAATCCCCATTAATCAACTTGGCCTTAAAATCCAAAGCAAAAGATTAGACATTCTTACTTGTTTAGGTCACACATCATGTACTTGACTTAGGCACGTAGTTGTCTTTTCTTTTAGCTTTATTTTCAGTTGTTGAGTGTTGGCGTGAGGTACGCATTTCCTACACTCATTCATGCATCTTGTATGACTATGCATTAGTTAGTAGGAATTGCATCAGGACAAGAGTGAGTTGAGCGTTTGATTGGAGTGTTGATTGCTATATTTAGGATCAAAACGCTACTAAGGAGGGGTTGTCCCGTAAATGATAAGGTGGGGGACTTCATCACCCTTTCCTTCGCCCCAAAAATCACTTTTAATCAAGCCTTAACTAAAAGCAAGTAGACATTGGCCCTAGGATTTTGGACGCACTAGGAGAGTAATCTAGTTGAGAACGTCATGGCCTGATCGGCGTTGCCTACCTTGTCGATAGTAGGAGGTACTGGATCTCCAGATCTAGTATCACTTGCTGGGCATTGTGGTCTTCGTTGTAGGGAGGTGAGGCGTGTCGAGGCTAGTGACCTAGAAGTTAGGCGTCGTCTAGCCTAAGGACCCATTGCCTTACATTGTTTGAGTTGTGCTTGCTAGTTAAGCTTCTACCTGATCCCATTACTCACGCCAGATTTAGGGATTCTCCCCTTCTCCTCTGAGTCATCTTCTTCTCACCTTCTTCTACATTATAGTCTCCTCCGCTTTACACTCTCTGGCAGCGTTTTAGGGTCGAGTCGAGCATTTTTTGCGAGTTTAGCCTCGTGGTGGTGAGAGTGGTCGACTCGAGAGTTTTTTGTTGAGATGGATGGTTACATGGGCGACCATCCATATCATTGTTGGGACCAGGACAATTCTCCCTGGTATTCCGGACCCATGCAACTTGGGGTGGCTCAGACGAACACCCCGTATGGTTGGGATAATCTTCATTGTGTGACTAAGAAATCTTCATATAGGGGTGATACGAGAGAGGCACCGACTGCTAGATCTCCATCTAGTTACGTTGGATCGTATGTTGGTCATCAAACAGAGACATTGCAAGAAACTTTGGCCTCTTTCATGCGTGCGGTAGATGACAAGAGTGCACCGGTGGATCCAGTAGTCGTACCGTGAGACTGTTGTGGGTTGAGTGGTCATGTTATCGGGAAATGTCCTTGTGTTCCCCAAAGCCTGAGTATGAGCATACATTTCCCAAAACGCTCAATATGACCATTACGCATCCGCGTACAACCCTAGAGGGATGGATTCATGGGGAGACAATTCATATCCAAATTCTTATACTTCATTTTCACCCCAGTATCCTCCTCCCGAATACCTAGAATTCTACCAACACCCCACTTCAAATCATTGGACTCATTCTCAGCCCATCAACACCCAACCCCAAAATTTTCCAAGCTCTGATTTGGACCTCATAGTTGACCGCATACCTGATTCCTTGAAACAAACTTTCCTTACGTTCATGGAAACCACTCAACAGTCCATACAAAATATGGCAGTACAAGTAAGTCAAATGTCGCAGCAATTACGTGAACGTGAGGAGAGTAACTTTTCTTGTCAACATGAGGATTCATCTTTTGATATCGAACCACCACCACATCCAAAAATTCAAAGCACAATCTTTCAAAGTCAAACTCCTGGTCAGTCATAGGGACTTGGGGTTTCAATTCACGATCACTTAGTGGAGGATTCGATTCAAATTGAGAAACACAATGACCAAATTCATTATGAGTCGGCACAGGATTGTGCCTTATCTTTTTGTCCCGTGGCCCTTGTGCCACATGATCTTCATGTTGTGCCTCTTAAGGACTCACCTCTGGTGGAGCAAGAGCTCCCTAGTACCCTCAATTTCAAACAACCTGATGAGAGTTTGCCTCTCACTATTGTTCCTGATGATCTTGGAAATGATGGAACATCAAACAACTACATTGCTCATGTGGGTATTAGGAGTTCCTTGGAGGATACCTTGGGTATGATACACACTTTTTTTTGCCTGGTGTGTTGGACATGCCTAACGAGGTTCTTGACCTCGTTCCGACGCACCTGGGTGTTGGTTGGAGAGTTTGGATTGACGATCATAACTTCAGCACCGCAACGGGAGAAACTCTTCTTCCGTTGCCCCATATTTCCCAAACTCTTGAGAGGTTCAAGCTCTTTCAATTTAATCCTTTGAATGAGACGCCTTTGCGCCCAATTCATGAACCTCTCCTTTCATCTTGTGCTCTTTGTGGGGGGGGCCCAAACATGAGTATTCTGGCCCCGCGTAGTGTCATTGAGGACAATGCATGAAGTAGGTGTGGGGGGTGTTTTACGTGTGTACATAGTCGAGTCTTTTCTTTTGATTTTGTTTTCTTTTGTTTGCATTGTTAGGGTCATGTTAGTGTGCTGCATTTAATATCGATATATCAGCTTGCCATGATCCTTGGGTAACTTGTCTTCTTTTGCTTGCCTAGTGCTTTAAAATTTCCACATTTCTTTCAAAATTTTCATGTGTTTGTGAAAGAAAATGTTTTGTGGGTTTTGCGTGTGTTTAGCATGTGCAAAACCGTTGAGAGGCAAAGTAAAAAGAAATGTTCCAAAATTGTCTTGAACTTGATGCATTAGGATATCTAGTACAGTGGCTTTAGGACTTATCTAGTCGTTAGGATGCACCCCAGTTTTCCCTCGGGGGCGAGTAATCATAGGGTTTCAGTACTTAAACATTTAAAGAAGTCCACCCTGAACCTAGTGAATTAATAATCCATGTCTGTTAATTTAAGGAAGTTTGTTGTAGTCAAGGACCCTTTAAATCTTGTTGTGAGACATTAAGTGTAGGGGTTTTGGTTCATGTGTAGATAAGAAATAAGTGAGTAGGTGTTCTCTTTTCTCGCACGGATCCTATCACTTAGGAAAGTAGGTCTGAGGGGACTTTGTGCCTGGTGCTTCCGAATTATCTGACTTGGGATGCACCGACCTGAACTCCCGTTACATGCAACCTGACGCGGGGCCAGAATACGCATGCGTGGGCCCTCTTCACAAAGAGCACCAGATGAAATGAGAGGTTCATGAATTGGACGCAAAGGCGTCTCATTCAAAGGATTAAATTTAAAGAGGTTGAACCTCTCAAGAGTTTGGGAAATATTCGGCAACGGAAGAAGAGTTTCTCACGTTGCGCTGTTGAATTTATGATCGTCAATCCAAACTCTCCAACCAACAGGATGGTGCGTCGGAACGAGGTCAAGAACCTCGTTAGGCATGTCCGACACACCAGGCGAACAAAAAGTGGGTCTCATACCCAAGGTATCCTCCAAGGAACTTCTAATACCCTCATAAGCTATGTAGTTGTTTGATGTTCCATCATTTCCAAGATGATCAGGAACAATAGTGAGAGGCAAACTCTCATCAGGTTGTTTGAAATTGAGGGGACTAGGGAGCTCTTGCTCCACCAGAGGTGAGTCCTTAGGAGGTACAACAATAAGATCATGTGGCTCAAGGGCCACGGGACAAGAAGATAAGGCACAATCCTGTGCCGACTCATAAAGAAGCTGGTCCATAGTATTCTCAATTGGGATCGAATCGTCCACCAAGTGATCGTGAATTGAAACCCCAAGTCCCTTAGACTGACTAGGAGTTTGACTTTGAAAGATTGTGGTCTGAATTTGTGGATGTGGTGGTGGCGGTTCGATATCAAAAGATGAATCCTCATGTTGACAAGAAAAGTTACTCTCCTCACGTTCACGTAATTGCTGCGACATTTGACTCACTTGCAGTACCATATTTTGTATGGACTGTTGAATGGTTTCCATAACCGTAAGGAAAGTTTGTTTCGAGGAATCAGGTATGTGGTCAACTATGAGGTCCAAGTTAGAGCTTGGGAAATTTTGGCGTTGGGTGTTTAAGGACTGAGAATGAGTCCAATGATTTGAAGTGGGGTGTTGGTAGAATTCTAGGTATTCGGGAGGAGGATACTGGGGTGGAAATGATGTATAAGAATTTGAATACGAATTGTCTCCCCACGAATCCATCCCTCTCAGGTTGTACGCGGATACGTAATGGTCATATTGAGCATTTGGGGAAAAGGTATGCTCATACTCAGGCTCAGGGGGAACATAGGGACATTCCCCGATAACATGACCACTCAACCCACAACAGTCGCACGGTACGGCTACTGGAGCCACCGGTGCACTCATGTCGTCTGCCATACGCATGAAAGAGGCCAAAGTTTGTTGTAATGTCTCAGTTTGTTGACCAGCATATGATCTGACGTAACTAGATGGTGGTCTAGCAGTCGGTGCCTCTCTCATACTACCCCAATATGAAGATTGTTCAGTCACACAATTAAGATTGTCCCAACCATACAGGGTGTTTGTCTGAGCCGCCCCAGGTTGCATGGGTCCAGAATACCTGGAAGAATTGTCCTGGTCCCAACAATGATATGGATGGTCGCCCATGTAACCATCCATCTCAACAAAGAACTCTCGAGTCGATCACTCTCACCACCACGAGGCCAAGCTCGCAACAAGTGCTCGACTCGACCCTAAAACGCTACCAGAGAGTGTAAAGGGGAGGAGACTATAAGGTAGAAGAAGGTGAGAAGATGATGACTCAGAGGAGAAGGGAAGAATCCTAGAGCTAGGTGAAAGGCAATGGGTCCTTAGGCTAGACGACGCCTAACTTCGAGGTCACTAGCCTCGACACGCCTCACCTCGATACAACGAGGACCACAATGCCCAGCAAGTGATACCAGATCCGAAGATCTAGTACCTCCTACTATCGACAAGGTAGGCAACGCCGATCAGGCCATGGCGGTCTCAACTAGATTACTCTCCTAGTGCGTCTGAAATCCTAGGGCCAATGTCTACTTGGTTTTAGTTAAGGCTTGATTAAGAGTGATTTTTGGGGTCAAGGAAAGGGTGATGAAATCCCCACCTTATCTTTTATGGGACAACCCCTACTTAGTAGTGTTTTGATCCTAGATCTAGCAATCAATCGCTCCAATCAAAACGCTCAACTCACTCTTGTCCTGATGCAATTTCTACTAACTAATGCATGGGCATACAAGATGCATGAATAAGTGTAGGAAATGCGTACCTCACGCCAGTGCTCAACAACTACAGATAAAGCTAAAAGAAAAGATGACTATATGCCTAAGTCAAGTTCATGATGCGTGACCTAAACAAATAAGAATGTCTAATCTTTTGCTTTGGATTTTAAGGCCAAGTTGATAAATGGGGGAGTGATTAATGATCTGGGAGCAAACTAGAAGTCACAACATGGAAAATAGGGTTCCCAGATAACGAAAATTACAGAACTAACTACGAGAAGAAATTTGAAAGCAAGAAACCCTCACCAGGCCGCCAATTGGCGGTCTCAGACCGCTGATTGGCGGTCCATGTTGCAGCTATTATGCTCCAACTTGTCCAGTAGCCTCCCCGTGAGCTCTAGGATCCCTGAAACTAAGAAAAAACTACAAACAAAAAATTAAAACCACTCGAATCATCCAAACCAAGGTCTGGACAGAGCACCTCCGCTGCAACGGCGCCAAAAACTTGATTGTTAGTTTTATATTAACCGCAAGTGCACGACCGCGTTGAAGCGGTGGAAAATACGGGTCGTCCACTGGGAGGTGTATCGACGTTTGGTTTGTGCGAAGGCGAGTGGTAAAGAAAGGAGAGAGAGATTGATTACACTAAACTACACTAAGATGCAAAAGGAAATGAAAGATAATCAATTAAACTAAACCCCATAGGGGGTAGAGAAATAATGTGAATATAAAGATGTGTGTGTGTGTGTGTTGAATTAAGCTCCTCACAAGATGTAGTGCATGAAATCATAAAACTACATCCAACTTTGCCTCTACATGAATTAAGATAAGATCACATCATTAAAACATACAAGACAATAATTGGAAGAAAGCGAAATGAACTCAAGTATAAAGACTAGACCCTACTATGCCTCCACATGAATTATCATTCCCCATAAAATAGGTCCTCTAATCAAAGCATAAGCTAAGCTTCATTCAAGATCATTAGCATATCAAAGATAAGAGTGGAAACCCATTAGATGGTTATGGAAATCATATAAAGCTCAAGGGATTAAGATAACACACACTTAATACACTACATGATCATATCACATATTTCTCCACCCCACAAATGGGGATGGAACTACTCACTACTCATTACACTAACTATATTAACAAAATGAAGCATTATACTGAAATAAAACTACACTAATCAAGCAAGAAATATTAAAGAAGCATAAAAGGAAAGGAAAGACTAAACAAACATGCACAAATTAAAAGCCAAGATGAAAAGAAACTAGAAGAATTATTTTATTAACAAATGACTCACATTGAAGGTAGCATTCTTTTCCACCTTGAGTTTTTGCTTCAAGGCTCACTCCTTAGTAGAGAGAATGCCACCAAACAATGGGTAATTACAATGGAAGGTGAAGAGTTCTATTTATAGGCATGGAAAAAGCTAATCCAGGACAATCCCCCGATGTGGGACTAAACCAATACAAAAATGGACTAAGAATACACTAATACATGTGCCCCACAAATCTGAGAAGATCCAGAATGATTTGGACCACCAATTAGCGGTCCAAGACCGCCAATTGGCGGTCTATTGGATCTGGATTCATCTGGGATTTGTGGTGGGCTTTGCTGGTGGTCTTTGTTGGTCTTGGATGCATCTACTTTGTTTATTGGAGCTCCGACCCGAATCGAATTGCCAAAATACTCCCCATGATGGTGTAGAGTTTCCTATTTTGCTCTTAGGTCCTTCGGTCCTACGATCAGGTCCTTCTCTCTTGCATCTCAGTCCCTAAGTCTCACAATTAAGTCCTTTTTCCTGCTTTTGGGTCCTTTCATGGCTCTTCTCTTCAAACCTCTTTATTCCTGAAAACTAAACATAAAATCGTCACGTAGCATTGCTTAGGTGTAAGATAATGGATATAAGATACAAATATGAGCATGAAATGATGTCAATCACACGTGCTAAGTGCAACCGTGATTCCTACGAAAGTGAGTTAGGATTTCTTCTTTCTCGTTTGTTTTTCTCTTTCTTTGTTTTGCTCGGGACTAGCAAAAACTTAGGTGTGGGGGTATCTGATTGACATCATTTCATGCTTATATTTGTATCTTATATCCATTATCTTACACCTAAGCAATGCTACCTGACGAGTTTTATGTTTGAATTTCAGAAATAAATAGGTTTAAGAGATGAAGCATAAAAGGACCCAAAAGCAGGGAAAAATGACTGAATTGTGAGACCTAGGGACTAAAATGGAAAGGAGAAGGACCTGAACGTAAGACTGAAGGACCAAAGAGTAAAACAGAAAACTCTACACCATCATGGGGAGTATTTTGGCAATCCTATTCGGGTCGGAGCTCCAACAAGCGATGTAGATGTCCAAGACCAACAAATATATCAAGAAAAGCCGAGAATGAAAACGAGCTCGATCCAGATCATGTAGACCACAAATTGGCAGTCTGGGACCGCTAATTGGCGGTCCAGGTTTGCCCGGGTCCGCTAAGATTTCAGGAGCACGTGTATTAGTGGATGTTTAGTCTATTTTTGGTATTTGTTTAGTCCCACATCGGGGGATTGTCTGGGATTACCTTTTTCTATGGCTATAAATAGAACTCTTCACCTTCTATTGTAATACCCATTGCTTGGTGGCATTCTCTCTACTAAAGAGTAAGCCTTGAAGCAAAACTCAATGTGGAGAAGAATGCTACCTTCAATGTGAGTCATTGTTAATAAAATAATTGTTCTTAGTTTCTTTTAATCTTGTCTTTTAATTCTTGCATGTTTCTTTAGTTTATGTTTCTTTCAATTAGCGTCTTTAATGTTCCTTTCTTGCTTAGTTAAATTTTCTTTCAGTATAATGTCTCATTTTGTTAATGTAGGTAGTGTAATGATTAGTGAGTAGTTACATCCCCTTTGGAGGTGGAGTAGATGTATGTACATGTTATGTAGGTGGTATGAATGCTAGATATTATTGTTTGTGAGAGATATTAGTATGCTTGTTTGAATTAATAAGAACTTTACTTGATGGTTTCTGCCATAGTTAGGTACACTCCATGCTCGTTTTGTTCTTAATAACAACCTTGCATTGCTCATATTAATCACCTAGGTTAGTGTTGTAAATGATAGGTTTTGCCATGAGGTACTTCTTATGCATTAACAAACACTAACCACACTTGAGCTTATTGTATGCATTCACCACACTTATTTCATGTGCACACACACTCCACCCCTTAGGGGTTTTCCATTCCTGAGTTTTATCTCCTTTCATTAGTTGCTTAGTTTAGTTTGTTTTGTCATTTCATTTCATGCTTTCTAGTTTCCTAGTTTAGATTAGTGTAGTTTAGTGTAATCAATCTTTCTCTCCTTTCTTTCCCAATCGCCTTCGCACAAACCAAAAGTCGACACACCTCCCTGTGGATCGACCCGTATTTGCCACCGCTTCAACACGGTCGTGCACTTGCGGTTTAATATAAAATGAATCAATCAGTCATCGCGTACATGATCGATCCTATTGTTGAAGCATAAGGGATGTCTTTCATGTACTCCAAGTCTTTACGTGATTCAACATGTTGAGACTTCTTGAGTTGCACACCCATAGTCATTGGCACATTGGCCTTCTTGGAGTTGTTCATGCTGAACCTTTCCAAGACCTTGTCAATGTATGTACGTTGACTTAGGCCAATGAGTCTACAGGATCAATCTCTATATATCTTGATTCCCAAGATGTATTGAGTCTCTCCCATATCTTTCATCGAAAATGCAGATTTCAATGAACTTCTCATTTTCTCAAGAAAAGGTATATGATTTCCCATGAGGAGTATGTCATCGACATATAACATCAAGAATAGTATGTGGCTCCCACTAACCTTCTTGTATATACAAGGCGCTTCCTTACTTTGGACGAAGTGAATCTTTTTGACTTCTTCATCAAAGCGCATGTTCCAACTCCTTCATGCTTGCTTCAATCCATAAATGGATCTTTGAAGCTTGCATACTTTCTCGCTATTCTTTGGATCTTCAAAACCTTGAGGTTGTATCATGTACACATCCTCCTCCAAGTTCCCATTAAGGAACACTATTTTGACATCCACTTGCCATATCTCATAATAATGAAATGCGACAATAGAGAGCATAATCCGAATAGACTTGAACATGGAAACCGGTGAAAAAGTTTCATCATAGTCAATTCCTTGAACTTGACTGAAACCTTTTGCTACAAGCCTCTCTTTGTAGGTTGTCAAGTTCCCATTTATTTTGAATGGACTTTTTTCCCTTGAAAACCCATTTATTTTGAATGACCTTAAACCATAGTTTGGAGTCCTCTCTTTCCATTGCTTCTTGAAAGGTCGAGGGATCATCAGTATCTAGTACCATGATCTCATGAAGTCCCAAATACATATCGGGTTTCTTCTTTTCCCTCGTTGACCTTCTAAGTTCTTTTGGTTCTACGTGTACTTCTCGAACTTCTTCCACAATTTCTTGCGGAATTGGTTCGTGTTTGATTCTCGAACGTACACTAGGTGAGGATGATTGAGTTTCTCTCACAATTGCTTGCGATGGTCCCTCACTCACGATCTCACTAACCAAAGGAACCTCGATTGGGCCTTCATGATCTTGAATGTCACCATTCATATCATGATCTTGTAGAATATCTTGAGTCTCCTCAAGCACAACTCTACTCCCACTACTTTTTATTCTTTCCAGAAATTCTTTTTCTAGAAATACGACATCCCTCTCTACAATCACTCGATTGGAGATTATATGCAAAAAGTAGTATCCTCTTCTTTCACGAGGATAACCTATAAAGAAGCATTTATCCACTTTTGGTTTAAGTTTGGTCGACATCAATCTCTTGAGGTAGGCCTCACAACCCCAAATCTTGAGAAAATTGAGCTGAAGTGTTTTACCACTCCATAGCTCATAAGGCGTTTCTCTACGGATTTGGATGGAACATTATTTAGTGTGTAAGCCGCAACTTCTAGTGCATAAATCCAAAAGTAAAGTGGCAATTCAGCTTGACTCATCATTGATCGAACCATGTCGTGTAATGTCCTATTCCTCCTTTCGGATACCCCATTCCACTGAGGTGTACCAGGAGGGGTGAGCTGTGGTACAATACCACACTCCTTTAGGAATGAGTCAAATTCGGTACTTAAATACTCACCTCCACGATCCGCTCGTAGAGACTTGATTTTCTTGTTGAGTTGGTTCTCTACTTCATTCTTGAATTCCTTGAACTTGTCAAATGATTCACTTTTGTTTCTCATTAGATAAATATAGCCATAACGACTATAGTCATCTGTGAACGTAATGAAGTACCTAAAATCGTTTCTTGCACTAGTACTCATCGGACCACATACATCGGAATGTATCAAATCCAACAAGTCATTCGCTGTCGGTCCTTTCTTCTTGAAAGGCCTCTTGGTCATTTTTCCCATTAGACAAGGTTCGCACGTCTCCAATGATTTAAAATCAAGTTGACCAAGAAGGTCAACTTCTTGCAATTTCTTAATGCGTTTTTCATTTATGTGACAAAGACGATAGTGCCACAACAGTGTCTCATTCACGTGAGTGGTTTTAAGCCTTTCGTTATTGATGTTTAAGATTTATTTATTATTCAATTCAAGTAAATAGAGATCATTCCTCGCGAATGCATTTGCATAGAAAATACCATTCTTCGATATAAACAAGCAAGAGTTTGAAATGTTTATATTAAAATTATCAATATCCAAACTGTTGGAACGTGAGGGTCTACAATTCTAATCACTATTAATCCTAATTACCTACTTGTTTGATCGATCAAGTTTTGCGCAGCGGAATTTAAACAAACAAGCAAGTAAGGAAGGAATATGCAAACCACAATGGAACACGGGGTTTTTTACAGAGGTTCGGCCACCGCCTACGTCCTCTCTTGCAAGCTCCGCTCGACACTTTGAGCTTCACTCGCGTTTTCACTATCCACTCCCCGTTCCGGGCCGGGAGAGAGCGCCTTTTACAAGACAAGCTCCACGAACACCCTTGTGAGCTTGACTTTCTTCTCTCACAATCCGAGAGGAACACTTCGGGCTTTCACCAAAGTCCTTGCTTCTTTACAAACGAATCTTGAGTGGAACAACACTCTCTAAAATTGAGCACACTTGAGTGAGATAGGATTTATGACTAAAGTGTGGAAGGTTTGAGGCTTTGAGTGTGTTGGGTTTCTCTCTAACGTATTGGACAAGTATTTGTGGGAGAGTTGTGTTAAAATGTGTTTTACAACTCTTTATATAGGCATTAGAGAGATTATAGCCGTTGGGGTTGATTGGGTGAGTGTTGGTGTAGGATACACAAAACAAAAACTCGCATGACCCAATTCTGAGGTTATTCGGTCGACCGGATCGGGTCGTTCGGTGGACCGTTTGGCACTTTTGAACTCAGTTCGGTCAACCGGTTAAGGAACGGTCGACCGCCCAACACTACGACTTAGGTACACTTAAGTGATCGGTCGAACACCGCAAAGGGTTCGGTCGACCGATTCACAACAGGCTCTAAGGGGTTGACAAACAAAGTTCTATTCGGTCGACCGAACCAAGATCTAACGGTTGACCGAATTCCAGCGGGAGATTCGAGTTTGTCAAGAGACAGATATTCGGTCGACCGAACTAGGTCCTCGGTCGACCGATACATGAAAATGTATATGGGGTATTTTTGGTTTATACGAATACGACCGTTGGGTATATACGACAAGACAAACGGTCGGAAAAATACTTGGGACTCGGTCGACCAAAAAGGTGTGAACGGTCGATCGAACTTAGACAATTAAACACTAACAAATTAATTGATCACTCGGTCGAACGAACGGTCTGTTTCAGTCGACCGAATGTGGGCAGACTATTTGGGTTCAGGTTTAGTGTTTTCCGGTCTAAGTTTGGGTGATCTATTGAAGTCCAAATTATGTGAAATTTCGTGTGTGACTTCTATAGGGAACCTAGTGTGTGTTTGAGTAGTCTTTAACTCAAGTAAGCTCAATTACACAAAGTTCTGAAGAACTCAAAGAAATACAAAATGAATGTCTTCAAACGAGCTTGATTACATGTCTTGACTTGAATTCCTTTCTTCCTTGAGTCTTCATCACCTGTAGAGGTTAGCACAAAACAATATATATATGCAAGGCAATACGTGTGCTACTCTACATGATCATAATTAAGATTAGGTTGATTAAATCATCAAAACATAGATTAAGGCCAAAAAGCCAACACAAACATGATACAGAAATAATATTCAATATATAAAAGTGATCTTTTCCTCTTTTATATACTCGTATCGTCAATCATTTGTAGAGCTACAACAATCGATGACCAACACGACAATCTTATCTCGGTGATTAATGTTCCATGTTAATTACCATGATTGTGAATAACTTTTGATTTATGTAAACAATTATCTTTTGGAGCTCTACGGTTAATGATCAAGCGTCTCTTCCTTAACACTTCTAAAAGACGAATACCATAATCAAGGAACAAAATGTTTGCACATCCAATTCATAATAATTGACATATAAAAGTAAAACTTTTAGAACACATTCCTTTCATGAAGAAGGTGTTGTACCGCATGCCAGCAATTGACAACAAGAGAGTAAATCAAAGGAAAGACAATATGCATGCAAGGCCTATGTTTGGTGCATGACCTAGATGACATTCATCTTCTATTTTGGTTTGAGTTTTAATATCCAAGTTGTCTTAAAAAAAGGAAATATGTATGTCAAATTAATTCCTGGCATCTAAACAGAGCGCATATGAAGTGTACAGTGACATATATCAACTAGGAATGAGAAAAAGGAATTACAGGTCAAACAACAAATCAAACATGCTCACCAAATCTGCCACTAGCAGATGCAAATCCATCACTGGCAGATTGTTTGGGGATTCTGGTCCCCAAACTCCTCCTGGATCCTTGGTTCCATCAGTTAAGCTCCCCTGCCCACTTGGTCCCCTCTCCAGTAAAAGTCTAAAAGTAAAATGTGAGAAAAACCCACCGAAATGGTGGAAACAACGGCGACGACCAACTCCTCGAAATCCGACAGAACATGATCAAAAAATGATAGCAAAACTCATCAATTGGGCGGAATCCAATGGCTACATGTAGCTTCTTTCATTGTATTTTGCAGTTTATAGGCACTACGTATTTTATTTGTATTTCATATTTTTAGTTAAGAAAACTACACATTTAATCTAAAAAATTTACATAATTATTTTAAACAATATTACATTTTCAAATTGAACTAAAATACATATTAAATTAACAAATTCATCTATTAACTATTAACATTATTAACTATTAACATTAATAATAATTATTATTATTACGGTTTAAAAAATAAACCAATAGGGGTGGCATGACTCCCCAAAAACACGCTCGGGAGGGAGCACTGGGGCTCCCGGGCGTTATGCCAGGCGCCCGGGCATGGGGCACCATTACAAGTGCCCTAAGCAACACATGCACTATATGAAAATAAAATAGTCTAGCTTAAGGCTCGAGCCGAAAATTGATATATTTTTCTTTTCCTTTTGCTTCAATTTTTCATGTTTGGTTAAGGAGGAAGAAAGTCATTTTTGGGTCACATGTAAATGGTGAGAAATGTCTTAACATTAAGAAATTGATGATAGACAACTACATCTCTAAATAATGTTGTTTTCCCTGTTTTCAATATATAGCGATTTGATCTCTTTAAAAGGGTTTTTGTTCTGAATATTGGATGGCAAGAAGTTCTACAATATTAACGGTGAGAGAGTGGGAGATGGAGTATAAAAGCATTTGTGGTCACTCTCAACTTCTTTCATGGAATATTTAAGGAGATTATGAACAAAGGAAAAGTGATTGGTATCATATTTGATCCGACAATACACTCTTAACTTCTTTCATCAAAGAGTTGTGTTGCCATCTGATTGACATCATTTCATGCTTATATTTGTATCTTATATCCATTATCTTACGCCTAAGCAATGCTATATGACAAGTTTTATGTTTGAATTTCAGAAATAAAGAGGTTTGAAAAGAAGAGCCATGAAAGGACCCAAAAGCGGGAAAAAAGACTTAATTGTGAGAGCTGGGGACTGAGATGCAAGGGAGAAGGACCTGAACGTAAGACCGAAGGACCTAAGAGCAAAACAGAAAACTTCACACCATCATGGGGAGTATTTTGACAATTTGATTCGGGTCGGAGCTCCAATAAACGAAGTAGATGCATCCAAGACCAACAAATACATCAACACAAGCCCACAACAAAAATGAGCCCAATCCAGAACTAATAGACCGCCAATTGGCGGTATGTTTGGCTCCGGATCCGCTCATATTTGTCGGGCACGTGTATTAGTGTATTCTTAGTCTATATTTGGTATTTGTTTAGTCCCACATCGGGGGATTGTCCTGGATTAGCTTTTTCCATGCCTATAAATAGAACTCTTCACCTTCCATTGTACATATCTCCCTCTTTGGTGGCCATCTTCCCTACTAAGAGTTAAGCCTTGAAGCAAAACTCTGGTGGAGGAAGGGCTGCTTGTATTAAGTGAGTTAATAATATATATTTTTTCTTTAATTGTGTTGTTTCTCTCTTAGTTTAATTTCCTTTCATATGCATGCTTGCTTGTTTGTTTTGTTTTATGCTTCTTTAATATTTCTTGCTTGATTAGTGTAGTTTCATTTCAGTATAATGCTTCATTTTGTTAGAGTAGATAGTTTAAATATGTGTGAGTAGTTTCATCCCCATTTGGGGGGTGGAGAAATATGTGATATGATCATGTAGTGTATTAAGTGTGTGTTATCTTAATTCCTTGAGCTTTATATGATTTCCATGACCATCTAATGGGTTTTCGCTCTTATCTTTGATATGTTAATGCTCTTGAATGAAGCTTAGCTTATGCTTTGATTAGTGGACCTATTCTATGGGGAATGATAAGGTTAAGATATGGATGGAATTAATATTGGAAACACAATTTGTAGTGTATGTACTCTTGTTGCCTTTACCTTAGTTAATGTCTTGTATGTTTTAATGATGTAGTCTTATCTTAATTCATGTGGAGGCATAGTAGGGTCTAGTCTTTATACATGAGTTCATTTAGCTTCATTCCAATTATTGTCTTGTATGTTTTAATGATGTAGTCTTATCTTATTTCATGTGGAGGCAATGTTGGATGTAGTTTTATGATTTCATGCACTACATATTGTGAGGAGCTTAATTGAACACACACACACACATCTTTTTATTCACATTATTTCTCTACCCCCTATGGGGTTTAGTTTTTATTGCTTACATTTCATTTCCTTTTGCATTCTAGTGTAGTTTAGTGTAACCAACATTTCTCTCATTTCTTTACCACTCGCCTTCGCACAAACCAAACATCGACACACCTCCCAGTGGACGACCCGTATTTGCCATCGCTTCAACGCGGTCGTGCACTTGCGGTTAATATAAATCGAATCAATCACCATCTTGCCATAACAACAATAAGAATTTCTGAATCTTGGTTTTGGTTTTTATTCAGGTAATCATACAAGACACTTGTTAAGCCACTCTGCTCGAGTGCAAGAAGCTTGTTTCTTGGAGCAAATATTGGTAGATATATAAGGTAATATGATCTTACCATTTGGAACTATTAGTGTCATTGTGGCTCAACCAAATTAATTTTTTGTGGTAATGCAGGCATCTGAAATTCTAGGGCTTGTGAACACTTCCGAAGTTTGATGGGACGACAACATATGTCGATGTGATGTTACTGGAACAAAGTTTGCTATCTACATGTGCTTGTAGCTAGATAAATTCTAAAACATACAAATTTAGTTTTCACGTGCATAAGCACATGCCACCTACTAGTCACTAAAACATAGACATAACCAACTCGCACAAAAACATGAAAACAGACAGCTTCTAGTCAAGGAAGTTTCTCATTAGCTTGAATTTTATTTCAAAACGTAATTCACGCCAAAGAGGTTTTTCATTCAAATGCAGCTAGCTACTCAGAACTGGATTCACCATTGGTGCGTGTGTGCTCGCCATTATACTTTCGCACTTGGAAGTGCTTCATTCATTTGAGTACCGATGCATGCAATTTCCAAGGGCAGTCTTCTTTAACTCACTTAACAGTCAAGACTCTCTTCCTGAAGCAACCACTCTTATTTCACGTTTGATGCCTTTTGTTAAAATTCCACAATACTTCCTACAATTCATCTTTAATTGGGAACCATCGGTACTTCCAAAATGCGCCATGCCTATTGACGTCGGCCACGAAAACATCTTCCACTAGAAACGTATTGATCCACTCATCGTCGGAGGAAACATATGGATGGGAGGACATGTATGTCGTAGGAAGGGGAATCATTTTTGTGCTGGCTTTGGGCACCCTAGTGCCAGATTCATCCTTAACTACTACGTTCATTCATCTTGTTATCGACGGTGGTATCTAGTGTTGTAAAAACAATATTTTGAGGGCAGATGCCTGGACTCACTCGGTAAGATTGCGAGTGAGACTTGTCTAGTAGAAGCCACTGCACACTGGTTAATAGGATTCTGACGAGGATCAACTATACTGCCAGTAGTGGTGGATTTGGACTGGGTCAACTGTCCAATGGAAGCATTCGAGCTCCTTCGACTCCAATGGCAAACAATTTTGGGGCAAAATATGTGTGTCCTTATCTTCTTTTCGTTTTCTATTTATATAGGGAAAAACCCTCTCCAACAAAGAGAGGATGAAAAAACTCCATCTTAATCTAATTACACTTAATCCTTAGCTAATGACACTCACAATTTGGTTAATCGTCCATACAAGAAATTAACAGAAAATGCAACTAAAAATATGGGAAAATAACGAGGGTTGGTGGAAGGAAAAGGTGAACGGTGATTGCTAGAGAATCGGGTTCAATAATTGAGTCTCGCCTCCACTTGGGATAACAGCCGCTCGATTGAACTTAACGCTCGCAATCTCCACTATTGGATCTAATTTGTATCTCCCCAACCACCCAATAGACTTCACCCACCCGGGGGTCCCCCTAACGGCCAACCGAATAACATCCTCCACTAGCAACAGTGTCAGGACATCCTCCATTCGTTAGATGTGGAATGGACGGAGCCCATCATTCCCACCTCCTCAGCTTAATAAAGGAAGGGAACCTCCTCTTGAACGCTTCCATCTCCTCCCAAGTTGCATCTTCCTCTTCTCTCTCAACCCACTAATGCTTTATTTCCCTTCTTACAAACCTTCTACCAAGGATCTTCAATGGCCCATTCTCCATTCAACATGCATGATCGACTTGAAGTGGGAGTTCGGTGTTCACTGGGTGATTCCCATGGGATATTTTGAGTTGCGATATGATTGACATCATTTCATGCTCATATTTGTATCTTATATCCATTATCTTTCACCTAAAAAATGCTATGCTACGAGTTTTATGTTTAGTTTTCAGGAATAAATAGGTTTGAAGAGATGAAGGATAAAAGGACCCAAAAGCTGGGAAAAAGGACTGAATTGTGAGATCTGGGGACCAAGATGCAAGACAGAAGGACCTAAGAGCAAAACAGAATACTCCACACCTTCATGGGGAGTATTTTACCAATTCGATTCGGGTCGGAGCTCCAACAAGTCAAGTAACCGCATCAAAGACCAACAATACCAGAAAGAAAAGCCCACAACAAAACTGAGCAGGATCTGAACCATATAGACCGCCAATTGGCGGTCCATTTTGGCCCAAATCCGCTCAAATTTCTCCCGCACATGTATTAGAGGATGTTCAGGCTATTTTTGGTATCTGTTTAGTCCCACATCGGGGGATTGTCCCGGTTTGCCTTTTTCCATGGCTATAAATAGAACTCTTCACCTTCCATTGTAATCACTCCATATTTTAAGTGGCTATTCTTCCTACTAGAAGTGAGGCCTTGAAGCACACACTAAAGTAGGAGGATGCTACTTTTAATGTGAGTCATTTTATCAATAAAGTTTTGTGTTTCTTTCATTGTTTGTTTATGCTTCTTTTATTGTTTGTGTATGTTTTAGTTTAATCGTCTTTTATTTCTAGCTTAGTTTTAATATGCTTTCTTTGCTTAGTTTAATCATTAGTGTAATGTTTAGTGAGTAGTTCCATCCCCTTTGGGGGTGGAGTAGATGTACATACATGCATTAGAGAATGGGATGAATGCTTTATTTTTGATGTGTTGATTAAACATGAATGTATGCTTGCTTGTTTAGGATAGAATTTACAACTTGATGAGTTTTGCCAAAATGATTAGACACCTCTCATGCTTGTTTAGGTTCTGAAATAAACACCTTGCATATGTAAATGTTAATCAACTAAGTTGGTGAATAGATTGATAGGTTTTGCCATAACATTTAGACACTTCCTATGCTTGATAAACACCACCTTCATGTGCTTAAAGAATGTATTCTACACCCACCTCTTTGCATGTGTGCACTCACTCCACCCCTTAGGGGTTTTCCATTTCTGTATTCCAGCATTCCTCCTTTGTTCTTAGCTTAGTTGTTAGTTCATTGATTGTTTCTTTCGTTCGCATTTCATACTTCTTAGAGTAGTTTAGTGTAGAGTAGCTGATTGATCTCGTTTTATATTTAACCGCAAGTGCACGGCCGCGTTGAAGCGGTGGCAAATACGGGTCGTCCACTGGGAGGTGTGTCGACACTTGGTTTGTGCGAAGGCGAGAGGTAAAGAAAGGGAAGAAAGGTTGGTTACACTAAACTACACTAAGATGCAAATGGAAATGGAGATAAGCAATAAACTAAGCCCCAAAGGGGGTAGAGAAATAATGTGAACATAAAGAAGTGTGTGTGTGTGTTCATTAAGCTCCTCACAACATGTAGTACATGAAATCATAAAACTACATCCAACTTTGACTCTACATGAATTAAGATAAGACTACATCATTAAAACATACAAGACAATAATTGGAATGAAGCAACATGAACTCAAGTATAAAGACTATACCCTACTATGCCTCTACATGAATTAAGATTTCACTACATCATTAAAACATACAAGACATTAGCTAAGGTAAAGGCAACAATAGCACATACACTACAAATTGTGTCTCCAATATTAACTTCATCCATATCCTAACCTTATCATTCCCCATAAAATAGGTCCACTAATCAAAGCATAAGCTAAGCTTCATTCAAGAGCATTAGCATATCAAAGATAAGAGTGGAGACCCATTAGATGGTTATGGAAATCATATAAAGCTCAATGGATAAAAATAACACACACTTAATACACTACATAATTATATCACATATTTCTCCACCCCCCAAATGGGGATGGAACTACTCACTACTCATTACACTACTGATTAGACTAAGTAAAGAAAACATTTAACTAAGATACTAAAATTACTAAACAAGAAATTAAACAAAGTAAAACAACCCACACAAAGCAAACAACATAACAAAACAAGATTAAAAGAAACAAATAAACTTTTATTAACAATGACTCACATTGAAGGTAGCATCCTTCTCCACCTTGAGTTATTGCTTCAAGGCTCACTCCTTAGTAGAGAGAATGCCACCAAACAATGGGTGATTACAATGGAAGGTGAAGAGTTCTATTTATAAGCATGGAAAAAGCTAATCGGGGACAACCCCCGATGTGGGACTAAACCAATACCAAAAATAGCCTAAACGAACATTAATACAATTCCAGGAGAAATTTCGACGGATCCTGAGCAATATGGACCGCCAATTAGCGGTCCAAGACCGCCAATTGGCGGTCCAAAATTGTCGGATCGTGTTGGAATTTGTTGTGGGCTTTGCTTTCTGGTATTGTTGGTCTTTGATGCGGTTACTCGACTTGTTGGAGCTCCGACCCGAATAGAATTGGTAAAATACTCCCCATGATGGTGTGGAGTATTCTGTTTTGCTCTTAGGTCCTTCTGTCTTACATTCAGGTCCTTCTCCCTTGCATCTTGGTCCCTAGATCTCACCATTCAGTCCTTTTTCCCAGCTTTTGGGTCCTTTCATGGCTCTTCTCTTCAAACCTCTTTATTCCTGAAAACTAAACATAAAACTCGTCACGTAGCATTGCTTAGGTGTAAGATAATGGATATAAGATACAAATATGAGCATGAAATGATGTCAATGTCAGATTGTGGCGTCTTTGTCAGATTGTGTATGAGGGTCTTCACATCCCGTCAAGAACGCTCCTTGAGTCCATGTGTCAAGGAGAGTTCTTGGGAAAGGATGAAAGGGAGGCCTGGGCCTTCCTAGAAGACCTCGCTGAGAAAACCATGCAGTGGGAGAGTGTGAGGGAACCACCTGCATCATCTAGTATAGGAGCGAGGATCGCGAATGCAAACTCGACTAGATCGGGTACCGCATTTGCTATCGATACCACTACGGCCACCGAGGCACGCATGGCGGCCTTAATGCGCCGTATGGACTCGATTGAGCTCCAAAACCAACAAAGTGCACCTCACATGTCTACATCTGGTCCAGTTCCCTGTCATTCATGTGGTAGGATAGGTCATGTAGAAAGCGAGTGTGAGTCCATTCCTCCTGAGATGGAGCGTGTCAACGCCGTCTATGATAGAGCCAGGAATGACCCATACTCATCATCTTATAATCCTGGATGGAGGAACCACCCCAATTTTTCATGGAACCAAACTAATGCCCCGGGTGGTCCTCCAAACTCCTCGAGACCACCTTACCAATCACACCAACCTCCCATGCATGCACATTCCTATCAGCCACCCCAAGCGCAAACCACCAATCCATCGGGTTTCCCAAATTCCAACATTATGGAAACCCGATTCAATTCGCTTGAGACCTTGACTCGTGGACTTGAAAACTCAATGAAAAATTTTATGTCAACCACGAGTCAAGTTCTCACTTCAAATCAGCATACCATCAAATCTCTAGAGCTTCAGATGGGCCAATTGGCTCAGTCTGTACATGAAAGAGAGAGAGGGTCTTTTCCAAGCCAGCCTGAGGCTAACCCCCGCATGTACCAACAACAACACATGCAAAATGAGAATGTGGTCCCTCGGGGGAGGCAAGTGAACCATGTGGAGGAACCTGTTCACCATGTCAATTCCATTGTGACCTTAAGGAATGGAAAACAGGTTGACAATCACATTTCCTTGCCACACCCACCACCATCTATGCAGCCCCTCAGTGGGAATGGTGGTGAAGAAGAAGCTGAGGGTGAGGGTAATACACCAAAGCTTTCTTCTCAGGCACAGCAGAAAACCTACCTGCCAAAAGCTCCCTATCCAAGTAGGTTAAACAAAAAGCAGAGTGACAACATGGACAAGATAGTAGAGGTGTTTAAGCAAGTAAAGGTTAACATCCCCTTGTTGGATGTCATCCAACAAATACCTCAATATGCCAAAGTGTTGAAGGATCTCTGCACAACCAAGAGGAAGACCAATGTTCCTAAGAAAGCATTCTTGGCTGCAAATATCAGCTCACTTTTGTCCAATCCTACGTACACAAAATACAAGGACCCTGGGTGTCCTACTATTCAGTGTACGATAGGGGACACTAGACTGAGCAATGTTTTGCTTGATTTAGGATCAGCGGTCAACCTCCTCCCATTCTCTGTTTATCAACAGTTGAACTTGGGAGAATTGAAACCAACTAAGATCACCCTCCAACTGGCGGATAGATCCATTCGTATTCCCATGGGGATTATCGAGGACGTGCTTATCAAAGTTGGAGATTTTATATTTCCAGTCGATTTTGTTGTCCTCGATACCAATCCTGTTGCGAACACCCACTCTCAAATACCTTTGATTTTGGGTAGACCATTTCTGGCAACCTCCAATGCCTTGATTAATTGTAGAAATGGTCTCATGAAGCTCTCATTCGGTAACATGAGTGCCGAGTTTCATGTGTTCAACTCTGGTAAGCAACAGGAACCCATGGATGAACCTTTAAATCTAAATCTCATCCGCCAATTGGAGAAAGCACCACAAAATCAACGAACACCCCTAACCCCAATGCAACCCATTGAGAATGTTCGTGGGCCCAGCGAAAACTCATTGCCTGTCTTCGCAATGCAACAGAGTGAGCTGGCCTCGAACATGAATGTCCAAAGGGAGTGTTCGTTGCATGATTCAGTTGAGAGTACTAGTGAGAGTGAGACACCTCATCATATGCCTATACCAGAAGGTGTCTCTACCTCATGTCCCATGGCCATTGAGCCATTTGAGCTTCATATTGACTTCAACAAGGACCCACCTATGACCGAGCTTATGCTTGATGATCTAAATGATGGTGGGAGGTCCTTGTTGGATAATTTGGGGAGAAGCCCCATTCTTAGTGATGCAAGTCTGCTGCATCCATCGAATGAGCCTGAGGAACTCATTCCGATGCACCCGCCTATTGGTTGGAGGGTTTTCTTCGATGAGCAATTAAACCCTAGTGAGGCAACACAACTTCATTCTTTGTTGCCCACACCCAACCAATATCATGAGGGGTTTGAGCCTTTCAGCTTTGACCTTTCACCCCTCATGACACCTCAGAGTACCAGTGGAGTTTGCCCATCTCGGCAAGTCTCTGGTCCTCAAAACTTGATGTTCTCATTTGATGTTCCTTGACCAAATGATTATGAGAATACCTTGGTTGATGTATATATCTTGTAAAAAAAACAAAAAAAACAAAAAAAAACAAAAAAAGTGCAATAAAAGACTCAATGAGTGAGCATCGATTGTTGTGGGCCCCAACCCTTTTGTACTTGGGCCCAATCTCTTCACGTATTTATCTCCCTTCTTCAGCTTCTCACAGGTTTTGAGGGAATTTGGGTTTGTGTCCATCAACATGACCCTGAACGTCCCTTTGTACTTCATGTTGGTGAGATCTTTCCTTTTTCATGCATATATCCATGTAGTATCTTGTTCACATTCATTGAGGACAATGCATGAAGTAGGTGTGGGGGGGTGTTTTACGTGTGTACATAGTCGAGTCTTTTCTTTTGATTTTTTTGTTTTCTTTTGTGTGCATTGTTAGGGTCATGTTAGTGTGCTACATCTTAATATCGATATATCTGCTTGCCATGATCCTTGGGTGACTTGTCTTCTTTTGCTTGCCTAATGTTTTAAAATTTGCACATTTCTTTCAAAATCTTCATGTGTTTGCGAAAGAAAATGTTTTTGTAGGTTTTGCGTGTGTTTAGCATGTGCAAAACCGTTGAGAGGCAAAGTAAAAAGAAAGCTCCCAAAATTGTCTTGAACTTGATGCATTAGGATATCTAGTTTACTGGCTTTAGGTCTTATCGAGTCGTTAGGATGCACCCCGGTTTTCCCTCGGGGGGGCGTGTAATCATAGGGTTTCAGTACTCAAACATTTAAAGAAGTCCATCCTGAACCTAGTGAGTCAAATAATTCGTGTTTGTGAGTATAAGGAAGTTTGTCGTAGTCGAGGGCCCTTAATCTCTTTTTGTGAAACTTAAGTGTAGGGGTTTTGGTTCCCATATAAATAAATAAGTGGTATTCTCTCTTCTCGCACGGCTCCTATCACTCGGGAAAGTAGGTCTGAGGGGACTTTGTGCCTGGTGCTTTCGAGTCATCTGACTTGGGATGCGCCGACCGAACTCCCGTTACACGGGTAGTAGGGATCGCCCTATGTGGAGATTTGGGGGAAGGTGTACGTGATAGTGTAAGTCCTCATAGGCAATGATGCACGAAACCTGACCCTGGGAGAATCAAACACCAACCAATAAAATGCTCCAAAGAAAAAGAAAAAAAAAGAAAAAAAAGAAAAAAAAGAAAAGAAAAAAAGAGTCAAATAAGAACCAAAATGGACTTTACACATTGTATCACATTCAGAAGTTAAGGTTGCCCATGTCTTTCACTTAAGTCCTTGACTAACTTTCACGAATAACTCATTAGGCGAGGTGTGTGGACGGATTACATATATAGAGTCGACCCGTAGCATTACCGCGTCCCATGATCGACAAAATAAGTCCACCGAGTCGTGTAGCTAGATTGATTAATGCATCTTGTTCGGATTTTGTGGGTATATCCGCTGAAAACCCTCAGGAGACAACACTCCTCCTCCTTGGCGACAAGGAGGTTTAACGGCTTGTTGCACGTGCTAAGTGCAACCGTGATTCCTACGAAAGTGAGTTAGGATTTCTTGTTTTTTTTCGCATGCTTTTCTCTTTCTTTGTTTTGCTCGGGACTAGCAAAAGTTAGGTGTGGGGGTATTTGATTGACATCATTTCATGCTCATATTTGTATCTTATATCCATTATCTTTCACCTAAATAATGCTATGTTACGAGTTTTATGTTTAGTTTTCAGGAATAAATAGGTTTGAAGAGATGAAGGATAAAAGGACCCAAAAGCTGGGAAAAAGGACTGAATTGTGAGATCTGGGGACCAAGATGCAAGACAGAAGGACCTAAGAGCAAAACAGAATACTCCACACCATCATGGGGAGTATTTTACCAATTCGATTCGGGTCGGAGCTCCAACAAGTCAAGTAACCGCATCAAAGACCAACAATACCAGAAAGAAAAGCCCACAACAAAACTGAGCAGGATCTGAACCATATAGACCGCCAATTGGCGGTCCAAGACCGCTAATTGGCGGTCCATTTTGGCCCAAATCCGCTCAAATTTCTCCAGCACATGTATTAGAGGATGTTCAGGCTATTTTTGGTATCTGTTTAGTCCCACATCGGGGGATTGTCCCGGTTTGCCTTTTTCCATGGCTATAAATAGAACTCTTCACCTTCCATTGTAATCACTCCATATTTTAAGTGGCTATTCTTCCTACTAGAAGTGAGGCCTTGAAGCACACACTAAAGTAGGAGGATGCTACTTTTAATGTGAGTCATTTTATCAATAAAGTTTTGTGTTTCTTTCATTGTTTGTTTATGCTTCTTTTATTGTTTGTGCATGTTTTAGTTTAATCGTCTTTTATTTCTAGCTTAGTTTTAATATGCTTTCTTTGCTTAGTTTAATCATTAGTGTAATGTTTAGTGAGTAGTTCCATCCCCTTTGGGGGGTGGAGTAGATGTACATACATGCATTAGAGAATGGGATGAATGCTTTATTTTTGATGTGTTGATTAAACATGAATGTATGCTTGCTTGTTTAGGATAGAATTTACAACTTGATGAGTTTTGCGAAAATGATTAGACACCTCTCATGCTTGTTTAGTTTCTGAAATAAACACCTTGCATATGTAAATGTTAATCAACTAAGTTGGTGAATAGATTGATAGGTTTTGCCATAACATTTAGACACTTCCTATGCTTGATAAACACCACCTTCATGTGCTTAAAGAATGTATTCTACACCCACCTCTTTGCATGTGTGCACTCACTCCACCCCTTAGGGGTTTTCCATTTCTGTATTCCAGCATTCCTCCTTTGTTCTTAGCTTAGTTGTTAGTTTATTGATTGTTTCTTTCGTTCGCATTTCATACTTCTTAGAGTAGTTTAGTGTAGAGTAGCGTAACCAACTTTCTTCCCCCTATTTTTGCCACTTGATTTCGTACAAGCAAGAGGTTACTCACCTCCCTGAGGATGACCTGTACTTGCTACCGCTTCATCGCGGCCGTGCACTTGCGGTTTTAAATAAAACGTTCAACACGATACATGGAAGACATTGTGGATCTTGGATTGCAGTGTGAACTGGAGCTTGTAGGCTACTGATTCTATCTTCTTAACCACTAGATATGGCCATAATAGGGAGCAACCAACTTCTAATTAACCATTTGTACCACTGAATCTTGCCTATAAGGTTGTAGTTTTATGTAAACTTTATCCCCAACCTCAAATCTCCTTTCAGTCCTCCCTAATCTGCCTACAACTTCATTCTACATTGGGTCTTCTCTAATTGCAACTTGAGTTCCTTTAAGATCAAATCTCTACATCTTAAGGTTAATGCTACATTCTCCACTTTGGTAGTACCTAGTACATAGGATATTAGGGTAGGGGGAGCTCTGCCATAGACAACTTCAAATGGTGTGGTGTGAGTGAATGTATGGTAATTACTGTTATGCCAAAATTCAGCCCAAGCCAACCATTTACTCCACTCCTTGGGTTAATTGATGTTCTAATGTCCACACTAGGTACTTAGTTCAGGCTTCAGAACTCATAGTTCATCTTACCTCCATGTCTTACTATATTAGTCATGTATTCATGTAAATGTAGTTGATGTTAATTAGATTCCACATTAGTTTCTAATTGATTTCACCTGCTTTACACACTTGTGCCTCATGTAATGCAGACTCACTCACACACACCTCCCCACTTTAGTTTAATTGTTAATTCACTCATAGTTTAGTGTAGTTAGTTAGCATAATCCACTCATTCTCTTCTCCTCTCCTACTCGAGTATGGGTTGAACAGAACTCACCAGTCCTTGAGGTTCGACTTGTACTTGTCGTGTCTTCACCAACGTCATGCGTTTGTGGTTATTAAAACGATCAATCAACAATGAATGGATTGTTCAAGAGGTAGGACTTCCATTTGAGTACAGGTAATACTAAGGCTTCTAGTTCTTTCTCATATGTAGATTGATGCAGTTTCTTACATTTGAGTTGTTTTCTCATGTAAGCAATTGGTTTACCCCCTTGCATCAACACAACTTGTACTCCCACTCCATAAACATTACACTCTATTTCAAAGGGTTGTATCATTGCATCCTTCAATGTTTCAAATGCCTTTTGGGTTGTCTCATTCCAACTAAACTTATCTGACTCAAGGAAGAAGTTATTACTCCATAGAGTGTGATGAACTTCCTATAGTAGCCACTGAGTCCCAAGAATCCTCTCAAACCCTTGAGTGATTTTGGAATGGGCTAGGCTTGCATGACTTGAACCTTATCTGGATCAATTGAGACCCCATCTACTGAGATGATATGCCCTAGGCACCCCCACTTGTTTCTGCCCAAAAGAATATTTAGAGAGTTTGACACACAATTTGTTTTACCTCAACAACTCCAGTGCTTAAGTCAAAGGCTCAAGTGATCCCCCCACTCATGACTGTATATGAGTATATCATCAAAAAATACTAAGGTGAACTTCCTTAGGTATGACCTGATGAAAACATAATTCTGTTGGCTTTTTGGCCTTAATCTATGTTTTGATGATTTAATTAACCTAATCTTAATTATGATGATGTAGAGTAGCACACATATTGCATTGCATGTATATTGTATTGTGCTAACCTCTACAGGTGATCAAGACTCAAGAAAGAAGGAAAGGAAGTCAAGACATGTAATTAAAGCTAAATCGAAGACATGTAATCTTGATTTATTTTGAGTCTTAGGAACATGTGTAAATTGAGCATACAAGAGTTAAAAACCAATCACATACACAATAGGTTCCCTATAGAAGTCACACACGAAATTTCACATTATTTGGACTTCATTAGATCACCCAAACCTTAGTCGGAAATCACTTATAAACTTAAACCCAGATTTCCTGTGTGAACCGGTCGACCGAACCAGTTCTCAGTTCGACCGGTTTATAACAGACTCCCCACAGTGATTTTACCGAACTCTACCGGTCGACCGGTTCTACCTTTTCGGTCGACCGATCCCGGATTTTAATATGACCGTTTTTCTTGTCGTATTCCTATAACGGTCGTATTCGTATAAAACAAAACTTAACCCCAAAATACATTCGGTAACCGGTCGAACGAAGACCTTGTTTCGGTCGACCGGTTGAACATATTTTCAGAAACCAAATTCCCTGCTATCGGTCGACACATTTCTCGTTCGACCGATTGACCTTTGTCTCAACCGAATCCCCTTATCGGTCGACCGCCCCACACTTTGGTTCGACCGATTCACTTAAGTAGAGTTAAGTTCTAGCTCGTTTGTCCGACCGAATATTCTTTTGTTCGACCGTTCTCTTTGAAATCAAGTTAACGGTCGACCGGTTTACTAGTTTCGGTCGACCGGTTCTGGACAGATTTGCAGCCCGATTTTCTGCTTTGTGTATCTTGCACAAAACCCAATCAAATCTATCCCCAACGGCTAGAATACCTTAGGAGCTTATAAATAGAGGATCAAGACTTGTTGTTAACACAACTCTCCAACTCCAATTGTCCCAATACATTAGAGAGAAACATCAATCCTCAAAGCTCCCAATTCTACACTCTTTAAGCCTAAACTTCACACATTTGATCATATACTCATCCTACTCAAAGTGTGCTCAATTAGAGAGTGAATCCCACTCAGTTACAAGTATTGTCAAAAGAAGCAAGGACTTCGGTGAAAGCCCGAAGTGTCCCTCTCGGATTGTGAGAGGAAGAATTCAAGCAAGCGAGGGTTGTTCGCGTTGCTTGTGGTGTAAAGGCGTTCTCTCCCGGCCCGGAACGGGGAGTGGTTAGTGAAGACGTAGGCGGAGCTCGCGGAGTCGAGCGGAGTCTACAAGAGAGGACTAGGACCCGGGTGGGGTGCCGAACCTCTATAAAAACGCCGAGTCTCTTTGTGGTTTGCATTTTCTGTTAATTTCCCTACTTGTTTTTAAATTTGTTTCCGCTGCGTTTATTGTTTGATTAGTTAGGGATTAGCTTAATAGTGATTAGTGGACCCATAACCCACACGATCCTACAAATTCATCAATTGTTGAAAGGTTGAGGGTCCATTGGTTAACCCAAAGGGCATCACCAAATACTCATAGTGTCCTTTATGGGTCATGAAGGCAGTCGTGTGGATGTTATGCTACCCTATTCTGATTTGGTGGTAACCTAATTTCAAATTCAACTTAGTTAAGTAAGAAGCCTAATGTAACTTATCCAGTAATTCATCAATTAGGGGATGAGGTACTTGTCCTTCAAGGTGTTGAAGTTGAGTCTTCTATAGTCAACACACATCCTCCACCCCCATTATATTTCTCAACTAACAACACAGGTGAAGCAAAAGCAGTTGAATGGGTCTTATGATCCCACTAGTCAACCCCTCATGTATGGTCACCTCAATGATTTTTTTTGATAGGAAGAATGCCTATAGGGGCCAATTGGATTGCTTTAGATTCATCTACGAGTGATATATGGTGGTCATAGCTTCTACAAGGTGGTAACCCTTGAGGCTTAATAAACTAGAGAAACATATTTCTCAACTCAAAAGGTTGAACCTTCTGCAATTGATTGCTACTGTTACTCTCCTCCATTTCACCCTCTTCTATTGCATGTTTATGGATCAAATACAATTGTGCAGATTGCCTTACTTCTTTCTAAAATTGTTCTTCAGATTTTGCCCCTGGGGATGGATGTTTCAAACCTTTCAGTTCATATTTCTTATTATTCCAATTAAACTTCATAGTTTTGCTCCTCAAGTTCCAAGTGATAGTGTTCAAACTACTCAACCAATCATCTCCCAAAACTACTCCATATGCACCTAAAGTAAACACATGAAACTCCATAGTAATGTCTAGTCCCTACAGCCTGAGGGTGATTAACTCAGTTATGTAGGATCTATTAGGCCCTAATATTAGTCTAAGGGGGGTGAATAGACTAATTAGGTATTTTAATAATCTATGTTAAATTAAAAACTAAAGCAATTAAATATGAAGAAGAGAAATGCAAACCACAACACCGGATGTATAGAGGTTTGGATCCAACCACCGGATCTTAATCCTCTCTTACGAATTGCTCTTACTCTAGCAACTTCGCGTCCTCCACTAATCGGATCTCCATTGCGAGCCGAGATCACGCCTTTACACCACAAGATTTACGAACACCCTCACCTAGCTTGGACCACCTTCTCACAATCCGAGAAGAGCTTAACACCAGAAACCAGTACAACTCTTGAAGACTTTACTTCAGCAACTAATCTTGGGCACTTGAAATGAATGATGCAATCAAAAGAGTAATTTCAAGTGGGAAGATGTGAGCACAAGGAAGTTTAGAGCAAGTTTGAGAGTAGTAGTAAGATTTGAGCTTGGAGAAAGATTGGTGTGAGTTAGAAGTATGTTCTCAGCTCTATTTATAAGCTATAAACTCAATCTAGCCATTAGGATTAGTTTGGTATAAAGTTGTGTAAGAATACACAAAGTAGTGAAGGACATGACACAAAAATGGACACCAACGGTCGACCGGATAGGGTCAATCGGTCGACCGGTAAGTTAAAATAAGGTATTCGGTCGATCAAAGGTGCAGACGATCGAACTAACTGGGCTAGAACTTAAGTCAACGGTCGACCGGAAAACTAGATTCGGTCGACGGTTTGGAAATTTTGGTCTAGAAAAACCTGTCTAAAAGGATAACAGTCGAACGGAATGAAACGTGGGTTCAACCGGAAACTTCCAGTAAGTCCTGGAGATGGGAAGTTTCATGTACCGGTCAACCGTTAAAAAGGTTTTGGTCAACCGAAAGACCAAATCTAAATGAGGAGGTTAGGTGAGTGAGGTATACGACCGTTGTAAAATACTACAATCTTAATGGTCATATAGATGACAAATACAAAAATGCAATCGGTCGAACAAAACAAAGTTTCGGTCGACCGGTTGTCACACTAACCAAGACACGTATCAACAAGTTTCTGGGTCAATCGGTCGAGTTGATTTCTATCGGTTGACAAAACAAAACGGTCAAACAAAATGAATTGAGGGTTCAACCGGAAACTTCCAGTAAGTCCTGGACTTGGGAAGTTTTAAGAACCGGTCGGCCGTTAAAAGTGTTTCGGTCAACCGTTTGGGAAACAAAAAGAGTGTATGTGAAAACCAGTCGAACCAAATGGTTCTACCGGTCGACCGGTTGACCCAGAAAACCTGTTGTAAGGGATTTTCTATGTTTCGACGATTTCCTATTGAATTCAAATTGATATGGACTTAATTGTAAGAATTCTATAGGTTTCGTAGAGGTCAAGAAATGCAATCTATCAGAGATTTCAAGTGTCAAGTTACATTATAACCTAAGTACAAGAAATATAAACCTATCTAATCTTCATTCTTGATTTGGTGTATTGATTCAACTTGATTCCTGAAATGTTAGAAATACAGTATATGTAGGCGATGATTTTAATGGAATACATGTGTTTATTGATATGTTAGTTAATCATCAAAATGTATTAGCAATTATTAGCCAAAAAGTCAACAATCTCCCCATTTTTGATGATGACAACTTATCATTCTAAATACATGTTCTTTTCAAATTTTATCATCAATAAACAATTTTTAATGCTCCCCTATATTATAGCTCCCCCTTTGGCATGATCAAAAAGATGATACTCATGAAAAAAAATACAATTAAGGCTTGATCATGAGATAAAATAACGGAAGCGCAAAGGGATGCCAAAAGGCCACAATCGTAACCAAACATGCCAAATGAATCTCAAAACCATAAATTTATTCAACATAGATGCAACAATAATCCAAACACCACACAACCAGACAAACAATAAAGGTTTAAGCAACATTACTTAAGTATAGTTAAAGCCAAGACAACAAATGACCAAGTTTTGAAAGCAAATACAACATTAAGCGAGGTTCAAAACAAAATAACAAAAGACACACAAGGTTAAAGCAACACAAAAGAGTGATCACGAAAGCGAGAAGAAAGGGAGTCAACCCCACTCATCAAAGAGTCAAAGTGGGCATCAATATGGGCTTGAAGACGATCGAAGCGAGCATTAGTGGAGGCCTCGAATGCATCAACTCGATCAGAAAGATGCTGAATAGAATAAGTGTCGCTCGAGCTCGGACGATCCGTAGTCCATCTACCACCATAGGTCCATGCATTTGCATCGCCTTCGCCCAAGGCTGAGAAGGCTCCTGAGGATCCTGATGAGGCATCCATCTCAGATCATCTTCCGCTTCTTCTTCAATTTGAATGTTGTAGTCGAAGGATGGAAGAGAGGAAACAATAATCGACTTCATTTTGGATAAGGTGGTCTTACAGATAGGAAACTTGTATACCACCAAAGGGAATGTAGAGACATTAATCTTCCAATGAGGAAAAAGAGCAGAGCCACATAGGATAAGGAAGATACGTCCCTTTCCGATGACACAAGTGCAAGAAGATGAAGAGCGGCCAATCCACCAAAATTTTCTTAAAGATACAGTAGATGCAAATAAGCGCCATATTGGAGATCTCATTATGGTGGCCAAATTTTGGATACAGGTTGTACGAGACTATTGGGGCAAGCATTCAGGGTAAATGATGTAAAAGTGAGGCATTATGTTTAATTCTACCATTTACCCGGGGAGGTGGAATAGCATTTAACTCATCAACCATTTTTGCAATTTCGGTACCGAGAAGAGCAGCTTGAGGTTGGTCTAAGTAGATGTGAATACACGTGGATTCTAAACCTAGAGTTTCAGCAATCAAGTCGGGCGTAATTTGATACTCAATCTCGTTTATCATGGTAGTAAATAGGTGTCTGATTGAATGTTTTAATTAACCGCAAGTGCACGGCCATGTTGAAGCGGTGGCAAATACGGGTCGATCCACAGGGAGGTGTGTCGACTTTAGTTTATTCGAAGGCGAGTGGGAAAGAAAGGAGAGAAATGATTGATTAACCTACCACAACAAAAATTTAAAGAAAGAGGGCTCACCAGGCCGCCAATTGGGGGTCCCATACCACTGATTGGTGGTCACTTTAGTGGCTTTTGGCCTCCAATTCCTCCACTAGCTTCCCCTTGATCTTGAGGATCCCTGAAACAAACCAAAACTAAAACCAAAAAATTAAAACCACTCGAATCGTCCAAACCAAAGTTTGGACAGAACACCTCCTCGGCAACGGCGCCAAAAACTTGATTGAATGGCAAATACGGGTCGATCCACAGGGAGGTGTTTCAACTTTAGTTTATTAGAAGGCGAGTGGGAAACAAAGGGGAGAAATGATTGATTAAACTAAACTACACTAAACTAAACTAGTAAACTAGAAATGAGGAAATGAAAGCACGAAATGAACTAAACTAAGCTAAGCAACTACTAAGAAGAAAGATAAATCTCAGGAATGGGAAAACCCCCTAAGGGGTGGAGTGTGTGTCATGAAATAAGTGTGGTGAATGCATACAATAAGATCAAGTGTAGTTAGTGTTTGTTAATGCATAAGAAGTACCAAATGGCAAGACCTATCATTTAAAGCACTAACCTAGGTGATTAATATGAGCATGACAAGTTTGTTATTAAGAACACAAACAAGCATGAAATGTACCTAAACATTATGGAAAAAATCATCAAGTAAAAGTTCTTATTAATTCAAACAAGCATACTAACATTTCTCACAAACAACAATGTCTATCATTCATACCATCTACATAACATGTATACTCTCACATTTATACTAAGGAAACAACAATGTCTATCATTCATACCATCTACTCCATCCCCCAAAGGGGATGGAACTACTCACACATATTTAAACTAACATTTATACTAAGGAAAGAAAACATATTTAAACTAATTATAAGAAGACTAAAACAACAAGTTAACTAAGTATGCAAGAATTGAAAAGACAAGACAATATGAAGAAAACTTAACAAAACATATATTATTACTCACTCAATTACAAGTAGCCTCTCTCCACCAGGGTTTTTGCTTCAAGGCTTTTACTCCTAGTAGAGAGGATGGTCACCAAGAGAGGGATGGGATACAAGGGAGGAGAGTTCTATTTATAGCCATAGAAAAAAGTAATCTGGGACAATCCCCCGGTATGGGACTAATACAATACCAAAAATAGACATAACACCCAATTATACAAGACCCGACTAAACCACATCGGATCTGGAGCAACCCGGACCGTCAATTCACGGTCTACAGAGTTTGGATCCGGTTTGGAATTTTTGTGGGATTTTCTGGATGGCTTTCTTCATGTGTGATGTATCCAAGTTGGTTGCTGGAGCTCCGACCCAAATCGAATTGTCAAAATACTCCCCATGATGGTATGGAGTTTCCTGATTTGCTCATTGGTCCTTTGGGCTTACATTCAGGTCTTTCTCCCTTGCATCTTAGTCCCTAAGTCTCTCAAATCAGTCTTTTTTCCTGCTCTTAGGTCATTTTATGCCTCTCCTCCTCAATCATGTTTATTCCTGAAACTCAAACATAAAACTCGTTACGTAGCATTGTTTGGGTGAAAGATAATGGATATAAGACACAAATATATGCATGATAAGATGTCAATCAAATACCCTCACACCTAACTTTTGCTAGTCTCGAGCAAAACAAAGAAAGAGAAAAATGAAAGAAAGGAAAAAATATACGAAAAATAGGGAAATCCTAACTCACTTTCGTAGGAAACACGATTGCACTTAGCACGTGCGACAAGTCATTAAACATCTTTGTCGCCAAGGAGGAGGAGTGTTGTCTCCTAAGGGTTTTAAGCGGATATACCCACAAAATCCGAACATAGATGCATTATTCAATCTAGACACTCGACTCGTTTGACATATTTTGTCGATCATTGGACACGGTAATCCTACGGGCCGACTCTATATAGGTATTAGTCCACACACCAAGCCTAATGAACCATTCTTGCAAGGTAATTAAGGACTTAAGTGAAACACATGGACAACCTCAACATCCTCAAGTAATACAGTGTAAATTCCATTAAAGTTATTATTTGCATTACCATTTTTTTCTTTTTGCTTCTTTTCTTACTTTGTGTTTCTTTTCTTTTACTTACTAGTCAGAGTTTCATTCTCCCAGGTTCAGGTTTCGTGCATTATTGCCTATGAGGACTTAAACTATCACGTACACCTTTCCCCAAATCTCCACTTAAGGCAATCCCTACCACCCGTGTAACGGGAGTTCGGTTGGTGCATCCCAAGTCAGATGACTCGAAAGCACCAGGCACAACGTCCCCTCAGACCTAATTTCCCGAGTGATAGGAGTCGTGCGATAAGAGAGAAGACCTACTCACTTATTTCTTATGTACACATGAACCAAAACCCCTACACTAAATGTCTCACAACAAGATTTAAAGGGTCTTCGACTACAACAAACTTCCTTATATTAACAGACACGAATTATTAACTCACTAGGTTCAGGGTGGACTTCTTTAAATGTTTGAGTACTAAAACCCTATGATTACTCGCCCCCCGAGGGAAAACCAGGGTGCATCCTAACGACTCGATAAGACTTAAAGCCGGTATACAAGATATCCTAATGCATCAAGTTCAAGACAATTTTGGGAGCTTTCTTTTTACTTTCCCTCTCAATGGTTTTGCACATGCTAAACACACAAAAACCCACAAAACATTTTCTTTCGTAATCACATAAACATTTTGAAAGAAATGTTAAAATTTTAAAGCACTAGGCAAGAAAAGAAGAGAAGTCACCCACGGATAATGGCAAGCAGATATATCGATATTAAGATGTATTAGCATCTACTCCACCCCCAAAGGGGATGGAACTACTCACACATATTTAAACTAACAATTATACTAAGGAAAGAAACATGCTTAAACTAATTATAACAAGACTAAAACAACAAGTTAACTAAGTATGCAAGAATTGAAAAGACAAGACAATATGAAGAAAACATAACAAAACATTTATTATTACTCACTCAATTACAAGTAGCCTCTCTCCACCAGGGTTTTTGCTTCAAGGCTTTTACTCCTAATAGAGAGGATGGTCACCAAGAGAGAGATGGGATACAAGGGAGGAGGGAGAATTCTATTTATAGCCATAGAAAAAAGTAATCCGGGACAATCCCCCGGTATGGGACTAATATAATACCAAAAATAGACATAACACCCAATTATACAAGACCCGACTAAACCACATCGGATCCGGAGCAACCCGGACCGTCAATTAGCGGTCCCAGACCGCCAATTGGTGGTCTATAGAGTTTGGATCCAATTTGGAATTTTGTGGGCTTTTCTGGATGGCTTTCTTCATGTGTGATGTATCCAAGTTGGTTGTTGGAGCTCCGACCCAAATCAAATTGTCAAAATACTCTCTATGTTGGTATGAAGTTTCTTGATTTACTCATTAGTCCTTTGGGCTTACATTCAGGTCATTCTCCCTTGCATCTTAGTCTCTAAGTCTCTCAAATCAGTCTTTTTCCTGCTCTTAGGTCCTTTTATGCCTCTCATCCTCAATCTTGTTTATTCCTAAAACTCAAACATAAAACTCGTTACGCAACATTGTTTGGGTGAAAAATAATGGATATAAGACACAATGATATGCATTATAAGATGTCAATCAATGTCAATCGAGGGACTTTTCTTAGATTGCAGTAGAATTGTTGTACTAGGAATGGATAATAGGGTTTGGATGCTAGTTTTGTGTGAGAAAAAGTGAGCTTATTTGCATCTAAGAGCGATCTTAAAGTGAAATTGGTGAAATCCGCTACCTCAACCTTGCAGCAAGGAATGAAGGAAGCCACCGAGAATTCGTCGTCCCAAGCCTTTTGAGCGTCATCATCGATCGGAAAGAAATGAAACAGTGGAGGAACCGGAGGACCCGGAACACGAGAAGAAGATTGTTGGTTGTCTTGTTTCTTCTTGGATCGGCGTTACGTGGAGACAACCTCCGGAGTACCACGATTTTCGGAGACAGACATCTTCTGGAAACTCATCAATGAGGAGGATGGTGGACGAAGGCCACGGGAGAAGAAAGGTTGAGGAAAAGTGAGCAAGGGACAACCGGAAGGGACGGTCGGTCGACCGGAAGGGATGGTCGGTCGACCGGAGGGAGAGGGGTGGCAGCTAGGGCGGTGTAAAAATGAGGACATAAAACACAATTTTACCCTAAAAAGAGCTGAAACAATGAAAATGATCGACTGGTCAGGTACAACGGTCGACCGAAGGGTTAGAAAGTTCCGAAAGGGCAACCACGCATAGTCTGGAAATATCCGATCGTACGAGGCAAGCACGTTGGTCGACCAAACATGTGAGGGAGAGAAAAATTGGCACGTACTGGACATTTCTGGTCGGACGAGACAAGCAAACTGGTCGATCGAAGGAGTGAGGGAGAGAAAAACTAGCACGTACTGGAAATTTCTGGTCACACTGAAAGATTAAAGTGGTCGACCGAAACACGAAAATAGAGAAGGTGAAAGCGAATGTGGTCTACCAAAGAAAGATTTGGTCGACCGGTCACTTAAGTGAACTTAAGGATCAGATCGAGCAGGAGGCAATCGGTTGAACAGAAAGACTTGTTCGGTCGACCGAAATGAAGCAGGAGAAAAGACAACCTCAAAACAAACGAGAACGGTCGACCGAAATACCTATTCTGGTCGAACAAAAAGATTCAGAACAAGACAAACAACACACAAACACACCAACAATCCAAGATACTTCAAGATCTAATTTGTAAAGATATGGCAACACATTTAAAATTATAGAGATCATTTAAATTACACATGCCTAGATTAAGTCTAATGTGATAGAATTGATCAACATTTAAAGGTTTTGTGAATATATCCGCAAGTTTATCATTTGTGGGAACAAATATGAATTTGATGCCTTCCTTAGTTGCATGATCTCTAAGAAAATGATGTCTTACTTCAATGTGTTTAGTTCTTGAATGCAATATGGGATTTTTCGAAAGATTAATAGCACTTGTATTATCAGAAAAATAGGAGTAGTTTGAAACTCAAGTTTCAAGTCCCTGAGGGTTTCCCTCATCCACAAGACTTGTGCACATGCACAACCGGTGACAATATATTCGGCCTCGGTTGTAGACAATACAAGCGATTTTCCCAAAAATTGGCAAGTACCATTAGTGCTTTTACGATCTAAAATGCAACTGGCATAGTCGGCATCGCTATAATCAACAAGATCAAAAGCCTTGGGGTAAAACAAACCAAAATCTTGAGACCCTTTGAGATATCAAAAAAATCGTTTGAAAGCATTTAAGTGAGATTGTTTTGGACATGCTTGAAAACGAGCGCATAAACACATGGCAAACATAATATCCGGATGACTAGCAGTAAGGTAAAGCAAGGATCCAATCATACCTCGATATTTCTTGATATCCACCTCCTTGCCATTTTCATCCTTGTCCAATTTAGTGTTAGTGCTCATGGGAGTCTTGTATGATTTGATATCTTCAAGACCAAAGCATTTTAGAAGTTCTCTTGTGTACTTTGCTTGATGTATGAAGTTCCCATCTTGAGTTTGCTTAATTTGGAGTTCGAGAAAGAAATTTAGTTCACCAATTAAGCTCATCTCGAACTCCCTCTGCGTAGACTTAGAGAATTCTTCGCAAAGACGTGTGTTACTTGCACCAAATATGATGTCATCCACATATATTTGTATCATTAATAGATCATGAACATAAGATTTAACAAAAAGAGTGGTATCCACTTTACCCACATAAAAACCCTTGTTGATTAAAAAGTTCTTCAACCTCTCATACCAAGCTCTATGAGCTTGTTTGAGGCCATAAAGAGTCTTCCTAAGCTTGAACACATGGTTTGGGAAGTTTCATTTATAAGTTTGGGGTTGTGCAACATAAATTTATTCATTGATAAAACTAATTAAGAAAGCACTTTTAACATCCATTTGAAATAATTTTATGTCCATATAAGATGCATATGGTAATAAAATGCGAATGACTTACATTCAAGCAACGGGAGCATAAGTTTCGTCAAAGTCTATCCCCTCCTCTTGGCGGTAGCCTTGAACAACGAGTCTATCTTTGTTTCTAACTACATTCTCGTCTTCATCAAGTTCGTTTTGAAATATCCATTTAATTCCAATAACCGATTAGTTAGTTGATTTTTCGACAAGTTCCCAAACATCATTTTAAAACAAATTGATTTAGCCCTTCATGCATAGCCATTAGCAAAAATTCATCATTACATGCTTGTTCTACTTTCTTAGGTTCTAGTGTAGAGATAAATACATAAGAGTCACAAATTACATGAGCTCTAGAACGTGTTGTCACACTTTGAGAAACATCTCCTATGACATAGTCATTCGGATGATCCTTTCTATAGGTCCAATCATTAGGAAGTTCCTCTTTGTTCTCTTGTGGAGAACTCGGAGGTTCTTGATGAGACTCAAGTGGGACATCTTATGATGATACATGTCTAATGATATCCATGCAATCATTATCAAGAAAGGAGTTATCTACACATGTCAACTCGTCAAAGTTGACGTGTAGAGATTCCTCGACACAACTAGTTTGTTTATTGTAGACTCTATATGTTTTACTCCTATCGGAATATTCTAAAAAGATGGACTCATCGGATTTTGCATCAAATTTATCCAAATTATCTTTAGTGTTGAGGTCCAAACATTTTGAACCAAATGCTTTGAAGTAAGATATTTTAGGAGTACGGTAATGCGAAAGCTCAAAATGGGTTTTCTTCAAAATAGTTTCGAATAAGAACACGGTTTAAAACATAGCAAGATATATTAACGACTTCGCACCAGAAAAAATTTGGAAGCCCTTTTTCCATAAGCATGTTTTTTGTCATTTCTTAAAGAGTTCTATTTTTCCTTTCAACAACCCCATTTTGTTGAGTGCGAGGAAAGGAGAAGATATGTTCAATTCCATATTTTTCACAATTTTTTTGAAAAGATTCATTTTCAAATTCTTCATCATGATCACTACGAATAGCAATTATGTTAGAATCTTTTTCCCTTTGAACACGTTTGCAAAAACTTTTAAATCTTTCAAATGCATCATATTTGTTTGCTAAAAGCGAAACCCAAGTGAATCTTGAAAAATCATCAACGATCACAAAAACATTACTTTTCCCTCCTAGACTCACGGTCCTTGAGGGTCCAAAAAGATCCAAGTGTATAAGCTCAAGGGGTTTTGAAGTTGACACCACATTTAAGGATTTGAAAGACGATTTAAATTGTTTTTCAAATTGGCATGCATCACAAAGCTTGTCCTTTTTTAAATCAATTTTAGGTAGTCCTCTAACCAATTCAAGTTTGGATAATTTGTGCAATTGCAACATACTAATATGTCCAAAACAGTTATGTCATAACCAAGCTTCGTCATGTGAGACAACTAAACAAGTTTCAACATTTAAATTTCAAAGGTTATCAACATGCACAATGTAAATATTATTTTACCTATAACCTTTGAAAATGATTTTCATGTCATGTTTAGATATGGTATGGCAAGTGTGTTTATCAAAAACAACTAGAAAATTCTTATCGGTTAATTGACTAACACTTAATAAGCTATGTTTCATTCCATTTACTAATAAAACTTTTTCAATATTTGGAGTAGAAGTATTGCCAACATTACCAATACTGACAATGTGACCTTTAGCATTATCTCCAAATGTGGCGGTTCCTCCCTTCTTAGGCCTTAAGCTTGATAGAACTTGGGAGTCTCCCATCATGTGTCTTGAGCACCGGCTATCGAGAATCCATTTTCTTTTTCTCCTTTTTTTTATCTACAAACAAGGAAACAAGTGAAGACTTTGGTATCCAAATTTGTTTGGTTCCTTGAGGGTTAGCTTTTGGTACCCAAACTTACATTTGAATAATTTACTTTCTTAACAAGAGAGTTGTTCATTTAACAAAATAAGATGTGGGTTTCTTTTGTTTCCCTCCCTTGTAACCTAGGTCATGTTTTGTTAGAGATTGAGTTTGTGTTCCAAGAAGCATGTCAAACATTTTTCTTCCTAAAGTGAATTTTTCTAAATCTTTTGTGAGTTGCTTTTTTTTGCTAATAAGATCTTCATTTGTATGACTCTCTTTTGTAGATCGTAAAGTTTTTATCTCATGGTTTAGAGTTTCATTTTCTTTAGCTAGCATGTCATATTTGGTAGATAGTTCTAGATGTGTTTTTCTTCTTAATTTGTTTTTATGACAAATCATTTCATAACGCTCAGCAAGTTCATGAAAGGCATTTAACAAATCATCATAAGGAGGTGTGTTATTAAGGGATACCTCATCGTCATCAATCTCACCACGTGAGGTTGGTCACTCGTCTTTGGTGATGGAGGTAGGCTTGCGTCGGAATCATCATTAGTAGTCATGAAACACATGTGTGCTTCTTCTTCTTCGGAGTACTCGGAGTCAGAGTCCTTTGATGAGATTGACTCATCCCAAGTGACCTTGGGGGCCTTCTTCCCATCTTTCGCACGACGATCTCTTCTCTTGTTATCATCACGATCACATCTTCTACGACTCTCCTCTTTGTCTTTTCGTGAGCGTCTTTCTTCTCTATCCCTTCTTGGCCTATCATCCCTTTCTCTTCTAGGAGGATGTCTCTTTTCCTCTCTTCGTTCACGATCTCTCCCCCTAAGCAATGGGCAATCCTTCTTCATGTGACCAGTTTTGTTGCATTTGTAGCAAGTGAACGTTCGGGAAGATTCTCCTCTTACTTTTGCAAATTTTCTTTTGGGGAGAAACTTCTTGAAGTTGCAGATTAGGAAAGCAACATCTTCATTGGTGTCCTCATCTTCGAATTGTAGGATTTCATGTTTAATTGTGCATATATATTTTTTTGAATTTTTATGCATAATAAGGATTAATTACAATTTTCTACGATTTATTTCATGCATGCATCGGTTTGTTTCAATAACTAGTTTCAAAACTTATTAAAACAAACACAAGGGACTCCGAAATTCATACCTAGAAGTTCTCTAAACCTTCTTGATGTTCCAGAGACGTTGAGGAAGACGATCGTCCCTTCTCGTTGCGCCGGATGCCTCCGAGTGTTCACCGAAACCCTAAACAAGGTTGGAGAGAAAGGAGCTAGCCAATCAATCTCCAAATTAGCTTAGAATCTAACTACAAACCCCTTCTTTAATCTCTGAGATTTCTCCTTCCAAAGACTTAAAAACTAAGAGAATTTTCGTGGCTTTTTGTGGTGAATTAGGAGGGAAAATAATTAGAAAACATCTAACTTAATTAAGGAGAATAAGGACCTATTTATAGGCTCCAATCTTACTCTCAATCATGGTTATTCTTAAGCCATGTTTTCTTGACATTTTCTCTCACAAACTAATTCCATAATGTATTACTTGCATCCACAAAACGTTTGACCAAGTTTGGAGCCAATCCAACCATTGATCAAATTAATCTCTTAATTATCAAAGGCAGAAAATCGATCGAGGTTCGGTTTACCGAGTCCCACTCGGTTAACCGAATATGTCTCGATTGTTTAACCGAGTATTAGACGGATGACCGATTCTTAAGGAGAAAAATTCTCCTTAACCGATCGGACGAATTCAGTCGACCGTTCCTGGTTCGGTACACCGTACCAGAGTTCCAGGCACTTTGGTCAAGTTCGGTCAATCAACTATGACTATCCGTTCCACGTTTGGTTGACCGATCCACAGATCCTTTTACCCGATTTTGCCTTTTCAAATTTTGGATTTATTTCCAACAAAATTTGAACTTTTGGGTTTTTTTGCAATTTCACAACGTATGCAATATATTATCCTATGCAATAATAAATTATTGCACCCCCATAATATATGCATCTCATATGGATTTATCATGATTCTAATTATGTTATATACAACATAATTGATTTTACTTGTTCACCATATGTGTCATATTTTCTATAAGAAACCCGACACATCGTATGAACCAAAAATCAAGCTTCTTGTTTCCCGGTTTTTGCGATGTGACCTATGGGAGGATCTAGACTAAGTTGGCAGTGATATTAAGAGCTTAATATCACAAGCTATAAGCGGTATCTAGCTACACATTATAGCTCCCAATTAGTTAGATGTCTTAATTCCACTCGAACTAAAACCCGATCCATTTAGTGATGGAGTGCACCACTTGTGTCCGTCACTTGCCTCATGATATTAAGAATACACACAAAGTAGTATTGTGTCATCTTTGTATTAGTATTCATTTCTTGATCTCTTTAAGCTAGTTATAAATATGTGACTTAACTCAAATCACATTGTGCACATTATAACTTTGCTTTATCAAGGGGCCCACTAATATCATCACTCAATTAAGATGGGCAATGATAATCTTTTGACTAACTATCTTCTCCAACAAAAGTCATACTTAACCAACCAATGCCTTTACACTAATCTCATCGATAGCTCAAGACACTAGTCTAATTAAGCAATTCTTAAGTGATCGGATAAAAGTCTCATATCAAAGGACCATAGACACAGTAAAACATTAATGACACAGAAAACACAATTCTATAATGTTTTACTTATTAGGTCTATTCAGTATACAAAAGTAATATTTTCCTCTTTTGTGTACCCGTGTTGTCACTCACTTGTAGAGCTACAATGATCTATGACCAACACGACAATCTTAACTCGGTAATTAATGTCCCATGTTAATTACCATGATTGTGAATATCTTTTGTTTTATGTAAACCAATATCTTTTAGAGCTCTACGGTTAAGGACCAAGAGCCTCTTCCTACACTTCTAAAAGACGAATAACATAAACAAGGAACAAAATGATTTCTCATTCAATTCATAATAATTGGCATTTAAAAGTAAAACTTTTAGAACACATTCCCTTCACGAATGCTTCTGAATCCGAGGTTGCTTTTAAAGCAATTTACTTCTCTTTCCGTCTAGACCCTTCCCGTTCCTTCTCCTTCTCTCTTCTTTCTTCCATTTGAATCTCATAAGCCATGAGGCTTCCAATGAGATCCTCCATCTTCAACTTTGAGATATGTTTGGCTTCTTCAATCGTCGTAGTCTTTTTCTGCCAATCTGAAGTTAGAGATCGAAGAAACTTGCGTACTCTGACACTTTCAATCAAAACCATACCAAGGTTCTTCAAGGAACTTCTTAATCCACACTCCTTGATTTGCGAGATAGATGCACTATTGTCGCAAAATAGCTCTATTGGTCCCTCGCTCGAGGGAACTACTCCAAGCTCTTCAAGGAACTTCTTAATCCACACTCCTTCCTTGCTCGCTTCAGCGACAACCATCACTTCGGAAGTAGTGGTTGAGTCGGCAGTAGTGCTTTGCTTCCAACTACGCCAACTTACAGCTCCACCATTCAGAAGGAAGACGTATCCTGATTGCGACCTTCTATCGTCTGGATCACTCGTGAAACTCGCATCCGAGTAACCCTCAAAAATCAATTCCCTTTGTCCTCCATAAACAAGAATCTTATCCTTAGTCCGGTTAAGGTACTTCAGGATATTCTTGACCGCAGTCCAATGCTCAGGACCTGCGTTGGATTGGTGACGACTTGTCACGCTTAGAGCATACGAGACATCTGGTCTTGTGCAAGTCATCGCGTACATGATCGACCCAATTGCCGAAGCATAAGGTACATCCTTCATGTACTCTAAGTCCTTACGTGATTGCGCACGTTGAGACTTCTTGAGTTGCACACCCATACTCATTGGCACACTGCCCTTTTTGGAGTTGTTCATCTTGAACCTTTCCAAGACCTTGTCAATGTATGCACGTTGACTGAGGCCAATGAATCTACGGGGTCTATCTCGATATATCTTGATTCCCAAGATGTATTGAGCCTCACCCATATCTTTCATTGAAAATGCAGATTTCAATGAACTTCTCGTTTGCTCAAGCAAAGGAATATGATTGCCCATAAGCAATATGTCATCGACATATAAGATTAGGAATACTACATGGCTCCCACTAACTTTCTTGTATATACAAGGTTCTTCCTTACTTTGAATGAAGTGAAGCTTCTTCACTTCCTCGTCAAAGCGTTTGTTCCAACTCCTTGATGCTTGCTTCAATCCATAAATGGATCTTTGAAGCTTGCATACTTTCTCGTTATTCTTTGGATCTTCAAAACCTCGAGGTTGTACCATGTACACATCCTCTTCCAAGTTCCCATTAAGGAACGCCGTTTTGACATACATTTGCCATATTTCATAATCATGAAATGCAGCAATAGCGAGCATTATCCGAATAGACTTGAAATCATGGCAACTGGTGAAAAAGTTTCATCATAGTCAATTCCTTGAACTTGAGTGAAACCCTTTGCTACAAGCCTTGCTTTGTAGGTTGTCAAGTTCTCATCCATGTCCATCTTCCTCTTGAAAACCCATTTATTTTGAATGACCTTTTTCCCTTGAGGAAGGTCAACCAAGCTCCATACTTGGTTATCATACATGGATTCTATTTCTGATTCCATGGCCTTAAGCCATAGTTTGGAGTCTTCCTTTTCCATTGCTTCTTGGAAGGTCAAGGGATCATTGGTATCTAGTACCATGATTTCATGAAGTCCCAGATACAAGTCGGGTTTCTTCCTTTCCCTTGTTGACCTTCTTAGTTCTTTTGGTTCTTCTCGTGTCTCTTGAACTTCTTCCACAACTTCTTGAGGAGTGGGTTCACGTTCAACTCTTGAACATACACTAGGTGGGGATGATTGAGATTCTCTCACAATTTCTTGCGAGGGTCTCTCACTTACGCTCCCACTAACCAAAGGAATCTCGGTTGTGTAGGATCGTGTGGGTTATGGGTCCACTAATCACTATTAGACTAATCACCTACTCGTTTTATCGATAGAGTTATATGCAGCGGAATTTAAAACTAAAACAAGCAAGAGTAGGAATAATGCAAACCACAAAGACGCGTCAGTTTTTATAGAGGTTCGGCACCCCACCCGGGTCCTAGTCCTCTCTTGTAAGCTCCGCTCGACTCCGCGAGCTCCGCCTACGTCTTCACTAACCACTCCCCGTTACGGGCCGGGAGAGAACGCCTTTTACAAAACAAACTCCGCGAACAACCTCGCGAGCTTGACTTTCTTCTCTCACAATCCGAGAGGAACACGTCGGGCTTTCACCGAAGTCCTTGCTTCCTTTGACAACAACAATTTGAGTGGAGCAACACTCTCTAAGCTTGAGCACACTTGAGTATGATTGGAATTAAGACTAAGTGTGGAGATTTGAGACTTTGAGTGTTTTGGATTCTCTCTAATGTTTGGGACAAGTTTGTAGTGGGAGAGTTGTGTTAAAATGTGTTTTACAACTCCTTATATAGGCATTAGAGAGAATAGATCCGTTGGGACAAGATTTGATTGGATTTTGTGCAAAGCACACAAAGCAGAAAATTCGGGCTGCAAATCTGTCCAGAAACGGTCGACCGAAAAGTGGAACGGTCGACCGAACGCTTGGGTTCGATAAGAAAATGGTCGACCGAAATATGAATAGGTTGACCGAACACTTAAGTCTATTAAGAAAACGGTCGACCGAACAGGGTTACCGGTCGACCGAATAAGCGTTTCGGTAGAGGGAAAATTGGATCGGTCGATCGAAATCGTATCGACCGATAGCAGGGAATTCTTGACAAGGTTAAACGGTCGACCGAACTTGGCACATGGTTCGACCGTTTGGTTAAGTATATGGAGGTGTATATAGTTTTAATACGAATACGACCGTTGGGCATATACGACAAGAATAACGGTCGAAACAGTAAGTTCAAACGGTCGACCGAAAGACATGGTGCGGTCGACCGAAACTAGGCAGGAAAACACAAATTGGATTACTTGATCATCCGGTCGACCGAACGGCATGTTGCGGTCGACCGAATGTGGGCAGACAGTTAGGGTTCAGGTTTTGTGTTTTTCCGGTCTAAGTTTGGGTGATCTATTGAAGTCCAAATAATGTGAAATTTCGTGTGTGACTTCTATAGGGAACCTAGTGTGTGATTAAGTTGATTTTAGCTCAAGTATGCTCAATTACACTTTGTTCCTAAGACTCAAAAGAAATCAAGATTACATGTCTTCGATTTAGCTTTAATTACATGTCTTGACTTCATTTCCTTCTTTCTTGAGTCTTGATCACCTGTAGAGGTTAGCACAATACAATATATATGCAATGCAATATGTGTGCTACACTACATCATCATAATTAAGATTAGGTTAATTAAATCATCAAAACATAGATTAAGGCCAAAAAGCCAACAGGTTGGGCCTTCATGATCTTGAATGTCATCATTCATGTCATGATCTCGTATAGTATCCTGAGTTTCCTCAAGCACAACCCTACTCCCACTACTTTTTACCCTTTCCAGAAATTCCTTTTCCAGAAATGTGGCATCCCTCTCTACAATCACTCGATTGGAGGTGATATGCCAAAAGTAGTATCCTCTTGTCTCACGAGGATAACCTATAAAGAAGCACTTATCCGCTTTTGGTGGAAGTTTGGTCGACATCAATTTCTTGACGTAAGCCTCACAACCCCAAATCTTGAGAAAATTGAGCTTGGGTGTTTTACCACTCCACATCTCATAAGGAGTTTTCTCCACGGATTTGGATGGAACATTATTTGGTGTGTAAGCCGCAGTTTGTAGTGCATAACTCCAAAAGTAAAGAAGTAATTCCGCATGACTCATCATTGATCGAACCATGTCGAGCAATGTCCTATTCCTCCTTTCGGATACCCCATTCCACTGAGGTGTACCGGGAGGTGTGAGTTGAGGTACAATACCAAACTCCTTTAGGTATGAGTCAAATTCGGCACTTAAGTACTCACCTCCACGATCCGTTCGTAGAGACTTGATTTTCTTATCGAGTTGATTCTCTACTTCATTCTTGAATTCTTTGAACTTGTCAAAGGACTCACTTTTGTTTCTCATTAGATAAACATAGCCATAACGACTATAATCATCCGTGAACGTAATGACGTACCTGAAACCGTGTCGTGCACTAGTACTCATCGGACCACATACATCGGAATGTATCAAATCCAACAAGCCACTCGCCCTTGGACCTTTCTTCTTGAAAGGCTTTTTGGTCATTTTTCCCATTATGCATGGTTGGCACGTCTCCAATGATTTAAAATCAAGTAGACCAAGAAGGTTAGCTTCTAGCAATTTCTTGATGCGCTTTTCATTTATGTGACCAAGACGATAGTACCACAAGAGAGTATCGTTCTCGTGAGTGGTCTTAAGTCTTTTGTTATTGATATTAAAGAATTGTTTATTATTCAATTCAAGCAAATAGAGACCATTCCTTATGAATGCATTTGCATAGAAAACACCATTCTTCGATATAGACAAGCAAGAATTTGAAATATTTATATTGAAATTATCCATATCTAAGCATGATACATAAATAATGTTCTTGCTAATCGAAGGCACATAATAAACATTCTTTAGACATAAATTTAAACCACTACATAATTGAAGCACCACAGAACCTTGTGCAACCGCAGAAACGCTCGCACCATTTCCGACCTTCAATTCTACCTCGTTCCTCACGAGTTCCTTCCTATCCACGAGTAGCTGCACATTAGAAACTATGTGAGCACAAGATCCGGTATCAATTACCCAATCCTGGACAGAGGTGGCTAAATTTATTTCAATAACAAATATACCTTTGGCCTTTTTGGGACGCCGACGTTCAATCACTCCATTGTCAAGGTCTTCCTTGTACTTGGGGCCATTTGGCCGGATGTGTCCTTTTTCACCGCAGTGAAAGCACTCTGTGTTGGGAGTTGGAGATTTATGAGATTTCCCCCTCGAGGCACTCGCACGAGCACCTCCTACTCCCTTGCTCTTGATTGAACCACTTTTGGTAGATTTGCCATTTCCTTTACCAATCTTTTGGATCCTCCCATGGACGGCAAGGACATGCTTGTCCCTACCCTTGCCCATGTCAACTTCAGCCGTTTTGAGAGTGTTGTGCAGCTCCTCAAGACTCACCCCTTTTTCACGCACGTGGTAGTGCATCACAAAGTCCTTAAAGGACGGGGCTAGAGAGCCAAGAATCATATCTTCAGCAATGTCCTCGGGCATTGGTGAAGAGAGCTTTGCCAACTTCTCAAGGTACCCTTGCATCGTGAGAAAATGCATGGATACCGATGTTCCCTCCGCCATATGGCACCTTGTGAGTGCGATGGTGGTCTTATAGCGCTCCTTCCGGGCACTATCCATGAACATCTTAGACAAAGCCTCCATGGTCTTCTTGGGTTTTGAATCCAAGTATTTCGCTTGAAGCGAGTCACCCATGGATGCTAGCATAAGACCGTGAACTTGGTTCTCTTGGTCTTCCCACTTGGCTTTAGCCTCTTTCTCTTCATCGGTTAATCTCTCATTCCATTTTGGGATTGGACCTTCCAAAATGTGAGACAGTTTCTCAAACTTTAACACGATGTTGAGTTTGAGTTGCCAACTAATGAAGTTTGAGCCATCATTTGCTAAAGGGTATTTTTCTATCATGGATCGTACGATAGGTTGGATGTTCGACATTTTTCTACAAAATAAATCATACAGGTTTTAATGCCAATTTTATGTTTTAAAACACATACATATATATCGAATATAAATGTAAATACTGCAAATAGAATTTTGCCCGTAAATGCAGTAATCCAAGATCCTATCAATTGTAATATAGACTAGCTAAGGGCTATCGAATACATCACAATATCAAGGTAAGAAAAACTATTTCTAATCACAACCTTTTTGAATCTTAACAATATTAGCATCTTCAAACTCTTGTGATTCTTGTCGTTTTAATTATGAGGGAATATGACCTAACCTCGCAAGAAAAACTTTTTCCCAAAACCGAGCGAGGGCTCTAGGTAATATTAAGAAAACTTATTTTCATTTGATACGAGATACGTTTATCCATTGTATTCACAACTAAACATACCTGGGGTTCACTAGGGTGAAACACACCTCATATATTCAATTGTGGCACAACAATAGACAACCATTATATCTCCCACTATTCCAAAAGATGGAGGGAGCTATCTCCCGCTAAGGGCGAGCAGAGTATCCCTCGATCAATGGCTGCTAGTGGATGAAATAAGAAGGAAAATTACTCTTTTGTTGGACAATTTCATATATTAACATGTGATTCAGAATTTTAGGTTATAATGCATATTATTATTCATACACATCCTAACATTCAACACATTCATCACATGCATAGCAAGATTATAAAAACAGAATTTAAACCATTCACACAATCCACATCGTGTGAGTTTATATGTTCCCTTCGATCCTTGATCAACGATCCCTGATCTTTGATCCTCGATCGATGCGCTACAGTGGCGACTTCCTCTTGCACCGGAGATGTAGATTTTGCAGAAAATAAACATGCTCCTCACATTCGATAAAAAACCGACTAGTGCAAGTCCTATGTAAAACCTCTCATATGCAAATGCAATTATCTAAAAGACGGAAAGAGAGAATTTTGGCTTTTACATATAAATAAGCACTTGTATAATAATTATCACATACATTCATAATTGCTGATTTGGAACATATAAACTCACAATTCCTGCAAAACAACTCGAGCATCCATGCACGCAATATCGCTATAAACTATGCAATCTAGTTTATCAATCATCTAGAATCCTAAACAATTCTTGAAAAAACATTTTGAAATCCATTAAAAACGTTTTTCATCCATCCATAGTTCAAAAATAATTTTGAACCGCTGCCCATCCAATTTCCAATGGAAAGATGAACCGCAGTTTTTTGGTTTTGTTGATTCTCTTACAAAATAATCATTTCTTTATAAAACGAATTTATTGTAAGTTAGACTAATGTCTAAATCTTAATTCTAATAATTACATGGCATGTTTTAAAATACTTAAAACATTTAAAACGAATTATTATAGAGAATTATATCAACAAAACATTCATAGACCAAAAAACCGGTAAACCGAATTGTTTAAATCCTATATGGTAAACTAAATTCGTTTACAACCTTAAATCATAAGAAAATTGAACCCTATGCTCTGATACCACTATAGGATTTCATGTTTAATTGTGCATATATATTTTTTCGAATTTTTATGCATAATAAGGATCAATTACAATTTTCTACGATTTATTTCATGCATGCATCGGTTTGTTTCAATAACTAGTTTCAAAACTTATTAAAACAAACACAAGGGACTCCGAAATTCATACCTAGAAGTTCACTAAAACTTCTTGATGATCCAGAGACGTTGAGGAAGACGATCGTCGCTTCTCGTTGCGCCGGATGCCTCCGAGTGTTCACCGAAACCCTAAACAAGGTTTGAGAGAAAGGAGCTAGCCAATCAATCTCCAAACTAGCTTAGAATCTAGCTACAAACCCCTTCCTTAATCTCTGATATTTCTCCTTCCAAAGACTTAAAAACTAAGAGAATTTTCGTGGCTTTTTGTGGTGAATTAGGAGAGAAAATAATTAGAAGACATCTAACTTAATTAAGGAGAATAAGGACCTATTTATAGGCTCCAATCTTACTCTCAATCAGGGTTATTCTTAATCCATGTTTTCTTGACATTTTCTGTCACAAACTAATTACATAATGTATTACATGCATCCACAAAACGTTTGACCAAGTTTGGAGCCAATCCAACCATTGATCAAATTAATCTGTTAATTATCAAAGGCAGAAAATCGATCGAGGTTCGGTTTACCGAGTCCCACTCGGTTAACCGAATATGTCTCGATTGTTTAACCGAGTATTAGACGGATGACCGATTCTTAAGGAGAAAAATTCTCCTTAACCGATCGGACGAATTCAGTCGACCGTTCCTGGTTCGGTACACCGTACCAGAGTTCCAGGCACTTTGGTAAAGTTCGGTCAATCAACTATGACTATCCGTTCCACGTTCGGTTGACCGATCCACAGATCCTTTTACCCGATTTTGCCTTTTCAAATTTTGGATTTATTTCCAACAAAATTTGAACTTTTGGGGTTTTTTGCAATTTCACAACTTATGCAATATGTTATCCTATGGAATAATAAATTATTGCACCCCCATAATATATGCATCTCATATGGATTTATCATGATTCTAATTATGTTATATACAACATAATTGATTTTACTTGTTCCCATATGTGTCATATTTTCTATATCAAAACCTGACACATCGTATGAACCAAAAATCAAGCTTCTTGTTTCCCGGTTTTTGCGATGTGACCTATGGGAGGATCTAGACTAAGTTGGCAGTGATATTAAGAGCTTAATATCACAAGCTATAAGCGGTATCTAGCTACACATTATAGCTCCCAATTAATTAGATGTCTTAATTCCACTCGAACTAAAACCCGATCCATTTAGTGATGGAGTGCACCACTTGTGTCCGTCACTTGCCTCATGATATTAAGAATACACACAAAGTAGTATTGTGTCATCTTTGTATTAGTATTCATTTCTTGATCTCTTTAAGCTAGTTATAAATATGTGACTTAACTCAAATCACATTGTGCACATTATAACTTTGCTTTATCAAGGGGCCCACTAATATCATCACTCAATTAAGAGGGGCAATGATAATCTTTTGACTAACTATCTTCTCCAACAAAAGTCATACTTAACCAACCAATGCCTTTACACTAATCTCATCGATAGCTCAAGACACTAGTCTAATTAAGCAATTCTTAAGTGATCGGATATAAGTCTCATATCAAAGGACCATAGACACAGTAAAACATTAATGACACAGAAAACACAATTCTATAATGTTTTACTTATTAGGTCTATTCAGTATACAAAAGTAATATTTTCCTCTTTTGTGTACCCGTGTTGTCACTCACTTGTAGAGCTACAATGATCTATGACCAACACGATAATCTTAACTCGGTAATTAATGTCCCATGTTAATTACCATGATTGTGAATATCTTTTGTTTTATGTAAACCAATATCTTTTAGAGCTCTACGGTTAAGGACCAAGAGCCTCTTCCTTAACACTTCTAAAAGACGAATAACATAAACAAGGAACAAAATGATTTCTCATTCAATTCATAATAATTGGTATTTAAAAGTAAAACTTTTAGAACACATTCCCTTCACGAATGCTTCTGAATCCGAGGTTGCTTTTAAAGCAATTTACTTCTCTTTCCGTCTAGACCCTTCCCGTTCCTTCTCCTTCTCTCTTCTTTCTTCCATTTGAATCTCATAAGCCATGAGGCTTCCAATGAGATCCTCCATCTTCAACTTTGAGATATGTTTGGCTTCTTCAATCGTCGTAGTCTTTTTCTGCCAATCTGAAGTTAGAGATCGAAGAAACTTGCGTACTCTGACACTTTCAATCAAAACCATACCAAGGTTCTTCAAAGATTTAGTGATATGAGCAAAGCAAGTGTGCATCTCGCTTATAGATTCATTCGGTTTCATTGCAAACATTTCATACTTTTACATGAATGAGTCTATCCTAGTTTCCTTAACAGATGATCGACCTTTATAATGACTCTCTAACATATGTCATGCTTCAAATACGGAATCACATGCATTGATTCTACCATATTCTTCTTCGGTTGAACCACACATAAGAATGTTCATGAGTTTGGCATTCATTTGAACCATGACTAATTCATCATAGATCAAGACTTGTAATTCTTTATTTTGAATGTATGGTATTTGAAAGAACACTCATAATTTAACATCATAAGATTGAATGAAAATTATCATACGTTTCTTCCAATATGCATAGTTTGTTCCATCAAATAGAGGTCTTCCAGTGTCAAATCTCTCGCATTGTTGGGTCATTGCTACAAATGTGAATTTGTCTAAATGCAATTAACAAGGCTCTGATGCCAAATGTAGGATCTACTAGGCCGTAATATTAGTCTAAAGGGGTGGGTGAATAGACTAATTAGGTATTTTAACAACCTATGTTAGATTAAAAACTAAAGCAATTAAATGTGAAGAAGAGAAATACAAACCACAACACCAGATGTATAGAGGTTTGGATCCAACCACCAGATCCTAGTCATCTCTTATGAATTGCTCTTACTCGAGCAACTTCGCGTCCTCCACTAACTGGATCTCCATTCCGAGCCGAGATCACGCCTTTACACCACAAGCTTTGTGAACACACTCGCCAAGCTTGAACAACCTCACAATCTGAGAAGAGCTTCACACTAGAAGCTAGTACAACTCTTGAAGACTTTACTTCAGCAACTAATCTTGGGCACTTGAAATGAATGATGTGATCAAAAGAGTGATTTTAAGTGGGAAGATGTGAGCACAAGGAACTTTAGAGCAAGTTTGAGAGTAGTAGTAAGATTTGAGCTTGGAGAAAGATTGGTGTGAGTTAGAAGTGTGTTCTCAGCTCTATTTATAAGCTCTAAACTCAATCTAGCTGCGGGGACTAATTTGGTATAAAGTTGTGTAAGAATACACAAAGCAGTGAAGGACAAGACACAAAACTGGACACCGACGGTGGACCGGATCGGGTCAATCGGTCACCGGTAAGTTAAAATAAGGTATTCGGTCGAGCAAATATGAAAATGGTCGAACCAACTGTGCTAGAACTTAAGTCAACGATCGACCGGAAACTAAATTCGGTTGACCGTTTGGAAATTTTGGTCTTGAAAAACCTATCTAAAAGGATAATTGTCAAACGGAATGAAACGTGGGTTCAATCGGAAACTTCCAGTAAGTCCTGGAGCTGGGAAGTTTCATGTACCGGTCAACCGTTAAAAAGGTTTTGGTCGACCGAAAGACCAAATCTAAATGAGGAGGTTAGGTGAGTGAGGTATACGACCGTTGTAAAATACTACAATCTTAATGGTCATATAGATGACAAATACAAAAATGCAATCGGTCGAACAAAACAAAGTTTCGGTCGACCGGTTGTCACACTAACCAAGACACGTGTCAACAAGTTTCTGGGTCAATCGGTCGAGTTGATTTCTATCGGTTGACAAAACAAAACGGTCGAACAAAATGAATTAAGGGTTCAACCGGAAACTTCCAGTAAGTCCTGGACTTGGGAAGTTTTAAGAACCGGTCGGCCGTTAAAAGTGTTTCGGTCAAACGTTTGGGAAACAAAAAGAGTGTATGTGAAAACCAGTCGAACCAAATGGTTCTACCGGTCGACCGCACTAGTACAAAAAAGCCCATGTACGTTGGATATACAGGGGGTATGGACGTCGGATTTTGTGTCCAAGTACCCAATGTATATTTCCCCGTCATCTATTCCCTATTGTATAGACGTCGGCTATATACGACTGACGTCTATTATAGGGTTACTTAACCCAAAAATACATTACACCATATATCGGGCATTCAACCCTCACATTAATCAAGCCCAAGTTGCCACAAGTGCCAATCTTTTGACAAATAACCACGAACATCAATCCCAACATGCCCAGGTGCCTAATTCCTTCGCCTTCAGCAGTAAATGAGTGGTGGAGTACATCAACCACACCAACAAAATGAATTCTCCGATGTGGGACTAAACTGTTACGCCCTATAGACGTCGGATGTATAGCGTGGCCGACGTCTATAAATTGTGTTGTATGTATAGACGTCAATCACCTTATATATCCGACGTCTATACGTTGAAATAACAATAATAATAATAATAAATTACGTCTTATAGACGTCGGTTACCCTATACAACCGACGTCTATACATGGGTAAATAGTAAAAAAATATTGCAACAATCTTAAGCCCAAGTTGCCAATGTTTGGACCGTTGAATATATATATATATATATATATATATATATATATATATATATATATCACTTGCATTTTGTAGTCTGGTATTCAACTCACATTTAGAAGTAAATGAGTGGTGGAGTACATCAACTCCACAAACAAAAAAAATTCTCCAATGTGGTACTAAACTTCAACACAAATGACGATAAACACACATATGGTCATAATTCACATTACTTTCTACGAAGTACAAAATTGAATAAATTCTTCTACAAAATAAATTCACATAAATTCTTATAGGAAAAAATCACAAAAATAAACAAAAATATTTTTCTTATTTCAAGAGGTATAGACGTCAAATGTACTACAAAAACCGACGTTTATACAAACCTATAGACGTCGGATGTTTGAATATCCGACGTCTATAGGTATAGACGTCAGATGTTTTGATATCCGACATCTATTTGGTGACATCAATTGTGCATTTTGCACTAGTACCGGTTGACCCAGAAAACCTGTTCTAAGGGATTTTCTATGTTTCGACAATTTCCTATTGAAGTCAAATTAATATGAACGTAATTATAAGACTTCTATAGGTTTCCTACAGGTCAAGAAATGCAATCTATCAGAGATTTCAAGTGTCAAGTTACATTATAACCTAAGTACAAGAAATATAAACCTATTTAATCTTCATTCTTGATTTCTTGTCTTGATTCAACTTGATTCCTGAAAATCTTAGGAATACAATATATGCATGCAATGATTTTAATGGAATACATGTGTTTGTTGATATGTTAGTTAATCATCAAAACGGATTAGCAATTATTAGCCAAAAAGACAAGTTAGTCTCAGACCAGGTACCTTTTTTCCTGATGCAACCATTATTGATTGTGTGCCCCTAGTTGTAAAGTAACCACAATTTCCTCACTACTCTTCGATCCACAAAACTTGTTTCCCATGAATGGTTCTCATCATCCTCATGGTTGAGTACTTGACTCGCCCCCCTATTGCACACAGGGATATATTTGGAGATTCTGCCTCATGACCAACTGGAGGACTCTCCTCTTCCTTTTCTAACTCTTCAAAACTACACGACAAACATTCTACTGGGGTCCACTTGTGATTTCTATGCCACTTGTCATCACAATAGTAACACAAACCCTTCTTTCTTTCATCATGTTGAGCTAAGGTCAACCTCCTAGTAGGAGGTAACCCTTCTTTTCAATTGTCTAGGGATGGGAGCCCTGGTCATGGTATTAACTCCCCCATGTATAGGGAGGGGAAGTGTTGGTCTTAGATATCTCGCGGTTTCAGGTCTTTATTTTGTGTATCCATGTATGTTTTTATCGCGAGTGTCTTGTATTGTTTTCTATAATATTGTAACTCATTCGGTCGTCGCGGATGACTCTGATCGCGACTTTCGCATGGCTTCCCCAGCATACCCGCGAGATCGGGGGCATTACAACCCAAATGCAAGTCTCGTCTGATACTCATTTCCACTAAATCACCTTTTAATTTGTGATTATCTTTGCTTTTTTTGGTGTCAATATAGTATTCACCAAACTGTCACATATATTCCGCTCAGTGTGCATCACATCGACATTGTACCAAACTAAAAGATCTTTCAGTACGGTAGCTAGAAAAAGATACTTCTCCTAGTCCAGTTATTGCCAACACCCGGAGTACAAATTTGCAAATATTTAAGAACATTTTCCCCTGATTTGTATTCTGGTAGACCTCTGTGTTCCTCTTTGCCATCAAATGCTTTTTTATTTCTCCTCCAACAGTGATCTTCATCTAGCCACCAACAGTGACCTAAATAAACATTCTTGCCACTACTCTTTAGAAAAATGGAATGAGTATCTTCCATACAGCAAGGACATGCTATACCACTCAAATTAGCATACGCAGGAAAGTCATTTATTGTCCACAACAAGGCAACTCGCAGCGTGAAACATGACTTACTATAAGCATAATAAGTATCTAAACCCTCTTCCCAAAGTTCCTTCAGCTCTTCGATAAGTGGTTGCGAACAAATATCTAGCTTGTTGCAAGGATGATCGAAGATGATTAGCGACATCATGAAAAATTGGTGTTCATGCTCATCCACGACGAGAGATTATAAGGCACGGGCATTATGGGCCAAATACTATGTTGCATTTGACTGAATGATTGAAACCCATTTGACGCCAAACCTAACCTCACATTTCTTATTTCTGAAGCAAAAAATGGATGTTTTTTGTCTAACTCGGCCCAACATTCGGAATAAGCCAAATGACGCAATTTTCTATTTTTTTGTCATTGCTCTGCATGTCATCTCATCGACTTGGCAATATCAGCAGTGAGATATAACATGTGGAGTCTTAGCTTTAATGGGAAGTACCAAACAAGTGCCACCGGAATTCTTTTGCTTTTTCGGGCTCCAGAGTTTTCAGTTTCTACTTCATTTTCCCCTGCACGACTACCCAACGAGATTCCCCGCACATAGAACATCAATCATCATTCTCATTTTCTTTTCAGTACAACATGCAATGATTCCTACAAACATGGATATTTTCATAATGAAATCCCAAGTCTGCAAGCAACTTTTTCATCTCATATGTATCCTTTGGCAAACAAGCTCCCTCTGGAAATAATTCTACTTGACATGCTAACCATTTATCAAACGGTGTGTGTGTCCATCTACTTGTGTTATTCATGTGAAATGCTTTGATGATGAATGATAATCTCATCAATTATGGTTTGCACCCGGGATACAATGGTTGATCTCTATCCTTCATGTGGGGAAGAAACTTTTAAGCATAATTTGTAATCCCAGGTCTCGACAAATTGGTTCTGACGTTACCACATTCGACCACATCGTGTATCATGCTCTCTATGTCGTTTGTGTTATCCTCTTCTGACTCAATCTCTGTTGGTTATGTTTTAATTGTCATAACGACTTGTACACTTGAACTGACAATACTTTCCCTATGAAAAATTCACTGCTTGTAATTACCGGCAAAATCATTTATGATGATATCATCGACGTCGTCGTCTCTAGTCGCCCACTTATTGTTACAACACTTCTTGCATGGGCATAAGATTTTATTTCCATCACGAGCGTATTGGTTGTGAGGACCAAATGCGAGATGCAGGAATGACTTCAAATTATCTGTGAATTTCTGAGTAATTCTCTTCTCATACATCCAACTTCTGTCTAAACTCATAATTCTATTCATTTAAAACAAAACATGTTAAAAATAACACATTAATCATAACCAAATCAATATAAAATATTCAACCTCTACCATCATCAAATCGATGGTTTCAAAAATTATCACATCTAACTTATCTAAATCAATTCAAGTAAACTCAATATTTGTGCTATCAAATAAACCAAATTAAAACTTAATATAATTATCACATCCAACTTATCTAAATCAATTCAAGTAAACTCAATATTTGTGCTATCAAATAAACCAAATTAAAACTTAATATAATTATCACATCCAACTTATCCAAATCAATTCAAATAAACCAATATTTGTGCTATCAAATAAACTAAATTCAAACTTAATCTAATTATCACATCCAACTTATCAAAATCATTCAAATAAACTTAATCTAACTAAATCAATTATCCAACACAATCGAGCTAACTCAATCACACAAGCGCATTCAATCCAAATCAATATAACTAAACCGTAAATCTAAAATAACTATTTATTATAAATTTGGCAACATCACCCCTATATTTTCACAAATTGAATTTTTGGAAATCCTGCATTGACAAGGAAAAACACATTTGCATTCATATCATGCATTCATAAGCACCTCCAACTAATCCAAATTCCAAAATCTAATATTAACTTTTAAATCCAAAAAACAATTTGAAATCCAAAGTAGAATCCTAAATCCTAAATCTAATACACCAACCCCAACCTTCAATTCTGTTATCTTGTAACAAATCTTGTTTCCAACCAAGCGTACATGTCATCCTAAATTTTGAACTCCAAAGTACAATCCAAAATACAAACCAATATCATGAGGGGTTCGAGCCTTTCAGCTTTGACCGTTCACCCATCATGACACCTCAAAGTACCAATGAAGTTGGCACATTTTTGCAAATCTCTGGCCCGTAGGACTCGATGTTCTCATTTGATATTCCTTAACCAAATGATTATGAGAATATCATTGTTGATGTATATATCTTGTTTAGAAGAGAGAAAAAAAGAGTAATAAAAGACTCCACCAGTTAGCAATGATTGTTGTGGGCCCAAACCCTAGTGTATTTGGGTCACATTTGTTTGACGTATTTATCTCCCTTCTTAAGTATCTCACAGATTTTTGGGAATTCGGGGTTATATCCATCAACATGACCATGTAACTCTCAATGTGCTTGTTGAACGTTTAATTTAAAACCGCAAGTGCACGGCCGCGATGAAGCGGTGGCAAGTACGGGTCGTCCTCAGGGAGGTGAGCAGCCTCTTGTTTATTAGAAATCAAGTGGCAAAAATTGGGGGAGAAAGATTGATTATGCTACTCTACACTAAACTACGCTAAGAAGTATGAAATGCGAACGAAAGAAACAAACAATGAAATGACAACTAAGCTAAGGACAAAACAAGAATGCTGGAATACAGAAATGGGAAAACCCCTAAGGGGTGGAGTGAGTGCACACAAGAAAAGAGGTGGGTGTTGAACACATTCTTTAAGCACAAATAAATGTGGTGTTATCATGCATAGGAAGTGTCTAAATGTTGTGGCAAAACCTATCAATCTATTCACCAACTTAGTTGATTAACATTTACATATGCAAGATGTTTATTTCAGAATCTAAACAAGCATTAGAGGTGTCTAATCATTTTGGCAAAACTCATCAAGTTATAAATGCTATCCTAAACAAGCAAGCATACATTCATGTTTTATCAACACATTGGAAATAAAGCATTCAATCCATTCTCATTTGCATGTATGTACATCTACTCCACCCCCCAAAGGGGATGGAACTACTCACTAAACATTACACTAATTATTAAACTAAACAAAGAAAGCATATTAACTAAGCTAATAAAACTAATGAAATGAGATTAAGCAAAGCAAAACAAGAAACATAAAACAAACAACATAATAAAGAAAACTTGTATTAAAATGACTCACATTAAAAGTAGCATCCTCCTACTTTAGTGTGTGCTTCAAGGTCTCACTTCTAGTAGGAAGAATAGCCACTTAAAATATGGAGTGATTACAATGGAAGGTGAAGAGTTCTATTTATAGCCATGGAAAAAGGCAAACTGGGACAATCCCCGATGTGAGACTAAACAGATACCAAAAATAGCCTAAACATCTTCTAATACATGTGATGGAGAAATTTTAGCGGATTTGGGCCAAAATGGACCGCCAATTAGCGGTCTTGGACCGCCAATTGGCGGTCTATATGGTTCAGATCCTGCTCATTTTTGTTGTGGGCTTTTCTTGGTATATTTGCTGGTCTTGGATGCACTCACTTGGTTTGTTGGAGCTCCGACCCGAATCGAATTGCTAAAATACTCCCCATGATGGTGTGGAGTATTCTGTTTTGCTATTAGGTCCTTCTGTCTTACATTTAGGTCCTTCTCCCTTGCATCTGAGTCCCCAAATCTCACAATTCAGTCTTTTTTCCCAGCTTTTGGGTTCTTTTATGCTTCATCTCTTCAAACCTATTTATTCCTGAAAACTAAACATAAAACTCGTAACATAGCATTGTTTAGGTGAAAGATAATGCATATAAGATACAAATATAAGCATGAAATGATGTCAATCAAATACCCCCACACGTAACTTTTGCTAGTCCCGAGCAAAACAAAGAAAGGAAAAAGCAAACGAAAAACAAGAAATCCTAACTCACTTTCGTAGGAATCACGGTTGCACTTAGCACGTGCAACAAGCTGTTAAACCTCCTTGTCACCAAGGGGGAGGAGTGTTGTCTCCTGAGGGTTTTCAGCGGATATACCTACAAAATCCGAACAAGATTCATTAATCAATCTAGCTACACGACTCGTTGGACTTATTTTGTCGATCATGGGACGCGGTAATACTACAGGTCGACTCTATATACTACGTGGTAATACCACCCGTGTAACGGGAGTTCGGTCGGTGCATCCCAAGTCAGATGACTCGAAAGCACCAGGCACAAAGGCCCCTCAGACCTACTTTCCCGAGTGATAGGAGTCGTGCGAGAAGAGAGAACACCACTTATTCATTTATCTACATGGGAACCAAAACCCCTACACTTAAGTTTCACAAAAAGAGATTAAGGGCCCTTGACCACGACAAACTTCCTTATACTAAAAGACACGACTTATTTGACTCACTAGGTTCAGGGTGGACTTCTTCAAATGTTTGAGTGCTGAAACCCTATGATTACACGCCCCCCGAGGGAAAGCCGGGGTGCATCCTAACGACTCGATAAGACCTAAAGCCAGTACTAGAAATCCTAATGCATCAAGTTCAAGACAATTTTGGGAGCTTTCTTTTTACTTTGCCTCTCAACGGTTTTGCACATGCTAAACACTCGCAAAACCTAAAAAAAACATTTTCTTTCGCAAGCACATGAAGATTTTGAAAGAAATGTGAAAATTTTAAAGCATTAGGCAAGCAAAAGAAGACAAGTCACCCAAGGATCATGGCAAGCAGATATATCGATATTAAATATGGCACACTAACATGACCCTAACAATGCACACAAAAGAAAACAAAAATCAAAAGAAAAGAAAAGACTATGTACACACGTAAAACACCCCCCCACACCTACTTCATGCATTGTCCTCAATGAATGTGAACAAGATACTACATGGATATATGCACGAAAAAGGAAAGATCTCACCAACATGAAGTACAAAGGGACGTTCAGGGTCATGTTGATGGACACAAACCCAAATTCCCTCAAAACCTGTGAGAAGCTGAAGAAGGGAGATAAATACGTAAAGAAATTGGGGCCCAAGTACACAAGGGTTGGGGCCCACAACAATCAATGCTCGCTCATGGAGTCTTTTATTACACATTTTTTTCTCTTTTTTTCTTCTTTTTTTCGATTTTTTTTACATGATATGTACAGCAACAACGATATTCTCATAATCATTTGGTCAAGGAACATCAAATGAGAACATCAAGTCATGAGGACCAGAGACTTGCCGAGATGGGCAAACTCCACTGGTACTCTGAGGTGTCATGAGGGGTGAAAGGTCAAAGCTGAAAGGCTCAAACCCCTCATGATATTGGTTGGGTGTGGGCAACAAAGAATGAAGTTGTGTTGCCTCACTAGGGTTTAATTGCTCATCGAAGAAAACCCTCCAACCAATAGGCGGGTGCATCGGAATGAGTTCCTCAGGCTCATTCGATGGATGCAGCAGACTTGCATCACTAAGAATGGGGCTTCTCCCCAAATTATCCAACAAGGACCTCCCACCATCATTTAGATCATCAAGCATAAGCTCGGTCATAGGTGGGTCCTTGTTGAAGTCAATATGAAGCTCAAATGGCTCAATGGCCATGGGACATGAGGTAGAGACACCTTCTGGTATAGGCATATGATGAGGTGTCTCACTCTCACTAGTACTCTCAACTGAATCATGCAACGAACACTCCCTTTGGACATTCATGTTCGAGGCCAGCTCAATCTGTTGCATTGCGAAGACAGGCAATGAGTTTTCGCTGGGCCCACGAACATTCTCAACGGGTTGCATTGGGGTTAGGGGTGTTCGTTGATTTTGTGGTGCTTTCTCCAATTGGCGGATGAGATTTAGATTTAATGGTTCATCCATGGGTTCCTGTTGCCTACCATAGTTGAACACATGAAACTCGGCACTCATGTTACCGAATGAGAGCTTCATGAGACCATTTCTATAATTAATCAAGGCATTGGAGGTGGCTATAAATGGTCTACCCAAAATCAAAGGTATTTGAGAGTGGGTGTTCGCAACAGGATTGGTATCGAGGACAACAAAATCGACTGGAAATATAAAATCTCCAACTTTGATAAGCACGTCCTCGATAATCCCCATGGGAATACGAATGGATCTATCCGCCAATTGAAGGGTGATCTTAGTTGGTTTCAATTCTCCCAAGTTCAACTGTTGATATAGAGAATGGGAGGAGGTTGACCGCTGATCCTAAATCAAGCAAAACATTGCTCATTCTAGTGTCCCCTATCGTACACTGAATAGTAGGACACCCAAGATCCTTGTATTTTGTGTAGGTGGGATTGGACAAAAGTGAGCTGATATTTGCAGCCAAGAATGCTTTCTTAGGAACATTGGTCTTCCTCTTGGTTGTGTAGAGATCCTTCAACACTTTGGCATATTGAGGTATTTGTTGGATGACATCCAACAAGGTGATGTTAACTTTTACTTGCTTAAACACCTCTAATATCTTGTCCATGTTGTCACTCTGCTTTTTGGTTAACCTACTTGGATAGGGAGCTTTTGGCAGGTAGGTTTTCTGCGGTGCCTGAGAAGGAAGCCTTGGTGTATTACCCTCACCCTCAGCCTCTTCTTCACCACCATTCCCACTAAGGGGCTGCATAGATGGTGGTGGTTGTGGCAAGGAAATGTGATTGTCAACCTGTTTTCCATTCCTTAAGGTCACAATGGAATTGACATGGTGAACAGGTTCCTCCACATGGTTCACTTGCCTCCCCCGCGGTACCACATTTTCATTTTGCATGTGTTCTTGCTGGTACATGCGGGGGTTAGCCTCAGACTGGCTAGGCAAAGACCCTCTCTCTCTTTCATGTACAGACTGTGTCAATTGGCCCATCTGAAGCTCTAGAGATTGGATGGTCTGCTGATTTGAAGTGAGAACTTGACTTGTGGATGACATAAAAAAATTTCACAGAGTTCTCAAGTCCACGAGTCAAGTTCTCAAGCGAATTAAATCGGGTTTCAAAGTTGTTAGAATTTGGGAAACTTGGTGGATTGGTGCTTCGAACTTGGGGTTGCTGATATGAATGAGCATGCATGGGAGGTTGGTATGATTGGTTAGGTGGTCGAGAGGAGTTTGAAGGACCATCTGGGGCATTATTTTGGTTCCATGAAGAATTGGGGTGGTTCCTCCATCCAGGATTATAAGATGATGAGTATGGGTCATTCCTAGCTCTGTCATAGATGGCGTTGACATGTTCCATCTCAGAAGGAATGGACGCACACTTGCTTTCTACATGACTTATCCTACCACATGAATGACAGGGAACTCGACCAGATGTGGACATGTGAGGTGCAATTTGTTGGTTTAAGGCCGCCATGCGTGCCTCGGTGGCCGTAGTGGTATCGATAGCAAATGCGGTACCCGATCTAGTCGAGTTTGCATTCGCGATCCTCGCTCCTATACTAGATGATGCAGGTGGTTCCCTTACACTCTCCCATTGCATGGTTTTCTCAGCAAGGTCTTCTAGGAAAGCCCATGCCTCCCTTTCATCCTTTCCCAAGAACTCTCCTTGACACATGGACTCAAGGAGCGTTCTTGATGGGATGTGAAGACCTTCGTAAACAATCTGACAAAGGCGCCACAACTCGATGCCATGGTGAGGGCATGAGGATAGTAGCTCCTTGAACCTCTCTAAGTATGCATGGAATGGTTCGGTCTCATGTTGATAGAACGAATTGATTTCGTTCCACAATTTTTGAGTCTGATGATTTGGGAAGTACTTCTTGAGGAATGCAGATTGAAACTCATCCCAAGTCCTAAAGCCGTTCGCCTGGTTGCTGTACAACCACTTCTTGGCGTCATCCTTCAGCGCAAAGGGGACAAGCCTAAGATGGATGGAGTCTGTGCTAAGTTGTTGCAGCTTGAACATAGCACAGACCTCCTCAAATTCCCTGAGAAAGATATAGGGGTCACCTTTCCCAGTGAAGTGAGGGAGCATATAAATAAACTGAGGCTTAACCTCAAAATGGTTCCCATTAGCCTCTGGTAATACGATGCATGAGGGTAGAGCTGTACGGCTCGGGTAGCATCGATCACGTAGAGGTATGGGAGCGACAACTGGAAGCACAGGTCGAACAGGTTTGTCCAGCAACTGCTCCTCCTCACGGAAATTAGCAGCCATTGAACCCGGACTGCGTGCGACACGAGAGGAGGAAGGTGTCGAGAAATCGATGACCGAAGCCGGATTGACAACGCTCCTCGTCAAACGACCCCTCTCGTCTGGTGTCCACGAAAGCATAGACAAAGGTGCACGCACACAAACCAAAACCTTTTTTTCTTTTTCAAAGAATGTACGTAGAGGAGAAGACGGGGTAACACAGGAGAGAAAGAATGACTCAGGAGAGAAAGGAAGAAGTCCTTATGCTACGGCGGATGGGTACAGGTAGAAGCACACAAGCAAACAAGGCTCAAGCAATCCTAAGGTCGCTATAGGTCCTTACAGCTAGACGACGCCTACCTGCGAGGTCACACGGCCTCAACACGCCTCCCCTCCCTACGACGAGTACCACAAAACCCAACAAGTGAGCCAAGATCCGGGGATCTCGTCTCTCCTACTATCGACAAAGTGGGCAACGCCGATCAGGTCATGACGGTCGGGACCGGATCACTCTCCTAATGCGTCTGAATTCCTTAAGGCCAATGTCTACTTGATTTTAAAATTAGGCTCTTGATTAGTGTGGTTTTTGGGGCAAAGGAAAGGGTGATGAAATCCCCCACCTTATCTTTTATGGGACAACCCCTCCTTAGTAGCATTTTGGAGTCCTAATCTAGCAATCAACTCTCCAAACAAACGCTCAACTCACACTTGTTTCAATGCACTTCCTACTAACTAATGCATGTTCATACGAAATGCATGAATGAGAGTAGAAGGTGCGTACCTCACGCCAGCACTCAGCAACTGAAAATAAAGCTAAAATGAAAGACAATCTATATGCCTAAGTCACATACATGGTGCATGACCTAAACAACAAGAATGCTTAATCTTTTGCTTTGAGTTTTAGGGTCCAAGTTGCTTAAAGGAGGTTTGATTATGGATATGGGAACAAACTATAAGTCAAAACATGCCAAATCAAGTCCCAGATCACTACATCAATTATGTAAACACGCCACAGAAATAAGAGAGTAAAATGAGCTCACCAGACCGCCAATTGGCAGTCTCAGGCCGCTGATTGGCGGTCTGAAGTGCCCAGAATGCCTCCAAATTTCTCTAGGTGCTCCTCCTGCCGATGCCAAGTCTCCTGAAACAAAGAACAACTACAAAACACAAATTAAATCCACTCGAATCGTCCAAACAAGAGTCCAGACTGACACCTCCCCGGCAACGGCGCCAAAAACTTGTTGAACGTTTTATTTAAAACCGCAAGTGCACGGCCGCGATGAAGCGGTGGCAAGTACGGGTCGTCCTCAGGGAGGTGAGCAGCCTCTTGTTTATTAGAAATCAAGTGGCAAAAATTGGGGGAGAAAGATTGATTATGCTACTCTACACTAAACTACGCTAAGAAGTATGAAATGCGAACGAAAGAAACAAACAATGAAATGACAACTAAGCTAAGGACAAAACAAGAATGCTGGAATACAGAAATGGGAAAACCCCTAAGGGGTGGAGTGAGTGCACACAAGAAAAGAGGTGGGTGTTGAACACATTCTTTAAGCACAAATAAATGTGGTGTTATCATGCATAGGAAGTGTCTAAATGTTGTGGCAAAACCTATCAATCTATTCACCAACTTAGTTGATTAACATTTACATATGCAAGATGTTTATTTCAGAATCTAAACAAGCATTAGAGGTGTCTAATCATTTTGGCAAAACTCATCAAGTTATAAATTCTATCCTAAACAAGCAAGCATACATTCATGTTTTATCAACACATTGGAAATAAAGCATTCAATCCATTCTCATTTGCATGTATGTACATCTACTCCACCCCCCAAAGGGGATGGAACTACTCACTAAACATTACACTAATTATTAAACTAAACAAAGAAAGCATATTAACTAAGCTAATAAAACTAATGAAATGAGATTAAGCAAAGCAAAACAAGAAACATAAAACAAACAACATAATAAAGAAAACTTGTATTAAAATGACTCACATTAAAAGTAGCATCCTCCTACTTTAGTGTGTGCTTCAAGGTCTCACTTCTAGTAGGAAGAATAGCCACTTAAAATATGGAGTGATTACAATGGAAGGTGAAGAGTTCTATTTATAGCCATGGAAAAAGGCAAACTGGGACAATCCCCGATGTGAGACTAAACAGATACCAAAAATAGCCTAAACATCCTCTAATACATGTGATGGAGAAATTTAGCGGATTTGGGCCAAAATGGACCGCCAATTAGCGGTCTTGGACCGCCAATTGGCGGTCTATATGGTTCAGATCCTGCTCATTTTTGTTGTGGGCTTTTCTTGGTATATTTGCTGGTCTTGGATGCACTCACTTGGTTTGTTGGAGCTCCGACCCGAATCGAATTGCTAAAATACTCCCCATGATGGTGTGGAGTATTCTGTTTTGCTATTAGGTCCTTCTGTCTTACATTTAGGTCCTTCTCCCTTGCATCTGAGTCCCCAAATCTCACAATTCAGTCTTTTTTCCCAGCTTTTGGGTTCTTTTATGCTTCGTCTCTTCAAACCTATTTATTCCTAAAAACTAAACATAAAACTCGTAACATAGCATTGTTTAGGTGAAAGATAATGCATATAAGATACAAATATAAGCATGAAATGATGTCAATCAAATACCCCCACACGTAACTTTTGCTAGTCCCGAGCAAAACAAAGAAAGGAAAAAGCAAACGAAAAACAAGAAATCCTAACTCACTTTCGTAGGAATCACGGTTGCACTTAGCACGTGCAACAAGCTGTTAAACCTCCTTGTCACCAAGGGGGAGGAGTGTTGTCTCCTGAGGGTTTTCAGCGGATATACCTACAAAATCCGAACAAGATTCATTAATCAATCTAGCTACACGACTCGTTGGACTTATTTTGTCGATCATGGGACGCGGTAATACTACAGGTCGACTCTATATACTACGTGGTAATACCACCCGTGTAACGGGAGTTCGGTCGGTGCATCCCAAGTCAGATGACTCGAAAGCACCAGGCACAAAGGCCCCTCAGACCTACTTTCCCGAGTGATAGGAGTCGTGCGAGAAGAGAGAACACCACTTATTCATTTATCTACATGGGAACCAAAACCCCTACACTTAAGTTTCACAAAAAGAGATTAAGGGCCCTTGACCACGACAAACTTCCTTATACTAAAAGACACGACTTATTTGACTCACTAGGTTCAGGGTGGACTTCTTCAAATGTTTGAGTGCTGAAACCCTATGATTACACGCCCCCCGAGGGAAAGCCGGGGTGCATCCTAACGACTCGATAAGACCTAAAGCCAGTACTAGAAATCCTAATGCATCAAGTTCAAGACAATTTTGGGAGCTTTCTTTTTACTTTGCCTCTCAACGGTTTTGCACATGCTAAACACTCGCAAAACCTAAAAAAAACATTTTCTTTCGCAAGCACATGAAGATTTTGAAAGAAATGTGAAAATTTTAAAGCATTAGGCAAGCAAAAGAAGACAAGTCACCCAAGGATCATGGCAAGCAGATATATCGATATTAAATATGGCACACTAACATGACCCTAACAATGCACACAAAAGAAAACAAAAATCAAAAGAAAAGAAAAGACTATGTACACACGTAAAACACCCCCCCACACCTACTTCATGCATTGTCCTCAATGAATGTGAACAAGATACTACATGGATATATGCACGAAAAAGGAAAGATCTCACCAACATGAAGTACAAAGGGACGTTCAGGGTCATGTTGATGGACACAAACCCAAATTCCCTCAAAACCTGTGAGAAGCTGAAGAAGGGAGATAAATACGTAAAGAAATTGGGGCCCAAGTACACAAGGGTTGGGGCCCACAACAATCAATGCTCGCTCATGGAGTCTTTTATTACACATTTTTTTCTCTTTTTTTCTTCTTTTTTTCGATTTTTTTTACATGATATGTACAGCAACAACGATATTCTCATAATCATTTGGTCAAGGAACATCAAATGAGAACGTTCAAGTCATGAGGACCAGAGACTTGCCGAGATGGGCAAACTCCACTGGTACTCTGAGGTGTCATGAGAGGTGAAAGGTCAAAGCTGAAAGGCTCAAACCCCTCATGATATTGGTTGGGTGTGGGCAACAAAGAATGAAGTTGTGTTGCCTCACTAGGGTTTAATTGCTCATCGAAGAAAACCCTCCAACCAATAGGCGGGTGCATCGGAATGAGTTCCTCAGGCTCATTCGATGGATGCAGCAGACTTGCATCACTAAGAATGGGGCTTCTCCCCAAGTCATCCAACAAGGACCTCCCACCATCATTTAGATCATCAAGCATAAGCTCGGTCATAGGTGGGTCCTTGTTGAAGTCAATATGAAGCTCAAATGGCTCAATGGCCATGGGACATGAGGTAGAGACACCTTCTGGTATAGGCATATGATGAGGTGTCTCACTCTCACTAGTACTCTCAACTGAATCATGCAACGAACACTCCCTTTGGACATTCATGTTCGAGGCCAGCTCAATCTGTTGCATTGCGAAGACAGGCAATGAGTTTTCGCTGGGCCCACGAACATTCTCAACGGGTTGCATTGGGGTTAGGGGTGTTCGTTGATTTTGTGGTGCTTTCTCCAATTGGCGGATGAGATTTAGATTTAATGGTTCATCCATGGGTTCATGTTGCCTACCATAGTTGAACACATGAAACTCGGCACTCATGTTACCGAATGAGAGCTTCATGAGACCATTTCTATAATTAATCAAGGCATTGGAGGTGGCTATAAATGGTCTACCCAAAATCAAATGTATTTGAGAGTGGGTGTTCACAACAGGATTGGTATCGAGGACAACAAAATCGACTGGAAATATAAAATCTCCAACTTTGATAAGCACGTCCTCGATAATCCCCATGGGAATACGAATGGATCTATCCGCCAATTGAAGGGTAATCTTAGTTGGTTTCAATTCTCCCAAGTTCAACTGTTGATACAGAGAATGGGAGGAGGTTGACCGCTGATCCTAAATCAAGCAAAACATTGCTCATTCTAGTGTCCCCTATCGTACACTAAATAGTAGGACACCCAGGGTCCTTGTATTTTGTGTAGGTGGGATTGGACAAAAGTGAGCTGATATTTGCAGCCAAGAATGCTTTCTTAGGAACATTGGTCTTCCTCTTGGTTGTGTAGAAATCCTTCAACACTTTGGCATATTGAGGTATTTGTTGGATGACATCCAACAAGGTGATGTTAACTTTTACTTGCTTAAACACCTCTAATATCTTGTCCATGTTGTCACTCTGCTTTTTGGTTAACCTACTTGGATAGGGAGCTTTTGGCAGGTAGGTTTTCTACGGTGCCTGAGAAGGAAGCCTTGGTGTATTACCCTCACCCTCAGCCTCTTCTTCACCACCATTCCCACTAAGGGGCTGCATAGATGGTGGTGGTTGTGGCAAGGAAATGTGATTGTCAACCTATTTTCCATTCCTTAAGGTCACAATGGAATTGACATGGTGAACAGGTTCCTCCACATGGTTCACTTGCCTCCCCCGCGGTACCACATTTTCATTTTGCATGTGTTCTTGCTGGTACATGCGGGGGTTAGCCTCAGGCTGGCTAGGCAAAGACCCTCTCTCTCTTTCATGTACAGACTGTGTCAATTGGCCCATCTGAAGCTCTAGAGATTGGATGGTCTGCTGATTTGAAGTGAGAACTTGACTTGTGGATGACATAAAATTTTTCACAGAGTTCTCAAGTCCACGAGTCAAGTTCTCAAGCGAATTAAATCAGGTTTCAAAGTTGTTAGAATTTGGGAAACTTGGTGGATTGGTGCTTCGAACTTGGGGTTGCTGATATGAATGAGCATGCATGGGAGGTTGGTATGATTGGTTAGGTGGTCGAGAGGGATTTGAAGGACCATCCGGGGCATTATTTTGGTTCCATGAAGAATTGGGGTGGTTCCTCCATCCAGGATTATAAGATGATGAGTATGGGTCATTCCTAGCTCTGTCATAGATGGCGTTGACATGTTCCATCTCAGAAGGAAGGGACGCACACTTGCTTTCTACATGACTTATCCTACCACATGAATGACAGGGAACTCGACCAGATGTGGACATGTGAGGTGCAATTTGTTGGTTTAAGGCCGCCATGCGTGCCTCGGTGGCCGTAGTGGTATCGATAGCAAATGCGGTACCCGATCTAGTCGAGTTTGCATTCGCGATCCTCGCTCCTATACTAGATGATGCAGGTGGTTCCCTTACACTCTCCCATTGCATGGTTTCCTCAGCAAGGTCTTCTAGGAAAGCCCATGCCTCCCTTTCATCCTTTCCCAAGAACTCTCCTTGACACATGGACTCAAGGAGCGTTCTTGACGGGATGTGAAGACCTTCGTAAACAATCTGACAAAGGCGCCACAACTCGATGCCATGGTGAGGGCATGAGGATAGTAGCTCCTTGAACCTCTCTAAGTATGCATGGAATGGTTCGGTCTCATGTTGATAGAACGAATTGATTTCGTTCCTCAATTTTTGAGTCTGATGATTTGGGAAGTACTTCTTGAGAAATGCAGATTGAAACTCATCCCAAGTCCTAAAGCCATTCGCCTGGTTGTTATACAACCACTTCTTGGCGTCATCCTTCAGCGCAAAGGGGACAAGCCTAAGATGGATGGAGTCTGTGCTAAGTTGTTGCAGCTTGAACATAGCACAGACCTCCTCAAATTCCCTGAGAAAGATATAGGGGTCACCTTTCCCAGTGAAGTGAGGGAGCATATAAATAAACTGAGGCTTAACCTCAAAATGGTTCCCATTAGCCTCTGGTAATACGATGCATGAGGGTAGAGCTGTACGGCTCGGGTAGCATCGATCACGTAGAGGTATGGGAGCGACAACTGGAAGCACAGGTCGAACAGGTTTGTCCAGCAACTGCTCCTCCTCACGGAAATTAGCAGCCATTGAACCCGGACTGCGTGCGACACGAGAGGAGGAAGGTGTCGAGAAATCGATGACCGAAGCCGGATTGACAACGCTCCTCGTCAAACGACCCCTCTCGTCTGGTGTCCACGAAAGCATAGACAAAGGTGCACGCACACAAACCAAAACCTTTTTTTTCTTTTTCAAAGAATGTGCGTAGAGGAGAAGACGGGGTAACACAGGAGAGAAAGAATGACTCAGGAGAGAAAGGAAGAAGTCCTTATGCTACGGCGGATGGGTACAGGTAGAAGCACACAAGCAAACAAGGCTCAAGCAATCCTAAGGTCGCTATAGGTCCTTACAGCTAGACGACGCCTACCTGCGAGGTCACACGGCCTCAACACGCCTCCCCTCCCTACGACGAGTACCACAAAACCCAACAAGTGAGCCAAGATCTGGGGATCTCGTCTCTCCTACTATCGACAAAGTGGGCAACGCCGATCAGGTCATGACGGTCGGGACCGGATCACTCTCCTAATGCGTCTGAATTCCTTAAGGCCAATGTCTACTTGATTTTAAAATTAGGCTCTTGATTAGTGTGGTTTTTGGGGCAAAGGAAAGGGTGATGAAATCCCCCACCTTATCTTTTATGGGACAGCCCCTCCTTAGTAGCATTTTGGAGTCCTAATCTAGCAATCAACTCTCCAAACAAACGCTCAACTCACACTTGTTTCAATGCACTTCCTACTAACTAATGCATGTTCATACGAAATGCATGAATGAGAGTAGAAGGTGCGTACCTCACGCCAGCACTCAGCAACTGAAAATAAAGCTAAAATGAAAGACAATCTATATGCCTAAGTCACATACATGGTGCATGACCTAAACAACAAGAATGCTTAATCTTTTGCTTTGAGTTTTAGGGTCCAAGTTGCTTAAAGGAGGTTTGATTATGGATATGGGAACAAACTATAAGTCAAAACATGCCAAATCAAGTCCCAGGTCACTACATCAATTATGTAAACACGCCACAGAAATAAGAGAGTAAAATGAGCTCACCAGACCGCCAATTGGCAGTCTCAGGCCGCTGATTGGCGGTCTGAAGTGCCCAGAATGCCTCCAAATTTCTCTAGGTGCTCCTCCTGCCGATGCCAAGTCGCCTGAAACAAAGAACAACTACAAAACACAAATTAAATCCACTCGAATCGTCCAAACAAGAGTCCAGACTGACACCTCCCCGGCAACGGCGCCAAAAACTTGTTGAACGTTTTATTTAAAACCGCAAGTGCACGGCCGCGATGAAGCGGTGGCAAGTACGGGTCGTCCTCAGGGAGGTGAGCAACCTTGTTTATTAGAAATCAAGTGGCAAAAATTGGGGGAGAAAGATTGATTATGCTACTCTACACTAAACTACGCTAAGAAGTATGAAATGCGAACGAAAGAAACAAACAATGAAATGACAACTAAGCTAAGGACAAAACAAGAATGCTGGAATACAGAAATGGGAAAACCCCTAAGGGGTGGAGTGAGTGCACACAAGAAAAGAGGTGGGTGTTGAACACATTCTTTAAGCACAAATAAATGTGGTGTTATCATGCATAGGAAGTGTCTAAATGTTGTGGCAAAACCTATCAATCTATTCACCAACTTAGTTGATTAACATTTACATATGCAAGATGTTTATTTCAGAATCTAAACAAGCATTAGAGGTGTCTAATCATTTTGGCAAAACTCATCAAGTTATAAATTCTATCCTAAACAAGCAAGCATACATTCATGTTTTATCAACACATTGGAAATAAAGCATTCAATCCATTCTCATTTGCATGTATGTACATCTACTCCACCCCCCAAAGGGGATGGAACTACTCACTAAACATTACACTAATTATTAAACTAAACAAAGAAAGCATATTAACTAAGCTAATAAAACTAATGAAATGAGATTAAGCAAAGCAAAACAAGAAACATAAAACAAACAACATAATAAAGAAAACTTGTATTAAAATGACTCACATTAAAAGTAGCATCCTCCTACTTTAGTGTGTGCTTCAAGGTCTCACTTCTAGTAGGAAGAATAGCCACTTAAAATATGGAGTGATTACAATGGAAGGTGAAGAGTTCTATTTATAGCCATGGAAAAAGGCAAACTGGGACAATCCCCGATGTGAGACTAAACAGATACCAAAAATAGCCTAAACATCTTCTAATACATGTGATGGAGAAATTTTAGCGGATTTGGGCCAAAATGGACCGCCAATTAGCGGTCTTGGACCGCCAATTGGCGGTCTATATGGTTCAGATCCTGCTCATTTTTGTTGTGGGCTTTTCTTGGTATATTTGCTGGTCTTGGATGCACTCACTTGGTTTGTTGGAGCTCCGACCCGAATCGAATTGCTAAAATACTCCCCATGATGGTGTGGAGTATTCTGTTTTGCTATTAGGTCCTTCTGTCTTACATTTAGGTCCTTCTCCCTTGCATCTGAGTCCCCAAATCTCACAATTCAGTCTTTTTTCCCAGCTTTTGGGTTCTTTTATGCTTCATCTCTTCAAACCTATTTATTCCTGAAAACTAAACATAAAACTCGTAACATAGCATTGTTTAGGTGAAAGATAATGGATATAAGATACAAATATAAGCATGAAATGATGTCAATCAATGTGCTTCACGTTGGTGAGATCTTTTCTTTCTCATGCATAAATCCATGTAGTTTCATACTCACAGTCATTGAGGACAATGCATGAAGTAAGTGTGAGGGGGTGCTTTACATTTGTATATATGTGGAGTCGAGAATTTTTCGTTTTCTTTTGTTTGTGTTGTTATGGTCATGTTAGTGTGCTGCATTTAATATCGATATATCTGCTTGTCATGATCCTTGGATGACTTGTCTTCTTTTGCGTGCCTTGTGTTTTAAATTTTTCACATTTCTTTCAAAATCTTCCTGTGTTTGCGAAAGAAAATGTTTTGTGAGTTTTGCATGTGTTTAGCATGTGCAAAACCATTGAGAGGCAAAGTAAAAAGGAAAACTCACAAAATTCTCTTAAACATGATGCATTAGGAAATCTAGTATACCGGCTTTAGGTCTTATCGAATCGTAAGGATGCACCCCGGTTTTCCCTCGAGGGGAGAGTAATCATAGGGTTTCAGTACTTAAACAACTAAAGAAGTCCACACTGAACCTAGTAAGTCAATAATTCGTGTCTGTTAATATAAGGAAGTTTGTTGTAGTTAAGGACCCTTTAAATCTTGTTGTGAGACATTAAGTGTAGGGGTTTTGGTTCATGTGTAGATAAGAAATAAGTGAGTAGGTGTCCTCTTTCCTCGCACGGCTCCTATCACTTGGGAAATTAGGTCTGAAGGGACTTTGTGCCTGGTGCTTTCGAGACATCTGACTTGGGATGCACCGACCGAACTCCTATTACACGGGTGGTAGGGATTGCCCTATGTGGAGATGTGGGGAAAGGTGTACGTGATAGTGTAAGTCCTCATGGGGAATGATGCACGAAACCTGACTTTGAGAGAATTACACTCCATCAAGTAAAAAACAAAAGAAAAAAATTGTAATGCAAATAAGAACCTTAATGGACTTTACACTTTGTATCACTTGAGGATGTTAAAGTTTTCTATGTCTTTCACTTAAGTCCTTAATTAACTTTCACGAATGACTCATTAGGCTAGGTGTGTGGACTAATTAGATCTATAGAGGCGGCCCGTAGAATTACTATATCCAATGATCTACAAAAATGAGTCCACCGAGTAGAGTGTTAGATTGAACAATGCATCTATGTTCAGATTTTGTGGGTATATCCACTAAAAACTCTCAGGAGACCACTCCTCCTCCTTGGCGACAATGAGGTTTAACGGCTTGTTGCACGTGCTAAGTGCAACCGTGATTCCTAAGAAAGTGAGTTAGGATTTTCCTGTTTTTCGTAAACTTTTTCATTTTTCTTTTTCTTTGTTTTGCTCGGGACTAGCAAAAGTTATGTGCGAGGGTATTTGATTGAATCATTTTAAGCATTCATGTGTCTTATATCCATTATCTTGAACTTAAATAATGCTACGTAACGAGTTTTATGTTCAAGTTTCAGGAATAATAGAGTTGAGAACAAGAGACTAAAGAAAAGGACATAAAAGAAAGAAAAAAGACTAAGTTGCAAGACTTATGGACTGAGGTGCAAGAAAGAATGACCCGAATGTAAAGCCAAAAGGACTAATGAGGAAATCAAGAAGCTCCACACTTTTATGAGGAGTATTTTGGCAATTAGATTCGGGCCCAAACATCAACCAAATTGGGTTCATCAAACATCAAGAAATCAAGCCAGAAACAAACCACCGAAATCCAGACTCAATCCAAGCAATCTGGACCGCCAATTGACGGTCCAAATTTGTCCAAATGTTCCATGGTTGAGTCGGGTCATGTATTATGTTGTTTTATGTCCATTTATAGTATACTTTTAGTCTCATATCGAGGGTTGTCTCTACCAAATTGTATTCCTTCTCCTTTGTATTCACTCATTTCTTGGTGGCATTCTCTCTACTTGGTGTAAGCCTAGGAGAAAAAACTCAAGGTGGGGAAGAATGCTACTAGTAATATGAGTCATTTAATAAAATAATTTTTCAATGTTTTGTTCTCTTGTTGTTTCTTTTTATGCATGCTTAGCTTAGTCTTATATTTTTTATCTTAGGCTAAATTAGTTATAATGTCTCCTTTCTTCTTTAGTTTAATTGGTAGAATAATGTGTAGTGAGTAGATCCATCTCCTTTGGGGGTGGAGATGATGTTCATATATATTGTCAAGTTTGGATGTTTGATGAATTTTTGATTGTGTAGACTTGCATGTTTTGTATGTTCATTGGGGTATTTTAATCATCTACATGTTGGGGGATTTCGATGAGTTTTGTCATAAGATTTAGACACTTCCCATGTTTAGTTTTCTCATGTTTATTGACTGAAAATTTCCGTTGAATATGCTACATGTTAGTTATGTGTTTGTATTTGCGTTTGCTTGCTTGAAGAAACTTTGTTTTGATGGGTTTTGTCATAACATTTAGATAGCTCCCATGCTTATTTTTGTTCTTCACATAAGTTTGTGGTTTTTGATGAATCTTGCCATATCTTTAGACACTTCTCATGCTGAGCCTAATTTTATGTTAATCAAGTAGTAATTGTCGATACATTGTGTGAATGGATTAATAAGTTTTGCCACATATTTAGATACTTCCTATGCATGACACACACACACACACATACATGCTTACATGCATCATTCATCACTTATTTCACTTCATATGTGCACACACTCCACCCCTTAGGGTTTCTCTTTCTGATTTCCAATCTTTCGTGCTTTTTTCGCATTTCGTACTTATTAGTTTAGTGTAGTTTAGCTTTAGCGTAATCTACAACTCTTCTGCCCTTTTTTGCCATCTGATTTCGGTCATACCAGAGGCTGCTCACCTTCCTACAGACGACTCGTACTTGTTCCGTCTTCATCGACAGTTGTGCACTTGCAGTCTAAATTTAAAACGAACAAACATTTGGTCCCTTGTGAAACTGGTCTTCTTCCTGGTAAGCATTGGGGGTGAGAGTCTCTAAAGCTTCAAGTCTGCTAGAGATGGTGAGTAGATCCACAATAAACTAACGCGAAAGGTTGTCTATCTTTTGATCCATTCTGTCGATCCTTCTGCTTTGGGTTGCCATCAACTTTAGGATCTCCCTATTTTGGATCACGAGCTTCTTGATCTCACTTGACAGATATTGCTTCAGATTCGATCCACTGCTCAATTCGCTACCTTGCTCCGCCATTCTGCTGGTCACAGATGACTCTGATACCAATCTGATAGCATTCCGACAAGGAATCCGATCGATTCCGTCAACTACACCACTGACAGTGGCAGATTTGTATTAGGTCAACAACTTGACCTTAATTGTAGGCAAAACTGATGGATTCGAACTCCAAGATTCTCCAATGGAAGGATCCAAGGTCCTCCAGCTCCGGTAGCACATAATTTTGGGGCAAAATAATGGGCACCCTTATCCTCTTTTCATTTTCTATTTCTATGGGGAAAAACCCTCTCCAACGAAGAGAGGATGAAAAAGTATCATCTTAATCTAATTACACTTAATCCTGAGCTAATGACGCTCACAATTTGGTTAATCGTCCATACAAGAAATTAACAGAAAATGCAACTAAAATTGCAGTAAAATAACGAGGGTTGACGGAAGGGAAAGGTAAACAATGATGGGTCATCAGGAATCGTGTTCAATAATCGGGTCTCGCCTCCACCCGTGATAACACCCGCTCGATCGATTTTAACGCTCGCAACCTCCACCGTTGGATCTAACCAATATCTCTCCAATCACCCAAAATACATCACCCACCTGTAGGGCCACCTAACGGCCAAGCAATTAACATCCTTCACTAACAACAGTGTCAGGACATCCTCCTGCCGTTAGATGTGGAATGGATCAAGCCCATCATTGGTCCACCGAGATTTGGAATTTTAGTGTTTTGTAAATCAAACGCCTTCCCAATTGTAGAAGTCCTGCAAACATAACATAGTTAGTTTGTTTTGGAAGTTTATTAAATTTATTTTAATTAAAACTCAAGACATGATCCGCTTTATTGCACCACAATTGGTCGCTCGAATCATTGTCATGTTGGTTTTTAATTAGATGATCTCGTATTCCTATCAGATTTTTTAGCCATACATTTAGTGAAGAATTCGCCATTTTAAAGTGATAGGTAATTGCACAATAGCATGATATATATTGATGCTTTTTACCATAAAATATCTTCCTAACTCAATTTATTTTATTAACATAACAACCATTTTCAAGTAAAAAGTTAATTAGATTACAGAACATGGTAAATGTGATTTTTTTGTGGTGAACACGATGACTTATGTTTTCTGTATGATAATGTCGTTGTGCTATCAAATTACATCATCTTTTTTCTTGTTCCATTATCCGTAAGTAACACAACAATGCTAATCAACCATAAAACTTCATTTTAAGATCAATTTTGCATAAACATGATTCCTAATCATAATAAATCTAAGGTAAAGGGTTTAGCAATTTGCTGATCCTATTGTATGCAGTATACGCAAAGATATAATGAATAAACATTATCTGCTTTTCGATCTTAAGGGTTCAAGTATTATAAAATGATAGAGTAGGAATTATCATTGTTTGCCAGGTTCATCTTCTGCGATATTATGGCCGCCACCATGACTAGTACTTTTATAAAAAGAATAAAATGGTGAACAACACAAGAACATTAACACGATGGTAAGTCAAGATTTACATTGTAATGAATGTAACAATCTATAGTATTATATAATTGGTTCAGTGTAAATTCAGTTTTTTTCCTAGTCCCTAATTTAAATCATGGTCATTCAATTACTAAAAAATCCAATCTCAACCCTTCAATTACAAAGTACAACTTTCCTAGTCCCTTCAACACATTTGAACCGTTCAATTAATAAACCACCCTATCCATCAATCCCAACCCTTCTTTTTCCCCAAAACTCTTTCAAACCTTAACACAAATTCACACAACCTTCCCCACAGGACTCCTCTCTTCGAAACCCAAACGTCCATTCCGGTTGTCCAATTGTAGGCAACCGGCGATGACAACACCTTCCACGTCTTTGACGAAGCATCGCATCTCATCCACTCGATATATATCCTTCCTAGGGTTGACACCACCGTCCAAAACTCCATCCTTTCAAAGTCTTCTTCTTCCTTACGACGTCTTTCAGCGTCATACTACATGCTTAGATGTTTGTCGGTACCCTTCTTCTTCTTCTTCTTCTTCTTCTTCTTCGTCGGTACTTTTTCCACTTTGTTTTCGTAATGTTTAACATAAAAACATATATACTCTTAGGTTTAGATTTTTTTCGTTCACTTAGTGTTTTAGGTTGCTTTAGTTTTTTGGGGTCTTTATTTTCCATCTAAATTTCATAAAATAATGGGTTCCTATTTATTTTGATTGCAGGTTTGAACTTTGAAGTTGTGGTTTATGCATTTGTTATCTACATCATTTGGTTTTTCACATAAAAAATTACAATTTCACATACAAATGCTTTCAGGTTCTTTTTTTTCTGGAATTTTTGAGAAAAAATGGTTTCAATTTTGTGATATTCGTATTCTCTATTTTTCTGGAGTTTGAAAAAAAATGATTTCTCTTTCTATATGTCTGGACTAAAACATGTTTTATAGTTTTAGTATATGCAGATGCATGCATTACAATGTTTTTAAATTATGTTAGAATTAGCGGTTGAAAATCGATTTCCCTGAAAAAATATTGAAACTTAACTTTTCCCTTTTAGAGATTTCAGATTCCGGAAAACATATCTAGAACTTCATTTTTATCCCCTTTTTAATGGCGTTAGCTTTCCGAAATCTGAAACATTCAAGTTGGTCAAATTCCACTACATAACCAGCATATTCTCATGCATGGGGTATAATAATAATGTGTGTAATTTAGCACTGAAATTTGCATAACAAATTTGTCACTGGATGCCACTTTCCAGTTACTAGGTTGGGACGATCCCTTCAACCGCTTGGTGCGATTCATATAATTTGCCCACATTCCTACAATGAATGTTATCTGTGAAAATCCACAAGTTGGGATCAACTTCAATTATTTGATGAAGCTTGAGAGTGACACAAAAGGCAAATCCATTAAACAATTAGACCTTTTAGAAATAAATATTTACACTTAATATACTACCATCTTTACTAAACAACACCAAGTTAAATACTTCTCCAACCTCAAGACCTATACTTGGCAGTTTGCGACCTTCTGGTTTTTCTCTAACTGCATTGTATGTTTTTTATTGATAAGATTCTCATATGGTGTGGGTACGCAAAAATTTCCATAACAAAGAAGATAAATGCTTAAAAGATGAGCAAATCTAAGAGAACAATAATCATATTAAAACACATTATGCTTAGAGATCTTTGTTGATCTATTAGAAAGTTTTCATACGACAGAGTAATTTAATTTTTCCAAATGATTACACCTCATTATGACACAAGCAAAATGTGTAGCTAAATGGCTTAAGACCATCATTTTGGGATGCCAACCTGTTCAAATGGTTCATTATTCAACTATGGGAATGCATTACTTATGAAAGCTAAAAATTGTTTGCTTATCAGATTCTCATAGAATTGTAACCGGTCAGAATATTGAGATTTATGCACCATGTCATGATTAAACTGCTATTTAAACTCATGGAAGTTGTGATTTTTGTTTTACCCTAAAACTGCACCACTTCAACATCCAATCAAGATCTCACACCTTTTGTACCGTAATGACAAAATCACATTGATGCCAAGTATCATGGTCTTTTTTACTGTAAACTGCACATTATTGCCTTGAATCTGTACTCGACAAGAAATGTTGTTGAAAATGATAAAAATGATAGGTCGTTATTTGTTTAGAATACAGGAAATTGTTAGGTTATGCTCTTCTTTTCAGTTTTGTGCATTCAATGACAAATTTGTTATGCAAATTCCTCTACATAACCAGTATATTTTCATGCATGTTTTACTCTTCCATGTTTTCCGTCTTTTTTACTCTTCCATGTGTTTCTGTCTTTTTCTGATATTGTATTCTCTATTTTTCTGGAATTTTCGAGAAAAAAATGGCTTTCAATTTTAAAGTATTTGTATTCTCTGTTTTCCTGGAGTCTGCAACAACAAAAATGTTTTTGATTTCTCTTTCTATGTCTTGACTAAAATATGTGTTACAGTTTTAGCAGATGTAGATGGCTGCATTACAATATTTTTAAATTAGGTTAGAATTAGCAGTTAAAAATCGATTTCCCTGGAAAAAATTGAAACTTAACTCTTCCCTTTTAGATATTTCAGATTTTGGAAAAACATATCTACAACTTAATTTTTATCCCCATTCTAATGGCGCTAGCTTGCCCAAATTTCAAACATTCAAGTTTGTCATATTCTCATGCATGGGGTAAAATAATGTGTTCCTATTGATTTTGATTACAGGTTTGAAGTTGTGGTTTATGCATTTGTGGCTCAACATCATGCCTGAAAATTTTAAGCATCAAAGTTTCGTTCGGTTTCTTAATGGTACGAGAAACTCTCTGTAAATATAAGCTTTGTTCTGTTCTTCCATTTATATTGCATTTAATTTAGACTTTTTGTTTTCTGGTGTGAAAATCGTATCATGTAGTAAATGATGCTTTTGGTTGTGGGGATTTGCTATATTTGTTCTAGCTATTTTGGTTCATCATCTCATCAATTGCACTTCCATCAATTGTTTAATGAAAACCACTACTATGCTTACGGTTGCTATATTTGTTTTATCAATATATATCACTGCTTAATATTAATTGGTAAGAAAGGTATTAACTGCAAAATATTAGCCAAGTTTGTAGTCCTTATATTAACTACATAAATAGGTAAAAGTTGATAATTTTCTCAATATACAATCAACCGATTGCAATTCAATGGATGTTGGTAAAAAGAAGTGATGTTGAAAAAGAAATAGTTTTGGTATGTTTATTGGCAAAACCAAAGACTATCATTTAACTAAACTAAAATCATGATATCACTATATATCACCCCTCTTTTCTAAATGTGCTCAGTCCTGGCATGTTCTTATAATTTTCAGACATGATTCATATTAGCTTGGAGTTTAAAATCATGATATCGCTATATATCACCTCACTCTTACTATGAATGTAATCTCCCAATGGTCGTTGAGTTCAATTAATTAGGATTAACTTGAGTTTGATCCCTTGAGCACAGTTGAGGAATATCGTTAGCACAACTCGTGGTGTGTTCATTAATATGATGAGGATTAATTTTGTATTATAAAAAAACAAATATTCACCTTTTAAACTAATATGTCAGAATTGTAGGAACACAAGTATAAAATTATAATCTTTATGAAGTTAATCTACCTTTTCAGCATACAATTGTAACGAGAAGTAATTATCACGTTTCAAGTATAATCTTCCTTTTGATTTTCGATTTAAGTGATAACTAAGCTGAATTACTTTAATTGGAAGATGTAGGAACGGAAGATACATAAGTGGATATCAAATTGGAAGAGCTTGAATTTGAAGATGCCTTTGAAGGTCCAGGTTATCCTGAAGAAATTGAAGTAATGAATACTCTCAACATGACACTACCAAGTGAAAATCCAACTACCATCTCAATTTGGTCTAAACTGCACCCAATGATAAAGGACAATGAAGATATGTTTGAAGATGATTGCAGCATTTGTCTCAACCCCACTACAATTGGAGATTTAGTTGGGATCATGCCATGCGACCATTATTTTAATTGGTCAATGCATCAAATGTTGGGTCCAAGTCCGTGAAAATTGTCCCCTATGTGTGATTGACTATAATATCTGAAATGTGTTAATGTATTGTGTATTGATTCGAATATGTTAATGTATGATGTGTCTAATGCTGAAACATATGTGAAGCCATTCAAACTGTTGATGAAATGAATTATAAACATAATATGTTTGACATGGTTTGTAATTGCTTGACAATAACTTTTAACAGAGCACATTTTAATTGTAATTGTATGTTTTAAAATGTATTTTATGCAGTTCATTTTCTAATTCAATCACCAAGATGTTAGCATTTGGTTTGGTTTCTTTTAAAAGGTATTAAGAATCCTTTCTATCAGTTATTTTGTTTTTTTCTTTCAATTGAGATGCATCTGACTTTAACAAACAAACAACTACCATGAAACATAAACTATCACTTAACATATTAATGGAAATAGAATCATGGACATCTCAACAAACTACTGACATCAAATCCAAAACGAATCAATTAAAAACAGCTCAACTCCCCACAAACTAAGCATAACACAAATGAAACTTATTGACGAGAGAGTGACTGAAAGGTGAGATGTACAATATGTACTACATAGGTGAATCCAAACTAAATTGCACCTATATATTGTATAGAAATACATATTACCTAGACAATTTAAGAAATTGGAAGCAGAGTTTTGTTTTCTTTTCCATGTAACCAAGTTATTTTATTGATTGATTTTTAACCTAATGTGATTCATTTGGGGTTGTAGCTTAAAAAATTGTAATTGATTTAAATCTTTTCCAATATGATGAGTATTACTGTGTGGTATGATAAGCAATACAATGAAGTAAGATTTAATCATTCTAAGATATTATGACACAAGTCTTGACCATATAAGCATTTCCCTTCAAATTGTGTGTATGGGTTTCTCCTTTTATCACTAACCCAAATATTGTGTCCAATTTCAAGATACATTTCAGAACTTCAACGTGGGTTAGGAGCTAAGCTCGAGCTACTAATTCACTGATTGAGTTTGGCATAATTTTTATTTATTATGTTTCGCATTAAAATATGAAAAAATCCATTCATTGTACATGTGTCAAGTGCATCGATATGAAACAGACACCTCTAAATTATTAGTTGTTCTGTCATATAGTTATATGTATGCTTCATGCACCATCATGTCAATTACACGGCAAATATCAATTCTTATTTGTTGGTATTTACAATGCTTTGTTGTCTACTATGTTCTCAACAATAACTTACCAACCTGATGGCCTTGTCTTCCAGTTTTCTAAACAATAGCTTCTTGGCTGACACAATGTTATCATCCAACTCTCGGCAAGTGGAACTCTTATGTTGATTCGAACAATATTTATTTTTCTACTATGTTCTATTTGATGAACAACATGATATTGATATGTAAACCTTTTGAATTATTGGATGATAAAGTTTTGAGCTGCACGGGAAGTGTGAATGAGTGATGATATAACATTTGGATTTATAATTGTTAAGTTTTATAATTGTGCAACGCACGGGTTAAATGCTAGTAAACTATAAATAAAATAGTTTTTCACAAAAGAGAGTTCAAAGTTTGATCAATATTTAGATTGGTCAAGATGTCAAAGTCATATCAAATCTAAGATATATAGTTCACAACTTTACATTGACAATGAGTCACCCCTCGATGATTACAATGGATATTTTTTGTTGCATTGTACGTCAACTAGCATTCTACCCGTGCATTGCACGAACACTATATGTAAATTCAGAAACAAATAAATGATAGTTGATGTATGAATACAATAACAATACAAAAGGAGAAAAAAAGATAGTAGAGTTGTCATTATTGGTTTGAAATACGTTGTTTTACAAAATTCAAAGCCCCCCACTACTTATTGGCTCAACTTCGTTTTATAACCCGTTTGGTCGATGGTGCTGTTGATTGTAGTAATTACAGTGAATTATATTTTTAGACATTTGCAGGAGGACCACAAACTTCGTGGTCCATAGCTATCATTTGCAAAAAAATCAAGTTGAATTCAGCAAGTAGCTGGACTAAGTTTATTTTCCTATGTGGGTAATTAATGGGCTATTGTTTTGCATTTAGTTTTAATGAAAAACTAAATCATGTGCAAACGAATTGCTTCTATTGACGACTTGAAGAAGATTATAAAAGTAACTCCAACTTGAAACCCTCCATTGACCATTGTCGTTTCTAAACTCATGGCAATGCATGTGTATGTTTCCAATACTTTTCAATGTAATTTAAGGATATTATTCTGAGTTTGGAGATAAAGAAATCTTAATAGAATCACTTCTTTCTTATATGTTATAAGTGAAATATGTTCTTAAATGCTTACTTTTGAAACACTGGCCTGCTATATGATTACTATATCCTAGGTAAGGTATATTACCTACAACATTATTCAAAAATTAATTAATAGAAGTAGGGATGTAAATGAACCATAACATAGTAGCTTATACATACTTACTCGATAGTGAAGATGAACTTAGACTTCTCTCGTCGAATGCCCCCACTCACGTGAGCCTCCGATTTACTGAACAAGTGAAACAACAAATAATTGAAGTACCATAAATATATCACGAGGTATAACACTATAATGGTAATAAAAATGACACGAAAGCAATGTAGCAAGCCTTGACATCAAATGATATCTCATAATAATTGCGTAATATATCAACCTATCTTGCTAGATATGATCACAGTTTGGTAATCCAGCAAATTAACATGATCATTTATTGTGAAATAACTTATGATCCTTATTCTTCACCAATTGAATTCCTAACTCCACTGTGATTCAACATGTGTTTATGATAAAACAATTACAAAGACATGCTACAATTTCCACCCCAAACCTTAGGCCACTTAGACAACTACCGGCTTCCAATATTGAGTTTTAGCTTAGAATAATATCGACATTTTCATTCCACAAACGCTCCACGGGAACTTGGGACTAAAAAAAATTAAATAACACATACCCCTGAACACCCCATAAGTGAGAACCATAAGGTCCTTCGATCCAAAAGTTAGGCAGAAACGGAAACAATTGTTGGGCAAGAAGATAAAAATGTATTTGATTTTCTAGCATGTTCTGTCAAACACACAAGAGAGAATAAAATTAGGCAAAGCAACCCCAAAAGTTGCAACGAAAACTTGAACACTCAGACAAAATCTAATATATGCACAAAAAATAAGAAAAATTGGAGGTCATGGTTTTCTCATGGGTCAACATGAGGTTATGATTTAAAAAAAGAAGCAGAACACAAGGATCCACTTTGATATTAAGCAAGAATAGGAACAAATAATCCCTCAAGACAAAAACGGTTGGAGTTCCAACATGAAAAGAAAAAAATTGGTCATCAACGGAAACATGAAGAATTAGTCGCGTAGACCAAAACTGAGAAGGAAAAGGAAAACAATCTTGGACTCACCTTTGTAGCACAATATTGGTCAAGAGATGCCAGGGTGGGTTCACTGTGGTCATTGGTGAGGTTGAACTGGAAGGTTTTGGTGGTTGTGGCTAAACCGAGAGAGTTGGCTAGTAGCGTCGAGAGAGATTTTTAGGGGATTTGAAAGAGTCATTTGAATGTCATAGTATGAAGACTATTCGTAGTTGAATTCAATATCAAGTCATCAATCAATTATAAATCGACTGACAATACTTACTTTTCAAATGATAAATTCCCATGCGATGTGGAAGGGAACTTCAAGTGCATAAAATGATTTCTTATTTCTTAGATGAAATCATAGATTATGTGTTGCACTTGAGAAATCATCTTCATTCAAAATTCAACATTTTCCCGTGCCTCTATCTAAAATCGTATATATCTAGATTTGATCTCATTCGAATTCAGGTAAACCATTTTCATCTCTGAAGCATTTGAACATCAAAAGAACCAAATAATGGACAATATGTTAGAACCCAAACCTAGGGTTAGTGTGCTAATGGAGTTTGAGAAGGTGATTAGCAAGGGGAAGTATGGTGTGCATGGGGAAGAGAAGGGAGGTGTGCACTGTGGACGTGAGGGGGGGGGGGTGATGGCTGGTGTGTAGGGCACTGTTGGTGCGTTTTGTTGGGTTAAGTAGAGAAACCCGTTTCTTTCTCTCTCTCTCTCTCATTCTCTCCATTTCCTTCTTCTTCTCCTTCATCCAGCTGAGGCGATGATCGGAGGAGGCGCGGCGTGTGCTCGAGGTCTACCGGAGGCGAGGCGTAGGAGCTCCGGCACCGTCGACTTCTCGCCGGTAAAAGGTATGCCACTCCTTAGTTTGGTTTGGTGGTTAACCCTCACGAGAGGGCTGTGTTGGTCGGTGGGAGGAGGTTGGAGACCTCTCCGACGTTGAGTTTTTGTAAAGAAACCTCGGCTGGCGCGAGGTTGAAGACGACGAATGGTCGACCGGGCCCTTCTAGCGGTCGACCGAATGTAGTGTTTTTACCTGTCTGTTGTGTTTCGGTCGACCGAGTCCTCGTGTTCGGTCGACCGGAACTTAAGTATATTGGATTTTATTATGCATGTTGTTCGACCGTTTTTATGTGTTCGGTCGACCGTTATATGACGTAGAAATATTAGGTTGACCCTATCTGTTTTCGGTCGACCGAGACCCCTGAGTCGGTCGACCGATAGATTTGAATTGAATGTTGACCAGACTCCAGATTTTAACCTCGTTCGTTCGACCAGTTTTATACCTTTGTTCGACCGTTGGGGATTGTGTTTTGAGCGCAGCGGTAGACCGTGTTAGGCGTACGGTCGACTGATTCCTTTCTGGAACCGGTCGACCGAATCACCTCTTCCGGTCGACTTTTTGGGCCCAGGACAGAATTCCTGGCTCCCTTTTTGAATGCCAACTTTGTCCAGGGAAACCCGTGTCCTCGCCTTGTGCGTGAGCCGGGAGGTGACGGTGGGCGCGTTCCGCGTGCCTGCCCAGGGACCGCCGTGTGGAAAAGTGTGGGTGTTCAGGACGCGTCACCTTCAAGTATGGACCGTGACTAAGATGATGGATTGATTGGACTCATTGTAGTATAGCAGGCCTGAGGGATCGCGGATCCCAATGTTTGATGTTTGTGCGGGCACGCAACTCGCGTTGGGTGAGGTGACTACCGGCCTATGGGCTACAGAGGTCGCTGTCCTGCTTTTATAGCGGCACGGTTGGTGTTTGCGGCTCGTGGAGCCTGATTACCTGGCAGACTTCGGTCTGGACCCGTCCGATGTTGTGCCGGACGTTTGTGATGGACCACCGATGTTGTGCCGGTGATGCCGTCGAGGTTGTGCCGGCGATGATGATTGTTGGGCCGAGGCTGTTCCGGCTATATTGATTCCTCGACTGGGCACCTATCGAGATGATGTTGTTATACCTTCCGGGCGACGGCCCCGTTGGTCCCCGTGGCTCCGACCACAGAGATTTGCAGATCTGTATTCTATCGGCCCGCATGCGTGAAAGAGGCTCCCTGCCGAACCCTTGAGTAGCGTAGCCGCGTGTGGGGGTGCGATGTCGCGTGCTGTAAGACTGCATGTGCCTGCAGTAGGTCTCCTCGGGAGACCCGATGTTGACTGTCGGACTGATGTCCTATTTTACCCTTCGGGGGAACTGTTTTCCTTTCTGTGGATGTCATGACATGCTACTAGTATGATAGGTTCATTTGTGTAATGCACGCATATAGGTGAGTTAGCATATGGGGTTTCCTTCTGGAAACTCAGGCATTGTTGTTATATATTTTTCAGGACCACAGTAGGTCCAGTTGGGTGGTGATCGGCGGGCACGCGCATTTTGGAGTCGGATCCTCTACTCGGACCACTGAGGTCAACATGATTACGTTTTATCTTCTTTTGTTGTTCCGTTGTAATCATGTATTATTTTGACAAACTCTGATGTAATTTGGTGCACCGCTATTTGTTTTATGAGAAGTAACAGTCTCGTCTTTGATTATTAGCCTTTATTGTTGTGATTATGAATTTTCAAAATTTCTGTTGTTTCGGGATGTTACACAATCACTGGTTGTATTGATCTTATTCTTAAAACACACATAAAAAAACACAATCTTTCACAATGAATATCATTTGTGGATTTACCAAATTGAGATCGTGTTTTATAGCTCGTGAAAAGATATTATTTCCTTTAGTAAAAAGAAGTATGTCACTTGGTATGAATGAGTTGCATTGATGTATAACATTATTTACTAATTCAAGTGTTCTTCATTGTAGTTAAGACATGAGATGATAGGTGCAAATATGAATAAATATGACTTTCACTCTCCTAATTGCAAGAGAAAGGTACGAATAAAAATGAAAAATAATCTCCTATGCTTTTCATTAAGCAATAAATATGAACTATGAAGCCTACCTTGTCTTCCACCAACTCGTCGTGTTTTCCGACTTCAAAGTCATGACATACCTTGACGGATTTGCCAATTTGGGCCCAAATTATCATCCCAGCAACTTTCAAGAATTTCAATAGGCGCTTGGCAGGGCCCAACTGACCTACAAGTAAAAAAGGCTATTATTTACATGTTGTTCAGGACATCAATAAATGAGAACAAACTAAGTTAAACCACCAGTTTTAAAACACTTAAATTCAACTACGAAGAAGAAAACCAGAAGTTATACAACAATAAACTAAACCAGCTCTAGGATTTTCTTAATGGACGTCGACTCAAACAGGCGAGGGGCATGAGAAGAGAATACATTCGACCAGACTTTGATGAGAAGAGATTGCATTTCAAGTTTGTAACAGAGGAAATAACTCACAAATAAACAATCTTGTGACTTGATACAAACTTATATGCAAAATCACTCCATTTTTCTTACTTATATAATACTACTCATTACTCACAAACTTATGTTCAAGTTCTTTCTTATCTTTCCAAAAAAACCCTAAAGGGAGTAAGGGACATGACGAACCTACGATCTTGCTCTCGACCAATGCAAAGACCTTTGGAAGCGACAAAATCGTGATTTTTAGAATAATGTTGTTGTCGTCAGGGAGGGAGGGAGATCAGATCGTCATTGTGAGTTTCAGTGTCTTGTCGAGAGCAACATGAACCCGACTACCCACCACTGGGAACAATATATGTGTTTCAGAGGAACGACGGTGGGGGACTTGTTGGATGGATTTGTAATTTATTGGAGGTGATGGGTGTCCTCCCCACGGTGGACAAAGGTGTGGTATCGTATGGGAGAAGTGAAAAGGCAACCTTGGGTGACGGTGATAGGTACGTATGGTTGCACCGTAGCGACGGATCCAGGATTCCAGTATGGTAGGGCGTACTAGTGCAGCAATCGACAATCAAAAAATAACATACAAGTCAAAAATATTAAAATTTCATAAAAAGTTAGAAGCAAGATGTTGTAAATAATTCAAATTACAACCTAATAATACTTTAAATTATTACAATTGTTCTCGACGAGTTTTCATATTTTAGAACTGGTTTACAATAACATTCATGTTAATACCTAAAAACAAATATTTCTCTAGATAAGTAACCAAATAATCATTCAACATTTGATTCCCCATGCTATTACACAACTTATATTTCACTAGAGTCATTCTGGAAAACACGTTTTCAACACATATCGTTGCCACAGGAAGAAGTAACACCAACTTCAATAGTAAGTAGACATTTGAATAAGTTCCATGCATGTTTGTCTCAATAAATTTCATGAAAATCTCATTAAGATTCTCTACGTTCCAAAATCTCTCATCATTTCGAATGTCAACAATGAAACTGTGATCAAGTGAATATTCAAAGAATATCAATTGGGCACTTGAAAATTCATTAGAATAGAATTGAGCAAGTCTGACCAATTTCCTTTTATGAAAAGAAGAAAACCGATTAACGGGATTGAAGCAAGACATACAACAAGTAATTCCTTGTTGGCCTCATTAAACCGATTTTCAAATTCTTGCAACTGTAGATCAAGGACGCTTAGAAAAACTTCAACTTGAAAATGATGAAGATTTGTTACTTGTTGACTACTACCTCGAAACGTCATTCTTCCTGGGACAACGTATTTTTTCTCCATTCGGAATCTCCATGTCGAATTTAGCCATAAATTAAGTGACTTTCTCTGTGTAAAAAAAGTTTAAAAATCATTTTTTAATGGTAGGGCACATGCCCCCACCAGACACTAGTATGGATCCGCCCATGGCCGAATGGAGAGTGGGCAAACGATGCATCTGTATATGGAGAAATTGTTGGGGTTGGACAGTTAAGGATCTGACTGGATGGTTAGAAGGAAGGGTTCAGATTGAGGTAGAGGTTGGTGTGGTTGATTGGACGGTGAGGATGGTTTTGGGAGACTAGGACACTTGAGTTTCATGCTGAAGGGTCTAAATGTGAGGCTTGAGTAAATCAATGGTCAAGATTTAATTTAAGGATTAGGAAAAACTAAATTTACACCGAACCAATTATATAATACTATAGATAGATCGAAAAAAACAGTGGATGAATAATACAAAGAGCAAAGTCTCGCATGTGAGACAGAACATAAACAACTAGAATAAAGGAAATTGCATCAAACCATATAAGATTGAGTCCTTATACACGGCCGCGGCTGATGTGGCATCTAGTCAGTTGTCCAGTCAGCTACCCAGTCAGCCAAAAGTAAAGCGCGCGTTTTTTCAAAATGAAAAAACCCTTGTGGCTTTCGTGTGACGGTTCCCTTTCTGACACATCGATAAGACCGGGAAAGGACGCCATACCAGCGTTTGTTCACATCCCGAGTACTTGTGAAAGAAAACCAAAATCGTTATCGATATTTTTCACATTCCCTTTCTCAATTTTTCTCCGATTCATCACTGTAGTTCTTTTTCGTAACCCTAGATGGCCGTCGACGACATGCACTAGGTTTGTCGTTTTAACTGTAACATTGAATTGTGATACTTTAAAAAGGAATGTTCTCATACGGTTGATGTCTTCTTATGCTTCTACGCATTACTTCCAGCCCTCCAAATGTTCGTGGACCCCAATAGAGAAGGTCTTTGGGAAGATGAAGGACGCAGAGAAAGATGTCTTCCGGGCTACCCACTTCGGTCACTTCATCACCCTCTCCAACGAACCAGTCGATAATGTCATTATCGACAGGTTCGTGGAACACTATGACCCCGATGAGGTGGGGTTGAGGATCGGCTTTGGGGTAGTACACTTCACACCCGAAGATGTTGCCCTAATTTTGGGTCTCATATTACATGGGAAGGTTGTAAGGATGCATCCGAAGGAAGTCGCAACCCGAAAGGGGGAGATTCTGAACAACACCCAACTTTCTACCCAGATGATGGCTACGAGATATGTGGATGATGAGGAGGAGGAGGAGTACGTCTGGCTACTCATTTGTTACATCTGCAACCATTTTTTGTTCTACGATGGCACCCATCGAACAAAAAATTGGTTCCTCGACCACTTGGACGACTTGAATCGGCTACACAAGTACGCGTGAGCCGAGGCTATTCACGAGACAATTGTGATGGGCCTGGAGAAGGCCAACCAGGATCTACGCGCTAGGAGATCTACCGGTTCTTCTATTTTAAGAAGGGGATACGTCGACGGGTGTGTTGCTATACTAGAGGTAATGGTTCTTCCCTTTTAGAAATGAGTTTTTCATTTTTAGGTAAGAGTTTGTCCTTTTTAAGTGGTTGTTTATCATTTTTAAGTTATGTTTGTTCATTTTTATGTTATACTTGTTCATTTTTAAGTTGTGTTTGTTCCTCTTTAATGTACTGTTTGTTCTTTTTTATTTATGTTTGTTCCGTTTTATTTATGTTTATTCTTTTTTTAGATTTGTTTGTTCCTTTTTAAATGTTGTTTGTTCTTTTTTAAGTTTTGTCATCTTTAAGGAATGTTTGTTCCTTTTTAAGATAGGTTTGTTCATTTTTAAGTTATGCTTGTTCCTTTTTATGTTAGGTTTGTTCCTTTTTAAGTTTTGTTTGTTCTTTTTTAAGTTGCTGTAATTTCTTTTTAATTTTTGTTTGTTCCTTTTTAAGTTTTGTCCTCTTTAAGGACTGTTTGTTCCTTTTTAAGATAGGTTTGATCGTTTTTAAGTTATGTTTGTTCCTTTTTACGTTATATTTGTTCCTTTTTAAGTTGTGTTTGTTCTTTTTTAAGTTGCTATTTTTCCTTTTTAATTTTTGATTGTTCCTTTTTAAGTTTTGTCATTTTTAAGGATTGTTTGTTCATTTTTAAAATAGGTTTGTTCCTTTTTAAGTTATGTTGGTTCCTTTTTATGTTATACTTATTCTTTTTTAAGTTGTTTATGTTCCTTTTTAAGTTGCGTTTGTTCCTCTTTTATATTTGTTTGTTCCTTTTTAAGTTTTGTTAGTTCTTTTTTAATTTTTGTTAGTTCCTTTTTAAGTTTAGTTTCTTCCTTTTTAGTTAACTATTTTTATTCGTTTTCTCCTTCTTAGGTATGACTGTGCGAGAAGTTCAACCTGGGAGAGCCTAAAATGGGTGGTCATCTTAGGTGGAACTGTTGGTCGAGCATGTTTGGAAAGTGGCTCATACTGAAGAAATGGGAGGAACGGGGCATCACCCTTTCAAAAATTTACTCGGGCCAATTCAATTAGACTCAGCCGACGAGCCTTACGCAGAAAGAGAGGTAAATCATTGGTCTGGCTGAAAAAACTCAGCCAACCCTATGAACAAATAGTGATTGTCAGTCAACAAGCACGGAACCAAGGGTGCAATTGAGGGATTGCAGCATCCCTCGGGACCCACTGCTTCAAGAATTGGAGTTTGCAGGGTTGAAGACAAAATGGCTACAAGCAGAAGTTGCCCTGAATGAGGCAAATGAAGAGGTTAAGAGGCTGAATGAGGAACTGAGGAAGTACCGGGAGGAAAATGAGACCCTCAAGGAAGAGATTGCATCTCTTCGAGGATATGGTATACAAGGTGGAGAAGAAGGGAGAGATGAGGATTATAGGGATGAAGAGCAGGATAGAGAGGAGGAGAATAGGAGGGAAAGAGAGGATGAGATTGAGAGGGAAAGAGAGAGAAAAAAAGGGCAGGAGAGAGGAGGAGAAAAAGAGAAAGGAGACGAAAAAAGAAGAGGAAAAAGGAGGAAAAAGAGAAAGAGAGGGAGAGAGAAAGGGAAGAGAAGTGGAAAGAGGAGGAAAAAGAAAAAGAGAGGGAGAGAGAACAGAAGAGGCAAGAGGAGGAGAAAAAGAGAGAGGAGAGGGAAAAAGAAGAGAAGATGCAAGAGGAGGAAAAAGAGAAACAGAGGGAGAGAGAACAGAATAGGATAGAAGAGGAGAAAAAGAGAGAGGGAAAGAGAAAAGCAGTTACACGAGGAGGAAAAAAAGAAAGAGAGGGAGAGAGAGAGAACAGAAGAGGATAGAAGAGGAAAAGAGGAAAGAGGTGTTGGCCTTTTGGCCTTAATCTATGTTTTGATGATTTAATCAACCTAATCTTAATTATGATCATGTAGAGTAGCATACATGTTGAATTGCATATATATTGCTTTGTGCTAACCTCTCCAGGTAATCAAGACTCAAGGAAGAAAGGAAATCAAGTCAAGACATGTAATCAAGCTCATTTGAAGACATGTATTTTGTATTTTCTTTGAGTCTTAAGAACTTGTGTAAATTGAGCATACTTGAGCTAAAATCAACTCAAACACACATTAGGTTCCTTATAGAAGTAAGACACGAAATTTCACATTATTTGGATTTCAATAGATCACCCAAACTTAGACCGGAAAACACTAAACTTGAACCCTGACAATCTGCCCACATTCGGTCGACCGTAACAGGCCGTTCGGTCGACCGAGTGATCATTCATCATGTTTGTGTTTTCACTGCCCGGTTTCGGTCGACCATATTTACACTTTCGATCGACCGTGTGAACTTATTTTTCCGACCGTTTGTTTTGTCGTATTATACCCAACAGTCGTATTCGTATTAACCAAAAATACCCCAAATACATTTCATGTATCGGTCGACCGAATATCTGTCTCTTGACAAACCCAAACTTCCTGGTCGAATTTGGTCGACCGTGTACCTTGTTTCGGTCAACCGAATATAACCTTGTTTGTCAACCCCTTAGAGCTTGTTGTGAATCGGTCGACTGAACCTTATTCGGTGTTTGACCGATCACTTAAATGTACCTGATGCTTAGCATTGGGTGGTCGACCGTTACCTAACCGGTCGACCGAACTGAGTTCAAAATTGTTAAACGGTTGATCGTTCATCTCGATCCGGTAGACCGAATTAACTCAGAATTGGGTCCTGCGAGTTTCTGTTTTGTGTATCCTACACCAACACTCACCCAATCAAACTCAACGGATCTATTCTCTCTAATGCCTATATAAAGAGTTGTAAAACACATTTTAACACAACTCTCCCACACATATTTGCCTCCTACATTAGAGAGATCATTCCAAACACTCCAAACCTCAATTTCCACACTTAAGATAAATTCTTATCTTTCTCGAGTATGCTCAAGTTTAGAGAGTGATTGTCCCACTCAAGTTTGTTGTTGTCAAAGAAGAGTAAAGGTTTCGGTGAAAGCTCGAAGCATCCCTCTCGAATTGTGAGAGGTGTAGCCAAGATCGGTGAGGGTTGTTCGCGAGTTTGAGGATTGTAAAGGCGTTCTCTCCCGGCTCGGAACGGGGAGTGGTTAGTGAAGTCATGAGCGGAGCTCGGTGATCCGAGCGGAGCTTGCAAGAGAGGACTAGGACCCGGGTGGGGTGCCGAACCTCTATAAAAATCCTTTGTCTCATTGTGTTTTGCATTTCTATTCTTTACTTGCTTATTTGTTTGTTTAATTCCGCTGCATATCTTTGAAAGTTCAAACAAGTAGGTAATTAGGATTAATTGTGATTAGAGATTGTGGACCCATAACCCACACGATCCAACAAGAGGGAGGAACGAAGACGAGAAGAAGAGGAGGGATGCAGAGACGGAAAGAGAGAAGAGAAAAGCCGATGAGAAAAGGAGGGAGGCCGAAGCTTCAAAAAAGAGGGTGAGAGAAGAGGTAGAAAGAAAGAGGGTAGAGAAGGAAAATGAGAAAGAGAAGGAGATGGAGAAAGAAGAGAAACGGATAGAGGAGGAGAGAAGAGAGGGGGATAAGCAGAAGGAAAAAAAGGAGGATGAGGGAAAGGAAAAACTCAGGAGGGCAGACTGGGGGGCCAAAGGAACACGCTTATCGGCCAAAAAACAAGAAGATGATTTGAAAGAAAGGAAGAAAAAAGAAGAGGAATGGAAAAAGGGAGAAAGAAGGCTCCAGAGGAGCATGAACAAAAAAAGAAAGCAGGATGGGAATGACGAATTCAGGTTGGCTCAACACGAGAGAGAGACAAGGTCAGACGTTGACATGGATGCATTAGCCACGTTGAGCCCCGATGAGCTGAACATTGTACTGAATCTGACCACACCTACACATAACCAAAGGGAGGTGATCTGGATAGGTGATTCATGTTTTTTCACACGTTCCGACCTCAAGGAGCTAATGACGAAGGGGATGGATTCGACCAACGAGGCGATAGACAGTATGTTTTGTGTATTGGAAGAGCGCCAAAAAACAGAAAACTACCCCCAAGAGGTTATTTGTATTCCAAGCTTATATTCAGAAAGAATTTTGATCGATCAAGGGAATACCATGATTGAAGAGTAGCTGGCGCCCAGACTACAAGGCGTTGAACTGGGAAGCATCGTGATTGCACAACCACTGCTGCTATCAGAACACTGGACCCTGGTCGTTGTTAATGGCTTAGAGGAGGAGATCCTGCATTACAACAGTTGCTCTAGGGAGCTGGTCCCAGATGAGGATCCTGACAATGCGGTAGGGGTACATGAATGTTCGGCCAAAGATGTGGGTGAATTCTGGAGAAACCGTCTTAAGGTGAACTGGCCAGTGAGATACCTGAGGGAAACATGTCAAAGACAAATGCCGGGAAGCAACGACTGTGGTGTTTTTCTATACTACTGGATAAAATGTCTCATGCGAAAGGTCACCCCTACGGAACCGAAAGACCCCAGGACACTTCACTCGATCAGGGGTGAAATGACCATTACTTTATTGAGGGACTCCCGCTGCTGTGTTGACTTAAAGTAGTGGTTTGTAAATTAAGAAATACATTTTAGATTGCTGCAATTAAAACTTTTCCATACTCCAAAGTAATAGCTCCTACCTTTTTAAGGTTGATCGATGCATCAACGTGAACCCTTAAAAAGAACAAAAACCCACTTAAAAATGACAACTTCACACTTAAAAAGTGAAAACCCGTACTTAAAAGGTACAACTTCACACTTCAAAAGGAGAACCACATACTTAAAAAGGAACACACTACACTTAAAAAAGACAACTTCACGCTTAAAAAAGTACAACTTCACACTTAAAAAGGAACAAACTACACTTAAAAAGGACAACTTCAAACTTAAAAAGTGAAAATCCGTACTTAAAAAGGTACAACTTCACACTTAAAAAGGAGAACCGCAAACTTAAAAAGGAACACACTACACTTAAAAATGACAACTTCACACTTAAAAAGTGAAAACCCGTACTTAAAAAGGTACAACTTCACACTAAAACTTCATATGCAAATTCTCTCCATGTGACAAATGTATGTACCAGCACGAACAATGACTTGAAAAAGGACAAATTCAAACTTAAAAAGTGAAAACCTGTACTTAAAAAGGTACAACTTCACACTTAAAAAGGAGAAACACAAACTTAAAAAGGAACAACAACACACTGAAAAATTGAAAACCCGAACTTAAAAGGGTACAAAATTCCTCATTCATAGGGAGAAACTGTTGTCTTACAAAAGTGTACAAAATTCAAAGAACAAGCATTGCTACATAATTAAGGAGCAAGTTGGTCGTAATACAACTTCATGTCTCAATCGTCAAAATCTGGATCCCCTGGTCTAGGTGTGATCTGATGCAGGGGTGATTTGCCCTTCCTTCGATACTTGCTCTTTTCTTCTGTGAGGCCTTTTTTTGGCTTCTTTGAAGCATTTTCTCGGCGAAAGAAACCCATCGTCTAGTAGGCGATCTTCCGGGACGGGTTACTTTGTCTGGATTGCGTGGAGAGGTACCGCTGGGCACAACTTCAATAACTATGGGAGGGCATGGGGAATGTTCATACGTGACCTAAGCCACTCCATATACTTCATGGCCTTAAGATACCTTTCATGAGAAATGAATGCTTCCTATGCAATCCAAAGAGCGCAACCCATTATGTTGGCGTGACGACGCAGCACATCCTTCTCCAATACGCCATCGTCTTGGTACATCTTGTCTCGATTGCTCCGACGAATATCCTTCCGCCATCGATTTGTGATGTAAGACGGCGGGAGTAATGCATTAGGATGTAGCCGTGCAAATACGACCAGGAGGTGACAACAAAGAATACCAACACGCTTAAACAGTTTACAATCGCAAGTGAAGTTCAGACCTATCCTCTGTACAACGAAACGTTTTCGATAATAGTTGCTTACCGATCCATACACGTTCAGTGACCTTGTAATGCAACGCGTCATCTGATTGCAACTCCTCGGTTAGGTTGCAATTCCTCATCTTACCAATTTGTAACTGGACTTTCTTGAAAACCCCTATGGTATACAACTCGCTCATTTGCCTCTCGAAGAGATATATTGAAACCAATTGGGGTTTTTTATGCAGGCAATCGAAATCCAATTGAGCTTCCTTCTCGTACTTGTGACGGAGAGCAAGTTCGTATTGTTGAACGAACTGCTTAAGGGTGGTTTTAGAAGATAAGTACATGTCGAAGAACGAGTTCATACTTTCGCTTCTTTGGGTAGAAGCCATTCATGCGAAAAAATAATCACACAAGTAAGCAGGTACCCAAGACTCACAGATACCGTAAATTGTTTGGAGCCAGCTATGGTCTTGAAGGTCAAAATCAACCAGGAAACTGTGCCAATTCCGCTCAAATTCAGCTGGGTTTTTGGAGTCGTAGACAATCAATTTTAGATCAAATAATATCTGCTGACAATACTGCGTCGGCAACTTCACGTGAGCTTTGTTCATTATGTGCCAAATGCAAAATCGGTGTCTGGCATTTGGGAAGACATTCCTTACAGCAGCAGTGATGACCCCACATTGGTCCGTTATGATAATTGGTGGAGGGATATCTGCAACAACACCGATATTTAAGGAAAAAAGAAAAATCGCTATAAAGGAGATGAGGTAACTTAAGAAGGAAAAAGAAACTTAAAAAGGATGGAAATTACTTAAAAATGAACAATCATAACTTAAAAAGGATGAAATCAAACTTAAAAAGGAAAAAACAACACTTAAGAAGAAACAAACACAACTTAAAAAGGAACAAACAAAACTTAAAAATGAATAACTAAAAAAGAAAAACAGTAACTCAAAAGGTTTTAGCCGAACTTAAAAGGGAACAAACAAAACATAAAAAAGAACAGACATAACTCAAAAAGTAAAAAAGGACAACCTCATCAATACGAGTGCGAAAGGCAAAAGGAAAGTCGCTATAAAGGAAACGAGGTAAGTTAAAAAGGAAAAATAGAAAGTTAAGGAGGGAAAGTACTTAAAAAGGAACAATCATAACTTAAAAAGTATGAAATAAAACTTAAAAAAGAAAAAAAAACAGCAACTTAAAGAGAAAAAAACATAACTTAAAAAGAAACCAACAGTACTTAAAAAGGAACAAACAAACTTAAAAAGGAGCAAACAAAACTTAAAAATGAACAGACATAACTTAAAAAGGAATAACTACTTAAAAAGAATAACATCTTGAAAAAGGAAAACAGTAACTTAAAAAGTATGAAACAAGACTTAAAAAGGACAAATCCTAAGGTAAAAAGGACAACCCTATCAATACGAGTACGAAAGCCAAAAGAAAAGTCGCTATAAAGGAAACATGGTAACTTAAAAAGGAAAAAATAGAAACTTAACAAGGAGGGAAATTACTTAAAAATGAACAGATATAACTTAAAAAAGATGATGCACAACTTAAAAAGGAATAACAACTTAAAAACGGAAAACAGTAACTCAAAAAGTATGAAACAAGACTTAAAAAGGACAAATCATAAGGTAAAAAGGACAACCCCATCAATACGATTGCCGAACTCTTCAAACGTACCGCCCATACACGAAAGCCACGTCTGAAAGAGCCATATGTAGTTTTCAGTGGTCTCAGAAGACAGCAAAGCGCAACCGAGCAACACAGACTCGAAATTGTGATTAACTCCCACAAATGGTGCAAACAGTATGTCGTATTTGTTTGTGAGGTACGTAGTGTCGAAACATATAGCATCCCCGAAGTATGAATAGACAGCTCTGGAACGACAGTCAACCCAGAAAACGTTCCTTAGTCTTCCCTCGTCATCCATATCCATGACATAGAAAAACATTGCATCAATCTTCTGCATCTTAATGAAATAGTTATGAAGAGCTTGTGTATCGTCGGGTCCCATTTTCAAATTCCTTACTTCGGTTATAACATTCCTACGCACAGAAAAATATTAAGGCTGCAAATTTCTAGAAACAAAATAACGTCCAAAAAAACACAAACCTTAGGTCTCTATCGTTAAAAGTAAGTTTTTCATGCCCCCCAGCCTCAACAACAAACGATTGCATGGTCTTAGCAGCAGAGATCCCAGAAGCATCATTGCACCCTATTCGTGCTATGACGGTCTCAGGTACAAATCGTTTTTGTCTTAGAAAACGCATTTGGTGCTCCTGCAACATTTCATGGTTATGATTGAGATCGACAAAGTTAATCTGGTAACCCCTTGCTAGGTTTCCAGAAACCCTGATGCGAGTCGTGCACTGAACTCTACTCGATAAACGTGACTTCATTATGCCTTGACCTTGGTCTGTTGGTGCTTTGCCCTCCTTGGAACAAGTAAGCGTAGCCCGGGTAACAACACCACCGTCGTAATGAGTATGTCGTAGCTTAACCCCAAAACCACAAGTATCAGCATAGTCGTTGTAAAAGGCTCTTGCTTCTTCGAAAGATGGGAAAATCATCTTCTCCTTAGGAACGTTTAACGACATTTATGTCCGGGTAGATATCTTTACAATTTCCATTTGAGTGAAAATTACTCTCAAAACGAAGAGAAATGAACGAAAAAGTAAGGAAGAAGTGACGGTCACCATTCCGTGCATGTTCATAGGTTTAGGGCTACGGGAAGATGGAACGTCAAAAAGAGGTATGGAGCGTCAAAAGGAATGACTATGTATGATTTGGAGCACGTCTGATTTGAGATGCATTAAATGCGACTACCTCATGCTTAAAAAAATTAAACTTTGGCTGAACTGGAATTGTCCAACTCAGCAGCGTCTTCCGAGTGCGTCCCAAATAGCAGCCAATAAACATTTTCCTATAAGATTATATATAAGTATACATATCCGAGATGCTATGAGTAGTTTTAACTCTTAATATCATCCACTGCATATCAATGCTGCAAACTAATGCTCTCTTGAACTACGTTATTGGTTATTTGAAGATTAAATTTTCAAGATCCAAAATATGCTTCTCCTTATACATATATATAGAGTAATTAATTTTTATTACTCCAATTTTCAGCACAAATCATACTCCTATTATTGCAGATGTTTCACAGGTTGGCTTACTGACCCGACTCGCAACCCGCTAATTTTTGACGGGTCGGGTCCAGGTTGGATCAAACCCGTTTACATCTGTAGTTCAGCACTACTATCTTCCTCTTTGCCCCTTTCCGCCTTCCTCGTTTCCACTCCACACCTCAAAGAGCGGCAGCCTTAATGCAGGGTCTCCTCCGACTCTCTCCCCGCAGCTTTTCCTTCCCGAAGGTTCTTCTCTTCTAATCTCCATGATCTCAATTCGCTGTTGTTTTGGTTTCTTTTCTTGTTTGGGGGGAAGTTTTCGGGAACGAAAGTTTGGCTTTATGAATTAGGTCGAAAGTATTGCTTTCCTTCGATTTTGTACGTCTTCTGACCGTGCGAATGTCGCCCTTTTTAGGCTTGTTGGGATTTCATTTTGGTTACTCGCAAATGATAAATATTGTTAATACTTGATAAATATTGATTTTTAAACACAACATTGTGCTCGAAAAACAATTTTCGAAATTAACGATACTGTCTTAAAAGTCTCTTTGGGAGGGGTTTTGGGTACCAAAGGAGTAGGAGGAAGTTAGGGGAATGAAAGTTTGATGTGATATTCGGATGAAAGTGACATTTTCATACGATATTATTGTATGCCTTCTGACTGCGAGAATGTCTCCTCTTTGGTTTTGTCAGGCGTTGATTTTGGTTACCAGCAAATGCTAATTTTTTTGTTCTATCGGTCTAGTAAATTCTTATGGGTATACTGGATAGGTATTGATTTTTTAAATGTAATTCACATTGTTCTGAACATTGTGCTTGAAAAACTATTTTCAAGATACTTATATCATGATTCTATAGATTCAGATTATGGTAAATCAGTTCCCAGACATAGACCTAGAACTTAGAAGTTTTCTTGGGAGGGGTTTTGGGTACAAATAGAAGGGGGTTAGTGGTAATGAAATTTTGACGTGAGTTTGGATAAAAGCGTTATTTTCATACGATATTGTCTGCCTTTGATTGTGAGAATGTTGCCTCTTATGGTTTGTTAGGAGTTGATTATGGTTTCTAGCATAGCAACGTGTCCTAAAATCTCCTAAATGCAATTGTTGATAGGTTGGTGAATATGCATATGCTAGGCATACGACTCTCTAAAGAGATCATCTGCAATCTTTTACTAGAATTTTCGATATATTCTATCCATTTTATAATTATTGTTTCGCTAGAAAGTATTTTTAATTTACCAGTCAATTCATAGTGATTTTGTCATTTCTTATGTTTTTATACTCAGGTTGCTTCTCTACATTGTTGTTGTGGACGTGTGCAGCACTTAAGTAGCAAAGTTCATGATGTGGGTCAACCAACTGCTTCATCTCACCCTCAGGTATTGGTTTATTGCAATTGATTTTCAAACATTCTAAATGTCTACTGGGTCATTAACGAAATCTTCATTTTTTTTGGCTAAATATGTTGGTGAATGGTGACGAGGGAAGTTTTGAGTTTCTTACAAAGAGTTTGTTTCCAATAAGATAGGTGGGAGTATAAGTTTTAGCCTATATGTAAAGAAGCACCCCCACAAAGGCCATGCATTTCAGTGAGATCTACTGGTCGATTTAAGTAGAAATATTTCTTTCATTTTAGCAATAGTGAAAAACACACCCTTAGCTCACCTCGACCTCAGTCTGTCGTACCAAATGTCATTACTTCAATATATCTGACCATGAATCTGTGACCCTAATGAGAAAAACTTTTGCCCTTATCAGTCCAATAACTAACCCTTCTGTCTCCATGACAACTATTTAGATTTTACCGATAATAAAAAGCTATCTAAATTTTGTTTACGGTTATGGTTTTGATATTTATAAATTTGGGTTAATGTGATGGATTGGAAGCTATGGGAATTTTCTCATTATGGGTTGTGCAGAAACAACATCAGCATGAGAGTACATTAAAGGTGGATGATTAGTTGAATAAATCTAGTATCCACTTTATTGAGGGCATAGACAAAGTAACAAGGTCAAGGAATTTCTTTATGTTGGAATTACTGAAAGTGAGGGAAAGAAAACAACTGTTTGTCATGGAAATCTAACTTTATGTAGGAGAGAATTATTTAATGAGATTTCCTGTTCCCATTGACCTGGTTATACCGGTTTTTATGCTTTTACATGCTCCTACATCTCATATTTTTCTTTGCAGTTGTTAAATGAAGGAGAAATTACTCCTGGCATTTCAATTGATGAATACATATCAAGAAGAAAGCGGCTGATAGAGCTGTTACCCAAGAAGAGCTTAGCCATCATTGCTTCAGCGCCCGTGAAAATGATGACTGATGTCGTACCGTACCCTTTTAGACAGGATGCAAACTACTCATACATAACTGGCTGTCTGCAGCCTGGTGGAGTAGCAGTGCTAAGTGAAGATTGTGGCTTATGCATGTTTATGCCAGCTCCTGATCCTCATGTGAGGCAAATTATTAATTTGAGTTTATTATAATCAGTGTCAATGATGGAGCTTGCAGCCTGAAATTTGAAAGTCATACCCTAATTCTAAATTCTAATAAAAAAGTGCAGCTAGAGCACTAAATGAAATTGGTAATGTTTATTAGATTTGCCTAGAAAACGACAATGAAAATTTATTATTGTACCTCATTGTTGTACTTAACGAAAGTTACTCTTTTTCACGATAAAACTCAACAAACCATGTACATCATTGTTGTATTCAAAACCTAAATTTTCATGGCAAGCCTTTTAGTTTTTCAGCTGTAAAAGAATCTTCATTTCCTTTGATTTCTAGCAAAATTGGAGTCGATTCAATTTGATGCAGATTAAGATGTAATATTGTAGCAAGCAAGCTTGAAATTCCATAAATATGAAATACAAACACATATGTTAGTTGAGTAATCATTACATAATGCACATCATTTTTTGACATTTCCCCCTTGAAAAGTAGGATGCGTCATGCAATACAATAGCCCAACCATAAAGATTTTATTGTTATTTATAGATAACTATTACAAAGTTCGAATCTCCATCCTGTGTATAATGCAAGAAATACCACAATAGGTTCTTCAATTAATTAGAAAGATGCATCTAAACCTTTAATTCTTAAAAATAATTATATTTTATAATTGCAGAAGAGTCCTTGAAATTGCACAAACATGTGTATGCCCGGTTATGTCATGCTTATCAGGCCACTTTTTGCCAAACTTTTTGCCAAACCTTTTGCTTTATCAAAGTATTTTGTAAGATACCTATCCATAAAATTAGCACGAAGAGAAGCCACATGAGAGCAAAGTAGAACCATGTACGAGCTAATTAGAGAGCCTAGATATAGTGGAAAACATACATCAGTGGTGGATACATCCTTTTGGAAATTTCTCATCGAACATAATTTGATTTATAATTATGAAATGGTATGTGCCGAGTACTTGATATTACTCAGTAGAAACTGGGTTCTCTTTTTTTAATTCGTAATAATGCTACCATTTTTGTATTATATTGTGCTTGCAATGACCACATAATGACGCCATATCGATTGCTTTCACTAGCTGATTAAATATATACATATTTTCCTTTTGCATCTTAACCTGCCCGATCCTCTATATCTTTGTGAAGAAAGATTTGTTTGATTACCTTCTAGGATGTTGTCTGGCAAGGGCATACTGCTGGCGTTGATGAAGCATTAAGCTTTTTCCAGGCTGACAAGGTGTTTCCGTTGCAGAAGATGTCTGAGGTTTGTGACTTGGATCTTCAAACAATGTTGTATACTTGTACACATATTTCTCAGGAATAAATCTAAATAAAGATGTTCCTCTGCAGAGGACTAGTGAATGTGAGGACCTTTGTGGTAGGAAATAAGGTTTATGCCATACATTGTCATGTATTTGAGAATTGAAGTTCTAATTTGCTTTGAAGAAAGTGTCGTGTTATGGGTCATTTTACCTTGATAATATATGTGTATACAATCCCTAGTTGTTATGTCAGTAGTTTCCCCGTTTCAAAGCAAATGATGTGCACACAAAATAATGTTTAAAACTGCAGACTTATATTTTTTGCATATTTATTCTTTAGTTGGGCATTCCATGACCTGATCACCTTGAACTTATGGCAAGCATGATTTGGGTTCAAAGTTTTGTGCTTCTTCATATTTTCATATTATTTTTCATATATAGCGCTTAAGATTTTTTCATGCAATAGTACCATGTAATGATAACAATTTACAGTTTTACACACATATATCCTTCTAAAGTAGGAATTGTACACCTTTGAAAACTCTGAATTTCTACAATTTTGTACACCTCTGCTTCTATTGTTTTGCACAAAGAAGCCCTTGATCTAAAATGCGACAACTATATGCTATTTCACAATAAATAGAAGTGACCCTTGATCTAAAATACAACCGTATGCTATTACACAATAAATAGAAGTTGCAATAGTTTAGTGAGCCATTTTGGTTTAGTCCATCACAATCCAAAAGTAAAAAAACAGTAATCTTAGGTTCCATTGAAATGGACAAATTCATCATCTTTTTGGTACAATTTAATTATTAAACAAATGATCATTATTCGTGGCAATTGTAAGATGAGCTTGAAGTTGTTTTTATGCTCAGATACTTCCAGACATGATTAAGAATGCATCAAAGTTGTATCATAATATTGATACAGCTTTGCCAGCCTATTTGGAGTTGGACGCATTTCAAAGGGCAAGTTCCACTAGGAAAGTTGGAAAACTTTCTCCCTATACTGATGAGTTAAGGTGGATAAAATCACCTTCTGAAATCAAGTTGATGAGACAGTCAGCATCAATTGCATGTCAAGTAAGTTATGTTTCTTGCAACACTTGATTCAAATTTCGAAGACACTATACTTGTAGTTTTCCATGATGTTATTGCATTGTGATTTTTGACACCTCTACATTTTTCCACATTTTTTACGAAATATTTGTATTGTTCTTGTTGCCATGGTTCTCAAAATTTACTTAATCAACTTTGTGGGAGTAACTGAGTAAGGCATGATCGTGCTATAACAATTGTCACCAAAGCACATGGTAGACTAATGTACATTTGAACATGATCATGTTAGTTGTATCACACAAGACCAAAAGAAGAGAAAATAGAGTTTTCTTAATTAGTGAGAACTACCATCCCATTAATATAAAAAATTTAGACACAAAAGCAAAGTAAAAAGTGTCAAAGATTAGGGATGGCTAGCCGAACTTAAAGATAGAGCAAAACTAGAAATTGCTGAGCAAAACTAAAAAGGCAAATCAAGTGTAATGATCTTAGCAGCCTGATTACAAACTAAAAATAAGCTAATTCTTCCAAGTAAGATATGTTGATACCAAGGATTGAAAAGCAGCTAGGTGGAAACAAGGTGGGGGAAGGGCACTTGGCTTCCTAATCCAACTAGGCGGCGACTTTTCAATCCTTTGGCACTAGTCGGCCATAAATAAGTAGACGCCCATGGGTGACTGGGCGCCTAGGCAGCCGCCTTTTCCATCACTGGTTGATACAAATCCTGCTGCTGGAGATGATGACCTACAAGAGCCCATTGTCAGTTGTCTAATTCTATTTTCTCAATCTCAATATAAAATTTGAGAGAGAAGATTCCCAAAGAAAATATGCTTTGTGGAAGGATGCTCATGACAAGGTTCAAAACAAATTAATTGATGAGATGCCATACATTCTGAAGGATCGAAGAAGCGAGCTTATACATGCAAAAAACCAGTAGTTATGGTAGAGGTTTAAGATCAATTATATAGTGTGACGGTAGTGCACCACCCATGATTTTCCTTTCCTCTTCATCTTAGGTGAATTCTTACTCTAGAAGTTAGGTTTTTCTGCCATTATGATATTTAACAGTTGAAGGACTAATATTTGTTGAACCATGACATGTACTATCGCCAATCGCTTCTATGCTTTTATAATATGTTGATTGGAATTTAAGGTTCGATATCAAATTCGGACTCATATTACCAATACATCAATGCTGCAAGTGGACAACTACATGTGTCTATACATTTGCCATTTTCTTTTGGAGTATTATGTACTAACTGTTTTCTGGTGCCATATGAATTTGCATGCTCATTTATGAAATTGTGTCACATGAGTACCCACTGCCCAATATAATGATATTTAAATAGATTTGGTAGCTTCTAAAAGCAACATGCTCTATTTAAATATGTGATAAGTTGTATTTTCTCCATACATTCATCCTGTATAAGTATTATGTGTATCTTCACAAATTTTATTTTCTTGTTCTTTTCCTTCTTTTGGTCGACAGTCGCTTTTGCAAACTATGATATTTTCGAGAGTTATCCCAGAGGAGAGCAAACTAGCAGCAAAAGTTGAATACGAGTGCAAAATGCGAGGTGCACAAAGAATGGCGTAAGAGATGTATAACCCTATTTAATTGTGTAAATCCATAAGAAAAATATATAGTTGTATTCAAGTCACTTGATAAATGCTTCAGTTATACTTTTATCTCCCTTTTCATCATGAATGGTAGTCTATAAAAAGGAAAAAAAATCGACAAAGGTAAAAAAGAGAAAAACTGGGTGCACATGCTAAACTCAAGAGGTTTTAAGTCTTTTAACTGAGGGCAAGACAACTGCTCCACAACATTTTTCTTCACCATGTTCCTGCTAATAGGCTATGCTGCTACTACCAGGAGTCAATAATGGCATCATCGACTTTTGATTACAAGGGATCCCTCTCAGTTAGAGAAAGACAAACATCTAATTTGTTTAGTAAAAATTGAAGAAATGCTGAACTTCTCCCTTGTACTTCGTTTTGGCTATGATTTCACTTACATATTCTATTCAGGAGAGTAATAGTCAGTTATGGACCATATGACAGTAAAGCCAAGTATTCTGTGTTGCGCTTGAAATTTGTGTCTAATGCTTCTGTGAGTCTGTCTATCGGGAGTGCTTTTTTGTTAAGGACAGTCCTATATTATTAGGTATCAGATCAAAATAAACATAATGTATTTTACTGTCAATATATGCAACAAGTACCACCGTCGTTTAGGTTCTTTTCTGAAGGAAGCTTTTACTGAGATTCCTATTGATCAAAGTCAATTTTCCAATTTATTTTCTCAGGTTCAACCCTGTAGTTGGTGGTGGAGTTAATGGAAGTGTCATACACTATTCAAGAAATGATCAGAGGGTATGTTCATACATCAACATTTCTGTGTTCTTTCTGCTGAAAATTTTCGTTGGTCTGCCCTTGAAAGTTGATTCTTTCCCTTCTAACAGATCAGAGATGGGGACTTTGTTTTAATGGATGTAGGTTGTGAATATCATGGTTATCTTAGTGACTTAACACGCACATGGCCCCCATATGGTGCCTTTTCTTCGGCTCAAGTAACCATTTTATCTTTCTATGCCCAGTTTGTTTTTACATATTTTTGGATGGATATTTCGGATTTTGTATGATTGACTTTTCACAACTGTGTTTTAGTTTTGCTGATAAATATTGACGATTCACTAATATTGTATCATTACTTGAATACCTAAGATTAGGAAAGTCAATATTAAAACCATATGGATATGTCACCCTAGATTTATCCAATTAATAAGCGTGTTATAAGATCTTCTTGGGTTGATTCTGCATAAGTATTCATATGTTTTTGTTATTCGCTGATGCTGGTTCCAAGAAATGTCATGCATGAAATAGAATTTTAGCACATATACCTGTCATGCTTAGATATTTACTAGGTATTTCCAACATTGACTTGAAAGTTGAGTTTCAGTTAACCACTTATATTTGTGTATCCACTTCCTGTAATTTTATGTGTGGGTTCTCAGTGAACTTGAAACTGTTCCAGGAACTTAGATATTTGCTGTTGAATATTTAGACTGAAATTTTGATATTTTGTAATTTTTTGTACATCCTTTGTGGGAGGGCAGAACGAGTACCACTTGCTGACCTCCTATACCTTGGCATGCTTTCGACTTCATCTCCTTTTTATTGATTTTTCTTATAATCCATCACCAACATTGTGGACCAAAGTTTTTTTTTTTTGGTTGCAAGCTTTTGCTTGTCTAGAAGTATTAGTTAGTATAATGACTGTAATCATAAATTTGAAGTTGGACACCATTTGGCGTCAGTGTTTTAATGTGCGACCGCATAAGCATTTATGCGGTCGCACAAATTGATATTTGGCCTGGGATCGCATATGCGACCCCCGCATAGTCGCACCAACCTTGGTGCGACTATGCGGCCACTGTGCGGCCGCATATGCGGCCGCACAGTGGCTGGGGAGGGGAAGGGAGGAGAGGGGGAGGAAGGAGAAGGAGTTTCTCACCCAAAAAAAAGAAAAAAAGAGAGGGGAAGACGTGGAGTAGAGGAGAAGATAAAGGGTAGATGAGAAGATAAAGAGGTAGATAAGTAAGGAGAAGATATTTATGATTTTTTTCAATTTTTTAATGATTTTTCGATTTTTTAATATTATTTTTCGATTGTTTTTCAAAAAAATAAAAAAATAAATTTTACCATTGTGCGGTCGCATAAATATGCGGTCCTGGGCACAATTTCGCACAGGACCGCATATGCGGTTTTAAAACCTTGTTTGTCGTGAAAGACTAGTCAGCCAGTCGATAGGTGGACCATTTGGCGTGAAAGCCTAGTCAGCCAGTTCTATTACTGAAAATCAACAACATACACAAAATTATAAAAAGTAATATATTTGAAGGTGGAATTGTAGGAGTCGTGGGGTATATCCAGGTTTCTTACTATATACAAGTAAATGGACTTGTGGATGGTTGTATCTCAACTATTTACCCAACTTTGACTTATTTGGACTAAATTGACAAAGAAAGTGGCCTATAGTAGTGAGTGACTAGTTCGACTAGTTGGGAACATACATTTGAATCTTCATAGGTTCAATGTTTGTACCAATTTAATTAGTGCAGGGTTTATTTTAATGAGTCCTACATGAGGGTGCTCGAATGCTAACAGAGCTAACTTTTTTGGACCAAGTCCATCTCGAGTTCAGTTTCTTTTACTTTTTTCAGCTAAGTTTTTTTGTTCCTCCTGAAATAAGCATGGTAATGTTAGTCCAACTTCAGTTCAGTGATGTTATTTTATTCAAGTTTGATTAACTACGAGCTAGACTAGTAACAAAGCAAACTTGAAATCTAGTTCAAGATTGTGCCAAAAAAGTCAAGGATAGTTACAAGGTTGTTGCAGAACATTTTCGAAATGGAAGTTATGGACTGTTAATTAAGGTTGATAGTGGGTGATGGCATCTATCGATTTCGGTGGCTTTGAGTTTTAGCCAAAATTGACTATGATGTCTCTTTTTTGTGTTATTTTCTTTAGTTACTCTTCGCTTATATAGAATTTTAATGCTCCTTACGAGGCCTAGATTTCATCATGAAAAAATTCTACCTTAAACCTGAAGGATGGTAGTTGGCTGGCCAATGCTGTTTATATCGAAGAGGCATTTGGAGGATAGTTTCCATCTATTTTTCATTTGAAGTGAGACAAAAAGGTTGATAATATGGTTTTCTGATATATTTTAGGGTGTACTATCTGGTGGCTACCAAACACCAAGGATTATGGAATAATTAGATAGCATTCCTTTGGAGCTCAAATCAAATAAGATTTGGCTTCTTAACCCGATGGCACGGTATTATGTTACTTGGAGAGAGAAATTCTTTCATCTTCAAGAATGGAGACATTTCAGCAGGGATTTTTTTGATTGGAGCTTGAATTGGTACAATACTCAATGGAGCTTGGACGATTAGTTTATTGGGTATTGTTTTTGTTGTTTTTGGGTTTCTTGTTCAGCTCATCCTGAGCTAATTTTGTTGTTTTCGTTTTACTGCTGATCTGGGCTGGGCCTGACTAGTCGATGCCTTTGTGCATATATGCTACCGTTAATTCTAGTATTTGTACTGTTAAAAACCAATCTTTCTAGTGAGAATGAATTTAGATATGGATGTGTTGTACTCGATTATTGTACACCGATTTTTGTAAGAGGACCATTGCATCAAAATAACCTACCTGTGTCAGCTTCTTGTCCAACGCAAATGCAAAGAAATGTAGATATGTGGTAGGATTGATTGTTATCTATCATATCCTACATTTACCTCATAAGCAACATACATTTACCTGAAACAAAATATATATGTTGCACATACGTCTGTGGCCATACATCTTATATCTTTCATATTTTCAGTTTATTAATGTATTATGATTTCCTTATCTACATGTTAGTTAAACGGTGCTAGAAGATGTCACTGAGCCCCCTATTTTTGCAATTTCAGGAAGAGTTGTACAGCTTAATACTTGAGACTAGCAAGGAATGTATGAAGCTCTGCAGACCAGGTGTAAGCCTGCAAAGCATTCATAATTTCTCGGTATGCTTGAACTTTCAAATAATCGCTGTTTGAAGAAATTTTCCACTTTTATGAATTTACAAACTGATAATGTAGCTGCCCATGCTGTTATTGTAATGCATTAAAATGATTTATATTCATTGTACACAAATTTAATATATCAGAAGAGCCAATGAAGATCCCGAACAAGATTTTTTTTGTCAAATTTTCCAGAAAAGCTTTATAAAATCAAGGAACTATTTAGATGTTTTGTTATATTTCTTTATATTTCTAATTTTTTGCTTTTGCGCCTTTTCTCCTTTGTTTTTATAGTAGCATTGTGTGTGATGTTGCTATGATTTTTTTGTCCAACTATGATACTGTCGAGGCTTTACTCTATTCCCATATCATGGGGTTAACCTAACGCCAGACTGGTTATGTGCAAGTTGTGTGTTCACAATGTCAATTGATGCCTGATATTTCTGCAAAGAAGTGAATGTGCTGAAACTTTGATGCTGTTATTATAGGACAAGGTTCAGGTCGACAATGGTGTGACTATTATATGTTTTTATGTTTTGTCTATGTTTTTATGAGCAAATGTCCCAAGGTATCCTAGAAGAACTGTCCATAAAATATCTAAAATTAAAATTAAATTTTTTAATTAGGAACTCCCAATGAAGTATCTGTAGAGTATCAACATCTGGTGCAGGCATGCTACATGAACATCAACGGTCTAGAAAGATTCGTGCTTCTTAGGTTGTGTATTAAACATACTGAAGCTTCAATTGCAACAATTTCCTATATTCCAAAAAACAAAGTCACACATTTGTAAGTTGGATTAAAGTACACTAGATTCTCATACGATAAACTTAGTGCTACAAATCTAAGTTTGTTTCATCGATTTGCAGTAGTCATCGATTTGCTCATGCTAGCGTACTTGAATCATTTATACAATGATATATGTGAAAACCCCGTGGGATCCGCCTGAACCTGACTTGTGTTTTCACGTATAGATATGGTCGACATTCAGAGGCATGTAAGAGTAGTCCTAATCGGGTAAAAGTGATTGTGCACCTTGTCTTATTTGGCTCATGGGTCTCTCCCGGAGCAAGCATGCTTTTGAGGGTGTAAAGCTCTTTGTGTGCCTGTTTCTATAGTAACATTCCATAAGTTATTCTTCATGTACCAAACAATTTCTATAAACAGGATACATGAGTTCAGTAGTTCACATATTTCATGTACATGTATATTTCATAAGTTTTACTACAAATACAAAATGTTTCTAATAAACAACATATACAATAGAAGTATAGAACTTATAAAAGCTGTCATATTTTTCCGTACACTGCACAAAAAAGTACCTCCTGTTTATTGTCGAAGTAATTAGCTGTAAATTGGTGGGATTAGAATCCCTTAAATCAAGGGATTAGATTAGATAGCAAGCTGTTTATAGGAATGATTTAGTTTCCATAGATATCTCATGTAAAACTAGTATATATTCAACCTGTAATCTTCACAGAAATATATAGAAAATTATTCCTTTCACTTTTGTACCAGAGCTGTAGGGTTCTTTCCAAAGACCATATTCTATGTTTACGCCTTATCACTACCCATCTTTCTAAGAGCAACCTTCATTGCTGCTATACCTAATTAACCTTCATCATGTCTAAAACAAACTCTTCTATTTCCAACAAATCTTATGAAGAATCTAATGTTATTCAGATGATTAGAGACCTGCAAAACATTCGAGCCTCTAATAGGCTCAATGGAAAAAACTAGTCATGTTTCCTCAATTGTTTCAAGGGTTAGATTAGATGGTACTTAATTTCTTCAATGTGATATTTGCCAATTGGCTAAACACACTCATGTACCTTATCCTATCAGTAATAAAAGAAGTTCTCATCCCTTTCACTTAATTCACTTTGATATATGGGTCCTTCTCTTGTGTCTGATATTTCTGGTGCTCGTTGGTTTGTAACTTTGATTGATGATTGTACTCGAGTAACTTGGCTTTTCCTTCTTAAACACAAATATCATATTAGTACTGTTATTCCTAGTTTTCACTCCATGATCCAAACTCAATTTGGGGTTAGAATCAAAAGCTTTAGAACTGATAATGCTAGGGATTACTTTAATCAAGTGTTATCTCCTTTCTTCTAGTCACAGGGTATAATTCATGATTACTCTTGTGTCAATACACCTCGGCAAAATGGGGTTACTGAGAGAAAAAATGGGCATCTCTTAAATACAACTCGTGCTCTATTGTTTCAAGGGAATGTCCCAAAATCTTATTGGGGGTAAGTTGTTCTTAATGCCACACATATGATCAATAGAATTCCTTCGCAAGTGTTAGGAAACAAAACTCATGTCGAAATTCTGAACAATTTTTATCCTCACTTTAGAATATCAAATGGTCTCACACCTAGAGTGTTTGAGTGTACTGTTTTTGTTCACGTTCATGGTCCAAACAGAAGCAAACTAGATCCTAGAGCTACCAAGTGTGTCTTCCTAGGGTATTCCCCAACTCAGAACGGGTATAAATGCTATCATCCATCTTCTAGGAAATATTACATCTCAGCTGATGTTACATTTGTAGAACATAAACCCTTGTCTAAGTCCTATCTTCAGGACTCCGTTTATCAATGGAAGATAGTCCATTTGAGTCTTGTGAGGACCTTGAACCATTTAGACCCATTGACCTTCCTCAGGGACCAACTCAGGTTCTTGAACCAACTCAGACTGTAGAACCAACCACTCCTAAATCATCACAACCCACTTCTGAACCCATGCTACCTCGTTCTTCTTTACAAAGATTTTCTCAGGTATACTCTAGAAGAAAGGTTGCCCCAAACCTGGCACAAGTCCAAGATTCCAACTCAGGTTCTGGACATGATGCCAACTCGGCTTCTGGAAATGATACCATGGTAAGCTCTCAATTATCTCCACACACACAGTCTGTTGATATATCTACTGAATCAACGGAGGATTTGAATCTCCCTATAGTTGTCAGAAAGGGTTCTAGAGAATGTACTAGACACCCAGTGTATCCCTTGACAAATTATGTCTCTCTTGATTGACTCATAGCTGCTCACTAAAGATTTATTGTGAGTTTGAATACTATAACTGCCCTTAATACTGTGTCTGAGGCTTTATCAAAAAGGGAATGGAGGGAAGCTATGAGGGAGGAGATGAATGCACTTGAGAAGAATCAGATTTGGGAGATTGTTGACAGACCAAATGAGAAGAATGTGGTTGACTGCAAGTGGATTTTTACAGTGAAGTACAAGGCTGATGACTCTCTTGAGAGATATAAAGCAAGATTGATGGCAAAAAGGTATACCCAAACCTATGTGATTGATTATCTGGAGACCTTTGCCCCTGTTGCAAGATGAATACAATAAGGATTCTATTATCCTTATCAACACATCTTGATTGACAGTTACTCCAATATGATGTCAAGAATGCATTTCTTCATGGTGATCTAAATGAAGAAATATATACGAGGATTCCACCATTATTTGAGGGGAGCTCAAATAATCAAGTGTGCAAACTCAGGAAGGCTATTTATGGATTAAAGCAATCTCCTAGAGCATGGTTTGAAAGGTTTGCCGGGGTAATGAAGGAGTCTGGATATCAACAAAGCCAAGGTCGATCATACTCTCTTTATTAAACATTTTGTTGCAGAGAGAGTAACTATACTCCTGATTTATGTTGATGACATTATAATTACTGGAAATGATGAAACAGATAAGCTTGCATTAAAGCTGAGCCTAGCAAAACAATTTGAGATTAAGGAATTGGGGAAACTGAAGTATTTCCTTGACATTGAGGTGACATTCTACTCATCGGATCTTCATATCTTAGCAAAAATATGCAACTGATATGTTAGTAGAAACAGGAAAACTAGGGTGTAAACCAGTATCTACACCCATGGATCCAAATCACAAATTGGAAGAAGCTAAAGAACAACCTACTATTGACACAAGAATGTACCAACGTCTAGTTGGCAAGCTTATCTATCTTGCTCATACTAGACCAGACACAACCTATGCTGTGAGTGTGATAAGCCAGTTTATGCATGATCATAGAGAGTGCCATCTTCATGCAGCCTACAAAGTATTGCATTACTTGAAGGGCAATCCAGGGAAAAGAATTCTGTATAAGAGGCACAAGCCTCTATCTTTGGAAGCTTATACTGATGCTGATTATACAGGTTCTTTTGACAAAATATCAACTATAGGATACTGTACATTTCTTGGAGGCAATCTGATAACTTGGCGAAGAAGAAACAGAACGTAGTGGCAAGATCTTCTGCAGAATCTGAATTCAGGGCTATAGCTCAAGGGATTTGTGAACTTCTCTGGGTAAAGATCATCCTAAATGATCTAAGGATTAGGTTGGAAGGTCCTATGAAACTTTATTGTGACAACAAATCTGCTATCAACATTGCTCATAATCCTGTACAGCATGACAAGACAAAGCACATAGAAGTTGATAGGCATTTCATCAAAGAAAAGTTGGAGGAAGGGTTGGTGTTTCTATCTTATGTTCCTTCACGAAGACAGTTGGTTTATGTTCCTTAGGCAAGTGCAAGGACCAGCACCCACTCGACCCAAAAAACAACTTTCTAGTTTAAAACACTTTATATTTTTTAACTCTTATCAAGTTTAAGCAAATTAATGGTTGAATTGGTAGTCCAACTGGTTTAACAACCGGGCAGAAATCAGAAAGCAATCTGACATTTTCTGTTGGGATTTGGTGTTGAGATAGTAGGATTCATTTGCTTTTCTTTCTGTTGGGTTGGATATATTGATGGAAGGAAATGCAGTTTGGTTTACCTGCATTTATTTATATTTTAATAGAAATAGCATTTGTAGGGTTTATTTGTGTAACAGCTTTTAAGGAGACATAGGAAGGAAAAAAATAACAGGAAGTGAGGGAAACAAAACAAAATATCTTGTTTGTTTAAGTAATTTTTGGTTTAGCAATAGATGTGGTCACAAAAGACACAATACAATATCCCGTGGTATCTGCAATTGCAGATGATGTGGCGTTAATTAATAGAGGTAAGAAGACTTGTGTATTACAGAGTCGACTAAAGGTGTAAGAAAATTTTTCTTGGGCTTTGAAGTTGTAAGAAGACTTGTGTATTACAGAGTCGACTAAAGGTGCACGGTGTGGGGAAGGTCTGGCAGAATGTGATGCAAAGTTGGTTAAATTTGATGCCCCTAGCACTATGTGGACTGGCTGTGTGGCTGGTCGAAGGTACAGCAGGTTCAACTGATCTGTACAGTCTAGTTATTTAAGCATTTGTTTATTACATACCTGTTCGCTGATGAAAATGATGTCATTTTATTTGGATATGTCCAATGGAATAGTGGGACATATATGAAGTACCAACTGGGTATTTACTTATTACATAGATAGCAAGAGAGTATCTATTTTCTCATATAATCTATGAGATTTACTTTGTTACTTTAATTTTTGTATGTGAGTAGAATGCCAATACTTCTACGATCAGACTTTGTTTTGTCATGTCTTTTAGGTTTCATAGACAATGCCTTCCAGCATTGTTCATTTTACATTACTTTAATTGTCATAATTCATCAGTTCTATGCTACCCACACGCGACTATATTGTTGCCTGTAGTTTCATTTCGGGAAAAAAAGTTTAGCTGTGAATGGATGAGGTAATGTTGGATAACCATGGCCATAGTATGTAAAAAAAGCAACTAGCATTTTCAAGTCACTTCTTTTCCTGTGCAATAGCTGGAAAATGATAATTGTTTTTAGCATCAGCTTTCTTGTCAGAAAGTTTGCTCTCAGCATTATAAGTTGCCTAATACGTGAAAACAACTACAAAAAGATGGTATTTCTTACAGTGTATTTCAATGCCTTGCAGGTTCAGATGCTTCATCAAGGACTTGAAGAAATAGGGATTCTCAAAGGCAATTCAAGCCTCAATTCTTACCATCATCTGAATCCTACTTCTATAGGTTCAAGAATTAACTCCTTATGAGTGTCAATTAGTGTCATCAAGTGTCTAGTCTAGAAACTTAGTCCTTTATCTTCCAACATAATGTGTTAAATAACAGTAGCTTGCTTCTGTTTTCAGGTCATTATTTAGGAATGGATATTCATGATTCTTCAACACTTGGCAACAATCGACCTCTACAACCAGGTGTTGTAAGTTGCAATTTCCTTGAAGCTCCTTTATTTTTCTCAATTTGTTATCTTTTTTTCTTTCTTCCGAACAATGTAATTTCCATGTGCTTGATCATTTATTCGGATGTATCATATAACCTTAATTGATACGTGTTCTGTCCCCCATAAGTGTTGGCTATCAATAATCATTGGCTTTACTGTTATCACACATCTGTCTATGCCATTAAGTTTAAGTTAATAAATGAAGTTAAATATTTTAATATCTTATAATTGTTTGCAACTGGACCTGGCATTCTACATCCTTAGTTCTGCTCATCCAATGATTTAAAATTAATGCCGATTGTTAAATCATATTAAAACCTGGTTCAAACAGATTATTGAATTGTGAAGGTGGTAGAATTAGATATGTCCTTGTATTTTGTATAAATGTAAATATAACAATAGTAGTTCAAACTGGACCTGACAATCGTGTCGTGTACTTTTGTGTCGTATTTTTTTACGTGTACTAGCCAAATTGACTAAACACGAACACGACACGAAATCATTTCGTGTACCAACACGTGGAACACGAAGTCGACCCGAATCCTTTTCGTGTTAACATGAAACGACCTGACTTACACAATTTTTTAAATTAATTTCATTGATTTCAACTAGGAAACCAATTAAATTATTTTTACCTAAGAGCATCTCAAGGAGAAAGCCTAATGCAAGTTCAATGTGTGATGAAGAAGAGAGGCTCCATGTCTTTTATAGCCATTGTGTAGGAGAGAATATTTCACTGGGCGATGTGGGACTAAAAATTTGGAAAAGTCTCCAGCTCATATTAAACCATATAGAAGATAAAACGTTCATTTTGTCAGGAGACCTCAATTGTCTCCGTGGTCAGCACATCTTGTTCTTCGTCCGTGGTCTCGTGTTCGAACCCCAACCCATGCGTTTTGGATAAAATGTTTTTTATTAAAAAAAAGAAATAAAACGGGAATTCGAACCTTGCACTCCACAATAAACCTTCTCACACCTGACCACTAAGCTAACATTACACGTGTATTTCTACAAATAGATATATAATATCGTGTACTTTCGTGTGCACGGCCGGTGAGACACGAAAACGACACGAAAAAAATTCGTGTACCCGAAACACGAATACGAAACGAAACACGAAATCCTTAAACCCAAACACGGATTTTTTGTGTAGTGTTCGTGTCGTGTCTCGTGTCAAATTGTCAGTCCTAGTTCAAACCAAGAGAGTTCTAAGAAATGCATTGCTATGTTATGCTTGTACCAATGTACCTCAATAAAATCATCCAAGAGATGCATAACTAGATTCCTGAATTTGACATTATTAGTTTTAATGACAAAAAAGATGGTGCTGATTTTTGTTTATCCCGTTGTCATCATAAATAAAGCTACTGAGGCCACTTGCTTCGTCGCTTCTGGCTTCCGGGCCATGATAGTTTAGAATCATTGCCTCAAACTTTATTGAGGTTGTCCCTTTTCTTGCAAGTAAAAGGAAGAGGTCGAACCTCCAGATATATTGATTCTTGTAAAAAAGAGACTTTACAAGCAATATGTATACCCTATAGCAACTAACATGGTATTCTATCGCCTCGAAGGTCTCATTGGCTTTAGTCATTTAGTGCCTTTTAGATCCCATCAAATGAGTACAGTATAGCCGGTCACACATCCATGTAACTTTAAGTCATTTTTTTGTTACTTAATTTATTTTCTTGTTAAAATCATTAAGTAGGAGATTAATTGTTAGTTTATTTTTACTTTTGACATATGCATCAACATACATCAACATAACCCCAATGCCTCAGAAGAGGCTCCCGCCTAAGCGAGGTAAAGGGGGTCGGATGTACGCAACCCTACCACTGTAAAACAGTAAGGTTGTTTCCAATTGACCTAAATGATGCAAATACAACTGACCATCTGCGATTCCACAATAAAAGAAATACAAATCGTTTAAATAACACTTTGATATAGTCCATGATACTCCAAATGTCAAAAAACAACTTAATCTTTGACACAGTAGAAATGGACATTTTACTTTTGACATATGATTCTCATTTATTGATTTTGTTCACACATCCATGTAACTTTAAGTCGTTTTTTTGTTACTTTAATTTATTTCTTGTTAAAGTCATTAATTAATTGAGATTAATTGTTATTTTATTTTTACTTTTGACATCTGATTCTCATTTATTGATTTAAATAGTATAAACATGAAACCTTGAAATTGAGAATTCCTAAGTAGAAAAAATGGTTGTTTTCACCTTTTTTATTTTAATTTTTTTGCTTCAATCGGTCTAGCAGCTCACCTCTCGCCTCGGTAATTGGGCTATTTTCAGGCTCATTGCCTCAAGTCACATTTCACCTATTGAAGGAGTTTTTTGTGGTGGTTGAAAGTGTTAGATATTGGTGGCAGATATTTGGATGTAGGGTAATTGAATAAAAATATGTTCAACCATTGGTCATCAAGCCTTTGTTGATTAAAAAAACATAGGATCTCTTTGGCTGCTTGATGGGTAATCAGTTGACAGTGCAGTGCCACAATCTTCCATAATCAAGCACTTTGTTGTTCACCTTGTTGCTTGTTCAACGGTTGGGACAACCAGTCCTGTTAGGTTTGAAAAATAAAATGATTGTAGTTTAAACTTCGCCAACATTTTGGTTGCCTCTCGCTATTAAGTTTTGGTTTCCTTGGTAGATGAAAACATCTTGCTTTTTAGGTTCTTTAGATTCTGGTAGACTATCCTGGTCTTCTATTTTCGGTCAGTTCGAAATATAGGTGGTAGTACCTCCTTCAATCACCACAGGAATGATTGTTAGTCATCGTCAACGGTCATATCTTACTACAATCTGATGTATTGATATCCCAGAATCTTCATATGATATCAACCGGAAGAAGTTACAACCGTAATGCGTGCACTAAAGGTTGTCACCTTGTCATCCCACTTCATTATTCCATCCATTGCACGTAAAGTTAATTTTTCTGATGCAACCTTTACATGTAACATAATACTCTTCTACCGAAGGCTAACATTCCACAAGAATAGATTATATTCTTTATGCATATTAACTGGTTCTAATTGATCAGGTTACAAACGCCTCTTTTGGTTCTATCAGCTGTCTCTTTTATGAAGATTTTCAGACGAGTTGTGTCTGCCATTCTTTTCTCATTCCTGTACACCAATCACCAGTTTTTATCTCCTAAAAATGTCTGCCAAATGCTCAACCATGTGGTGAGGTTTATCATTTAAAGATGAGAGATCCTTTGTGCACCTTTATGAGATTCCACAAGGGTAGAATTGTTCTTAATATCAATAATAAACATGCACCTTATCCTAATATCCTTGCATATAAGTAGGAGGCTTCTGCAGTATGCACTTGTTCGGCTGGTGTTTACAGGATAAAATATAATTACAGTTGGCTATAATAAGAGTGGGCATTACTTTGTTTATTCATGAATTGAACATTTTATTGCTTTTGAATACATCTTTGTTTATCCTTGGATACTGTAGCTCATTGGATGGGGTTGTTTTAGGAATGAGCCGCATTTTTTGTCTCTTGCAAGGATATATCTATTTGGTTTAACTTCCAGACGCGTCATTGATAATAATGCATGTAAAATTTTCAAAATACTAACAATTAAACCTAATAGTCAGCTTGGATTAGGGTTGTCAATCGTGTCGTGTGCTAATCGTGTCGTGTCAACTCCTATATATAAGCTCTAGGTGTTGCGCCGTATCCGACCCATTTAATAATCGTGTTGCTAAATTTCTGCCGTATCCAACCCATTTATAATCGTGTTGCCATATCCAACCCGTTTATACCCGATTATTAAACGGGTTACTTCGTGTACACGTTTAACACCGCTACCGTTTACACCATTTAACACGTTTAACACACAATTATCCACTCGTTCAGAGTTCAAACTTCAAAGTTTCAAACCAGTTATATATATAATTGGTAAAATTATAAATATGACATTCAGTTATTAGAATTTGTTTATTATAATTTATAACTTATATATTACTTATAGACTTGTCGGTATTAGTCGTGTATTAATCGTGTCGTATTCGTAATCGTGTGCCTAATTACCCAATTACTTATCGTGTCTTAATCGTGTTAATCGTTTTTGCAGCAGAAATCCATATCCAACCCATTTAATAATCGTGTTGCCGTATCCAACCCATTTATTAATTGTGTTCAAATTCTCAATCCATATCCGCTAACTTCGTGTCATTTTCGTGTCGTGTTATCGTGTTTCGTGTAAAATTGACAGCCCTAGCTTGGATAGACATTTTATATTTTTCACATTATTTCATTTTCACATATGATAACATTTTTTTTTCTTTTTCTCCTCACATAGTTTTGTAAATCTATTTTGGTTTTCATGAGTGCTGCAAACAAGATCTTATCCACTTATTTATTTCAAGGCAATAATTTTATTTATTATCCCTCAACAGGTCATAACAATTGAACCTGGGGTTTACATCCCACAGTCCTTCAACGCACCTGACTGGTATGTGGTGTTGCAAAATAGCCAGAGATACTTTTCTAGGGCCTGATTGGTGGCTCTATTCTCATTTCTATAAATAAATTTGTGCAGTTATCAGGGAATGGGCATAAGGATAGAAGATGAAGTTCTTATCACCGACACTGGACATGAAGTAATTTTAACTACCACAGTTAAAACTTCATCACGTTTGACTTTGCATCATGCTTTACTTAAATTTATTAATGTTTACATAAACAGGTTCTTACTGCTTCCATCCCAAAAGAAATTCCACATCTGAAATCCTTGCTCAACATCAGCAATAATGTATCAGCTGGACCAGTATTGTAAGTTTTGAGGCATCAGTTCTAGACTTCCGTTCTCCTTGCAGTCCATCATGTTGTGAAGGAGCTGAACTGCATATCAAGACCCGTATCCGTGCTGGCACGCTCAATTCAGTGTGGCTCTACTTCCAACCGAAGGAGAGGATTTCTTTATCATGGAAAAACTCGCCGTCTTGGTTTGGTTGCAACCAAACCGTGGTTTGCCGTGATACAAGCAGCAGTTAAGTGATATGCTCTCATGATAGTTGCAGTACGATGTGTCTCTTGATAAAAGGTTTTGAAATACTTAGATTTCTAGGGCTACAACTATTCTCATGAATGTTGCAGTAAGATGCGTTTTGCTTTTGAAATACGCTCAAATAAAGACTATCAATTTGAATTTATTTATCTTCTAATACTGCTGTCATTACTCATTAGTATATGCATAGAGATAGAGATATATAGCAACCATGGTTTTTTTAATTTTGCAAATATTTATATTGGAAGTAGGAACAAAGGTTTTTTAATTTTGCAAAATTTGAGGAACTTTAAGGGGCTAGCCAATGTTTTTGAAACCAAACTGAAGAGTGAACTGATAAATACTTTATTTGGTTCAAAATGGTTCAATTAGTGATGATGCATTTGTGAATCGAGGTTGAATCGAAGATCATGGTCTAACCGGTGGTTTGACCGATTGGATCGAATTTTATATGTATTTTACCAAAGATTTAAATACTTAATTCCATGTAACTAAGATTAATTATAAACTTTACAAAAATATTAAAACACAACAGTTATTATATAGGTAGGGGTCATAAAACACAACAGTTAAACAGAAAAAGAAAAGATGAAGTTTAGGGTTATATAATGTTAATTAATTTTATTTCCTTGTCATGATCTATATTTTCACAAATATAAAATACCATTTATATTAGAAAGGGTTAGTAACTGAAATAAAATAATGTTTTTGACGGTTAATTGTTTCTTTTTTATAGTTTAGGGTGCAAATTGTAGTTTAATCTTTTTTCGGTTAAACTGCATTTTCCCTAGTGACCAAATCAATTGTTTTTTTGGTATACTTCTGGTCTAACCAGGTTAGATTCGATTACATGAGATTTTTCTGTTTTTTCAATGAACCACCGGTCAACTTCTGGTTTTTAAAACAAAGGTGCTAACATAGAACTTTTAGGTGCTAACGTAGAACTTTTAGGTTGTGTTCGATACGTCGCATGTAAGTGTTAGAACTTTGAACGATGATTTTAATGTAATATGGTCTATTTCCGAGTCATGTTTTGTTCAAGTCAAATTAGATTACAATCCAACCAATCACGCAACTTACTCACCACTCACCTCTCTACCCTCCATGCATGAGGATGTTGGGTGAATTACACCCAAGTCCTCTAAAATCGAAACTTACATGTGAATGAGAGTTTAAGGATACGAAATGCGAAGTGTGCTTTTTTTTGGGCTCTTGGACAAAACTTGGGATATATCTGGGGATATAATGATCTCTGACACTCCACGTCTTCTCAGATATATCTGGTTACCCTAGATTTAGTTACCCTAGATATGTATTAAACCCTAGATTCGAATATATCTAGGGTAACGAGATATATTTGTGGGTAACTATATATATCTGAGGAGATATGAAGTGTCAAATATCATTATATCCTTAGATATATCCTGGGTTTTCCACAAGAGCCCAAAAAAGAGCCTACAAAAAAGAACCCACCTCGCATTGCCCTTTAATTATACTAAATGTGAAAGAATATGGTGTGATTCTAGGTCTGGACTGGTTAGTGTGACAGTGAGCAATGATCCATTGTTCAAAGAAGTGGGTTATTGTGGAAGTTGCTTCACAGGAACATATAGTTATTCCGAGAGTGCAAGATTCAATTCTCACACACACACATATATAGAAACACACACCATATTTGTGCGTATTTTATTTTAATAAGTGTTAAAGACTCAAAGACAAATGGACTTGATTGAGAGTTTTAATCACGGGAAGTGCACGACGTCAGTAATAACGCCACAAGAATGGGTCAGTCCACAGGGGCCGTGTTTGCTTGAATCGCAACTAAATTCGTAATCAAATCGGCAAGAGACGGGAGAGAAATGGGATATGTACACTACCTATTAAACATTATTCTAAGAAATAAAATTACAAGTGAAAAACTACACTGGATGAGATGGAATCATATCTATCTAAGTCCTAAGGATGGCCATTAGTGGATTAGGCATAATGTAATAGAATGCGTATGTATGATTCAAGTTAAGCACCATTAGTGTATAGAGTGGGATCAAAAGTCTAAGTTTGAACATGGCAAAAAATCATCAAATGAACTACAACTCTATATTTAGTTAATAGCATGCAAACCACAGAAACTTCTATACAAACAGATCCTAGATCTAAACATGGAAGGTGTCTAATGATAATGAATTCATGAAATGATGTCAATCAATAGGTAAAGTATTCCTTTTTATTTTATTTTAGAGTTCACACCATTGACACGCTGAAAAGACAGATTGCCCATCTTTTCTCTCATCTCTGGGGAAATACAGTTGGGTGAAATTTTTGAGTTGGATCGAGCAACTTTGAAATCAGATGGTGTTTTTCGTAGCAGTCCAAGGGGATGGTTCACTTTTAGGTAGGTCTTTTTTTTCACACTAGTATCAGCGGAACTCCGGGAGTTTAGTCGTTCGCGTAGGTTACGATGCGAAGGTGCGTTAGCAGCTCGATCTGAAAGGTGTGATAGCAACTTGAGCGTAGCGAGAGGACAGCTCGACCAATAGGTCGAGGGAGTTTACTCGTTTTGCGAAGGGATTGAATAAAAGACTATCTTTTCCCGCTTTTCCCCTCTTCCCTTTGGCCGCGGGCCGGAGGGTAAATCAAATGCAAATACATCCCTAATTCATGACCATTTGTATTTGCAGATATCATTGGAGTAATTCTTCATGTTGAAGAGTTAGCAACACTTAAAAACGAGTGTAGATGGCTTCGTCCAAAAAAGCACTCTTACCATCATCGATACAAGGTAAATTCAAATAATTTTTTATTCCTCTTTTTGAAAAAGCAATTCTACAACTACAAAATTGATCTACGTGTTGTGCAACCCCAACAAAACTCACTTTATGGGGTGAGTTCGCTATAAATTACATCGACACACTGAAAGAAGTTTTTCTAAGCCAAAAAATTTTATTTGCTATATGTACATGAGCCATATCAAATATATAAGTGCAACACTTCCACCAATTCGAGTTACAATAACATATTGTCAACTGATTATAGGAATGTATTTGATCGCAACGACAGGATTTACAGAAATACATATTGATCCAGAAGATATGAATGAAAAAGATGATCTACTTACATGGTATGTGCTATTTATAACCAACTACTTGCTAACTACATGTTTTTTTAAAGAACCATCATTCCTATGAACCCGTTATGACAAATAACCTCTTTCAGATCTTGGATCATATTCATAAATGATTCCCTTACTATATTGAATTCTAAGGTCTTTATGAGTTTCCTTACGTACGCTGGCCTGTAATCTTAAAACCCCTTGCCTTTTTAATTCTTCCAAGCTTTAGTTTTATCAAACAAGAACCTCGACAATTCAAAGAGTGAAATATCAGTATGGTCCCTCTTACTTCATATGAGACCAATATAATCTTTATTCCTTTCATAATAATTTCATTATAGGAGTTTGTAAGAGTCCACAATGATCTCCAAATTTATAATCCACAACCATGTAATCACTTTTGTAATATACTAAATACTTGCTTTGCACTAATCATGTTTTGGGCTTGATTAGTGGTTGTTTAGGGAGGAATTAGAGTTGGTGAGATGGACGACTGAGATTGAGTGGTGTTTAATTTTATATAAGGTTGGTTTTTTTTCTCTCTCTCACTTCTGACTCAACCTTCTCTTTCTCTCTCGCCCGTTTCTTCCTCAACCCATCTCTTCCTCAGTTGTTGGAGAGTCGCAGTGTATGGGGGTTGGCGAGTGCAAGAGTTGCGGTCGTGGTTGCCGGAGTTGCGGAGATCGGTAGTACGGTTGGTTTTTCGCCGAAGATTTGGTTTCTTGTGGGAAAGCTCACCGTTGGATCTTCAAAGGCTTCTTCAAGCCTTATTGGTATGTCAAGCTTTACTTTTATGCTTACCTAAGCTAGTATGAGTGTATGAGTAGTCGACGGTAGACCGAAAGACTCGTCGGAGGTCGTGCAGCAGATTTTCGCACTGTAACGGTCGACCAGTGCATGTTTCGGTCGACCGGTTGTAGTGTAATCTCAGTATTTATCTCTCACATCGGTCAAACGATACCCTTGGGTGGTCGACTGGTTATGCATTTGAGCGAGAAGATGGAGGTCTGGTGGTTTTCGGTCGAACGAGCCCCTTTGCTGTTCGACTGAACCACTATTTTATGTTGGTTGGGGGTGTAGAGAACAAAACGGTCGTCCGCCCTGAGATCTCCTTTGACCGATGACTTAAGTTTAACTTAAAGTTTGTTCGAATTCTTTGTTGTTCGGTTGACCAGTATGATTTGTTCCAAGTCCTAATTTACAACCTTTTTCCGATCAACTGTTGTTTATGTTGTTGTTCGACTGTTCGTGTTTTTGGTGCGTGAAGAGGATTCTACTGGTCATTTTTGGTCGAACGAGTCCCCTTTGCTGTTCGACGAGTTGGTGGGTTTTTTGGTTGGGTCAGTCCTCTGGATGGGGATTCAGTCGACCGGTGTGGTGTTTTTGTCTGACCGGTTCAGTGCAGTTTGGTGTTGTTGTGGTATTGTGGAACCAGCTTGAATGCAACGGGTCCCTGGCCTTTGAGGGCAACCGTAGCTAGTGTCTCACCTTGGGGAGTTTCGGTACTCTTCATGAAGAAGAAGGATGACTCATTGTAGATGTCTTCTAATTACAGGATGCTGAATAAGGTTACCGTGAGGAATCAATATCCTTTACCCAGGATTGATGACCTTTTTGACCAGTTGGAGTCAGGGAAGGTATTCTCGAAGATTGATCTGCGATCTGGTTACCATTAGTTGAGGTACGGTCACTATGATTTTCTGGTGATGCCGTTTGGATTGACGAACGCGCCTACAACTTTCATGGATCTGATGAACATGACGTTCAGCCAATACCTCGACCGATTTGTGATTCTCTTCGTGGATGAAATTTTGGTATACTCACCAGACAAAGAACAACACAGGGAGCACTTGAGGATCGTACTAAGCATTTGAGAGATCATCAGGTGTACGCCAAATTTTCGAAGTGCGAGTTATGGTTAGAAAGTGTTGCATTTCTTGGACACATAGTATCGGGAGCTGGGATATTAATGGATCCAACGAAGGTGGAGGCAGTGACTCAGTGCAGAGCCCCTACGAGTGTGACCAAGATTAGGAGCTTTGTTGGACTGAGGAGTTATTATCGTCGGTTCATCAAGGACTTCTAGAGGCTTGCTTCACCTCTGACGGCACTGACGCAAAAATGAGTGAAGTTTGTTTAGTCCCAGAAGTGTGAGGACAGTTTCCAGGAACTGAAGAGTCGGTTGATGACTGCTCCAGTTCTGACTCTTCCCAGTGGCAGTGGAGGTTTTGTGATTTATAGCGACGCTTCTGGCGTGGGTTTGGGTTGTGTACTGATGTAGCACGGTCAGGTGGTTACGTATGCTTCAAGGCAGTTGAAGGTGCACGAGAGGAACTACCCCACTAATTATTTGGAGTTCGTAGCAGTGGTTCACGCACTAAAGACCAGGCGTCATTATCTGTATGGCGAGAAGTTCGAGGTCTTTATAGATCACCAGAGTACTTGTTTTCGCAGAAGGAGCTGAATATGAGGCAGCGTAGATGGCTTGAACTGATCAAAGATTATGATTTCACCATCTCGTACCATCCAGGGAAGGCGAATACAGTTGCAGATGCCTTGAGTAGGAAGGTGGAGATGTCAACTGCTAGTTTGTGTATTCAGGAATGGAGGCTACTCGAGTCCTTGTCAGAGTGGAAGCCATTAACTGAGGACTTTGAGGTGGCAGTGATAGCTGGACTGAGAGTAGAGCCTCAGATGGTCACGAGCATTGTCCAGGCTCAGAGGTTTGATGATGAGTTAGCTGGGTTGTTGCAGTTGGCTGCCAGAGATGGATCAGATTTCAGTATAGGAGTGGATGGAGGTCTGAGATTCAGAGGTCGTGTCTGGGTACCGAATGGAGGAGATATGAAAAAGGAAATCTTGGAGGAGGCACACAAGTCCCATTATTCTATCCACCCAGGCAGCACGAAGATGTATAAGGACTTTCAGAGGAATTTCTGGTGGAAGACGATGAAGACAAAGATAACGGAGTTTGTTGACAGTTGTTTGGTTTGTCAGCATGTGAAGATTGAGCACAAGAGACCTGCGGGACCAATGCAGAGGATCGAACTTCCAGAGTGGAAGTGGGAGCATGTGACTATGGATTTTGTCACAGGCTGCCGAGGATGAGGGGATTCCATGATGCGATTTGGGTTATAGTCGACCAACTCACCAAGTCGACGCATTTCATAGCTATTAGGACCACTTTTTCTCTGGAGGGTCTAGCTAAGTTGTACATTGAGGAGATAGTTAGACTTCATGGTGTGCCAGTGAGTATTGTTTCAGATCGAGACTCTAGGTTCACTTCCAGATTTTGGGGGAGTCTAGAACAGGCTCTGGTGACTCGACTGAAGTTCAGTACATCATTCTACCCACAGACAAATGGTCAGTTTGAGAGGACGATTTAGACTCTAGAGGACATGTTGAGAGCTTGTGCATTGGATTGGGCGGGACACTGGGATGAGCATTTACCATTGATAGAGTTTGCCTACAACAACAGCTACCATTCGAGTATTGGGATGACACCGTACGAGGCTTTGTATGGGAGATCTGGTAGATCACCAGTGTGCTGGAGTGATGTAGGCGAGAGACAGCTGGTTGGGCTGAAGATTGTGCAGATTTATGCTGAGAAGGTCGACGTGATTAGGCAGAGATTAGCGACAACTCAGAGCAGACAGAAGAGCTACGCATATAGACGTAGGCGTGCGCTGAGGTTTGAGGTAGGCGATCACATTTTCCTGAAGATTTCACCATCTCGAGGAGTGATGAGATTCGGGAAGAAGGGGAAGCTCAGTCCGAGGTATGTCAGGCCATTTGAGATTCTCGATCGTATCAGAGAGGTTGCCTACAGGATTGCGTTGCCACCACAGTTTTCAGGTCTTCACAACGTCTTCCATGTTTCGATGCTGAGGAAGTACGTAGGAGATCCTTCTCACGTGATTCAGTTAGAGGTTCCAGAGATCCAGTAGGATTTGTCTCTTGAGGAGAGACTTGTGGAGATTGTGGATAAAATGGAGCACCAGCTCGGGAGGAGGACTATTCCGATGGTGAAGGTTAGGTGGAAGCACCATAGTGAGCGAGAGGCCACGTGGGAGATCGAGGAGGAGGTCCGGAAGAAGTTCTCGAAACTTTTTGGTGAGTTTCTGTTCTAATTTCGTGGACAAAATTCTTTTAAAGAGTGTGGATTGTAATATCCTAAATCCTTTCTTTGCACTAATCATGTTTTGGGCTTGATTAGTGGTTGTTTAGGGAGGAATTAAAGTTGGTGAGATGGACGGTTGAGATTGAGTGGTGTTTAATTTTATATAAGGTTGGTCTTCTCTCTCTCTCTCTCACTTATGACTCGCCCTTCTCTTTCTCTCTCACTCGTTTCTTCCTCAACCCATATCTTCCTCAGCTGTTGGAGAGTTGCGGCGTGTAGGGGTCGGCGTGTGCAAGAGCTACGATACTGGAAAGATCTTCTAGTTCGGCATAATATTGATGTGATGCAGACAGAGCATAATGTGTATGATAGTTTATTGAAGTCAATATTGACCCCAAAAGAAAGCAAAGATAGCAAAAAATCCATAAAAGAATTTGAAGCAATGGGTATAAGAAGGGACCTACATATGAAGGACACCATCGACGATAAAAAGGTCTACCCACCTACTTCTTCTTTTTTAAGCAGCAGTGAGGAGAACATATTTTGTAGTGTTCTTCATTTTGTGAAGGTACCGTATGGGTATTAATCCAACATCACGCTACGTAAACCCGAAGTAGTGCAAGATTATTTCATTGACGGGTCACGATCATCACATATTGATGCCGGAGTTCTTACCCTTTGTCATAAGAAAGAGTCATGGAGTTAAAGAAGTTCGAGAAGCAGTCATTAACTTGAGCCAGTACTTTCACACTTTGTGTTCGAAAGTAAACATCGCTGAAAATTTTGAACGTCGGTATTATTTTATGCCGCTTAGAGATGATGTTTCGACCTAGTTTTTTAATGTTATGCTGCATCATCCCGTTCACCTAGCTTGTGAGCCACGATTGGCAAGTCCAGTGTACTATCGTTGGATGTACTCGTTTGAAAGATATATGAACATGTTGAAATGTTATGTTCAAAAAAAGAATCAACATGAAGGATCGATAGTTGAAGATATTCTTGTCGAGGGGTGCACTACACTTTGCTCTAGATATTTGAAGAGTGTGGAGACAATGTCTAATAGACCTTCTAGGAAAAATGGGGGTAAAAGATCCTTAGGGAAAAGATGTCGTGTGTACAACGTTGATATGGAGAAGACTCTTAATTTGGTGTTGAATAATACCGTCATCATTGATGAATACCATGAGTATGTGAATGTTGTGGTTTTAATTATATTTACAGCAACGGCAAATACAGATCGATCCATAGGAAATTGTAATTTATTTCAATCCTCGTACTCGTACGGGATGAAAAGATAAGTTGTTTGGTTCCAACATTAGTTATTCTATGAATGCAAAAATTAAACAAATTAATCTAATATAGCTAAATAGTATGTAGAAATTCAAATTTAAGTTCCTTGCGGGTGGAAATAATAATTGGGTTCAAAATTATTCATACATGTCAACATGTGAATTCAATTAAGCAGAAATTACTTTGAACAAAATTAACAAGGTTTTAAATTTATCTTTATCGACCTTACAATCTTAGCATACAAAAAGAACTTCATAGAATATTCATGTATTAAAGTCAAATATTGCTAGAGTTAAGATAATTCTCGCAAACAAATACAATCTTATTCAAATATAATTGAATGGGGTTTCTTTGATTAATATTTAAGAAATTCATATCATCAAATTCATGTCATACTCTAGTCATGGAGTAAGATAAAAATCATTAAACTATACAGAAACATAACATGATTTTAATTATACAATTTTTAATTCATGATTTAATTTATTTTACGCATATCAAAACATAGTCACGAAACTATGTGATTATATCATTAATTCATACGGATTCTAAATATACATAAAACATATTAAACTACGGCTTTAAGAATAAACAAATTATGAAATTCATCTAACACATTAATTCAACTTACATAAAACAAAATTTAACCCTACATATCTCCACCGCAACGTTGTAGATTTAGCTACGCTTGATAATCATGAATTCTAATGAAATTGTAACAATTTGATGGAAGAAATTACTGAAAACAAAGTATGATTATACAAATGCTCAAATACTAAGTGCTAAACTATCGAACTAGATTATACCGACGAACGGAATACAAGAATCAATCAAACACCAAGATGAGTTCGATGACAACCACGACGCGGAAGAACGACGACAGATCTCCAAGTCATCAGACCGGCTTCGCGTTGCATGCACCAAACCTCGTGCGTGAGAATCCTTTCTCTAATCTCCCGTTCACGATGGCCTCCTTTTTTCACGTTTTTTATTTAAATAATGTATAGGATCCAAACATGCACAGCCTCGTTCTCCACCTCCTTTTGACTTTTTTTTTTTAAATTAATAGAATAGTGTATTTGGCAGCGAAGTCTTTTCTTTGTTTGATTTTGCACAAGATCACGACTTTTGCTCTCTTTCGTCGGAATTTCCGTCATTAGCAATAAATCTATTTAGTTCCTGAAAAGAAACACTAACAACACCTACATAACATTATTATTGGATAAAATACTAAGTATAAGGCAAATTAAAATAAGATTTTTTTGAATTAATCACTAAAAAAATATATTTGAATTAATTCCATGCATAAAAATGGACTACCATGACCTTTGGTCTTCCTGGTCAAGTTGGCACGATTGTTCTTCTCTAGGGTTGTAAATGGACAGGTTGAACCCACCAAACTGTTTAAGCCACCCAAGTGGATTTGAGTTAAGGTTGGATTTTTGAACCCGTTTTAATTTTCAACCTGTCAATTTGCTAACTCGCCTTCTCAACATATTAGGTTAAGGTTGAGTTTAACTCGAGTGCATTAATGCGGAAACCTAGCAAAATATAATAATATTGTTTATTGTTGAGAATTCAAAGGTTTTGTGGATGATTCATCTTCCTTAACCCCAATATTTTAAGTAGGTTTTACTCTTATTAATATGATGTAATTCCATTTATTTTGGTTGTAACTCCTATACATCATCACCCTATATATAGAGGACTATTGTACATATTTGGTGACAAGAGAAGAAATACATACATCTCTCCCTCCCTCAATCTTTCATCTTTGGTTCTTTTTGTTTTACAACACGTTATCAGCACGAAGCTCTATCGATTAGAGTCTTCAAACATGCCCAAGGCAACAAACTAGTAGACTTAACAATATGTCAACTACATGTCTAAGTTTGTGTGTATTAATCACAAGTTCTCGATACGACAAATTCACTTGCGTTATTTTGAATATATTTGTTCATGCACACACTCTAATTTTTATTATTATATTTGTTCCTCTCGTAAGTAAATAATTGTAAGACGTGACATATTATTATAAATAATTGTAGATGAATTTTCTACCAGATTATGTTTATCATATGATAATTTACTTACACCGTTTTAGTTATCTAATTTACCAATTACGTTTTAACCACTCCATTAGGATCTTTTAAAAATACACTTGGAGACTTAATAATAAGGGTTAATTGCAGTTTGACCCCCTGAACTATGCATTGGTATCACTTTGCCCCCCTGAACTTTCAAAGTTAACAATTACCTCCCCTGAACTTTAATTTTGTAACACTTTGCCCCCCTGAACTTCAAAAACACATTATTTAACACACATTCGACGTTTGTTTTCCTAATTTTTTTTGTTGTATCCCTAATACACTCTTAAACCTATATTTACGTGAAAGTTTGGATCGAAACGGAGGTCGGATATGGTTAGAATTTGGGTCGATTTGACACTCAATCCGACCCAAATTCCAATCATATCCGACATCCGTTTCGATCCAAACTCTCACGTAAATATATGTTTAGGAGTGTATTAGGGATACAACAAAAAAATTAGGAAAAAAAACGTCGAATGTGTGTTAAATAATGAGTTTTTGAAGTTCAGGGGGGCAAAGTGTTACAAAATTAAAGTTCAGGGGAGGTAATTGTTAACTTTGAAAGTTCAGGGGGGCAAAGTGATACCAATGCATAGTTCAGGGGGCAAACTGTAATTAACCCTAATAATAATAATAAAAAGAAGAAGGAAATCCAACATATATGCACTCATATTTGGTTTGTTCTATTTTTTCTTTTGAAATCCATTACCTCACGTTGTTGTTTTTTTTCCACTCTAAAACCAATATGAAAAAACAAATGGTGCATAGAAAATAAAGCCAATAAATAAATGGCTAAAAAATGAGTTCGTTAGTAACTAATGATTTGGTTGTTAGTCTTTCAGAGAAGGAATAAGAATTATTTCTTTTCTTTTCATTACCAGAGATGGTAAATTTTTTATGAATATTATAGATATAAGTTTATGCTAATAATGTTCACCTTTCGGTCTTAATGGTATGGTGTATTTTTAATTATTTGTTTTATTGAAGCTATTATCATGGCAAACCTCACCAAGCTTGAATTTGCTACCCTTGGTATTTCGGGAAAGAATTATCTCCCTTGGACCCTCGATGCTGAGATTCATCTCACAGCAAACAATCTTGGAGAAACAATCAAAGAATCAAATAAGGCCTCCCCGCAGGAGCGTGCCAAAGCAATGATTTGTCTCCGACATCATCTTCATGAGGGCCTAAAAGCTTAATATTTAACGGTGAAAGATCCGTTAGAACTATGGAAAAATCTGAAAGAAAGGTATGACCACCAAAAACAAGTGATTCTCCCAAAAGGTCGCTATGAATGGATACATTTGAGATTACAAGATTTTAAATCTGTAAGCGAGTATAATTCAGCAATATTTCGGATCACATCCGAACTTAAACTACGTGGAGAATCAATTACTGATAATGATATGTTAGAGAAAACATTCTCTACATTTCATGCCTCGAATATGCTCCTGCAGCAGCAATATCGAGAGCGTGGTTTTAAGAGATATTCTGAACTAATATCATGCCTTTTAGTTTCCGAGCAAAACAATGAACTCGTGATGAAAAATCATCAATCTCGACCCACCGGTTCTGTTCCATTCCCCGAAGTGAATGATGCTAATCATGGACACAAACGTGAGTCATTCCCTGAAGCGAATGTGACATCATTTAACTACAAACGTGGGCGTGGACGTGGGCAACACCAAGGGCGTGGTCTTGGACGTGGTCGTAATAATCGTGGTGGTCATAATTTCAAAGCAAATAATAATGGGAGAAATGCTAAGGGAAATGGAATGCAACATCCTCCAAGGAAATCTGAAAATGCCTGCTTCAAATGTGGCATGACAAATCATTGATCGCGTATATGTCGTACGCCCAAATATCTTGTTGAGCTCTATCAAGCATCACTCAAGAAGAGAGAAAGTGCTGAAATGAACTTTATTGAGAATAATCAACATGGAATGCTCATGGATATACACTTGGATGTTTCTGATTTTCTTCTAAATGATGAATGGAAACATTTATCGATAATGGAAATGTCCACCATAATATGTAGTTTTTCTTATTGTTTGATTTCCGTTCACCTAGAATTTTGGTCTTTTATCTTCCTATATATGTAATGCTTGAACCTCGAATATTTGCTTTCGACTTTATCAATATTTAAGTCTTTTAACTCTAACTCTTATATATTATATTGCTACGATAAAATCAAATTTATTATATTTTTCTTTTGTTTCATGTAGAAAGACAAAGATATGACTAATGTTATACCAAATGATGGAGACCAATGTCTAGTAGACAGTAGAACAACAAACACCATCTTGAAAAGTACAAAATACTTTTCCCAATTACATTTAGCAAAAACAAATGTCAACACAATTTCTGGCACTAGCAATTTGATTGAAGGCTCCGGAAGAGCTTGTGTTTTGTTATCTAACAATACAAAATTAATAATAAGTGATGCTCTATACTCTAGTAGATCCAGAAGAAATCTACTAAGTTTTAAGGATATACGTCTTAATGGTTATCACATTGAGACGGTGAACGAAGATAATATTGAGTATCTCCACATTACATCTAATGTGTCTGGCCAGAAAATTGTGTTGGAAAAAAATGCAAGCTCTCTCTTCTGGGTTATATAGCACATTCATAAATCCTATTGATCCAGATTTTGAAACTTGGCATGACAGATTGGGTCACCCAGGTGCCATAATGATGCGAAGAATTATTGAAAATTCAAGTGGGCACACAATGAGGAACTTGAAGATTCCTTCATCAAAGAATTTTTCATGCGCAGCATGCTCCCTTGGAAAAATGATAATAAAGCCTTCCACAAATAAAATTGAAAATGAAATGCCTACATTTTTAGAGCGAATCCAAGGAGATATTTGTGGACCCATTACTCCTCCGTGTGGACCATTTCGTTATTTTATGGTATTGATAGATGCATCAACCCGATGGTCACACGTTTGCCTTTTATCAACTCGAAATGTCGCATTTGCTAGACTTCTAGCAGAATTAATCAAATTGAGAGCACATTTCCCAGATTATCCAATTAAGAAAATTCGACTTGACAATGCTGGAGAATTTGCATCCCAAACGTTTAACGATTATTGCATGTCTGTTGGGATCACAATTGAGCATCCTGTAGCTCATGTCCATACACAAAACGGTCTAGCTGAATCCTTGATTAAGAGATTACAATTAATTGCTAGACCATTGGTAATGAGATCTAAATTACCATCATCTGCCTGGGGACATGCCATTTTGCATGTTGCTGCACTTATAAGAATAAGACCAACTGCTTATCATAAATACTCCGATTTACAATTGGTCTCCGGTAGAAAACCAAATCTGTCTCATCTAAAGGTTTTTGGTTGTGCCGTTTATGTGCCAATTGCACCACCACAACGTACAAAGATGGGACCTCAAAGAAGATTGGGAATATATATTGGCTTTGAATCTCCATCAATCATAAAATATTTAGAGCCATTAACCGGTGATATTTTCACAGGACGATTTGCTGATTGTCAATTTAATGAGAATGAATTCCCAATCTTAGGGGGAGAAAAACAAAAATTAGAAAACAAAGAAGTGACTTGGAATGCATCATCTATTCCAGACCCTCGAACAGGTCAATGTGAACTTGAAGTTCAAAAGATTATACATTTACAAAGAATTGCAAATGAGTTGCCTGATGCATTCATTGATACTAAAAGAGTCACAAAGTCACATATACCAGCTCTAAATGCACCTGCTCGGATTGATATTCCTAATGTTACAAATGAATATATTATACGTCGAAATCGTGGAAGACCAATCGGTTCCAAAGATGCAAATCCACGGAAAAAGAAAGAGCAAAATAACGCAATTGGTGATATTATTTAAACCCCTGTAGAGGTGATAACACAACAACAAATGGACAATGACAAATTTCCGAAAGAGGTACATGTACCTGAAAATGAAAATGATGACGAGACCATCAATTTATGTGCATAATGGAAAAAGATGGAACCAAAATAGAACCATTATTGATGAAAAATTCATATACGCTATAGCAAATGATGTGATTAATGTTGAATATTGTGAGCCAAAATTAATTGAAGAGTGTCGACACAGAAAAGATTGGCCACAATGGAAAAATGCAATTCAAGAAGAACTGAACTCACTTGAGAAACGTCATGTGTTTGGACCCGTAGTTCCGACACCAAATAATGTAAAACCAGTAGGATACAAGTGGGTATTTGTAATTAAAAGAAATGAGAAAAATGAAATAGTAAGATACAAGGCAAGACTTGTTGCACAAGGTTTTACACAAATACCAGGAGTTGACTATGAAGAAAAGTATTCACTTGTAGTGGATGCAACAACTTTTAGATTTTTGATTAGCCTTGCAATTGGAGAAAAAACTTGAAATGCGACTCATGGATGTCGTTACAGCTTATCTATATGGATCACTAGATAACGACATTTTCATGAAAATCCCTGAAGGATTAAAACTACCAAGCACATGCAATACAAAATCTCGAGAGATGTATTCTATAAAATTGAAAAGGTCTTTATACGGATTAAAACAATCCGGACGAATGTGGTACAATCGTCTTAGCGAAAGTCTTCTCAAAGAAGGGTTTAAAAATAATCTCATAAGTCCATGTGTTTTTATTAGAAAATCAACATCTGGTTTTGTAATTATTGTTGTATATGTTGATGACTTGAATATCATTGGGAACCCTGAAGAGATTGAAAGAATTGCTAAATATTTGAAGAATGAATTTGAAATGAAAGACCTTGGTGTAACTAAATTTTGTCTCGGCCTGCAGATCGAGCACTTACCAAATGGAATTTTCATTCATCAATCAAATTATATAGAGAAGACATTAAAATGTTTTAATATGGATAAATCTCATATATTAAGTTCTCCAATGGTTGCTCGTTCGCTTAGTGCTGAAAAGGATCCTTTCCGTCCTCGAGAGAATGATGAAGACATTCTCGGTCCAGAAGTACCATATCTAAGTGCTATTTGGGCTTTAATGTACCTGACTGATAATACAAGACCTGATATTGCATTTTCAGTAAATGTATTGGCTAGATATAGTTATGAACCAACACGTAGACATTGGAACAGAATTAAACATGTATTTTGTTACCTTTGTGGAACGTGTGATATGAGGTTATTTTTTCAAAAGAATTTAGAGCCCAAATTAATTGGATATGCTGATGCTGGATATTTGTCAAATCCATATAAAGCTAAATCACAAACAGGATATGTGTTTACATATGGTGGCACGACAATTTCATGGCGATCAACGAAACAAACATTAACAGCAACATCTTCAAATCATGCAGAGTTGATTGCATTATATGAGGCTAGTCGAGAATCTGTATGGTTGAGATCAATGATCCAAAGCATACAAGAAGAATGTGGACTCGACAAAATCAAAGACCATCCAACAATTTTATATGAAGACAATACTGCATATTGCTCAAATAAAAGAAGGATACATCAAATGCGATAAGACTAAACATATTTCACCAAAGTTTTTCTCGACGCATGATTTACAAAAGGATGGTGAGATAGATGTCCGTCAGATCCAATTAATGTTTCTATTTGAATTAACGTGTTCAAATTAAAAGGGAATCGCTATTCATCGTCCGGTTTTTACTTAAATCGTCTGTCTCAATTACTTTTTTGCCCCTCACAATCCATTTAATATTCATTATGTCACGTAAAAAAAATCGGGGCGTCTGGATAGGACGATTCCACCATGGGGGGGCGTCTAAGACAGATACCCCATTTTTTACGGGACATAATGAGTATTAAATGGATTGTGAATGATATTAAATGGACCGACATGTCGATGTGGTATTTGGTAAAACTTTTTGACTTACAGAAAAACTCACTGTAATCCACCTCATTATACCGAAATCTTGGAACGAAACCTGACATAAGTTCAGATAACACACCATATAATTTTAAGATTTTTTATTAAAAAAATAGGAGCGTCTGGCTTAGCGCCTCCCCATGGGGGAGGCGTCTAAACCAGACCCCCCCCCCCCCCCCCAAATGTTTTTTTGTTTTTTTAAACTTGAAATAAATCAGACAGTTTACCATGTTCGAGTGTACTGGGGCGTCCGCTGGCTCCTTTCCTGGTCTCCGAGACATTGTTTTTGATGATTATGGGAAGAATATGGAGAGAGAGTGGTGGTAGGAGAGTGAAATGATGAGATATATAAGTAGAAATGAGAGAATGACAAAACGGTAATTCGCACGGGCGATTTAAGTAATTTTGGGGCGATGTTTAGCAGTTCAGAATTAAAAACTTGCATGGCAGCATGGGGTTTTTATAGGATTTTTTTGAAATAATCATTAAAAAGAAATAAAAAGAATAAAAGTCTATGAAACTTATTTGGCAAAATATGAACCAAAAAAGACACTTGTAATACCATTTTCATTAACAAAAAACTGCATCACATATGACATTTTTATCTCTTACTGAAATTGGCATCACGGATGTCGTTCTCATTCTAGGTGAAAAATAGTATCTACATGCCATTTTCTCTTAGGACGTGAACATGGCTATCAACCACCCATCTTTCCCCAGTTCTTCCTATAACCACCAACCCCTCTCCTCCACCCTCTCTCCAGAAATTTTCGACCTCCCTATCCAAGTTTCACCTGTTTGATTCATTTTTAGGTACATTTAACTTATTTTTTGTTAATATTTTGCTTGATTAGTTTGGATTTGTGTGGATTTGTTTGGATGGTGAGGATTGTTTGGATTACTTGTTTGTGTTTAGAGTATTTGTTTTTTGTTTGAATTTGATTTGGGTTTATTGAGAATAATTTTGATTGGTTTTGGATTGGTTGTTCTGATTTCAATTATTTTGGATTGGTTTGAATTGGTTGAGAATTATTTGGATGAAATTGGTTAGAAGTATTATAGAAAGTATAGAAGTAAGAAATATAGAATTTTTTTGGTACGAAGTTTTTTATTATACGGCATGGTTAAATGCGTCATCTTTGACGATCATCTATTTATTGTTATCTCCAACATGATTACGTTTTCGTATTGATCTTATATATCTTGATCAGACCGACCTTACATCCCTATCCATGATCCACCTTGCTTCTTAATTAATCAACTGATGTGTTATGTGTAGAAGACTAAAAGGCCGAACAAGACATTTCTAGTTTTTCCTATCAAAAAATTCATCTATTTAATTTACATTTAGATACGCACACATGATTATTCACTATTTACTCAAATACCATCGTAGAGTTTTTTTAGTCTCAATCTATAATATCCACTTTAACCACTCAGATACATGAAACAAAACGATACTTTGGAGTTCCGGATCGCCTCAACTTTGTTTCTCAAAATAGTAAATAAAGTTACAAAAATTCTCCGTTATGGTATGTGATGTCAATAAAATAATTTCTAATAACAATATGATCAACCCAAATACTTACCATACTTTATTTAAACCCAATACTAACTCATTTTATTTTTTATTTGTTCTTATTGAACAATTGTAAAATGTCTGATTCATGTGATTCTCACGGTCTTATGGATCCTTCGGTGCTAGTATTACAGAAGAATTATAAGTCATCATCGATTCTCGAAAATATAAGTGTTTAATTAACAAATTAAAAATTGTGTATTGCTTTTATTAAACTTTAAGTAATTATTATTATTATTTTTGTCAGGAGAAATTGTGTGATATTAGGTGTATCGAGCACGATCTACATGTCAACATGTAGACTGTGAAGGATGATAGGGTATGGGGGTTGCTGGCAATTGCTGAATTTGATAAAAAAAATTGTTTGCCCCAAACTACAACTGAATTGTAATTTGATTTGTATTGTGGTTGAGAGGCAGAACACTCATATCTTTCATTTTAGATATACTTATTCTTAGTGGTCTCGGTATTGTCTATTGGGCATATATATGTATATAAACGTATGACTAATTTGGAAAAGAAGAATTTAAGCAAATTGGACAAAACATAAGGTTATCATGTTAATTTACCCAACTTCCATTGACTTCTTGTCATACACATCCAAAAATCGACTTAGTGTTGAAGATCTTTGCTTTTATAATATATATATAGTAAGATAAGATAAGATAAGATATATGTATCTCTACAAAAGTTCCTAGAAAATCATGGTATATGGTTTCTTCTTGAAACAACAATATTTCCTTAGAATATCATTTGTACTCAATAATTCCGAACTCCTGCTGAAATTCCATGAACATGAAAATGTTCTCCTAGCTTATAACAATGTACTACAAAAAAATAGGTAGCTCTTAAGGTTCAACATGAAACCAAACATCCATGCTAAAATCACAATGTTCTTAACAAACAAGGTAGATCATACATGCTGAAAGACATAACATCAGCAAAGCATGATAGACTTGCGGTCAGAGAGTCGGTGATTTTCAACTGTTAATAATAGCACAGGGTCACGTGCATGGCTGAATTTTAGCTTCAACACAAGAGTGCCCATTTTGAATAAAAAATCAGCAACTAAAGCAAAGAAAAGAAACATGAATACCAAGAAAATTAGTAAATACAGATGCATGCGAACAAAATCGTCACGGGATTCTCCAGTAGTTTGAGATAGGGCTAATGGATATAAAATCAGAAATCCATTTTGGCCTTATATCATCGGTTCTGAATGATAAAAGAAATGCCTGCTATCTTGACAATCATATGCACCAGTACATCATCATCTCTAGTAGACATACACACCAAATTGTAAAAAATCGTCGTAGTACGCCTGTACAGCAAAAAGCTCAAGACCAAGATTTGCATCTAACAAAATACCATCTCATATTCTCATCCCACCGTATGATAATGACCAAATAGAATATATAAATTTATCTTAAAAGGAAATCCTTACATCTCATTCTTATCTTATTTAACATCTTCCTCAAACATGTTAATTTCTTAACATTCCACTGGAGAAAACTGATAAAAATATCTGACAATTCGTTTCAACATAAATATGAATTTTTTGAATGGCTGGATTCATATAAAAATTCTAGTGTAGGCATCATTGATTACAGACTGCCCCATCTCCGAAGAAATAATGATTGTACTTGGGGGTCAAAATTCTGATTGAAGAGAGATGCTCTCAAGAGAAAAGTTCTTCAGTTTGCATCATGAATGACCAGTAATAATGCAACTTAAATAAATTGCACACAAGGAGTGTATCTCAATTGGTACAAGGACTAGTTGAGTAGGTTGGGGACCCAAGTTCGATACTTATTACTTACCACTATAACAACCGGTTCTTAGTGGGATGTAATTACACAGTCCACCTAAATAACTAAAACTAACCTTACCAATTATCAAAAACCTTAAATAAAATTGTAATTAGCAATCAACTACAATTATCAAAATTAATTGCATAGTAACAGAACTCCTAGTTTACTATGGGAATATTTTTCCAAACAATGTTGAAATTGTTTCATATGGAAGTAATGTACTTCTCAAAGACTCAAAGTAAGCACCCCTTCCCTCAAGCTAATCTTTTTTTCCCATTTTTATCTTCATAAAACTCGTCTGTTAATACCAATATAGTCATTCACTTGGGTAGAAATGATAAACCATCAGAACTATACACATGGAAAAGCAAATTCCCATTTACATTCGTTCAACAAGCTACATCTTCAAATGGAACATATACACAGCCCCAATCATGGAAGATGTCTATCTGAAGACACCAATTGAAGGTATTAAACGAGTCAAAATGTTATTCTCACCTCCATATGTTTTCATCTCCAGAAACGGTTAGTTATAGTAATCCATTATCCAAGGATTTACATTGAACAGTGGTTACAATAAGTCAATAACTTCGACTTCACAAATATATTAGATCTAATTACCAATGAAGACTTCTTGTAACTTATTTCCTTTAGCTTTTGGCTTACGAAAGTTTTCCATGTCTTAGATAGTTAGATTCTACCGAACAGATATATGATATCTATTAATTGTTTTATATGTAAGGCAATACCAATAGTTGTCAAATAAATTCAAACAAATTTATTCCAATCGATCAACGATCAAAAATATTATTTCATTTCCAATGAACCATGTTCAGTTGAAAATTAAAAAAATAGAGATAAATATACATACACATATTGACCAAACTAAACACTAATGGAAATCAAGAGTTCACATTATGTGGGAAGAATTTTGTCTATCTTGTAAATGATGGGTATAAAAGATGATTAACAAGCACAACAGTTGCCTCACGCAATAACTCAATGGCAAACCATGTTAGTTGTTGCCTGTTGGTCATGTTGCTCAATACCAAAGTGTAGAAAGATTTGGGTAAGAACAGATTGAACACAGATGAAAGTTCTATAGTGCGTCGTTTTGCAAGTTCCTCCCCAAATTAATAGTTAAGCTGAAATCCAGATAAGTATGAGGATGTCCACACCCCTCAACAGCCTCCATCTTGACGGCTGATGTGTATTATTTGTATCAAAGATGGGCTCACAATTACATTCTACATAAAGCAAAAGATATTGTAACTCAAAGCATCAGGTGTATTGGTCCTTCATGGAAGAAGAAGTGAGAAACTTAAACTGTAAAATATTTGGCCAGCAATTGCAAAACGTGGAGACTTGAGTTGATGAATGAATACCCTCCAATAAACATCAGTGCAAGAACCCACACAAAAATTCATCAAGTAGGAGATTTGGGATCAAAACATAAAAACTTCAAGAAAATTAATCCTTTAAGAGCACTTGGTGAAAAACTTCAGACCATGATCCCTCCACAAAATACTGCCCATATCTTACGCAGTGATAAATTGAGGCCAGATATTTTGTGTAATTTCTCCATCACTCTCTCACAGAAAATGCCTGATCAGCTCATTTCAAATCTATAGTCCCAAGGACAGCAGCACATGTACAGGACTTGAGCAATCTATTCAAACAAACCATGCTAATATACAGGTGCATCAAATCTAGGCTCATAAAAACATACCTGGCTATTGCAAAGTTGAAGGGCACACCCAGCAATCCATGACCATGTCTTTTTATCAACGTCATAAAGCAGACCTTTCCCTTGGTTCCATGATGTGAAGCATATTAAGTTATCACGACCAAAACACTCAAACCGTTCAGCTGATAGCCTTAATAATGCCCTGAAATACTTGGGAGGCATTCTGCTTATTTCCACCCAAATGGTCTTTGCATGATCCAATTCCCAAATCTTCATACTTTGAAGAGTACTATAAAGCCCAATTCTTCCAACCAAAAACAAACGACCACTAGAGCCTGCTACGAGATAACTGTCCAGCAGAGACCTTGGAAATTTGGCAGGTATATGCTCCCAACGCCCTTTGTCTAGCCGATACATCATTAACCCCAGTGGTGAAAGTGTTTCGAGAAATAACCGAGAATCACAAAATGCCATCTTGGATGAACAGAGGTTGACTGCAGGCATTGTCTGATGAATGGTCCAGGAATTAAGTTTAGAATCAAAAACTTCAGTTGGAAGCATCCCTTCACCATATATATCACTGGCCGCAATAACCTTAAACGATCTGTCAATTCTATCAACCACCAATATTAACTGCCTTTGTTGATTGAAGTGCATGTCGGGCAATATTCTCCATGTTTGTGTTAGAGGGTTACATACTATGATCTTGAAATGAAGACCATCCAATCCAGAAAAGCAAACAAGACCTCCCGAAGAACCAACCAACCAAAAAGCCCACTCACAAATGAAGCTAAAAGGGATCTTGTACCAAATCTTCAACGGTACGCTGAATATTGAACACTGATGGGATTGAGACTTCTTCCAAAACGTAAGAAGACAGGGGCCATGTGAAGGAGCTTGAGAGTGGGACTTTAAGAAACCACTGTCTTGAAGAAGGGAATTCCACCTCTTACAAACGGAACGCATCCTAAATAACACAAATGGGGGTACACGTGCAATAACTTCGTTTAACAAATCCTGAGGCAACATTGACCATATGCTATCTTCCATTTGAACGTCGTTATGCAAGATCTTGCAGAAGGTTGTTACTGTTTCCTCATCAAATCCTCTCGGCTTGGTCTTGATCCTGGAAGGACTCGTGTTCCGAGAAGGACTAGTATTCCTAGCCCCCATTCGAGAAGGACTAGTATTTCTAGCCCCCATTCTGCTAGGTGTGGTTGTCTGCTTTGTTGGGTCAATAGCATGAAATACACCACTGTTTGAAGGTTGAATCACTACATCTCCCACACCATCCATGCCAATAAATATCCAAACTGAAAGATCGAATGAAGACGACATTAGCTAAAAAGGCAAAACTCATGAAATAATCTTACAAAACGAATTAGCAAATCGAAGGATTTCCGTATTTCTACAGTGGATTGTGTTGACCACAATTGAAAAATATCGAAGACATTGAATCTCAATATCTCATCAGACGTTCACTACAAACAATGTGAGCAAAAAGATCAATACACAAAGGTCAGTTAACCAAATAACATTCCCAAAACATATCTATATAGCTAGATTTTAGGGAAATATCAAAAAATAAAATAAAAGAAAGAAAAAAATAATCCTTCTAGGGCTAAATTTCACAGAACAACAAGCAATGCCGCAAACAACAAAACATCTCCACCCAATCTATTTAAGCAACAAAACCTAAAAATCCTCCACAAATCAAATGAGACGACATCGAAAAGCAACCAAACCACCCAAAAATCCTCAAACGCCCCTTTCCATCAGATCCCACTACATTCAACACGGAAAAAACCTTAAAAACGAAATCTAGAACCGATTGGGGCAGGAAAAAGGCCCAAGATCGGATTTTGCGGGCACCGCGTGAAGCGTCGGGACATGGGGGTTTCGGGCGTACCTTCGGAAGTGGAGGATTTGGAGGTTTGGGGGTTCGGAATCGGTGGAGGGATGGAATGGAACCCTAAAAAGTGGAAGACAACTACGGTCGTCGGTAGCGAGGCGATGGATTGGTGGTAGGAACGGTCATGGTTTGTTTGCATTTTGCACCCTCGTTATTTTATTGAATTAGCAATGAGTTTCACTCTTTTGAAATAATTGAAATATAATCCTTACTAGAACTGGGATGGTTGATTTTGGTTATTTCGTGATTGGTGCCTTCCATTACGACCAACCCAATTAGTCTATGAAGTCCTCTTTAGTTAATGAGTTCTTTTCTGTGTTGTATGCACGAGGAAGAGAAAATACACCTTGTGATCTTTTCATTTGTTGACCGAGTTCGTTATTGCGAACATTTTATATCCCCTTGATTTTTCCCCGTAGCATTGGTATGGTATTGACAATGCAAAAGGAGGCACACGTAAGTTCCAAGGAAGTCAAATCTAAGGAGTAGCTAGGAAATTTTAGTTGACTTATCTTGCTTTGTTGAAGGCTCCACTCTAGTTGACAAATTTGTTTTCATTTTACATTTATTAAAAAGGGAAAAACCAAGAGCCAAATTAGTTTGTCGCAATTATAATTTTCTATTTGAATGGTTTACAAGAATCAACAAACACAACGGAAGTAAAGTTTAACTAAATGAGTTAAGATTCATGTTTTTGCGATAAACTAAGTTATCATTTTTCTCGTATGCTCTATACTGCTCTCCAAATATCACAAAGAGACTTAAGCCTTCTATCTACGGTGATAGAAAGTCTATTGGGGATGCAGCCGCATTTGCGGATGCAGACGTGATTGACATCATATCATGCATACATTTGTGTCTTATATCTGTTACCTTTCACTTAAACAATGCTACGTAACGAGTTTAATATTTAAGTTTCAGGAATAAACAGATTTGAGTGGAAGAGACACAAAAAAGACTCAAAAGCAAGGAAAATGATTAAGTTGCAAGACTTCTGGACCGAGATGAAAGAGAGAATGACCCAGATCTAAAGTCATCATGAGGAGTATTTTGGCAATTGGATTCGGGTCGCAACCTACACAACTGATTAGGGTGCATCAGACATGAAGAAATCAAACCTGACAACCACACTCCAAAACTTGACCAGATCCATACCATATAGGCCACCAATTGGCGATCTGTTTTGCTTCAGATTCGATAAGGTTTAGGCGGGTCATGTATAAAAGTGTTTTATGTCTATTTTTAGTAGTGCATTAGCCCCATACCGAGGGATTGTCTCTGGTTACCTTTTTTCATGCCTATAAATAGAATTCTTCCTCCTCATTTGTATTCACTCATTGCTTGGTGGCATTCTCTCTACTTGGAGTAAAGCCTTGAAGCAAAACTCAAGTGGAGAAGAATGTCACTTGTAATGTGAGTCATGTGAATAAAATAAATTTTCATAATTTTGTTAGTTTTATATTGTCTTTGTTTTAATGCTTGCATGTTTAGCTTGTTTTGTTTGTCTTAATCTTAGTAGAAGTAATTAGCAAAACTCAAGTGGAGAAGAATGTCACTCGTATTTGTCACCGCTTCAACGTGGCCGTGCACTTGCAGTTATTTTAAAACGTTCAATCAGGGCACGATGCGAGGGAGAAGTGCATCACCTTCCCCCTGATGCGGTCTGATGCGACCGCATTTCATAACTCCTAGTTTTTTTTGTTTTTTTTACTCTGATTTGTTTAATATTGAATTAATGATCTTAGAAATTATTCAAATTTTACCTAATTTTTTAGTTACATGTATATAATTTATAATTAATATATCTATATCATATTATTTAAATATTAAATCGCAAACAATGCATATGCACCCGCATCGCATCCGCATCCCGCATGTCGGATGTGGTACCTCGCTGCATTGCATTGCATCCGCATCCTGCATTTCTGAACCTTGGGCTAGACTATTTAATTAAATACTTTCTTAATTTGCGTCAAGGTAGGTAGCTATTTTATTGTATGGAAAGTGTGATCCCCACATTACTTCCCCTGCATCTAACATGGTAGTTCCGACATGGACAAACAAATTAGTATCCGCACATTCTAATGTGTTCGTATTTGTACGCAACACATACGGTACTAATTGATATTAAATTTAACCACAAGTGCACGGCGTCAGTGAAGACACGGCAAGTACGGGTCGATCCGTAAGAAGGTGTGCCGACTTCTAGTTCTTCGGAAATCAAGTGGGAAATAAAGGTGAAAATAAGTTGATTATACTAAACTAAACTACACTAAAGCAAGCATCAACAAGACAAACAAAAGCGAGAGGAATTAAAACTAAACTAAGTACGATCAAAGGAAGATGAGAATCAGGAAGAAACCCCCAAGGAGTGGAGTGTGTGTACATGAGAAATAAAGTGGTGAAGAATGCATTCAATATGGCACAAATGTAGGTTTTGTTTTTATGCATAGGAAATATCTAATGGTTGTGGCAAAACATATCATCCAAATCACTAACCTAGTTAATGAATATGAGCATAACCAAGTTTGTTATTAAAACCTAAACAAGCTTGAGATGTACCTAATGAGTATGACAGAAACCATCAAGTTAAGTATTCTCTTTTATTCAAACAAGCATACCCGCATTCATCACATATAGCATTCATTTCATTCTTCATGACATGTATAAACATTAACTCCCCCCCCCCCAAGGGGGATGAACCAATCACTACTCATTAAGAAAAGGAGACAAAACGAAATTAATCTAATTAAGCTAGGAAAAGGAAACATGCTAATTAATTCTACTAAGATTAAGACAAACAAAAATAGCTAAACATGCAAGAATCAAAAGAGAGACAATATAAAACTAACAAAACTTTCTTTATTTACTCACTCACATTACAAGTAGCACCTCTCCACTAGAGTTTTGCTCCAAGGCTTTACTCCAAGTAGTGAAAATGACCACGAAGAGAGGATTGCATTACAATGGAGGAGGAAGAGTTCTATTTATAGTCATAGAAAATGGTAACCAGGGACAATCCCCTAATGTGGGGCTAATGCATACTATAAATGGACATAAAACACACTAATACAACACCCAGCCAAGTTAAATCGGATATGGAGCATATCACGATCTTCATAAAATAACTACCAACATGTTATTCGTATCGTCCCTGCAAAATGCAATATTGTCATACATGACCTACGACAACATAGTACAATTATTGAATTTGAATACATCTTATATTTCGGGGGGACAATTCTATTATATTATCCCCTCTCAATCTTCCAAATCACCACTCTTCCAACACCACCTTGATTAGGAAGACCACCCTTCCAAATCGTGACTTCCACCTCTTCTAGTTTCTTATTATACCTCTTTAATGTGATTAGGCAATGTTTTTTTGAGATAAAATCAGCTCTCCAATAGGAGAGGATGCACTAAGGTTGGAGTGGATCGTGATTGGGGTTTGGCAGTGGTTGGATAGATTGTGAAGTCCAAGTGGAGGGCGGAGGACGACATGCCACTATTCGTAGTTTGTTGTCTTTTATACCTTAATCATGGTTATTTTGATTATAATAATTTCATCTTAATCACAATCAAATTATGTCAAACACATTCTATGCATTGCACATATACTTGTATCGTGCACACTTCTATCTTAATAGCTGGACAAGACTCCAAGAGAAAGGAATTCAAGTCAAATGGTTATTTTGAAGATTGTGCATTTACCCAATTTGGACTTCAGATTATAGGTCGACCACACCACACTTAACGGTCAACCGAATCAAACCCAAAACATGACAATAACTTTTTTTGAAATCGTATGATGGCTTATGCCCTAACGGTCGACTAATTATCCAGTATCTAGTATACAATTACTCCCATTTTGCATTGTATTGGTCCGACCGATTTGCCCATTCTTCCGACTGTTAACTTACAACCTAAGTGAATGGTCAAACACAACTGACCAAATGATCGACCGATTGGCACCCGAATGGTAGATCACTTTTGTTCCTTTTGTCGGTTGTTGTCTTTAGCCACAACACCTATATGGATCTTAAAGCCTATTAATTAGGTGTTCAAACCTTAGTTTAACACATCTGTTACATTTCTTATTGATACAATCATTGAGAGAAAACATTCCCCATCCTTAAACATCAACTACACACACTCAATACGAAATTCACCACTTGTGTTCCCAAATCATAACCTACTTAAGTGTGCTCAAGTCTAGAGTATAGATTAGTGATTCCCACTTCTACTTTGTTAAATCATAAGATTTGTACAAGCTTCGAGCGGAAGCTTCGAGCGGATTGTGAGAGGAAGAACCACGTTCGGCGAGGGTGTTTGCAAGCTTTCTTTGTAGAGGTTTGATCTCCACATGTTGAAGTTAAGACTCATAAAAAAAAGACAATTTCGAAGCACAAGAAGAGATGAGTTATAACCGGTATAGGTGTGGCAAAGATGCCAGTAGTATAAGGGTATTTTAAGTTGTTAAACGAGCAATTGGTGTCATTTAGGTTTACTTGTAGTTTGTAATTTGTATATTTTGGAGGAAAAACTTCATGTTGAAACATAAATTAAAGCTTTGTTTCGGTCCTTAGTGGTGTACTTGTGTTTGTGTTTGTGTTTGCAGTCCAGATATTTTTGATTTGTAACCTACATTTTTTCATGCTATTGATTAGGTAGTTACATTCTAAAATCTTTGTGTTTTTATCTTTATTTGTGTTTACAGTTTTTGTTGGCTTTTTGGCCTTAATCTATATTAATTTTGATGATTAATCAAACTAATCTTAATCAATCAATCAATGTGAGCAAACATAATTACGTGCATTGCATACATACTTGTATACCTCCAATCATCTTAATAGGTTGACCAAAATTCATCAAGCAAAGGAGCATTGGGACAAAGACTCAAGAATGAAGACCTACAATCAACGCTTTGGACCAAGACATGTAATTTTCTATTTATTGAGTCCATAGGAAAATATGTAAACTTGAGCACTAGGATTTTGTCTCGACCACGTTCGGTTTACCGAACCCTTCACAGTCAACCAAAATCGTCTTAGTTTGGTCCACCGAACACCTATCGGATAATTGAATCCTTCCCATCAGTAAACGATAGGATGATCTCTGGATTTGTCCAGTTGGACTACCGAAACACCTTCAATCGACCGAAATGCCATGGACCGGTTTTGAACTTTGCTCCAATGGTCGCATTTGAATTAAGCCTTAGAGCCCAATTGACTTGTCCAATTTTGGATGACCGAACTCTTGTCGGTCAACCGATTCCTCCTTGGCTTTAGGCGCCCAACGGCTAGTTACACGTGGCACTTGACCTTTACCTTCAACCAACTTTTAAGCCACATTTGTCAGCGGAAAACTCATGCTAACTTTGGTCTACCAAAGTATAAATGGTCAATCGAACTTAAGTAAACAGAACCCAACCAATCTTATTGTCCACCTTGAAACGGTGAACCAAATGCAATTCGGTGAACTGAAATTAAATAGGGAGAAATTGAAAATAGTTACTGGAAGTTGGTGAACGGTGATCCGAGTCCTATTCAGTCAACCGAATCTTAAATTTGACCAATCCATTTAACCTATTTTGGACTACCGTTTCCCACACGGTCGACTGAACTTGCCTCGAATTCTGCCCAAGCTTATTTCACGTCTTGCTTTTCATTGGTCCATTTCTTCACCAACTCCCCCAACGACTCTCTTTTCCTCAAGAGACACAAACAACAACTTTACACTCTCCATTCATCTATTAAACAACAACTCAAGAGACACAAACAACAACTTTACACTCTCCATTCATATATTATCTTTGTGCTCTCAATCCCCAAACCATCAAAGCTCATATACACTCAAAATACAAACTTCACCACTTAGATTATCAATTCCAATCTTATATCCAAGTGTGCTCGAGTTAGACAGTTGTAGTTATATTGTGATCCAACTTCTATATCAAACAATCGCCCGAGTGTTGTAAAGCTTCGAGGAAGTTTCCTCTCAGATTGTGAGAGGAGACAGAAGAGAGGCAAAGTTGTTCGTGAGGCTCGGTGGCTGTAGAAGGTGTTGATCTCAATCCAGAACGGAGATCGGTTTGTGGAACCGTAAGCGAGGCTCGAAGATCGAGCGAGACTTGCGAGGAGGACTAAGACCGAGTGCGGTGTTGAACCTCTCTAAACTCCGACGTCAAATTTTGTGGTTTGCTTGTTTATCTCCTAATCCTTTACCTAACATTTTAATTCCATATTTAGTTCGTGATTAGAGGGTCATCGATCCTAACAGTTTTGATATAGGATTTTTTGCTTGGGTGCACCTCGTAGGTGTCCTAATTGACGATATGCACCCAAATTTTTACTATTGTCGGAGGTATACATGTAAGTCTAACATATTTGCTCATATGTACATTTGCCAATAGTGGGACCTACTCCAACGTTGTTAGACTTTTTGCGAATTAAACCTCATAAAATTACAAATGTCATTAATATTAAAACCAAAAATAAAAATGTTAAAAGCATAAAAAAATCAAAAAACCAAACCTCCCTCTCCTCTCCTCCTCTCTCTTTTCTCTCTCCCCCCCCCCCCCCCACCCACTCCCGACCCCACCTCAACCCTCCCCACCCCACCTCAACCCTCCCGGCGAGGGTGGTTGGTTATGGAGTGGATGACATGTGAGAGCGACACTAGCAATGGAGACACCGATGAGGTGGATCGGAGGAAGGAACTCCCCCTCTCACACCTCAAACTTCCCAACCAAGGCCACCGAAGTCGCAGTCCAAACCAACCACCAAGACTACCACGTAACGGGAGACATGAAAAACCTCCTCGACAAGTCCCCGTCCACCTCCCAACTCCTCGTCGTTGCCACCCTCGTCCTCTTCGACGACGTCCTCCCCTCCATCGCCGACGCCACTCTCGCTGCCACCCTCCTCGATGTCGCCCTCCCATCCCCGTCTCCATCCTTTTGATGAGGTTGCTGAGATGGTCGGGCAGAGGCCAGACTAATTAAGGAGGTCAGGCAGGGGATCCACTCTACGGCGTGTTGGAAGGACATGAGTGAGGGAGAGAGTGTGTATGCATGCATGTCTGTGTGTTTGTGAGTGGTCGTATATATTTGTTTATTTGCATGCTTACTTGTTTGGTGTTGTGTTTGGTTTTGTTAATTTATGATTTGTTGTGAGTTTCCATTGTTGCATGTATGCATGATGTGTTTTAGTTGTGGTGATGGAATTGCTGGTTGAGGTGGGGTCGAGAGTAGGTGAAGGGGAGGAGGAGTAAGAGAGAGAGAGAATGAGAGGAGTGAGAGGTTTGATTTTTTTGTTTTTTTATGTTTTTAACTTCTTTTTTTGCTTTTAATATTAAAGACATTTGTAATTTTATGAGGTTTAATTTGCAAAATGTCTAACGGTGTTGGACGGAAACAGTGACAGAGTGAACCCCACTAATGGCAGAGGCATATGAGCAAATATATTAGACTTACAGGTGCACATCCGCCAATAGTAAAAACTCGGGTCCATATCACCAATTAAACCACCCGCGAGGTGCTCCCAAGCAAAAACCCTTTAATATATGGTGAAATGCTTAGATATTTTCATATTGTACTTTTGGTATTTTATTATATACATAATTGTTATTAAGTGCCTTCATTATGTTTTTGCTCAATTTTGGTTACCTAATTTAAATTTATATAATACACACATGTGATCTTACCCAAACTTGATTAAAAAATATCCACCTAAATACTTCTACTAGATTGACATAATACCCACCTAAATACTACCCAATCTTTATTGGTTAAGTACCCGAAATTGTTTCATTTACACTACTATGTGAAACAATTACCCATCCATGATTAGTTAATTACCCAATATGTATATAGTCAACTAAATTACATGGAGCCAATGAACAAATTACTAAATGAGATTTGTGTAGTAACCAACTAAATTACCAAAAATAAATTTGTTAATTATATTTGAAGTACTTATCCAGACAATATGTTGCCCAACAATACTTACATATTACATAAATAAGACCGTTTGTTTGCCCATGGAAATACCTGAAAATTGAGTATATTGAATACCCAGAACAAATGAACTATAATTATTAACAACTATGTTTGTTTTACAAAATTACAAACAAAATGATTTTTTTACCAAATAAATGGTTTAATTATCAAGGTCAAACTATGTCAACCACATCCACACTCTGGCAAATTAATAAGTCCCCTAAATACAAATATAAAGTACTCAAAATGACATGAATTATTTACCCAGCAAACTTTCAAAGTTGAATACCCAAATGGAAATGGTGGTTTGAATTTTTGAAATAAAGGTTTGAAACCTTAGGGTAGAGAAAAACTGTGCCGAAGGAGAGAGGCAAAACTCATCCCATAGGAGGTGGAGAATGCGTGTAACAGTGTAGATGTGTGATGTGTGTACAATTGCATTCTCATAACATGAATTAATATGGAAATCCATCATGGTCATAATCCTAAGCGTGTTTCCACGTGTATTAAGATTTATCACCATCATTAAACATACAAAACAATACTCAAGATATGACAAAATATAACCACATGCTCACATGTCAATCTTATCTCTTTATCCACTTCAATTTTATCCTCAACTCATCATTGCCCATTAAGTGGACCCACTAACAAAAGCATGTGTTAATCATCCATTAGGATCATTAACACATCAAAGGTAAGAGTGAGAATACCCATCAAAATGGCTATCGAAATCATTTGAAGCTCCAGGATTAAAATTAAACACACACTAATCTAACTACATTCACACTTCACGTCATCCTCCACCCCCAATGGGGATGGACTACTCACTAATCATATAAACAACAAGAAAACAACAAAGTAAAAACAACCCATCAACATGTAAAGAAATCTAAATCTACTCTAATAGGGGAGATAAAAGGAAGAAGGGAGGAAGAATGGAAAGGTTACAAGTGTATTTATAAAAGATTAGAAGGTCTGAATTAATGTGGGCGCAATCAGACAGCTGCAAATCAGATTTGGATTCTCTGAAGTGCTTCTACCCGAATACTCAACCTGCTAGATAAATTCGAGCAATGATCTCCCAACCGGATCCACTGTTGGCGAATTTGGATCCGCTAATGGTGGATCGTTTGGGTCGGATCAGCCTCATTTTTACCAGCAGCTTAAGTTCATCAAGTTAGTATGTGGGGTGCACTTGGAGTCGTTGGTGCGAGCCCATTTGACTTAATTGTTGAATTACTACTCATGTTCATGAGATTTTGGACTTTTGCAACCAACATATTTTCTTTACGATCAGGTCCCTCTGGGTTTTCACCTTGGTCCTTCTGACTTGCAATCAAGTCATTGAGCAATACAAACATGTCAAAAATGCTTCCAAATCAGTCATTTCTTCCTAATTCTGGTCATTTTTGCTTCATTTCTCTTCTTTATTTACCTAAACCCTGAAAGGTAATAAACAAATACTCAAGTAACACAAGTATGAGGTAAAAGAAATAATATATAACATGAATGCATTGTATAATATGCTACTAATCAGCTATCAGAAAGAACTGACAAGATGTAGGAAAATCACAAATGTATTTGGAGGAGAGAGGAAAAAGGTGTTGGAGGGAGAGAGAAAAGACTGACAAGGTACATAAAGACCACTTCTGTACAAAAAGACCAAATACAATACACCCTACGCACATAACAAATTAAAAAATAACTAATGTGGACATCGGGGCCCATGTGCGTGAATTGTTAGTGGAGATGCACGTAGGACTCCCGGGATCTACATCATGTTTAATTGGGTAAATCACTTGCATGTCACTGGAAAGCAACGAAATTATTTTACTGTCATCGTTGTTGATTAGTAGGATATCATGCATCATATTCATGCTATATATCCTTAATTTTACCCCAATATTGTGCTACTCGAGTGTTTGTTGTTATATGTCAGGTATTAGATAATAAATAAGAGAATGGAAGAGAAAAAAGACCAAAACCTAAGAAGAAAGGACTTAAATGAGGCAAAATGGACCTCTCGGTCATACACAATGACCCATCTGCAAGATGGAAGAACCTAGACGTAAGCCCGAAAGGACTAAATAGAAAACTGAGAAACTCCGCACCATCATAATGAGTATTTTGGCAATTAGATTCAGGGCTAGACTCCACTAACCGATCCGAGTGCATTTCACGTGACTAATTGAAGCAATAAAGACGATATGCAAAAATAGTCCGATCCGAGAAAAAGTGACCGCCAATTGGCGGCCCAAGACTGTCAATTAGCGGTCCTTTTTTCTCAGAATCTGACCCAATTTCTTTTTGATATATGTTATATGTTTATGTCTATTCTGAGAATGTTTCATGAGTCCCACATCGGGGGATTGTCCCCGGTTACCTTTTTCTATGACTATAAATAGAACTCTTCCTCCTCATTTGTATTTACTCATTGCTTGGTGACATTCTCTCTACTTGGAGTAAGTCTTGGAGCAAAACTCAAGATGGAGAAGAATGCTACTTGTAATGTGAGTCATTTAAATAAAATAATTTTTCATAGTTTGTTTTAATGCTTGCTTGTTTAGCTTGTTTTGTTTGTCTTAATCTTAGTAGAAGTAATTAGCATATCTCCATTTCCTATCTTAATTACCTTAATTTTGTTTTGTCTTCTTTTAATGAGTAGTGAGTAGTTTCATCCCCCTTTGGGGTGGAAATGGTGTTCGTATATGCATTAAAGAATGGAAATGAATGCTTTATTTTGAAATGTGTTGATAAATGTGAATGTATGCTTGCTTGTTTAGAGTAGAACACTACACTTGATGGGTTTTGCCACAACTATTAGACAACTCTCATGCTTGTTTAGGTTCTGAAATAACCAACTTGTGTATGTTAATGTCAACCAACTAGGTTAGTGATTGGATTGATAGGTTTTGCAATAACCATTAGACACTTCCTATACATGAAAACACTACCCACATTTGTGCCCATTGAATGCATTCTTCACCATTATTGCATGTTTACACACACTCCATCCCTTAGGGGTTTCCATTCTTGATTTCCAGCTTTCTTGTATTAATCACTTAGTTTAATTTTATCTCGTCTCATGCTTTCATCTTCTTTGTTTGGTTCAAAATACAAATGACATATACTTGTCAATTATCTTAATAGGTTGATCAAAATATTCAAGAGAATGAGCATTGGGACAAAGACTAAAAAATGAACACTTGTAATCAACCTTTGGACAAAGACTTCTAATTTTATATGTATTGAGTCCATAAGGTTTAATGTAAACTTGAGCACTAGGATATTGTCCCGACCAAGTTTGGTCAACCGAACCTGAAACGGTCTACCAAAATCTCCCAATAGTAAACAATAGGTTGCTCTCTGGAATTGTCCAGTCGGACAACCAAAACTTCTTCGGTCGACCGAAGTGCCTCGGACCGGTTTTGGACTTTACTCCAACGGTCGCATTTTAATCAAGACTTAAAGCCCAACTGACTTATCCAATTTTGGACGACTGAATGTATCTCGGTCAACCGATTCCTTCTTGGCTTTAGGCGCCCAATGACTATTTCCACATGGCACTTGACCATTGTATTCAACGACTATTTGAGCCTTAACTGTGAGCACAAAACTTACGCTAACTTTGGTCATCCGAAGTATAAACGGTCTACCGAACTTATGTAATCAAAGCCCCACCAATCTTGAAGGATCGTTAAGGGTCCGAAAATATCTAATCAATTTTACGCTAATCTCTACTTAAACAAACAAGATTTGCAAGCCACACAATGCACGGGGATTTTTATAGAGATTCGGCCTCCCGCCTACTTTCTCGCTGGCAAGCTCCGCTCGACTCCGCGAGCTCCTCCTACGACTTCCCTATCAATCTCGTTATAGGCCGAGATTAAGCCTTTTACACAGCAAGTTAACCAACAACCTCACCTAACTTGGATCATCTTCTCATAATCTGAGAAGGAACACTTCGGACTCTCACCGAAGTCTATACTTTTTGTCTTGGGCTTTCACCAAGACCCTTGCTTCTTGACAACAATTTATGAGTGGAACACCACTTTCTAGCTTAAGCACACTTTGAGTAGTATTTGGAAATGTTCAAAGATGTGAAAATGTATGGCTTTGAGTGTTTGAGGATTCTCTAATGTTGGAGGCAAGCAAATAGTAGTAGGAGAGTTCTCTAAATAAGGTTAGGAAACCACAATTCATAAGCTCTAAGAGAGTTATAGCCGTTGGGATATAAGTAGTAAAAGATTATGTACGAAACCCAAAACAGAAAAGCTCAGGGACATTGTTCGGGTTAAGTTCGATCGACCAAAACGGGTCTAACGGTCAACCGAAGGATGTCCGGAAATGCAGTCCAGCAAAGTCCAGAAAATTCGAGGAATTAAACGGTCGACCAAGAAAGGGATGGTCGAACGAACAAGGCTCTAACTTTAGTTCACTTAAGTGAACAATCAAACTAAATATGGGACGGTCGACCGTTCAGAGAGTTTTTGGCAGTCCATAATTAATGTCCAGAAAAGTCCAGGGACAAATAGTCGACCGGAGAGTTAGAAACGGTCGACCAGAAACTTCCAGGCACTTTGGGAAAATAGAGAAATCAACAATCGATCGACCGAGGTCTAGGGAACAATCGACCAAAAAGGTCAAAATGATCGACCGGACAAGCTGGGTAAATCAGTGTTGGCTAACTGAATAACCTAATCAATCGGTCGAACGAAGAATGATCGGAACAAAGAATGATCTTTAACCTATGCATAGGCATCTAGGTTAAGGTTGAGTGATTTTCCGGTCTAAGTTTAGGTGACCTATTGAAGTCAAATTGATCTAAGATTTTGTGTGTGACTTCTATAAGGAACCTAATGTGTGTGTGAGTAGATATTTACTCTATTATGCTGAAGTACACAAAGATCCCGAGACTCAAACGAAATACACAATTACATGTCTTCAATAAGCTTGATTACATGTCTTGACTTGAATTCATTTTTTCCTTGAATCTTGATCACCTATAGAAGTTAGCACAATGCAATATATGCTATGCATAATGTGTGTTACTCTACTTTTTTTTTTATTAAGATCAGGAAAACATAGATTAAGGCCTAAAAGCCAATAAATCTTACTGTCCACCTTGGAACGGTGAACCGAATGCAATTCGGTGACCCAAAATTAAATAGCGAGAATTGAACATAGTTATTGGACATTCTTGAACAGTGATCCGAATCCTATTCGGTCAACCGAGTGCCTTATTGTGACCAGTCCATCCTTCATGTGTCGGACAACCATTCTTCAAATGGACGACTGAACCTGGTCTGAAATTTGCCCAAGCTTAAAGAAATTCCTTGCTTCTTATTGGTCCTTATCTCACCAACTCCCAAATGGCTGGTAGCACTTCAAAGCTTAAAAATATGGTCTCATATCTTAGTTTTAAAACTCTTGAACACTCCCTATTGATCAATATTGTAGTGACAAATTCTCTACAGCTTCAAGCTCTCATCTTCCTACACTCAAAGCCAAACTTCACCACTGCATTATCTATTCCAATTATATATCCAAGTGTTCTCAAGTTAGAGTATGTAGTTAGATTGTGATTCAACATCCATATCAAAGAATCACCAAGTTGTAAAACTTCGAGGAAGCTCCCTCTCGGATTGTGTGAGGAGACACGAGCGAGACGAGGTTGTTCGCGAGGTGAGGTGGTTGTAGAAGGTGTTGCTCTCGGTTAGTGGAATCATAAGCGAGGCTCGGAGGATCGAGGGAGGCTTGTGAGGAGGACTAGGACCGGTTGCAGTGTCAAACCTCTCTAAACTCTGATGTCGAATTTGTGGTTTGGTTTTTTATTTCCTAATCCTTTACTTAGTGTTTTAATTCCACATTTATCTAGTGATTAGAGGGTCATCGATCCTAACACTTATTACTAGGAATGTCTAGGTCACGAATATTGAATTTAAATTGCTCATCGGAAGAAAATGGGTATTGATATGGGGACGTACGCGTGTTGTGGATTTCAAAGAAGCAGAGGGGATGATCTTAGTTAAAGAAGTGAATTTTAGTGATCTTTAGAGGTAGGTTGAGAAGTTTGTTGAGGTTGGTGTTGACCAAGTATTGTGAATTGACTACATACTTCCTTATCCGAAGATGAAAGAGTATTGGACCATCTCTTCATATATGGATTTAAAGGAAACACTATTGTCCACTAACAGAAAAATCAATCCATTTTCCTTAACATTTTCCATTTTGATAAAAGCTAGATACAAACATCAAGAAAAAAATTCAAACGATTTATGTTTTTAAAGATAGATACAAAAATATCAAAACTAAATACAAAAAGATGAAAGCTAAATACAAGGCAAACACGGGTATGGGTTATTAGGTTATGCGGGGCAGGTTGCGAGAAAACCGCAACCTGCCCCATTTATTATGTGGGTTGTGCACGTGGCGCGTTTGCAGGTAAGTTTTTTTCTATCCGCAACACGCATTAGGCAGGGTCGGGCAGGGCGACATGTCCAACCGCCCCATTTACAGCCAAAGTGATGGTCCTCATTTGACCTAAAATGATAGCAATAGGGAGGAAGAATGTGCGGTTGAAGGACTACACAGTGTCGACCAAATAGGCACAGAATCTGCCTAAGCTTCAAGCAAACTGTGAATTCTCATTGATCCATATCTTCACCGATTCCCCAACGGCTCTCTAAGCTTTGAAGCTTATATAAACACCACTCAAGAGACACAATTCAGAACGTTACACCCTATATTCCACTATACTCTTTGCGTTCTCAATTCCTAAGCCTTCAAAGCTCAAACACACTCAAAACTTCCTCTTCACCACTTGCATATCAACTCCATATCCATATCCAAGTGTGCTCAAGTTAGAGTGTTTAGATTGTGATTCCATTTTCATATTCAAGAATCACCAAATGGTTGTAAAGCTTCGCGGAAGCTCTCCCTCATGTTGTGAGAGGAGACACGAGCGAAGGGAGGTTGTTCGCGAGGATTGGTGTTTGTAAAGGCGTTGATCTTCGCCCAGAACGAAGATCGGATAGTGGAACTGTAAGTGGGGCTCAAAGGATCGAGCAAGGCTTGTGAGGAAGACTAGGACCAGATCAGTGTCGAACCTCGTTAACTCTCCAATGTCGTTTTGTGGTTTGCTTGTTCTATCTCTTAATCCCTCAAGTAATGTTTTAATTTCGTATTTAGTGTAGAGATTAGATGGTCATCGATCCTAACAGTTTGCATTCTTGAAGGTGGAGTACAAGGACAAAGTGTGGTCCAGAAGTCAGTTTGGTACCTTTGCGAAGTGTCCTGGCATCACGAATAATTGTAGTGAGCCCTATAATGCATGCATCAATAAACAAGACACTTCCATGTTATTAGTGTAGGGTTGTGTATGGCCTAATTATATCTAATAAATTTCTTAATCTCTACTTAACATGCAATGGAAATTTATAGTAAAAACAAGTAGAGAAAGATAAATTAAAACCACAATGGAGACGAAGATTTTACAGAGGTTCGACACCCACAACCCGGGTCCTAGTCTTCTCTTGCAAGCTCCGCTCGATCCCACGAGCTCTGCCTACGTCTTCACTATCCTCTCCCCATTCCAGGCCGGGATATAACACATTTAAAAAGCAAGCTCATGAACACCATCACCGAGCTTGGTTTCTTCCTCTCACAACCCGAGATGGATGATCACCGTTATGGGCCGAGATCAAGCGTTACAACCTTTGACATCAACAAGTAACTAGAGTATCTAACACTCTAACTTTGAGCGCACTTGAGTAGGATAGGATTTGTGATATAAAGTGTGAAAATTTAAGCTCTTGAATGTATAAAATAAGATTCTTGATATGGGAGGATTCTCTCTAATGTTGGAGACAAATAGAAGTTGGAGAGTCATCTAAATAAGGTGTGTGAACCTCTATTTATAAGCTCCTATAGAAATATAGCCGAAGGGAATGATTTGGTAAAGATTTGTGTAAGACACACAAAACAGAAAACTAAGTTCAGCAAATTTGTCCAACATCGGCCGATATCAACACGAGATGAACATTCGACCATTTTCATGAAAATAAGGAAACATTCGAACTCAAGACACGGTCGAACCAAACGGTTGTAACTTAAGTTAACGGTCGATGTAAATCTAGGGGCGGTCGACCGTTCTGTGGGTTTTGGCAAGGGTAAAAGTTAATTTGTCGAACACAAGAATAGACATCCGACCGAAAACATCAGGGACTTTGGCACTCAAAATAGTCTACATATGGTTGACCGTTTTCTTGTTAACATTCAACCGGTGGTTAAATACTGAATATGGGTTAGATGTATCTATATGAATACGACGGTTGGAGAAAACGACAAGTATAATAGTCATCCACAAAATACGGGTAACACGATTGACTGAAAGGTCAAAATGGATCGACCGATGAAACTGGGTAAAATCACTTTTGGTGTACCTGTTAATTGGTAGAAAGGGCCGAACAGAAAAATCATTTCGGTCGATCGTTCTGCATATACAAATGATGTGAAATTTAGTTTGTGTGATTTTCCGACTTAGGTTTTGGTGATCTATTGAAGTCCAAATAATGTGAAATTTAGTGTCTCTTCTACAAGGAACCTAGTGTGTATGTGAATAGTTCCAACTCTTGTATTCTCAACTTCACATAGATTCCTAAGACTCAAATAAAGGCAAATTTGCATCTCTTCAAATAACTTGATTACATGTCTTCACTTCATTCCATTCTTCCTAGAGTCTTGATCATCTGTAGATGTTAGCACAATACTGAAAGGAATGTGTTCTAAAAGTTTTAATTTTATATGCCAATTGTTATGAATTGCATGTGCAAACATTTTATTCCTTGATTATTGTACTCGTCTTTTGGAATTGTTAAGGAAAAGGATCTTGGTCCTTAACCGTAGAGCTCTAAAAGATAATGGTTTACATAAATCAAAAGTTATTCATAATCATGGTAATTAACATGGAACGTTAATTACCGAGATAAGATAGACACAAGTGATGTCTTCATCACTAAATGGATCGTGTTTGGTTCGAGTAAATAAGACATCTATGCTAATTGGGTAACTATAATGTGTAGCTAGATACCGCTTATAGTTTATGGTATTAGGTGTTTAATATCATTGTCAATTTAGCTTAGAGCCTCCTATAGGACACACCACAAAATTGGGAAACAAGAAGCTTGATTTTGAGTTCATATGATGTATCGGCTTTCGTGTGAAATATGATACATGTCGTGAATCGACAAAATTAATATGTCGTGAGAAATGACATAATTAGAATCATGAATAAATTCATATGAGATGTATGTATTATGTGATGTAATAGTTTGATATTGCATAGGATAATATATAACATGATATATGAATTTGCTAAAAACCTCAAAAATCAAATTTTGTTGGATGTTAATCCAAAATTTGATAAAGGCAGAAAATCGGGCAAACAGTCGAACGTTTTCGGGAACCGGTCGAGCGAATATATACAATAACTTTTGAGTTCGTAAACGGTCGACCGGATGGATGCGTGGGTCGACCAAACATTCCCAGGAACTTTTCTTGGTTGTAAACAGTCGACCAACTTGTAGCACCGTCCGACCGAAAATTCACAGTAACTTTTATTGTGTTGAATCGGTCGACCGGTTGGGAATGTTTGTTCGACCGAAAAATCACAGTGATTTGGTAACATGTGATGGGTTGACCGTCGGGTTGCATGGTCCAACCAAAACCGCAATTAACTGCCTATCGGTCGACCGATAGGCAAGTTTCGGTCAACCAGTGAACACCATTTTGTTGGAATTAATTAAGGGATTAATGTTGATCATGGGCTAGATTTAATCCAATTGTGGTCAAACATTTTTAATGATGATTATGTGTCAATTTATGATTGGTTTAAGGAAGAAAAAACAAGTGATCATGGGTTAGTGGATAACCCATGATGTGGGTGTTGGGAGAGCCTATAAATAGGTCTTCTCTCCCTACTTGTTTAATAGAATGCAAATTTCTCTCTCTCCCTAACCACCCTATTAATCCATCCGAAAATTCTCTTAATTATTCAAGTTTTTGGAGATTAAATTCTCAGGAGCTTTAGAGGGGTTATTAGCTAGATTCTAAGCTTTATTAGAGATTGAATTGACTAACTCATTTCTCTCTAATCTTGTTTAAAGTTTGGTGAACACTTAGAGGTGGATCGGTGGGTGATTCTACGAGCAACGCAACTCCAGATCTTTAGAAACGTTTTAGAGAACCTTTGGGTATGATCCTCTCTTATTTGTTTATTTTAATATATGTAGATTTGTATGATATTGGAATAAACACAAAATAATGTAAATGAAATCACTGAAAATATGAATATCGATCTTGTATGTATGTATAACTTTTTTAAAATATATACATACATATGGGCACGAAATCCTACAAATACAAGATATATCTTATGCATAATGTGTGCTACACTACATTTGATTGTGACTAAGAGTAGGTTAGTTAAATCATCAAAACATATATTAAGATAAAAAAGCTAACAATTCGTATGGTGGACACATTGAGACAGAAGTACATGAAAACCATTTACACTTGACAATGCAAGGTAAAGTCGTGGATCAGAACTTTCGTACCGTTAGAGAAGAAGTGGTTGCATAATACAATAAGAGAACTGGGGAGCTACACCATCGTCAGGTCAACTGACAACCTCTCAGAAGTTACCTTCGACAAGGGAAGATGTATTATTGACCTGGGCCAGATGACTTGTTCATTTGGAATGCAGAAAATCATGGGTTTGCCTTGCAAGCATGCTTGTGCCTTTCTTGCAACATTGTGGTGTAAGAGAACTACGTGAGCAAATGGTACACCGTCGAGACGTATAGACGTGCTTACGCTACGAACATTAGTCAGATGCGAGACAAACATAATTTGGTCAAAGAAGTCAGACATGTAGTGCCGCCAAAAACCAAGAGAAAAGTTGGAAGACCCGCATTGAAAAGGAAGAAAACATATTGATTAGTAGCATATCATGCATCATACTCATGTTATATATCATTTATTTTACCCCAATTTTGTGTTACTCGGGTGTTTGTTGTTATATTTCAGGTATTAGGTAATAGACAAGAGAATGGAAGAGAAAAAGGACTAAAACGCGAGGAAAAATGATTGATCGGTGAGACCTATGGACCTATATGCAAGATGGAAGGACCCGGATGTAAGTCAAAAGGATAGATGAGCAAATCAAGAAACTCCACACCAACATGAGGAGTATTTTGGTAATTAGATTTGGCCAACACTCAATCAACCGATCTCGGTGCACTACACGTAATGAATTGAAGCATTGAAGAAGATATACAAATTTATAGCAAATCAGACAAAAAGTGACGACCAATTGGCGGCCCATTTTGGTCCAATTTCGACCCGGCTTCGCGTGGTTGTTTATTATGTTGATTTTATCCATTTGTATTAGTTTTATTAGTCCCACATCGGGAGATTGTCCCCAGTTACCTTTTTTCATGCCTATAAATAGAACTCTTCTTTCTCATTTGTATTTGCTCATTGCTTGGTGGCACTCAATCTCTCTACTTAGAGTAAGCCTTGGAGCAAAAATCAAGTGGAGAACAATGCTATTAGTAATGTGAGTCGTAAATAAAATAATTTTCTTGGTTAGTTTTATATTATCTCTTTCAATTCTTGCATGCTTAGTTTAATTTCGTTTTGTCTTCTTTTCTTAATGAATAGTGAGTAGTTTCATCCCCATTTGGGGTGGAGGGAATGTAGAATATGTGATAGTGATGGGTTCTTTCATTTGTGTCATTTCATATGCTTAATATAGATCTATACATGTAGCATGCTTAAACTTGTATTAGATGTGACAATGTCCACATTGGGTACTTATCTCATGCTAGCTTTAGAGTTTATCTTGTTGCTTGTAATGGTTTGATGGGAATGACTTGTTACGTATGGATCCATGTTTGGTACACATTCACATGAATGATTTAGGTTGTATGTAGGATTGATTGATGCTCTAATCGTCACACTAGGTACTTGTTGCATGCTTGATAATCTAAAATCAACCTCAACTTCACATGAGATATATGCATGTTCATGGTTTGCCATGTAGTGTTGTGTATCCTACACTTAGATTTTATACTAGTTTCTACTTGTATGCCACACAAACTACACTTGTTCCTAATTAAAATGAAGACTCACTTCACACACACATACCTACACACTTTCAGTCCATGGGGGTTTAGTCCACTTGTTAGTTCATTCGTAGTTTAGTTTAGTGTAATCAACTTTTTTCCCCTCTCTTCCCACTTACCTTCGAAAGAACCAGAGTTGACACACCTCCCTGTGGATTGACCCGTATTTGTCACATCTTCACCGACGTTGTGCACTTATGGTATTTAGAAAGCATCTGACGAGCCAACCAATGCACAAAGAAGACACAAATGCAAGATTGTGGGATTTTTGGAAACTAGGCAAGGAAATGCAAAGAACCAACTATGGATCAACACTCCTTACTGGATAGGTGAAGTAACTAAATTTTACTTGATAACATCTTGGATATTACTTGATCACCCATTTCATTTTAGGATAACACAACTTTACTAACATTTTTGTTGTTTTATTGTTAAAAAGTATGGATCCTCAACGTACCACGAAAAGGGGGGTGATAAGATGACTAATTGAAGTTTCTCAACGACTAATTGCAGATACTTTTGATGTACCAAGAGTTTTTAGTGTAGCTGGTCCACCAACTTTATTCACTACTTATGGACTAATGATAAACTTGCTTGGCCAACTTAATAGTGGATGTCTCCCTTGATTGAAGTGTATTAATTAGTGATATTAAAACACGTGTTGGTGTTTTCTCTCTCTTTTTGCACGACTATACGCATGACCCTATTTCCAGTAGATTTGTTTTTCCGTGTTTGAATTCAGTTTGAGAATAAGTTGTATGTTGCGATGTACAATTTAGGTTGGGAATCATCTATGTTATTTTATGTTTTAGAGGAATTTGCTACAGTACACCCCATAAGTGTCCAAATTGGTCATATGCACCTACTTTTTCGGTATTGCCGCATATGCATCTGGTGAGCATCCTATTTGCGCAAATGCACCTGGGCCGTTCGTGGGCCCCACTCCAGAGAGACGACGTGAATGGGCCGTTAACGGCCGTCCGAATCGGTTCGTGATCCGTTTGGTAGGACGTGTGATTTGGGATTGACTGTAGCCAAATAAATTTTACTAAGACTAATCTAAGGCCATGACGAAACCATTACAGTGCTGGAATCACTCTGCATCGAATCACTCTGGATCGACTCTGACATCACTCTGGATCGTCTATGGAATCGCTCTGTATCGACTCTGGAATCGGTCTAGATCGTCTCTGGAATCGTTCCGGATCGTCTCTGGAATCGGTCTGGATCGTTTCTGGAATCAATCTGGATAGACTCTGGACAATCTGGATCGGCTCTAGAATCACTCTGGATCGTCTATGGAATCGCTCTACATCAACTCTGGAATCGTTCTGGATCGTCGCTGGAATCAATCTGGATCGACTCTGGACAATCTGGATCGACTCTGGAATCACTCCGGATCCGCTCTGGAATCACTCCGGATCCACTCTGGAACTAGTGACTGTAGTCCCACGGACACGTATGAGACCTGGTCGTTCGACCCTGGAATGGGTCTGGAATGACGCGTCACACGTTAGAGACCACTAGGCAAATATGTGTCCACAAAAGGGGGTTGATCTGGCAATTCCTTCGTAAGTTGAAGCGCAAAGGTTCCCGTGATCAGAGGGGAACGACTGTTGAACATCGAGATCGGGACTTACCATCAATACGTGACAAGACGTATCGCAAATGAATTTGTATACGAAAAGACTTGTTCGTATTTGAAAGAGATAAAGTTTCTATATAAGTCATACAATTGTTTAGAGACGGACATGTTATGAAGCAACAAGCGTGAGTCCAGATGAGTAAAGAGTCAGTACAGAGTAATTCCGGAGGCTATCCTAAGTGTGTAGAAAATGAACATCACCAACGATGTAAGGAGTTGCAGGCTGTGGAGATGGCCATAATGTTCTGCCGGTGGAGAATGACGAACTGCATGGTTGACTGGAAGAGAGGCATGCGCACTGGAAACCCGGACACACACAAGACAACCGGTCTAGCCCTTGAAGAACCTTTCTTAGAATTGAAGGACCTCGAGGAGAAGCGACGGCGGTTGGTAGAGCAATTAATGTCGAATTATCCCCGCCCTTTTGAATCTTCATCTGATTAGGACCTGTAGGAGTTTTGTTGTGGCTGGATGTGTACTTTCCCTTTCAGATTCGGTTCGTAATAAAATTGTGGGCATCTTTTTAAACTTCGGATGTCTTTCCCTTTGGTCATTGTTTTTTTGGGTTTCATGTTTTTTTGTTAAATTGCAAACTGATTTATATGAGTCCATACTGGTGGTCTTGAAATGAGACTAAATGTAGAGGTAATCCAGCGTGGTGCTAGAATGAATCCATAAATAAATCCATAGTCATTCCAGACGGAGACCATGGGTAGATGACTGTCAAAATTTAGTCCAGAGTCAATCCAGACTCGATTGGCAGCTATTCCAGCGTTAATCCAGCGTCATGAATCCATAATGTATCCATACTCATTCCAGAAAGTATGCCTAATGTACAAGATAGTGGATCGTGTATTTATCAAACTAAAAAATCTATTTTATAAATGTAATTCCAGCATCGATCCAGAGTGATCCCAGAGTCGATCCATAGTGATTCCAGCATGGATCCAGAGTTATCCCAGAGTCATTCCATAAATTCCCAGCATCTATCCAGAGTGATCCAACGTTAGTCTGCAAAAGACTTCATGGTTAAACCAGAAATAACACATGGACATTCAAGATCGAGACAAGGGATACAAAATACATGCATTAACAATGAATCATAAGGGACAACTGGAGATTTTAAAAAAGAAAGTATGTATTCTGTGAAAAGTGTTCCCCCTCTACATATATGGTTAATATCGAACAACTTTACAAAATAGTCAGTACCTAACAAATCTACTGAGTGTTAGGGATTTCTAAATCTTGAATCTGAAATCAAGTACAATGCTAATTCTCCCCTAACTGAGTGCAAATATTTGACGTCATCTTCAAGAGTTGGATTTGTCCCTCCCATCAAGCATCGTACCCAGTGGGCTACAGATACCCCACAATCATACGTTCCTTTACCCTGTCGTTGGGATTTTTTCCTTTCAAAGTTCAGCTTCCATTCTACACCAAAACGCTGCCTCCAGAACTTTGTCATACTTAGAGCCAATTCCTCGGAAGACCCGACTATTTCAGATTGATCTTCGTCTTTGTCAAGAAGACGAGCTAAGTTGTTGTAATGTGTGATTGTTTGCATTGCCGCGCACATAGAAAGCAAGGTCCAGTGCCCTGAGGCCACAAGTGGTTGTGCGATGACTGAGTGGTTGGGGTCCCAAGCCAATAATTTCCCCTTAATGATTTCTTCGTATAGACCTTCACACTGAATAGCAATTCCTGAGGTAGCTGTCGATGGAATGACAATAACATTATAATATGTAGAGGCCAAGCTTTTTGGTTGCCGATCCTCCAACACAGAGCAGTGCATCCATTAGCTGTAAAATTAAAAATTATGATACCTGTGACGAAAAGTTATTGGAAAGAAACAACAGAAGATGTAAAATACTCACGTCGGACGAGAAATTTGAACCTTTTCTAATCAGATCCTTGAAATCTTGAATGTTAACCTGTGCAATATCATTTGACCATATAATTCGCTTGGGGTCCACAGTGCTACATGCCAAATGCAAAATGGCATTCCTTTCATCGGCTGACAACCCAGACAAGGCTTTGAGGTCTACATCTCTACCCGTATTCACAAGTGGTAGTGACCGAAGTTCAGTTGGAGTTGAAGGAGCAGAGGAAAGTTGGCCCGCATACTTGAGCCTTTTCTGAATAAAATATTCTTCATCATTTTTAGCCTTCCTCTTTTGTAATATCGGCTCCTCCGTACCCTTCTTTCGTATACTTCTTATTTTTCTTCTTTCTGCCCTCGGGCCTGTAGGTGTAATGGAAGCATTCGGTAGATTAAAAGGTGTAGGAGCTTGAACCATTTCTATATTTTTCTGAGCTAAATCTTTATTCAACTGACATAGTTGTGCGTTTTTCTCAATTAAAGGTTCATTCGACTCTGACATTTGCACCTCTTTCTCACCCAACTGGCCGTGTTGAAGAACAAGTTGGGAATCCGTAATGGACTCATCTGGTATATCAATAGGTGTACGAGCTTGAACCATTTCTTTATTTTTCTAAGCTAAAACATTATTGAGCTGACATAGTTCTTTGTTTTTCTCACTAAGAAGTTCATCTAACTCTGAAAGTTGTACCTTTTTCTCAACCAGCTGGGCGTCCCGAAGTACAAGCTCGGCATTCTTCTCTGCTAGTAGGGAGTCTTTAATGTTTATTTGTTGGTTTTGTTCATCCAATTTTGCAGTTAACTCAGCCAACTGAACCTCCTTCACGGTAAAATGGACATTCCTTTCTGCTAGTTGGGAATCCGTTTCTTCTAGTTGTTTGATCTTCTCAACCAAAATGGTAGTCTTCTTCGCCAATTGGCCATCAAGCTGAACGATCTGATTATTCAATTCAACCAGACGAGAGTGGTTGTCAGACAGTTCTGAGTCCACCAGAGACAAATCGTTGGAGTTCTTCGCACACAATTCTTTCTGCAATTCCTTAACTGCCTATTCTGCTTTGACCCACCGTAATTTCATTTCCAGGAAATTTACTTCGTCTTGAAGATGGTCTTTTATGATGAAATGTTCACCGACAGCGATCCTCTGGTCAGGAAAGGGAGGATGTAGTAGATCACCCCCTTCGATCTCTGTCATTTGATTACTACAATCCAGTTGTTCATGGATGCTCGGGGTTATCTCCTCAAATTCTATGAGATCAACCTGACCAAGTTCTATCGGGGTCATGCCAGAAAGACCCTAGGTGTAACGTAAGTTACGGAATAGAGGCAGGGTCATTCCAGAAGAGATCCAGAGTGGATCCAGGGTCATGCCAGAACGGATCCAGAATGGATCCAGGGTCATGCCAAAAGAGATCCAGAGTGGATCCAGGGTGATGTCGGAACGGATCCAGAATGGATCCAGGGAAATGCCAGAAAGACCCTAGGTGTAACGTAAGTTACAGAATAGAGGCAGGGTCATTCCAGAAGAGATCCATAGTGGATCAAGGGTGATGCCAGAACGGATCCAGACTGAATCCAGGGTCATTTAAGAAGAGATCCAAAGTGTATCCAGGGTGATGCCGGAACGGATCCAGAATGGATCCAGGGTCATTTCAGAAGAGATCCAGGGTGAATCCAGGGTCACTGATGGGAATTTTATTTATACCGCAAGTGCACGACGTCAATGAAGACGTGACATGTACGGGTCGAACACAAGGAGGGAGAGATATTGTTATTTTTGTGATTTTCGATTATGGAAAGAAAGAGAGAGAAATAAGGTTGGTTTGAGATTTTGGTTATACGGGTTTGGTTGTTGTCTAGGAGGTTGACCTTGTTGGCTCCATGAAAAATTGGGATGATTACGCCAACCCGGGTTATAAGTTGATGCGTATGGGTCGTTTCTAGAATGGTTAAATGTGGCATTAACTTGTTCCAAGTCCGCACAATCCTCCATTATATGACCACTTTGACCACATCTAGAGCAAGGGATAGAAGAGGCTTGATTCACTAGGGGTCGGGTTTTTAGCTCAAGACTTTCCATTCTACGCATAAGGGTAGCTAGTTTTGCTTCAGCAGCTACAGTAGCATCTACAGCTAAGACACCTGGTTTGGGTTGACTTGCTATTCTAGATCCAATACTCGGATTAATCGGTGCTCTAGCATTGTCCCATTGCATACTATTTTCGGCTAAATCCTCAAGAAAAGTCCAAGCATCATTCTCATTTTTGGACATGAAGTTTCATTGGCTTACAGATTCTACCATAACCCTAGATGTAGGTGTCAATCTCTCATAAATAATTTGGCACAATTGCCATCTTGGAATTCCATGATGAGGGCATTGGGTCAACAGGTTCTTAAATCTTTCCAAATAGGAATAGAATGACTCGCACTCAGATTGAACGAATGCAACAATTTCATTCTTAATCCTAATAGTCTTATGGTTGGGGAAATATTTCTTTAAGAACACTTGAACAAACTCGGCCCAACTCCTAATAGATCTTTCGGCTAGACTATATAGCCATTTCTTAGCGTCGTCCTTCAGTGCTAGAGGCACGAATTTAAGACGTACTACCTCCTCAGAGATATGCTGGTATTGCATAAGGGAGCAAATTTCCTCAAATTCTCTAAGGAAGAGATATGAGTCTTCCTTAGAGGTGAACTTGGGCAACATACTCATGTATTGTGCCTTCAGTTCGAAGTCACGACCCGGTATGATGGGCATAACGATGCACGATGGCTGAGCAGCCATCGTTGGGTAGCACTGATCCCTCAGAGTCATAGGCGGGTCCACTACATTCTCACCCATTGGATCCGGGTGAGGTGGTGCAACAGGTGGATTGGGGCTAAGCTCTAGACTGGAATCTAGATGAACTCGTGAGAGTCGATTGCTGAAGTCCCGAACCCAAATCTGAGTGCACCGGTTTGAATCAATTTTTGAATTCAAATTTGAAATTTAAATTCCAAATTCAATTTCAAGAATCAATTACATTTTCTTTTTTTTATAAATTTTTTTTCTTCAAAAATGGAAACAAACAATAGAAGGGGGAAAGATAAGAAAGGAATCCTAATCTAGAGAATTGAGATGAGAAGAGAAAGAAGACTCAGATGAGATGGGAAACTTAACTCTAAAAGATAGATAAGAGGGTTGGTCAGAAGTTTCCTAAACAAGCACGGTTCAAACAATCCTAGACCTAATGTCGCTTAAATCTAGACGACTCCTAACTGGTTGAGTCGAATTGGTTCGCTTGATTCACCTCCCTCACTAATCAAACCAAATTGGCCAGGCAGTGTATAGCTAGGCGCTTCCGACAGAGTCGGTGCCAATTAGACAACCACTTCGCTTGGAAGACTTACGTCAATACAAAAATACTTTCTAGACACCAAATTAAATTCGATCAGCTTCAAGTCATAGCAAGTCAAACCAATCTTCTCCTTAGTTGAGTCCGAGTCCTTAGGGGCCAATGTGTAATTGATTTTAATTTTAAGGCTTGGGTGACACTTTAGGATTGTGATTTGTGGGCCACGGAAGGGTGATGAAATCCCCATCGTATCTTTTCCTACGGAGTTGCCCTTAAGATAGTTTAACTTAAATCTAGCAAAAGATAGTCAAACATTGATCTTTAGTTGAGGGACAATTGCAAGGTTGTATGCAAACTAAATTATATGCTTAAATGCAATCGATAAAAACCGCGCACGTACCTTGCCTCCAACACTCTTCAACAAAAAATAATTTGCATGAATTTAGCAAGAATAATGCAAACAAAACACTATATGATGCATGCACTAAGTCTTTCTAATTTTGCCAATTTTTAGGTCAGAGTCGAATTATTGCCAATTATGGAATTTGAGCTTAACACGTGCAGTTCTAAAAAAAGGAATTTTTCCGAAAATAGAAATTACGAGGAAAAATGCAAACAAAGGTTACCTACGCACGCTCAGTCGGGTTCGCCGCCCGCTCTCAAAAATTTCCAGTTGCTCTACGCGTCCACCCAGAGATGGATACGACCCCAGAAAAAATTGAAGCCCAAATGCTTCAGACGTGCGGCGGATCTGCCGCAGATTGTTCTTTAGGTGCGGCGATTTCACCGCCCTTCTTGCTCCGACTGTTCCCGGATTTCGTCGTGCACTCCGTTGTCTCCTGAAATGCAAACCCAAATAGTTAGATCGTGCACACGATAAACAGAAAAGAATCGAAATCAACAAAAATAAACAAAATCTTCGTCGCCTCCCCGGCAACGGCGCCAAAAACTTGATGGGAATTTTATTTATACCGCAAGTGCACGGCGTCAATGAAGACGTGGCAAGTACGGGTCGAACACAAGGAGGGAGAGATATTGTTATTTCTGTGATTTTCGATTAAGGAAAGAAAGAAAGAGAAATAAGGTTTGTTTGAGATTTTGGATTTTTAAATTTCTAAAGCAAGAACAACAAAAACAAACTAAGAATAAAGCAAATATGGGTGAGAGTCCAGCGGGTGGGGGTTTAGATATCGGGTTTTGTTTAGAGAAATCTGAAACTTATAATAAATCACATTAGTTATAAAGCATTACATGATAAATGACTGAACATAAACTCAAGTAATCAAAATATACTAACAAGAAATTAAAATAATAACATCATTCTTCTTCTCGTCATCCTAAATCTGTCACCCCCACCCTTTGGAGAGAGTTAGAAACTCATGGATGGAGGGAATGAGATGGGGTCCTAGAGAAACTACGAAAGAAAACTAAAAACACGAAATAAACCAACAGAATTTTATTGCTAAAGAATGGAATAAAAATAATTTTTTTATACAACATAATTTCGGAGTTTTTTATAGCCGATACAAGGGACCCTAACACAAAATAGGAACGTACACGCGTCAACACGCAACTGGACAAAAGCGCGACCCGAGGATCCAAAGGGGTGAGGCGGAAACGCCGTAATTTGGATGTAATTTGTGGAGGAATCCCCGCAATTTTGGCTCAGATTTTGATCTGGATTTTTCCTGTGTGTTTATGGTATGATTTAGCTGTCTTTTGCGCGTCCGGATTGATTGCTTTCCTTTCTTTTGAGCTCCGAATTAATTTCTTCATATATTTGGAGATCCAAATTGATTTTTCTTTAGAATTTCTCCAAAATAATATTTTGGTACTCGTAATTTGCAGTCGGGTCCTCGGCTTTTTGCAATTAAGTCCCTGGCTACTTTTGTGCTTAAGTCCTTGGCCTTTTTGTAATTAGGTCTTTGAATGCTTTTATGCTTGGATGGACTTAAATTTGAACCCCGATAATCTTGAACTTGGTCTTTATGACAGAAATGAGTCTTTTGCATGCTTTTATGCTCGGGATATGGGTAATTTGCATTCAGGTCCCTGTATTCTGTAAATAAGATTAAACGCATACCTTAGTGGCATTTATTGATATAAAGTTAATCTAAATGAACGACATATGATGCAATGTATGCAATGCATCAGTCACACATGAAGAACATAGAATGCACCTAAAACAACACTTGGAATTCCAATTGGTAAAATTCAAGCAACACCCTTTACAATTAATGTGAGTATTCAAATGTCTGCCACTGCGCTCAAGTAAAACATTAAGTTACAATTTGCTATCATATATTTATAATACACTGAACTAATGAAAAACATTAATTCTCTCATTGGAAATTTGGCCACTGCGAGTCATGTAACCTTCCTTGCACTCCCTCAACCGATTGAAGAAGGTCCACCAAAGCACCGTAGGTACTTTGGCTAGATTGTGCCTCATTTGTGGTATGGGTTACTGTCTGAGTGAGACCCACGTCCTCATTCCTGGTTTTCCTCATCTTCCCACCTCTTCTATCCCTGACAATGTAAGAACCACAAAATTAATGCATGAATATTTACATATGAAAGTGATTAAAGTAAACTGCATTTCTGATGCAATGGTGCGAACCTTGCAGTGTCTTGGTCTTCAGTTTGGGTCCATTGTGCCCTTGTATCTGACCTTCCTCGGCCTTCCGGGTTGTATTTTCACTGTGGGAGGTGATACTGTAAATCCCTCTACATGATCTCACTCCGATTTATCTGCCATTGGATTAATACCCACCTCATAAGCTTGATCGTACACTGTTTTGTAATACCATGGGCTAACATAATCCTCCCAACGAGCCCCTCTAATTGTCCCAATGAAAGCAGAGGCATGCTGACATGGCAGCCCTGTCAATTGCCAAAGTCTGCAGGTGCAGGACTTCTGAAGCAAGTCAACAACGCATCTTTTGATTCCATTAGACACTTCTGCCTTCGAGTTATGACATCTTATGATAGAAAAGGAGCCTAACTGCCTAGACATTTCATTTAACCATGTTCTGCATTTTGGCACCACAACATCTATCCACTCTCTGCTATCTTCTTGTCTCTTGAACGTGGTCTGCATCAACTTCTGCCGCAAATTGTCCACCATAGTCACAATAGGAAGATGCCTAACTTCCCTGATGTAGTTGTTCAATGACTCACTTAGGTTGTTTGTAACATAATCAGACTTGGCCTCACACCCAAATTGACTCTTTGACCAAATTCTGTCAGTGTTGTCCACTTGCACTAACCAATTATATGCACCCTCATTAATTTCCCTTATATACTGCATTTTTCTTTCCATCTCAGTGGTTGTATAGGCAGAGGCAGCCTCCCACATTAGACTAAGAAACAGAGCACTCTTGAATTTCTGTTGGAAGTTTTGGTAAAGGTGTCTAGCACACGCTCTATGCTCACACCCACCAAAGACCTCTCTTACCCCCTCCTCTAAACCTTTGCACCTGTCGCTTATGACAACCAAACCATTCCTCTGACCAACTTCCTCTTTGAGATGAGTAAGAAACCAGGCCCAACTTCCATGACTCTCGGATTCCACTACAACAAATACTACAGGAAACAGCTGGTGATTTCCATCAACCGAGATGGCAGATAATAGGATACCCTTGTACTTCCCTTTCAGATGACAACCATCTAGGCCTACAAGAGGTCTACAACCATTCAGAAAACCATCAATGCAGCCCTTTAGACACACAAATAATCTGTAGAAGGACCCATCTTGAGGTTTGACTTCAAAACTGATTACACTACCAGGGTTGGTCTTGCTCATCTCCCAAACCAAAGATGGGATCAAAACGTATTGTTGAGCTTCACCCCCCCACCCACAACTCCCTCATTGCAATCTCCCGACCACGCCAAACTCGATGGTAAGGCAAACTCAAGTGATATTTGCTCTTCAGTTGGTCATATATGTTCCTCACAGTGAGTCTGTCATCCAATGCAAGCCACTCCTTGCACTCTTGGTCAATCCACTCCCTAGTGGCCATCTTAGAGGCACAGTTATTTACAGATGAGCAAGTGTGTGGTAACCTCAAACTCTTGATTTCAAACACTCTGCCATCGTTTAACCTGGAGGCATGAATTCTCCACTTACATTGAACATCTCTACACCTGGCTGTGACCCTATCTGGTTGGCTCTTCAAGTAGGTTATATCACATTCACTCAAAATGTAGTGGGTTAATAAACACATTCTGAAGGATTTCACATTAGGAAACTTCTTTCCTACAGCTATTTCTGGGTTGGACTCCTTCACACCCCAACACTCAGATCTATCATCAAGCGGATCAAAATCAATTCCGTTGTCTCCCTGGTCATCAAAATCCTTCGCACCCCAACACCCCTTGTCTTCCTTACTTTCATCAAGTTCATCAGAATATAAAACATACTCATAGTATGTACCACTGCTTCCACTGGAAACCAAGGTGTCTTCCCTAGGTGTTGTTCTGCCCACTACTAGGTTGGGTTCAGAGTGACATGGGAGGGTACCACTCCCCTGATGTACAGAAACATCTCCCACAAGGGGTTAACAAGGTGCCACAGAGGGTGCAGATAAAGGTTGTGAGCTTACACTCCCTACCACACTAGGCACTCTAGGTACTGTTTCTGGACTACCATAAACTGCTTGTATTTCTTTCTTAACACCTACAGAAGGTTCTATTTCATTCTCAACCCCTACAAAATTAAGCTTCTGCTTTCCTGTCATAGGTAGCATAGATGTGAAACTCACTTTGTTGATTCGGGAATTTAAGTGCCACCTCTATGTCCCCATTGCTACTCAAAGGTTTGTAGTCTTTCCTAACTTTGCTTGGAATCATATAATGCATATGCACAACCATTTCAGTGGATGACCACTTCATTACACTGCATATCCAATCCCTTAACAAGTCAATCGTCCATTCCTCAACCACAACCAATGATGCTACCTCTTCAAAACCAGCAGCTCTATCCATATCCTTGCACTTAACCCATCGACCACCACAATGCAACCTCAGTCTCACACTACCTTCTAAATCAGATACACTGCTTGGATAATAAAAATGCAAAGCCAAAAAACATAAGGAAAACGAATTAAATTGACAGATATGAATTAAAGCCGACCCAAAAACTGAAATCAAAACATTCAAACCTAAACAAACCATGTAATTTTGCATATCTCAAATCAGAAAAAAATCACTAACCGTCTTCGCTTCCCAATCAGTGCGCTTCTTGAGTGTACCATCTTCCACGCTGTCGTGTGGTCGTTGCTACCTCTGCATGATCCACTGGTCAGTGTGGTCGCCCTCCAATTTGTGCAAAGTAGGAAAATGGGGACGATTACACGGGAATTTGGAAAGAATGCGAGTTATGGTTTCGGGACGGTGGGAAAACCCGGGGTTTGGGAAGGAGTCGAGTTATGATTTCCGCAATGTGAGAGAACTCGGGGATTTGGGAAGGAGGAGAGTTACGTTTATTCATCGTCTTAGATTAGTCCGTGGGACTAGTCACTGGTTCCAGAGTGGATCTAGAGCCGATCCAGATTGTCCAAAGTCGATCCAGATTGATTCCAGAGACGATCCAGAACGATTCCAAAGTCGATGCAGAGCGATTCCATAGACGATCCAGAGTGATTCCAGAGCCGATCCAGATTGTCCAGAGTCGATCCAGATTGATTTCAGAAACGATCCAGACCGATTCCAGAGACGATCCAGAACGATTCCAGAGACGATCCAGACCGATTCCAGAGTCAATACAGAGCGACTCCATAGACGATCCAGAGTGATGCCAGAGTCGATCCAGAGTGATTCGATGCAGAGTGATTCCAGCACTGTAATGGTTTCGTCATGGTCTTAGATTAGTCTTAGTAAAATTTATTTAGCTACAGTCAATCCCAAATCACACGTCCTACCAAACGGATCACGAACCGATTCGGACGGCCGTTAACGTCCCATTCACGTCATCTCTCTGGCGTAGGGCCACGAACGGCCCAGGTGCATTTGCGCAAATAGGATGCTCACCAGATGCATATGCGGCAATACCGAAAAAGCAGGTGCATATGGCAAATTTGGACACTTACGGGGTATACTGTAGCAAATTCCCCTATGTTTTATTTCAGTTCTGATGAGTTGTTACTTTTTGGTTTTGATTCAACTGTCAGGTTTTTCTAGGAGACTATGGTTAATACTAGAAGATCTCTTTCAATTTCTTCATCATTCTTTTTTCTTTTTCAGCCGCACACAAATTGTCCGCAGAAAATTAATTTTAAAAATCATATGTAGGCACATGCAAATTGGCAAATTTATATCCAGGTTGTACTTGGCATCAAGGCTTAATCGTGGTATCCAGGTTGTACTTTTGTCTGCAATCTTAGCTAATATTGCCTAATTCTACTTTTACTAGTTGCATCTGATATTTGCCCACATGAATTTATACATTGCAGTAGTTTTACTAGATTTGAAGGCATTACATGAGTTGAACAACTATTCAACCAAAAATTGTGTTAGACAAGAAATTTGTTCAACCAGAGATTTGTTCAACTTTCGCGATCCAAATCCACCGGTGGAAAAAAAACCTTTGCTCATATACAAAACAAACAAATCATCGAACAACTGGTGGCCACATTCATCAAATACTACAAATTAAAGGATAGATTGAAGGCACACCTTGAAATCCCTAGGGCACACCCAAAAACATCGACCAAACAAGATTGCCTTGTTGGAGGTTTGAATTTTAGCTGGAAGTCCACATTTGCAGGCAGGGAGTCGGAAAGAGGAATTGACGACGACTCAGCGGAAGACGACATCCAAACTTCAACGGTGGACCGGAGGGACAAAAGTCGGAAAGAGAAGGGTCGGGATTGCAACGGTTTATTGGAGTGGTATTTGGGCTTGCAAAATAGAGTGTTTGGGCAGACGAAGGTCGGGCTTTATAGGAAGGGGGGGGGGCTAAGTTTGGTTGGCTAATTAAGAGTTAATTGGGATGATTAATCACGCCTAAACTGCTGCCTAAACAATGTTGTCGGAGGCAAACGGAGATCTGCCTAACGACATTGACGGAGGACGGATTGAAGTGCACAAACGCAATCAGTCGAGTTTGCAAGTGTACATGACGAATATATAACTAAACATGAGCAAAGATCCAATAAACAAGTTTTACAAGTGAACCCAAGCAAAAAAACCCTTACTTTTTTTGGGAAGGAAGTTGTTATCTATAATTAAAACGAGTTTTTTGTTAATGTGCTACTCAAAAAACATCTTATTTCCCAAAATGTCATCAATATATAACTATTTTCTTGAATATCACTCAAAACATGGTCAACATTCAAAAAAAATATGTTTTCGGATTGTTGTAGATTTGTCACTCCGTTAACAACGTTAAAAAATAATATTTAATTATAAAATTTACAAATCCACATCCGAATAACTTAACAACCATTTCTTTTTTTCTCTCTTATTTCTCTTTCCTCTATCTATACTTTCTTCTCTCTCCTCTCTCTTTGTTTTTTCACTTCTCTTTCTAATCTCTTCTCTTTACGTTTTCCCTCCCCTCTCTCTAATTTTTCTCTCCTCTCTCTAATCTCTCTCTACTCTTTCTCTCTCTAATCTCTCCTCTCTAGAGAGAAGAGTGAGAGGAGCGTGTAGAGAGAGAACAAAGAGAAAAGAGAGAAGAAATGAGAGGTTAGAGAGAGGGGAGAGAAAGAGTAGAAAGAGAAAAGAGAGTAGAAAGAGCAATGGTAGAAAAAAAATGTTTGTTAAGTTATTTGCAGTGAATTTGAAATTTTATAATTAAATATTATTATTTTTAATGCCATTAAAGTAATAGTGACATCACTAACCGAAAGTTAACGAAGTAGTAAATCTGCAACAATTCGAAAATATAATTGCATTTTTGACATTAATCGTGTTTTAAAATTACACTCAGTAAAATAACTATAACTTGATGGTCTTTTGGGAATAAGGTTTTTTTAAGTTGCACATTAACAAAGAGAACGAAGATGTTTGAATATGATGGGTTGTAAAAAAGAAAAATATTTAGATTGATTAATACGTGTCACCTCGTTGACTCCCATTATAAAAATGATAGGACAGTTTGGCATGATTTCATAGTTTTATTTGTACATTATTACAATTGAAATTGCTAAAAGACACCCTCACCTAATCCGCTCGAACGAGAACTTTTGTAGGAGGGCCCAGATGAAAGTGATAGAGTATGGAAATTGGCATCTAGAATGGTGAAGAATATGATGATAATAATTATTATTATTAAGTCTTTTCACGTTTCTATAAAAAAATATTATAAAGGTCGTATTAGTTTTAGGCACATAGTCTGAAGATTAAAGAACTTAAAGTACACCTTCATTATCATCTTAAATAACAGTAACAAGATGATTAGACTCTTTGAAAGTTCATGAGAAAGAAAAAGGGAACTACTAAACGTCGCCCCAAAACTACTTAAATCGCCCCTTGAAATTACCAAATTGCCCTTAACAATATATTTAATACCCATATCGTCCCGTGTCTTTAAACAAGGTTATTGACTCAGTTTTACTAACATTCCTAGTACCAACACCACGAAAATGTCTGGCGAAACACCTAGATCAGGCGAAGTAACGGAGGCGGATTTTTTTTTCCGACACGGGCGTCTGGCTAAGACGCCTGTACCATCGTGGAGGCGTCTGGCTAAGACGCCTCCACCATCGTTGAGGCGTCTTAGCCAGACGCCTCCACGATGGTACAGGCGTCTTAGCCAGACGCCTATACCATTGTCTAGGCGTCTGGTTAAGACGCCTCGACCATGGTGGAGGCGTCTTAGCCAGACGCCTCCACGATGGTACAGGCGTCTTAGCCAGACGTCCCGTTTTTTTTAATGTTTTTTGTCTAATTAAAATTATACGGTGTGTTATCTCAAATTATTTGACGTTTCTTTGCAAATTTTCGGTGGTAACCGGTCGGATTACAATGAGTTTTTTTGCAAGTGATGAAGATTCAAAAAAATTCCAGATCCAACATTTTTAAAGTTCCAAATCCCCCGGTGGTAAAACATCATGACTTACAAATACCACCTCGACAGGTCGTTCGGGGGTCTCGCTTTTGAAATTGTTGGATCTGGAAATTTTTGAATTTTCGGTGTACCGAAGAGGTATCGGTCATCCGAATATAGTAATTATTAACTTATTAATTAATTTAACAATTATCTAAATTTATAATCAATTATTTTTTAAAAATAATAATAAAAAATTACGGGCGTCTGACGGAGCCGCCCCCACGTAGGAGGGGGCGTCTGGCTAAGACGCCTCCCCCATGGAGGAGGCGTCTTACACAGACGCCTGTCCCAAGGGTGGAGCGTCTAGGTAAAACGCCTCCCCGATGGGTAAGGCGTCTGAGTAAAACGCCGCCCCCATGGGGAAGGCGTCTTAGCCAGACGCCCCCTCCTACGTGGGGGCGGCTCCGTCAGACGCCCGTAATTTTTTATTATTTTTTATTATTTTTTTATTAAAAAGATGTTAGATGTTTTACCAGATTCGAGTACACTGGGGCGTCCGTTGGTTCATTACTGACCTCCAAAACATTATTTTTTATGATTATAAGAGGAATATGAAGAGAGATGTGTGATAGGAGGGTAAAATGTCGCGTTATAGCAGTAGAAATGAGAGAAGGGCAAAATGGTAATTTCAAGGGGCGATTTAAGTAATTTTGGGGCGATGTTTAGCAATTCAGAAGAAAAATGCAGAGAAGAGTAAAGAAACTGAACTGCTAAACATCGCCCCAAAATTACTTAAATCGTCCCTTGAAATTACCAAATTGCCCTTCCTCCTATTTTTGCTTATATATCTCACAATTTCACTCTTTTTTCAAAACTTTCTCTTCCTATACCTACTACACAAGATTACGAATGTCTCGGAGGCCAGGCAAGCAGCCAGCAGTTCCCCCGGTGTACCCGTATGAGGTAACATTACGTTATTTATTTGTTTTTAAAATAAAAAAAAAAAAAGTCGTCGGCGTCCGAGGGAGACGCCCCCCGCATGGGGCGGGCGTCCGAGGAAGCCGCTCCCCCCATAGGGGGAGCGGCTTCCTCGGACGCCCGCCCCATGCGGGGGGCGTCTCCCTCGGACGCCGACCCGTAGAGGGAGACGTCTGCGAAAGACGTCTCCCCGATGGGGGAGACGTCTGCGAAAGACGTCTCCCCGATGGGGGAGACGTCTTCCGAACACGTCTCCCCGTAGGAGGAGGCGTCTCCGACAGACGCCTCCACCATGCGGGAGGCGTCTCTCGCAGACGCCTCCACCTTTTTTGTTTTTTTAATTATTAAATATCATAATTACTTTACTAAATTGTGATAAATCAATAAAATTAATTTAACAAATTCTTATTAAGTTTAACATTTGTGATATTTAGTTTTAACAAATTTTGATTTAGTTTAACAATTGTTTTAATTTAGTTTAACAAATTTTGATTTAGTTTAACAATTTTGATAATTTAGTTTAACAAATTTTGATTTAGTTTAACAATTTTGATAAATATGATAATTTAGTTTAACAAATTTAACAAATTTGTATTTAAAATTTCAATTAATAGTCATCGGGTCACAGTGGAGGGAAATGCAAGTCGATACCATTACACACCTTCCATTCTTTAGTTGATGATTCAGCACCGCGTCATCCACGTAGACGGGGGATATCTGCTTCGGTCAGGAGGGAGAGGGAGGCATTACGTCGTCGTGAGGAGGAGGATGATTCCTTCGATGATGAGCATGTGGATAGTTTCGACGACGAGAGCGACGATGATGGCCCGTATGAGTTAGTGCGGCCGGAGGTGGAGAGGCAGGGGGATTATAGCGGAGGACGTGGTCGAGCGGGTACTTCTACTTCCGCCGGATGGAGGGTGCAGAAGGGTAGGGGTGGGAGGTTTACGACCGGGGATTCGAGCTCGTGCACTGTAGATCCCCGCGCTCAGAAGAAGAGGAGGGTCCTGGACGATTCTTGGATCGTGAGCAGTATGACGCATGGTGGTCCTTTAGATGGGAGCGTCATTCCTAGTTTCTGGGGTCACATCGCTAGACGGATCTGGGATGGAGAGGATCGGAAGGTTCGGAAGTGCCAAAATCGGCACAGAGCCTGTACAGCACTACAGGGTTGGCGGTCTACACTGAGTGCTGATATCAGAGAGGAGATTAGTGCCACGCATTTGGGGCACTTACCGTACAGCATGTTCCCTTATCTCGACATGCCTTTGATTTCTGCGTTTGTGGAGCGGTGGCAGCCTGACACCAACACTTTTCACATGCCTTTCGGAGAGATGACGATCATGCTTCACGATGTTTTCCAGATCCTGCGCATTCCTGTGGATGGTCGTCTGGTTAGTGCTCAGGGGTCGACATCTGAGCTGAGGTGTTATGTGGCAGAGTTGCTTGGTGTCACACCTGATGGCCTGGCGAGAGATACAGCTTTATGGAGTGGTGGTGGTGTCGGCATCGACTCCCTTGAGGACCTATGCAGACGGGCACGACCTCCGCGGGCCGATGATACACAGTTGACGGCGTACCTATTTTTGATGCTCGGAGCCGTCTTGTTTGTCGACAAGAGTGGTTGCCGGATCAGACCACGCGATCTATTGGAGGCTAGGGACCCGGAGACTGTTCGTGAGTACTCGTGGGGCTCAGCGACGTTGGCATACCTGTACCGTCAGCTTGGGATAGCTAGCCGTGCGGATTGTTCTGGGATTGCAGGTTGTCTTACGCTGCTGCAGGCGTGGATATACGAGTACTTTCCCGCATTCCGCCCGCATCGTGAGCGGAAGATTATCGAGGAGGGTCATCCACGTTCGGGTATGTGGGCCGTCCGGAGCGAGGACAAGAGCGATGGACGATTGCGTTCCATCCGCGCACGGCTAGATCAGATGACTGCATCAGAGGTATCAAACTTTACACCATTTACATTTATTTATTTAATTTTAAGATGTATTATTATTAATGTGTTAAAGTTTAGGTGGAGTGGTTACCCTATGGTCCTGACCCAACAGGGGAGGTCCCGAGGACTTTATTGATGGGCCTTATTCGTTATCGGGATATCATAGAGCCTTATATGCCCGATCGTGTCTTGCGTCAGTTGGGATATGTTCAGGTGATCCCGGTTGACATCCCGACACCAGAGCATGCGGTCCGGTCTGCGACTGCAGTGACGTACGACGTCAGGTTTCCCGCTTCTACAGCGGAATCGACTTGGCGGACATTTCCGAGATCATGTCGACTGTTCCTTGGCGACTTCAGACGTAGTCGCGACCCCTCCGAGTGTGATGCACGTTATCTTGATAGGTTTGGTAGTTACTCACATCCTGTCATTGTCCGTGGTGCCTCCCAGAGAGCAGATCGACCACCAGATAGGACGTGTGGCGATCTGGTAATTTTTTCATTTTATCTATACTTATTTGTACCGTATCTTTTGTTAATGTACGCTAATGTTAATGTTATGTGCAGTGGATGGGTAGGATGATACGGGTTGTAGAGCCAATCTTGCAGAGGAGGGATGAGCTGCCAGACGATGCCAAAGCTGCATGCGGAGATTTGGATGAGATCATACAGTCGTGACATACTCAGTTAGGCATATCCGACCATGATTCGGATGATGAGTAGGCTGATCTGTTGTACCGTACTCTTAGTATTTGCATTTATATTTGTTTATCTGTTGTACGCTTAGTATTTGTGTTTGCTTATCTGTTGTACGCTTAGTATTTGCATTTATATTTGTTTATCTGTTGTACGCTTATTATATGTATTTGTGTTTGTGTTTGCTAACATGTCGTACGCTTATTGTTTGTATTTGTGTTTTGCTTATCTGTTGTACCCTTATTATTTGTATTTGTGTTTGATAACCTGTCGTACTATTATATATAATGCAAATAAAGCAAACATATCAAAACATATTACATAATAAAGCAACACTATATAATGTACAAACATATCAAAACATATTACATAATTATACAAACATATCAAAACATATTACATAATTGTTGCCAATATGCTATCCTATTTTGGTACTCCAGCTCCCATCCAATAACACTCTCATCTCGTATTTGATACCACAGAGTCGCTATATGAGGTACGGGGAATCCCTCATTCAATTCCAAACGAATGTAATGGGCGTAACTCCCTAAATGAGCAATAATCAACTCTCTGCACGGTCTCGTCACGGTAGGCGGACTCTCCCAAGGTAGAACTGTAAGACATGGGTACAACGAACCATCATTTCCGAGAGAGAAGAACATAACTGCACACTTGTAAAAATTTGCAATGGGAAACAAGTCCGTCCACGTCTCCATATAGTGATTCTCGCCACAAGGTCCCCCGCCCCAATTAATCCGGTGACGAGCCTCCGCCACACCGTCGTAGTATACGTGCTCATAAAAAGATGGGTTCGCAGCTATCTCATTTGAAATCGAACGACGGGCGAGTTGCCAATTGTCTTCACCACCGTGGAAAACATCGGCGACACATCGAAATCCACAGTTTCCATCAGCACGTACATCATTCCACTGGTGTAGGAATGGCATAATGATTCCTGGAATTCTATCTCCATATGGGAAGTCGTCTACGTCAGCCCGCCCAGTCACTACAATATGAACAAAAAATACAGTTACATATAATAACAAAAGATACATATTTACTGAAATAAATAACAAAATTATAATAATAATAAATATAGGGATGGTATACCTGATCCTCCCCTCACAGACGAAGAACCAGAAGATCGACCACGACCTTTGCTTCCACTACCGGAAGAACGACCACGACCTCTACTCCCACTACCTGAAGATCGACCACTACCTCGCTCTGCATACTCAAACGCACTAGGGTCCCGTCGTGTCGACTTTCCCCTTGGTCGACCTCGTAGCTTTGTTTTTACTGCAGGCTCTTTCAAATTCGAATGTTCGGGGTGTAGCTGCTCGAATAAAACCCGAGAGGCAGATCGAATTACGGTAGGGTCACTTCCTGCAATCTCATCAACCAGACTGCGAAAATGTTCAGCGTCTTGAGCTGCCTGAGACACAAACTCTGCGTTCCCGGCTCCTTCCCCAATGACAAGTGTCCTCCAGAACGAATGAATCTGCTCTAAGTAAATTCCGTTTTCTGATTCAAGACATCCACGGATGGTACATGCGCAAGGTATCCCATGAGAAGTCAGAAAAGCGCACTCGCAACGATATTCAACTTCATCATCTAACTGTTGCATTCTTTTCACCTCCTGACTCAGCAATTGCAATCAGTGATGCGAAACTCGACCATTTATGTGACGATATAGAGCATGTTCGAAATTAGTCAAATTTCGCCGTCTCGAGTCTTCAAGAAAGTTTCGAATATTCGTCAGCTGCATTTCAGTAGCCGCGTTGACGCGCTCGAAAAGAGTGTCCAGAGCTGCAGTCGATGTAGAAATCCACTCTTTTAGAGCCGAATGAGCACTTTCGACCCTACAATTCGTGGTGTTCCCAAAATGAAGGACTTTGTTCGTCCAATTCAGCACAAACTTTTCTTTATGCACCAACCACGTGGTGTCCAGATACTCCGTGATAGCCGGCCACGATCTATACAAATCTTTCAGAGCATACACAGCTCTATCATACTCGGCTTCTGAAGTAGAAAGCATGATCTTCCTCCATCTTCCACGCCTCAAAGTCTCTGCCATCTCCTTATTCTTGCCGAATACGTGGTATGCGTAATTCAATACGTCTTTGTTGATGTGCCATGTGCAGAGTAAATGAGCAGAGTCAGGAAAAACCTCTCTCACTGGTCGCATAAGGCCTAACTCCCGGTCTGTTATTATTGCAGTCGGGCTGACAGTCCCCAATAACAGATCTCTCAACTTCTCCATCACCCACAAATAACTGGAGTAAGATTCATCCATCAAAATCGCATATCCAATAAGGAAATTCATGTTTGCTGGTGTGACCCCAATCATTTCGAACAAAGGCATCTTATACTTGTTCGTCTTGTAAGTCGAATCCATGCAGATAACGAAAGGATATGTCCGCAACAACTGGACTGACGTCGGATGTGCCAAAAAAGCGTGAGTGACGACATCAGTTTCTGGATCCGCCATAATCCAATGTAAGTACTCACACTGCACTGCTTGGTAGAGAAACTGCTGGACGAGATTCCGATCTTCAGATTTTGTCCTCCTCATGTAATCTCTGAAATTATAAATATGCCTTTGATTTGGATTGTCCTCCGGGAATTTTTCTTTTACTGCCTTCAAGATGTTCCGTGGTTTTGCTTGCGCCTCAGTCATATCACGAACAATCTTCTTCGCCCCAGAACTTAGACCACTAATTTGACGATGACCCTCTGGATAAACTGCCAGTCTGTGGTTGTGATGTCCGTGACCACTATTAAAAACCACAACCCATCCATCACGATCCCGTCGCTCCACCACATTTATTAAGAAACGGCAACCGCAACCCTTTCTTTTGGTGTTTCTTCGAAGTGCAGTATCCATATCCCGAGACTCCATTTGATTTCGCCAGTCGCATCTCAAATAACAATCCATCCGACTATCTGATCTTGTTTTGTACGACGACACGACCAAAAAAAACCCAGCTCCGATAGCTACTTGTTTGGCCCATTTACTTGCTTCATCGATTGTTGCAAAGATTTGTGTAGTTTGAAATAACTCACTGTAATCCACTCCATCACCACCGAAATCTGGAACCTACAAAAATAAAATCGAAATTAAAAAAATAAAAAAATAAAATCGAAATTAAAAAATTTAAAAAATAAAGTCGAAATTAAAAAAACAAAATCAAAATCAAAAAAAAAAAACAGGCGTCTGTATTAGACGCCTGCCCCATGGATGGGGCGTCTGTGTTAAACGCCTTCCCCAACGGTAAGGCGTCTGCGTAGGACGCCTTGCCGTAGGGAATGGCGTCTACTACAGACGCCTTACCCATGGGGAGGACGTCTACATAAGACGCCTCTCCCATTGCGTAGGCGTCTGCGTTAGACGCCTCGGCCATGGGGAGGGCGTCCTACGCAGACGCCCTCACCATGGGGGAGGCGTCTAATGCAGACGCTCGGCCCAAAATTTGCCCCGCGCCAGGCTTACCTCACCCGATGCATCACCCTCGCCAGACATTTTCGTGGTATTTTTACTGATAAATTATGAATATACAAGACCATAGGCCTTATTTATAGACACGGGACGATATGGGTATTAAATGTATTGTTAAGGGCAATTTGGTAGTTTCAATGGGCGATTTAAGTAGTTTTGGGGCGACGTTTAGTAGTTCCCTAAAGAAAACAACACAAGAGATAATTATTTCTTTTACTTATTTAACATGCATGCACGTATAAATCAAATAATTTTGTTTGGAGGGAAGAGATCACCCCTATGTAATTTAGGTATTGATAGTGATTCTCGAACGTAATAAAATCCATTGCTATTTCATCGTGATATTTGTGGAAAGGCATTGATAATTCGATCGATTTTCGTTAGCAATTTTTTTGGAATAATATTATATTTTTAAAGATTCCAAAATAAATTTCTCTTACGTGGCGGCGGTAGGTGTTGTTTTTAGTGTGTATTTTTTTGTAAAACTTGTCGTTGGCAATGCCAAATTCTATACAAGGACTTGGAAAATTTCCTACCAATTGAACTCGACAGTAGCAGTGCCGAAGTTCAAATTTAATTTTTGTTTTCATTTTGCAATTTGGAACGAGAGATTGTGCATGGGCGGTTTGTTGAACCATGTATTAAAGTGAACCCGGCATCTAGGACGCCGAGTTTTAAAGGCATAACTCGGCGTTACAAACGTCGAGTTCCGTCGGGCTATAAAGGTACCCCCCACCCTCTCCCCCGTGCCAAGTTCTCGTGATTTTGAGGTTAAGGTTTCAATTTTTTTCGTTTTCCACCATTTTTCCCTATTTTATGTATTATGATGGTATACATTGTTGTTTTAGGTATGATTGTAGTGTTTTTGTTGGTTTAGGAAATCATTTAGGTGCAAACCCGATTTCAATTTCGGATTAGGCCAAAATCATTTTTTCTTGCTTCTTAGTAGATTATTGAAGAAGTTTTTATTGATTGTAGTTTTACAGTGGTAATCTTAAAAATTGTGGAATGTAAATTTTATTATAGTGATTGAAATTCTATTTGTTGTTGTTAAAAGTTAATAATTTGACTTGATTTAAATTATTTTCCAATTTTTTTGTTGATTGTGATATTACCTATGATAATGTTACGAATGATTTATGATTGTTTTTAATAGAAAAAAATGTGATGAGTAATGAATGTATGTGGGTTTTCATATCAAAAAAATGTGTTGAATTTGAGAATTATGTGCCTGAAATAGGTTGTGATTTGCATGTTGTTTGAATGTATGTTACTTGAAGTTGTGAAATTTGTTGGTTTTTAGATGTTTGGAAGTTGATAATGTTGTTTGAATTATGGTTAGCTTCTTTTACCATGCAGGTTTAAAAATTATCGAATGTGAAAATATAGGGGAGGTTCTGACAAATTTAAAAAAAAATCTAACATTATTTGTAACGTTGTTTATTGTGGGTGATTTTGTTGGAGTGATTGCTCAATGTTTACGGTCATTTGCTACTACACATGACTGAGGTAATTTCTAAATCATTTGTGTATTTTCAAATTTTTAATTAATTAGGAATAGAAGAACAACTTTTTAACTTGAACACAATTTCAAATTTAATTAATATATGTTAGGAATTGATAAAGATGACGAATGATCTTTGTTGGTCATGTATGATGGGAAATTAGAATGTAACGGAGATGTGACAGAATATGCAGGGTCAGAGCGTAAATTAGTAGTAGTTTCGTTGAACATCAAATATGGGGATTTAGTGGATGTCAAAATATCTGAATGTTGTTATCCAGAAAACATGTTTGATGTCGCGGTGGTCGCCTGGGCGACCACCGCCGTTTGGGCGATCGCCTAGGTGATAGCCATTGGAGGCACTCTGATGAGAATTTCATTTATACCGCAAGTGCACGGTGTCAATGAAGACGTGGCAAATACGGGTCGAACACAAGGAGGGAGAGATTTGTTATTAATGTGATTTTCGATTGGGGGAAAGAAGGAGAGAAGAAATAAATTGGGTTTTGAGCTTTTTGGTTTTTAATTATCTAAAGCAAGAAACAAGAACAAATAAACTAAAACAAGAACAAAGAAGTGAATTCCGTTGGGTGGAGGATTAGACTTAAGGTTTAGATTAGAGAATTCAGAAACTTATAATAAATCATATTAGTTATGAAGCATTACATGATAAATGATTTAACATAAACTCAAGTAATCAAAATAGACTAATACGAAATTAAAATAATAACATCTTCTCTTCTCATCACCCTAAATCCGTCACCTTCACCTTTTGGAAAGAGTTAGAAACTCAAGAAGGGAGGAAGAAGGGGTCCTTGAGACATTACAAAAGAAAACTCAAAGTAAGAAATAAAAGACAGAATTTTATTAATGAAAAGGAAGAATACAAAACTAAGATTAAAACTAAAAACTAACACCAAAGACTAAGGACCCTTCTAACATCGTTCTCGGGTCTATTTATAGTTGCTACAAGGGATCTAGGTATAATATTGGAAAGTACACGTGTCCAGACACGACTGGACGAAATTGGAGCACACGGATTGATGCTTGGGCGGCGGAAACGCCGCATATTGTATGTGTGGTGCGGCGGAAACGCCGCACAATCTGGCCTGATTTTGTCCGGATTTTGGTTGAATGTTTATGGTATGATTTGATCCTTCTTTGCGCGTCTGGATTGATTCTTTCCATTCTTTTGAACTCCGGATTAATTCTTTCACATATTTGGAGATATACATTGATTTTTCTATATATTTTCTCCAAGAGAATAAAAGCTACTCGTGATTTGCAATTAGATCCTTGACTTTTTGCAGTTAAGTCCCCGGTTACTTTTGTGCTTAAGTCCTTGCTCTTTTTGCAATTAGGACTTGAATGCTTTTATGCTTGGATACATTTCCATTCGTAACCCGATAATCTTGAACTTGGTCTTTAGGATAGAAATGAATCTTTTGCACGCGTTTATGCTCGGGATGTGGGTAAATTGCATTCAGGTCCCTGTATTCTGTAAATAAGACTAAACACATACCTTAGTAGCATTTATTGATGTAAAAGTAATCTAAATGAAAGACATATGATGCAATGTATGCAATGCATCACACTCCAACGGCTATCAACTTTTGATTTTTATTTTCTTTTTTTCAAAAATTACAAGTTTGCCACTACCCCCAAATCCTATATAAACCCCTCCAAACCTCTTCATTTTTCACACATCTCTCATTCTCTTCTTCTTCATAATTCTATTCTAATCATCAAGTTTCCTAATCATCAAGTTTTCACGATTAAGTCTCCAGTCTGGTGCTTAGTTTTGAAGTTTGAAAATGAAGTCTCTGATCCAGTTCTTCATTCTTCAACCGCCAAAATCAAGTGCACTCTTTCTAACTTCTCTTTAGAATTAAATTAATTAGTATTTCATTTTCATATTAGTCTAAATTTTTATATTAGTCTAGTTTTAAGATATGGCCTACGTACCCGGCACTAGTCTCCCCATGCATCACGAGAGTTACGATGACCTAAGACCTACCCGTACAAATGACCCCGGTTGGAATACTGCCCATTACATTAGTGCTAATGATAAAAATTGCATTGTCTGTGAATTATGTGGTAAGGAAACTAGAGGTGGTATAGCCCGTCACAAACAACATCTTGCACACACACCCGGTAGCAATGCTAGACCTTCTGATAAAGTTCCTGACTCTGTTAAACAAGACATAACTGCATACATGATTAGAAACAGTAGGACATTACAAAACAAAAAATGTATGTCTTGATGATTATGTAGACAGAGAAAACATAGAATTTGATCTGGAACCGGGTCATGTTCCGGTTCTGCTCGAACCCCAACCTCCCGTCCTTGCCCCGTTCCTGGTCGAAAGAGACAAAAACAACGTTTTGGGGACAATTTTGAGGACGTGGGAAAGACATGGTTTTCGGCGCCCAACAAACAACCATCGAAAGAACCTTTAAAAAAGAAGATAGGAAAACAATTAATCAAAAATGGTCTAGGCTTTTCTATAGATGTGGTATATCATTCAACACTGTAAGGACGCCTAAGTGGAAGGAAGCAATATCCGCTACTTGTACTTACGGACCCGGACTTAAACCCATAACGTATCATGAAGTTAGTGACTTGTGCCTTAAACAGGAAATTGACTACACTAGAGGTATACTACAGTCGTACAGACAAGATTGGCAACATACGGGTGCACGTTGATGACAGATGGCTGGACTGATAGGTCCGATAGGAATATAATCAACTTTCTAGTAAATTGTCCAACATGTACCATGTTCATGAGGTTTGTAGATGCTTTCGGTCACTCTCACACCGCAGACTACCTGTACAAGCTGATGGACAAGGTAGTTGGCGAGATTGGCGAAGAACAAGTTGTTCAGGTGGTCACCAACAACGCCGCCGCGTACGTACTTGCCGGTAGGATATTGCAGCAAAAAAACAGAAGATTGTTTTGGACTCCCTGTGCAGCGCATTGCATTGATCTCATCTTGGAGGATATTGGCAAGTTGTTTTTGAAGACTATTGCTTTAGCTCGTAAGATCGTCAAACATTTCAACAGCTCTGCCATGTTGTTGAAGAGGATGTGAATTTCCATTGAAGGGAACCTGCTACGTTCTGCTGTCACGAGATTTGTCACCGCCTTTCTGACTTTGCAAAGGTTGTTGTTGAAGAAAGACAAACTCCGATCCTTTGTTGTTTCCCCCGAGTACAACGATCCTAATGCAAGTTGGATAAAGAAAAAGAAAAAGAAGGAGATCTCTGCTGAAGTTGCCGAGACCATTCTACAAAGTGGCTTCTGGACCAACGTCGTGAAGGCACTGAAGGTCTCACAACCTATGGTCCAGGTTCTTAGACTTGTTGACGGCGATGAGAAATCACCGATGGGATATCAGTGTGACACAATGGAGAAAGCCAAGGAACAAATCATGAGGAACTTTGACGGAAACCCGAGGTTGTACAAGCAAGTCATCGACCTCATCGACACCAAGTGAGGTCCAGGGAAGATGATGTCCTGATGTATTGCATACATTGCATCATATGTCTTTCATTTAGATAAATTTTATATCAATAAATGCTACTAAGGTATGTGTTTAGTCTTATTTACAGAATACAGGGACCTGAATGCAAATTACCCATATCCCGAGCATAAACGCACGCAAGAGACTCATTTCTATCATAAAGATCAAGTTCAAGATTATCGGGATTCAAATTGAAGTCCATCGAAGCATAAAAGCATTCAAAGACCTAATTACAAAAAGGCCAGGGACTTAATTGCAAAAGCCGAGGACCCGACTGCAAATTACGAGTACCAAAATATTATTTTGGAGAAGTTCTAAAGAAAAATCAATTTGGATCTCCAAATATATGAAAAAATTAACTCGGATCTCCAAAGATATGCAATAATTAATTCGGACGCGCAAATGACAGCTAAAACATACCATAAACACATAGGAAAAATCAGGATCGATTCCGAGCCAAAAAGGTGGTGATTTCGCCGCACCTCATGTACAAAATGCGGCGATTCCGCCGCACAAAAGTCGATCCGTGCGCTCAAATTTTTACCAATGCTGTATTGACGCGTGTATGTTCCTTTTATGTATTAGGATACCCGGTTGAGGCTATAAATAATGCCGAATCATGTATTGAAAGTTCCTCCTCTCCTCCTCTTCTTTTTAGCAATAAAATTCTGTTCTTTTATTTTGTGTTTTTAGTTTTCTTTTGTAGTTTCTCTAGGACCCCTTCTTCTTCCCTCGATCCATGAGTTTCTAACTCTCTCCAGAGGGTGGGGGTGACGGATTTAGGGTGATGAGAAGAAGAATTACATTATTATTTTAATTTCGTGTTAGTATATTTTGATTACTTGAGTTTATGTTGAGTCATTTATCATGTAATGCTTTATAACTAATGTGATTTATTATAAGTTTCAGAATTCTCTAATCAAAACCCGATATCTAAACCTCCACCCGCTGGACTCTCATCCATATTTGTTTTCTTTTTAGTTTTTCTTCTGTTGTTCTTGCTTTAGATAATTAAAAACCAAAAATCTCAAACCAAACTTATTTCTCTCTCTTTCTTCCTTAATTCGAAAATCACAAAAATAACAATATCTCTCCATCCTTGTGTTCGACCCGTACTTGCCACGTTTTCATTGACGTCGTGCACTTGCGGTATAAATTTAATTCTCATCATGTCCTCACCGCTACACTCAGCTGGTTGCTTACTTAACCCTGGTACCTTCTTCTTCGTCCCACCTCAGGATCGAAATGTAGCTTTTAATGAGCATATGCCTGGATTCATGGATGTCGTAGAGCGGCTCGTCCCCACTCCTGCTGAACAAGACAAGATTTGCGGTCTACTTGATCGTTACAAGAACTCCCTCGGAATATTCTCGAGGGATATGGTCGTCAGACAAAGGACGGAAAGAAGACCTATAGATTGGTGGCAATCTTATGGCACAGACATGGGAGAGACCACATTACAGAGGTTGGCCCTGAGGGTGTTGCGATTGACATGCTCGGCATCAGGTTGTGAGCGGAATTGGAGTGTCTTCGAGCTGTTGCACTCAACGAGAAGGAACAGGTTGGCTGTGAAGAAGATGAATGACTTGGTGTATGTGAACTACAACCAAAAGTTAAGGCAAAGGTTTCAACAAAGGATGGAGAAACCCGGATTTTATGACCCCATCAGTGTGGACTACGATCTCTTCCACGAGCATCCATGGTTGGTAGAAACTGAAGATCCGGTCTTCGCTGGAGAGGAGCTTACATGGGCCGATGCCGAGGAAGCAGCTTTAGGACATTCTTCTTCATGAAGACGCTTTGCTCGATCCATGTCCACTACATCTGACGAGCGGTGTTCCACTGCATCTGGCGTGTCATTATTAGGTGTTGGCATGGATGATGTCATCATTCACATTAGTTCTAGAGATTCAGGTGCATCGAGTTCTCAACCACCGATGGACATCAACGAGCAATATGTCCAATCCGACGATGAAGAAACTGAAGAAGATGATGTCTACGTCGACAATCCGAACAAGAACCACTCCGACGACTATGATGGTGGTGGAGGATGTGATATGGTTCTCAGTTGGACATTAGATCAATGTGTCCAATGGAATTAATTTCTCTCTTATCTGCTATTGTATGAACTCTGAGTTACCTTTGTAATCGTACTACTAAGCAATAAATTGTATACCTAAGTGTTTAAGTGGGTGGAGGGGGTGCCTAGTGAGGCCTTGGTCGACGAAACCTAAACATGTATGGTATTTTTAGATAATATTTGTGCATTTTTTCCTATTTTTGCCGTTTTCCTGAGTTTTTATCTATTTTATAAAATTTAATTGAATTAAAATTAAAAAAAACGCCCAGACTTGGGCGGTCGCACAACCGCCCAGGCGTCCGGACGCCTAGGCTAGCCTAGGTGTTCCCAGAACATTGCTTAGGATAGATATTTTGTTTTATTAAACTTATTTGGTTGTTATTACATTAATGTAAGTTTGGTTTATGTCAAAATGTTAAACTTGTTTTTTTGGATGATATTTTCATTTTACTGTAGTTGTTTGTGTTTTCTCGTTAAAATGGTTGTGTTTGTTCAAATTTTTGTAGCTGGAATTATGTGTTTGTTGTTAAAATGTTTGTAGTTGAAATGATTTGTCTTTGTTGTTTAAATGTTTGTAGTTGGAATTTTTGGGATGATTGTTGTTAAAATATTTTCAAATGGGAGATGAAATTGGAGATTTCTATTAAATTAAATGGAGGGGTCAAGTTCTATTAAATTAAATGTTTGTAGTTCTATTTAATCGTACTCTGCAATTCCGAGTTCCACCAAACTGAACTCGACAACACCAGTGACGAGTTCTATTTCAGAGAACTCGACACTGGATTAGCCAAGTTCAGTTTGGTGGAACTCGACACTGAAGTGGTCGAGTTCCACTTAGTTAAATTCGTGAGAAATTGAGAGAACTCGGCCCTGCTGCTGCTGAGGTAAATTTGGTAGAAAATTTTCCAAGTCCCTATATAGAACTCGGCGTTGCGAACGTCGAGTTTTACAAAAAAAAATCTACAGAACTCGACGTCTGAGACGCTGAGTTCTGTACACACTAAAAACAAGACTCGTCGCTGCCATGTGTCACCACGTGGCAACATGTCTAGTGTAACATCCTCAAAGCAGCGGAAAATTTAAAATTTTAAACACTCAATCAACAGAGGATATTACGCAAAGAAAAGAACACAGGTGCACCGACATATATAATATGTATATATGTGAACATCAGAGTATACAAAAGTTGTGATTACATCAAAAGCATATACAAAGGCAACAGTAATCACACGACCTCAACTGAGAGAAAGCTGGATCCGGTAGCGGCGCTCCTCTCCTCGGTCACCACCCCCTAATGCCGATCACGGCCTGAAAGTAAACATGCAACAATGCCTGAGTTTCCAGAAGGAAACCCCGTATGCCAATCCTCTAAATGCATAAATAAAATCATCCTAGCATGTAGTTCTACTCAACAAGAAAAGCATCACAACACGCCCAACACCAGGGCTCTCAACTCCACCACAGGACACACCATAGGTACGGGGCTCCAGGTCTAATCTCAACCAACCGCCGCACCCACCACAGTCACGGGGCTCCAGGTCTAATCTCAACCAACCGCCGCGACTCACACTCGTCGCCAAGCTGGGCTCCAGGTCTAATTTCAACCAACCCAAACGTATAAGGGCTCCAGGTCTAATTTCAACCAACCCCTACACGCGGTCCTTGCTCAGGCTCCAGGTCTAATTTCAACCAACCCGAACGCACTACGGAGCTCCAGGTCTAATTTCAACCAACTCCGTACAGACTAGCTGGGCTCGAGGTCTATTTTCAACCAACCGCAGCTCTCACACGGTTACGGGGCTCTAGGTCTATTTTCAACCAACCACCGCAACCCTCGTGCACCTCGCACACTTGCCGGAAGAACATCGGCACCACGACTCGTCCCACACGGACAACCACGACCACAACACCTCCATAGTGCAAAACAGGACACAAACGGTCGACCGAACCAAAAGTCTCGGTCGACCGAATCAAGCAAATACAGGGCAATCCACTTCGACCGGCACTCCATCGGTCGACCGATTCCCAACACCACACTCGTTCGGTCGAACCCAAATCAAGGGACGGTCGACCGTTTAGATGGTCAACTCCCGGTCCAACGAACAAAACGACCAATCGGTCGACCGACAAAGGGGTCCCGATCGACCGAAAGTCACCAGGGAACAAATCCCACAACACCACTGATGCATTGCATACATTGCATCATATGTCTTTCATTTAGATTACTTTTATATCAATAAATGCTACTAAGGTATGTGTTTAGTCTTATTTACAGAATACAGGGACCTGAATGCAAATTACCCACATCCCGAGCATAAACGCGTACAAAAGACTCGTTTCTATCATAAAGACCAAGTTCAAGTTTATCGGGCTTCAAATGGAAATGTATCCAAGCATAAAAGCATTCAAGACCTAATTACGAAAAGAACAAGGACTTAAGCACAAAAGTAGCCGGGGACTTAATTGCAAAAAGTCAAGGACCTAATTGCAAATCACGAGTAGCTTTTATTATTATGGAGAAAATATAAAGAAAAATCAATGTGGATCTCCAAATATATGAAGAAATTAATTCGGATCTCCAAAGATATGAAAGAATCAATCCAGACGCGCAAATGACATTGAAATCATACCATAAACACACAGGAAAAATCCGGGTCGATTCTGAGCCAAAAAGGTGGCGATTCCGCCGCACCTCAAGAGCAAATTGCGGCGAATCCGCCGCACAAAATTAGATTGATGCTCTAAAAATTTTACCGGTTGCGTGTTGACGCGTGTACTTTCTTATTTCATGCTTAGGTCCCTTGTATCGGCTATAAATAGCCCCGAGAACGATGTTGTGAAGGGTTCTTCCTTTTGTTCCATAATTTAGCAATAAAATTCTGTTTCTTTTATTTTATGTTTTTAATTTTCTTTTCTTAGTTTCTCTAGGACCCCTTCTTCCTCCCTCCATGAGTTTCTAACTCCTTCCAAAGGGTGGAGGTGACGGAATTAGGGTTAGAGAAGATGAATTGCATGTTATTATTTTAAGTTCATGATTAGTATATTTTGATTACTTGAGTTTATGTTAAGTCATTTATCTTGTAATGCTTCATAACTAACATGATTTACAATAAGTTTCAGTAATTCTCTGATCTAAACCTAAATCTAAACCTCCATCCAACGGATTTCTCTCTTTGTTCTTGTTTTAGTTTATTTGTTCTTGTTCTTGCTTTAGATAATTATAATCCAAAAACCTAAAAACCCAATTGATTCTTCTCTCCTTCTTCCTCTTAATCGAAAATAACAAAAATAACGAAATCTCTCCCTCCTTGTGTTCGATCCGTACTTGTCACGTCTTCATAGACGCCGTGCACTTGCGGTATAAATTTAAATCTCCATCAAGTTTTTGGCGCCGTTGCCGGGGAGGCGACGCAGATTTTGTTGTTTTTGTATTTCGATTTTATCCTGTTTATCTTGTGCGCGATCTAACTATTTGGATTTGTGTTTGCGGAGACAACAGAGTGCACGGCGAAATCCGAGCACCATTTGAGCTAAACGAGCGGCGAAATCGCCGCACCTGAAGAACAACTTGCGGCGAATCCGCCGCACACTTGGAGCGTCTGGGCTTCAACTTTTTCTGGGACGCGACTCATCTCTGGGTGGACGCGTAAAGCTACTGAAATTTCGAGAGCGGGTGGCGAACCCGACTGAGCATTGCGTAGGTAACCTTCGTTGCCTTTTTCCTCGTAATTTCTAGTTTCAGAAAATTTCCTTTTATTAGAATTGCACGTGTTAAGCTTAAATTCCATAATTGGCAATATTTCAACTCTGACCTAAAATTCGCAAAATTAGAAAGACCTTAGTGCATTCATCATATAATGTTTTGTTTGCATTATTCTTGCTAAATTCTTGCAAATCAATTTCTGTTGAAGAGTGCTGAAGGCAAGGTACGTATCGCGGTTTTTAACGATTGCATTTAAGCATATAATTTAATTTGCATACAACCTTGCAATTGCCCCCATTAAAAAGACCATTGTTTGACTATCTTTGTTAGATCTAAGTTAAACTATCTTAAGGGCAACTCCGTAGGAAAAGATACGGTGCGAATTTCATCACCCTTCCGTGGCCCACAAATCACAATCCTAAAGTGTCACCCAAGCCTTAAAATTTAAAATCAATTAGACATTGGCCCCTAAGGACTCGGACTCAATTAAGGAGAAGAATTGGTTTGACTTGCTATGACCTGAAGCCGATCGAATTCAATTTGGTGTCTAGGAAGTGTTTTTGTGTTGACGAAAGTCTTCCAAGCGAAGTGGTTGTCTAATTGGCACCGACTCTGTCGGAAGCGCCCCCACTAGCTATACACTACCTGGCCAATTTGGTTTGATTAGTGAGGGAGGTGAATCAAGCGAATCAATTTGACTCAACCAGTTAGGAGTCGTCTAGATTTAAGTGACACTAGGTCTAGGATTGTTTGAACCGTGCTTTCTTAGGAAATTTCTGACCAACCCTCTTTTCTATCTTTAGAGTTAAGTTTCATTTCTCATCTGAGTCTTCTTTCTCTTCTCACCTAAATTCTCTAGATTAGGATTCCTTTCTCATCTTGCCCCATTCTATTGTTTGTTTCCCTTTTGAAAAAAAAACATAAAAAAAACGAAAATTTAAAAAAAAAATTGTAATTAATTCTTGAAATTAAATTTGGAATTTAAATTTCGAATTTGAATTCAAAAATTGATTCAACCCGGTGCACTCAGATTTGGATTCGGGACTTGAGTAATCGACTCTCACGAGTTCATCTAGATTCCAGTCTGGAACTTAACCCCAATCCACCTGTTGCACCACCTCACCCGGATCCAATGGGTGAGAACGTAGTGGACCCGCCTGTTGCACAACCTATAACTCTGAGGGATCGATGCTATCCAGCGATGGCTGCTCAGCCATCGTGCATCGTTATGCCCACCATACTGGGTCGCGACTTCGAACTTAAGGCACAATACATGAGTATGTTGCCTAAGTTCACCTCTAGGGAAGATCCATATCTCTTCCTTAGAGAATTTGAGGAAATCTGCTCTCTTATGCAATACCAGCATATCCCTGAAGAGGCAGTGCGCCTGAAATTTGTGCCTCTGGCACTAAAAGACGACGCTAAGAAATGGCTATATAGTCTAGCCGAAAGATCTATTAGGAGTTGGGCTGAGTTTGTTCAAGTATTCCTAAAAAACTATTTTCCCAACCATAAGACTATGAGGATTAGGAATGAAATTGTTGCATTCGTTCAGTCTGAGAGCGAGCCGTTCTATTCCTATCTAGAAAGATTCAAAAGTGTTCTGACCCAATGCCCTCATCATGGAATTCCAAGATGGCAATTATGCCAAATTATTTATGAGGGATTGACACCCACATCTAGAGTTATGGTAGAATCCGTAAGCCAAGGGAACTTTATGTCGAAAAATGAAAATGATGCCTGGACTTTCCTTGAGGATTTAGCCGAAAACAGTATGCAATGGGACAATGCTAGAACACCGCTTAACCCAAGTATTGGATCTAGAATAGCAAGCCAACCCAAACCAGGTGTCTTAGCTGTAGATGCCAATATAGCGGCTGAAGCAAAACTAGCTACCCTTATGCGCAGAATGGAAAGTCTAGAGCTACAAGCCCAAACCCGAGTGAATCAAGCATCGTCTATCCCCTGCTCTAGATGTGGTCAGACTGGTCATGTAATGGAGGATTGTGCGGACTGGGAACAAGTTAATGCCATGTATAACCATGCTAGAAATGACCCCTACGCATCAACCTATAACTCTGGTTGGCGTAATAATTCCAATTTCTCATCAAACCAACAAGGTCAACCTCCTAGACAACAACCAAACCCGTATGTCCAAAATAATACATCTTCTGGGTTTAGTAACAATAACGATCATGAGGTTAGGTTGACAAGCTTGGAAAATTTGATGAAAACCTTTATACAAACAACCAACCAGACCTTCCAAAGGCTAGAGACACAAGTCAGTCAACTAGCACAAATAGTAGGTGAAAGAGAGAAGGGTCGGTTTCCAAGTCAACCTGAGGTGAACCCTAGATCTAATAATAATTCATATCAATCCTATCAAGCACCTTCAGGAAATAACAACCCTAGACCGGTTCAAGTGGTTAATGAGGAAGGATCGTTCCAACAAATAAATGCAGTAGTATCATTACGGTCCGGAAGACAAGTTGATAACAATGTGGTAAATCCTAGAGTGTCCAATCAATCTAGCCATCAAGCACCCACATATGACCTGACCATTGAACCTGACGTCCAATCTGAAACGCCCAACCCACCTACTCAACCTGAACCCATAGCTCAACCTGAACCTGAGCGAGTCTATGTCCCTAAAGCCCCATTTCCCAATAGACTCAAAAAGAACTCAAGTGCACAAATAGAGAAAATCTTGGAAGTATTTAAGCAAGTTAAGGTGAACATTCCACTCTTAGACATGATTCAACAAATACCTGCTTATGCTAAATTCTTAAAAGATTTGTGCACTAAAAAGAGAAAAACAAACGTACCAAAGAAGGCATTCTTAACTGCAAACATAAGTTCTATTTTGTCCAACACATCTCCTATAAAATATAAGGATCCTGGATGTCCCACAATTTCATGTTCAATAGGAGATACTTTTATCAACAAAGCCCTTCTAGACCTTGGTGTTAGTGTTAACCTACTCCCATACTCTGTCTATGAGCAAATGAACCTTGGTCCATTAAAACCCTCTAGGACAACCCTTCAATTTGCTGATTGCTCTATTAAGAAACCAAGAGGTGTAGTAGAGGATGTTTTGATCAAGGTTGGTGACTTCATTTACCCAGTGGATTTTGTCGTACTAGATACCGCACCTGTTGTAAATCCTAATCGACAAATCCCTGTAATTCTAGGCAGACCCTTTTTGGCCACTTCCGAAGCATTGATAAACTGTCGAAATGGGCTCATGCAATTATCTTTTGGGAACTTAAAAGCTGAATTTAATATCTTTCATATTGATAGTGAGCCAGAAATAACATGCAATCAAAGTGATGTTGTGATGAAATCGCGTATCTATAATATTTCTGAATCATCACAAAATCAAAAAGGAAGTAAGAAAAAGGGGAGGAATTCATCTACACACCCACCGTCACTCGAGCAAATAAGAGAACCAATTTATGTGAGGGGTGTGGAACCTGTAACTCAGGACGCTCATTGCAACATGGGGAACAATTCAACTGGATACATGCACCAATATGGTGTCATTCAATCCAGTTCTGACTATGGTTGACTTTGAGCAAATTCCATCCTTCCACCGCAATTCACCAAGGTAATAAGTGCATTTGCTTTATATTTGCATACATTGAGGACAATGCATGATTTAGGTGTGAGGGGGTGTTTATGTATATATTTATCTATATATTCTGTCTTTTATTTAAAAATAAAAAAAAATTAATGTTTCATGACATAGCTTAAGATTGAACAGCTAAAACCCGTGTACAAATTGCATTGAGTTTTTGTTCCTTATTATATAGTTCTGCTTGTAGAAATTGTGACATAAATCTAAGTTCCAAAGAAATAACCCATTGCCCTTTAAGACATGTATGCACTTAAATTGAATGAATCAAATCTTTGAAGTGGTTGATAAAAAGCAGAGGTTGAGGAAAATATACCGGGAAGTGTGGACTTCTAATAGCAATTAAGCCTTGAGGAAAATAAAAATAAAAATAAAGGAATAAAGTGAAGAAAACACATTTTTGCAAAATGATTACAAAAGCCCAAGCCTTTGAGTCACTGGTCCGTAGGGGTATCTTGAAACCCGGTAACTTGAGTCTACCAGCTTGGGATTATCGACCAAACTCGCTACACGAATGCAAAAGGGTAAAAGTGTCAAAAAGCAAATGTGTTGAATCACGGAAGAAAAGAAAAGAAAAAAATAATAATAATACTCAAGGCCCAAAGCTAAAAGAATGATCCTTGCCATGGTTGATCCGAATGATACTTCACCACCAGAGGAGGCGTGCAAAATAATTCAAGTGATAAACATGTGTAAAAGGGTTAATGGTGTGAATGTTGGAGGAACAAAGACCAAGTCATATTTTTTATGAGTTAGATTTATATAATCCGCATGCAAGAATTCTCAGTGAGATGTATATGGTTGAGGTAGGGACATTGAGAACTATTAATGAAATGTTGATTCAGGATTTTGTGGGTATATCCGCTGAAAACCCTCAGGAGACAACACTCCTCCCCCTTGGCAACAAGGAGGTTTAAAGGCTTGTTGCACATGCTAAGTGCAACCGTGATTCCTACGAAAGTGAGTTAGGATTTCCCTGTTTTCATTTCTCTTATGTTCTGTTTTGCTAGGGACTAGCAAAATCTAGGTGTGGGGGTATTTGATGCATTGCATACATTGCATCATATGTCTTTCATTTAGATTACTTTTATATCAATAAATGCTACTAAGGTATGTGTTTAGTCTTATTTACAGAATACAGGGACCTGAATGCAAATTACCCACATCCCGAGCATAAACGCGTACAAAAGACTCGTTTCTATCATAAAGACCAAGTTCAAGTTTATCGGGCTTCAAATGGAAATGTATCCAAGCATAAAAGCATTCAAGACCTAATTACGAAAAGAACAAGGACTTAAGCACAAAAGTAGCCGGGGACTTAATTGCAAAAAGTCAAGGACCTAATTGCAAATCACGAGTAGCTTTTATTATTATGGAGAAAATATAAAGAAAAATCAATGTGGATCTCCAAATATATGAAGAAATTAATTCGGATCTCCAAAGATATGAAAGAATCAATCCAGACGCGCAAATGACATTGAAATCATACCATAAACACACAGGAAAAATCCGGGTCGATTCTGAGCCAAAAAGGTGGCGATTCCGCCGCACCTCAAGAGCAAATTGCGGCGAATCCGCCGCACCAAATTAGATTGATGCTCTAAAAATTTTACCGGTTGCGTGTTGACGCGTGTACTTTCTTATTTCATGCTTAGGTCCCTTGTATCGGCTATAAATAGCCCCGAGAACGATGTTGTGAAGGGTTCTTCCTTTTGTTCCATAATTTAGCAATAAAATTCTGTTTCTTTTATTTTATGTTTTTAATTTTCTTTTCTTAGTTTCTCTAGGACCCCTTCTTCCTCCCTCCATGAGTTTCTAACTCCTTCCAAAGGGTGGAGGTGACGGAATTAGGGTTAGAGAAGATGAATTGCATGTTATTATTTTAAGTTCATGATTAGTATATTTTGATTACTTGAGTTTATGTTAAGTTATTTATCTTGTAATGCTTCATAACTAACATGATTTACAATAAGTTTCAGTAATTCTCTGATCTAAACCTAAATCTAAACCTCCATCCAACGGATTTCTCTCTTTGTTCTTGTTTTAGATTATTTGTTCTTGTTCTTGCTTTAGATAATTATAATCCAAAAACCTAAAAACCCAATTGATTCTTCTCTCCTTCTTCCTCTTAATCGAAAATAACATCAACTACGAAATCTCTCCCTCCTTGTGTTCGACCCGTACTTGCCACGTCTTCATAGACGTCGTGCACTTGCGGTATAAATAAAATTCTCATCAACCACAACGAATTCGGTCGAACGCCGAGCACATCTCGGTCGACCGAATTAGTCCAGGGAATAATCCCTCACTCGCGTCCTGAAACCGGTCGAATGCCGAGACCTCCTCGGTCGACCGATTTCAGCCAGAACGTTTCTCACGCTCAACACGCGGGTCCGGTCGACCGAACCCACATTCGGTCGAACCGACCACAAGTCCACTTAAGTCACGGTCGGACGAGATCAAAGAGCGGTCGACCGTTTATATAGTCTACGCCCCCCCAACCGACTTAAGACAGTGCACACGGTCGACCGGCAAAGGGGACCCGGTCGACCGAATCTCTCCAGACTTGCCTTCTATGCACAATCGGTCGACCGCCCCACAAGCATCGTTCGACCGATTTGAGGCAGAGCCCGAATTCTCTTCACGAACGGTCGACCGTTTGCACAAACCGGTCGACCGATCAGGCAGTGAAATCTGCTGCAAGTTTACTCGCGACGAGCCGAACAGCCTACCGTCGACTTCCAAATACTCACGGTAATTAAGTGAGCGAGCTTGACATACCTAAAGGTCTGAAGAGACCTTAGAAGAACCACGACGACGCCTCCACGAGCACGTCTCCCCAAATCACGATCCGTCGACGAACCTCGCGTCCAAACGACGATCAACCGCCTCCTCGACGATCCACAACAACGAATCCACCTCCGGCAACCTCCACCGAACAACCACAACCCCAGCACACGAGTTAGGTAGGGGAAGAGAACCAAACGTGCGGAAGAGGAAAGGAACCAACACTCACCTCAAGCCACCGACAAACGACCACCACCACCGCTTGCCCGAACACCACTCAACGTCGGAGCACCAACTCGCCGGAGCTCACAGCAGGAGGGAGAGAGGGGATCGTGAGAGAGAGAGCAACTGAGAGAGAGAGAGAGAGAGAATTCTCCCCCCAAATACCCCTCCAATCCAATCCTCACCACTCATATCATCCCCATCCAATCCAAGCCATCCATTCCATCTCCTCTCAATCTCAACCACTCAACCAATCCAACACATCTAAGCCCTCCATCCATCCCTCTCAATCTCAGCCATCCATCTCTAATCACCACCTAAACACCACCTAAACAACCACCTAAAACTGTCGTCCTCGAAATTAAAACTGAAGCTCACCAAACAACTCAGGGAACTCCTTCCGGACCTCCTCTTCGATCTCCCAAGTGGCCTCTCACTCACTGTGGTGCTGCCACCTGACATTCACCATCGGAATGGTCCTCCTCCTCAACTGATGCTCCATCCGATCCACAATCTCAACCGGTCTCTCCTCAAGAGACAAATCCCGACGGATCTCTGGAACCTCCAACTGAATCACATGAGAAGGATCCGCTACGTACTTCCTCAACATCGAAACGTGGAAGACGTTGTGAAGACCCGAAAACTGCGGCGGCAACGCAACCCTGTAGGCGACATCTCCAACCCGATCGAGAATCTCAAACGGCCCAACATACCTCGGACTGAGCTTCCCCTTCTTCCCGAATCTCATCACTCCTCGAGATGGTGAAATCCTCAGGAAGACATGGTCACCTGCCTCAAATCTCAGCTCTCGCCTACGCCTATCCGCGTAGCTCTTCTGCCTGCTCTGAGCCGTCGCTAATCTCTGCCTGATCATATCCACCTTCTCAGCAAACATCTGCACAATCTCAAGACCAACTAGCTGTCTCTCGCCTACATCACTCCAGCATACCGGTGATCTACACGGTCTCCCGTACAGGGCCTCGTACGGTGCCATCCCAATACTCGAATGGTAGATGTTGTTGTAGGCGAACTCGATCAATGGCAGATGCTCGTCCCAATGACCTGCCCAATCCAGAGTACACGCTCGCAACATATCCTCTAGCGTCTGGATGGTCCTCTCAGACTGACCGTCTGTCTGCGGATGGAATGCCGTACTGAACTTCAACCGAGTCCCCAAGGCCTGCTGCAAACTCCCCCAGAATCTGAAAGTGAACCTCGGATCTCGATCTGAAATAATACTCACAGGCACCCCATGAAGCCTGACAATCTCCTCAATATACAACTTAGCTAGACCCTCCAGAGGTAGAGTGGTCCGGATAGCTAAGAAATGCGCCGACTTGGTCAGTCGATCGACTATAACCCAAATCGCGTCATGGAATCCTCTCGTCTTCGGCAGCCCGGTGACAAAATCCATCGTCACGTGCTCCCACTTCCACTCTGGAAGCTCGATCCTCTGCATCAGCCCTGCAGGTCTCTGGTGCTCAATCTTCACCTGCTGACAGATCAGACATCTGCCAACAAACTCTGCGATCTCCGTCTTCATCTTCTTCCACCAGAAATTCCTCTGAAGATCTCTAAACATCTTCGTGCTGCCCGGGTGGATCGAATAACGGGATCTATGTGCCTCCTCCAGAATGTCCTGCCTCAGGTCTCCTCCCTTCGGCACCCAGACACGGCCCCTGAACCTCAGTCCACCATCAACCCCAACACTGAAGTCTGATCCATCACTGGCAGCTAACTGCAGCAATCCAGCTAACTCATCATCAGTACTCTGAGCCTGAACAATACTCGAGACCAACTGAGGCTCCACTCTCAGCCCGGCAATCACTGTACCTCGCGACTCATCGGTGAAAGGTCTCCACTCGGTCAACGCCTCAAGCAGCTTCCACTCCTTGATACACAGACCTGCTGCGGTGACCTCCACCTTCCTGCTCAAAGCATCAGCAACCGAATTCGCCTTCCCTGGATGGTACGAGATGGTGAAATCATAATCCTTAATCAGCTCGAGCCATCTGCGCTGCCTCATATTCAGCTCCTTCTGCGAAAATAGATACTTCAGGCTCTGATGATCTGTGAACACCTCGAATCGCTCGCCATACAAGTAGTGCCTCCAGGTCTTCAAAGCGTGCACCACTGCCGCCAACTCCAAATCATGAGTGGGGTAGTTCCTCTCGTGCACCTTCAGCTGCCTCGAAGCATATGCAACCACCTGCCCGTGCTGCATGAGTACGCATCCCACTCCAACGCCTGACGCGTCACTGTAAATCACAAACCCACCACTGCCACTGGGAAGTGTCAGAACTGGAGCAGTCGTCAGCTGACTCTTCAGTTCCTGAAAACTGTCCTCGCACTTCTGGGACCACACGAACTCAACGCCCTTCCGCGTCAGAGCCGTCAACGGCGAAGCCAACCTCGAGAAATCCTGGATGAAACGGCGATAATAACCTGCCAGACCCACAAAGCTCCTGATCTCTGCCACACTAGTCGGGGCTCTCCACTGTGTAACGGCCTCGACCTTCGCTGGATCTACGGAAATCCCGTCACCAGATACGATGTGTCCCAAGAAGGCGACACTGCTCAGCCAGAACTCGCACTTCGACAGCTTGGCATACAACTGATGATCCCGCAAAATGCCAAGTACAACTCTCAAGTGCTCTCGATGCTGCTCCACATCTGGTGAGTAAACCAAAATATCGTCCACGAAGACAATCACAAACCGGTCGAGGTACTGACTGAACGTCCTGTTCATCAAATCCATAAACGTTGCAGGTGCGTTCGTCAACCCAAACGGCATCACCAGAAACTCATAATGCCCGTACCTCGTCCTGAAAGCTGTCTTCTGCACATCTGCCTCTCTGATCCTCAGCTGATGATAACCGGATCGCAGATCAATCTTCGAGAACACCTGCGCTGACTGCAACTGGTCAAACAGGTCCTCGATCCTGGGCAAGGGATACTGATTCCTCACGGTAACCTTGTTCAACATCCTGTAATCAATACACATCCACAGTGATCCGTCCTTCTTCACGAAGAGTACTGGCGCTCCCCAAGTTGAGACGCTGGGGCGGATAAACCCCGTATCCATCAGATCCTGCAACTGCTTCTTCAGCTCTGCCAGCTCCGCAGGTGCCATCCGATACGGCGCCTTCGACTGCGGCGTAGTCCCAGCTACCAAATCGATCCCAAACTCAATCTCTCTGTGAGGCGGCAACCCAGTGACATCATCTGCAAATACATCTGGGAAACGCCCGAACAATCTCGATGTCCTCCAATCTCTCCGCCTCTAGATCTGGAACTACCAAAGTGGCCACGAAAGCTCTGCAACCCTGCTGCAACAACTTCTGTGCCCTTACTGCTAATACAATCACTCTGCCTCCTCTATCTTTCGCCCCCCTGATCAACACATCAGGTAGACCCTTCCTCGGGATCAGAATCTTCTTCTCCCGGCACAAAACTCGCACATCCTACTGGGACAGCCAATCCATCCCCAGTATGACGTCGAAGTCCTCCATCGGCAACAAGATCAGGTCAGCCGGAAACTCCTGATCTCCCGAAACAATCGTGGCGCTAGGGAGGAAGCTCCCCACAATGCCCACCAGACCCAAGGGTGTGCTGACTTCCAACGTGGTAGTCAACATCGCAGGGGTACGGCCCAACACGCTCGCAAATCGCTCTGAGATAAACGAGTGTGTGGCCCCACAATCAAACAGCACTCTCGCACTCAACCCAGCAACAAAAAGCGTACCTTCCACCACTGTGCTGGCGTCTCTCGCCTCATCCGCCTGGATGGTAAAGACCCGTCAAGTCCTCTGACCCTGCTGTCGCTGCGGTGCGGAAGGTCAGCGACCCCCGCCTCTGCCACCGGCCGGCTGTCCCGGCTGCCTGCTGGACCCACCTGGCCCACTCGGACAATCTCTCATGAAATGGCCTGGCTTGCCACACCCGTGGCACACTGCGCGGCCCCAACACTCTCCAGAGTGAACTCTGCCACAACCTCTGCACGCCTCAGGCTGGCGTGATCCACCTCCTCCGATCCGGGGCCTCTTGCCCGGGTTCCCTGCTAGTGGAGCACCCGGACGTCCACTGACCTTCCCCGGTGCTCTCCTGGCCTCAGCATAATTCTGCTGGTAATCATGATCAATGAGCGTCGCGAATCTCACCGCATCAGCCAACGTCTGCGGCATACTGTAGGTCACCTGAGTACGGAGGTGCTTCCTCAGCCCCCGTATGAACTTCCTCGCCCTCTGCAGCGGCGTCACACAGATCTCCGGACAGTAACGCTCCAGCGCGTTGAACCTCCGGGTATACTCAGCCAGGGTCGCCTCTCCCTGCTCGAGAGCCATAAACTCCTCTCTCCTCCCGTCTCTGACATGCTCGGGGAAATACTGCTCATTGAACTCCCGTAGGAATTCCTCCCAGCTGATCTCAGTCCTGCCCTCAAACACCACCACAGATGTGGTCCTCCACCAGTTGGACGCGTCTCCGCCCAACACATAAGCTGCCAAGCCTGTCTGCCTCTCAGGCGGGCACTCAATCGCCTGCAGGATCTCCTAAATCTTCAGGACCCAATCCTCCGCAGCCTCAGACTCTCCTCTACCGTCAAAGGTAGGCGGGTGTTGTCTCATAAAGCGGTCGAGCATCGCTCCTGCCGCTGCTGGCTCTCCTCTGCCTGACTGGTGATCCAACATCGCTCCCAGTCGCCCAACTGTGTCATAGAGCATCCGCCGCTCCTCTGCCCAGTCCGTGCCCCCAGTCTCATCGTTGGTGCTACGGTCCCGTGGGGGAGGTCTCACGCGTCTCGGAGGCATCTACACACAAAGAACAGCACACATCAAAACCATGAATGCATGAACTAATGCAGACTCTAAAACTCTAAGGGTGGTTTCTTTGGATAAAAACACTGGAACCGACCGCTCTGATACCAAGTTGTAATATCCTCAAAGCAGCGGAAAATTTAAAATTTTAAACACTCAATCAACAGAGGATATTACACAAAGAAAAGAACACAGGTGCACCGACATATATAATATGTATATATGTGAACATCAGAGTATACAAAAGTTGTGATTACATCAAAAGCATATACAAAGGAAACAGTAATCACACGACCTCAACTGAGAGAAAGCTGGATCCGGTAGCGGCGCTCCTCTCCTCGGTCACCACCCCCTAATGCCGATCACGGCCTGAAAGTAAACATGCAACAATGCCTGAGTTTCCAGAAGGAAACCCCGTATGCCAAGCCTCTAAATGCATAAATAAAATCATCCTAGCATGTAGTTCTACTCAACAAGAAAAGCATCACAACACGCCCAACACCAGGGCTCTCAACTCCACCACAGGACACACCATAGGTACGGGGCTCCAGGTCTAATCTCAACCAACCGCCGCACCCACCACAGTCACGGGGCTCCAGGTCTAATCTCAACCAACCGCCGCGACTCACACTCGTCGCCAAGCTGGGCTCCAGGTCTAATTTCAACCAACCACAGCTACCACGACACGACCAAGGGCTCCAGGTCTAATTTCAATCAACCCAAACGTATAAGGACTCCAGGTCTAATTTCAACCAACCCCTACACGCGGTCCTTGCTCAGGCTCCAGGTCTAATTTCAACCAACCCGAACGCACTACGGAGCTCCAGGTCTAATTTCAACCAACTCCGTACAGACTAGCTGGGCTCCAGGTCTATTTTCAACCAACCGCAGCTCTCACACGGTTACGGGGCTCCAGGTCTATTTTCAACCAACCACCGCAACCCTTGTGCACCTCGCACACTTGCCGGAAGAACATCGGCACCACGACTCGTCCCACACGGACAACCACGACCACAGCACCTCCATAGTGCAAAACAGGACACAAACGGTCGACCGAACCAAAAGTCCCGGTCGACCGAATCAAGCAAATACAGGGCAATCCACTTCGACCGGCACTCCATCGGTCGACCGATTCCCAACACCACACTCGTTCGGTCGAACCCAAATCAAGGGACGGTCGACCGTTAGATGGTCAACTCCCGGTCCAACGAACAAAACGACCAATCGGTCGACCGACAAAGGGGTCCCGGTCGACCGAAAGTCACCAGGGAACAAATCCCACAACACCACAACGAATTCGGTCGAACGCCGAGCACATCTCGGTCGACCGAATTAGTCCAGGGAATAATCCCTCACTCGCGTCCTGAAACCGGTCGAACGCCGAGACCTCCTCGGTCGACCGATTTCAGCCAGAGCGTTTCTCACGCTCAACACGCGGGTCCGGTCGACCGAACCCACATTCGGTCGAACCGACCACAAGTCCACTTAAGTCACGGTCGGACGAGATCAAAGAGCGGTCGACCGTTTATAGTCTACGCCCCCCCCCCCCCAACCGACTTAAGACAGTGCACACGGTCGACCGGCAAAGGGGACCCGATCGACCGAATCTCTCCAGACTTGCCTTCTATGCACAATCGGTCGACCGCCCCACAGGCATCGTTCGACCGATTTGAGGCAGAGCCCGAATTCTCTTCACGAACGGTCGACCGTTTGCACAAACCGGTCGACCGATCAGGCAGTGAAATCTGCTGCAAGTTTACTCGCGACGAGCCGAACGGCCTACCGTCGACTTCCAAATACTCACGGTAATTAAGTGAGCGAGCTTGACATACCTAAAGGTCCGAAGAGACCTTAGAAGAACCACGACGACGCCTCCACGAGCACGTCTCCCCAAATCACGATCCGTCGACGAACCTCGCGTCCAAACGACGATCAACCGCCTCCTCGACGATCCACAACAACGAATCCACCTCCGGCAACCTCCACCGAACAACCACAACCCCAGCACACGAGTTAGGTAGGGGAAGAGAACCAAACGTGCGGAAGAGGAAAGGAACCAACACTCACCTCAAGCCACCGACAAACGACCACCACCACCGCTTGCCCGAACACCACTCAACGCCGGAGCACCAACTCGCCGGAGCTCACAGCAGGAGGGAGAGAGGGGATCGTGAGAGAGAGAGCAACTGAGAGAGAGAGAGAATTCTCCCCCCAAATACCCCTCCAATCCAATCCTCACCACTCATCTCATCCCCATCCAATCCAAGCCATCCATTCCATCTCCTCTCAATCTCAACTACTCAACCAATCCAACACATCTAAGCCCTCCATCCATCCCTCTCAATCTCAGCCATCCATCTCTAATCACCACCTAAACACCACCTAAACAACCACAAATCACAATTAGGATTAGGATTAGGCTAGAATCCTACATCTAGTGTGTTAAATAGTTCTAAGATATGTTTATTTTGGATTTTTTTTAAATAATATTATTTTAAAAAAATCTCTATTTTCTTCGCCCATAAGTCAAACTTGTGACATTTGACACATGTGACACTTGCATGTACGTCATTCACCAAAAATTCATGATAGAACATAAACATTACTAAAAAAAGTTAAAAGTTCGTTAAATAAATTACAAAATTGTGCAAGGTAGTTATTTTTTTTATAATGCAAGTATAAACAAACATTTCTTAATTTAAATTACTTTAATCGACTACATATTAATGCTTATTATCTAAGTATAATAATAATTTACACAATACCAGTAGCTTTATACGTGAAATTCACATTGTAATATCATTCTTATGCTTCCACGTTAATATTAAGCAAGTTATTAACATTTCTGCAATTCTGCTTACACAATTTCCAATAATTATGCTGTATGGAATTGTGATTTTCATGGTTATCTTTCGAGGTAATATGCTCACTACATTTAATTACTATGGAATTCATAAGTATCCAATGCACGTATCATTTTCACCCTCGTTTTTATTTGTAAACTATATATGATTCACATGTCCGGCGAATTAATCATTTGGCATGGTAAGAATCATATCTGCAATCACACCCATAGAGACCAAAGGTCCTTCTGCCTGGGCTTGTGAGGTGTGCATGTCTTCCTAGGTTTGTACCTCTGCCCGTCAACCATAAATTGGGGGTGGGTTAAGGGAATTTCCAGTGCCAAAAGAAAGAAACATATCTGCAATGGTTCACTGTTCACTTACTACGATATTTTGAAATGAATAAGAATAATAATGGTGATCATAATAATGAAGATATGAAATACATGCATACGAATTAGAGAAAATAAAAGCAAGACTGTTCAGATTTACATATTCTAAAACATGTTTCAACTTTCAAGTAGGGAAAAGACTTAATCACATTTAAATCATGGAAACATACAAAATTATATCGATTATATTTTGGTTGTATAGTTAATTAGCATCTCAAATCGATTTGAAATGATTAAAATGAGATAAAGCAGAAATTTAAAATTATGAAAATACTTTTATATATAGAAACTGTGATTCAAAATTCAACTGTCACAAAAACAAAGATTATATTATAGGAATTTTTTTCAAAATAATATTATTTTTTAAAAATTTGTCAAAATAAACCCCCTCAAAAAATATTTTTCACAATAAACCCGTTGTCATCACGTGGTAACACGTGGCGGCAGAAGATTTATTTTTTAGTGTATACAGAACACAGCACTGGTGATGCCGAGTTCTCTTTAAGAGAACTCGGCATCACAAGTGCCGAGTTCATTTTGATTTTTATTGCGGGAACACTTGCCGATTTTTCTTGAAGTGTTGGCAGGGGAACACGATTTCAAACTGAAGTCGGCAGTGGTGATGCCGAGTTCTATTTCAAAGAACTCGACATCACCAGTGTCAAGTTCAGTTTCATTTTTATTGCGAGAACACTAGATATTTTTCTCGAAGTGATCTGCAAAGAGAACATTATTTCAAAATTGAACTCGACACTGGTGATGCCGAGTTCACATCAAGAGAACTCAGCACTGGTGATGTCGAGTTCTATTGAAGAGTGCAAGTTCATTTAATTTAGAACTCGACAATTTCATTTCCTATTCAAAAACATTTTGACAACAAAGGCAATCATTTCAATTACAAAATTCAACAACAAACACAACAATTTCCAAATAGAAAAATACAAGAAATATCATTATTTTCCACTTCTTAAATTTCAACACACTAAAAAATCGAACTACCAAAAATTGCAGCAAACACAATCATCGAAGATTTTTAAACAGGAAACACAATTCAACCACAAAACACAAACATTACTCTATTTTTAAGATTACAATAATCAAATTTAAATTCCCACAAACATTCAAACTCACATACATTCAAACCCAAATAAATTATTTTTAAGTTTACGTTCATTAAAACCAACATACATTCAAACCAAAATAACAACAAAAATCTAATTTCAATCACAATAATCAAACTTAAATTCAACTATTTTTAAGATTACTACCGTAGACCTACAATCAACAAAAATGAAATCAATAATCAACTAAGAAACAAGAAATAAATAGTTTGGCCTAAAAACCCAAAATCAAAATCGAGTTTGCACCAAAACGGGTTCCTAAACCAACAAAAACACTACAATCATACCTAAACAACAATGTATATCATCCTAATACATAAAAAACTAGAAAATGGTGGAAAACGAAAAAAAATCGAAACCATAAACTTAAATTCGCGAGAACTCAGCGTGAGGGAGAGGGGGGTCAAGTTGGTTTTATAGCCCGACGGAACTCGCCGTTACAAACGTCGAGTTCACTTTTTTGAAGTGAACTCGGCGTTGTAGATGCCTAGTTTTGCCTTTAGAACTCGGCATTGAGGATGTCGAATTCTATTTAAAACATTGTTCTCCTGGCCCAAACCGTCTCATGCACGATCTAAAATTAAATGAACTTGCACTCTTCAATAGAACTTGGCATCACCAGTGCCGAGTTCTCTTGATGTGAACTCGACATCACCAGTGTCGAGTTCAATTTAAAATCATGTTCTCCTGGCAGATCACTTCGAGAGAAATATGTAAGTGTTCCCGCAATAAAAACCAAACTGAACTCGACACTGGTGATGTCGAGTTCTGTCAAGCAGAACTCGACATCACCAGTGCCGAGTTCTTTGAAATAGAACTCGACACTTGTGATGTCGAGTTCTCTCTGAGTAACCGATTTCAAGTGAGTATTTGGTCTTCACCATTTCCATTATTTCAGCAGGAGGAATTGTGAACTTAGTTCCAATAAATGACATTATCAAGTCGCAAACAAAATTAGCACTGCATTGTTTGTTGTCGTTTAGCAACATTGGATTGGAACAAGTGTGCTCGGCGTCGTACGTTTTAACTTGAAAATATCTACAGCCTTTTGGGACAGACGCATGTAGGCGTCATTTGCAGTTATCCTCATCACGACGAAGACAATGAACAGTATACTGTTTCGTTGAAGAAACCACAACTGAATACTGAACAAACTTTTAACGTGCTACAACTGTAGAGCGTGAACCAAATCATCTTTCGTTGGGAAATTTCGTTTATCCCAAAAAGAACGATCATCTTCTATACGTCAATCACTCTGTTCCAAATTGTTTGCAGCATCGAAGAATGAGTGTTCAATTACAGAATTCTCTATCCAGTTGTCATCCTCGAAGATATCGGGAAGTTCATTAAGAGTTAGAACCACGTCGTTGTTAGCAATTGTATCATCAACAATGTCGTCGTCTTCTTCACAGTTTATAGATTGACTCATCGCATATATGATATCTAGTGTCTCCAGAACGACTTCATTAGTAGAAACACCTTCTGGTTCATGTTGTACAGCGAATGATGTACTGTAATCCCCTAATTCCTCAGTGTCATTATCTTCAACGCTATGCATCTCTTGCAAGCATTCTGGTCGACTAAAATGAATTGGGTCAACAGTTGACAAACCAAGCCCAAGGGAGGGATATGAGGTAGATGGTCCAACCCTACCAGCAAACTCATCATGACTGTAATGCATGAGTTCAAATTGCGACAGACCAGGATAATGATTTGCACTTGTGGAATGAATGTCACATGCATTTTCTGGCATTCACTCGTAGTTCTGCGATTGGAAAAATGGAATTTCCTGGTATGCCAGAACTTCAGTTGTAAGATTTAGACTTATATTCAAATCTATTCCGTAGTCCCAACCGGACGACCTTACTATACCATACTCTGGCGAATGAGTGTTGGTTGTCAGCGTAGGGTCGGACACTTTAGGTTCATCTTCCACATACACTCCTACCACAGACATCCGTTTAAACAAACGCATCATTCCATAAACCGACATATTACTAACATTGTTTAATAGAACATATGTCCAATCATTGTTTCATGACAATTTCGTCGTCAACTTAACATCAAAAATACTGTGTGGATAACAACTCTTATGACATCCATTAAATCCCCATATTTTATGGTCAACGGAACAACTACCAATTTACGATCAGATCATGTATACTCTGTCACATCTCTGTTACATTCTAATTTCTCATTATACATTACCAACAAAGATCCTTCATTATCTTTATCCATTCCTAACATATATTAATTAAATTTGAAAATGTGTTCAAGTGAACTCTAATTCTTCTATTACTAATTAATTAAAAAATTGAAAGTACTAAAAAGTTTTAGAAATTACCTCAATCGAGTGTAGTAGCAAACAGTTTTAAACGTCGAGCAATGAGTATAGTGGCAAAATCAACTACAATAAAAAACGTTACGATTTATGTTATACTTAAAAAAAATTGACAGAACATCCCTTATATTTTCAAATTCGTAAAATTTAAACTTGCACTATAAAAAGAACTAACAATACTACAAATAACATTCTCAACTTCCAAACATCTAAATAATGACATATTTCACAAATTCAAACAACATACATTCAAACAACATGCAAATCACGACATATTTAACACATATTTCTCAACTTCAACACATTTTTACATTAAATCCCGCGTACACTCATTATTCTATTTTTATGATTACAATAATCAAACTTAAATTCCCACAAACATTCAAACCCAAATAAATCATTTTTAAGTTTACATTCATTAAAACTAACATACATTCAAACCAAAATAACAAAAAAAAACTAATTTCAATCACAATAATCAAACTTAAATTCAACTATTTTAAAGATTACTATCGTAGACTTAAAATCAACAAAAATGAAATCAATAATCAACTAAGAAACAAGAAATAAATAGTTTGACCTAAAAACTTAAAATCAAAATCGAGTTTGCACCAAAACGGGTTCCTAAACCAACAAAAACACTACAATCATACCTAATACATAAAAAACAAGAAACGGTGGAAAACGAAGAAAAAAAACGAAACGCTAACCTTAAAATCGCGAGAACTCGGCGTGGAGGGGGGGGGGGGGGGAGTCGGGCTGATTTTATAGGCCGACGGAACTCGACGTTACAAACGCGGAGTTCACTTTTTTAAGTGAACTCGGTGTTGTAGATGTCTAGTTCTGCCTTTAGAACTCGGTGTTGTAGATGTCGAGTTCTGCCTTTAGAACTCGACATTGAGGATGCCAAATTCTATTTAAAATACTATTCTCCTGGTCCACTAACTGTCGCATTCACGATCTTAAATTAAATGAACTTGCACTCTTCAATAGAACTCGGCATCACCAGTGCCGAGTTCTCTTGATGTGAACTCGGCATCACCAATGCCGAGTTTAATTTGAAATCTTGTTCTCCTGGCAGATCACTTCGAGAGAAATATGTAAGTGTTTTCGCAAAAAAATCCAAACTGAACTCGACACTAGTGATGTTGAGTCATCTCAAGCAGAACTCAGCATCACCAGTGTCGAGTTCTGTATACACTAAAAAACAAACCCACCACTGTCACGTGTCACCACGTGGTGGAAGCGAGTCTAGTATGAAAAATACTTTTTGAAGAGATTTATTTTGACAATTGTTTTTAAAAAAATATTCTTTTGAATTTTTTTTCCTAAGTAATATTATGTAGACATGATAGACATGATAATTTTCATTGCAAATTACGTAGAAAGCTTACAAATTAGCTAGAAGCACAGTCATGTATTACAATGATGACCATTACAATGACAAACTTTGAGCCTTTGTTGTTTCCCCGGAGTACAACGATCCTAATGCAAGTTGGATAAAGAACAAGAAAAAGAAGGAGATCTCTGCTGAAGTTGCCGAGACCATTCTACAAAGTGGCTTCTGGACCAACGTCGTGAAGACACTGAGGCTCTTACATTAAATCCCACATTCACTCATTATTGTATTTTTAAGATTACAATAATCAAACTTAAATTCCCACAAACATTAAAACCCAAATAAATCATTTTTAAGTTTACATTCATCAAAACTAACATACATTCAAACCAAAATAACAAAAAAAATCTAATTTCAATCACAATAATCAAACTTAAATTCAACTATTTTTAAGATTACTATCGTAGACCTAGAATCAACAAAAATGAAATCAATAATCAACTAAGAAACAACAAAAAATAGTTTGACCTAAAAACCCAAAATCAAAATCGAGTTTGCACCAAAACGGGTTCTTAACCCAACAAAAACACTACAATCATACCTAATACATAAAAACAAGAAAACGGTGTAAAACGAAAAAAACAAAACGCTAACCTTAAAATCACGAGAACTCGGCGTGGGGGGGGGGGGGAGTCGGGCTGATTTTATAGGCCGACGGAACTCATTTTTTTAAGTGAACTCGGTGTTGTAGATGTCAAGTTCTGCCTTTAGAACTCGGCATTGAGGATGCCGAATTCTATTTAAAATATTGTTCTCCTGGTCCACTAACTGTCTCATGCACGATCTAAAACTAAATGAACTTGCACTCTTCAATAGAAGTCGGCATCACCAGTGTCGAGTTCTCTTGATGTGAACTCGGCATCACCAATGCCGAGTTCAATTTAAAATCTTGTTCTCCTAGCAGATCACTTCGAGAGAAATATGTAAGTGTTTCCGCAAAAAAAATCAAACTGAACTCGACACTGGTGACGTTGAGTCCTCTCAAGCAGAACTCGGCATCACCAATGCCGAGTTCTGTATACACTAAAAAACAAACCCGCCATTGTCACGTGTCACTACGTGGTGGAAGCGAGTCTAGTATGAAAAATATTTTTTGAGGAGATTTATTTTGACAATTGTTTTTAAAAAAATATTCTTTTGAAATTTTTTCCTAAGTAATATTATGTAGACATGATAATTTTCATTGCAAATTATGTAGAAAGCTTACAAATTAGCTAGAAGCACAGTCATGCATTACAATGATGACCATTACATTTATCAGAAGAAGAAAAAGATGATGACCATTTCCGCAACTTACGAAACACCCAACTGGCCAGCTACCAGTTTAAATATGAGGGTCCATGCAACGTCTCTTTCAGGTTGGTCCTCTCATCAGCTGGATCTTAAGTAAAACATTATTGAAATAATAATAATAATAATAATAATAATAAAAGCTTATATATGCGAATCTAACTTACCACTTTGAACTCATTTAATGAAAATTAATATAGTTCTAACGTTTAATGTCATGATTACCTTATAAGAAGGACGTGATATTTATGTAATGATTATCTTTTCTGAAGATTAAAAAAGAACAAGGTATAGGCGTGCTTGGATGCATTTTCTTTTGACCTGACACGGAACTTTAAAAGGTTGGTGCCTTTTAGAAGCAACGGAAAGTAGCAATATACAACCAAGAAATTTACGATGGAGAATCCAAATCTTGATAGATTGTCTATCACGCGCGACATTTGTTTTCCTTAGCAAGAAATCAGCTTATCCTTGGGTGTGGTGTGACCAAATTAAATTTCCTTTCACCTATACTCTATCCATGGGCTATGACAACCCCGGTTCATTAAAGCTCCAAACACCTGTTATTTAATAAAAATAGTAGGGGCTAATTACTAATCTGGGATTTGAGTTTGTGTTCTATCCCACTCAATATATACTTAAATTAGTTAAGATATATCTTGAATACCTGTTATCTATAAGATCGAGTTGGAAAGACAAATTTATTTCCTTTGGGTGTAAACTATAATTATCATATGCTATACCCATGTCTCATGGATTCACGGTGCTTCCAAGTTCCAATGCCCATCGGAGTGGAGTGATTAGTAGCACCATATGACTTATTCATGCTATATTTTTTTATTTCACCTCATATTTGTACTACTTGGGTATTTGTTTCATACATTTCAAGATTTATGTAATAACGATGATAAATGAAACGAAAATGACATAAATGCAAAAAGAAATGACTAATTTAGAAGTCTTCTAGTCTTGTTTGTAATGCTCAAAGACCAGATTGCAAGTCAAGAATGACCTAGGTGAAAACCCAGAGAGATTTGATCGTATAGAAAATATGTTGGTTACGAAAGTTCATAATCTCATGAACCTCATGAGTAATTAAACAATTAAGACCAAACGTGCTCGAACCAACGTCTCCGGATGGACCCCACGTGCTAAATTTGTACACTTAAGCTGCTGGAGAAATTTTGAGTTGATTCGACCCAAATGATCAGCCAATGGTGGATCCGGTGGGTCAATTTGTGCTTGAATTTGTCCAGCTGGTCGGGTTGTCGGGTCAGAGAACTCCAGAACATCTAGATATCATTTTCACTCGTCCGATTGCGCCTAGATTAATCCAGACATTCTAATCTTCTATAAATACACTTGTAATCTCTCTTCCTCTCTTTTTCTTCTTTCCTCTCATCATTAGGTTAGTTTTATTTCTTGTTTAGTAAAGTATTGGAGGAGAGGACAAGAACACTTGTAATCTTTTTTTCTTCATTAATCAAAGTTGTTGTTTATTTCTTGTTTTAATCTAGTCCTTTACTTGTTATATGTTGTTTTTATGTTGTTCCTTTGTTAACATGTTGATTAGTGAGTAATTCACCCTCATTGGACGTGGAGAATGATGTGAAGTGTAATTATTTTGATATTGGTGTGTTTAATTTTAATCTTGGAGCTTCAAATGATTTCCATGGTCATTTTGATGAGTTTCTCATTTTTGCCTTTGTTGTGTTGATGGTCTTGATGGATGTTTAACACATGTTTTGGTTAGTGGGCCTACTTTACGGGGGAATAGTGAGATGAGTATAAGATTGGAGTAGGTAAAGGTATAAATATGGCATGTGAGAGCATATGTTCTTGTTGACCTTATTTTGATTAATGTCTTGCATATTTTAATAATGATATTAAATCTTAATTCATGTGGAGACATAGTTGGGATTTTGGTCATTATGAATTCCATATTATGCATATCATGAGCATTTAATTGTATACATACACAACTTACATATCTATACTTTTGCATGTATTCTCCACCTCCTACGGGACTAGTTATATTAGTTTTTGTTTATTCACATTGCATTCGTTATTTAGTTTAGATACTCTTAATCTCCATTTTTCTTCTCTCACTCGAGTATGGTCGTCGTCAACCCGCACTAACTCCTCGTGGACACGACCCATACTTACCACCACTCTAATGCGACCGTGCACTTGCGATTTTCAACTTTAAATTCATGGATACGTACAGTAGGAACTTACGGAATGAGTCTACCCATTGATATCATCTTCCATCTTCTGAACTCCAAGAAGTTTGTACGCCAAAAGATAAAAATGGTCTAGAGGTATTCGATCAAAAGATAAAATTTGGACGATTCCAAAATATCTCCATAAATATCTTAACAATGGAGCATTCTTACGTCTAAAATGCCCTATGATTCTATGGATAATGGATTCCATTCTAAATATTAGTGCTTCAAAGCAAACCAGTCATTCAAAATTAATAGCGGCCGGAAAGCTCCATTTTGTTCAGAAGAAAAAAATCATTGCAGGTTCAGAATATTTGAACATTGCTCAAATATACCTGAGTCGAATTTCTATTAGATCGCAAGATAAATTTTGCAGCTGTACCTGAAGTCGCAAACATTCCCCAAGTCGGAAAAAATGTTGCAAGCAATAATCACGTACAGACGGCAAGTTGCAATTAGAAAATGCAATCACAGTCATCTAAGTATCATGGTTCAACAAGAATGAAGGGGGTACGTCTCCCCTAATATGCTCGTGCTATACTTTTTGCAAGTATATACTCGCGCTAATGGGACATGATCATATAATAAGAGAGGAGGGTTTCAAACATGCACACCCATTATGTGAATCCCGCTTCGTTTGAGATATTTCCATCACTAGTTATCCAGCCATGAACCGTAAGACAGGGCTGAGAGGAGGAAACATAAGGAAATTGTGAAAACAGGTTCTTTACCTAAAGAATATATGATGACGGAGTTGGATAGCAGAAAGCTCCAGCCGCTAGAGCTTCTTTTGCCCCCGGAAGCTTCAAATCATATATCGGAGTTCTTTCCGGTATTGCAGAGAAAGACCATCAAGAAATTAGGTAAATAATGTATACCAGATGGTTTGATGGTCTTATGGGTGGGATACAAATGAAATAGTAAAATAAATAATTTTCTGAAAAAAAAATTAACTAACTTTTTAATGTGCACAATCGAAAGAGACAAATGTTGATTTCACTTGGCTTCGGGAAAAATTACATATATCTCTTAAATTACGTTAATAAAACAACCCCATGGCTAACCCGAATAAACTAGTATGCTCCTGGACTCCTAGGTAATTACATTAAATGATGCAAAAAATGTGGAATTAAATTTGCAAGTAACGTGGACTCCTATGAAATTGCAAACCACAATTAACAAGAAGGTCTATACAAGCTCAGTCATCGGTTATGACTCATGACCTGATCTTGTTTAAAAGCTATGCTTAAGTTATATGAGTTTCCAACATGTAACACAAGAGTTACAGAGTATAATAAAAGTTGGTGCACACAGAGAAATTTAATCTAGAAGTTTTGGTGGTTGAGAGAATAAAAGAGGGTGAGAGCTATGCTCTTGAATCAACTCTAAACTAAAGAAAATAAGACTTTCACACTGAAATTTGGCAGCAATAAGTGGGAAGGATCTTTTGTTAGATCCTAATCCTTTTTAACCTTGCTAATCTTGTTTTAGATTGATGTGATGGTTGGGGGTTGAGGTGTACGGCTGAGATTGGGTTGGTTTTGAGGTGAGGGGTTCTTAGGTGCTAAAACCATCTTCTCTCTTTTCCCTCTCTCTCAAATCCGTGTTCCTACATCAACTTTGAATTATAAAGCATCAAAGAACTTCAACTGAAATTTTTAAGCCCTTTGGACCACAGCTTGGTGTGTTCCTATTTCGACTTTGAATTATGAAGCGTCGAAGAACTTCAACTGAAACCTTCTATGTGCTTAGTTTTGATCTCTATTTTAGTCCTTTGGAGTCCATGGCTCTTGATCATATTTAGCCTTTTGTAACTTTATAGTACAGATTTTTACATGTCATCACAATAATTTGAACAGTCCAGTTCCAATTGTTAAAATATGCAGAGAAAGAGTTCTCATCTATAAGGTATTATATTTCATTTCAATGGGTGGGTTCTTGTTTTCTAATCAACTAGTAACTGTTTGCTACATCAGTAAGCTTTGATTTTTCATTGGATGACCAAATGGATAACTGTCTCATCGTCCATTTGGATAATCAAATGTTTGGATCAAAAATTCATTTTCTTTTAATAAAAATCCGACACAATATTCTTCGGGTAAATCAATGACCAAGCTGGACATGTGATTCTCATAACTGAAGAAATTTTGGTCTCCATTTGGTATTCCATTGGTAGATCAGAGATTACTGGTCCAGCAAAAGGACGACGCTAAAACCCTACCCATTTTCGTTCATGCTCTGCTCAAAATTTGAAGCATATAAAATTGTAACCAATAATAGATCATCAGATTACAATAGAACAATGAATCCGAGTAGCATTTAGGAAACTTGCAAATGCAATTTGTCTTTTCTTACTAATGTATATAACAAACAACAACAAAGCCTTTAATCCCAAACTAGTTGAGGTAGACTACGTATGTATATAACAAAGCCAAAAAGAAATATAAAAGGTGGTAATACGATAGTAACATGATGTCATTGGACGATGTTTTCCTATTGTGACCTTTAGAAGGAAAAAAACATATAATTTTTATATGGTAGTACTCATACCAACATTCATATTCCCCGTTAATATTTATACAATTTGGACTCTTCATTTGCAATTGTAGGATAGTGGCAGGATAGGAACGGAGGTGTAGACTTGGTTAAAAAATAAATAGAGACAATTGAGAGTTGAGACCGTAACAAATCTTAAAAGTACAATAGAAAAGAGTCTAGCTACTAGTTACTTCAAACTTAGAACAATGTTAATACAAGTATATAACTAACCTACAGGGCTCCAGAACTTGCAAAATGACTACAAGCCTCTTGGTCTGTAGTGTGAAACAGTCTTTCTGGTTTCTCATGAACTCTTCAGTAACTGCAGCTTAAGCAACAGAGTATAATAAATTTCTAAAGAAAAAAAACAATAGATGAATATGTAACATGTCATCCCTAGATTCAACAGAGTATAAGAAACTTCTAAAGTAAAAGGCAATAAATGAATATGTAACATATCATCCCTAGACAACAATCTATCAGTCGTTCAGTATTTATCAGTCATATAACAAAACAAAACAAAACAAAACAAAACAGGAAAAAAAGGAATACCTATTTCCTTGCAAAATATGAACACCTCCAAATGAGAACTGACATGGAGCAATTAAAACTGATTGTGCTTTTCCAAAACTTGTTTGATATGTAATGCTATAAAAATGCAGCACAAATTTCAACTTGGTGAACATATATTCATCATTGTAGCTCTTGCCTTGGTTGGAGAGAAAGTTACATAAATTGGAAGATCTCATTCGTAAGTCGTAACATTGAAGTGCATACACAGTACTTATGTATAAGAGTCCTGTAGCCAGTCCACTAAAATTAGGGAATTTATCCATCCAGCATGTACCTTTCTTCGCATAAGACAGCATCCAGCCACAAAGTCTAAAGCATCAGCGTATGCTTCAACAACCAATATCACTAATAATTTTTCCATGTTCATTTTTTTATTTGTGAGATGTTGATGTGACTACAAGCTCCTCTTGAAGAAGTTCCATATCAGGCACACACCAGATTCGTCTCATGTCACCGACTAACAATTCAAGCTTCTCATACATATCTACATATCTAGGGGGTGCTTTGTCTGCTACAATGAATGTATGTACTTCATTCTTCAGCTCAATCCAGCTGCATCCTGGTTCCTTTTTAAGTTTGTTTTACCTCATTACTCGTCTCATCTTTGAAACCTCTCCCCATTTCCCTGACTCGGCATAAATATTTGATAAAAGGATATATGCAGCAGAATCATCTGGTTCTAGTTGTAATATAGAAGTTGAAGCTAACTCTGCTACTTCCATATTTCCATGAATTTGGCAGCTACTTAGTAAAGTTCTCCACATAATAGCATCAGGTTCAAATGGCATGTCCTTTATAAGTTTCAGGGCTTCATGGACCCGTCCTGAACGACCCAATATGTCCACTATACAGGAGTAATGCTCCAGTTGGGGCTCGAGCCCGTAGTCTTGAAGCATTGATTGGAAGTAAAGCAACCCTTCTTCGAACAAACCCATGTACCCACAGGCCCGAAGAATAGTTATAAATGTTGCATGGTTTGGTCTGATGTTTTGTTTCAGCATTGCTTTGAAGACCCTGAGGGCATCTTCTACAATACCATGATGTGCATAGCCTAACATGATAGAGTTCCACGAAACAATATCTTGATTTCGCATCTTTTCAAAGACCAGTAACGATTCCTCCATGTTTCCACACTTTGCGTACATGTCAACAAGCGTACTCGATATAAATACATCTTCATGAAGTTTCTGTTTGATAACTTGAGCATGAATTTGCTTTCCGATTTCCAGAGTGGATAGATTACCACATGTTTCAAGAACAGCAGCGTATGTAAAACAATCCGGCTTCACATTCTGGCTAAGCATTTCGGAGAAAAACTTTTGAGATTGTTCACTTTGTTTCTGACAAGAAAATCCAGAAATCATTGCATTCCATGACACATTTGTATGCTTTTCTATTCTATCATGGAGCTTTTGGGCATCCTCCATGACCCCGCATTTGCAATACATATCCACCAGAGCACTTCCCACAAATGAATCTGATCCCAGTGCAAATTTGATGATCCGGTTGTGAATCTTCACACCAGAATCCAGTGAAACCAAAGCACCACATGCTTTAAGTACACTTCCAAAGGTAAATTCATCAGGTCTCATACCATAAGTGAGCATTTCATCAAAACATTGCAATGATTCCTCGTAATTCCCATTTTGCTCGAAAGCTGCAATCACGGCATTCCACGAGACCGCATCTCGCACATTCATTTCCTCAAAGACCTTACAAGTGTCACCTAGAGCTCTACATTTGCCATACATATCCATCACCGCATTCGCAACAGAAACATTCAAATCCAAACCCAACTTAAAAGACACACCATGCAGCTGCAAACCTTCCAACCGTCTCCCAACACCAGCGCAAGCGCTCAAAGCACCCGAAACACTAACCTCATTAAATTCAACACCCAACTCATGCATCTTCAGAACCAACTCGAACGCCTCGAAGCACCGATCGCTCCTCACCAACCCAACAACCATAGCGTTGCAACTCTGCACACTCCGCACGGGCAACGTCCTCCACACCCTCCTCGCCTCCTCCCCACACCCGCACTTCCAATACACATCCATCACAGCAGTCCCCACAACCGTATCCCACCCGAACCCCCTTCTAACCGCGTACCCATGTACCTCCCTCCCCAACCCCACCTCCCCCAACCCCGCACATGCCCTCAACACACTGGCGTAAACCACAATCCATCCCAAAGGTCCCGGTTCCACACACATGCACCAATCACCGCACCCCACGAAACCAAATTTCTCTCGGACATTTCCACAAACACCCCAACCGCAGATTCCAAAACCCCGCACTTCCCGTACATATCCACCAACGCAGTCGAGCTGACAACATCATAATCAAATCCTAACTTCGCACTCAACCCATGGAATTGAGTTCCAAACCGTACATCGGATAAGAAGGAGCACGACTTGAGGGCGAGGGAGGCGGAGGTGCGGTCGTAGGCGATTCCTCTTCGACCCATTTCGAGAAAAACAGAGAGAAGACGGAAGTGGAGGTTGTGGGCGGAGAGGGAGGAGAGGAGGGTGTTGTGGGAGATTGTGTCGGGGACGAGGATGGAGGGGAAGAAGAGGAGGGCGGAGGGGAGGGGGAGGTGTTTGAGGAGGAGGTTGGAGATGAAAGTGGAACGGAGGCGGCCGGAGGTGAGGAGTTGGGCGTGGAGTTGGTTGGTTTGGGAGAGGGTCAGAGAGCTTCTGCTGCATTGCTGGAGGAGATGGCTCGGGTTGTAGTGGTGTAGCATTCGGGTTGGACTTTGGAAGATAATATGTTTCTTTTTTCCCTTTTTATAACTTGAATTTGGAGGGAAACTTTCTTAGTTTTAGATAGGTGGGTTGTTTTACTGGAATGTTATTCATCGTCGGAAAATTACTTAAATCGTCCTAACGAATTACTATCTTGTCATTCTCTCATTTTTACTCCTATAACGCGACATTTCACCCTCCTATCACTCATCTCTCTTCATCTTCCTCTCATAATCATAAAAAATAATGTTTAGGAGGTCAGTAATGAGCTAACGGACGTCTCCGTGTACACGAATGTGGTAAAATGTCCAACGTCTTTTTAATAAAAAAGAAATAACGGGCGTCCGCCGGAGCCGCCCCTCCTATGGGGGCGTCTTAACCAGACGCCTCTCCCATGGGTGGGGCGGCTCCGGCGGACGCCCGCTGTTTTTTATATTTTTTATTAAAAAGATAATTATTATAAATTTAGATAATTGCTAAATTAATTAATTATTAAGTTAATAATTACTATATTCAGATGACTGATACCCCTTCGGTACACCGAATAGAGATTTCCAGAGAAATGTCGAAACTATTGAGGATAAATATTCGGATGACCAGGTGGAGGTCGGTAAACCGACCCAAGGATTCCAGGAAGATCAAAAACTTACTGTCTTTACGATCACTGTAGACCGATGGAAACTCGGTCATCCGCATGGAACATGTTCGGTAGACCAAGAAGCAAACGGTCGATCGTCCGACATCTCACCTTACAACGAGTTTTTGCAAGTGATGAAAATTCAAAAATTTCCAGATCCAAAAATTTCAAAATCCAAAAAATTCCTCGAACGACCTGTCGAGGTGGTATTTGTAAGTCGAGAAATTTTACCACCGGGGATTTTGGATCTTGAAATTGTTGGATCTGGAAAAAAATTTGAATCTTCATCACTTGTAAAAAACTCATTGTAATCTGACCCGTTACCACCGAAAACTTGCAAAGGAACCTTAAATAATTTGAGATAACACACCGTATAATTTTAAGATTTTTTTTAATTTTGTTTAGGACGGGGCGTGTGGGATCCTAATCCTAATTGAAATTTCAATGATGTTTAGGTGGTGATTAGGAGGAGTTGCTTTTGGACGGCTGGGATTGAAGGTTGATGGATGAAGGGTTGAGATGGAGTGTTGATAGATGAGAGGTTGAGATGGATTGGATTTGGATGGATGGTGAGGCCATAGGTAGGAGGAGATATTTATTGTGGTTTCCCTCTCTCTCACACTCTACTCTCTCTCACGTTTCTCTCACTCTCTCTCTCCCTCAGTTGTCTCCGGCGAGTATTGTGGTGCTCCGGCGTGGTGGTGGTGATCTCCGGAGAGTTTGGGGTGATCGGGGTCGTTTGGTGGTCGGAGGTGAGTTCGTGGTTTTGCCAACTCGTTCCTTTGCTTTGTTTCTCTCTCTCTCTCAACCCTACTCGTGTTCTGTGGTCGTGATGGTTGGAAGTTGACGGAGGTGTTGGAGTGCTCGAGTTGTCGAGAAGTGGCGATCGTTGTTCGAGCGAGGTTCGTAGACGGATCGTGTTTCGAGGAGAAGTGTCGTGGAAGCGTCGTCGAGGTTCTTCGAAGGTTTCTTCAAACCTTCACAGTATGTCAAACTTGTAGTCGTAGCTCACTTTAGTAGTGTGGGTATTTGAAAGTCGACGGTGGGCCTTCCGGCTCGTCGCAAGTAAACATGCAGCAAATTTCACTGCCTGATCGGTTGACCTGTTGGTGCAAACGATCGACCGTTCTTAATGAGAATTCGGGTTCTGTCTCACATCGGTCGAACGATGCCCTTGGGGCGGTCGACCAGTTGTGCATAGGAGGCAAGCCTGGTTGGTTTCGGTCGAACGGGGCCCCTTTGCCGATCGACCGTGTGCACTGTAGTAGGTCGGTTGGGGCGTTGACCATCAAAACGGTCGACTGCCTGTGTGACCTTGTCCGACCGATGACTTAAGTTGGATTGGTAGTCGGTCGATCGAAGGTGGTTCGGTCGACCGGACTTGATGTGGAGCGTGGGGGAATTCCCTGGTGGAATTCGGTCGACCGAGAGTGCTCGGGGGTTCAACCGGATTCGTTGGTTGAGTTGGGAGAATTCCCTGGTGGAATTCGGTCGACCGAGAGTGCTCGGGGGTTCGACCGGATTCGTTGTGGTGCGTGAGGGATTTGTTTCCCTAGTGACTTTCGGTTGAACGAAGCCCCTTTGCCGTTCGACCAATTGGTCGTTTTGTTCGTTAAACCTGGGAGGCGACTTCTAAACGGTCAACCGGGCCCTGACTTTGGTTCAACCGAACGAGTGTTGTTTGTGGGGATTGGTCGACCGATTGAGTGTCGGTCGAGGCAATTGCCCTGTATTTGTGAGATTCGGTCGACCGGGCCCTGACTTTGGTTCGACCGAACAAGTGTTGTTTGTGGGGATTGGTCGACCGATGGAGTGTCGGTCGAGGCAATTGCCCTTTATTTGTGAGATTCGGTCGACCGGGCCCTGACTTTGGTTCGACCGAACAAGTGTTGTTTGTGGGGATTGGTCGACCGATGGAGTGTCGGTCGAGGCAATTGCCCTTTTTGTTCGGTCGACCGTTTGTGTCCAGTTTTGCACATTGGAGGTGCGGTTGTTGTGGTCGTCCGTGTGATACGAGTTGTGGTGCCGATGTTCTTCCGACGAGTGTGAGTGTGGGCACGAGTGTTGCGGTGGTTGGGTGAAAAAGCTCTGGAGCCCCATAATGGTGCGAGAGCTTGGGTTGGGTGAAAATACCCTGGAGCCCAGCTTAGAAAATGTGATGTTGCGGTGGTTGGGTGAAAAAGCCCTGGAGCCCCGTAACTGTGTGAGAGCTGCGGTTGGGTGAAAGAGCCCTGGAGCCCAACTAGTCTGTGCGAGGTTGGGTGAAAAAGCCCTAAGGATTGGCTGAAAAAGGCCTGGAGCCCTTGGTCGTGTCGTGGTAGCTTAGGTTGGGTGAAAAAGTCGTGGAGCCCAGCTTGGCGACGAGTGTGTGTTGCGGTGGTTGGGTGAAAAAGTCCTGGAGCCCCATGACTGTGGTGTGTGTTGTGGTTGGGTGAAAGAGTCATGGAGCCCAGCCTGGTTATGATGTTTTTCTTATTTGTAGAATTGCATGCTAGGGTGCTTTCTAGTTCATGCATTGTAGAGTTTGGCATACGGGGTTTCCTTCTGGAAACTCAGGCATTGTTGCATGTTTGCTTTTCAGGCCGTGGTCGGCATTGGGGGGTAGTGACCGAGGAGAGGAGCGCCGCTACCGGATCCAGCTTTCTCTCATTTGAGGTCGAGTGATTACTGTATTTGGTGTATAGCCTTTTGATGTAATCACACTTTTGAAATACTCTGATGTACATATATATTATATATGTTAGTGCACATGTTCCTTTATTTGAGTAATATCCTTTGTTGATTGTGTGTTATTAAAATTTTAATTTCTTCTGATGTTTGAGGATGTTACAGGGCGTCTTAGCCAGAAACCCCCCTTTGGGTGAGGCGTCTTAGACAAACGCCCCCTCCATTGGGGAGGCATCTAGGTAAGACGCCCCCCTTGAGGGAGGCGTCTGGCTAAGACGCCTCCTCCATAGGGGTGTTTTACCTAGACGTCCGACTCGATTTTTTTTGCTGGGCTTACTTCGCCGAATCCAGGCGTTTCGCCAGACATTTTCGTGGTGTTTGTACTGGGAAAATAAGGAAAACGTAGGTAGAAACCTTATTTTAAGAGACATGACGAAATATGTATTAAATGAATTGTTAATGGCAAAAAGAAAATTGTTGGGGCGACTTAAGTAGTTTTCCGACGACGAATAGTAGTTCCCTTGTTTTATGGTGGTATAATTGTCTAGGTATTAAAATTTATTTGCTTTAAATTTGTTTTGTAGGTGTTCTATTACAACTGAAACAAATTTCTTGGATCAAATCGAAACTGAACCGACGCAAACCGACTTTCTTGATTCTGGTTGGTTCGGTTCTGGTTTTGTAATGGTCGGTTTGGGTTTGGGTTTGGGGTTGGATTCGGGTCATAATCGAACCAACAAGACCCATGTGAAGCCCTATGTATATTCATTTCCATTTAGAAATTCGGATGTGTATCTAAATATGCCAAAAACGTCTACAGATACGGAAGGATGTCGGGAAGGTCACGGAACATGCGTTCCCACGCGTTGCTAACGTGGATATCCATATCGGATTAGGTTGTTGTGTTGTTTTGGGTTTGGTTTTTTTTGTAAAATGGATTGTTTTTGTTTGAATTTGTGGGACGGAAGAGAGAGAGAGACAAAATCACTGCTTTTGTCTGGTTTTGTAATTTTTCATGCTACTCTGCAGCAGAGGGTAATTACTTTTTATACCATAATTTATTTTAAATCCAAATAAGAGTTGCACTTCTTTTCAACAAGACTATCATATTTGTTCACCGCTTTTTCTCTCTCATTTATTGTTTACTTAGTTAAACTACACATTGTTCAACTTTTATTTGGGGTTTGGCGTGTGACGAAGACTTAAGGTAATTTGGAGTAAACTCGTGGGTAAATTCATGGTGTATCTTAACAAAATCTTCCTAAATTAATTTTTTCATGCCTACGGTGATATTTATCATTTACGCATTGGGTACTTCCATATAGATAGTCACGTAGTTTTGTACGTTGTGGTATAACCGTTATGTGAAGTGAGTGTAATTCCATACACCAACACATCTCAGTGTACATGGGAATGTAATTCAAAACACTAGCATACGGTAGTTTAATCAGTAAGCTGATGTATTTTCATGTGGAGTACTAATTTTTCGGTGCATTAACTGTTGAAAGTATTAGATCCTAATTTAGTTAAATGTGTATGAAGACCAACAAATGCTAAGAAAAAAATTCACTTCGAGAAGTAAATACGTTGATGCAACTCCCGTTCCAATACGTTGGGATGCTTAGTTTATTTTGAGTGAAAGAAATTCAGGATTTGAGTCCTTTATTTTATGGATGTTCTATGTTTGATTAAATCAAGTGTCAAACATCCAAATTGCGTAAAAAAAGTGTACATAGTTCATAGTCGGGTTGTATTTTGTTTGATCAATTTCATCTATTGACTTCGTTTGATTTAAAACATTTTGTTTCGAGTCAAACCATTGTGATCAATTTCTCTTATGATACATATCACATAGGTCGCATACCATACAAAATGCAAGAACACCGACAACCAAAGCTACAAATAAACCCAACGATAAAAGAAAAAATTCCAGTGATATCTCCTAATAAATGGTTTTGTTATGAAACAATAAATATATTATATGGATGAGTCATTTTATTGTAGGATCGTGTGAGTCTCCAATTCTAATCACTTTTATCCCTAATTACCTACTTGTTTAACGATAAAAAATATGCAGCGGAATTTAAAACTAAACAAGCAAGTAATGAATGGAAAATGCAAACCACAGTGGAGACGGGGGATTTTACTGAGGTTTGGCACCCCACTCGAGTCCTAGTCCTCTCTTGCAAGCTCCGCTCGGATCACTTAGCTCTGCTCACGACTTCACTAACCACTCCGCTCGGATCACCGAGCTCCGCTTACGACATCACTAACCACTCCGCTCGGTTCCCACGTTTGCTTGCGACGAGCCTTTCGGCCTACCATCGACTTCCAAATACTCACACAACAAAAGTGAGCTACAACAACTAGTTTGACATACCGTGAAGGTTTGAAGAAACATTCGAAGAACCTCGACGGCGCTTCCACAACACTTCTCCCCAAAATACGATCCACCGACGAACGCTCGTTCGATCAACGATCGTACCTCCTCGTTGTTTCACAATTGATGCATTGCATACATTGCATCATATGTCTTTCATTTAGATTACTTTTACATCAATAAATGCTACTAAGGTATGTGTTTAGTCTTATTTACAGAATACAGGAACCTGAATGCAATTTACCCACATCCCGAGCATAAACGCGTGCAAAAGATTCATTTCTATCATAAAGACCAAGTTCAAGTTTATCGGGTTACAAATGGAAATGTATCCAAGCATAAAAGCATTCAAGACCTAATTACAAAAAGAACAAGGACTTAAGCACAAAAGTAGCCGGGGACTTAACTGCAAAAAGTCAAGGACCTAATCGCAATTAAAGCACCAAAATATTATCTTGGAGAAAATCTAAAGAAAAGTCAATGTAAATCTCCAAACATATAAAGGAATTAATCCGGAGCTCAAAAGAATGGAAAGAAATCATCCAGACGCGCAAAGGAGGATCAAATCATACCATAAACTACCAGCAAAAATCCAGATTAAATCAGAGAAGATTGTGCGGCGAAATCGCCGCATATCACATACATTGTGCGGCGGAAACGCCGCCCCCTAGTCGATCCGCGTGCTCCAATTTTGTTCAGTCGTGTCTGGACACGTGTACTTTCCAATATTATACCTAGATCCCTTGTAGCAACTATAAATAGACCCAAGAACGATGTTAGAAGGGTCCTTAGTCTTTGGTGGTAGTTTTTATTTTTAATCTTAGTTTTGTATTCTTCCTTTTCATTAATAAAATTCTGTCTTTTATTTCTTACTTTTAGTTTTCTTTTGTAATGTCTCAAGGACCCCTTCTTCCTCCCTGTATGAGTTTCTAACTCCTTCCAAAGGGTGGAGGTGACGGATTTAGGGTGAAGAGAAGATGAATGAATGTTATTATTTTAATTTCGTGTTAGTATATTTTGATTACTTGAGTTTATGTTAAATCATTTATCATGTAATGCTTTATAACTAATATGATTTATTATAAGTTTCTGAATTCTCTAATCAAAACCTTAAATCTAAACCTCCACCCAACGGAATTCACTTCTTTGTTCTTGTTTTAGTTTTAATTGTTCTTGTTTCTTGCTTTAGATAACTAAAAATCAAAAATCTCAAAACCAATTTATTTCTTCTCTCCTTCTTTCCCCCAATCGAAATCACACTAATAACAAATCTCTCCCTCCTTGTGTTCGACCCGTACTTGCCACGTCTTCATTGACGCCGTGCACTTGCGGTATAAATTTAATTCTCATCAAGTTTTTGGCGCCGTTGCCGGGGAGGCGACGCAGATTTTGTTTTTTGTTGATTTCGATTTTATTCTGTTTATCTTGTGCGCGATCTAACTATTTGGATTTGTGTTTCAGAAGACAACAGAGCGCGCGGCGAAATCTGAGCGCTGTCTGAGCAACAAGGGCGGCGGAATCGCCGCACATCAAGAGTAACCTGCGGCGGCATCGCCGCACAAGTGAAGCATCTGGGCTTCAAATTTTTCTGGGGTTAGCACCATCTCTGGGTGGACGTGTGGAGCTACTGAAATTTCGAGAGCGGGCGGCGAACCCGACTGAGCATTGCGTAGGTAACCTTTGTTACCTTTTTCCTCGTAATTTCTAGTTTCAGAAAATTTCCTTTTCATAGAACTGCATGTGTTAGGGCAAAAATTCCATAATTGTCAATAATTCAACTCTGACCTAAAATTGGCAAAATTAGAAATGCCTTAGTGCATGCATCATCTAGTGTTTTGTATGCATTATTCTTGCTAAATTCTTGCAAATTAATTCTTGTTGAAGAGTGCTGGAGTCAAGGTACGTATCGCGGTTTTTATCGATTGCATTTAGGCATATAATTTAGTTTGCATACAACCTTGCAATTGCCCCCCTCTAAAGACCATTGTTTGACTATCTTTGCTAGATCTAAGTTAAACTATCTTAAGGGCAACTCCGTAGGCAAAGATACGGTGGGGATTTCATCACCCTTCCGTGGCCCACAAATAACAATCCCAAAGTGTCACCCAAGCCTTAAATTAAAATCAACTAGACATTGACCCATAAGGACTCGGACTCATTTAAGGAGAAGAATTGGTTTGACTTGCTATGACCTGAAGCCGATTGAATTTAATTTGGTGTCTAGAAAGTGTTTTTGTGTTGACGTAAGTCTTCCAAGCGAAGTGGTTGTCTAATTGGCACCGACTCTGTCGGAAGCGCCCCCACTAGCTATACACGGCCTGGCCAAGTTGGTTTGATTAGTGAGGGAGGTGAATCAAGCAAATCGATTCGACTCAACCAGTTAGGAGTCATCTAGATCTAAGCGACACTAGGTCTAGGATTGTTTGAACCGTGTTTTCTTAGGAATTTTCTGACCAACCCTCTTTCTATCTTTAGAGTTAGGTTTCCCTTCTCATCTGAGTCTTCTTTCTCTTCTCACCTCAATTCTCTAGATTAGGATTCCTTTCTCATCTTTCCCCATTCTATTGTTTGTTTCCCTTTTGAAAAAAAAACGAAAATATAAAAAAAAATTGTAATTAATTCTTGAAATTAAATTTCGAATTTGAATTCAAAAATTGATTCAACCCGGTGCACTCAGATTTGGATTCGGGCCTTGAGTAATCGACTCTCACGAGTTCATGTAGATTCCAGTCTGGAACTTAGCCCCAATCCATCTGCTGCACCACCTCACCCGGATCCAATGGGTGAGAACGTAGTGGACCCGCCTGTTGCACAACCTATAACTCTGAGGGATCGATGCTATCCAGCGATGGCTGCTCAGCCATCGTGCATCGTTATGCCCACCATACTGGGTCGCGACTTCGAACTTAAGGCACAATACATGAGTATGTTGCCTAAGTTCACCTCTAGGGAAGACCCATATCTCTTCCTTAGAGAATTTGAGGAAATCTGCTCTCTTATGCACTACCAGCATATCCCTGAGGAGGCAGTGCGTCTAAAATTCGTGCCTCTGGCACTGAAGGACGACGCTAAGAAATGGCTATATAGTCTAGCCGAAAGATCTATTAGGAATTGGGCTGAATTTGTTCAAGTATTCCTGAAAAAATATTTTCCCAACCATAAGACTATGAGGATTAGGAATGAAATTGTTGCATTCGTTCAGTCTGAGAGCGAGCCGTTCTATTCCTATCTAGAAAGATTCAAAAGTGTTCTGACCCAATGCCCTCATCATGGAATTCCGAGATGGCAATTATGTCAAATTATTTATGAGGGACTGACACCCACATCTAGGGTTATGGTAGAATCCGTAAGCCAAGGGAACTTTATGTCGAAAAATGAAAATGATGCCTGGACTTTCCTTGAGGATTTAGCTGAAAACAGTATGCAATGGGACAATGGTAGAACACCGCTTAACCCGAGTATTGGATCTAGAATAGCAAGTCAACCCAAACCAGGTGTCTTAGCTCTAGATGCCAACATAGCGGCTGAAGCAAAACTAGCTACCCTTATGCGCAGAATGGAAAGTTTAGAGCTACAAACCCAAAACCGAGTGAATCAAGCCTCGACTATCCCGTGCTCTAGATGTGGTCAGACTGGTCATGTAAAGGAGGATTGTGCGGAATGGGACCAAGTTAATGCCATGTATAACCATGCTAGAAATGACCCATACGCATCAACCTATAACTCGGGTTGGCGTAATAATTCCAATTTCTCATCAAGCCAACAAGGTCAACCTCCTAGACAACAACCAAACCCGTATAACCAAAATAATACATCATCTAGGTTTAGTAACAATAACGATCATGAGGTTAGGTTGACAAGCTTGGAAAATTTGATGAAAACCTTTATACAAACAACCAACCAGACCTTCCAAAGGCTTGAGACACAAGTCAGCCAACTAGCACAAATAGTAGGTGAAAGAGAAAAGGGTCGGTTTCCAAGTCAACCTGAGGTGAACCCTAGATCTAATAATTCATATCAATCCTATCAAGCACCTTCAGGAAATAACAACCCTAGACCGGTTCAAATGGTTAATGAGGAAGGACCGTTCCAACAAATAAATGCTGTAGTATCATTACGGTCCGGAAGACAGATTGATAATAATGTGGTAAATCCTAGAACGTCTACTCAATCTAGCCATCAAACTGCCACATATGACCTAACCATTGAACCCGACGTCCAATCTGAAACGCCCACCCCACCTACTCAATCTGAACCCGTAGCTCAACCTGAACCTGAGCGAGTCTATGTCCCTAAAGCCCCATTTCCCATTAGACTCAAAAAGAACTCAAGTGCACAAATAGAGAAAATCTTGGAAGTATTTAAGCAAGTTAAGGTGAACATTCCACTCTTAGACATGATTCAACAAATACCTGCTTATGCTAAATTCTTAAAAGATTTGTGCACTAAAAAGAGAAAAACAAACGTACCAAAGAAGGCATTCTTAACTGCAAACATAAGTTCTATTTTGTCCAACACATCTCCTATAAAATATAAGGATCCTGGATGTCCCACAATTTCATGTGCAATAGGAGATACTTTTATCAACAAAACCCTTCTAGACCTTGGTGCTAGTGTTAACCTACTCCCATACTCTGTCTATGAGCAAATGAACCTTGGTCCACTAAAACCCTCTAAGACAACCCTTCAATTTGCTGATTGTTCTATTAAGAAGCCAAGAGGTATAGTAGAGGATGTTTTGATCAAGGTTGGTGACTTCATTTGCCCAGTGGATTTTGTCGTACTAGATACCGCACCTGTTGTAAATCCTAACCGACAAATCCCTGTAATTCTAGGCAGACCCTTTTTAGCCACTTCGGAAGCATTGATAAACTGTCGTAATGGGCTCATGCAATTATCTTTTGAGAACTTAAAAGCTGAATTTAATATCTTTCATATTGATAGTGAGCCAGAAATAATATGCAATCAAAGTGACGTAGTGATGAAATCACGAATCTATAATATTTCTGAATCATCACAAAATCAAAAAGGAAGTAAGAAAAAAAGGGAGGAATTCATCTACACACCCACCGTCACTCGAGCAAATAAGAGAACCAATTTATGTGAGGGGTGTGGAACCTGTGACTCAGGAATCTCATTGCAACATGGGGAACAATTCAACTGGATACATGCACCAATATGGTGTCATTCAATCCAGTTCTGACTATGGTTGACTTTGAGCAAATTCCATCCTTCCACCGCAATTCACCAAGGTAATAAGTGCATTTGCTTTATATTTGCATACATTGAGGACAATGCATGATTTAGGTGTGGGGGTGTTTATGTATATATTTATCTATAGATCTGTCTTTTATTTTATTTTATTTTAAAAAAAAATCAATGTTTCATGACATAGCTTAAGATTGAACTGTCAAAACCCGTGTACAAAGTGCATTGAGTTTTTATTCCTTATTATATAGTTCTGCTTGTAGAAATTATGACATAAATCTAAGTCCAAAGAAATAACTCATTGGCCTTTAAGACATGTATGCACTTAAATTGGATGAATCAAATCTTTGAAGTGGTTGATAAAAAGCAGAGGTTGAGGAAAATATACCGGAAAGTGTGGACTTCTAATAGCAATTAAGCCTTGAGGAAAATAAAAGTAAAAATAAAGGAATAAAGGGAGGAAAGCACATTTTGCAAAATGATTACAAAAGCCCAAGCCTTTGAGTCACTGGTCCGTATGGGTATCTTAAAACCCGGTAACTTGAGTCTGCCAGCTCGGGATTATCGACCAAACTCGCTACACGAATGCAAAAAGGGTAAAAGTGTCAAAAAGCAAATGTGTTGAATCACAGAAGAAAAGAAAAAAAAATATACTCAAGGCCCAAAGCTAAAAGAATGATCCATGCCATGGTTGATCTGAATGATACTTCACCACCAGAGGAGGCGTGCAAAATAATTTAAGTAATAACATGCGTAGAAGGGTTAATGGTGTGAATGTTGGAGGAACAAAGACCAAGTCATATTTTTAATGAGTTAGATTCATATAATGAGCATACAAGAATTCGAAGTGAGATGTATAAGGTTGAGGTAGGGATATTGAGAGCTATTAATGGAATGTTGATTTAAGACTTTGTGGGTGTGTCAACTGAAAACCCTCACGAGACAAAACTCGTCCTCTAAGGAAACTTGGAGGTTTAAAGGCTTGTTGCACATGCTAAGTGCAACCGTGATTCCTACGAAAGTGAGTTAGGATTTCCCTGTTTTTATTTTTCGTATCTTCTATTTTGCTAGGGACTAGCAAAATCTAGGTGTAGGGGTATTTGATGCATTGCATACATTGCATCATATGTCTTTCATTTAGATTACTTTTACATCAATAAATGCTACTAAGGTATGTGTTTAGTCTTATTTACAGAATACAGGAACCTGAATGCAATTTACCCACATCCCGAGCATAAACGCGTGCAAAAGATTCATTTCTATCATGAAGACCAAGTTCAAGTTTATCGGGTTACAAATGGAAATGTATCCAAGCATAAAAGCATTCAAGACCTAATTACAAAAAGAACAAGGACTTAAGCACAAAAGTAGCCGGGGACTTAACTGCAAAAAGTCAAGGACCTAATCGCAATTAAAGCACCAAAATATTATCTTGGAGAAAATCTAAAGAAAAGTCAATGTAAATCTCCAAACATATAAATGAACTAATCCGGAGCTCAAAAGAATGAAAAGAAATCATCCAGACGCGCAAAGGAGGATCAAATCATACCATAAACTACCAGCAAAAATCCAGATTAAATCTGAGAAGATTATGCGGCGAAATCGCCGCATATCACATACATTGTGCGGCGGAAACGCCGCCCCCTAGTCGATCCGTGTGCTCCAATTTTGTTCAGTCGTGTCTGGACACGTGTACTTTCCAATATTATACCTAGATCCCTTGTAGCAACTATAAATAGACCCAAGAACGATGTTAGAAGGGTCCTTAGTCTTTGGTGGTAGTTTTTATTTTTAATCTTAGTTTTGTATTCTTCCTTTTCATTAATAAAATTCTGTCTTTTAGTTCTTACTTTTAGTTTTCTTTTGTAATGTCTCAAGGACCCCTTCTTCCTCCCTGTATGAGTTTCTAACTCCTTCCAAAGGGTGGAGGTGACGGATTTAGGGTGAAGAGAAGATGAATGAATGTTATTATTTTAATTTCGTGTTAGTATATTTTGATTACTTGAGTTTATGTTAAATCATTTATCATGTAATGCTTTATAACTAATATGATTTATTATAAGTTTCTGAATTCTCTAATCAAAACCTTAAATCTAAACCTCCACCCAACGGAATTCACTTCTTTGTTCTTGTTTTAGTTTTAATTGTTCTTGTTTCTTGCTTTAGATAACTAAAAATCAAAAATCTCAAAACCAATTTATTTCTACTCTCCTTCTTTCCCCCAATCGAAATCACACTAATAACAAATCTCTCCCTCCTTGTGTTCGACCCGTACTTGCCACGTCTTCATTGACGTCGTGCACTTGCGGTATAAATTTAATTCTCATCAACAATCACACCTCCACTTCCATCAATCTCTTCTCCGACCACAACCATTGAAAAAGAGGTAGGTTGAGAGAGAGAACGAAGAAGAACAAGGGATGAGTTTAGCAACCAACTCACCTCCACAAGCAAAAGACGTCGACCACTTCAACCTCGCCGGAGATCACCTCCAGTCGCCGGCACAACAGTGAGGAAGAGAGAGAGTGTGAGAAAGATAGAGATGTGAGAGAGAGAAAAAGAAATCATCTTATATACTCCCCATCACTTCAATCCTCACCATCCAATCTCAAATCCATCTCAACCATCCAATCTAATCTCCTCGTAAGCATCACCAAATCAACAAAACTCAATTAGGATTATGATCTCACATATATAGTGAGAATCAATAATCTGAACTATAATAAAAAGTTAAAAACATGAACCGATAAAAAATGAACCATAATAAACTGAAAATATTCTTGACAATAATAAGAATATCATTAAGACCTGATAACACTGTGAACTCAATAGCTCTAGAACATCACATTGTTCGGGAAATAAAAAAGAGACATGACACTACATTGCAGTTGAAACACAAAAGCAATGACACCCACTTGATCTACAAACACGACCATAGATGACACACATCCACTTGTTCTTTTTACAGGGGGATTGTTAGATGAGCCCTTATGAATCAGCAGGTCCTTCTCACTGGTTTTTGTTGCACTCCGTCGAATTGTTCCTCCTCCCATTGCTACTATGCCTCTGGAACAGCTACTTCGACCTGTTACCGAGAGTTCTGCACAAGTTACAAACTTGCTAATGCAGCGGAGTTAATTGAGACACTTCCATTTCAAGTTTTTGACTGTGGTTATCACAGGTTCCTCCAACTCATTATCTTGATCTTCTACATCCAAATCGTCCATCTCAACATCATCAGTTGCAGGTTCTGTTTCAGCATATGAAATATTCTCACTACTTGATATAAAATCATCTTTGCTTGGGGATTTAAAATACGTCCTGTTATCTGTTTTCCCAAGAATATTTTCCCAAGAATGCAAACCATGTTTTCCCAAGAATGTAAGTAGCTAAAAGTACAACATTCATCCGGGTCACAATCCTCAATATAGGTCAACTCCTCTTCCAGGAATTGACCATTATCAAATCAACCAGACTGATGACAAATAAGCACAAATATGGAACCATCAGTATCTAAAAATAAAGATGACAATAAAACAGAAAGAAAGCAATATGACATGGAAGAACTCAAGGTGAGAATTGAAGATCATACCATAGGTCTTCCGAGGAAAAAACAAAGCAAAATTGAAGATCTTAGTGTTAGGAAGATCTTGGGGTCAATAACATTAGAGTGAAAATGAAACTGAGCCAAGCTTCGAATAGGAAAGCCTCCTGTGAGAACCTAATCCTTTTGATTAAGGTTAATTAGGTTTAAGAACTTTAATCCTTTTTAAGTGAGAGTATAAAAACATACTCAACTATTTCATCCTATTTTCTTTCTCTCGTTTTCTTCTCTCTCTCCCTCAACACTTTCTCTCTCTCACTTGTAGTTCGGTGGCAAGGAAATGAGGAGAAGTGGGTGCGCCGGCAAGTCGAGTTCGCCGGAGTTCAAGGAAGGTGTGGAGATCCGCGTTCGTGTGAGGAGTTTGCCGGAGATACGCTCTTCTTCATGGAGGGATCGTCGTTGTTCTTCTGAAGCTTCTTCAAGCTTCCAAGGTATGTCAAGCATTACTTTTACGCTCACCTAAGTTGTGTGAGTGTTTGAGTGTTCAACGGTAGGCTGAATGACTCGTCGGAATAGTGTAGCAGAATTTCTGCTATGTTCGGTCGACCGACGCATGTTTTAGGTCGACCGGTCGTAGTGTAATTTGGGTGTTCTTTCTCGCACCAGTCGAACGATACCCTGGGGTGGTCGACCGGTTGTACGTTTGAGCGAGAAAATGAAGACCCTGGGTGCTTTCGGTCGACCGGTCCCCCTTTGCCATTTGACCGAACACACTGTGGTATGTCGGTTGGGGGCGTTGACCTTCTAAACGGTCGACTGCCTCATTGATCAGTCTGACCGGACGTACTATTTTAAGTCGGTTGAGGGTGTAGACTTCTAAACGGTCGACCGCCCTGAGATCCCGTTCGACCGATGACTTAAGTTTGGTTCGACCGATTCATATTTCGGTCGACCGGCAATGACTTAGAGGAATGTTGAAGTCCATGATGTTTTTCGGTCGACCGGAAGCCCATTGTCGTTCGACCATTGGGGATGTGTTATTTAATATTATTTTGTGGCGTAGACCTTCTAAACGGTCAACCTTCCAGTGACTTTTGTTTGACTGTTTGATGTTTGTTTGGTTCGACCGTTGGATCGTGGTTCGAACCAATTACCGGTTTTAACGACCAATCGGTCGACCGTATGACCTTTTTCGGTTGACCGTTGGAGCCCAGTATTTGCATTGGTTGTTTTGAGCGCGTTGGTACGTAGATTGCATTTACTGCTTATGTTCCCATGATATGACATGTGCATTGAGACCTAGGTAATAGACCTGTGGGACCATATTCCCCTCTGCATGATCTATATGATATGGCTCTACGGAGCACGTTGACTGTTGGCCTGTGTGGCGACAGAGATGACTGTCGTCCTGTGTGGTGACAGAGATGACCTTAGCCTTTGTGGCGAAGGAGATGACCTTAGCCTGTGTGGCGACGGAGATGACTGTTAGCCCTTGTGCAATAGAGTTCGGTGCCTTAGCCTGTGTGGCGACGGAGATGACCGACCGATGTTGTTCCGGCGGATTGATCGTCTAGTTGTGGCACGGCTGACGAGTATGACCGACCAGAGTGACGGTTCTGGCGGATTGTGGTCTTCGACCACTGATCAGATCTTATGATGACTCAGAAGTGCGTGCGACCCTCACCGAACCCATACGACTAGTGTAGCTGCGAGTGGGGGTGTGTCGTGTACTTTTTGTATGACCGTGTGGGCCTGCGGTGAGTATCTACGGATGTCCAAAACTAGACGTATGACTAATGAACCCTGGTTGGGGAAATGACTATAATGACTTATGACCTAATGATCCGGTTGGGGAATGTTTTGTTATGATTTATGTTTTGCATAATACTAGTATGATAGGTCATGTTTCACATTTCATGTATGTGAGTTTGGCATACGGGGTTTCCTTAGGGAAACTCACAACATTGTTGTTTTATTTTCAGGTTCCCCTTCGGGAGTTGTTTGGGTGGTGACTGAGGACGAGTGCATTTTGGAGTCTGATCCTCGTGTCTATTTGAGGTTATTATGACTACTTGTATATCTGTATATTGTATTTTGATGTAGTCATTCTTTTGACAACTCATGTATACGGTGCAGCACCATATATTATATATATATATATATATCTTCGAGTAGTTTCCCTTATGTTGATGTTGATATCATTTGATTATCCTTTTATTAAAAGTTTAAATTTTCCGCTGTTTTGGGGATGTTACACCCCCGGCCGTCAACATTTGCGTATTTGTTCGAGAGCATGATATGTATTATTAACAAAGCAAAAGTTACTTTAGGTGACCTGTTGAGCTGAACTTGTCGCATTAGCCTTCGCATCTAAAATAAGAAGCTATTGGTGTTATTTGAATGTCACTACAGAAATTAACCCTTTTTAATGAGTTACGATCTTACTTTGAATGTGGATAATAGGGGCAATAATTAAGTAAAAAATTTAAATAGGAAAAAGGGACTTAAAAAATTAATTTGCCCTGATCAGGACAGTTGACGAAAAGGACATTATACTGGCTTCCAAGATTTCCAGGTGCAAAATCTACAATACAAATGAAGATGACAATCACATTTTATGAACTGTCAAAAAGATGTCTTTGTGTACTCTGCTATGAAAAGAGACATCTCAAGCAGCACATTATTTCTAGTAGAAATCTTAAGATACAGTAGTTCTTTTTGTAATGACATGCTGTACAGAAATATTGTATGATATAAAATACCATCAGGAACTAGATTGGTTAAGGTCTTCTAACAGGAACTAGGGGAGAGCAAAACCCGGTCCGGTCCGGAAAATGTTGGTTGGGTCCGGTTCGGTCCGGGTTTCGGTCCGGGAAGTTTAGGTTCGGTCCGGTCCGGACCGGTCTTTTTTGTTTTTTCTTTATAAAAATTCGGTTTTTGACCGGACCGGACTGGACCGGACCGATTTGGTCTGGTCTGGTCCGGTCCGGTCTTCAGTCCACGAACATCCAGTCCGGTCCGGTCTTCGGTCCGGTCCGGTCCGGTCCCGTCCTCACCCCTAACAGGAACTGACAGGACCCAATTCTGAGTAAGTTCGGTTGACCGGATTGGGTTGAACGGTCGACCGTTTGGCAATTTAGATTAAGGTTCGGTCGACCAGTAAAAGGACGGTCGACCGCCAAAGACTATAATCTTGGTACACTTGAGTGATCGGTCGAACACCGAGATAGGTTTGGTCGACCGATTCACACCAGACACTTTTGGGTTGACAAATAAGATCATATTCGGTCGACCGAAATAAGGAATACGGTCGACCGAAAACCGACAGGTACTTTTGGTTTGTCGAGTCTTCTAAGTTCGGTCGATCGAACAAGGTCCTCGGTCGACCGATACACTAAATGTATTTGGGGTATATGGAGATAATACGAATACAACCGTTGAGTATAATACGATAAAACAAACGGTCGGAAATATGTTGTTACACGGTCGACCGAAAAGGTCTAGACGGTTGATTGACATCATTTCATGCTTATATTTGTACCTTATATCTATTATCTTACACCTAAGCAATGCTACGTGACGAGTTTTATGTTTAGTTTTTAGGAATAAAGAGGTTTGAAGAGAAGAGCCATGAAAGGACCCAAAAGCAGGAAAAAGGACTTAATTGTGAGACCTAGGGACTGAGATGCAAGGGAGAAGGACCTGAACGTAAGACCAAAGGACCTAAGAGCAAAACAGAAAAATCCACACCATCATGGGGAGTATTTTGGCAATTCGATTTGGGTCGGAGCTCCAACAAGCAAAGTAGATGCATCCAAGACCAACATATCCATCAAGAAAAGCCCACAACCAAAACCAACTCGATCGGGATCATATAGACCGCCAATTGGCGGTCTTGGACCGCTAATTGGCGGTCCATATTGCTCTGGATCCGCTAAGATTTGTGGAGCACGTGTATTAGTGTATTCTTAGTCCATTTTTGGTATTGGTTTAGTCCCACATCGGGGGATTGTCCCGGATTAACTTTTTTCATGCCTATAAATAGAACTCTTCACCTTCCATTGTAATTACCCATTGCTTGGTGGCATTCTCTCTACTAAAGAGTGAGCCTTGAAGCAAAAACTCAAGGTGGAGAAGAATGCTACCTTCAATGTGAGTTATTTGTTAATAAAATAATTGTTCTAGTTTCTTTTAATCTTGTCTTTTAATTTGTGCATGTTTGTTTAGTCTTTCCTTTCCTTTTATGTTTCTTTAATATTTCTTGCCTTCTTAGTTAACTTTCATTTCAGTATTATGCTTTCTTTTGTTAATATAGTTAGTGTAATGAGTAGTGAGTAGTTTCATTCCCATTTGGGGGGTGGAGAAATATGTGATATAATCATGTAGTGTATTAAGTGTGTGTTATCTTTATCCCTTGAGCTTTATATGATTTCCATAACCATCTAATGGGTTTTCACTCTTATCTTTGATATGCTAATGCTCTTGAATGAAGCTTAGCTTATACTTTGATTAGTGGACCTATTTTATGGGGAATGATAAGGTTAGGATATGGATGAAGTTAATATTGGAAACACAATTTGTAGTGTATGTGCTCTTATTGCCTTTACCTTAGCTAATGTCTTGTATGTTTTAATGATGTAGTCTTATCTTAATTCATGTGGAGGCAGAGTAGGGTCTAGTCTTTATACTTGAGTTCATTTAGCTTCATTCCAATTATTGTCTTGTATGTTTTAATGATGTAGTCTTATCTTAATTCATGTGGAGGCAAAGTTGGATGTAGTTTTATGATTTCATGCACTACATCTTGTAAGGAGCTTAATTGAACACACACACATCTTCATATTCACATTATTTCTCTACCCCCTATGGGGCTTAGTTTTATTGCTTATCTTCATTTCCTTTTTGCATCTTAGTGTAGTTTAGTGTAACCAACCTTTCTCTCCATTTTTTACCACTCGCCTTCATACAAACCAAGCGTCGACACACCTCCCAGTGGATGACCCGTATTTGCCACCGCTTCAACGCGGCCATGCACTTGCGGTTAATATAAAACGATTAATCAACGGTCGACCGAACTTGGGTAGAAAAACACATCGTGTTGATTAAGCCCTAATTAACTACTTGGTTGATTGATCAAAGAATTGCAGCGGAAATTAAAAACAAATCAAACACAAGTAGGAAAGCAATGCAAACCACACAAGAAGACACCAGATTTACAGAGATTCGGCCGCGCCTACGTCCTCTCTTGCAAGCCCCTCTCGAATCCCCGTTCGAGCTCCTCTTGCGTCTTCACTATGTCTCCCCGTTCCGGGCCGGGAGCAACGCCTTTTACAAGTCTTCAAGCTCGTGAACAACCCTCGCCGAGCTTGGCACCACCTCTCACAAACCGAGAGAATCACTTCGGGCTTTCACCGAAATCCTTGCTTCTTTGACAGCAAATGTAACTTGAGTGGAACACACTCTCTAAACTTTGAGCACACTTGAATGAGATTGGAAATATGATTAAGTGTAGAGATTTGAGGTTTGGAGTGTATGGAATTCTCTCTAAAGTTTGGGACAAGTTTGTAGTGGGAGAGTTGTGTTAAAATGTGTTTTACAACTCCTTATATAGGCATTAGAGAGAATAGATCCGTTGGGACAAGATTTGATTGGGTTTTGTGCAAGATACACAAAGCAGAAAATCGGGCTGCAAATCTGTCCAGAAACGGTCGACCGAAAAGGTGCAACGGTCGACCGAACGCTTGGGTTCGATAGGGATACGGTCGACCGAAATATGAATCGGTCGACTGAACACTTAAGTCAATTAAGAAAACGGTCGACCGAACAAGATTACCGGTCGACCGAACAAGCGTTTCGGTAGAGGGAAAAATGGATCGGTCGAACGAAATTGTGTTGACCGACAGCAGGGGATTTTGACAAGGTTAAACGGTCGACCGAAATAGGTTTTGCCGGTCGACTGATTTTGGACAGGTGATTCGGGTTTGTCTGGACAAGCACATTCGGTCGACCGATCTTGGTCCTCGGTCGACCGATACATAAAAAGTATATGGGGTATATTTTGATTAATACGAATACGACCGTTGGGTATATACGACAAAATAACGGTCGGGAAAATATGATCAGACGGTCGACCGAAAGATATGGTGCGGTCGACCGAAACTAGACAGGGAAACACAAACAGGATTAATTGATCATCCGGTCGACCGAACGGAACGTTGCGTCGACCGAATGTGGGCAGACTTTTGCAATTCAGGTTTTGGTGTTTTCCGGTCTAAGTTTGGGTGATCTATTGAAGTCCAAATAATGTGAAATTTTGTGTGTGACTTCTATAGGGAACCTAGTGTGTGATTAAGTTGATTTTAGATCAAGTATGCTCAATTACACTTTGTTCCTAAGACTCAAAAGAAATTAAGATTACATGTCTTCGATTTAGCTTTAATTACATGTCTTGACTTCATTTCCTTGTTTCTTGAGTCTTGATCACCTGTAGAGGTTAGCACAATACAATATATATGCAATGCATAGTGTGTGCTACTCTAATTAAGATTCGGTTGATTAAATCATCAAAACATAAGATTAAGGCCAAAAAGCCAACAACTCGGTCGACCGAACAGTCTGTTTCGGTCGACCGAATATGGGCAGACTGTTCAAATTTTGGTTTAGTGTTTTCCGGTCTAAGTTTGGGTGATATATTGAAGTCCAAATTATGTGAAATTTTATGTGTGACTTCTATAAGGAACCTACTGTGTGTTTGAGTAGTTTTTAGCTCAAGTATGCTCAATTACACAAAGTTCCTAACACTCAAAGAAATACAAATTACATGTCTTCAAATGAGCTTGATTACATGTCTTGACTTGATTTCATTTCTTCCTTGAGTCTTGATCACCTGTAGAGGTTAGCACAAAGCAATATATATCCAATGCAACATGTGTGCTACTCTACATGATCACAATTAAGATTTGGTTGATTAAATCATCAAAACATAGATTAAGGCCAAAAAGCCAACATTTATCACTTGGTGTTATGATGCATTGCATACATTGCATCATATGTCTTTCATTTAGATTACCTTTATATCAATAAATGCTACTAAGGTATGTGTTTAGTTTTATTTACAGAATACAGGGACCTGAATGCAAATTACCCACATCCCGAGCATAAACGCGTGCAAAAGACTCATTTCTATCATAAAGACCAAGCTCAAGATTATCGGGTTACGAATGGAAATGTATCCAAGCATAAAAGCATTCAAGATCTAATTACAAAAAGAACAAGGACTTAAGCACAAAAGTAGTCGGGGACTTAATTGCAAAAAGACAAGGACCTAAGTGCAAATCACGAGTAGCTTTTATTATCTTGGAGAAAATCTAAAGAAAAATCAATGTGGATCTCCAAATATTTGAAGGAATTAGTCCGGAGCTCAAAAGAATGGAAAGAATCAATCCAGACGCGCAAAGGAGGATCAAATCATACCATAAACATTCAGCTAAAATCCAGATTTAATCCGAGCAATATATGCGGCGTTTCCGCCGCACATTACACTTACCATGCGGCGTTTCCGCCGCACCAGAGGCGATCCGTGTGCTCAATGTTTGTCCAGTCGTGTCTGGACACATGTACTCTCCAATTCTATACTTAGGTCTCTTGTAGCAACTATAAATAGCCCCGAGAACGATGTAATAAAGGTCCTTGGCCTTAGACCTAGTTTTTAGTTGTTGTTTTTATTTGTATTCTTTTCTTTGTATTAATAAAATTCTGTCTTTTATTTCTTGTTTTTACCTTTCTTTTGTAATGTCTCTAGGACCCATTCTTCCTCCCTCTATGAGTTTCTAACTCTTTCCAAAGGGTGGAGGTGACGGATTTAGGGTGAAGAGAAGATGAATGAATGTTATTATTTTAAGTTCGTGATTAGTATATTTTGATTACTTGAGTTTATGTTAAATCATTTATCATGTAATGCTTCATAACTAACATGATTTATTATAAGTTTCTGAATTCTCTAATCTAAACCCTAAATCTAAACCTCCACCCAACGGAATTCACTTCTTTGTTCTTGTTTTAGTTTTATTTGTTCTTGTTTCTTGGTTTAGATAATAAAAACCAAAAATCTCAAAAACCCAATTTATTCGTCTCTCCCTCCTTCCCCTTAATCGAAAACAACACAAATAACAAGATCTCTCCCTCCTTGTGTTCGACCCGTATTTTCCACGTCTTCATTGACGTCGTGCACTTGCGGTATAAATTTAATTCCCATCATGTTACAACTTCTTGTAACTTTCACATTCAAACGCAATGTAATTCTCTTATTAATGTATATTATATGTCTCATTCATTAGCTTATTATTGCATTGTAATATTTATTTCTCTTGTCTATATATAGAGGATCATTGTATTGTTTATGGGAGAGCAATGAAAAGTCTTCATCATTCTCCCCCAAATCTCCATGCCTTTTCTTTTCATAACACATTATCAGCAGGATTAATCTCTCGAACATCTAAAAGAAACAAAACATCGATTTTGATGGATGCCTCGATATATGAAGTATTTCATTGTGAGGTTAGTTTCTTGTCCTAAAGCAACGTATATGATGCTCTTTCTTCTTTCTACGTGCATGTGTACATGATCCTTTGGTATATGTCATAGTGGTCAACAGAATAACAGATGACCAAAAGTTATCTTTTTTTTGGACCACTTTAATTTGATTAAGGATCCATTTTTCTTTTGATGATTTCACAGATCAGACCGAACATACATTTTCTCGTCTTGTTTATGCTTGTGTGATTCCAAGAATCTCTGATATTTTTACAACATGTGTTGTTCCTTGTTTGATTAAGGTAGTCTACAACATAAGGTTGTATTCATCTTGAGGTAGTCTTTTACAATTTATAATATCATTAATCTATTTACTTGTTGAATATACTCATACTATATTCTTAAATGTGATGATAAATGTCTACAAATTGTTGTTGCAAAATCATGTTATGAAATATCATGTTATGCATCTTTATATATATTCTTAGATGATGGACTACTAACTTTTATTTTAGTATGACAATAGATTTTAAATAATGCACATGACAATTATAGATGCATATGAGTAGTTTTTTTTTGATAAATATGCATTAATATATGTTTATAAGCATTCGAGTGTGGCTGAGTTGAATATCGAGTTGTTGATGAAAAATCACGGAACTCGTGCAATTGATTTGCTCTATTTTCTGAAGTGAATGTATGAGCACGTGAAAAGTCTTACAAAATCATTTTGCCACAATGATTGTGGACGTGAATATGGATGAGATAAATGACAAAATAATTGATGTCCTTATGGTATATAAATTTGACAATCAAAATGAGTTGTCAAAGTAACTCTCCACAAAACAAATATATTCTAGTTATGTGTGTTTTCTTTGATATTTTTATTATAAGTAATATATAGTCTACTTAGAAGATAGACATGACCATATGCTAGAATACAATTATAAGAAATGGGCATTATATATCATGATACAAATATTTTGTTTAATATTCTTGAAGTTCATTCTATTAGCATATTTTCAAAATTATTATCTTTTAGCTTTTAATTTAGTTCTTATTTCAGTTGAAACTATTTTATATTGGTTAGCACTCTCATTAGTCCAATATATTTTCATACTTGTGATTTTTATTCACTTACGATGAAATTCTTCTAGATATTAATAATACACATGCATATGTTGCTAGCTTATCGATATTCAACATGTTTATGTTTGTCATGACTATTTATGCATATCATTATAATATATCTTTTAATGTTAAATAACAAAGATAGTATTTGCATTTATCGTCTTAAAAAGGCAAAATATACATGCATATGGTAATATGTTGATAACTTGTGCTATGCATTACTTGTGATTGAAAGTCATAAGCATAAGTTATTGCAAAATCACAATATGTGTATTCGTATTTTAGATCATGTGCTCGAAGCACACGTTACAAAACATCATGAAAGAAAAGAGCATATACGGTGGAAAAATAAATTGTGAAATATGAAGTAATAAGTGTTGGCTTTTTTTGCCTTAATCTATGTTTTGATGATTTAATTAACCTAATCTTAATTATGATCATGTAGAGTAGCACACATATTGCATTGCATATATATTGCTTTGTGCTAACCTCTACAGGTGATCAAGACTCAAGGAAGAAAGGAAAACAAGTCAAGACATGTAATCAAGCTCATCTGAAGACATGTATTTTGTATTTCTTTGAGTCTTTAGGAACTTGTGTATTTTGAGCATACTTGAGCTAAAATCAACTTAAACACACACTAGATTCCTCATAGAAGTCGCACACGAAATTTCACATAATTTGGACTTCAATAGATCACCCCAACTTAGATCGGAAAACACTAAACCTGAACAATAACTGTCTGCCCACATTCGGTCGACCGCAACAGGCCGTTCGGTCGGCCGGATGATCAAGTATTCTGTTTTTTGTTTCCCTGTCTAATTTCGGTCGACCGCACCTTCTCTTTCGGTCGACCGTTTGAACTTAACTTTCCGACCGTTATTCTTGTCGTATATACCCAACGGTCATATTCGTATTAAACCAAAAATACCCCAAATACATTTCATGTATCGGTCGACCGAGGACCAAGATCGGTCGACCGTTTGTTCATCTCTTGACAAACCCAAATCTCCTGGACAAAATCGATCGACCTCTAGACATGTTTCGGTCGACCGAATATCTCATAGTTTGTCAACCCCAAAGTGCATGGACGAAATCGGTCGACCGAACCCTTTTCTTGTGTTCGACCGATGCCTTAAGTGTACCTAAGTCGTAGCGTTGGGCGGTCGACCGTTACCTAACGGGTCAACCGAACTTAGTTCAAAAATGCCAAACGGTCGACCGTTCATCCCGATCCGGTCGACCGAATTCATCCAGAATTGGGTCCTGCAGTTTCTGTTTTGTGTAATCACACATAAACTCATACCCAATCAATCCCAACGGATCTATTCTCTCCAATGCTTATATAAGGAGTTGTAAAACACATTTTAACACAACTCTCCCACTACAAACTTGTCCCAAACATTAGAGAGAATCCCAAACACTCAAACCCTCAAATTTCCACACTAAGAATCAATTTCAATCTCATTCAAGTGTGCTCAAGTTTAGAGAGTGTGTTCCACTCAAGATTTCGTTTGTTCAAGAAGCAAGGACTTCGGTGAAAGCCCGAAGTGTTCCTCTCGGATTGTGAGAGAAGAAAGTCAAGCTCGCGAGGTTGTTCGCGGAGTTTGTTTTGTAAAAGGCGTTCTCTCCCGGCCCGGAACGGGGAGTAGTAAGTGAAGACGTAGGCGGAGCTCGCGGAGTCGAGCGGAGCTTACAAGAGAGGACTAGGACCCGGGTGGGGTGCCAAACCTCTATAAAATCCCCGTGTGATTGTGGTTTGCTTATTTCTTCCCTACTTGCTTGTATTTGTTTTAAATTCCGCTGCATCATCTTTTGACTTGCAAGTAGAGTTTGTTTAGGATTATATTTGTTAATTAGCCTTAATTGTGGACCCATAACCCACACGATCCAACATTTGGTATCAGAGCCTTGTGCGCTAAATCGTAAACTTAATCGTATCTTTAGCATGGCTAGTACATCTAATCACGTAGAGGGATTATGCACAACTCGACCTCTGTTGCTAAATGGGTCTAACTATGATTATTGGAAGAATAGGATGAATATTTTCCTAATTTCTAATGACCTCAAGTATTGGATGTTTCTCCAAAATCCATACACACCCCCAAATGAAGATGAATTAGATTCACTTACAAGACCCAAAATGAAAGAAATCGAAATGAATTTGAAAATCATGAACATCTTGTATTGTGGCCTTAATGAGGGTGAATATAATAGGATTAGAGGTTGTGTTAGTGCATATGAGATTTGGCATAGACTACAAATGCATCATGAGGGGGATAGCAAAACTAAGGAAACCCGCATTAGTCTCCTCATGCATAAATATGAAATTTTTCTATGCAAATCAGTGAAAACATAAGCGAAATGAACACTCGCTTCACCGATATCACTAACTCTCTTTTGGTTCTTGGAAGAAAAATCAATGAAGGAGAGATGACAAGGAAGTTCCTCCGGTCACTTAGCATCGATTGGGAAGACAAAGTCGTCGCAATTGAAGAGACGCATGATCTTTCTAAATTAAAGATGGAGGAACTCGTTGGAAATCTCATGGCGTATGAACTCCAAATCAACCATCGAAAGGAGAAGGAAGCCTCCAAGAACAAACACACCTTGGGATTACATGCAAACATTGACCAACCAAGGAAGAGTGTAGAAGATGAGGACATTGAAGTCCTAGCAAAAGACTTCTTCAAATACCTCAAGAAGGATAAAGAAGAAAAGAATGAAAGAAGAGGTAGAATGAGTGAAAAGAGAGAAAAGAAGGAGAAGGAAGAGAGTGGAAATGAGAGAAAAGAGAAGGAGAAGAAAAATGAGAGGAGGGAGAGAAGGAGAGAAAAGGAGAAGAGTAAGAGAAAAGAGAAGAGGTTGGAAGCTCACAAGGCTACATGGGACGATTCATCGTCTTCATCGTCATCCAAATCAACCACACCTTCATCAACAAAAGAAAATGCACACATGTGCTACATGGCCATTCAAGATGAAGGAAGTGAGGTAGAATCTAACTCTTGCTCTAGTAATTCATGCTCAACTAAGTCATATTATAGTGATAGCTCACATTCTAGTGTTAATGAAGAAACTTATACACATGATGAGCTTCAAAATGCATTTCATGACTTAGTTAAACAATATGAGATCATTTGTGATAAAAACAAAAGTGCTAGAAAGTTAATCAAAGATCTCCAAAGCCAAATTGAAACATGCATGAATGAGAAGAATGAGGTGATTGCTAAATTTGAAAAGAATGCATCAAATATTGATAAATTAAGAGCAACACCCATAGATTGTGATCAACTAAATCTTCAAGCTTGTAATTTGCAATTAAGAAAAGATTTAGAAAGATTCACAAATGGAACTCATATGCTCAACATGTTTTAGGTAGTCAAAGGCAATCCTTGCAAAAACATGGTTTAGGTTACAATTCAAAATTGAAAAACCATGTATCTCACACTACACTAAATGGCAAGCATATGTTCATTAACCATAGTTCCTCAAGTGTGTGGGCTCCTAAAACCAAAATTGTTTGGGTTCCCAAAACTAACATTCAAGGACCCAAAGTTGTTTGGGTACCTAAATCTACACTTGTAGGTGCTTAAGGAGGAGATTGGTGGTGACCGGGTGAGCCAAAGCGTCAAATTCGAATCTGGTTGCATCACCAAGTCTAGATTGGAGCTAATCAAATTCAAGTTTGGTATAAAATTTCTATCTTTCAATTTTCTGAAAAATTAACTCCAATCTAGTTAATATGCTTAATTGTCATATCCTTAGATGTTTAATTCATTGCAAATCATTAATCCTATTCATTGCAAATCATTTATCACATCCATTGATTATAAATGTCAAATTTTTAATGGATGTTAGAATAAGGCCTAAGTTGAAACTTAAATGAAATTAACTTGAATCATATTCATAGTTTTCATCTAGCCTTATTGATAGGGGGAGCTTAAATGTTATATCTTTTATTAGTGTAATGAAGTGCAAAATTTAGGGGGAGCAACTTCATTACAAGACATCCAAATTCTATGCTTAAAGTCATAATTATTTTTGTTTTTGATGGATGTCAAAGGGGGAGAGATAATTAAGGGGGTAACTTGGAATTTGGCATAAAATTGAACAAAAACTATGCACATCCATAGGGGGAGCATTAATATGCATAGTTTACAAATACAAATTCCATGTATTTAGATATAGTTAAGATATAGGTTGTCATCATCTAAAAAGGGGAGATTGTTGGCTTTTTTGGCCTTAATCTATGTTTTGATGATTTAATTAACCTAATCTTAATTATGATCATGTAGAGTAGCACACATATTGCATTGCATATATATTGCTTTGTGCTAACCTCTACAGGTGATCAAGACTCAAGGAAGAAAGGAAAACAAGTCAAGACATGTAATCAAGCTCATCTGAAGACATGTATTTTGTATTTCTTTGAGTCTTTAGGAACTTGTGTATTTTGAGCATACTTGAGCTAAAATCAACTTAAACACACACTAGGTTCCTCATAGAAGTCACACACGAAATTTCACATTATTTGGACTTCAATAGATCACCCAAACTTAGATCGGAAAACACTAAACCTGAACCCTAACTGTCTGCCTACATTCGGTCGACCGTAACAGGCCGTTCGGTCGACCGGATGATCAAGTATTTTGTTTTGTGTTTCCCTGTCTAGTTTTGGTCGACCGTACCTTCTCTTTCGGTCGACCGTTTGAACTTAACTTTCCGACCGTTATTCTTGTCGTATATACCCAACGGTCGTATTCGTATTAAACCAAAAATACCCCCAAATACATTTCATGTATCGGTCGACCGAGGACCAAGATCGGTTGACCGTTTGTTCATCTCTTGACAAACCCAAATCTCCTGGACAAAATCGGTCGACCTCTAGACCTGTTTTGGTCGACCGAATATCTAATTGTTTGTCAACCCCAAAGAGCCTGGACAAAATCGGTCGACCGAACCCTTTTCTTGTGTTCGACCGATGCCTTAAGTGTACCTAAGTCGTAGCGTTGGGCGGTCGACCGTTACCTAACGGGTCGACCGAACTTAGTTCAAAAATGCCAAACGGTCGACCGTTCATCCCGATCCGGTCGACCGAATTCATCGAGAATTGGGTCCTGCAATTTCTGTTTTGTGTAATCACACATAAACTCATACCCAATCAATCCCAACGGATCTATTCTCTCCAATGCTTATATAAGGAGTTGTAAAACACATTTTAACACAACTCTCCCACTACAAACTTGTCCCAAACATTAGAGAGAATCCCAAACACTCAAACCCTCAAATTTCTACACTAAGAATCAATTTCAATCTCATTCAAGTGTGCTCAAGTTTAGAGAGTGTGTTCCACTCAAGATTTCGTTTGTTCAAGAAGCAAGGACTTCGGTGAAAGCCCGAAGTGTTCCTCTCGGATTGTGAGAGAAGAAAGTCAAGCTCGCGAGGTTGTTCGCGGAGTTTGTTTTGTAAAAGGCGTTCTCTCCCGGCCCGGAACGGGGAGTAGTAAGTGAAGACGTAGGCGGAGCTCGCGGAGTCGAGCGGAGCTTACAAGAGAGGACTAGGACCCGGGTGGGGTGCCGAACCTCTATAAAATCCCCGTGTGATTGTGGTTTGCTTATTTCTTCCCTACTTGCTTGTATTTGTTTTAAATTCCGCTGCATCATCTTTTGACTTGCAAGTAGAGTTTGTTTAGGATTATATTTGTTAATTAGCCTTAATTGTGGACCCATAACCCACACGATCCAACAATAAGAGATTTAAATGACTTCTCAAACGAGTTAACTAGAGATATCAACCCAGCAGGGAATAAATGAAGTTATCATTTGTATTCATTTTGGGAATCGGCAGTGATCCTGTAATTTTGATAACTTAATTGACCTTTACTGGTTAAACAAAAATGAGGTCATGTTTGTCGACCGATTGCACAATAAAACGAGTCCCTCTGTTGATAAATATCTCTTAATATGGATCATTTTGGGATCATGTCTACTATTTTTATATATTAGACCAAGATCATATTATAAATACTCCCCTATTTTATATACTTGTACGATATTGAACGAAATGTTTCCCTTCTGCGATTTCTTTAATTTTTATAATTTTTTTTGGTTACCACCTCCATAATGTAATGGCCTCAAATTAAATTGGAATTTCATCAGGATTCATATTCCTGATAATATTAAAATATTTGAAGCCCCTGAATGGTGATGTATTTTATTGTCCATTCCAACAATTATTGCACATTTTTTGGCATTAGGGGGGAGAAAACTAGAAACTTAAAGAATGTCAAGAAAATGTACTATATTAAACATGAAATTCATAAGAGAATATACGTACAAGTATGATTGAACCTGAAGTTATTAAAATAATTAACATGCAATATCTAGCAAGTAAGTGTCATACGTATTTATTGATCACAAATGAGTGACTAAGCCTTGTATTACTAAACATAAAGAGCATAATATAAAGTGGTGATCTCCACATGATAAAATATATTTGAGCTCAACCAACGCCAGAGCGCGTTGACCAGAACATATATTATTTGTGAAAATGAAAATAAAAGTTAGTCACTCATTACACCTCCTGAAGATGTTTTTCCTGGAGTATATAAACCCGGTAAAATAAAAGTAGCTACTGACAAATGCAACAAATCTTGGAAGACATAATGGTCAAATCCTAGTATTTTGGGAAACAACGATGATTTGATTATCATAAAATAACAATAAACTATGTTGATACAAGAGAGAAACATAAAATAATTAAAGTTATCGTCGACACCTAATTCTCTTCTTAGCAGTATGCTAATTCAAGAGAAAATTTGGATCCAAAATCTATATATTATATGAATACCAGAAGCATTCGAATGTGAAATGAATAAAACAAGACGAATAATGTAGAACTATACTCGTTTAATAAACATATTGTTTGGACATGTAGTCCTGATTTATGAAGAATGTGAATAGAAATCACATTACAATAACATGGTGATACATTATAAAGTGAGTAGGGACACAATAGTTTTTCGCATGACCCAACATCCATTATGATGTTACTCATTCTCTCGAAATGTATAATATTACGTTATCTTACTTGATCAGTATGACATGTAAACAAAAATATAGATAAGCATATAAGATATTGATATTGATATGTATAATATTACGTTACCTTACTTGATCCATTGTAACTGCAAATTTGTATGTCACTTGATATTGATATTTATATGAGAGCCCTTAAAGGACTAAATTGCTCAAGGCAAATTATAATGAAAACATGTGATATATGATAAGATCACCATATGGACAAACTAAGAGAATGTGCATATCATCTCGAAGAATATGAAAGGAACTCCTGAAGAGATTAAACACTCGTAAAATATTTGAATGATAAATTTTGAAATAAATGACTGGAGAAAAAGTCAACTATTTTTCGACCTGCAGTTTAAATATTCTCCAGAAGAGAATTGTTACAATGAGTCAATCATATAAAGAGATATTATACAAAGAAATTTCACCTAGAAAACACATCAATGACAGATTGTCTGTACTATGTAAACAAAGATCCAATTATATATAACCAAAGAGTAAAGATGTTGGACTGGGACCTGAAGTCCATTTCCTAGAAAGTCATAAAATATACCTAATACATTCACAATATAAACTAGACATAATACATTCACAATGATTGTTTATGTAAGCATAATATTTCTTCAAAAATATTCAAATGACGTTCAACATATTTTTCATTAACTATTTACGGATCTATCAATATTTACTTACTATATTCATGAGATAAAGATTTGCTTTAGTGATGCTTCCTATACATCTGATCCACAACAACAAAAATCACAGACTATTTTGTGTTATTGTGGAAACATTATATTCCTTATGCAAGTTGGTGAATTACGAATCAGGGGGAATGAATTTCTAATTATCATCCCCGAATGACGATTATCCCTGAAGGATAAAGCCCAGAAGGTCTATAGTTGTACTCTTTTTTACTTTTGTAATTTTTGTCCAATAAAGTTTTATTGGTTAAAGGCTTTTAACGAGGCAGCTTGTACAATTATGTTAGCATATGTCATGCACTATTTTTCCCTTAGCTATTTTCTCACTGAGTCTTGTAGCAATGTTTTAACTAGATATGAACATAACACCATATTATTTAAGAGAGTTTGTAAACGTATATTAAACTAAGAGGGAGAATTATATGTTTTGCACATTTTTTTTCTTCACCACGTTTTTGTCCTACAGAGTTTTACTTGACAAGGTTTTTACGGCAGTCCGAAAAGCGTATACTTTGGTGTTACATTTTCTTGTAACTTCCACATTCAAATGCAATGTAATTCTCTCATTGATGTATATTATATGCCTCGTTCTTTAGCTTGTTATTGCATTGTAACATTGATGTCTCTTGTCTATCTATATATAGAGACTCATTGTATCGTTTATGAGTGAGCAATGAAAAGTCTTCACCACTCTCATCCAAATCTCCATGTATTTTCATTTCATCACAGGTTTTGTTTACTCTTATGTTTTTGGAGGCAAGTGTTTGTAATAACAAACAATGATAAATCAAACTTCCAAATGTTCATTACACAATAACATCGCGTACTTATTGCTCACACAGTGGTGGATCCTACCACTGTTTTCTAATTATCATTCTTATTTTTAGAAATCATGTAATTTGATTAAAAAAATCAAACTCAAAATTATCATGATAATATATTGCAAGGATTTTATTATTATTTTTAAAATTATAAATTAGGTATTTCAATAAAACTATAGGAAATTGACACTTGAATTGCAGATAAAAATTGTGGAATTCTATGTTGTGATTAAAATATACAAAACAAACTCATCTTTCCATTAAAATTAACTAATTATTTTCTTAAACCAGATGAATGTCATAACCCACAAATAGGATAGCAAATTCAAATCCTCATAACCAAAAACAAGTAATCAAAAAAAGAAAAATTCCAATCCAGAAATAGCATATCCTACTCCTATCCAAAATAATATTTTTCCATGGAAAAGCTTTAGAAAATTTCCAATACAAAAATTATAAAATTTTCCTACAAATATTTTATGGTTCTAAAATATTTCAAACTAAGGCGATGCAATAAATGAGTTTTTTTATATTTTGATCACAAAATCGAATCTCTCTACATTTTATCCTTAATTGAAGTACAATTTCCTGTATTTTTGTTGAAATATATATGTTGTAAATAAGAAAAGTTTATTTTCAAAAATCAAGAAAACTTTTCCAATCGGCTACTTGAATTAATGACAAAAAAGAGAGAAAAGTGAATATGTTATCAAAATACGTCCAATCATGTTAAAATCAAGTTTGAATTTTCTTTCCTAAATTACATGATTTCCTAAAAAAAGATCATACAAGGTAGAAAATAGTACAGCACTACCATTTTTATTTATTATACTTTGCCAAAAAAAATTGAGGATTCTTATACTACGCCCAAAAAAACTATTATTTTAAAAAAAAATCCTTTTGAATATAATCAATCTTCTCCTTTTTTTGTTGCAAAGAGCACATCTAGATATCAATTAAATTTAGATGATCGATTTTCAATAAAAACTAATTCTAGATAATTTGATTCTTATAGACTGAGATTCGACTCATGATATGAAAGTGTTTGGATGAAAATAAATTCACTTGAATTCAAATAACAATTATCACCTCATTATGCATACAATTACGATTGCAATTACAAATATCTTCTTTGCAAGTAATAACACATTTTTACCATAATACTTGTCGCGTATCATGTGTATTTCCACCTACTTTTATAGCAAAACTGTTCAACCTTGAAGTCCTTAAGGTGCTTTTATTAAGACTAATCACCATATAAGATTTACTAATTTGAATCTATATATAACATGATGAAGGTTTTATTTCTCATATTATGACTCTTATTATGGTAGTTTGGTCAATTCTACAGGCTCCATATACTTGGGCAAGTTATAATAGGAAACTTAATTTTGACTTTTCATGACATAATAATGAAAAAAGAAAATAATAGAGATGAAATGGTTGAAGTAAAACAAATTAAAACTTGAAAGGACACATTAAAACATTTTAAAAATGAGGTGTGTTCAAAGTGAAATGGATGCATAAGTAAGAGGGGCAAACAATAATTTTCTATTTAATACAAAATTGTATCATCAATCTTCAAAGGGTATTCTAAAACAACATGTCTACTCCTACGATTTGGATTGTACAAGTAGTCATAAAAATTTCATGGGCTTTTAAAATCATGTGTTTTAGTCAATAGATTGAATCTACTACGGTTTTCAAATATTTCCTGGGCCAGTTTACTCATGGAGATTGAAGTCATTACCTTCAGCGCATGATGTATTTATTGTACCGGCGAACTACCATAGGTGTTACGGTCCCCAAATTATTCCAACAAGTCAGCAAACGACAAGAGATGATATGAAAAATCAGAAAGTATTGGTTGTATTAGAGTTATTTGAAGAACATTAAGGAAAGAAATTAACTGTTTTTAACAAATTAACGTGAGAAATAAAATGAACCTACTCTGTTGTGTAAGATTTAGTGACCGTTGGAATGGCGGGAAGGAGTGAATTTCCCGCCCCATCCAACGGTACGCGCGCTCTTATATACATTCTTCAGCTTCTTTCTTCCTATCAGAAAACATAACTAAAATTTCAAACCAAAATTCGTGACGACTAAATCCAAAGATGAGAGCTCCGGAACGGATACTGGAGGCGAGGCGGAGAGACGCAACGTTCGCGAGGAGACTTGCGGGGCTGAAGAAGAAGGCGTGGGAGCTTGAGACGCTTTGTGGGACCCCGGTTGCCCTCGTCTGCTTCGACGACCGAGGTGGGCTCCACATCTCGCCCGACGACCCCCAAAGCGTTTCGTCTGTCGTCCACCGATACTTGGGCTTCCCCGTCTCCACGCGCCACCGTCTCGACTTCTCACCTGCTTTTCTTGAACAAGAAGATGTGGTTGCAATGTTGGATGCCAAGATCCAGGCTGTCAACCGGAGGATCGACTTCCTCCGGGGAGAGCAAGAAACCAACTTGAAAGACTGTAAACCACAACCACATGCTCAAGAAGCCCCTTTGACTCCTGGAGTAGTCGATTTTTGCTCGTTGTGGGGTCTGGAAGACTTCTTGTGGACCGAAGAAGACGAGTTGATTTTGTCCGATGAGAGACTGGATGTGTTGTTTAGCCCAGAGGAAACCGACGAGAGACTGGATGTGTTGTTTAGCCCAGAGGAAACCGATCAGTTGGTTCGGCATAATGTTGTTCCCCCAAAACAACAAGAAGAAGGACATTCTGCTCCTCAGGTCGATGATTTAAGTGACGTTTGGTCGGCATTACCGCCCTTGGAGACCGGCCCTAGTTCGTACGTCGGATGGGGACCCGAAGATATGGACGCTTATTTGGATGCCGATTATGTGGATTCTCTACGCATCTTCTGAGTTATGACGTCCTGGTTCGGAACTTCTCAGTCTCGGTAAGTAGTTTTTTTTTTGTTTTGGACTTCTGTTTCTTTGATTTGCATCTAATTTTATTTTTAAATGTTTATTAAGCAGGGCGTTGTATATTCACTTGAGATCCACCAGCATGTTAATTAATCTTCAAATTTTTGTGTAAATGAAACACCCTTCTAATTGCTGACGGGAGTGGATTGTTTCGCGCCCTGATCGTTGTTCTGCATTTGTACTTGGTTGGTTCCAATTAGCTGCTGGTTTGTATTGTCTAGTTACTGTAAAATATATCATTTAGATGTGTTTTGGAGTTTCATTGGGTTTAATCTTAGTTTATAGTGTGGAGTGGATAATGTGGAATTGTGTGGTCATTGGGTCTGTGGATTTAATTATTTGTTATGAGTGCTCATGTCTATTGTGTTCTTTGTTTGTGCTTGTGTTAATCATCTGTTGTGGAGTGAATGAAGAAGGTTGGGATTTGGTTTCTATTTTGGTCATAATTTATATTAGTTTAATTTGATTTCGGTTGGAATCCTTTTATTATTGTATGGAATGCTATTTATCAGCTGACCTAAGTACCAGGATTAAGAAGAAAAATAGTTCATTAGATAAGCAGGAAGATCACTAATTGCCTACTTATATGCATAAATCATAACAAAAATTTTTCGTACATGTTATATTTTAAGTTTCTCATCTGCAAATTGACAATGTGTCTGAAGATGTGAAGAAATGAAAAATGAGTTACACTACTTGAATCTACACTCAACTCACACTGCATAACTCATTCTAGTTCAATAGTTGAACATTACTGAACTCACAGTACAATCTAATTTGAAACAATGTCTATAATTGAAATCACCACTAACATATCGATCTGCACCCGTACCACAATGTGAATATTTTTAGGCCGTACCAATAAATCAAATATCATCTGAACAATATAGACTGAGAATCAATAATCTGAACTATAATAAAAACATGAACCGAGAAAAATTGAACCATAATAAACTGAAAATATTCTTGACAATAATAAGAATATCATTAAGAGCTGATAACAACACTGTGAACTCAATAGCTCTAGAACAACACATTGTTTGGGAAACAAAAAAGAGACATGACACTACATTGCACTTGAAACACAAAAGCAATGACAGCCACTTGATCTACAAACACGACCATAGATGACACACGTCCACTTGTTCTTTTTACAGGGGATCGTTAGATGAGCCCTTATGAATCAGCAGGTCCTTCTCACTTGTTTTTGTTGCACTCCGTCGAATTGTTCCTCCTCCCATTGCTACTATACCTCTGGAACAGCTACTTCGACCTGTTCTCGAGATTTCTGCATAAGTTACAAACTTGCTAATACAGTGAAGTTAATTGAGACACTTCCATTTCAAGTTTTTGACTGTGGTTATCACAGGTTCCTCCAACTCATTATCTTGATCTTCTACATCCAAATCGTCCATCTCAACATCATCAGTTGCAGGTTCTGTTTCAGCATATGAAATATTCTCACTACTTGATATAAAATCATCTTTGCTTGGGGATTTAAAATACGTCCTGTTATAGTGTTATCTTTATGCAAACCATTTTTTCCCAAGAATGTAAGTAGCTAAAAGTACAACATTCATCCGGGTCACAATCCTCAACCAAACTGATGACCACTATCAAATCAACCAGACTGATGACAAATAAGCACAAATATGGAACCATCACTATCTAAAAATAAAGATGACAATAAAACAGAAAGAAACCAATATGACATGGAAGAACTCAAGGTGAGAATTGAAGATCATACCATAGGTCTTCCGAGGAGAAAACAAAGCAAAATTGAAGATCTTAGTGATTAAATCACCAACAAGACACGAAATTGGGGTCAATAACATTAGAGTGAAAATGAAACTGAGCCAAGCTTCGAATAGGAAAGCCCCCAGCCGTCAACATTTGCATATCTGTTCGAGAGCATGATATGTATTAACAAAGCAAATGTCACCTTAGGTGACCTGTTGAGCTGAACTTGTCGCATTAGCCTTCGCATCTAAAATCAGAAGCTATTGGTGTTATTTGAATGTCACTAAAGAAATTAACCCTTTTTAATGAGTTACGATCTTACTTTGAATGTGGATAATAGGGGGAATAATTAAGTAAAAAATTTAAATAGGAAAAAGGGACTTAAAAAATTAATTTGCCCTGATCAGGACAGTTGACGAAAAGGACATTATACTGGCTTCCAAGATTTCCAGGTGCAAAATCTACAATAGAAATGAAGATGACAATCAAAGTTTATGAACTGTCAAAAAGATGTCTTTGTGTACTCTGCTATGAAAAGAGACATCTCAAGCAGCACAATATTTCTAGTAGAAATCTTAAGATACAGTAGTTCTTTTTGTAATGACATGCTGTACAGAAATATTGTATGATATAAAATACCATCAGGAACTAGATTGGTTAATGTCTTCTAACAGAATCCATGAACCGAACAAACCTACTTTTTTTTACACGACAAAATATCGAGAAGAAAAATATAAATCATAACCACTCCTTGATTGCCTAACACCCACTGATTCAGTTACCTTCCACCCTTTACTTTTTGTTAGACCCCTCAATCTTTTCCTCCTTAACTTGCTTCATTTTCTTGAGAGAATCCACCAAAGATGGGGTTTCCTTGTTGTTTGATGCCTTGATAAATGGATTGGAAGGTCGATTACTATGTTGATTTGTCACTTCCGGGGAATTGCCGCTACTTAAGCTCGTGCATGTTTCAGCCTTCTCTTCTTTCTTATCTAATTTTCTTAGTATGCCTTTGCTGAGTTCTGTCTTCACTCCAGACTTGCAATTTTCTTCGATTTTTCCTTTTCTTGTACTAAGAGTAGAAAGATTTGGTGGTCCGGGTGTTCGAGTGAAAGCTGGTTCAGAAATTATATTGCCCTGAAGTGCATTTGGAACACCACAGGGAGCAAATTCAGGTGCCCTGGGACTTGTTACGAAATTTGCTACTGCTTGTTTCTTTGAATTTTCATATAACCTTTCCTGTAAAAGAACAAGAACTGCTCAAGCTTCTGGCAATCACAGATCATTAAAATGTCATAGTGTTGGCAACAAAGAATTGTCAAGTACGAATTACCTCCAATATACCACTAAATCTCTCTGCCAAGATGGGAAGCTTCAAAGCAGTGACAAGCTTTATCGCCGCCTTCACTGATTTTTCCATAGATAACATCTTAGCAAGTTCAGTGGCCCTTTCGAGTTTATCACCTGGAAAAGTGTCATTCAGTTAGTCGGTTTCTGGAGACATTGTCAATTAGAGCAACTGGATGTGAAGAGAACTTGAAGGAACTACCATTGCAACAGTTAGCAATTAGCTTCAAGATGCATCGGTCACGAGCAGCTTCTAAATCGAAGGCCTCATCATCAAGGGCCATGGTGTCTGCTTCTACAGCTGACAACTCCTTGATTTTCTGCTGGGTCTGCAAGGCAAGAGTATCCAAAGTTCCAAACAATTCAGTATTGGACATACACTTTTGAAGAAGAGAGGGACTTAAAAGTACCTGTGAGAGATGCAGACTGCTACTTATAAGCTCACTTTCAAGATCACTGGCACCGAGATCAGACGCAGCGACAGGAAAAGAGAGGTCAACTAGAGTCAGAATGGGCTTCGGCATCACCTAGAAGGCAACATAATGAACTGTGAGTTTGCGAAGTAGAAGGAAATAATAGCACGGAAAATCACATCGAAAAGCATCGCACCGTTGGATATGAATCAGGTGACTTGCAGATGATGCAAAATATCTTGCTTGAGTTAAGACCTACAATCCAGTAATTTTCTTCATCCGACTTTTCAACCTTTTCCACACTGATACATGAAAACTACTTTTGATGAATTTAAGGTACTTAAGAAATATGGTCCAAGATTTCAATGCTAAGTGGTGGAAAAACCTGAAGATTGGAAGCCAACAACCTCCAAATTGATTTGAATATACTCTCAGCATCCCCTGCAAGTTTTCAAACAGTGAGCATGCAAGTCCACAATTAAAAAATAAAATACGTCAGTAAACTTGGGATATCATCAGACCTTGGAGTCATATGCACTAAGCTGGCCTTCTTCACTGAACCCAAACCATGACAGAGAAGAGCTTGGTGATAAGGGCAGGGAACACTTGATCGGCATGGTTCCAGATGCAATATTGTATAACTTTACTTCAAGCATCTGTACCAAAACTTCATATGTTTAAGATACCTAAAACGTGCAAGCAGGAATATTTTGACAAGATTTTTTCATTAGGATATGACATTTAGCATGCTACTTATCAAACCTTGACCATGGTACTGTTGGCAACTAGCTCAAGGCTCTAACGATCATTTTATCGGAACTGGATAGTTTATTACCCACAATGTCAAGTGCGATCCAACCAAAAAGAATTTGACCACCATTCCAATTCATGTAACAGAAGGACAAGAGATACCTGATCTCCAGAAGTAAAAGAATCAGAGGAATGGGTAACAACTGCTAATTCCCCCTCGAAACCAGCTGCAGTCACAACAGGTCCGCTGAGTGATAAAATGTGCATCTGAAATACATGTGATCAACAAATAATTTTAGAACATCCCATAAGCTTAGCGAAATACTTACAACTCATAGAGATTATGGCAGAAAGTGTCATACCTGCAAGCCACTCTCTGTAAAAATGCGCAGGAAATTCAGACTTGTTATCGCAGCTACCCAGCCCTTTCCAAGAGCAACAACTTTAACTTCTTCTGCTTTGAATTGCATGGACCACTGAGTTTGAGCGCAAAAATAAAATTTCGACTACAGATATCTCAAACAATGTAGTTGTTGCTAATGGATTACACAGAGCAAAACACAAGAAAGAGCATACCTCACTGTTATTGGCCCAGCTACTGAAAGGGCGATACATGAGGGTACTTGGTTTCTTGTCACCCTTGCATCGATTGGCAAAAACACTTCCTCTTTCACCTAGAGAAGCCATGGTAAAACCAAAGTAATCTGTCATTGATGGAACCCTTGAACCTCTACCAGTATCATGAAAGTCCACCTGCAAACAAAACAACCTTGATGGGCATGGAAATAGTATTCTCTAGAAGATCTTTGGGGAAAAAGGCACCAGAAGAAAATAAAACAATAAAACTTTCATCACCTCTATGTGTGAATATCCATCATTTTCCATTGAAGTTATACTCCCCAATATGTTATAGCAAAGGAAACACCGCTTCCCTTCCTGTGCAGGAGTAGAGCATGGCTGAAATGCTTCCTGCATCTTTGACTTCACAACTTTCACTCGTTCACTAGGATTACTACCTCTCTCTTTGTATTTCCTACTAGAAATTTCTTTTTGATGCTTGGTCATTGTCTTACATGATTCAATATGGCGAAGAAAATTGTCCGGCCCATCACAATCATCATCCATACTGTCATCAGGCAAAGATGCACGTCGCAGCCTTTTGCGAGTTATTGGAGCAGAATCGTTAAGGTTATCTTCACTAGCATTGTCTGAAAAATCAGAAGCAACAGGTTCTGGGTCATCTTCATCAAACAACAAAAGTCCACCGGTATTCCTTGTTTGTAAGTTGGGGCCACCATCAACAGGGGACTCCATACATGTAGCAACTGGGCAATCCCACACCGCAAACATACCCATAACATCAATAACAGCTAATGCATTCCCATTAGTTTTCCAGGTCAAACAAGAGATTCTGTGGTCAAATTTGTGACGATCAATATCCAATCGTGAATCAACATCCCAGATCAGAACTTGCCTATCTAAACTAGATGTGGCCATGTATTTTCCATTAGGGGACCATGAAATGGAGCAAATAGCTTTCTCGTGGACTCCGTTCAAAGAAAACATTGTCTCAGCAGTAAATCTGTCGTACATAACAACATCATTTTTCAATCCTGGAACAGCCAAGGTCTCTCCATCTGGGCGCCAACTTAACATATTCGCGAGAGAGGTGTCATGCCCACAGTCCGGGGCCACTAATTTAAGTGTGTGTAGTGCTTTTCCAGAGGCAAGCTCCCAGTATATGACCGTACCGTTTCCATCAACAGAAGCGAAATACTTATTTTGTGGATCAAACGACAAACCAGTGACGGAACCTTTATGACCTCTAAGCACTTGAGAAATAGAACCATCAATGGTGGCGATGAGCTTGATGCCATCGTCATCCCCAGCTGCAGCTAAAAGACTCCCTGATTTGTTGAATGCAAGGGAGCGGATTGGTAATGTAAATCTAGTAACATTACTTTGAAAGACCCCACCTGGAAAGGCATTACACATACCAGGGTTAGGCAAAACCATGATCCAAACAACAACTTGAAATTTTTAGCATAACAATTAGTAGACAAGAAGAGCAATTCACATAATAATTGACCAATTTCCAAGTGCAAGTTCGTTTTGTTTAAGGATGCGAAATCAATTACATAATTTGTTTTGAAAAAGCAAACATTTACCTATTTAAGGCCTGTTTGGAATTACGGACATAAATGTAAATCAAGCTTGGATGTGTGTATGGTGTTGTTCTTTTGTAGCTCTATTACAAAATGGAACTCACAGGAAATCTGGAATCCAACATACTAGCAGTAGAGATTTAGAGAACCCAAATCCCTCAAGTGATGGGAGAATCCGTACTTTCCGACCAATCAAAGAAAAAATGTCTAGTGATTAGTCAGTTGGGGGATCATGTACAGATATCGTCAGCTATAATATCCGGCATCACTCTACTTGACGCCAACTCCTCTTTCACACACGAATAACATCTAAAGTTGCTGAATGCAACTGATATTTAAAAAATGCATTGTATAGAATCATGAAATCTAATGTGCATCATTCTGAAAATGAATTCTTAATATTGATGTCTGAAATGACAAAACACACATTCAATCTCCAAATCTGAAAATCAGCCAAAAAAAATCACACCGGGGAAGGTCTGGAACTTGACGGAGTGGTCGAGCGAACCGGACGCCAGACAAGCGGCGTCAGGGCTGAGGGCGAGGCAGGTGACGCCGTCCTTGTGGTTGCGGAGGACTTTAGGGGGGAATTTGGGGTCGGAGAGGTCGTGGATCCGGACGGAGGGGTCGGAGGAGGAGGCGGTGGAAAGGCGGTCGGTGGCGGCGTCCCAGGCGACGGAGCAGTGGGATGGATCGCCGTTTGGAGGCTTGTGGGCTTCTCGGAGCTTCAGGTTCCTGATTTTCATGGTGGGGATTGGGATTCGACTGATTTGGGTTTGTTAGGGTTTGGGTTTGTTAGGGTTTGGGATTTCGGCGGGAATGTTGTGGCGGGAACGGGAAAATAATTGGTGCGTACATCCGTATTCACTTCTTCTTTTCCTTTTTTTGCGATTTTCATCACTAAAAAGCTATTGTTACAAACCACAACAAACTGACAAAGCCGTCTAAATTCATACAATCCGAAATAGTTTTTTGAACCGATATATATATATATATATATATATATATAAATGAATTTTCTAGTGAGTCCAGATCTTAATTTTGCTAAATTAAGCCCCACAATATCCACCACTTATTTCAAATTGTAAGGTAGATTAAGAAAAAAACGGTTATGCTAATGAATGGTGAGATTAACTGTAAATAAGATCCAATTGTGAGATGGTAGGAGGCTTAAATTAAATTTGATGAGCCTTAGGCTCACTACCTTAGTCAAACTCTAGTAAGCTCAGTGTTCAATTGTGTACAATAATTTTCTAGTGAGCTCACGACTTAATTTTTCTAAATTAAGCCCCCACAATATTCATCACTCATTTCAATTTGTAAGGTAGATTAAGAAAAAACGGTTATGCTAATGAATGGTGAGATTAACTGTAAATAAGATCCAATGGTGAGATTGTAGGAGATTTAAACTAAATTTGATAAGCTCTAGGCTCACTAGAGCTTGATATATATATATATATATATATAGCTTGATATATATATATATATATATATATATATATATATATATATATATATATAAGCACGTACCAATCAGTAAAATATAGTGTGTTTAAGTAATTCATATTCCCAGTCTAGTATTGCCATTAATTCTTATTGAAGGTGAAATAGAAATCACCTCGAAGCCGAATAACCAGCGTTCCTATTGCTTGGGATCAACGATAAGTGGGGTCTGTATTTACTTTTCAAAAGCAGTAAGGAAATAGTACCCGTTTTCAAAGACATGCAACAAAAAAATCAAAAAAAAAATATTAAAAATATTTTGCATTTTTATAATCGCCAACTTTGGTTTGTTGTAGTAAAGAGTGTAACCTAACGGAGCTTCATTTTAATTACATCTGATTTTTTTGTTGAGAGTGTTAGAGATCATAGACACCCTGCAACCAAATTACAAAGATAACCAACTTACACCATTTTCAAAGTGATTTTATTAAGGATGAGTGTGTGGATGTAATCCTATTACACACATTGCACTTGAAACGTTTTCAATTGGAAAATGTTTAGTGGTCGTGGTGCGTCCGGGACGCCGTCTGACGTGGACAATACAGTCAGCAAAAACCAAAGATTAATTAAATCACATATTATTTATTTATTTTGTGTCACATCACGCACGCAGAACTATGTGACATTTGGTTTACAACATACATATATTCTCAAAAACTTCCATTATCCCCTCAAACCTTTCATTCTCCATCATTTTCTCCCGATGGAAAACGAGATCGGTTAGAGGGATGTCGAGGAGATGACGCGGGAGTGAGTCTTAAGGAGGTTGGGACGCCGACGTCGTTGGTTAGGACGTCACGATGTAGTTGGTCGGCAAGGAAGAGGAGGAAATTGTCGGCGTTGGAGTCTTTCTCGAGGTGAGGAGGAGAAGGAATGTGGTTTTTTGTAGCTGATTTAAGTTTTTTGTATGATGTTTTTGGGGGAAAGTTTGGTTTTTGTGGCTGATTTGAAGTTTTGGGGTTTTGTTATGTGATGGATTGGTCTTGGGTTTTTCGGAAACGTGGTTTTTTGTAGCCGATTTGAGTTTTTTTGTGTTGAGTTTTTGCGGATGAGGAGAAATGTGGTTTTTTGTAACTGATTTGAGTTTTTTTGTGGTGGTTTTGGGGAAAATTGGGTTTTCGTGACTGATTTGAAGTTTTTGATTTTGTTTTACAATTGATTGGTCTTGATTTTTTTTGGAAGTGTGGTTCTTTGTAGCTGATTTGGTTTTTTTGTGTTGAGTTTTTGAGGAAAAGTTGTTTTTTTGTGGTTGATTTAAAGTTTTTGGTTTTGTTATGTGATGGATCGATCTTGGTTTTTTGATGTTATTTCGAAAAGTTTGTTTCTTTGTGGTGTTATTGTTTAAAGTTAGTTTGTCTTTGATATTAATTTTTAGGGGTTTCTGATTTATTTTCACGGTCTTAGATTTGATTTCGTGTTCTTGAAAAGGACAAACGTATGTAATAAAAAAGACAAACATAAAAAAAACTTAAAAAGACAAACAGGAACATAAAAAGGAAAAAACAACTTACTTATTAAAAATGAACTAACATAACTTAAAAATAAACAAAGATAACTTAAAAAGGATGAAACATTACTTAAAAAGGAAAAAACAGAAACTTAAAATGGATGAAGCAGTACCTAAAAAGGAACAACATAACTTAAAAAGGACGAAACAAAAATTAAAAAGGAAAAACCAAAAATTAAAAAGGAAAAACAACAGCTTAAAAAGAAACAAACATAACTTAAAAAAGACTACAGAAAATTAAAAAGGAAAAACAGAAAATTAAAAAGGAAAAAACATCAAGTTAAAAAGGAACAACAGAAAATTAAAAAAGATGAAGCAATACTTAAAAAGGAAAAACAGGAACTTAAAAAGGATGGAGTAGTACCTAAAAAGGAACAATATATCTTAAAAAGGACGAAACAAAAATTAAAAAGGAGAACCTCAAACATAAAAAATTAACACTAGCAATGCTAGAAGTCTAATGGGATCCTGATTACCCCTCTAGACATTTATCGGAACTATTTAAATAATTAAATTATTTTTAAATGCACTATAATTAGAGTGGTGATCTCCAATGATACCAAAATTGCAATTTGATTTTGGAGAATTAAATTCGTGGCGAAGTAATTTGATTACATGAATCCAATTACGAAGAGTCAATCATAGCCTTAGGGATAATGGTTTGCAGTAATCAATGGTGCAATTATGTTGAGGCATTGTTTGGTTGGTTGTATCAAGGGCGTAATGTAATCCAACTTGATCCTTGATTACATTACTACTTCTGATTGAGAATATATGAGGTTGTAATAACTCCATAATCAAATTATGGAAGTAATACAATTACACTTCAAGGTAATCGAATAACAAACTATGTTGTAATTCAATAACATTACATTGTAATTCAACTTTTCCAAGCTACATAAACCTTGCTGGAAAACAATATTTTTACGTCGGCTTTTTTTGACCATATCACGTCGTTTTACTGTTCAAATTTACCAACGTCGTAAACGGATGACGTAATAGCGAAGATGATACCACATCGGTCGGAAAATCGACATCTTGGAGATTTCACGTAATTATGGGAGAGATTTCACGTCGTTTTCAGAAACAGACGGAATCCTAGTCCCTCCATTCAACAGACTCGGATTCCCTCCATTTCCTTGGTGGCCGAGTACTTTCTTAATATTTAGATTGTTGATATGTCAAATCCAACCACACATTTTGATATATGATGTAAGTTATATATGGACATCAAAAATCATAAATTTTGAGATGCATTTTGAATATGATTAAGACATAAATAAAAATGAACACATTATATTTGATGGTCTATTGATCTTAAATGAAATAATTCTCACATTTTATGATTTTCAATATGCATAGATCACTCGCATCATAGAGCAAAATGTACGATTTAGTTTTCAATAATATCAAAAATTAGAATATTATTGAAGTATTCAAACCTCAAGGAAATGGCTAGAATCCCGACCCCTTTCAAACTAAATGAGTCAAAACTCCATTGCTAAACTAAGAAAAAATGGCATATTTGTAAAACAAATAAAGTTGAATCCCACGTACAATCTTTGTACCCCTTGTCTCATTTGTCATCCCTCTCCCTTCCATACTTGAATCCAAGACAATCATTCTCCGAACTGTAACGCCCCGAGCCCGGACAACTGATCACCCGTCCGAACCCGGTGCGTTAAGATACGATCCACGATCCTGACCGCTGCGCATTCTAATATTTAAATCCATCTGATAGGCCCATAATTAATCTGAAAAATATAATCAACAATTTGTGAGCTCGACAGCCCGCAAGTACCAACCATCAATCAATCAGAATCATAATCATGTGGAAAATAATACAGAATATGACATTCAGTCAATGAACACAATCAAGAGACATGCATCACAAATAATATGCATGCATAACAATCTGGAACCCCCATTCGGATTCGACCACATCCTGTGCTTCTGTAATCTATCAATCAGTCAGACGCACACCTGGTAGCTCCACACTAACGACAGGCAGCCCTTTCCTCTCCCGGGTGGTCCACGCTGTCCGTTAGGCAGCTCTTTCCTAAGTTGCTCTGCTAGAAACATACACACAGCCACAGGACATGTCGACCGAAACACCACCATGCAATCATATGCATATCCATAAAATCAATATTAATGCTAGACATGCATGCAACTACGAATATCAAGAGAGACAGACATGATATGAAACTGAAGAATAACGAATCAGTACTTGCCTCAAAATCTCCATCTTTTTCTTCTCAATATTCTTCTCAAAATTTCATCTTCTCCTAAAACCACACAATTATCCAACAATCTTAATTAGTCCATTAAGATATTTGATTATTACCTAAACTAAAAATTTCAGGATATTACATTCTACCCTCCTTAAAAGAAGTTTCGTCCTCGAAATTTGATCTCAATACTGTCTCAATCCAAACAAATCAATACAAATTTTTCAACTCATTATTTATCAAATCTAAAAACCTAACACCACTTATCGCTCATAATTTAGATAATCAATCCAACCAAATCCAAATTCACATTTAAACTCAAGTCCAAATATCTCTAAATTCATCTTTCATTATTTATTAATAATTTGGTAGCAAATCCAACTAAGTCAAAATTCACATTTAAATCAATAGTCAATACTTCTAAATCCAATTTCTCAAATTCCAATTCAATCAAAATTTTTAATTCAAATCCAAATCCCGACTAATTCCGAGGATCATATTGCTCTGATACCATTTGTAACGCCCCGAACCCGGACAACTGATCACCCGCCCGAACCCGGTGCGTTAAGATACGATCCACGATCCTGACCGCTGCGCATTCTGATATTTAAATCCATCTGATAGACCCATAATTAATCTGAAAAATATAATCAACAATTTGTGAGCTCGACAGCCCGCAAGTACCAACCATCAATCAATCAGAATCATAATCACGTGGAAAATAATACAGAATATGACATTCAGTCAATGAACACAATCAAGAGACATGCATCACAAATAATATGCATGCATAACAATCTGGAACCCCCATTCGGATTCGACCACATCCTGTGTTTCTGTAATCTATCAATCAGTCAGACGCACACCTGGTAGCTCCACACTAACGACAGACAGCCCTTTCCTCTCCCGGGTGGCTCCACGCTGTCCGTTAGGCAGCTCTTTCCTAAGTTGCTCTGCTAGAAAAATACACACAGCCACAGGACATGTCGACCGAAACACCACCATGCAATCATATGCATATCCATAAAATCAATATTAATGCTCAACATGCATGCAACTACGAATATCAAGAGAGACAGACATGATATGAAACTGAAGAATAACGAATCAGTACTTGCCTCAAAATCTCCATCTTTATCTTCTCAATATTCTTCTCAAAATTCCATCTTCTCCTAAAACCACACAATCATCCAACAATCTTAATTAGTCCATTAAGATATTTGATTATTACCTAAACTAAAAATTTCAGGATATTACGCCTTTCAAACTAAATGAGTCAAAACTCCATTGCTAAACTAAGAAAAAATGGCATATTTGTAAAAAAAATAAAGTTGAATCCCACGTACAATCTTTGTACCCCTTGTCGCATTTGTCATCCCTCTCCCTTCCATACTTGAATCCAAGACAATCATTCTCCGAACACTCGAGGTCAATTCATTCTCTCCACCTAAAAAGGAAAAAACAATCAAAAGATTTGATGCAAATTAAAAGAAACTTTCTGTGGAACGACTTTAGACCATCCGTAACCATGACCTCCACGACCTGGTCATCAGCTTTATGTCTCTTCCACCTCAACTTTCTTTCTCATCCACATCAGTTTTCTCTCTCCCCAACCAACTTTCTTCTCTTTCCTACACTATTCACATTAACCACAACTCATCTCTCTCCTTCACATCATTTTGGGTCGATCTTGGAAAAAATTCTAAAAAATCAAAACAATTAGAAAACGTATTTTCAAAAAAAAACTAATTTTAAAAAAACAAAAAAAACTTTAAAAAATGGTGTTGTTGACAACGACCCGGATGACCAGGTCGACGACCCGATCGTAACGACCTAGTCGTCACCCCAGGTGAGGGGGAAACGACCCAAACGACCGGGTTGTCGGGGGTCGTCTCGCCGGGAAGATCCCGTTACGGATGGTCTTACAAAAAACTATGATTGTAATAATCTCTTGCTAGAACCTAATCTAAATTAAGTGATTAACCATTGTTTTGGAGGCAATTAAGAAGGTGGAGAATTCGAAGGTTTAATTTGACTTAAGCATGCTTTGTGGTGGGTTTTTAGTGCTAATGTTGGCTTTTAATTGGGGTGCATGTGGGTGTAGGCATGGAGTAGGAATGTGTTAGAGGTACAGTGGGCATGGGTAAGGTGTAGGAGGTCTCTTAGGCTAGACGGCGCCTAACTTCGAGGTCACTAGCCTCGACACGCATCACTTCCCTACAACGAGGACCACAATGCCCAGCAAGTGATACCAGATCCGGAGATCCAGTACCTCCTACTATCGACAAGGTAGGCAACGCCGATCAGGTCATGACGGTCTCAACTAGATTACTCTCCTAGTGCGTCTGCAATCCTTAGGGCCAATGTCTACTTGCTTTTAGTTAAGGCTTGATTAATAGTGATTTTTAGGGCCAAGGAAAAGGTGATGAAATCCCCCACCTTATCTTTTATGGGACAACCCCTCCTTAGTAGTGTTTTGATCCTAGATCTAGCAATCAATCGCTCCAATCAAACGCTCAACTCACTCTTGTCCTGATGCAATTCCTACTAGCTAATGCATGGGCATACAAGATGCATGAGTGAGTGTAGGAAATGTGTACCTCACACCAGCGCTCAACAACTGAAGATAAAGCTAAAAGAAAAGACGACTATATGCCTAAGTCAAGTTCATGATGCGTGACCAAAACAAATAAGTGTCTAATCTTTTGCTTTGGATTTTATGGCCAAGTTGATTAATGGGGGAGTAATTAATGATCTGGGAGCAAACTAGAAGTCAAAACATGCAAAATAGGGCTCCCAGATAATGAAGGAGTGTAAATGCTTGGTACACGTGCCACCTTGTGTGGATAAGCTTTAGTATGACATGTTGCATCTCATTAAGTCACTGATGAGAATTTTATTTATACCGCAAGTGCACGACGTCAATGAAGACGTGGCAAGTACGGGTCGAACATAAGGAGGGAGAGATATTGTTATTTTTGTGATTTTCGATTTAGGAAAGAAAGAGAGAGAAATAAGTTTGGTTTGAGATTTTTGGTTTTTAATTATCTAAAGCAAGAACAACAAAAACTAAAAAAAATAAAGCAAATATGGATGAGAGTCCAGCGGGTGGAGGTTTAGATGTCGGGTTTTGTTTAGAGAAATCTGAAACTTATAATAAATCACATTAGTTATAAAGCATTACATGATAAATGATTCAACATAAACTCAAGTAATCAAAATATACTAACACGAAATTAAAATAATAACATCATTCTCCTTCTCGTCATCCTAAATCCGTCACCCCCACCCTTTGGAGAGAGTTAGAAACTCATGGATGGAGGGAATGAAAAGGGGTCCTAGAGAAACTACAAAAGAAAACTAAAAACATAAAATAAACCAACAGAATTTTATTACTAATGCATGGAATAAAACAACCAACTCCTCTACAACATCGTTTCGGGGCTATTTATAAACGATACAAGGGACCTAAGTATAAAATAGAAAAGTACACGTGTCATGACACGACTGGACAAAATCCGGGGCCACGGATCGAAAGGGGTGCGGCGTTTTCACCGCAAGTTGCATGTAATATGCGGCGGAAATGCCGCAATATTAGCTCTGATTGGATCCAGATTTTTCCTGTGTGTTTATGGTATGATTTAAATATCCTTTGCGCGTCTAGATTGATTTATTTCCTTTCTTTTGACCTCCGAATTTATTTCTTCATATATTTGGAGATCTAAATTGATTTTTCTTTAGAACTTCTCCAAAATAATATTTTGCTACTTGTAATTTGCAGTCGGGTCCTCGGCTTTTTGCAATTATGTCCCTGACTACTTTTGTGCTTAGGTCCTTGGCATTTTTGTAATTAGGTCTTTGAATGCTTTTATGCTTGGATGAACTTCAATTTGAACCCCGATAATCTTGAACTTGGTCTTTATGATAGAAATGAGTCTCTTGCACGCGTTTATGCTCGGGATATGGGTAATTTGCATTTGGGTCCCTGTATTCTGTAAATAAGACTAAACACATACCTTAGTAGCATTTATTGATATAAAATTAATCTAAATGAAAGACATATGATGCAATGTATGCAATGCATCAAATACCCCACACCTAGATTTTTGCTAGTCCCTAGCAAAACAAAATATAAGAAAAAAATGAAAACAGGGAAATCCTAACTCACTTTCGTAGGAATCACGGTTGCACTTAACATGTGCAACAAGCCTTTAAACCCCTAAGTTTCCTTAGAGGACGAGTTTTGTCTCGTGAGGGTTTTCAGTTGACACACCGACAAAGTCTTAATTCAACATTTCATTAATAACTCTCAATATCTCCACGTTAACCTTATACATCTCACTTAGAATTCTTGCATGCTCATTATATAAATCTAACTCATAAAAATTCTAACTTGGTCTTTGTTCCTCCAATATTCACACCACTAACCCTTCTACACATGTTATCACTTAAATTATTTTGCACGCCTCCTCTGGTGGTGAAGTATCATTCGGATCAACCATGACATGGATCATTCTTTTAACTTTGGGCCTTGAGTATCTTAAAGTAATTTTTTTTTCCGTGATTCAACACATTTGCTTTTTCTGACACTTTTACCCTTTTTGCAATCGTGTAGCGAGTTTGGTCGATAATCCCGAGCTGGCAGACTCAAGTTACCAGGTTTTAAGATACCCCTACGGACCAGTGACTCGAAGGCTTGGGCTTTTGTAATCATTTTGCAAGATGTGCTTTCCTCACTTTTATTCTCCTTTTATTTTCCTCAAGGCTTAATTGCTATTAGAAGTCCACACTTTCCGGTATATTTTCCTCAACCTCTGCTTTTTATCAACCACTTCAAAGATTTGATTCATCCAATTTAAGTGCATACATGTCTTAAAGGGTAATATATAGGTTATTTCTTTGGAACTTAGATTTATGTCATAGTTTCTACAAGCAGAATTATATAGTAAAGAACAACAACTCAATGCAATTTGTACACGGGTTTTGGCAGTTCAATCTTAAGCTATGTCATGGAGCATTGAATATTTTTTTTAAACCAACAGAATATATAGATAGATAGATAGATAGATAGATAGATAAACACCCCCCCCACCTAAATCATGCATTGACCTCAATGGATGCAAAGATAAAGCAAATGCACTTATTACCTGAGTCAACTTGCGGTAGAGGGATTTGAATTTGTTCAGAGTCAACCATAGTCAGAACTGGATTGAATGTCACCATGTTGGTGCATGTATCCAGTTGAATTGTTCCCCATGTTGCCCTGAGGGTCCTGAGGTGAAGATTCCACACCCCTCACATATGTTGGTTCTCTTATTTGCTCGAGTGATGGTGGTTGGGTAGATGAATGTCTCCCCCTTTTCTCACTTTCTTTTTGAGTTTGTGATGATTTATTTGATTCAGAAATCTTATAGATACGCGATCTCATCACAACATCACTTTGATTGCATACTATTTCTGGTTCATTATCAACATGAAAGATATTAAATTCAGCCTTTAAGTTTCCAAAAGATAGTTGCATGAGCCCATTTCGACAATTTATCAAAGCTTCAGAAGTGGCTAAAAAGGGTCTGACTAGTATTACAGGGATTTGTCTCTTAGGATCGATAACAGGTTCAGTGTCTAGAACGACAAAATCCACTGGGTAAATGAAGTCACCAACCTTAATCAAAACATCCTCTACTATACCTCTTGGTTTCTTAACAGAGCAATCAGCAAATTGAAGGGTTGTCTTAGAGGGTTTTAGTGGACCAAGGTTTAGTTGCTCCAAGGTCTAGAATGGCTTTGTTGATAAAAGTATCTCCTATTGCACATGAAATTGTGGGACACCCAGGGTCCTTATACTTTATAGGAGATGAGTTGGACAGAATAGAGCTTATGTTCGCAGTTAAGAATGCCCTCTTTGGTACGTTTGTTTTTCTCTTTTTAGTGCACAGATCTTTTAAGAATTTAGCATAAGCAGGTATTTGTTGAATCATATGTAGGAGTGGAATATTCACCTTAACTTGCTTAAATACTTCCAAGATTTTCTCCATTTGTGCACTTGAGTTCTTCTTGAGTCTATTGGGGAATGAGGCTTTAGGAACATAGACTCTCTCAGGTTGAGCTATAGGTTCAGGTTGAGTAGGTGGGTTGGGCTTTTCAAATTGGACTTCAGGTTCAATGGTCAGGTCACATGTGTGTGCTTGATGGCTAGATTGATTAGGAGCTCTAGGATTGACCACATTGTTATCAACTTGTTTTCCGGACCGTAATGATACTACTGCATTTATTTGTTGGAACGATCCCTCCTCATGAACCATTTGAACCGGTCTAGGGTTGTTACTTCCTGGAGGTGGTTGATAGGGCTGATATTGATTGTTAGATCTTGGATTCACCTCAGGTTGACTTGGAAACTGACACTTTTCTCTTTCACCAACTATTTGCGCTAGTTGGCTGACTTGTGTTTCTAGCCTTTGGAAGGATTGGGTGGTTGTTTGCATAAAAGTCTTAACCAAATTTTCCAAGATTGTCAATCTAACATCATAATCTCCATTGTTACTAAACCCAGATGATATATTATTTTGGTTATACGGCTTTGGTTGTTGTCTACGAGGTTGACCTTGTTGGTTCCATGACAAATTGGGATGATTACGCCAACCCGGGTTATAGGTTGATGCGTATGGGTCATTTCTAGAATAGTTAAATGCGGCATTAACTTGTTCCAAGTCCGCACAATCCTCCATTATATGACCAGTTTGACCACATCTAGAGCAAAGGAATAAAGGATAGAAGAGGCTTGATTCACTAGGGGTCGGGTGTTTAGCTATAGACTTTCCATTCTACGCATAAGGGTAGCTAGTTTTGCTTCAGCAGCTACAATAACATCTACAGCTAAGACACCTGGTTTGTGTTGACTTGCTATTCTAGATCCAATACTCGGGTTATTCGGTGCTCTAGCATTGTTCCACTGCATATTTGGACATGAAGTTTCCTTGGCTTACCGATTCTACCATAACCCTAGATGTAGGTGTTAATCCCTCATAAATAATTTGGCACAATTGCCATCTTGGAATTCCATGATGAGGGCATTGGGTCAACAGACTTTTAAATCTTTCTAAGTAGGAATAAAACGGCTCACTCTCAGATTGAACGAATGCAACAATTTCATTCCTAATCCTAACAGTCTTATGGTTGGGGAAATATTTCTTTAAGAATACTTGAACAAACTCGGCCCAACTCCTAATAAATCTTTCGGCTAGACTATATAGTCATTTCTTAGCGTCGTCCTTCAGTGCTAGAGGCACGAATTTAAGACACACTGCCTCCTCAGAGATATGCTGGTATTGCATAAGGGAGCAGATTTCCTCAAATTCTCTAAGGAAGAGATATAGGTCTTCCCTAGAGGTGAACTTGGGCAACATAATCATGTATTGTGCCTTCAGTTCGAAGTCGCGACCCGGTATGGTGGGCATAACGATGCACGATGGCTGAGCAGCCATCGTTGGGTAGTACCGATCCCTCAGAGTCATAGGTGGTGCAACAGGTGGGTCCACTACATTCTCACCCATTGGATCCGGGTGTAGGATTTCTAGTTTAATTGCACATATTTATTTTCGAAATGTTTATGCACAATAAGGATCAAGTACAATTTTTATATGATTTATTTCATGCATGCATCAGTTTGTTTCAATAACTAGTTTCAAAACTTTATTAAAACAAACATGGGCTCCGAAATTCATACCTAGAAGTTCTCTAAAACTTCTTGAAGATCCGGAGACGTTGAGGATGCTTGTCGCTGCGCTGGATGCCTCAGAGTATTCACCAAACTCTAAACAAGATTGGAGAGAGAAGAGCTAGCCTCTCAATCTCCAATAGGGTTTAGAATCTAACTACTAACCCCTCTTTAGTTCCCTTGAGAAGAAGCTCTCTGAAAACTAAAACTAAACTCAAGAATTAAGGAAATTTCGTGGATAATTATGGAGAGAGAAGTTTGCACAAGAAGATAATGAATTAATTGAATAAGGTAATGAGATAAACTTGTATTTATAAGTTCTCTCCAAATTACCTATTTATGTGCAACCTCTTGCCCATGGTTTCATGCAAACTTCCATCTAACCATCCATTATTTGCTAACAAATGATCTTAGCCACGGATTAAATCAGTTATGGAACAATTCCATGCATGATCTAATTAATTCTTAAATTTATTCAGCAGTAACCGTCTGAATCGGTCGACCGTTTAGACCAGGTTTTGGTCGACCGTTTATGAACTCGGTCGACCGTTCGCAACATAATTTATTTCATCACAATGTTCGGTCGACCGAAAACGAACAGACGAAATTCCTGTAGCGATCGAGACACATCTGATCGACCGTGCAACATCCGGTCGACCGTTTTTGCACAGTACTGCAGACTCGTCAAATTTCGGTTTAACCCCTATAAAATTTGACATTTCAGGATTAGTAGTAAGTTCACAACTTATGTAACTTAACTCAATTAAGTGGGGCAATGATAATCTTTTGACTAACTATTTTCTCCAACAAAAGTCATACTTAACCAACCAATGCCTTTACACTACACTCATCGATAGCTCAAGACACTAGTCTAATTAAGCAATTCTTAAGTGATCGGATATAAATCTCATATCAAAGGACCAAAGACACAGTAAAACATTAATGACACAGAAAACACAATTCTATAATGTTTTACTCATTAGGTCTATTCAGTATACAAAAGTAATATTTTCCCCTTTTGTGTACCCGTGTTGTCACTCATTTGTAGAGCTATAATGATCTATGACCAACAAGACAATCTTAACTCGGTAATTAATGTCCCATGTTAATTACCATGATTGCGAATATCTTTCGTTTTATGTAAACCAATATCTATTAGAGCTCTACGGTTAAGGATCAAGAGCATCTTCCTTAACATTTCTAAAAGACGAATAACATAAACAAGGAACAAAATGATTTCTCATTCAATTCATAATAATTGACATTTAAAAGTAAAACTTTTAGAACACATTCCCTTCAATCTCCCACTTGTTATTAAAGTTTTCTTTCACATACACATTCAATGTATAAAACAATAATAACTAGGGTAAACCCCATTAGATATCAATCATCAAGCCAATCTACATGGTTCCTCAATCCCATGGACTCGAAATGCATTTCGCCCTTGGCTTGGGATAAGGGTTTTGTGAATGGATCAGCTGTGTTGATGTTGGTGTCCACCCATAATAGATTTATTTTGCCTTCGTCGATGAGGTCACGTGTCACGAAGTACTTACGATCCATGTACTTCACTTTGTGGTGTGATCTAGGATCCTTGATTTGCGAGATAGAAGCACTATTATCGCAAAACAGCTCAATGGGTCCCTCGCTTGTGGGAACTACTCCAAGCTCTTCAAGGAACTTCTTGATCCACACTCCTTCCTTGCTCGCTTCAGCGACAACCATTACTTCTGAAGCGGTGGTTGAATCGGCCGTAGTGGTTTGCTTCCAGCTAGGTCAACTCACAGCTCCACCATTCAGAAGAAAGATGTATCCTGATTGCGACCTTCTATCGTCTGGATCACTCATGAAACTCGCGTCCGAGTAACCTTCGGTTATCAACTCCCTTTGTCCTCCATAAACAAGAATCTTATCCTTAGTCTGATTAAGGTACTTCAAGATATTCTTGACCGCAGTCCAATGCTCAGGACCTGCGTTGGATTGGTGACGACTTGTCACGCTTAGAGCATACGAGACATCAGGTCTTGTGCAAGTCATCGCGTACATGATCGACCCATTTGACGAAGCATAAAGGACATCCTTCATGTACTCTAAGTTCTTACGTGATTGCGCACGTTGAGACTTCTTGAGTTGCACACCCATACTCATTGGGACACTGCCCTTTTTGGAGTTGTACATCTTGAACCTTTCCAAGACCTTGTCAATGTATGTACGTTGACTGAGGCCAATGAGCCTACGAGATCTATCTCTATATATCTTGATTCCTAAGATGTATTGAGCCACACCCATATTTTTCATTGAAAATGCATATTTCAATGAACTTCTCGTTTGCTCAAGCAAAGGAATATGATTGCCCATAAGCAATATGTCATCGACATACAAGATTAGGAATACTACATGGCTCCCACTAACCTTCTTGTATATACAAGGTTCTTCCTTACTTTGAATGAAGTGAAACTTCTTCACTTCCTCGTGAAAGCGTTTGTTCCAACTCCTTGATGCTTGCTTCAATCCATAAATGGATCTTTGAAGCTTGCATACCTTCTCGCTATTCTTTGGATCTTCAAAACCTTGAGGTTGTACCATGTACACATCCTCTTCCAAAATCCCATTAAGGAACGCTGTTTTGAGATCCATTTGCCATATTGCATAATCATGAAATGCAGCAATAACGAGCATCATCCGAATAGACTTGAACATGACAACTGGTGAAAAAGTTTCATCATAGTCAATTCCTTGAACTTGAGTGAAACCCTTTGCTACAAGCCTCGCTTTGTAGGTTGTCAAGTTCCCATCCATGTCCATCTTCCTCTTGAAAACCCATTTATTTTGAATGACATTTTTCCCTTGAGGAAGGTCAACCAAGTTCCACACTTGATTATCATACATGGATTCTATTTCGGATTCCATGGCCTTAAGCAATAGTTTGGAGTCTTCCCTCTCCATTGCTTCTTGGAAGGTCAATGGATCATTGGTATCAAGTACCATGATTTCATGAAGTCCCAGATACAAGTCGGGTTTCTTCCTTTCCCTCGTTGTCCTTCTTAGTTCTTTTGGTTCTTCTCGTGTCTCTCGAACTTCTTCCACAATTTCTTGAGGAGTGGGTTCACGTTCAACTCTTGAACGTACACTAGGTGGGGATGATTGAGATTCTCTCACAATTTCTTGCGAGGGTCTCTCATCTACGCTCCCACTAACCAAAGGAATCTCGGTTGGGCCTTCATGATCTTGAATATCATCACTCATATCATGATCTTGTAGAGTATCTTGAGTTTCCTCAAGCACAACCCTACTCCCACTACTTTTTACTCTTTCCAGAAATTCCTTTTCCAGAAATGTGGCATCCCTCTCTACAATCACTCGATTGGAGGTGATATGCCAAAAGTAGTATCCTCTTGTCTCACGAGGATAACCAATAAAGAAGCACTTATCTGCTTTTGGTTGAAGTTTGGTCGACATCAATTTCTTGACGTAAGCCTCACAACCCCAAATCTTGAGAAAATTGAGCTTGTGTGTTTTACCACTCCATAGCTCATAAGGAGTTTTCTCCACGGATTTGGATGGAACATTATTTAGTGTGTAAGCTGCAGTTTGTAGTGCATAACTCCAAAAGTAAAGAGGTAATTCCGCATGACTCATCATTGACCGAACCATGTCGAGCAATGTCCTATTCCTCCTTTCGGATACCCCATTCCACTGAGGTGTATCAGGAGGGGTGAGTTGAGGTACAATACCAAACTCCTTTAGCTATGAGTCAAATTCGGCACTTAAGTACTCACCTCCACGATCCGTTCGTAGAGACTTGATTTTCTTGTCGAGTTGGTTCTCTACTTCATTCTTGAATTCTTTGAACTTGTCAAAGGATTCACTTTTGTTTCTCATTAGATAAACATAGCCATAACGACTATAATCATCCTTGAACGTAATGAAGTACCTGAAACCATCTCGTGCACTAGTACTCATTGGACCACATACATCGGAATGTATCAAATCCAGCAAGCCACTCGCCCTTGGACCTTTCTTCTTGAAAGGCTTTTTGGTCATTTTTCCCATTAAACATGGTTGGCACGTCTCCAATGATTTAAAATCAAGTAGACCAAGAAGGTTAGCTTCTTGCAATTTCTTGATGTGCTTTTCATTTATGTGACCAAGACGATAGTGCCACAAGAGAGTATCGTTCTCGTGAGTAGTCTTAAGTCTTTTGTTATTGATATTAAAGATTTGTTTATTATTCAATTCAAGCAAATAGAGATCATTCCTTATGAAAGCATTTGCATAGAAAACACCATTCTTCGATATAGACAAGCAAGAATTTGAAATATTTATATTGAAATTATCCATATCTAAGCATGATACAGAAATAATGTTCTTGCTAATCGAAGGCACATAATAAACATTCTTTAGACATAAATTTAAACCACTACTTAATTGAAGCACCACAGAATCTTGTGCAACCGCACAAACGCTCGCACCATTTCCGACCTTCAATTCTACCTCGTTCCTTACGAGTTCCTTCCTATCCGTGAGTAGCTGCACATTAGAAACTATGTGAGCACAAGATCCGGTATCAATTACCCAATCCTGGAGAGAGGTGGCTAAATTTATTTCAATAACAAATATACCTTTGGCCTTTTTGGGGCGCCGACGTTCAATCACTCCGTTGTCAAGGTCTTTCTTGTACTTGGGGCAATTTGGCCGGATGTGTCCTTTTTCACCGCAGTGAAAGCACTCCGTATTGGGAGTTGGAGATTTCTGAGATTTCCCCCTTGTGGCACTCGCACGAGCACTCCTACTCCCTTGCTCTTGATTGAACAACTTTTGGTAGATTTGCCCTTTCCTTTACCAATCTTTTGGCTCCTCCCATGGACGGCAAGGACATACTTGTCCCTACCCTTGCCAATGTCAACTTCAGCAGTTTTGAGAGCGTTGTGCAGCTCCTCAAGACTCAACCCTTTTTCACGCACGTGGTAGTGCATCACAAAGTCCTTAAAGGACGGGGATAGAGAGCCAAGAATCATATCTTCAGTCCAATGCTCAGGACATGCGTTGGATTGGTGACGACTTGTCACGCTTAGAGCATACGAGACATCGGGTCTTGTGCAAGTCATCGCGTACATGATTGATCCTATTCCCGAAGCATAAGGGATATCTTTCATGTACTCCAAGTCTTTACGTGATTCAGCACGTTGAGACTTCTTGAGTTGCACACCCATACTCATTAGCACACTGCCCTTTTTGGAGTTGTTCATGCTGAACCTTTCCAAGACCTTGTCAATATATGTACGTTGACTTAGGCCAATGAGTCTACGGGATCTATCTCTATATATCTTGATTCCCAAGATGTATTGAGCCCCACCCATATCTTTCATCGAAAATGTAGATTTCAATGAACTTCTCGTTTGCTCAATTAAAGGTATATGATTTCCCATGAGGAGTATGTCATCGACATATAAGATCAAGAACACTATGTGACTCCCACTAACCTTCTTGTATATACAAGGTTCTTCCTTACTTTGGACGAAGTGAATCTTTTTGACTTCTTCGTCAAAGTGCTTGTTCTAACTCCTTGATGCTTGCTTCAATCCATAAATGGATCTTTGAAGCTTACATACTTTCTCGCTATTCTTTGGATCTCCAAAACCTTGAGGTTGTACCATGTACACATCCTCCTCCAAGTTCCCATTAAGGAACGCCGTTTTGACATCTATTTGCCATATCTCATAATCATGAAATGCGACAATAACGAGCATAATCCGAATAGACTTGAACATGGCAACCGGTGAAAAAGTTTCATCATAGTCAATTCCTTGAACTTGAGTGAAACCGTTTGCTACAAGCCTCACTTTGTAGGTTATCAAGTTCCCATCCATGTCTATCTTCCTCTTGAAAACCCATTTATTTTGAATGACCTTTTTCCCTTGAGGAAGGTCAACCAAGTTCCACACTTGATTATCATACATGGAATCTATTTCGGATTCCATGGCCTTGGACCATAGTTTGGAGTCATTTCTTTCCATTGCTTCTTGAAAAGTCGAGGGATCATCGGTATCTAGTACCATGATCTCATGAAGTCCCAAATACATATCGGGTTTCTTCCTTTCCCTCGTTGACCTTCTAAATTCTTTCGGTTCTACATGTACTTCTCGAACTTCTTCCACAATTTCTTGTGGAATTGGTTCGTGTTCGATTCTCGAACGTACACTAGGTAGGGAAGATTGAGTTTCTCTCACAATTTCTTGCGAGGGTCTCTCACTCACGCTCCCACTAACCAAAGGAACCTCGGTTGGGCCTTCATGATCTAGAATATCATCATTCATATCATGATCTTGTAGAGTATCTTGAGTCTCCTCAAGCACAACTCTACTCCCACTACTTTTTATTCTTTCCAGATTTTTTTCTTCTAGAAATACGACATCCCTCTCTACAATCACGCGATTGGAGGTTATATGCAAAAAGTAGTATCCTCTTGTCTCACGAGGATAACCTATAAAGAAGCACTTATCCGCTTTTGGTTGAAGTTTGGTCGACATCAATCTCTTGACGTCGGCCTCACAACCCCAAATCTTGAGAAAATTGAGCTTAGGTGTTTTACCACTCCATAGCTCATAAGGCGTTTTCTCTACAGATTTGGATGGAACATTATTTAGTGTGTAAGCCGCAGCTTCTAGTGCATAACTCCAAAAGTAAAGTGGCAATTCTGCATGAGTCATCATTGATCGAACCATGTTGAGTAATGTCCTATTCCTCCTTTCGGATACCCCATTCCATTGAGGTGTACCGGGAGGGGTGAGCTGTGGTACAATACCACACTCCTTTAGGAATGAGTCAAATTCGGTACTTAAGTACTCACCTCCACGATCCGTTCGTAGAGACTTGATTTTCTTGTTGAGTTGGTTCTCTACTTCATTCTTGAATTCCTTGAACTTGTCAAAGGATTCAATTTTGTTTCTCATTAGATAAATATAGCCATAACGACTATAGTCATCCGTGAACATAATGAAGTACCTAAAACTGTCTCTTGCACTAGTACTCATCGGACCACATACATCGGAATGTATCAAATCCAACAAGTCATTCGCTCTCGGTCCTTTCTTCTTGAAAGGCCTCTTGGTCATTTTGCCCATTAGGCAAGGTTCGTACGTCTCCAATGATTTAAAATCAAGTTGACCAAGAATGTTAGCTTCTTGCAATTTCTTGATGCGTTTTTCATTTATGTGACCAAGATGATAGTGCCACAAGAGTGTATCATTCACGTGAGTAGTTTTAAGTCTTTTGTTATTGATGTTTAAGATTTGTTTATTATTGAATTCAAGCAAATAGAGACAATTCCTTACGAATGCATTTGCATAGAAAATACCATTCTTCGATATAGACAAGCAAGAATTTGAAATATTTATATTAAAATTATCCATATCCAAACATGATACAGAAATAATATTCTTGCTAATCGAAGGCACATAATAAACATTCTTTAAACATAAATTTAAACCACTAGATAATTGAAGCTCCACAGAACCTTGTGCAATCGCAACAACGCTTGCACCATTTCTGACCTTCAAAATCATCTCGTTCTTTACGAGTTCCTTCCTATCCTTTAGTAGCTGCATGTTGAACGTTTTATTTTAAACCGCAAGTGCACGGCCGCGATGAAGCGGTGGCAAGTACGGGTCGTCCTCAGGGAGGTGAGCAGCCTCTTGTTTGCACGAAATCAAGTGGCGAAAATAATGGAGAAGAGAGTTGGTTACGCTACACTACACTAAACTACGCTAAGAAGTACGAAATGCGAAACAAAGAAATAAACGATCAAATAAAAACTAAGCTAAGAACAAAATAGAAGTGCTGGAATTTCAGGAATGGAAAACCCCTAAGGGGTGGAGTGAGTGCACACATTAAAAGAGGTGGGTGTAGAATACATTCTTTAAGCACATGAAGGTGGTGTTTATCAAGCATAGGAAGTGTCTAAATGTTATGGCAAAACCTATCAATCTATTCACCAACTTAGTTGATTAACATTTACATATCCAAGGTGTTTATTTCAGAACCTAAACAAGCATGAGAGGTGTCTAATCATTTTGGCAAAACTCATCAAGTTATAAATTCTATCCTAAACAAGCAAGCATACATTCATGTTTAATCAACACATTGAAATTAAAGCATTCATCCCATTCTCTAATGCATGTATGTACATCTACTCCACCCCCCAAAGGGGATGGAACTACTCACTAAACATTACACTAATTATTAAACTATGGAAAGAAAGCATATTAAAACTAAGCTAGAATTAAAAGACGATTAAACTAAAACATGCACAACAATAAAAGAAGCATAAAACAAACAATGAAAGAAACATAAAACTTTATTGATAAAATGACTCACATTAAAAGTAACATCCTCCTACTTTAGTGTGTGCTTCAAGGCCTCACTTCTAGTAGGAAGAATAGCCACTTAAAATATGGAGTGATTACAATAGGAGGTGAAGAGTTCTATTTATAGCCATGGAAAAAGCTAATCCGGGACAATCCCCCGATGTGGGACTAAACCAATACCAAAAATAGCCTAACCGAACATTAATACAAGTCCAGGAGAAATTTCGACGGATCCTGAGCAATATGGACCGCCAATTAGCGGTCCAAGACCGCCAATTGGCGGTCCAAAATTGTCGGATCGTGTTGGAATTTGTTGTGGGCTTTGCTTTCTGGTATTATTGGTCTTTGATGCGGTTACTCGACTTGTTGGAGCTCCGACCCGAATAGAATTGGTAAAATACTCCCCATGATGGTGTGGAGTATTCTGTTTTGCTCTTAGGTCCTTCTGTCTTACATTCAGGTCCTTCTCCCTTGCATCTTGGTCCCTAGATCTCACCATTCAGTCCTTTTTCCCAGCTTTTGGGTCCTTTTATGCTTCATCTCTTCAAACCTAATTATTCCTGAAAACTAAACATAAAACTCGTGACATAGCATTGTTTAGGTGAAAGATAATGGATATAAGATACAAATATGAGCATGAAATGATGTCAATCAAATACCCCCACACCTAACTTTTGCTAGTCCCGAGCAAAACAAAGAAAGAGAAAAGCATGCGAAAAAAACAAGAAATCCTAACTCACTTTCGTAGGAATCACGGTTGCACTTAGCACGTGCAACAAGCCGTTAAACCTCCTTGTCGCCAAGGAGGAGGAGTGTTGTCTCCTGAGGGTTTTCAGCGGATCTACCCACAAAATCCAAACAAGATGCATTAATCAATCTAGCTACACGACTCGCTGGACTTATTTTGTCGATCATGGGACGCGGTAACACTACGGGTCGACTCTATATATGTAATCCGTCCACACACCTAGCCTAATGAGTTATTCGTGAGAGTTAGTTAAGGACTTAAGTGAAAGACATGGGCAACCTTAACTTCTGAATGTGATACAATGTGTAAAGTCCATTTTGGTTCTTATTTGCTTCTTCTTCTTTTTTCTTTTTTTTTCTTTTTCTTTGGAGCATTTTATTTGTTGGTGTTTGATTCTCCCAGGGTCAGGTTTCGTGCATCATTGCCTATGAGGACTTACACTATCACGTACACCTTCCCCCAAATCTCCACATAGGGCGATCCCTACCACCCGTGTAACGGGAGTTCGGTCGGTGCATCCCAAGTCAGATGACTCGAAAGCACCAGGCACAAAGTCCCCTCAGACTTACTTTCCCGAGTGATAGGAGCCGTGCGAGAAGAGAGAACACCACTTATTTATCTACATGGGAACCAAAACCCCTACACTTAAGTTTCACAAAAAGAGATTAAGGGCCCTTTGACTACGACAAACTTCCTTATACTAACAGACACGAATTATTTACTCACTAGGTTCAGGGTGGACTTATTTAAATGTTTGAGTACTGAAACCCTATGATTACACGCCCCCCCGAGGGAAAACCGGGGTGCACCCTAACGACTCGATAAGACCTAAAGCCAGTAAACTAGAAATCCTAATGCATCAAGTTCAAGACAATTTTGGGAGCTTTCTTTTTACTTTGCCTCTCAACGGTTTTGCACATGCTAAACACACGCAAAACCTACAAAAACATTTTCTTTCGCAAACACATGAAGATTTTGAAAGAAATGTGAAAATTTTAAAGCACTAGGCAAGCAAAAGAAGACAAGTCACCCAAGGATCATGGCAAGCAGATATATCAATGTTAAATGCGGCACACTAACATGACCCTAGCAGTACAAACAAAAGAAAATAAAACCAAAGGAAAAAGACTCGACTATGTACACACGTAAAACACCCCCCACACCTATTTCATGCATTGTCCTCAATGAATGTGAACAAGATACTACATGGATACATGCATGAAAAAGGAAAGATCTCACCAACATGAAGTACAAAGGGACGTTCAGGGTCATGTTGATGGACACAAACCCAAATTCCCTCAAAACCTGTGAGAAGCTGAAGAAGGGAGATAAATACGTGAAGAGATTGGGCCCAAGTACACAAGGGTTGGGGCCCACAACAATCGATGCTCACTGAAGGAGTCTTTTATTACACACTTCTTTTCTTTTTCTTTTTTCTTTTTTTTTGTTGTTGTTTTTTTTTAAAGATATATACATCAACCAAGATATTCTCATAATCCTTTGGTCAAGGAACATCAAATGAGAACATCAAGTCAGGAGGACCAGAGACTTGCCGAGATGGGCAAACTCCACTGGTACTCTGAGGTGTCATGAGGGGTGAAAGGTCAAAGCTGAAAGGCTCGAACCCCTCATGATATTGGTCGGGTGTGGGCAACAAAGAATGAAGTTGTGTTGCCTCACTAGGGTTTAATTGCTCATCGAAGAAAACCCTCCAACCAATAGGCGGGTGCATCGGAATGAGTTCCTCAAGCTCATTCGATGGATGCAGCAGACCTGCATCACTAAAAATGGGGCTTCTCCCCAAGTCATCCAACAAGGACCTCCCACCATCATTTAGACCATCAAGCATAAGCTCGGTCATAGGTGGGTCCTTGTTGGAGTCAAAATGAAGCTAAAATGGCTCAATGGCCATGGGACATGAGGTAGAGACACCTTCTGGCATAGGCATATGATGAGGTGTCTCACCCTCACTAGTACTCTTAACTGAATCATGCAACGAACACTCCCTTTGGACATTCATGTTCGAGGCCAGCTCACTCTGTTGCATTGCAAAGACAGGAAATGAGTCTTCGCTGGGCCCACGAACATTCTCAATGGGTTGCATTGGGGTTAGGGGTGTTCGTTGATTTTGTGGTGCTTTCTCCAATTGGCGGATGAGATTTAGATTTAAAGGTTCATCCATGGGTTCCTGTTGCCTACCAGAGTTGAACACATGAAACTCGGCACTCATGTTACCGAATGAGAGCTTCATGAGACCATTTCTACAATTAATCAAGGCATTGGAGGTTGCCAGAAATGGTCTACCCAAAATCAAAGGTATTTGAGAGTGGGTGTTCGCAACAGGATTGGTATCGAGGACAACAAAATCGACTGGAAATATAAAATCTCCAACTTTGATAAGCACGTCCTCGATAATCCCCATGGGAATACGAATGGATCTATCCGCTAATTGGAGGGTGATCTTAGTTGGTTTCAATTCTCCCAAGTTCAACTGTTGATAAACAGAGAATGGGAGGAGGTTGACCGCTGATCCTAAATCAAGCAAAACATTGCTCAATCTAGTGTCCCCTATCGTACACTGAATAGTAGGACACCCAGGGTCCTTGTATTTTGTGTAGGTAGGATTGGACAAAAGTGAGCTGATATTTGCAGCCAAGAATGCTTTCTTAGGAACATTGGTCTTCCTCTTAGTTGTGCAGAGATCCTTCAACACTTTGGCATATTGAGGTATTTGTTGGATGACATCCAACAAGGGGATATTAACCTTTACTTGCTTAAACACCTCTACTATCTTGTCCATGTTGTCACTCTGCTTTTTGTTTAACCTACTTGGATAGGGAGCTTTTGGCAGGTAGGTTTTCTGCTGTGCCTGAGAAGAAAGCTTTGGTGTATTACCCTCACCCTCAGCTTCTTCTTCACCACCATTCCCACTGGGGGGCTGCATAGATGGTGGTGGGTGTGGCAAGGAAATGTGATTGTCAACCTGTTTTCCATTCCTTAAGGTCACAATGGAATTGACATGGTGAACAGGTTCCTCCACATGGTTCACTTGCCTCCCCCGAGGTACCACATTCTCATTTTGCATTTGTTGTTGTTGGTACATGCGGGGGTTAGCCTCAGGCTGGCTAGGAAAAGACCCTCTCTTTCTTTCATGTACAGACTGAGCCAATTGGCCCATCTGAAGCTCTAGAGATTTCATGGTCTGCTGATTTGAAGTGAGAACTTGACTTGTGGTAGATATAAAATTTTTCATTGAGTTTTCAAGTCCACGAGTCAAGGTCTCAAGCGAATTGAATCGGGTTTCCATATTATTGGAATTTGGGAAACCCGATGGATTGGTGGTTTGCGCTTGGGGTGGCTGATAGGAATGTGCATGCATGGGAGGCTGGTGTGATTGGTAAGGTGGTCTAGAGGAGTTTGAAGGACCACCCGGGGCATTATTTTGGTTCCATGAAAAATTGGGGTGGTTCCTCCATCCAGGGTTATAAGATGATGAGTATGGGTCATTCCTAGCTCTGTCATAGATGGCGTTGACACGCTCCATCTCAGGAGGAATGGACTCACACTCGCTCTCTACATGACCTATCCTACCACATGAATGACAAGGAACTGGACCAGATGTGGACATGTGAGGTGCACTTTGTTGGTTTTGGAGCTCAATCGAGTCCATACGGCGCATTAAGGCCGCCATGCGTGCCTCGGTGGCCGTAGTGGTATCGATAGCAAATGCGGCACCCGATCTAGTCGAGTTTGCATTCGCGATCCTCGCTCCTATACTAGATGATGCAGGTGGTTCCCTCACACTCTCCCACTGCATGGTTTTCTCAGCGAGATCTTCTAGGAAGGCTCATGCCTCCCTTTCATCCTTTCCCAAGAACTCTCCTTGACACATGGACTCAAGGAGCGTTCTGGACGGGATGTGAAGACCCTCATACACAATCTGACAAAGACGCCACAACTCAATGCCATGGTGAGGGCACGAGGATAGTAGCTCTTTGAACCTCTCAAGATATGCATGAAATGGTTCGGTCTCATGTTGATAGAACGAATTGATTTCGTTCCTCAATTTTTGAGTCCGATGATTAGGAAAGTACTTCTTGAGGAATGCAGATTGAAACTCATCCCAAGTCCTAAAGGAATTCGCCTGGTTGCTGTACAACCACTTCTTGGCGTCATCCTTTAGTGCAAAAGGAACGAGCCTAAGATGGATGGAGTCTGTGCTAAGTTGTTGCAGCTTGAACATAGCACAGACCTCCTCAAATTCCCTGAGAAAGATATAGGGGTCACCTTTCCCAGTGAAATGAGGGAGCATGGAAATAAACTGAGGCTTGACCTCAAAATGGTTCCCATTTGCCTCTGGCAATACGATGCATGAGGGTAGAGCTGTACGGCTCGGGTAGCATCGATCACGAAGAGGTATGGGAACGACAACTGGAAGCACAGGTGGAACAGGCGGGTCCAGCAACTGCTCCTCCTCACGGAAATTAGCAGCCATTGGACCCAAACTACGTGCGACACGAGAGGAGGAAGGTGTCGAGAAATCGATGACCGAAGCCGGATTGACAACGCTCCTCGTCAAACGACCACTCTCGTCTCGTGTCCACGAAAGCATGCACAACGGTGCACACACACAACCACAACTTTTTTTTTTTTTGAAAAACAAAGAATGTACGTAGAAGAGAAGACGAGGGAACACAGAAGAGAAAGAATGACTCAGGAGAGAAGGGAAGAAGTCCTTAAGCTACGACGGATGGGTACAGGTAGAAGCACACAAGCAAACAAGGCTCAAACAATCCTAAGGTCGCTATAGGTCCTTACAACTAGACGACGCCTAACTGCGAGGTCACACGGCCTCAACATGCCTCACCTCCCTACAATGAGGACCACAAAGCCCAGCAAGTGAGCCAAGATCCGGGGATCTCGTCTCTCCTACTATCGACAAAGTGGGCAACGCCGATCAGGTCATGACGGTCGGGACCGGATCACTCTCCTAATGCGTCCAAGATCCTTAGGGCCAATGTCTACTTGATTTTAAAATTAGGCTCTTGATTAGTGTGGTTTTTGGGGCGAAGGAAAGGGTGATGAAATCCCCCACCTTATCTTTTACGGGACAGCCCCTCCTTAGTAGCGTTTTGGAGTCCTAAATCTAGCAATCAACTCTCCAAACAACGCTCAACTCACACTTGTTGCAATGCACTTCCTACTAACTAATGCATGTTCATACAAAATGCATGAATGAGAGTAGAAGGTGCGTACCTCACGCCAGCTCTCAGCAACAGAAAATAAAGCTAAGATAAAAGACAATCTAAATGCCTAAGTCACATACATGATGCATGACCTAAACAAGAATGAATGCCTAATCTTTTGCTTTGAGTTTTAGGGTCCAAGTTGCTTAAAGGAGGTTCGATTATTGATCTGGGAACGAACTATAAGTCAAAACATGCCAAATTGAGTCCCAGATAACTAGATCATTTAGAGCAACAACAGCAAGAAATTAAAAGATGAACAGAGCTCACCAGACCGCTGATTGGCGGTCTGAAGTGCTCAGGTCGTCTGGAAATTTCTCCAGTAGCCTCCACTTGCTATCCCCAGTCTCCTGAAACAAAGAAAAACTACAACACACAAATTAAATCCACTCGAATCGTCCAAACAAGAGTCTGGACTGACACCTCCCCGGCAACGGCGCCAAAAACTTGTTGAACGTTTTATTTTAAACCGCAAGTGCACGGTCGCGATGAAGCGGTGGCAAGTACGGGTCGTCCTCAGGGAGGTGAGCAGCCTCTTGTTTGCATGAAATCAAGTGGCGAAAATAATGGAGAAGAGAGTTGGTTACGCTACTCTACACTAAACTACGCTAAGAAGTACGAAATGCGAAACAAAGAAATAAACGATCAAATAAAAACTAAGCTAAGAACAAAATAGAAGTGCTGGAATTTCAGGAATGGAAAACCCCTAAGGGGTGGAGTGAGTGCACACATGCAAAGAGGTGGGTGTAGAATACATTCTTTAAGCACATGAAGGTGGTGTTTATCAAGCATAGGAAGTGTCTAAATGTTATGGCAAAACCTATCAATCTATTCACCAACTTAGTTGATTAACATTTACATATCCAAGGTGTTTATTTCAGAACCTAAACAAGCATGAGAGGTGTCTAATCATTTTGGCAAAACTCATCAAGTTATAAATTCTATCCTAAACAAGCAAGCATACATTCATGTTTAATCAACACATTGAAATTAAAGCATTCATCCCATTCTCTAATGCATGTATGTACATCTACTCCACCCCCCAAAGGGGATGGAACTACTCACTAAACATTACACTAATTATTAAACTATGGAAAGAAAGCATATTAAAACTAAGCTAGAATTAAAAGACGATTAAACTAAAACATGCACAACAATAAAAGAAGCATAAAACAAACAATGAAAGAAACATAAAACTTTATTGATAAAATGACTCACATTAAAAGTAGCATCCTCCTACTTTAGTGTGTGCTTCAAGGCCTCACTTCTAGTAGGAAGAATAGCCACTTAAAATATGGAGTGATTACAATAGGAGGTGAAGAGTTCTATTTATAGCCATGGAAAAAGCTAATCCGGGACAATCCCCCGATGTGGGACTAAACCAATACCAAAAATAGCCTAAACGAACATTAATACAAGTCCAGGAGAAATTTCGACGGATCCTGAGCAATATGGACCGCCAATTAGCGGTCCAAAATTGTCGGATCGTGTTGGAATTTGTTGTGGGCTTTGCTTTCTGGTATTATTGGTCTTTGATGCGGTTACTCGACTTGTTGGAGCTCCGACCCGAATAGAATTGGTAAAATACTCCCCATGATGGTGTGGAGTATTCTGTTTTGCTCTTAGGTCCTTCTGTCTTACATTCAGGTCCTTCTCCCTTGCATCTTGGTCCCTAGATCTCACCATTCAGTCCTTTTTCCCAGCTTTTGGGTCCTTTTATGCTTCATCTCTTCAAACCTAATTATTCCTGAAAACTAAACATAAAACTCGTGACATAGCATTGTTTAGGTGAAAGATAATGGATATAAGATACAAATATGAGCATGAAATGATGTCAATCAAATACCCCCACACCTAACTTTTGCTAGTCCCGAGCAAAACAAAGAAAGAGAAAAGCATGCGAAAAAAAAATGCATGGATATCGATATTCCCTCCGCCATGTGGCACCTTGTGAGTGCGATGGTGGTCTTATAGCGCTCTTTTCTAGCACTATCCATGAACATCTTTGTTAAAGCTTCCATGGTCTTCTTGGGTTTTGAATCCAAGTATTTCGCTTGAAGCGAGTCACCCATGGAGGCCAACATTAGACTGTGAATTTGGTTCTCTTGGTCTTCCCACTTGGCTTTTGCCTCTCTCTCACTATCAGTTGCCTTCTCATTTAATTTTGGGATTTCACCATCCAAAATATGAGATAGTTTCTCAAACTTCAACACGATATTGAGCTTGAGTTGCCAGCTTATGAAGTTTGAGCCATCATTTGCCAAAGGATGTTTTTCAATCATAAATCGCACAATAGGTTGCGACATTTCTACAAAATAAATTATATGAGATTTAATGTCAATTTTATGTTTTAAAAAACAATACCGCAAATAAAAATTTGTCCATAAATGCAGCAATCCAAGATCCTATCAATTATAAGATAAACTAGCTAAGGGCTATCAGATATATTATAAAATCAAGGTAAGGAAACATTTTCTAATCATAACCATTTCGAAATATCGCAACATTTGCATTTTCAAACTCTTATGACTCTTGTCGTTTTAATTAAGAGGGAATTTGACCAATCCTCGTAAGAAAAACTCTCTTTCTCAAAACCGAGCTAGGGCTCCGGGTCTTGTTAAGAAAACTTACTTCATTTGGTACGAGATACATTTATCCATGGTATTCACAAACAAATATACTCGGTGTCCACTAAGGGTGAATCACACCTCGTACCTCTATTCGTGGCACAACAATAGACAACCTTATATCTTTCACTATTCCCAAAGATGGAGGAACCTTATATCATGCATATTTATCATCTATACACATCCTAACATTCATTCATACAACCACATATATATCAAGCACACAAACATAAATAAATCCATTCACACAAATATTGTGTGAGTTTATATGTTCCCGCGTCCTTGATCCTCGATCATTGTGCTTCTTCAACGTCTTCCTCTTGCACCATGGATGTTGATATTGCAAAAATATAAACATGCATCTCTCAATTTTGAAAATTGTCTAGTGCAAGTCCTATGTAAAAATACTCTCATATGCATGCATATGCATAGAAATAAAATTTGGCTTTTACATACATAAGCCCCTGTGATTGAATAATAATAACATACACATTCATTCATTCATTCATTCATTCACACATGGCTTCGATGGAACATATAAACTCACATATCCCTGCATTAGAGAAATCGAGCAACGCATGTACATATACTATATATTTCTCGATTTAGTTTATCATGCATCTCTAAATCAAACAATTCTAAAATCATTTGAAATCCATTTAAAATGATTTTATGCACCCATAGTTCAATTCATAAAATATTTGAACCACTGTTTATCCAATTTCTAAAATTAAACATTTAAAGAAAGATAAACATATGCCTTTTTCGTTATGTCTATTCCTTATAAAATAATCATTTAATTAAAAACGAAAATTCTATAAATTAGACATAAGTCTAAATTTTAATTCTAACATTCACATGATGTGTTTCAAAACATTTAAAACTATCAAAAGAATCAATTAGAATTAAATCAACAAAACTATCGGAAAACTCGAAAAAGACATAGAACATGAATTGTTTCGATTGTAGATGGTAAACTAAAATTAGTTATATAGTCTAATTATTGAAAATATGAACTAAAAACTATGATACCACTGTAGGATTTCGTGTCCCTACGTATGTATATATTTTAAAATTTTAATATAACATACAAGATCGATTTTCATATTTTCAGCAATTTTTATGTACATAGTTTTGTGATCTAATAACATGCAATTCTACATTTATTAAAATAAATCACAAAGGTATAATCATACCTAAAGGTTCTCTAAAACCTTTTCGATGATCCGGAGTTGCGTTGCCCGCTGAATCGTCCACGGAATTGCCTCCGAGTGTTCACCAAACTCTAAACAAAGTTAGAGAGAAAGGAGCTAGCCAATCAATCTCTAACAAGGTTTAGAATCAAGCTAATTACCCATCTTTAAGCTCCTGAGAATCTTATCTCCAAAACTTAAATTTACGAAGAGATTTTCGTGGTGATTAGGGAGAGATTAATGAGAGAAAGAATTTTGCATTAGTATTAAAACAAGTAGGAATATATGCCCTTTTATAGGCTCCCAAAACATCCTTATCAAGAGCTATTATTTAGCCATGATCCTTTGTTTTTCTCTCCTAAAATTAATCTCTAAATTCCACATAATCACCCACAAAAAACATTTTAATTAAATCTGGAATTATTCCACCCATGATTTAATTAATCTCTTAATAATTCATGCAGAATCGTTCTTGTTCGGTAGACCGAGAATTATTCGGTTATAACACGTGTTCGGTGCACCGTGAGGTAGATGGTCGACCGAATCCGTATGAGAAAAATTCCCTGGAAGAATTTGGACGAACAACGTCATGTAATCGGTCTACCGTTGACCCACCAAAATCGCTCCTGGGACATAGTCATTGGATGACCGGGTCACCTTCGGTCGACCGAAAATACTACTTCTCGGTTGACCGTGCACACTCGGTTAACCGAACCCGATTGTCCAGGCACTCCAGACTATTTTGGTCAACCAATTGCGCTTACCCGTTCCCTATTAGGTTAACCGCTCCGAAGATATCCCGGTCGACCGAACCATGAACGGTTCACCGTGTTTGACCATGATTTTGCCTTTGTCAAATTTTGGATTTATTTCCAACAAAATTTGATCTTTTGGGGTTCTTAGCAAATTCACATCTTATATAATATATTATCATATATAATATTAAATTATTACACCCCATAATATATACACCTCATATGAATTTATTATGATTCTAATTATGTCAATTCTCATGACATATTGATTTTATTCATTCACCACATGTGTCATATTTTCATATGAAACCTGACACATCATATGAACTTAAAAGCAAACCTCTTGTTTTCCAGTTTTGTGGTGAGACCTATAAAAGGATCTAAGCTAAATTGGTAGCGATATTAAACACTTAATATCTCAAACTATAAGCGGTATCTAGCTACACATTATAGTTACCCAATTAGCATAGATGTCTTTGTTCCACCCGAACCAAAACACGATCCATTTAGTGATGTAAGTGCACCACTTGTGTCCGTCCCTTGCCTCATGATATTAAGAATATATACAAAGTAGAAATGTGTCACATTTGTATTATATTCATTTCTTGATCTCTCTAAGCTAATTATAACTATGTAACTTAACTCAAGTCACATTGTGCACATTATAATTTTGCTTTATCAAAGGGCCAACAAATATCATCACTCAATTAAGAGGGGCAATGATAATCGTTTGACTAGCTATCTTTTCCAGCACAAGTCATGCTCAACCAACTATTGCCTTTATCACTATATTCATTGATAGCTTTTGACAATAATCAAATTAAGCACTTCTTGAGTGAAAAGATATAAGTCTCATATCTTAGGATCCAAGACACAGTAAAAACATTAATGACACGAAACACAATTCCATAATATTTTACTTGTTAGGTCTATTCAATATATAAAAGTAATTTTTTCCTCTTTTATATACTTGTGTCGTCAATTATTTGTAGAGCTACAACAATCGATGACCAACATGACAACCTTATCTCGGTAATTAATGTTCCATGTTAATTACCATGATTGTGAATAATTTTGATTTATGTAAACCATTATCTTTTATAGCTCTACGGTTAAGGACCAAACGCCTCTTCCTTAACACTTCCAAAAGATGAATACTATAATTAAGGAACAAAATGTTTGTACATTCAATTCATAATAATTGACATATAAAAGTAAAACTTCTAGAACACATTCCTTTAACTATTTGGGTCGGAGCTCCAACAAGCGAAGTAGATGCATCCAAGACCAACAAATACATCAAGAAAAGCACAGAATGAAAACCAGATGTATCCGGATCCTGTAGACCGCCAATTGGCGGTCCGGATCTCTCCTGATCTGCTAAGATTTCGCGTGCACATGTATTAGTGTTTGTTTAGGCTATTTTTGGTATTTGTTTAGTCCCATACCGGGGGATTGTCCCAGATTATCTTTTTCTATGGCTATAAATAGAACTCTCCCTCCTCTCATGTACCACATCTCTTCTCTTGGTGGCCATCTTCTCTACTAAGAGTGAAGTCTTGAAGCAAAACTCTAGTGGAGAAAGAGGCTACTTGTAATTGAGTGAGTTAATAATAGATGCTTTCCATTAGTATGTCGTTTCTTGCTTAGTTTAATTTCCTTTAATATGCTTGCATGTTTGTTTTGTTTTATGTCTTTTAGTTAACTTCTTGTTTAGTCTTTCTATAATTACTTTAAGCATGTCTTCCTTCCTTAGTATAAATGTTAGTTTAAATATGTGTGAGTAGTTCCATCCCCTTTGGGGGTGGAGTAGATGTGTGTACATGTTATGTAGATGGTATAAATGCTAGATATTATTGTTTGTGAGAGATATTAGTATGCTTGCTTGAATTAATAAGAACTTTCCATGCTCGTTATGTTCTTAATAACAACCTTGCATTGCTCATATTAATCACCTAGGTTAGTGTTGTAAATGATAGGTCTTGCCATTAGGAACTTCTTATGCATTAACAAACACTAACTAAACTTGAGCTTCTTGTATGCATTCACCACACTTATTTCATGTGCACACACACACACTCCACCCCGTAGGGGTTTTCCATTCCTGAGTTCTATCTTCCTACATTAGTTGCTTAGTTTAGTTTTTTTGTGATTTCATTTCAGCCTTTCTAGTTTACTAGTTTAGATTAGTATAGTTTAGTGTAATAAATCTTTCTCTCATTTCTTTCCCACTCGCCTTCGCACAAACAAAAAGTCGACACACCTCCCTGTGGATCGACCCGTATTTTCCACCGCTTCAACGCGGCCGTGCACTTGCGGTTAATATAAAACCAATCAATCAAGTATTTGGCACCGTTGTCGGGGAGGTGCTCTGTCCAGACTTTGGTTTGGACGATTCGAGTGGTTTTAATTTTTTGTTTTTAGTTTTTGTTTGTTTGAGGGGACCTTTAGATCAAGGGGAGGCTACTGGACGAGTTGGAGCACCAAAGCTTCAATAGGGACCGCCAATCAGCGGTCTGGGACCGCCAATTGGCGTCCTGGTGAGCTTCACTAGCTCTCAGCTTCATTATTGTAGTTGTTTGCTTCAAAGTAGTTGTCTGGGAGCACAATTTGGCATGTTTTGACTTCTAGTTTGCTCCCAGATTATTAAACCAATCCCCATTAATCAACTTGGCCTTAAAATCCAAAGCAAAAGAGTAGACATTCTTACTTGTTTAGGCCACGCATCATGTACTTGACTTAGGCACGTAGTTGTCTTTTATTTTAGCTTTATTTTCAGTTGTTGAGAGCTGGCGTGAGGTACACAATTTCCTACACTCATTCATGCATCTTGTATGACCATGCATTAGTTAGTAGGAATTGCATCAGGACTAGAATGAGTTGAGCGTTTGATTGGAGCGTTGATTGCTAGATTTAGGATCAAAACGCTACTAAGGAGGGGCTGTCCCATAAAAGATAAGGTGGGAGATTTCATCACCCTTTCCTTGGCCCAAAAAATCACTCTTAATAAAAGCCTTAATTCTAAAAGCAAGTAGACATTGACCCTAAGGATTTCGGACGCACTAGGAGAGTAATCTAGTTGAGACCGTCATGGCCTGATCGGCGTTGCCTACCTTGTCGATAGTAGGAGGTATTGAATCTCCGGATCTGGTATCACTTGCTGGGCATTGTGGTCTTCGTTGTAGGGAGGTGAGGTGTGTCGAGGCTAGTGACATTGAAGTTGGGCGTCGTCTAGCCTAAGGACCCATTGCCTTACATTGTTTGAGCCGTGCTTGCTAGATTAGGCTTCTACCCTCTCCCACTACCCACGCTAGTTTTTAGGGATTCTTCCCTTATCCTCTAAGTCATCTTCTTCTCACCTACTTCTACGTCTAGTCTCCTCCCCTTTACACTCTCTGTTAGCGTTTTAGGGTCGAGTCGAGCACTTTTTGCGAGCTTGGCCTAGTGGTGGTGAGAGTGGTTGACTCGAGAGTTTTTTTTGTTGAGATGGATGGTTACATGGGCGACCATCCATATCATTGTTGGGACCAGGAACATTCTTCCTGCTATTCTGGACCCATGCAACCTGGGGTGGCTCAGACTAACACCCTGTATGGTTGGGACAATCTTAATTGTGTGACTGAGCAATCTTCATATTGGGGTAGTATGAGAGAGGCACCGACTGCTAAACCATCATCTAGTTACATCAGATCATACACGGGTCAACAAACTGAGACATTACAACAAACTTTGGCCTCTTTCATGCGTGCAGTAGACGACATGAGTGCACCGGTGGCTCCAGTAGTTGTGTCGTGCGACTGTTGTGGGTTGAGTGGTCATGTTATCGGGGAATGTCCTTATGTTCCCCCTCAGCCTGAGTATGAGCATACATTTTCCCAAAATGCTCAATATGACCATTACACATCCACGTACAACCTAAGAGGGATGGATTCGTGGGGAGACAATTCTTATTCAAATTCTTATACTTCATTTTCACCCCAGTATCCTCCTCCCGAATACCCAGAATTCTACCAACACCCCACTTCAAATCATTGGACTCATTCTCAGCCCATCAACACCCAACCCCAAAATTTCCCAAGCTCTGACTTGGACCTCATCATTGACCGCATACCTGATTCCTTGAAACAAATTTTCCTTACGTTCATGGAAACCATTCAACAGTCCATACAAAATATGACACTGCAAGTGAGTCAAATGACGCAGCAATTACGTGAACGTGAGGAGAGTAACTTTTCTGGTCAACATGAGGATTCATCTTTTGATGTCGGACCACCATCACATCCACAAATTCAGAGCATAATCTTTCAAAGTCAAACTCCTAGTCAGTCTGAGGGACTTGTGGTTTCAATTCACGATCACTTAGTGGAGGATTCGATTGAAATTGAGAATAACATTGACCAACTTCATTATGAGTCGGCACAGGATTGTGCCTTATCTTTTTGTCCCGTGGCCGTTGAGCCACTTGTTCTTCATGTTGTGCCTCTTAAGGACTCACCTCTGGTGGAGCAAGAGCTCCCTAGTACCCTCAATTTTAAACAACCTGATGAGAGGTTGCCTCTCACTATTGTTCCTGATCATCTTGGAAATGATGGAACATCAAACAACTACATTGCTAATGAGGGTATTAGGAGTTCCTTGGAGGATACCTTGGGTATGACACCCACTTTTTGTTCGCCTTGTGAGTCGGACATGCCTAACGAGTTCTTGACCTCGTTCCGATGCACCAGCCTGTTGGTTGGAGAGTTTGGATTGATGATCATAACTTCAGTACTGCAACGCGAGAAACTCTTCTTCATGAGTTTGAATGAGACGCCTTTGCGTCTAATTCATGAACCTCTCTTTTCATCTTGTGCTCTTTGTGAGGGGGCCCAAACATGAGAATTCTGGCCCCACGTGGTGTCATGTTCCCTTTCTTAGGGCATTGACCCACTTTTGAGGTTCCCATTTGATGTCTTTTGACAAATGAAGATGGGAACTTATGTTTGTACATAGTTATATTAAAAAAAAGTACAATAAAAAGACTCCATGAGCGAACATTGATTGTTGTGGGCCCCAACACTTGTGTATTTGAGCCTCATTTCTTTCACGTATTTGTAACCCTTCTTTAGCATCTCACAGGTTTTGAGGGAATTCAGGTTTTTGTCCATCAACATAACCTTGAACTTTCTTTTGCGCTTCATATTGGTGAGATCTTTTCTTTTTCATTCATAAATTCATGTAGTATTTTCCTCACATTCATTGAGGACAATGCATGAAGTAGGTGTGGGGGGGGGGGGGGTGTTTTACGTATGTACATAGTCGAGTCTTTTTCCTTTGATTTTTTTTCTTTTGTGTGCATTGTTAGGGTCATGTTAGTGTGCTGCATTTAATATCGATATATCTGCTTACCATGATCCTTGGGTGACTCGTCTTCTTCTGCTTGCCTAGTGCTTCAAAATTTTCACATTTCTTTCAAAATCTTCATGTGTTTGCGAAAGAAAATGTTTTGTGGGTTTTGTGTGTGTTTAGTATATGCAAAACCGTAGAGAGGCAAAGTAAAAAAAGCTCCCAAAATTGTCTTGAACTTGATGCATTAGGATATCTAGTACAGTGGCTTTAGGACTTATAGAGTTGTTAGGATGCACGCTAGTTTTCCCTCGGGGGCGAGTAATCATAGTGTTTCAGTGCTCAAACATTTAAAGAAGTCCACCCTGAGCCTAGTGAGTCAATAATTCATGTCTGTTAATTTAAGGGAGTTTGTTGTAGTCAAGGACCCTTTAAATCTTGTTGTGAGACATTAAGTGTAGGGGTTTTGGTTAATGTGTAGATAAGAAACAAGTGAGTAGGTGTTCTCTCTTCTCGCACGGCTCCTATCGCTCAGGAAATAGGTCTGAGGGGACTTTGTACCAGGTGCTTTCGAGTCTTCTGACTTGGGATGCGCCGACCCAACTCTCGTTACATGGGTGGTAGGGATTGCCCTATGTGGAGATTTGGGGAAAGGTGTACGTGATAGTGTAAGTCCCTATGGGCAATGATGCACGAAACCTGACCCTCGTAGAATGATGTGAAAGGAATGTGTTCTAAAAGTTTTACTTTTATATGTCAATTATTATGAATTGAATGTGCAAGTATTTTGTTCCTTGATTATGGTATTCGTCTTTTGGAAGTGTTAAGGAAGAGACGTTTGGTCCTTAACCGTAGAGCTATAAAAGATAATGGTTTACATAAATCAAAAGTTATTCACAATCATGGTAATTAACATGGAACATTAATTACCGAGATAAGATTGTCGTGTTGGTCATCGATTATTGTAGCTCTACAAATAATTGACGACACGAGTATATAAAAGAGGAAAAATTACTTTTATATATTGAATAGACCTAACAAGTAAAACATTATGGAATTGTGTTTTGTGTCATTAATGTTTTTACTGTGTCTTGGATCCTAAGATATGAGACTTATATCTTTTCACTCAAGAAGTCCTTAATTTGATTATTGTCAAAAGCTATCAATGAGTATAGTGATAAAGGAAATAGTTGGTTGAGCATGACTTGTGCTGAAAAGATAGCTAGTCAAACGATTATCATTGCCCCTCTTAATTGAGTGATGATATTAGTGGACCCCTTGATAAAGCAAAATTATAATGTGCACAATGTGACTTGAGTTAAGTCACATAGTTATAATTAGCTTAAAGTGATCAAGAAATGAATATAATACAAAAATGACACATTTCTACTTTGTATATATTCTTAATATCATGAGGCAAGAGATGGACACAAGTGGTGCACTTACATCACTAAATGGATCGTGTTTTGGTTCGGGTGGAACAAAGACATCTATGCTAATTGGGTAACTATAATGTGTAGCTAGATACCGCTTATAGTTTGAGATATTAAGTGTTTAATATCACTGCCAATTTGGCTTAGATCCTCCTATAGGTCACACCACAAAACTGGGAAACAAGAGGTTGATTTTAAGTTCATATGATGTGTCGGGTTTCATGTGAAAATAGGACACATGTATTGAATTAATTAAAATCAATATGTCATGAGAATTGACAAAATTAGAATCATAATAAAGTCATATGAGGTATATATTATGGGGTGTAATAATTTAATATTACATATGATGATATATATAGGATGTGAATTGCTAAAAACCCCAAAAGATCAAATTTTGTTGGAAATAAATCCAAAATTTGACAAAGGTAAAATCGGAGTCAAACACGGTGAACCGTTCATGGTTCGGTCGACCGGGGTATCTTCGGATCGGTTAACCGAATAGGGAACGGGTAAGCGCAATTGGTTGACCGAAATTGTCTCGAGTGCCTGGACAATCGGGTTCGGTTAACCGAGTGTGCACGGTCAACCGAGAAGTAGTATTTTCGGTCGACCGAATGTGACCCGGTCATCCAATGACTATGTCCCAGGAGCGATTTTGGTGGGTCAACGGTAGACCGATTACAAGACGTGGTTTGTCCGAATTCTTCCAGGGAATTTTTCTCATACGGATGCGGTCGGCCGTCTAGCTCACGGTGCACCGAACACGTGTTATAACCGAATGGTTCGGTTGACCGAATAATTCTCGGTCTACCGAACAAGAATGATTCTGCCTGAATTATTAAGAGATTAATTAAATCATAGGTGGAATAATTCCATATTTAATTAAAACGTTTTTTGTCGGTGATTATGTGGAATTTAGAGATTAATTTTAGGAGAGAAAAATAAGGGATCATGGCTAAATAATAACTCTTGATATGGATGTTTTGGGAGCCTATAAAAGGGCACCTATTCCTACTTGTTTTAATACTAATGCAAAATTCTTTCTCTCATTAATCTCTCCCTAATCACCACGAAAATCTCTTAATAAATTTAAGTTTTGGAGATAAGATTCTCAGGAGCTTAAAGATGGGTAATTAGCTTGATTCTAAACCTTGTTAGAGATTGATTGGCTAGCTCATTTCTCTCTAACTTTGTTTAGAGTTTGGTGAACACTCGGAGGCAATTCCGTGGACGATTCAGCGGGCAACGCAACTCCGGATCATCGAAAAGGTTTTAGAGAACCTTTAGGTATGATTCCATCTTTGTGGATTATTTTAATAAATGTAGGTTGCATGTTATTAGAATAAGACACAAATAGATGTACATCAAATTGCTGAAAATATGAAAATCGATCTTGTATGTTATATTAAAATTTTAAAATATATACATACATAGGGACACGAAATCCTACATGAAGCTCCAAGTAATAAAAAGAAAAGAAGAAAAAAAAGAAAATAAGCAAAAAGAAAAAAAATGGTAATGCAAATAAGAACCTTAATGGACCTTACACTTTGTATCACTTGAGGATGTTGAGGTTGTCCATGTCTTTCACTTAATTCCTTATTTAACTTGCACGAATGGTTCATTAGGCTAGGTGTGTAGACTGATTGCCTATATAGAGTCGGCCCGTAGGATTACCGCGTCCAATGATCGACAAAATATTTCCTACAAGTCGAGTGTGTAGATTGAATAATGCATATTGTTCGGATTTTGTAGGTATATCCGCTGAAAAACCTTAGAAGACTACACTCCTCCTCCTTGGCGACAAGGAGGTTTAACGGCTTGTTGCACGTGCTAAGTGCAACCGTGATTCCTACGAAAGTGAGTTAAGATTTCTTGTTTCTCGTTTGTTTTTCTCTTTCTTTGTTTTATTCGGGACTAGCAAAAACTTAGGTATGAGGGTATTTGATTGACATCATTTCTTGTTTATATGTGTATCTTATATCCATTATCTTACACCCGTGATGAGTTTTATGTTTGAATTTCAGAAATAAAGAGGTTTGATGAGAAGAGGCATGAAAGGACCTAAAAGATAGGAAAAATGACTGAATTGTGAGACCTGGGGACTAAGATGCAAGGGAGAAGGACCTGAACGTAAGACTGAAGGACCAAAGAGCAAAACAGAAAACTCCACACCATCATGGGGAGTATTTTGGCAATTCTATACGGGTCAGAGCTCCAACAAGCGAAGTAGATGCATCCAAGACCAACAAATACATCAAGAAAAGCCCAGAATGAGAACCAGATGGATCCGGATCCTGTAGACCACCAATTGGCGGTCCGGATATCTCCTGATCCGCTAAGATTTCGCGTGCACATGTATTAGTGTTTGTTTAGGCTATTTTTGGTATTTGTTTAGTCCCATACCGGGGGATTATCCCGGATTATCTTTTTCTATGGCTATAAATAGAACTCTCCCTCCTCTCATGTACCACATCTCCTCTCTTGGTGGCCATATTCTTTACTAAGAGTGAAGCCTTGAAGCAAAACTCTAGTGGAGAAAGAGACTACTTGTAATTGAGTGAGTTAATAATAGATGCTTTCCATTAGTATGTCGTTTCTTGCTTAGTTTAATTTCCTTTAATATGCTTGCATGTTTGTTTTGTTTTATGTCTTTTAGTTAACTTCTTGTTTAGTCTTTCTATAATTAGTTTACGCATGTCTTCCTTCCTTAGTATAAATGTTAGTTTAAATATGTGTGAGTAGTTCTATCCCCTTTGGGGGTGGAGTAGATGTGTGTACATGTTATGTAGATGGTATGAATGCTAGATATTATTGTTTGTGAGAGATATTAGTATGCTTTCTTGAATTAATATGAACTTTACTTGATGGTTTCTGTCATAGTTAGGTACATTCCATGCTCGTTATGTTCCTAATAACAACCTTGCATTGCTCATATTAATCATCTAGGTTAGTGTTGTAAATGATAAGTCTTGCCATTAGGTACTTCTTATGCATTAACAAACACTAACTAAAACTTGAGCTTCTTGTAGCATTCACCACACTTATTTCATGTGCGCACACACACACTCCACCCCTTAGGGTTTTTCCATTCCTGAGTTCTATCTTCCTACATTAGTTGCTTAGTTTAGTTTGTTTTGTGATTTCATTTCTGCCTTTCTAGTTTACTAGTTTAGATTAGTATAGTTTAGTGTAATCAATCTTTCTCTCCTTTCTTTCCCACTCGCCTTCGCACAAACCAAAAGTCGACACACCTCCCTGTGGATCGACCCGTATTTGCCACCGCTTCAACGCGGCCGTGCACTTGCAGTTAATATAAAATGAATCAATCAATAACCGAACTCTTCTAATCAGTAGCTGTTAGGATGATCTCTGGTCGGATGACCGCATGGGATCTGGTCGACCAAATCGCCTTGGAGCAGTTTTGGATTTTGCTCCAACGGTCACATTTGAATTTTGCCTTTGAACCGAATTGACTCATCCACATCCGGACGATCAATCTCCAATAGGTCAACCGATTCATTCTTGTCCTTTGGTGCGCAATAACTCTTTACACGTGGCATATGACTGTTATCTACAATGGACATTTCAACCAAATCTGTCAACGCAAAACCCACGCCTATTTCGGTCATCTGAATAAACGACGGTCAACCGAACTTGTCTAAGTTAAAAAGGACCAATCTTTACTATCCAACTCAAAACGGTGAACCGAATCCTTATCGGTTAACTAACCTTTAAATGGTCTAATGAGTGTCGTAATTTATAATTTTTACCTTCACTATTATCTTATTTTTGTATTTGACTAATGCTATGTCGAGTGTTTTTTTTTCATTTTGTAGGTTACAAGAACATTCGATATATAAAGTGAAAGTTGAAGGACATTCTCTCCATTGTGTTGCAAATTGATGGGAAATACTCAAATTATAGGGTAAATTTGGATTACGCAATCAACATCAATAGGAAAGTTCAGATATGGGAAGTCTGGATTGTCATCACATGTTACTTGTTTTATTAATAGCATCCACTTCTAAATACCAAATTTGATATTTCAAGATCCATTGGAAAGATAATTTAAAGGCTAAAATATTCATTTCTCTTGCGACATGCTACATTATGATTATAAAAGGGTGAAAAATGTGTGTTCAGATAGATTCTATTTGGAAACTGGATGACAATCGATAGATCATTAGTAATTTGTGCATAACTTTCCCTTTTGATATCTAAATCAAGTGATCCAAGCATCATTGGAAACATATGTGAAAAGATCACAATTACATTGCTCATGATATATTCCCAATTCAGACGATACAAGGCTCAAAAGGAGCATGAAAGATAGTTGACCTAGAGTGACGGAATTCTATATAAATATTTAACTTCATATTCTATAATGAAATGAGCTCTTCATTTGTTTAATTTTCTTATTTTATTGGAAAATAATCTCATATTGCATGTACTTAGTTTTTGTTTTTGTTTTAGTTAAATATTTTTTCTCTTTTCTTCTGATGTCTCTTATATCTTCTTTTATGATTTCTTTTATCATGTGTCACTAAATCGATCTCTTGAGAGGTGGATGTATGAGCTAGTATAAATTAAGAATTAGGGATGCCAATCGTGTTAATATTTTGATTTGTTATTACTTTTGCTAATTCGCTTGAAAGAGGTTGATGATTTATAATGATTTGATAGGTTAATGTTACTTCTAAGTTTATTAATCTATGCTTAGAATTATATTGTTGCTTCTTTGCTTGCAAAAAATTATGAAGTTGTAACTAGATGTAATTTAGTTGTCGTTTGATGATTTGATAGTCTAATCACTTCAAGTCATACTTATAAAATCTAATCTCGTGTGCTTAATGAAATGTGCAACACCTTTCCCAATTTATGTCTATGCAAATGTTTTCCTATTCCAAGTGTTTTATCTCATCGTAATTTTTTCATTGCATTATCATTCTATAAAAACCCAAAAAACTCTTTACATTATTTTTTAGTCTCTTCATAAAATAAAAGACCAAAAAATATCAACCACCATTTAATCTATCATCATTACTAAAACATCCACTGAAAATTTGCAACCATTAAGTTCGACCTGTTTGCTACATGATCTGTACGCTTGCAGTTAAATTTAAGACTCATCATGGCAGAAATCAGAAAAAGTTACTAGAAGTTGGTGATTGGTTATCCATATTCTTTTTGGTCAACCAAATGCTTAATTTAGACCAAATCAACCATCTTGTTTCGGACTACCGCTCATTAAATGGTCGACCAAACTTGCTCGTATTTTTGCCCGAGCTTAAATCACATCTTTCTTCTCATTGGTCCAATTTTGTGCTCTCAATTTCCAACCCGTTAAAGCTCAAACACACCCAAAGCTTCATATTCATCACTTGCATATCAATTCCACATCCATATCCAAGTGTGGTCAAGTTAGAGTGTTTAGATTGTGATTCAACTTTCATATCCAAGAATCACCCAAAGGGTTGTAAAGCTTAGAGGAAGCTCCGTCTCGAGTTGTGAGAGGAGAGACGAGTGAGACGAGGATTGTTTGCGAGGCTCAATGTTTGTAACAACGTTAATGTCAGCCCAAAACAAAGATTGGTTAGTGGAACGGAAAGCGAGGCTTGGAGGATCTAGTGGGGCTTACAAGGAGGATTAAGACCGAGTACAGTGTCAAATCTCTATATCCAACATCATTTGTGATTTGCATATTCTTTACTTTAATCCCTTAATTTACTGCCTTAGTTCTACATTTAGTTTAATGTTAGAGGGCTCTCGATCCTAACATATTTTTGGTGAACCAGTGTCCGTCAAGTTCTAACTCTGGACTTACTTTACCAGATGACTGACAACTTTACAGTTATTCATTTCCACCCGCTCAGTACACTTTAGATCGTTCCTAAAACTCTTGATTCGGACTACTGAACCTGGATCGGTCATCCAAAATTATGCCTTATTTTGAATCCTAAATGACTTGATCCTATTGGCCCACGTGATAATAAATTTGTTGAGAATTCTCAATGGACTTATGTTTTCTCTTCTAGTGACATATTTTGAAAGATCGCTCAATGGTTTACCAATCCTTAGTCGGTCGACCAAGTCCTTTGTTGATCATCAGTGCGCAACGGCTCTTTCCACGTGGCATTTGGCCATTGCCCTTCAACAAACATTTGAGTCATAACCGTCAGTGCAAAACTGTGCTTATTTCGGTCTTCTAATAAGGCAATGGTTGATTGATTAATCATATCTTGCTTCTCATCTATCCCAATATCACCAACCCACCAAAAGGGCTCTATTTGATTTGTAGCCTATAAAAGCTTCACTTAAGAGACACAAATACTACTACTTGCAAAAAACGTTATTCATAATCTTGTGCCTTCAAAGCTCCACCAACTCTATTCACTCCAAGTTCATTTCAAATCCTTAGAGTGCATTCAAGTAAGAGTTCAATTACTTTCATCACTTTCCACTGCATTGTAAAACTTCGAGGAAGCTCCCTCTCAGATTGCGAGAGGAGACTTGAGCATGATGAGGGTGTTCACAAGGCTCCAATTATAAGAGGGTTTATCTTCGACCCGAAAAGAAGAGATTAGTGGATTCTCGAGTAGGGATCAAATGATCAATCAAAACTCGAGGAGAGGATTAGATCATGGTGGTGTGATCGAACCTCTATAAAATCTTTGAAGTTGACTTGCGGTTTGCATTTTTCTCTTTCATAATTTTAATTCTGCCTTCTTTAGTTTAATGTTCTAAATAATCTATTCACCCCCTTTCTAGATTAGTGTTCAATCTTACTGTCAGGTTTGAGATTGTTTGGATACATAGAATGGAGATAATGGACGTGCCAATGAATAAGTCATCAAGTGTGGATTCTCTAGCTCAACTATTCATCAAGTTGAGTAAGTTACTAGAGCCATTTAAAGAGGAACTTTGAGACGTAGAAGAATGCAAATAGATGTGAGTGTTTCATCCCTATACTCAACATCCGTGATTTCTAATGTTGCTCGAAGATTAAAGATCCAAGAGGGAAGATATTGGATGTCTAGCGATACTCCTTGGAGGTTGTATTCTTTCACTACTAGAAAAACAACATACACTGATAAATTGGTATCCGTCGGTGTAGAGAACCTTACATCGAGGGATGTCTTGTTCCGTTGGACATGACACCCAATGAACCTATGTCGATGAATACCAAAGACTACACCGACGGATATGTTCTGTCGCTTCGTATTTTCTCAACATTCGTCGGTCAATTTCTCTACACCAACGGATAAGTACCGTCAATGTAGAGGTTTGACAAAACAATAAGCGGGAAAATGAAATTTGTCGCGCTGAAAACCACACCGACATTTAGATACCCCACTCCGACGGAACCAATCGGTCAGTGTACTTTTTTGGGATTTCCACCGACGGATAACAACCATCAGTGTAGTGTTTAAAAAAGAGACATTTACCTTACACCGATGAATATCTACCATCGATGTAGGGTTATATCAGTAACCCCTCGACCAAGCTTGATCATTTCTTGTGAAACCCACCAACCCTAATTTTGCTGGTCGACGTGCGCCATTATGCCACCTCTTCACCCTCTACTGCCTCTGGCCACTGCCTCCTCCTCTGGTAATTTTGTCCCCTCCTATCCCTCCCTTCTCACTACCCGCAGCATCCCCGTCCCCACAGCCGGCCCTCCCTGTCCTGTCCCCACAGTCGGCCCCTCCCCGTCCCTATCCTCGTAGCCTCCCCATCACCACACAACTCCACCACCCCAACCCTGTGCAGGCAGCCTCCCCACCACCACACAACTCCACCACCCTAACCCCAATCTTGACCATCACATGGCTCTGCACCAACACATGGCTCCTATACTCAGCATCCATGATTTCTAGCAATACTCCTTGGAGGTTGTATTAATTTCATATTATTGGATATCTAGCTTATGCTCTCATTTATGTATCATCTGTTATGTATATTAGATTAACCAGTTTGTTATGCTTGATAGCACCGATGACCCTCTAATATTCAACTAAATGCGGAATTAATGCACTCATTGAAGGATTAAGAGAGAAGACATAGCAAACCCCAAAATTTGATGATACCGGAGCTAAAGAGGTTTGGCACTGCACTTGATCTTAGGCCTCCTCGCAAGCCTCACTTGATCCTCTAAGCTGACATACAGTTCCGCTAACTGATTTCCATTTTGGGCCGAGATCAACATCGTTTACAACCCCGAGCCTCGGGAACAACCTCGCCTCGCTCGTGTCTCCTCTCACAACTCGAAAGGGAGATTCACCAAAGCTTTACAACTTGGTGATTCTTGGATATGGAGTTGGAATCACAATCTAACTACAACACTCTATACTTGAGCACACTTGGGTATATGATTGGAATAGATAAGCAAGTGGTGAAGTTTGACTTGAGTGTAGAAGAATGAGAGCTTGAAGATGAAGACGATTTGGCACTATAGTATGAATCAATAGGAGTGTTCAAGCACTCCAAAACTAAGATATGAGACCCTATTTATAATCCTTCAAGCTGTACTAGTCATTTGGGAGTTGGTGAGATGTTAGACCAATGAGAAGCAAGAATTGCTTTAAGCTCGGGTAGAATTTAGTCTAGGTTCGGTCGAACGTTTATAGAATACTTGTCTAAAACAATATAATCAGTTTGGTCAGGTTGAAGCATACGGTATAAGGAATAGGGTTCGGATCACTGTTTACCAACTTCTAGCTACTATTTTTCAATTTTACTTTATTTAATTTTTGTTAACCGAATTGCATTCAGTTCACCATTCCAAGGTGGATAGTAAGATTGGTCCGACTTTGATTACTCAAGTTCTGTAGACCGTATGTACTTCAGAAAATTGAAGTTAGCGTGAGTCTTGCACTGACAGTTAAGGCTCAAATAGTCGTTGAGTACAATTGTCAAATGCCATGTTGAAATAGTCGATGAGTGCCTAAAGCCAAGAAGGAATTGGTAGACCGACAGGCATTCGGTCGTCAACAATTGGATAGATCAAATTACGCTCTAAGCCTTAATTCAAATGCAACCATTGGAGCAAAGTCCAAAATCGGTCTGAGGCTATTTGGTCGTCCGTCAGGACAATTCTTAATGGCAACTTAAGAACTACTGTTGAAAGGTTTCGGTGGACTGTTTAGGGTTCGATAGACCAAATTTGGTCGGGAAAGAATCTTAATGCTCAAATTTACATTAAACGTCATGGACTCAATAAATATGAAATTAGAAGTCTTGGTCCAAAGCTTTGATTACAAATCTTGAGTCTTGATATCTTTGTCTCAATGCTCATTCTCTTGAATATTTTGATCAACATATTAAGACAATTGGTAAGTATATGCAATGCATGTAATTATGTTTGCCTACTTTGATTAACTAGGTTGATTGATTAAGACTAGTTTGATTAATCATCAAAATCAATATATATTAAGGCCAAAAAACCAACAAAGCTCACGGTTTGTTGATTAGGGGTTTATTATACTCAGAGTATTCAGAGCTATAATCTTGTTTTGAGCTATTATTATCTCCATGTTGTAGTATGTTGCCTTTTATCATTGTGACTCCAAAGTGAAGCTCAACCATCTTTGCCCGTGATTTTCCTGATTTGGGTTTACATGTATCTTTGTGTTATGGGTTGATTGGTTGTGGTTTATTGCAGTTATTTGCTTGATTTGATATATGCATGTTACGTGTATGTTATTTTCCAACGTGATTGAACGTTTTAAAATAAACCGCAAGTGCATGGCCGCGTTGAAGCAGTGGCAAATATTGGTCGATCCACAGGGAGGTGTGTCGACTTTTGGTTTGTACGAAGGCGAGTGGGAAAGAAAGAGAAGAAGAGATTGATTACACTAAACTAACTACACTAAACTAATGAACTAGAAGCAAGGAATTGAAAACATGAAATGAACTACTAAGCTAAGCTGAGCAACTATTAAGAAGAAAGATAAGCTGGAAATCAGGAATCTAAAACCCCTAAGGGGTGGAGTGTGTGTGCACATGAAATAAGTGTGGTGAATGTGAAGGGAATGTGTTCTAAAAGTTTTAATTTTAAATGCCAATTATTATGAATTGAATGAGAAATCATTTTGTTCCTTGTTTATGTTATTCGTCTTTTAGAAGTGTTAAGGAAGAGGCTCTTGGTCCTTAACCGTAGAGCTCTAAAAGATATTGGTTTACATAAAACAAAAGATATTCGCAATCATGGTAATTAACATGGAACATTAATTACCGAGTTAAGATTGTCGTGTTGGTCGTAGATCATTGTAGCTCTACAAGTGAGTGACAACACGGGTATGCAAAAGAGGAAAATATTACTTTTGTATACTGAATAGACCTAATAAGTAAAATATTATAGAAATGTGTTTCTGTGTCATTAATATTTTACTGTGTCTTTAGGTCCTTTGATATGAGACTTATATCTAATCACTTAAGGAATACTTAATTAGATCAGTGTCTTGAACTATCGATCAGTGTAGTGTAAAGACATCGGTTGGTTAAGTATAACTTTCGTTGGAGAAGATAGTTAGTCAAAAGATTATCATTGCCCCTCTTAATTGAGTGATGATATTAGTGGGCCCCTTGATAAAGCAAAGTTATAATGTGCACAATGTGATTTGAGTTAAGTCACATATTTATAACTAGCTTAAAGAGATCAAGAAATGAATACTAATACAAAGATGACACAATACTACTTTGTGTGTATTCTTAATATCATGAGGCAAGGGACGGACACAAGTGGTGCACTCCATCACTAAATGGATCGGGTTTTGGTTCGAGTGGAATTAAGACATCTAACTAATTGGGAGCTATAATGTGTAGCTAGATACCGCTTATAGCTTGTGATATTAAGCTCTTAATATCACTGTCAACTTAGTTTAGATCCTCCCATAGGTCACACCGCAAAAACCGTGAAACAAGAAGCTTGATTTTTGGTTCATATGATGTGTCGGGTTTCTCATAGAAAATATGACACATGTGGTGAACAAGTAAAATCAATTATGTTGTATATAAACATAATTAGAGTCATGATAAATTCATATGAGATGCATATATTATGGGGTGCAATAATTTATTGTTGCATATGATAATACATTGCATAAGTTGTGAATTTGCTAAAATCCCCTTAAGTTCAAATTTTGTTGGAAATAAATCCAAAATTTGAAATAGGCAAAATCAGGTAGAAGTTCGGTAATCCGTTGAGGTTCGGTCGACCGAAGGATCTATGGATCGGTCAACCGAACGTGGAACGGATAATCATAATTGATTGATCAAACTTGACCAAAGTGCCTGGAGCTTTGGTACGGTGTACCGAACCAGAAACGGTCAACCGAACAATGTCAAGTTCCGATATTTTCGGTTAACCGAATAGCACTCGGTCTTACACGTGAATGTGTCCGATCGGTTAAGGAGAATTTTTCCCCTTAAGATTCAGTCATCCGTCACGTACTCGGTTAAACGATCGTGACAAATTCGGTTAACCGAGTGGGACTCGGTAAACCGAACAGCGGTCGATTTTCTGCCTTTGATTATTAAGAGATTAATTTGATCGATGGTTGGATTAGCTCCAAATTTGGTCAAACATTTTGTGGGTGCATATAATGCATTATGGAATTAATTTGTGAGAGAAATTGTCATAAAACCGTGGCTTAAGAATAGCCATGATTAAGAGTAAGATTGGAACCTATAAATAGGTCCTTATTCTCCCTAATTGACACACGATTCAATAATTATTTTCTCTCTTAATTCACCACAAAAACCCACGAAAATTCTCTTAGTTTTCTAAGTCTTTGGAAGGAGAAATCTCAGAGGCTAAGGAAGGGGTTTGTAGCTAGATTCTAAGCTTGTTTGGAGATCGATTGGCTAGCTCCTTTCTCTCCAACCTTGTTTAGGATTTCGGTGAACACTCGGAGGCATCCGGCGCGGCGAGAAGCATCCCCAACGTCTCCGAATCTTCAAGAAGTTTTTGAGAACTTCTAGGTATGAATTTCGGAGCCCTTGTTTGTTTTAATAGAGTTTTGAAACTAGATGTTAAAACAAACCGATGCATGCATGAAATAAATCAAAGAAAATTGTAATTGATCCTTATTATACATAAAAATTTCGAATATATATATGTATAATTAAACATGAAATCCTACAGTGGTATCAGAGCTTAGAGTTCAATTTTCTCATGATTTATGGCTGTAAACAAATCTAGTTTACCATCTAGGATTTAAACAATTCGTTTTACCGGTTTTTCGGTGTTTAAATGTTTGTTGAAATAATTCTTTATAATAATTCGTTTTAAATGTTTTGAATGTTTAAAACATGACATATAATTATTAGAATTGTGATTTAGACATAAGTCTAACTTGCAATAATTTCGTTTTAAGTATAAACGATTATTTTGTAAGAGAATCAACAAAACCGAAAAACTGCGATTCATCTTTCCATTGGAAATTGGATGAACAGCGGTTCATAATTAATTTGTGAACTATGGATGTATGAAAAATGTTTTTAATGGATTTCAAAATATTTTTCAAAGAATTGTTGAGAATTCTAGATGATTGATAAATTAGATTCTGTAGTTTATAGCAATTGCGTGCATGGATGCTTGAGTTGCTTTGCAGGATTGTGAGTTTATATGTTCCAAATCAGACACTACAAATGTATGTAATTATTATTATACAGGGGCTTATGTATGTAAAAGCCAAAATTCTCTCTATTTCCGTCTTTTAGATAGTTGCATTTGCATATGAGAGGTTTTTACATAGGACTTGCACTAGTCGGTTTTATCGAATGTGAGGAGCATGTTTATTTTCTGTAAAATCTACATCTCCGGTGCAAGAGGAAGTCGCCGCTGTAGCGCATCGATCGAGGATCGAAGATCAGGGATCGAGGATCGAGGATCGAAGGGAACATATAAACTCACACGATGTGGATTGTGTGAATGTTTAATTTCTGTTTTTATCTTGATATGCATGTGATGAATGTGTTGAATGTTAGGATGTGTATGATTAATAATATGCATGATAACCTAAAATTCTAAATCACATGTTAAATTGTCCAACAAAAATTAAGAATAAATTTCCTTCTTATTTCATCCACTAGCAGCCATTGATCGAGGGATATTCTGCTCGCCCTTAGCGAAAGATAGCTCCCTCTATCTTTGGGAATAGTGGGAGATATAAAGGTTGTCTGTTGTTGTGCCGCAATTGAATATATGAGGTGTGTTTCACCCTAGTGAACCCCAAGTATGTTTGGTTGTGAATACAATAGATAAACGTATCTCGTATCAAATGAAAATAAGTTTTCTTAACATTACCTAGAGCCCTCGCTCGGTTTTGGGAAAAAGTTTTTCTTACGAGGATAGGTCGTATTCCCTCATAATTAAAACGACAAGAGTCACAAGAGTTTGAAGATGCTAAATATTGCTAAAATTCAAAAAGGTTGTGATTAGAAAATGTTTTCTTACCTTGATATTGTAATGTATTCGATAGCCCTTAGCTAGTCTATATTACAATTAATAGGATCTTGGATTGTTGCATTTATGGGCAAGATTTTAATTTGCAACATTTACATTTATATATTCGATATATGTATGCATGTGTATTAAAACATAAAATTGGCATTAAAACCTATATGATTTATTTTGTAGAAAAATGTCGAACATCCAACCTATCGTACGATCCATGATAGAAAAACACCCTTTAGCGAATGACGGCTCAAACTTCATTAGTTGGCAACTCAAACTCAACATCGTGTTAAAGTTTGAGAAACTATCTCACATTTTGGAAGGTCCAATCCCAAAGTGGAATGAGAGATTAACCGATGAAGAGAAAGAGGCTAAGGCCAAGTGGGAAGACCAAGAGAACCAGGTTCACGGTCTTATGCTAGCATCCATGGGTGACTCGCTCCAAGCGAAATACTTGGATTCAAAACCCAAGAAGACCATGGAGGCTTTATCTAAGATGTTCATGGATAGTGCCCGAAAGGAGCGCTATAAGACCACCATCGCACTCACAAGGTGCCATATGGCGGAGGGAACATCGGTATCTATGCATTTTCTCACGATGCAAGGATACCTTGAGAAGTTGGCAAAGCTCTCTTCACCAATGCCCGAGGACATTGCTGAAGATATGATTCTTGGCTCTCTAGCCCCGTCCTTTAAGGACTTTGTGATGCACTACCACGTGCGTGAAAAAGGGGTGAGTCTCGAGGAGCTGCACAACGCTCTCAAAACTGCTGAAGTTGACATGGGCAAGGGTAGGGACAAGCAAGTCCTTGCCGTCCATGGGAGGGGCCATAAGATTGGTAAAGGAAAGGGCAAATCTACCAAAAGTGGTTCAATCAAGAGCAAGGGAGTAGGAGGTGCTCGTGCGAGTGCCTCGAGGGGGAAATCTCAGAAATCTCCAACTCCCAATACGGAGTGCTTTCACTGCGGTGAAAAAGGACACATCTGGCCAAATTGCCCCAAGTACAAGGAAGACCTTGACAACGGAGTGATTGAACGTCGGCGCCCCAAAAAGGCCAAAGGTATATTTGTTATTGAAATAAATTTAGCCACCTCTGTCCAGGATTGGGTAATTGATACCGGATCTTGTGCTCACATAGTTTCTAATGTGCAGCTACTCATGGATAGGAAGGAACGAGGTAGAATTGAAGGTCGGAAATGGTGCGAACGTGTCTGCGGTTGCACAAGGTTCTGTGGTGCTTCAATTGTGTAGTGGTTTAAATTTATGTCTAAAGAATGTTTATTATGTACCTTCGATTAGCAAGAATATTATTTCTGTATCATGTCTGGATATGGATAATTTTAATATAAATATTTCAAATTCTTGTTTGTCTATATCGAAGAATGGTGTGTTCTATGCAAATGCGTTCATAAGGAATGGTCTCTATTTGCTTGAATTGGATAATAAACAAATCTTTAATATCAATAACAAAAGACTTAAGACCACTCACGAGAATGATACTCTCTTGTGGCACTATCGTCTTGGTCATATAAATGAAAAGCGCATCAAGAAATTGCAAGAAGCTAACCTTCTTGGTCTACTTGATTTTAAATCATTGGAGACGTGCCAACCATGTCTAATGGGAAAAATGACCGAAAAGCCTTTCAAGAAGAAAGGCCCAAGGGCGAGTGGCTTGTTGGATTTGATACATTCCGATGTATGTGGTCCAATGAGTACTAGTGCACGAGATGGTTTCAGGTACTTCATTACGTTCACGGATGATTATAGTCGTTATGGCTATGTTTATCTAATGAGAAACAAAAGTGAATCTTTTGACAAGTTCAAAGAATTCAAGAATGAAGTAGAGAACCAACTCGACAAGAAAATCAAGTCTCTACGAACGGATCGTGGAGGTGAGTACTTAAGTGCCGAATTTGACTCATACCTAAAGGAGTTTGGTATTGTACCTCAACTCACCCCTCCCGGTACACCTCAGTGGAATGGGGTATCCGAAAGGAGGAATAGGACATTGCTCAACATGGTTCGGTCAATGATGAGTCATGCGGAATTACCTCTTTACTTTTGGAGTTATGCACTACAAACTGCGGCTTACACACTAAATAATGTTCCATCCAAATCCGTGGAGAAAACTCCTTATGAGCTATGGAGTGGTAAAACACCTAAGCTCAGTTTTCTCAAGATTTGGGGTTGTGAGGCTTACGTCAAGAAATTGATGTCGACCAAACTTCAACCAAAAGCGGATAAGTGCTTCTTTATTGGTTATCCTCGTGAGACAAGAGGATACTACTTCTGGCATATCACCTCCAATCGAGTGATTGTAGAGAGGGATGCCACATTTCTGGAAAAGGAATTTCTAGAAAGAGTAAAAAGTAGTGGGAGTAGGGTTGTGCTTGAGGAAACTCAAGATACTCTACAAGATCATGAAATGAATGATGACATTCAAGATCATGAAGGCCCAACCGAGATTCCTTTGGTTAGTGGGAGCGTGAGCGAGAGACCATCACAAGAAATTGTGAGAGAATCTCAATCATCCCCACCAAGTGTACGTTCAAGAGTTGAACGTGAACCCACTCCTCAAGAAATTGTGGAAGAAGTTCGAGAGACACGAGAAGAACCAAAAGAACTTAGAAGGTCAACAAGGGAAAGGAAGAAACCCGATTTATATCTGGGACTTCATGAAATCATGGTACTAGATACCAATGATCCCTTAACCTTCCAAGAAGCAATGGAAAGGGAAGACTCCAAACTATGGCTTAAGGCTATGGAATCCGAAATAGAATCCATGTATGATAATCAAGTATGGGACTTGGTTGACCTTCCTCAAGGGAAAAAGGCCATTCATAATAAATGGGTTTTTAAGAGGAAGATGGACATGGATGGGAACTTGACAACCTACAAAGCGAGGCTTATAGCGAAGGGTTTCACTCAAGTTCAAGGAATTGACTATGATGAAACTTTTTCACCGGTTGCCATGTTCAAGTCTATTCGGATCATGCTCGCTATTTCCGCATTTCACGATTATGAAATATGGCAAATGGATGTCAAAACGGCGTTCCTGAATGGGAACTTGGAGGAGGATGTGTTGATGCATTGCATACATTGCATCATATGTCTTTCATTTAGATTACTTTTACATCAATAAATGCTACTAAGGTATGTGTTTAGTCTTATTTACAGAATACAGGGACCTGAATGCAATTTACCAACATTCCGAGCATAAACGTGTGCAAAAGATTCACTTCTATCATAAAGACCGAATTCAAGTTTATCGGGTTTCAATTGGAAATGCATCCAAGCATAAAAGCATTCAAGGAGCTAATCACAAAAAGGTCAAGGACTTAATTGCAAAATGCCAAGGACCTAATTGCAAAAGAAAAGGATCAAGTTATTTTGTTGGAAAAGTCAAAAGAAAAATCAACTATAAATCTCCAACAATGGAAGGAATTAATCCGGAGCTCAAGACAATGGAAAGAAATCATCCAGACACGCAAATAAAGATCAAATCATACCATAAACGCGTGACAAAAATCCTGATTAAATCCGACCAACGTGGGAGGCGAATCCGCCGCACAATACACATGATGTGCGGCGATTCCGCCGCCCATTGGTCGATCCGTGTGTCCCAATTTCGTCCACTCGTGTATGGACACGTGTACTATCCAATTCTATACCTAAGTCCCTTGTAGCAACTATAAATAGACCCGAGAACGATGTAAATGAGGTCCTTGGTTGTTGTTCTTATTGGTGTACCTTAGTTTTATTAATAAAATTCTGTTCTTTTAATTCTTGTTTTAGTTTTCTTTTAATGTCTCAAGGACCTCTTCTTCTTCCTCCCTCCATGAGTTTCTAACTCTCTCCAAAGGGTGGAGGTGATGGAATTAGGGTTAGAGAATGATGAATGCATGTTATTATTTTAAGTTCATGATTAGTGTATTTTGATTACTTGAGTTTATGTTAAGTCATTTATCTTGTAATGCTTCATAACTAACATGATTTACAATAAGTTTCAGTAATTCTCTACTCTAAACCTAAGTCTAAACCTCCACCCCACGGATTTCTCTCTTTGTTCTTGTTTTAATTTTAATTGCTTTTGTTTCGTACTTTAGTTAATTAAACCAAAAACCCCAAAAACCCAAATTAATTCTTCTCTCCCTTCTTCCCCTCAATCGAAATCACACTAACAACGAAATCTCTCCCTCCTTGTGTTCGACCCGTACTTGCCACGTCTTCATTGACGCCGTGCACTTGCGGTATAAATAAAATTCCCATCAAGTTTTTGGCGCCGTTGCCGGGGAGGCGACGAGAATTCCAAGTTTTTTTTTGTGATTTTTGTTTGGTTTGTTTGGATTTTGATTTATCGTGATCTAACGTTTTCTCTGTGCTTTTCAGGAAGTATTAGAGACGACGCAAAAATCCGGACGCAATCCAAGGTGACCAAGCGGCGAAATCGCCGCACCATCAGTGTAGTTTGCGGCGGAAACGCCGCACGGGTTGGAGATCTGAGCCTGCAATTTTTCCTGGACGCGAACAATCTCTGGGTGGACGCGTAGAGAAGCTGGAAATTGTCGAGAGCGGGCGGCGAACCCGACTGAGCGTGCGTAGGTAACCTTTGTTGCCTTTTCCTCGAAATTTCTATTTTCGAAAAAATTTCCTTCTTGGTAGAATTGCATGTGTAGGGAAAACTTCCATAATTGACACTAATTCAACTTGTGACCTAAAATTTTTGCAAAATTAGAAAGGCCTTAGTGCATGCATCATTTAGAGATTTTCTCGCATTATGCATGCTAAATTTTGCAAATCAATTCATTGTTGAAGAGTGCTGGAGGCAAGGTACGTGCGCAGTTTTTTATCGATTGCATTTAAGCATATAAATTAGTTGCATATAACCCTTGCAATTGTCCCCCACTAAAGACCAATGTTTGACTATCTTTGCTAGATTTAAGTTAAACTATCTTAAGGGCAACTCCGTAGGAAAAGATACGGTGGGGATTTCATCACCCTTCCGTGGCCCACAAATAACAATCCTAAAGTGTCACCCAAGCTTTAAAATTAAAATCAATTAGACATTGGCCCCTAAGGATTCAGACTCAATTAAGGAGAAGATTGGTTTGACTTGCTATGACTTGAAGCTGATCGAATTTAATTTGGTGTCTAGAAAGTGTTTTTGTGTTGACGAAAGTCTTCCAAGCGAAGTGGTTGTCTAATTGGCACCGACTCTGTCGGAAGCGCCCCCACTAGCTATACACGGCCTGGCCAAGTTGGTTTGATTAGTGAGGGAGGTGAATCAAGCAAATCAATTCGACTCAACCAGTTAGGAGTCGTCTAGACTTAAGCTACACTAGGTCTAGGATTGTTTGAACCGTGCTTGCTTAGGAAACTTCTGACCAACCCTCTCATCTATCTTTTAGAGTTAAGTTTCCCTTCTCATCTGAGTCGTCTTTCTCTTCTCACCTCAATTCTCTAGATTAGGATTCCTTTCTCATCTTTTCCCCTTCTATTGTTTGTTTTTTTTTTCTTTTTCTTTTTTTTTTTGAAAAAAAAATAAAAAAAAAATTAATTCAAACCGGTGCACTCAGATTTGGATTCGGGACTTGAGTAATCGACTCTCACGAGTTCATCTAGATTCCAGTCTGGAACTTAACCCCAACCCACCTGTTGCACCACCTCACTCGGATCTAATGGGTGAGAACGTAGTGGACCCGCCTGTTGCGCAACCTATAACTTTGAGGGATCGGTGCTACCCAACGATGGCTGCTCAGCCATCGTGCATCGTTATGCCCACCATCCCGGGTCGCGACTTCGAACTTAAGGCACAATACATGAGTATGTTGCCTAAGTTCACCTCTAGGGAAGACCCATATCTCTTCCTTAGAGAATTTGAAGAAATCTGCTCTCTTATGCAATACCAGCATATCCCTGAGGAGACAGTGCGTCTGAAATTCGTGCCTCTAGCACTGAAGGACGACGCTAAGAAATGGCTATATAGTCTAGCCGAAAGATCTATTAGGAGTTGGGCTGAGTTTGTTCAAGTGTTTCTAAAAAATATTTCCCCAACCATAAGACTATGAAGATTAGGAATGAAATTGTTGCATTCGTTCAGTCTGAGAGCGAGCCGTTCTATTCCTATCTTGAAAGATTTAAAAGTGTCTTGACCCAATGCCCTCACCACGGAATTCCGAAGTGGCAATTATGCCAAATTATTTATGAGGGATTGACACCCACATCTAGGGTTATGCTAGAATCTGTGAGCCAAGGGAACTTTATGTCCAAAAATGAAAATGATGCCTGGACTTTTCTTGAGGATTTAGCTGAAAATAGTATGCAATGGGACAATGCTAGAACACCCATCAACCCGAGTATTGGATCTAGAATAGCGAGTCAAACCCGACCAGGTGTCTTAGCTATAGACTCCAACATAGCGGCCGAGGCAAAACTTGCTACCCTAATGCGTAGAATGGAAAGTCTAGAACTGCAAAACCAAACCCGACAAGCATCCCCTACCCCTTGCTCTAGATGTGGTCAGACTGGTCATTTAATGGAGGATTGTGTGAACCTGGAACATGTTAATGCCACATACAACAATTCTAGAAATGATCCTTACGCATCGACCTATAACCCAGGTTGGCGTAATCATCCCAATTTTTCGTGGACCCAACAAGGACAACCTCCTAGACAACAACAAACCCCATATAACCAAAATAATACATCATCTGGGGGTAATAACAATGGAAATCATGAGGTTAGGTTGACAAAATTAGAAACTTTAATGACAACTTTTATACAAACAACCAACCAACCAATCATTCCAAAGGCTAGAGACACAGGTCAGCCAATTAGCACAGATAATAGGTGAAAGAGAAAAGGGCCAATTTCCAAGCCAACCTGAGGTGAACCCCAGAACTAATAATCAATATCAACCTTATCAACCACCTTCAGGAAATAACAACCCTAGACCGGTTCAAATGGTTAATGAGGAAGGACCGTTCCAACAAATCAATGCTGTAGTATCATTACGGTCCGGAAGACAAATTGACAATAATGTGGTAAACCCTAGAATGACTAATCTATCTAGCCATCAAGCACCCACATATGACTTGACCATTGAACCCGACGTCCAAATTGAAAAGCCCAATCCACCTACCCAACCTGAACCTGTAGCTCAACCTGAACCTGAGCGAGTCTACGTGCCTAAAGCCCCATTTCCCAATAGACTCAAAAAGAACTCTAGTGCACAAATAGAGAAAATCCTGGAAGTATTTAAGCAAGTTAAGGTGAATATTCCACTCTTAGATATGATTCAACAAATACCTGCTTATGCTAAATTCTTGAAAGATTTGTGCACTAAAAAGAGAAAAACAAATGTACCAAAGAAGGCATTCTTAACTGCAAACATATGCTCAATTCTTTCCAACACATCTCCTATAAAATATAAGGACCCGGGGTGTCCCACAATTTCATGTTCAATAGGAGATACATTTATCAATAAAGCCCTTCTAGACCTTGGTGCAAGCGTTAACTTGCTCCCATTTTCTGTCTACGAGCAACTCAACCTTGGTCCACTGAAACCCTCTAGGACAACCCTCCAATTCGCTGATTGTTCTGTTAAGAAACCAAGAGGTATAGTAGAGGACGTTTTGATTAAGGTTGGGGACTTCATTTATCCAGTGGATTTTGTCGTACTTGATACTGAACCTGTTGTAAATCCTAATCGACAAATCCCTGTAATTCTAGGTAGACCCTTTTTAGCCACTTCGGAAGCATTAATAAACTGTCGAAATGGGCTCATGCAATTATCTTTCGGGAACTTAAAAGCAGAATTTAATATCTTCCATATTGATAATGAGCCAGAACTAATATGCAACCCAAGTGATGTTGTGATGAGAGCACGTATTTATCAGAATTCTGAATCAAATAAATCATCACATAAGCAAAAAGGAAGTAAGAAAAAAGGGAGTGATTCATTTACTCAACCACCATCACTCGAGCAAACAAGCGAACCAATTCAAGTGAGAAGAGTGGAATCTTTTCCTCAAGTCAACATGGGGAACAATTCAACTGGATACATGCACCAACATGGTGTCATTCAATCCAGTTCTGATTATGGTTGACTTTGAGCAAACTCAACCCCTCTACCGCAAGCCGACACAGGTAATAAGTGCATTTATTGTATCTATGCATACATTGAGGACAATGCATGATTTAGGTGTGGGGGGTGTTTATATATGTACATATCTATCTATTTGATTTTCTGTTCTGCTTTATTTTAAAAAAAAAAAGAAAAAAAAATATATAAAAAAAAAAAGAAAAAGAAAAAAATCAATATTCTATGACATAGCTTAAGATTGAACTGCCAAAACCCGAGTACAAATTGCATTGAGTTCTTGTTCCTTATTATATGGTTCTGCTTGTAGAAATTATGGCATAAATCTAAGTTCCAAAGAAATAACCCATTACGCTTTAAGACATGTATGCACTTAAATTGGATGAATCAAATCTTTGAAGTGGTTGATAAAAAGCAGAGGTTGAGGAAAATATACCGGGAAGTGTGGACTTCTAATAGCAATTAAGCCTTGAGGAAAATAAAAATAAAAATAAAGGAATAAAGTGAAGAAAACACATTTTGCAAAATGATTACAAAAACCCAAGCCTTTGAGTCACTGGTCCGTAGGGGTATCTTGAAACCCGGTAACTTGAGTCTACCAGCTCGGGATTATCGACCAAACTCGCTACACAAATGCCAAAAGGGTAAAAGTGTCAAAAAGCAAATGTGTTGAATCACGGAAGAAAAGAAAAAAATAATAATACTCAAGGCCCAAAGCTAAAAGAATGATCCATGCCATGGTTGATCCGAATGATACTTCACCACCAGAGGAGGCGTGCAAAATAATTCAAGTGATAAACATGTATAGAAGGGTTAGTGGTGTGAATGTTGGAGGAACAAAGACCAAGTCATATTTTTTTGAGCTAGATTTATATAATGAGCATGCGAGAACTTTAAGTGAGATGTATAAGGTGAAGGCAGAAATATTAAGAGCTATTAATGGAATGTTGAATTAAGACTTTGTGGGTATATCTGCTGAAAACCCTCAAGAGACAACACTCCTCCCCCTTGGCAACAAGGAGGTTTAAAGGCTTGTTGCACATGCTAAGTGCAACCGTGATTCCTACGAAAGTGAGTTAGGATTTCCCTGTTTTTATTTTTCTTATATTCTGTTTTGCTAGGGACTAGCAAAATCTAGGTGTGGGGGTATTTGATGCATTGCATACAATGCATCATATGTCTTTCATTTAGATTACTTTTACATCAATAAATGCTACTAAGGTATGTGTTTAGTCTTATTTACAGAATACAGGGACCTGAATGCAATTTACCAACATTCCGAGCATAAACGTGTGCAAAAGATTCACTTCTATCATAAAGACCGAATTCAAGTTTATCGGGTTTCAATTGGAAATGCATCCAAGCATAAAAGCATTCAAGGAGCTAATCACAAAAAGGTCAAGGACTTAATTGCAAAATGCCAAGGACCTAATTGCAAAAGAAAAGGATCAAGTTATTTTGTTGGAAAAGTCAAAAGAAAAATCAACTATAAATCTCCAACAATGGAAGGAATTAATCCGGAGCTCAAGACAATGGAAAGAAATCATCCAGACACGCAAATAAAGATCAAATCATACCATAAACGCGTGACAAAAATCCTGATTAAATCCGACCAACGTGGGAGGCGAATCCGCCGCACAATACACATGATGTGCGGCGATTCCGCCGCCCATTGGTCGATCCGTGTGTCCCAATTTCGTCCACTCGTGTATGGACACGTGTACTATCCAATTCTATACCTAAGTCCCTTGTAGCAACTATAAATAGACCCGAGAACAATGTAAATGAGGTCCTTGGTTGTTGTTCTTATTGGTGTACCTTAGTTTTATTAATAAAATTCTGTTCTTTTAATTCTTGTTTTAGTTTTCTTTTAATGTCTCAAGGACCTCTTCTTCTTCCTCCCTCCATGAGTTTCTAACTCTCTCCAAAGGGTGGAGGTGATGGAATTAGGGTTAGAGAATGATGAATGCATGTTATTATTTTAAGTTCATGATTAGTGTATTTTGATTACTTGAGTTTATGTTAAGTCATTTATCTTGTAATGCTTCATAACTAACATGATTTACAATAAGTTTCAGTAATTCTCTACTCTAAACCTAAGTCTAAACCTCCACCCCACGGATTTCTCTCTTTGTTCTTGTTTTAATTTTAATTGCTTTTGTTTCGTACTTTAGTTAATTAAACCAAAAACCCCAAAAACCCAAATTAATTCTTCTCTCCCTTCTTCCCCTCAATCGAAATCACACTAACAACGAAATCTCTCCCTCCTTGTGTTCGACCCGTACTTGCCACGTCTTCATTGACGCCGTGCACTTGCGGTATAAATAAAATTCCCATCATGTGTACATGGTACAACCTCAAGGTTTTGAAGATCCAAAGAATAGCGAGAAGGTATGCAAGCTTCAAAGATCCATCTATGGATTGAAGCAAGCATCAAGGAGTTGGAACAAACGCTTTGACGAGGAAGTGAAGAAGCTTCACTTCATTCAAAGTAAGGAAGAACCTTGTGTATACAAGAAGGTTAGTGGGAGCCATGTAGTATTCCTAATCCTATATGTCGATGACATATTGCTTATGGGCAATCATATTCCTTTGCTTGAGCAAACGAGAAGTTCATTGAAATCTGCATTTTCGATGAAAGACATGGGTGAGGCTCAATACATCTTGGGAATCAAGATATATCGAGATAGATCTCGCAGACTCATTGGCCTCAGTCAACGTGCATACATTGACAAGGTCTTGGAAAGGTTCAAAATGAACAACTCCAAAAAGGGCAGTGTGCCAATGGGTATGGGTGTGCAACTCAAGAAGTCTCAAAGTGCGCAATCACGTAAGGACTTAGAGTACATGAAATATGTCCCTTATGCTTCAGCAATTGGGTCGATCATGTACGCGATGACTTGCACAAGACCCGATGTCTCGTATGCTCTAAGTGTGACAAGTTGTCACCAATCCAACGCAGGTCCTGAGCATTGGACTGCGGTCAAGAATATCCTGAAGTACCTTAACCGGACTAAGGATAAGATTCTTGTTTATGGAGGACAAAGGGAATTGATAGCTGAAGGTTACTCGGATGCGAGTTTCATGAGTGATCCAGACGATAGAAGGTCGCAATCAGGATACGTCTTCCTTCTGAATGGTGGAGTTGTGAGTTGGCGTAGTTGGAAGCAAAGTACTACTGCCGACTCAACCACTGCTTCCGAAGTGATGGCTGTCGCTGAAGCGAGCAAGGAAGGAGTGTGGATTAAGAAGTTCCTTGAAGAGCTTGGAGTAGTTCCCTCGAGCGAGGGACCAATAGAGCTATTTTGCGACAATAGTGCATCTATCTCGCAAATCAAGGATCCCAAATCACACCACAAAGTGAAGTACATGGATCGTAAGTACTTCGTGACGCGTGACCTCATCGACGAAGGCAAAATAAATCTGTTATGGGTGGACACCAACAGCAACACAGCTGATCCATTCACAAAACCCTTATCCCAAGCCAAGGGCGAAATGCATTTCGAGTCCATGGGATTGAGGAACCATGTAGATTGGCTTGATGATTGATATGTAATGGGGTTTACCCTAGTTATTATTGTTTTATGCATTGAGTATGTATGAGAAAGAAAACTTTAATAACAAGTGGGAGATTGAAGGGAATGTGTTCTAAAAGTTTTACTTTTAAATGCCAATTATTATGAATTGAATGAGAAATCATTTTGTTCCTTGTTTATGTTATTCGTCTTTTAGAAGTGTTAAGGAAGAGGCTCTTGGTCCTTAACCGTAGAGCTCTAAAAGATATTGGTTTACATAAAACAAAAGATATTCGCAATCATGGTAATTAACATGGAACATTAATTACCGAGTTAAGATTGTCGTGTTGGTCATAGATCATTGTAGCTCTACAAGTGAGTGACAACACGGGTATGCAAAAGAGGAAAATATTACTTTTGTATACTGAATAGACCTAATAAGTAAAATATTATAGAAATGTGTTTCTGTGTCATTAATATTTTACTGTGTCTTTAGGTCCTTTGATATGAGACTTATATCTAATCACTTAAGGAATACTTAATTAGATCAGTGTCTTGAACTATCGATCAGTGTAGTGTAAAGACATCGGTTGGTTAAGTATAACTTTCGTTGGAGAAGATAGTTAGTCAAAAGATTATCATTGCCCCTCTTAATTGAGTGATGATATTAGTGGGCCCCTTGATAAAGCAAAGTTATAATGTGCACAATGTGATTTGAGTTAAGTCACATATTTATAACTAGCTTAAAGAGATCAAGAAATGAATACTAATACAAAGATGACACAATACTACTTTGTGTGTATTCTTAATATCATGAGGCAAGGGACGGACACAAGTGGTGCACTCCATCACTAAATGGATCGGGTTTTGGTTCGAGTGGAATTAAGACATCTAACTAATTGGGAGCTATAATGTGTAGCTAGATACCGCTTATAGCTTGTGATATTAAGCTCTTAATATCACTGCCAACTTAGTTTAGATCCTCCCATAGGTCACACCGCAAAAACCGTGAAACAAGAAGCTTGATTTTTGGTTCATATGATGTGTCGGGTTTCTCATAGAAAATATGACACATGTGGTGAACAAGTAAAATCAATTATGTTGTATATAAACATAATTAGAGTCATGATAAATTCATATGAGATGCATATATTATGGGGTGCAATAATTTATTGTTGCATATGATAATACATTGCATAAGTTGTGAATTTGCTAAAATTCCCTTAAGTTCAAATTTTGTTGGAAATAAATCCAAAATTTGAAATAGGCAAAATCGGGTTGAAGTTCGGTAATCCGTTGAGGTTCGGTCGACCGAAGGATCTATGGATCGGTCAACCGAACGTGGAACAGATAATCGTAATTGATTGACCGAACTTGACCAAAGTGCCTGGAGCTTTGGTACGGTGTACCGAACCAGAAACGGTCGACCGAACAATGTCAAGTTCCGATATTTTCGGTTAACCGAATAACACTCGGTCTTACACGTGAATGGGTCCGATCGGTTAAGGAGAATTTTTCCCCTTAAGATTCGGTCATCCGTCACGTACTCGGTTAAACGATCGTGACAAATTCAGTTAACCGAGTGGGACTCGGTAAACCGAACAGCGGTCGATTTTCTGCCTTTGATTATTAAGAGATTAATTTGATCGATGGTTGGATTAGCTCCAAATTTGGTCAAACGTTTTGTGGGTGCATATAATGCATTATGGAATTAATTTGTGAGAGAAATTGTCATAAAACCGTGGCTTAAGAATAGCCATGATTAAGAGTAAGATTGGAACCTATAAATATGTCCTTATTATCCCTAATTGACACACGATTCAATAATTATTTTCTCTCTTAATTCACCACAAAAACCCACGAAAATTCTCTTAGTTTTCTAAGTCTTTGGAAGGAGAAATCTCAGAGGCTAAGGAAGGGGTTTGTAGCTAGATTCTAAGCTTGTTTGGAGATCGATTGGCTAGCTCCTTTCTCTCCAACCTTGTTTAGGGTTTCGGTGAACACTCGGAGGCATCCGGCGCGGCGAGAAGCATCCCCAACGTCTCCGAATCTTCAAGAAGTTTTTGAGAACTTCTAGGTATGAATTTCGGAGCCCTTGTTTGTTTTAATAGAGTTTTGAAACTAGATGTTAAAACAAACCGATGCATGCATGAAATAAATCAAAGAAAATTGTAATTGATCCTTATTATACATAAAAATTTCGAAAATATATATGTATAATTAAACATGAAATCCTACAGAATGCATACAATAAGCTCAAGTGTGGTTAGTGTTTGTTAATGCATAAGAAGTACCTCATGGCAAGACCTATCATTTTCAACACTAACCTAGGTGATTAATATGAGCAATGCAAGGTTGTTATTAAGAACATAACGAGCATGGAGTGTACCTAACTATGACAGAAAACATCAAGTAAAGTTCTTATTTAATTCAAGCAAGTATACTAATATCTCTCACAAACGATAATACCTAGCATTCATACCACCTACATAACATGTACATACATCTACTCCACCCCCAAAGGGGATGGAACTACTCACTAATCATTACACTACCTACATTAACAAAATGAAACATTATACTGAAAGAAAATTTAATTAAGCAAGAAAGGAACATTAAAGACGCTAATTGAAAGAAACATAAACTAAAGAAACATGCAAGAATTAAAAGACAAGATTAAAAGAAACTAAGAACAATTATTTTATTAACAATGACTCACATTGAAGGTAGCATTCTTCTCCACCTTGAGTTTTGCTTCAAGACTTACTCCTTAGTAGAGAGAATGTCACCAAGCAATGAGTAGTTTACAATAGAAGGTGAAGAATTCTATTTATAGTCATAGAAAAAGGTAATCCGGGACAATCCCCCGATGTGGGACTAAATAAATACCAAAAATAGCCTAAACAAACACTAATACACACGCTCCAGAAAACTTAGCGGATCCAGGAAGATCCGGACCGCCAATTGGCGGTCTACAGGATCCGGATCTGGCTCATTTTTGTTTTGGGCTTTCCTGGATATATTTGTTGAGTCTTGGATGCATCTACTTCGCTTGTTGGAGCTCTGACCCAAATCGAATTGCCAAAATACTCCTCATGATGGTGTGGAGTTTTCTATTTTGCTCTTTGGTCCTTCGGTCTTACGTTCAGGTCCTTCTCCCTTGCGTTTTAGTCCCCAGGTCTCACAATTCATTTGTTTTTTCCTGCTTTTGGGTCCTTTTATGCTTCATCTCTTCAAACCTATTTATTTCTGAAATTCAAACATAAAACTCGTCACGTAGCATTGCTTAGGTGTAAGATAATGAATATAATATACAAATATAAGCATGAAATGATGTCAATCACAACTCATCGACACTTACGCATTATTCACGACTCGGCACACTACCGTTTCATTTTCCTAACAATTCATGCAAACATATGTAATTGAAACATGTCTCTTTCATGCAATCATGTCAAGGGACCACACATGAACACGAAAGATAGATACAAAGTTATGTCACCTATCAACAAAAATCATGTTACATGCGAAAGAAAATACAACCTTAGTCATTCACCAAATATGTGTGTTGTATTGGAAGGAAGATATGTTGCTATGAGTTCAAACCATACATGACTACTATTTGATTTAGTAGGTGACTTGTAGTTGTGTGTTTTTAAGTACTTATTCTTAAAATAGAGATGAGATTATATGAGTTCATGCACTCAGGTGCATGGTAGAATTGTAGAAGTAAAATCAAGCTTTTGAAGTGAAGTAAGGGCTAGGGAGATTAGACTGACTACCAATCTCGGACGACTCACCAAAGCGTGAAAGCCAGGGATCTTTAAGAAAATGGATTCCTATTTGAAGAGTGCATAACCGCATGGATAAGCTCACACCAACCCGTAAATTTGGGATCCAAAACACCAGTCTTGGTCCTTTTTCTCGTTGACTGGCCCTTGTTGCTCTTACTTCATCAGAATGATTCATAAGTGATTGTGACGAACACGAAGAAACAACGAATTCCAACTACGGATATATAAGAGCTGAAAAGACTCAGAAGGGTAGGCATGATAACTCAAATGAATGATGTTCTTTCAGTCCTTTCAACCAATCAATACGACCCCGTAGAGCAGCTTTTGCTAAAACTCAATTTTTGTTATAGCTCTTGCAGCCGCTAAAGCCCGACAACGCAACAAGGCTCAATATGGCCGCTTGGCTAAGGGTTTCAATCAGAGGAGATTGGATGAATTCTTCATTTTTTAATTCAGAATTGAATGAAGCTGTGATCTCCCTCAATGGCTAAAAATCAATTTCAATTTGGGATTGTGTAGAGCTCCAGGAGGGAATATCCTTGACTATGTTACTAAAAATGGAACGAAATGATCTTCTTTTGTTCCTCGGTTGAAAAGATATGTCTTGAGCAATCAAAGAAGCCACGAAATGAGACCTATTTACGTCAACTTTCTGGTCCAACTACAAAACTTTTTTGACCCACCCACATTAGTGCCAGCTCGCTTGCTTGCGTAACACTCTCTCGACAGTAGACGAGGGAAATAATTGTTCTATCTTCGAAGAGAATTACGAATTGGAAAAGCTTGAAGAGATGCTCACTCTTGCTAAAGTAAAATCAATTATGTATAATTTGAAACCATACTAGTTGATCCCAAAACGTTTGTGGTCTTCTTGTGCTACATTGTTGTGCCACTTTTCAATAGGCCCAATCATCACCAAACTCACTCACCCCGAATAGGTCCATGATAAAAAGCTGAGACCACGTCCATATGGGTTGAGTCTAGGAGTGAATGAGAGTAACCGTTAACCCACCAATGCCGTTTGACCCGAACTACCAAACACATGTATGGGTCAATATTGTAAACAAGTCAATCCACTAACCAGCTAAATTGCTAAATCATTCAATAAACAGGTATGGTTAGAGTCAATCCACTAACCAGAAATAACGATTTGTTTAACCCATCAACACAATTCAAACGCACTTAAACCTCGAGTTAGATATGAAGTCAGAAAATTTAGACACGAATTCAATCAGACAAGGATAACCGATAACCTACTATCTTAAGCAGTTAAGGTCACTTCAATCCGGCCCGACCCGACCTAACTCAACCCATTTACACCCGCAGTTGTTAAGATCGACTTCTTCTCATCTTCCACTTCCCCGAACCAAACCCGTCGAATTACTTTCCGGGATCTCATCTGGCCGGCCGGAGATCCGATCGGGAGCGAAGATGGGAAGAGAGGTGTCAGAGAGCTGCATCGACGCGATGATCATCGAGATGGTGTCGGCCTACGCCGACCGCTTCTACGCCTCCAAGCCCGACCTCGCCGCCCGTCGCATCGAGGCCATCGGCTTCCAGGTCGGCCACCAGCTCTCCGAGAGGTCAGTCAGTCAGTCACTCCATCAAATGACCGTCTTCTTCAGAATTTCATTTCGTAAAATCGTGTTATGGAATCTGGATCTGTGGTGGAGTGGTTGGAGATGGTTTTGAATTCGGTTAAAATGGCTTTGAACCCTAAGCCTTAACTAGAATGAGGTTTTGTGAAGTCTCTAGACTCTGAAGTGTGTGTTATAGTTGAACAACCATCGAATTCACTTTTAAATGCCTAGATGATGTTTCGAGGTAGTGAAGAGATAAGGGTTAAAGTTGAGGGTGCGAAAATTGTGACGATGATGAGTAATCGAAGGTAAAGAGTATCATTTAATGGTTTTGTCATTTAAATGTTTCATTTCATTCAATAGTATGTCTTGTATATTACTTTGCTGGCAAAAGGATTGCTTAGAATCCTTGCGTCTCCTTCGGGTAACTAAGGTTTTAAAACTTTGGTTTCAAAAATACGTTTTTCTAGTTGGCATCCAATTCATAACCTGTATTCTAATGACACATTTTCGTACGTGATAATGTGTTTGGATAAAGAATGCTATTTTGTTATAATCATAGGTTTCATAAGGAAGGAGAAAAGAAGAAGGGTTGCCATATATTTAAGAAGATAAAAGTCTCTCCTCTTTTTCTACAACATGTATTTTCAACAAAAATAAATACATCTTCATAATGCATTATATCTGGTGATCCAAACCACTATTATAGTTTATAGGTTTGACAACCTTATGATCAAAAAGAAAAAAACATTTTTTCTTGAAATGCGTTATTCAGTCCAAGCTTTAGACTTTAGAGTCTTGGTATCAGATAAGATAATAAGTTGAGGAGGTCTGGAGCGTGATCTGGAAGTTAAGATACATATGGGGCATTGGTGAAATATCAGTAAGGTATATCCTAAGATTAGAAGATACAATGATATACATCTAAATCAATGAGATGGAAATCCTTTTAAGTAAGATTGCTACGATCTAAAACCAATTAAAATGGGTTCTTGACCAACCTCATAGTTTTTATCACTTTTTTCTGTTAAAAATTCTCTTTTTGGTATTTTGAACTTTCGACAAACCTCTTAACACAAAATCACTACCATCAAGTTCACTACTGGAGCTACAAACTACGAAAGCTGCGGGTTTTCATGGTTAGGGTATAGAAAAAACACATATCTCATTTATAACATTCATTTTTATTTGCAAACATATTATATGTATATTTTTTAATCCAATTTGGCTATCAAGTACCATGCCCACCACAATTGAGCAGAAACCTTTACAAGTTTAAAACTTCCACCACTGATAGACAGATTTTGCACAAAGGCAGGACACCATACTTCAAGATGCAACTAATTCAATGAAGTATAGTAATCCATACGAAAATACAATTTAGATGCTTAAATTGTGATATGTTAATGGAGGAAAGTGGCATGGTTGTGTGAATCGTAAAGGGTTCAATAAGCCACTCCATTGTCGCATTGATGATAGTTTCAAAACTTGGAATTCCTTTATCGTATGAAGACATGGCAACATAATTGCATCCAAATGCCTTCTTGCACAGAAGGAAATTTCCATTTCCGAAAAGTTACTGTTAAAAAGAGGATGATAATAAATGATAGACCACATATGTATTTGGATATAAACCTCATCCTAGGCTCTTAGCATTGACCACATGTTGTATAATGCAATATATGTTCTTATGTACTTATTTTTATCGGTATGTTTTTATTTACTTGTATTTCAGTAATGTAATCAGTTTTACCTTAATATAATTTTCACTAACCTCTATCGATTAAAATTATTAATTATTGCATCCAAATGTTTTTTTATTTTGTAGAGAGAGTGACATACATGATACATGTAACCAATATACAGTGTAGCACATGCTAAAGCATGTGCCAGATCACTAGTTATTCAAAAGTGTAAACAACTAAAAAACTTAATTCCATTTAATAATTGTTATGTGTCATCTTAAATGTAAAGAACACAGTCCACGTAAATTTGGTTTGTAGGTCAAAGTTCGATTAAGTCTCAAATTGGTATAACTGAATAATATTGGTCTCCCTTTGGTGGACTTTTCCTTTAATTAGTTCCTTTAGGTGCAAAGGTAGGTGTATCCTATGAGCCTCAATGAAGTTACATTATTCGTTGACCCAGTTGGTCTACAATTCTACATAGGTTAACCAATTAATCTACTGCATGGTTTCTTGTAAAACTCAAGGATGGAACAAGGTGCCATGACTCAGTCTACCTCAATTATATACGAGCACATATCAGAAAAATATGTCTTATTCAAGATGTAATGGAACTATGTAATGTTTAAAGATAGGTAAATCAATGGGGTTAGGCATTGAGTCTGACCCATTTATGTTTGCCATGCATTTACACAGTATTTTGTAATTTTACGAGAATGAAGAAACGTTAGACTTACCTTCAGGCTTCAACATGGAGTGTAATTTTTGTCATCTCATATCTTCATTCGAGTAACCAAGTTAAATTAAAATGGTTGGTGTGTTCACTTAAATTTAAGTGAGTATTATGCCCACTGTTCTGAAAACCGGACCGACCGGTTGAACCGTGAACCGGAGGCTTGTCCGGTCCAGTTCACCTCCCAAACCCGTTTTTGCATTGAACCGGGCTGAACCGGGTTGAACTGGCACCGGTTCAGGAAAACAAATCTGTTTTTTTGTTTTTTTGAATATTTATAATATGATTTGAATATTTTTTGGCTTAATAAATAATTAAATATGATTATTATATCTATAATGTATATTTATGACGTCATGCTTATGTCACCGGTTCAACCGGTTCGATTCTGGTCCGACCCCGGTCGAACCTTTGAACATTTGACTTTGCCGGTTCGATGTCCGGTTCGGTTCTGAAAACCTTGATTATGCCTACCAAATCCTTGTACAATTAAGATAACATTGCACTGCCAGTTTTAAATAAAACGCAAATTAATTTGCAACTACTTTAGGAATGCAGTGTCTATGTGGCCATTTATGTGCTCTGATGCAGCCCCTAATGCGAGCCAACATTTCCTGCCCCACATCATCTTGATACGGTGCCATGGGGGGTGCATCGCCGGTGTGGTTACAGGAACCGCACTCCTGAACATGGATTTCCACTGAGGATTTGTGTTTTCCTACAGAAAAGCACAAACTCATTACTGAATATATTTTTCCAGTCCTGTTTGAAGATTGAGAAAATTGATGCGTTTTTATGAGTGAAAGCATGTAGCCACATAATTTTTAGTAATTTTATCTGATATACCACCTTCCATTGAAACATTGATTTTATTGTGTTTGCTAAAAAAATTCATGTATTTTACTATAGTTTTCCATTGTTGTGGGCTTGTGGTTAAGATGGAATTATTCATAGTGTTTCAATGTATTCAATTGCCTTTCATATGCTTCCAGAAACCAAAAATTATTTTAAAAAAAGTGATTGTTGAAATGCCTATGTTCTTGCATTTATGGTTAAGCACCTAAAAGTTGAAGATGATTGGCACAATGTTTTTAACTTTTTATGCAAGTGCTAAATGTGATACTCAGCCTATTTCATCTAGTTTGGGATTAAAGGCTTTGTTGTTGTTGATGATGATGCTAAATATGATATTTATAATATACATCAAAATGCTAAATTGGATAATGGTGTTTTGATTATTATTATTATTATTATTATTTATTTTGGCTGATTTCACGCAAGTATAGTTAGTGTTTTCATGTAGTGGCAGTTGTAACAGTACAGGGTTATGAATTTATGATTCATGCCAGGTACACAATGGAACGCCCTCGATTCACTGATCATTTAGAGGCAATTAAGTTTATCTGCAAAGATTTTTGGTCCCAACTGTTCAAGAAGCAAATTGATAACCTGAAAACCAATCACCGAGTAAGTTTCAAGTGACTTCATCTGTTTTGTCCCATTGCTTCTGGAGGTCGGATATTTACTTTTATGATCATGTAGGGTACATTTGTGTTGCAAGATAACTGTTTCCGATGGCTGACTCGCATGTCCATCAACGCACCTGTTGAAAGTACAGACACATTGCAGCCAGATCGTTCATCGACAACAGACGATAAGGACATGGCTCAGGCCTCAAGCATGCATTTGTACTTTCCATGTGGGATCATAAGGGGGGCACTATCTAATTTGGGTATTCCATGTGCTGTTTCTGCCGACACTTCCAGTCTTCCTGCCTGTAAGCAAAAGCATTCTAATATTCTATCACCTTACCTTAGTAGCAATTTTATTGGTTTTAGGGTTGTGTGGTCATCTTCCATATTATCAATTTATTGTTGTTCTGATGTTCTTGTAATCTACCTTTCGAGTCACAGGTTCATTTGTCATACGCATTAAGGCTTAAAGGATTGTTCAACATGGTTATTGCAAGGAGAAAGCTGCTGACACCTCGGGCTTAAAGCTTTTAATCATCATCACGGAAGTATTTAATTTTGATGTGAAACTGTTGATAGAAGGTAGGATTTGAGCGTGTAAAAACTTCCATAACTCCCCATCATGCCCACAAAGCATTTGAATCTGTAGGCAGTTCTTTCCTGACCTGAACTGCCGAACAAAAAGTTTCGTAAGAATTCACTTCCAGGGTTTGCCATCTCGCTCTCTTAAACAGATTTCCCTCCTCATGGGTAACGTGTAGGGGAATTTTTGTTGTTGCTGATGGCTAACAGGAGAGTATTTTCATTTGGTTGGTGGTAACTTAGTTGCTGAAGGCTAACAGGAGAGTATTTTCATTTGGTTGGTGGTAACTTAAACCCAAGGATGCAATAAAGACAACTATTTAGAAAAACATACCGAGATACTAGAAATTCTATTTAATTTACCGTCATTGTTTGTGTACGACTTGAACAATAGATTTCTTGTTCTAAAATCTTAACTAGGAATTTTTTTATAGGCCTTCAGAAGAACTAGATCATTCCCGTACCGGTCTCTTTTGTTCTCAAAACTCAACTAGGTGATGTTTTTTCATTTTATTTTGATTAGCCTTGAATAGATTTGTTCTCAAATCTCAACCGGGAGATTCCACTAAATTCTGAATTGGAAGGATATAGCCGTCACAATATAAATTGTGCCTACATATAAGGAATAGTAGGATTGTACAAAGGGCGAGTATGGTCATACGCATATAAACGTGTTCATACCAGCCTCTTCGAGCACTGAGTATGGGTATATGCTCATTTTCTACCTCATACCTACTCAAAACTCACCTTGCAATATGGTATGAGGCGGTTCTTACAGGTACGAGGTAGGTATAAAATCAATTTCTAGGCTTACTAGTTACTACCAAATTGTTAACATCTAAGTCGTCCAAATTCAATTTCTACACTTCAATTCATTAATTTACATCTACACTAAGAAATATCATCATTCATACATTAGATTAACTAACTAGAAGTAACATTAATATGCACCTAACGTGGCATGAATATGTACCTAAAATGAGTACGAAACATGAATTATGGACGTGAAACATTTGAAGAGGTTCAGCATCGAAATCTTCACAAATTAGTACAAAAGAAATAAGAATATGGCCTATTAAACTATTAAATGTGTTTCAGTTATTCTAAGTAAAATGTATATAATACACATGCATTAGACTATTGGTCAGATTTTAATGAACTTTACTAATTTCGTGTGTAAATAGACATGGATAAGGTTATGTGTATACCTGCCCCATTTAGTAAGCATACAGGATGAGTATGGGTTAGTGTTGTAAATGGGGCGGGTTTCTACCCCACCGCTACTCGTCCCGCCTAATGGTGGATTAGGCAAGTACGAAGTGGATCAAGTCCGTTGAGTTACTTGAGTTTTTAATTTTTTATATTAATGAATTAGAACTTGTAAATTTTTCATGACTTAGAACTTGTACAACCATAACAAATTCATATATATCACCCCGATAGAAAAAAGTTCATATATATCACCAAACAACCTGGATAAAAAATACATATACAATAATATATTTTCACAATATATGACACTTAAATAAACCACAAGATAATATGCATGTCAAAAGGAAAACATAAATAATCTTAATTTTATAAGGTAGAATTAATGAAGATGTGTAATATATACTAGGTTTAAAGTCTTAGTACTAAAATCTTAAGTATATATTTATAGCATAATATATATTGATTAAATAATTAATATTTTTTGGGGTTTCAGATTAGGTGGAGTAGGTTGAGAGACAATTGCAACCCATTCCATTTATTCCTAGGATTGTCGGGGTGGCATAAAGAGCAACTGTTTATAAGAAGAGAAGTTACATTTAGCACGCAGTTACCGAGCAACAACCAGGAAAGATGGCATTTTTCCTCGGCTTGATGAGCACAAATTTAGATTCAATTTATCATCACTAACAAGGGAGGGAATTACGCACTTCTTGGCATCGAGTGTAGGATAGTCAACGGTGTTTATTTATGAATAACCACCGATTAATGTGGATGTTCCACCCCACCATGGTAGAACTTGGATCTTGTCAGGAATAACCAGCCAAAAGGGACATGTTTATTTATGAATAACCAGAGTACAATGGGATCCCAGCACATAGAAGATCGTGCCTTTAAGTTACTGCGAACCGAGATGCTCGAACGGACATGAGCTTGTTTAGATTCCTTCTCCACGCTTACTATTATCGCACTGGTCACATTGCCAAACTACTTCATCATTAGTGTGTTTCAATCATCATTTGTTTTTAACACAAGTCCACTTCGCGAAACAAAGTGTGTTGGGTAGATGGTTCCTAATTTAATATCAAAACTAAGTAATTACAGCAGAAATAAACAAACAATTGAGAAATATGCAAACTACAGGTAGACCGAAGATTTTTATAGAACTTCGATTGTCACCCCAACATGTCTTAATCTTCTCTTCCAACCCCACTCGATCACTACGAACTCTACTCACTAGTTCAATAATCCAATCTCGGATCCAAGACGAGATCAAACTTCTTACAATTGAAGTTAGTGAACAACCTCGTCGAACTTGATTCTTTCTCTCACAATCCGAGAGGAATACTTTCTCTCTAAGCTTCTACAACTTTTGTGATATAACAAAATAGGAGTTGGAATCACTAATCTACATTCTATACTTGAGCACACTTGAGTATGGTGAGATTTGAGAACATAAGTTGTGAAGTTTAGGCTTGAGTATATGGAATAAAGTATTGAAATAGGGAAGAGTTTCCCTCAAAGCAATGAATCAAGATGTAAGAGGTGTCTAAAATATAGGAATGAACCCTTATTTATAGACTCTAAGATCCATATAGTGGTTGGAAATGAAGACAAAATGTGTGAAAGGCAACCGATCAAAAGTGTAAAATAGAAATTCTATCGAAGCCATAAACAGTCGACCCTTGCCGAATTTTGTTTGACCGTTCATTTTAGTCATTAAGCTAACGGTCGATCAAATGAACATATAGGTTGAACAAACACAATAGAAATTGGGAGTTTGCAAAGAGAAATTGATATGATGGTTTGATCTTGACTGTTGGATCATATTCGGTTGTCCGAAAATGCAAAATCTTACTGTCCCAAATTGGTGATTGATTTGGTTGACCACTAAGGTGAAACCAGTTGAGTGAAAAGTTGAATGGTTCAATTGGGTAAAGGTACAATTCTCAAAATTGCCATTGGAGAATAACGACAAGAAAACGACTATAAAGGGATATTCAAATTACTTAGAACAGTATGACGAAATAGCAAGAGTGGTTCACCGTTCAACCAAGAGATGTTGTAAACAAACAGTCGGACGGAAGCAAAGTAGCGGTCGATCGTTGTTAAATCCCTAACCCTCATTAGGGTGCTAATTGTGTTTGTGTAAGAGATGACTTTGATGTGATGGAGGTATGGAGGGGAGTGTGGGTGATGGTGGAGGTGAGGTGAAGTGATGGTGAAGGGATAAGGAGTGTAGATGGGGTGTTTGGTTGGGTTTATTTACAGAAAGCACAACCCTCACCCCTCTCTCTCTCTCTCTCTATCTCTCGCAGCTCACTTTTCTCCACTCAACTTCCCCTCCTTTTTCCTATCTCGTCCGACGACCGGAGCCGTGCAGGTGGAGTTGTTTCATCAACGCGAGGGAGCAAGGCATGGTGGCGAGCTGTCAGTGGAGAGGCGTTCTAAGGTTGCTGACCGGAGTATGTGGCGAGTGGAGCTCCAACGTTCTTCAACAACCTCGTAAGGAAGGTATGTCAAGTTCTTTGCACTATAAGTTACTCACATAAGTGTGTGTGTGTGTCTGAGGTTGGGTGTTTGTCGCCAGAGGTCGGAGACCTCGCCAGTGAACGAGGGCAACAAGTGATGCCTAGTGGAGTTAGGTAGTTGCCGACTAACGGTCGACCAGAGCCTTCAGGCGGTCGACCAGATGTAGTGTAATCCTTTGATTTTACCCAGCACCGATCGATCTCACCTGATTCTACCACAGTCAAGCTACCTGTCAGAATACATCATCAGTTAGTACACCTCGAGATTCAGTTGATTCTACTGACGCGGGAGTGCATCACCGAATCCCATGATTAATGTAGCCGCGTGTGAGGCGCATTACGTACTTTCCGTATGACCGTATGTGACTGTGATAGGTCCCTACGGTGACCCGATGATGGATTGTGGACAGATGTCCTTTTTTACCCTTGAAGGGAGATGTTTATTGATTGCATTATGTCATGTCATGCTTTACTAGTATGATATGTTCATTTCAGTGTACTTTAACATGCATATAGGTGAGCTTGGTATACGGAATTTCCTCATGGAAACTCAAATATTGTTTCATGTTTGCATTTCAGGACCGCAGTAGGTTCTGGCGGGTGGCGACCGAGGATGAGGTAACTTTGGGATCGGATCCTCATCCTATTTTTCTAGATTGTATGACTACTTGTATTTATACTTCCTTATACTTGATGTAGTAATACCTTTTGATAACTCTGATGTATTATGATGCACTCTTGGATTTTTTTATAAGTGACAGTCCCGTGCTTTTGGGTTTTATGTCGTGTGATCCCTTGTTGATAATGACTCAAATAAATATAAAGTTACATACCTTCAAATAGCTTGACTGCATGTATTCATTTCAATTCATTTCTTCTTGAGAGATCGTCGACCGTGATAAGAATTTGCACAATAGAAGTATATGCGTTATATATGGAATGTGTTTGACCTTATTTGATTATGATTAGATAATAAAAAATACGATGATGAACACTTAAAAGCCAAACAAAGTCTACTTAGTTAATAGTTTAACATTGAAGCCCTCTAGTAGGTACCGCCAGACCATTTTGTTTTTTTGTAATTAGTGAATTATAGGGTTGCAAACGGAGTAGGACAAGTTTTTCCTCCGTCGTTATTGTGGAGCACAACTGGTTGAAAAATCAATGTTAGACCACCCTTAATGGGAGGGCACCGATCGGGCGCCCGGATCCACGTCCCCCCAATGGCTTGCCAACTAGATCGCATCAAACCGCCCGATTCGTGCACAAGGCGAGAGGAGGAATTGGGGGGGGGGGGGGGGGGGGGACGTGTCACCCAATTCGTTGTTTTTTTAAAACAGTTATAAAATTGACTTGAAAATTATTTTTAATCATTTTCCATTTTTCCTGAAAATATGTTTTTTTATTTGTTTATTAATTTGTTTAGCATGATTGATCCTCAAAATAGAGTGGAGGGAAGAGAAATTGATGTGACAGAGAGAGAAAACTGGACGCCCGGGAAGTGTCAGGGCGCTGGTAATGGTGGCCTTAGACGGGTGGACGTCGGATTGGCAGGCTGGACGGGTTTAGTTATTTAAACTTCTCCAATTGTGTTGGTGAGTTCGTTTCACGGGTTGGTGGATTTTTTAAGCGGGTTATGAATTGGGTTGGTGGGGTTTTTCTAACTTTCAAAGTGATTCTTAGATTATACTGATTTTGTCTTGTTTTTTTTCCATTACAGTTGTTTTGTTCAATGCTGATCCAGGAGTTAGGAATTAGTATTAATAGTTGAGTAAAAGCTTGTGTAACTTGATTAAGTTAGACATACTCTTAATTTTAAACTGTAAATTTCATATTTATAATATATAGATATTGCCTCCACTTGACTACAACCATTACAAATGTCTCAAGTAAATGTCTTAAGTTCTTTCTCGTAAGTGGAGTCATATTAGTTTACGTTTCAACTCCTTATTCATGAAGATCAAAGGTTTCCCCCACACGATGCGTGGCAACTATTTATTATGATAAAAATGTGTTATTGTTATAAAATAATAGAACAAAGAACAAAGAAGATGATGATCGGAGGAAGAATAATTGTTTGTATTTCAATCCACAAGAGTTTACAATGAAAGTGTGTATGTTACAAGAGTTTACAAATGAGAATGTGAGAGGTTAATGGAGTTATGGGAGGAGAAAGTGAATCATCCATGACCTTTGGATTTCAGAACACTTCCCCTTGGAAGATCACCTTTACACGTTCGGGATGCTGCCTCGTTAAAAATCTTACCAAGAAAAACTCGATGGGATAAAAACTTGGTGAAGGAAAAAAGAGTGGAGGGCTTATGATGCTCTCCCTCACTTCAATATACATTCTTCAAACGACGAACATCAATTTTGAAGACAAACTTCTTAAAGGTTTTGGTGGGCAATAACTTTGTAAATAAATCTACCAAATTCTCGCTTGATTGGATCTTATTAGTTGTCACTTGATTGGTCTGCCTCATTAAAAAAATTGCCAAGTAAAACCCCGTGGGACCAAAACTTGGTGAAGGAAAAAAGAGTACACCGTATAATTCCCCCTCTCAATTCAACATACGTTTATAACACTCCCTTAGATAATACGCGTTATGTTTATGTCTCGTTAAAAACATTGCTACAAAACCCTGTGAAAAAAGTAGCTAAGGAAAAGAGTGCATAACATACGTTAACAAAATTGCACAAGCTGACTCATTAAAAACCTTTAACCAATAAAATATTTTAGGACAAAAATTGGAAAAAGGGAAAAGAGTGCAACTACAAGCCTTCCTGGCTTTATCCTTCATGGATATCCGTTCTTCAGGGACGATAAATACAAATCCACTCCCCTTGATTCGTAGTTTATCAAAACTTACGAATATATTTTACAAAGCTCTTAAACACAAAAGTGCATGAGGGTTCAATAAACAAATACGGATTTAATGGACATTTTTTATAATTCACTTGGATAATAAGATTGTGAAATATGTTTGCGCATTTTTTCTCAAATAATATGTTGGGAGTAACACAAATTGTGGTAACTCTTGCAAAATATAAATATGTTACCTCAAAAGATATTACTTATGGACAATTTAAAGATATCTCATAATTATATTGATATCACTGCGATATGAGTGTAAGAATCAAAAACTGATTCCCCAACTTACATAAAGTTGTAATGACTCCACGTAATGACACCAACATTTGTGATAATGATTTATGTGTATTGGATGTGTAGGAAACATCACTAATATAAATCTTTGTCGCATAACTAGAAATGTGTAGATCCTTGAATGTCATATAAACATTTTCAGATAAAACATTTACTGTGAACATGATAAGGAACTTCAGGTCCTATAAGAGTTGGATCTTTGTCGATATACAATAGATGTCATTTGTTAATGTGCTTTCAATATGAACATTTAGTAGAATATTTTTCTTCAATATTCTCTTTCTACAATTGAATCATTGTACCAATTCTCTTCTGGAGAATGTTCGAACTTCAGGTCGAAAAATAATTGGTTTATCTTTAGTCATTTATTTAAAAATTTGTCATTTAAATATTTCATAGTTTTTCAAAAACTCTGTTAGAGGCCCTATGACATCAAGTCATATGCATATAATAAATAATAGTAAATTTTGTTATTGGCTGAAACATATGGACGACTGAAATCAACTTCGTATCATTCTTCAGGATGACTTTGATTGAAGAGGTTTATGTACATTCTTACTTGTTTCTTCATATAATGATCTTTGTATAGTGCATCTTCTGATTCTTGTTTATTATATAATATACTTTGTCATCTTTGTCCTTCAGGGACTCTCATATAAGTACCAATATTAAGTCACTTATAAAACTTTGAAGTCACAACATATCTTATATGCATATCATATTGATCATGTAACAGAACATATTATCAATATTACGAGAGAATGAGTAACATCACGTTGGATGTTGGGTCCTGCGAATACCTTTATATTACTTCTCGCTATATAATGTATCACATTGTTATTGTGATTTCTATTTGTATCCTTCAGGGATATAATTTCAGAAATCAAGACTACAGGTCCAAATAATATATTTATTCAGCGGGATTATTCTATATTGTTCGACTTCTTTTGTTTATATCAAATACGAATGCTTCTGACATTCTTATAATATTATAGATTTTGGATCCAATTTTTCTCTTGATATAGCATGCTATTAAGAAGGCAAATGAATTGTCGACAATAATTTTCATAATTATTTAATATCTCTCATATCAACATATATAGTTGATTGTAAGTTTTATGTCAATAATAATCAAATCCTCATCGTTTCCTCAAATTTTAGGATTTGACCATTCTGTATCCCCATAATTTCATTAATCCTTTGTTTAGCAGCTGTATTTATTTTTATGGGTTTATATTCTTCAGGAATAACCTCTTCAGGAGGTACAATGAGAGTGGCTAACTTTTATTTCATTTCCACAAATAATGTATGTGATGGCCAACGCTTTTGGCGTTGGTTGAGCTCAAATATATTTTATCATATATGTGGAGATCTCCACTTTATATTATGTGGTTTATGTCTAGTAATATAAGGCTTAGTCTCTCTTTTGTGATCAATAAAAATGTATGACAATTACTTGCTAGATATTGCAAGATAATGATTTTATGAACTTCAGGTTCAACCATACTTGTACGTATACTCTTATGAACTTCAGGTTCAATATAATACATTTTCTTGACATTCTTTAAGCTTCTAGCTTCTCCCCCTAATGGCAGAAAATGTACATCCCATATATATGATTATTGGATTGGACAATAAAACTTAGCCATTCAGGAGCTTTAAATCGCAGGAGGGAAACAATTTATTCATTATTGTATAAGTAAAGTAGGGGAAGATTCATAACATGATGTATATCAACCATAAAAATTAATGAATAATATTAGCAGGTATATATGCACATTAATGTATCATGTATAAATTTTAAGATATCATAATGATCAATATTGAGAGATATATTAAAAAAAAAGAGACTCTCATTTTGTTGTGCAAATTGATCGACAAATTTGACCTCATTTTGGTCGTGATAGAAGTCAACAAAATTATCTAAAGCTTTACAAAAACAATACCAATGATGACATCATAATTAATATAAGATATTATTTTATTTAGGCACTTCTGGGCATGTTTCGTCTCTTTGATGTCATCTCTATTTCATACTTCTTGGTGACCTATAGCGACCTTAGGATTGTTTGAGCCTTGTTTGCTTGTGTGCTTCTACCTGTACCTACCCGTCGTAGCATAAGGACGTCTTCCTTTCTCTCCCGAGTCTTTCTCTCTATTCTGTGTCCCTCTGTCTTCTCCTCTATGCACATTCTTTGTTTAAAATAAAAAAAGTTTTGGTTTGTGTGTGTGCACCTTTGTGCATGCTTGTGTGGGCACGAGACGAGAGCGGCCGTTTGACGAGGCATGTCGTCAATCCTGCTTCGGTAGTCGATTTATTGACGCCTTCTTCTCTCGTGTCGCACATAGTCCGGGTTCAATGGCTGCTCATTTCCGCGAGGAGGAGCAGTTGCTAGACCCACATGTTCCACTTGTTCGTCCTGTTGTGGCTCCCATACCTCTACGTGATCGATGCTACCCGAGCCGTACCGCTCTACCCTCATGCGTATTACCAGAGGAGAATGGGAACCACTTTGAGGTTAAGTCTCAATTCATTTCCCTGCTCCCTCATTTCATTGGGAAGGATGACCCCTATATCTTTCTCAGGGAATTTGAGGAGGTCTGTGCTATGTTCAAGCTGCAACAACTTAGTACAGACTCCATCCATCTTAGGCTAGTCCCTTTTGCACTAAAGGATGATGCCAAGAAGTGGTTGTACAGCAACCAGGCAAATGCCTTTAGGACTTGGGATGAATTTCAATCTACATTCCTCAAGAAGTACTTTCCAAATCATCGGACTCAAAAATTGAGGAACGAAATCAATTCGTTCTATCAACTTGAGACCGAAACATTTCATGCATATTTAGAGATTCAAGGAGCTACTATCCTCATGCCTTCACCATGGCATCGAGTTGTGGTGCCTTTGTCAGAGTGTCTACAAGGGTCTACATCCCGTCCCGAACACTCCTTGAGTCCATGTGTCAATGAGAGATCTTAGGAAAGGAGGAAAGGGAGGTATGGGCTCTCCTAGAAGACCTCGCTGAGAAAACCATGCAGTGGGAGAGTGTGAGGGAACCCCCGGCATCATCTAGCATAGGAGAGAGGATCGTAAATGCAAACTCGACTAGATCGGGTGCCGCATTTGCTGTCGATGCCACTACGGCCACCGAGGCGCGCATGGCGGCCTTAATGCACCGTATAGATTCGATTGAGCTCCAAAACCAACAAGGTGCACCTCACATGTCCACATCTGGTCCAGTTCCCTGTCATTCATGTGGTAGGATTGGTCATGTAGGAAGAGAGTGCGCCCATTCCTCCTGAGATGGAACATGTCAACGTCAACTATGATAGGGCTAGGAATGACCCATACTCATCATCTTATAATCCCGGATGGAGGAACCACCCTAAATTTTCATGGAACCAAAATAATGCCCCGGATGGTCCTTCAAAATCCTCTCGACCACCTAACCAACCACACCAACCTCCCATGCATGCACAATCTTATCAGCCACCCCAAGCTCAAATCACCAATCAATTGGGTTTCCCAAATTCCAACAATATGGAAACCCGATTCAATTCGGTTGAGACGTTGACTCGTGGACTTGAAAACTCAATGAATTTTTTATGTCAACTACAAGTCAAGTTATCACTTCAAATCAGCAGACCATCAAATCTCTAGAGCTTCAGATTGGCCAATTGGCTCAGTCTGTACACAAAAGAGAGAGAAGGTCTCTGCCTAGCCAGCCTGAGGCTAACCCCGCATGAACCAACAACAACACATGCAAAATGAGAATGTGGTACCTTGGGGGCGGAAAGTGAACCATGTGGAGGAACCTGTTCACCATGTCAACGACATTGTAACCTTAAGGAATGGAAAGTAGGTTGACAATCACATTTCCTTTCCACCACCACCATCTATGCAGCCCCTCAGTGGGAATGGTGGTGAAGAAGAGGCTGAGGGTGAGGGTAATACACCAATGCCTCCTTCTCAAGCACTACAGAAAACCTATCTGCCAAAAGCTCCCTATCCCAGTAGCTTAACCAAAAAGCAGAGTGACACAATGGATAAGATATTAGAGGTGTTTAAGCAAGTGAAGGTTAACATCCCCTTGTTGGATGTCATCCAACAAATACCTCAATATGCCAAAGTGTTAAAAGATCTCTGCACAACCAAGAGGAAGACCAATGTTCCTAAGAACGCATTCTTGGCTGCAAATGTAAGCTCACTTTTGTCCAATCCTACCTACACAAAATACAAGGATCCTGGGTGTCCTACTATTCAGTGTACAATAGGGGACACTAGCATGAGTAATGTATTGCTTGATTTAGGATCGGCGGTCAACTTCCACCCCTTTTCTGTTTATCAATAGTTGAACTTGGGATAATTGAAACCAACCTAGATCACCCTCCAATTGGCGGATAGATCCATTCGTATTCCAAAGGGGATTATCAAGGATGTGTTTATCAAAGTTGGATATTTTATATTTCCAGTCGATTTTGTCATCCTCGATACCAACCCAGTTGCAAACACCCACTCTCAAATACCTTTGATTTTGGGTAGACCATTTCTGGCAACCTCCAGCGCCTTAATTAATTGTAGAAATTGTCTCATGAAGCTCTCATTCGGTAACATGAGTGCCGAGTTTAATGTGTTCAACTCTGGTAAGCAACATGAGCCCATGGACCAACCTTTAAATTTCAATCTCATCCGCCAATTAGAGAAAGCTCCACCATTGAGAATGTTTGTGGGCCCTGCGAAAACTCATTGCTTGTCTTTGCAATACAACAGAGTGAGCTGACATCAAACATGAATGTCCAACGGGAGTGTTCGTTGCATGATTCAGTTGAGACCATTAGTGAGGGGGACACACCTCAGCATATGCCCAATCCAGAAGGTGTCATCACCCCGTGTCCTAGGGCTATTGAGCCCTTTGAGCTTCAGATTGACTCCAACAAGGACCCACCTACGACCGAGCTTATGCTTGATGATATAAATGATGCTGGGAGGTCCTTGTTGGATGACTTGGGGAGAAGCCCCATTCTTAGTGATGCAGGTATGCTGCATCCATCGAATGAGCTTGAGGAACTCATTCCGATGCACCCACCTATTGGTTGGAGGGTTTTGTTCGATGATCAACTAAACCCTAGTGAGGCAACACACTTCACTCATTCATGTTGCCTACAGCCAACCAATATCATGAGGGGTTCAAGCCTTTCAGCTTTGACCTTTCACCCCTCATGACACCTCAGAGTACCAGTGAAGTTTGCCCATCTCGGCAAGTCTCTGGTCCTCATAACTCGATGTTCTCATTTGATGTTCCTTGACCAAATGATTATGAGAATATCTTTGTTGATGTATATATCTTGAAAAAAATAAAAAAAAATCAAAAACGAGTAATAAAAGACTTCATGAGAGAGCATTGATTGTTGTGGGCCCCAACCCTTGTGTACTTGGGTCCCATTTCTTCACGTATTTGTCTCCCTTCTTCAGTATCTCACAGGTTTTTGGGAATTCGGTGTTATGTCTATCAACATGACCATGAAGCTTTCCTTATGCTTCACGTTGGTGAGATCTTTTCTTTCTCATGCATAAATCCATGTAGTATCTATGCTCACATTTATTGAGGAAAATGCATGAAGTAGGTGTGGGGGTGTTTTACGTGTGTACATAGTCGAGTCTTTTCTTTTGATTTTGTTTTCTTTTGTGTGCATTGTTAGGGTCATGTTAGTGTGTTGCATTTAATATCGATATATCTCCTTGCCATGATTCTTGGGTGAGTTGTCTTCTTTTGCTGTCCTAGTGCTTTAAAATTTTCACATTTCTTTCGCATGTGTTTGCGAAAGAAAATGTTTTGTTGGTTTCGTGTGTGTTTAGCATGTTCAAAACCGTTGAAAGACAAAGTAAAAAGAAAGCTCCCAAAATTTTCTTGAATTTGATGCATTAGGATATCTTGTATACCGACTTTAGGTCTTATCGAGTCGTTAGGATGCACCCCGTTTTTCCCCTCGGGGGGCGAGTAATCATAGGGTTTTAGTACTCAAACATTTAAAAAAGTCCACCTTGAACCTAGTGAGTCAATAATTCGTGTCGGTTAATATAAGGAAATTTGTTGTAGTCAATGACCCTTTAAATCTTGTTGTGAGACATTAAGTGTAGGGGTTTTGGTTCATGTTTAGATAAGAAATAAGTGAGTACTTGTTCTCTCTTCTCGCACCACTCCTATCACTCAGGAAATTAGGTCTGAGAGGACTTTGTGCTTGGTGCTTTCGAGTCATCTGACTTGGGATGTACCGACCGAACTCGCGTTACACGGGTGTTAGGGATTGCCTTATGTGGAGATTTGGGGAAAGGAGTATGTGATAGTGTAAGTCCTCATAGACAATGATGCATGAAACCTGACCCTGGGAGAATGAAACTCTAACTAGTAAGAAAAACAAAAAAAGTAAGAAAAGAAAAAAAGAAAAAGAAAAAAAAGTAATGAAAATAAGAATCTTAATGGACCTTACACTTTGTATCACTTGAGGATGTTGAGGGTGTCCATGTCTTGCACTTAAGTCCTTAATTAACTTTCACGAATGATTCATTAGACTAGGTGTGTGGACTGATTACATTTATAGAGTTGGCCCGTAGTATTACCGCGTCCTATGATCGACAAAATAAGTCCAACGAGTCGTGTAGCTAGATTGAATAATGCATCTTTGTTCAGATTGGGTCCGCTGAAAACCCTCAGGAGACAACATTCCTCCTCCTTGGCGACAAGGAGGTTAAACGGCTTGTTGCACGTGCTAAGTGCAACCGTGATTCCTACGAAAGTGAGTTAGGATTTCTCATTTTTCGTATGCTTTTCTATTTCTTTGTTTTGCTCGGGACTAGCAAAAGTTAGGTGTGAGGGTATTTGATTGACATCATTTCATGATTATATTTTTTCTTATATCCATTATCTTTCACCTAAACAATACTACGTGACGAGTTTTATGTTTGAATTTCAGAAATAAATAGGTTTGAAGAGAAGAGGCATAAAATGACCTAAAAACATGAAAAAAGACTGAGTTGAGAGACTCAAGGACTAAGATACAAGATCGAAGGACCTGAATGTAAGATCCAAGGACCAATGAGAAAACAAGAATACTTCACACCATCATGGGGAGTATTTTGGCAATTCTATTCGGGTCGGAGCTCCAGGAAGCGAAGTAGATGCATCAAAGACCACCAAAGACATCCAGAAAAGCCCACACGAAACAACGGTCGGATCCAAACAAAATAGACCGCCAATTGGCGGTCTGTTTTGACCCAGATCCGCTAAGATTTTGTAGGGTCGCGTATTAGTGTGTATTTAGTTTATTTATGGTATTTGTTTAGTCCCATACCGGGGGATTGTCCCAGATTACCTTTTTGTATGGCTATAAATAGAACTCTTCACCTTCTATTGTAATGACTCATTGCTTTGTGACATTCTCTCTACTTGGAGTAAGCCTTGGAGCAAAATCTTAAGGTGGAGAAGAATGCTACTAGTAATGTGAGTCATTTAATAAAATATTTTTCATTCTTTTGTTCTTATGTTGTTTCTTTATGCATGCTTAGCTTAGTTTTATTTCTTTGATTGTAGGATAAAGTAGTTAGAATGTTTCCTTTCTTCTTTAGTTTAATTGTTAGAATTATGTGTAGTGAGTAGATCCATCCCCCTTTAGGGGTGGAGATGATGTTCATTCATGTATTAAAGAATGGATATGAATGCTTTATATTTTGATTGTGTTAATAAATGTGAATGTATGCTTGCTTGTTAGAGTAGAACACTACACTTGATGAGTTTTGCCACACATCTTAGACACCTCCAATGCTTGTTTAGGTTCTGAAATAACCAGCTTGTGTATATGAATGTTGATCAACTAGGTTAGTGAATGGATTGATAGGTTTTGTCATAACCTTTAGACACTTCCTATGCATGAAAACATTACCTACATTTGTGCCTATAGAATGCATTCTTCACCATCTTTTTACATGTGTGCACACACTCCACCCTAGGGGTCTTTCTCTTCTTGATTCCAACTTAGTTTTACATTCTTTTAGTTTTGATTCGAAGTAATCATTAGTCGATTTCCTTTGCATTTTCTTCTTAGTAGTTTAGTGTAGCGTAGATTAGCATAAACAACACTCTCCCCCATTTTTGTTGCCACTTGATTTCTGAAAAACCAGAGATTGCTCTCCCCTCCCCGTGGATCGACCCGTATTTGTCACGTCTTCACCGACGCCGTGCACTTATGGTATTATAAACGATTAAACAATCGCATATATACTAGTGAATCACAACTCACGATATAACTACCATTCAACCAGAATAGATAATCGTGAGGTTAAAAATTAACAGAGATCAAACACAATTGCAAAGAATATGTGTATCATCGATAAGAAAAAAACCCTTATGAGTTATGAAGGTATTATCCACAACAAGATTAAATATATTACCATTACAAAAAGAGTCAAAATAAATAATAATAAATTTGTAACTGTTTCGTTACCATCTGTCCATAAATCCCATAACTTTTCTTTGTTATAGAATTAAAGCTAAAATGAAAAGAATGATTCCATGTCTATTAACAACAATTAAAACATGACTACCAAATGTGGGTAATTAACTCCCACGTAAACAGACATTTTGAAAATTTCCGAAATCTTATTATGGAAAATTTCAATCATTACTAATTTCCAAATTCTAATTTTTAATTTTTCTAATCTAATATGATTATACAACAAAATGTGATGGTTATTCACACATGTTCCGGCACCATATGCATGCTCCATACACTAACCAATCTAACATTTATTTCTTTTTTAATTAAAATAGGCAAAAATAGAATACTACATGAATGATCTTATTTATTCGGACAGACAGAATAAAAGTCCAAAATTAAGTGAAAAATAATGGAAATCTTCTGACTTATATTTCATGATTATTAACAAGTATTTCATGATTATTGAATATATATATAGAAGAATAAACAAGATCAACCACACATCAATGTTCAATTTGACAAGAGAGCACTTTTCATGTGATTTTATTTATTTATTTGTATATACAAGACTGTAATCAGAGCTTTTACGGGTCTGAATTGTTTTGCTAGGGAATGACAATCAAACACGAAAGGAATAAAATGGAAGGTGAAATACTCAAACAAATTCCACATCCACCACTACTATATGTTCACAAATCTCTTTACAGATTCCACATCATCTCACTTGAAAAGTTCAGATGAATGTGTTGCTAGCCAACTTTAATAGTTAAGTTTTTGCATGGGACAGATAATAGTTAAGTTTTTACAGATTCCACATCATCTCACTTGAAAAGTTCAGAAGGCTATCACGCACTGGATACCATCGTGGTCTTGTTAAACTAGCAATTATTAAAACATGTCTAAGAATACAATCCATCAAACGTAAAGAAAAAGATTCTATCAAACATGTTTGCACACTGATAATTTGATGATTTCTCATATGATACAATAAAAAGATAGCGTACTTACCTTGGTTTGTGCTTTATCATTTGGACCTCACAAATTAGAGAGAAAAAATCTTTTGAGAAATACAAAAATTATAATCAACTCATGTGCCGGTCGATCATACAAGAGACTATCGTGCTGATAACGTGTTATAAAATAATAGAACAAAGAAGATGATGATTGGAAAAAGAATAATTGTTTGTATTTTAATCCACAAAGTATTACAATGGTCTCCTATTTATAGGCTAAAGGAGGCAAATAAAAGAGCGTATGTTACAAGAGTTTACAAATGAGAATGTGAGAGGTTGATGCAGTTATGAGAGGAGAAGGTGAATCATCTATGACCTTTAGATTTCATAACAGTTATGACTTGCAAAGAACAACTCTTCATAATTGTAATTATATGCATGATGACAATTTTAAGTGACTATTTTCAAATAACAAGGATGCAAAGTGCAACTTGATCAAATGTGATGGTACTGCAATTTAAGATTAGGATAGGTAAAGTTGTAACGAGCTGGGCTGGCCTGTTTAGCTACATGGCCGGGACGGGTTGGTCCGGCACGGTACCCACCTTTAAGGGTAGATATAAGTATATTTATATTTAGTTATTATATAACTATAATTGGTCAATATATTTACATTTAGTTATTATATAACTTTAATTGGTTTATAGCATAGGACATTTTCCAAGAGAAAAAGAAAGACGTGGCGTCAAAAGTCAATCATGAATTCTATCTCAAGGAAATTATCAACCACCTAACGTTGCAAGAGTATAAACAATAGAAATTATTTTTGATCCTAGTTAAATTGAAAAATAAAATGATTTATGAACATTTTTAACATGTCATTTAAGACGCTCCTAACGTGATGGACAGGATTTCTTTAGGGCTGCTACTGTGAGAACCCAAAATTTTAATTAATAAATTAATCAAGGTTATGGTTGTCAAATTTGACTTTGGTGTCTTAGGTGGAGGGGTGATGTGTTTCTTAGAGGGTGAAGTGGGTGGATGAGGGGTAGTGAAAAGGCAATTCTCCTTGCATTTCACACGTGTTCGGTGGTAAGAGAGCAAGATGAGGGGAGAGGGGGTTTTGCTGGATTATAAAAAGGAGTTGAGTTGAAGAGGAGAAGAGGATGTTTGGTTGGGTTGAGAAGAAAAGTTGAAGAAAACGATTGAGAGGAAGAGTGAAGAGAGGTGAAGAGGAAAGGAGTTGGAGATTGGGGGGTTGTTTCTGGAGTGGAGTTGGTGAGCAAAAGAAGCAAGTGAAGGAGAGGAAGTTGGAAGAAGAGTCGGGTTTCTTTAACTTGGAGTTCGCCAGAATACGAAGGAAATGAGGGTGAAGAGCTCGCTGAAGAAAGCTTGTTTGCATGGAAGCGATCGTCGTTGTTCTTCAGAGGCTTCTTCAAGCCTTTATGCCAAGTTCAACTAGATGTTCACACGTGGTGTGTAAGTGGTCGTGGGTGTCGTCGGAGGTCAGAAACCTCGTTGATGTCAAGGTGCAGTAGGTTTGTTGCACTAGAACGTCGATGTCGAGTATGGTCATGTAGGAAGAGAGTGTGCGTCCATTCATCCTGAGATGGAACATGTCAACGCCATCTATGATAGGGCTAGGAATGACCAATACTCATCATCTTATAATCCCGGATGGAGGAACCACCCTAAATTTTCATGGAACCAAAATAATGCCCCGGGTGGTCCTTCAAACTCCTCTCGACCACCTAGCCAACCACACCAACCTCCCATGCATGCACAATCTTATCAGCCACCCCAAGCTCAAATCACCAATCAATCAGGTTTCCCAAATTCCAACAATATGGAAACCCGATTCAATTCGGTTGAGACCTTGACTCGTGGACTTGAAAACTCAATGAATTTTTTATGTCAACCACGAGTCAAGTTCTCACTTCAAATCAGCAGACCATCAAATCTCTAGAGCTTCAGATGGGCCAATTGGCTCAGTCTGTACACGAGAGAGAGAGAAGGTCTCTGCCTAGCCAGCCTGAGGCTAACCCCGCATGAACCAACAACAACACATGCAAAATGAGAATGTGGTACCTCGGGGGCGGAAAGTGAACCATGTGGAGGAACATGTTCACCATGTCAATGACATTGTAACCTTAAGGAATGGAAAGCAGGTTGACAATCACATTTCCTTTCCACCACAACCATCTATGCAGCCCCTCAGTGGGAATGGTGGTGAAGAAGAGGCTGAGGGTGAAGGTAATACACCGAAACCTCCTTCTCAAGCACTGCAGAAAACCTATCTGCCAAAAGCTCCCTATCCCAGTAGCTTAACCAAAAAGCAGAGTGACACAATGGATAAGCTATTAGAGGTGTTTAAGCAAGTGAAGGTTAACATCCCCTTGTTGGATGTCATCCAACAAATACCTCAATATGCCAAAGTGTTAAAAGATCTCTGCACAACCAAGAGGAAGACCAATGTTCCTAAGAACGCATTCTTGGCTGCAAATGTAAGCTCACTTTTGTCCAATCCTACCTACACAAAATACAAGGATCCTGGGTGTCCTACTATTCAGTGTACAATAGGGGACACTAGCATGAGTAATGTATTGCTTGATCATCCATGACCTTTGGATTTCATAACAGTTATGACTTGCAAAGAACAACTCTTCATAATTCTAATTATATGCATGATGACAATGTTAAGTGACTATTTTCAAATAACAAGGATGCAAAGTGCAACTTGATCAAATGTGATGGTACTGCAATTTAAGATTAGGATAGGTAAAGTTGTAACGAGCTGGGCTGGCCTGTTTAGCTACATGGGCCGGGACGGGTTGGTCCGGCACGGTTCCCACCTTTAAGGGTAGATATAAGTATATTTATATTTAGTTATTATATAACTATAATTGGTCAATATATTTACATTTAGTTATTATATAACTTTAATTGGTTTATAGCATAGGACATTTTCCAAGAGAAAAAGAAAGACGTGGCGTCAAAAGTCAATCATGAATTCTATTGCAAGAGTATAAACAATAGAAATTATTTTTGATCCTAGTTAAATTGAAAAAGAAAATGATTTATGAACATTTTTAACATGTCATTTAAGACGCTCCTAACGTGGATGGACATGATTTCTTTAGGGCTGTTGCTGTGAGAACCCAAAATTTTAATTAATAAATTAATCAAGGTTATGGTTGGCAAATTTGACTTTGGTGTCTTAGGTGGAGGGGTGATGTGTTTCTTAGAGGGTGAAGTGGGTGGATGAGGGGTAGTGAAAAGGCAATTCTCCTAGCCTTTCACACGTGTTCGGTGGTAAGAGAGGAAGATGAGGGGAGAGGGGGTTTTGCTGGATTATAAAAAGGAGTTGAGTTGAAGAGGAGAAGAGGATGTTTGGTTGGGTTGAGAAGAAAAGTTGAAGAAAAAGATTGAGAGGAAGAGTGAAGAGTGGTGAAGAGGAAAGGAGTTGGAGATTCGGGGGTTGTTTCTGGAGTGGAGTTGGTGAGCAAAAGAAGCAAGTGAAGGAGAGGAAGTTGGAAGAAGAGTCGGGTTTCTTCAACTTGGAGTTCGCCAGAATACGAAGGAACTGAGGGTGAAGAGCTCGCTGAAGAAAGCTTGTTTCACTAGTGCAGAAAAGTCCATATAGGTCGGATATATTGTGGTATAGACGTCGGATTTCGACGGTCCAAGTACCCGACGTCTATTTCCCCGTCGTCTATGTAGGATCGTGTGGGTTATTGGTCCACTAATCACTTTTAATCTAATCCCTAATTTCCTACTTGATTAAGCAAACAAATGCGCAGCGGAATAAACAAACAAGTAGAGAAAGAAAGACAATGCAAACCACAAAAGACGCGTCGGTTTTTATAGAGGTTCGGCACCCCACCCGGGTCCTAGTCCTCTCTTGTAAGCTCCGCTCGACTCCGCGAGCTCCGCCTACGTCTTCACTAACCACTCCCCGTTCCGGGCCGGGAGAGAACGCCTTTACACCACAAGCAACGCGAACAACCCTCGCTTGCTTGAATCTTCCTCTCACAATCCGAGAGGGACACTTCGGGCTTTCACCGAAGTCCTTGCTTCCTTTTACAACAATTGAGAACTTGAGTGGAACAACACTCTCTAAACTTTGAGCACACTTGAGTAGGATGAAGAAATGATCACTAAGTGTGGAAGGTTTGTAGCTTTGAGTGTTTTGAATTCTCTCTAAAGTTTGGGACAAGTTTGTAGTGGGAGAGTTATGTTAAAATGTGTTTTACAACTCTATTTATAAGCATTAGAGAGAATAGATCCGTTGGGACAAGATTTGGTTGGATATTGTGCAAAGAACACAAAGCAGAAAATCGGGCTGCAAATCTGTCCAGAAACGGTCGACCGAAAAGGTGCAACGGTCGACCGAACGCTTGGGTTCGATAGGGATACGGTCGACCGAAATATGAATCGGTCGACTGAACACTAAAGTCAATTAAGAAAACGGTTGACCGAACAAGATTACCGGTCGACCGAACAAGCGTTTCGGTAGAGGGAAAAATGGATCGGTCGAACGAAATTGTGTTGACCGATAGCAGGGGATTTTGACAAGGTTAAACGGTCGACCGAACTTGGCACATGGTTCGACCGTTTGGTTAAGTATATGGAGGTGTATATAGTTTTAATACGAATACGACCGTTGGGCATATACGACAAGAATAACGGTCGGAACAGTAAGTTCAAACGGTCGACCGAAAGATATGGTGCGGTCGACCGAAACCAGGCAGGAAAACACAGATTGGATTACTTGATCATCCGGTCGACCGAACGGCATGTTGCGGTCAACCGAATGTGGGCAGACAGTTAGGGTTCAGATTTTGTGTTTTCCGGTCTAAGTTTGGTTGATCTATTGAAGTCCAAATAATGTGAAATTTCGTGTGTGACTTCTATATGGAACCTAGTGTGTGATTAAGTTGATTTTAGCTCAAGTATGCTCAATTACACTTTGTTCCTAAGACTCAAAAGAAATCAATATTACATGTCTTTGATATAGCTTTAATTACATGTCTTGACTTCATTTCCATCTTTCTTGAGTCTTGATCACCTGTAGAGGTTTGCACAATACAATATATATGCAATGCATAGTGTGTGCTACTCTAATTAAGATTAGGTTGATTAAATCATCAAAACATAAGATTAAGGCCAAAAAGCCAACAATCTCCCCCTTTTTGATGATGGCAACCGATATCTTAATACTTGAAATTTGTATATGTAAACTATGCATATAAATGCTCCCCCTTTGGATGTGCATAGTTTTTGTTCAAATTTTATCAAGTTTTTCAAGTTACCCCCTTAATTATCTCTCCCCCTTTGACATCCATCAAAAATAATAATTATTTAAGACTTTAACCATAGAATTTGGATGTCTTGTAATGAAGTTGCTCCCCCTAAATTTTGCACTTCATTACTCTAATAAAAGGTGTATCATTTAAGCTCCCCCTATCAATAAGGCTAAATGGAAACAATGAGTATGATTCAAGTTAAGTTCATTTAAGTTTCAACTTAAGCCTTATTCTAACATCCATTTAAAATTTGACATTTTCAATCAATGGATGTGGTATATGATTTGCAATGAATGAGGTATTTGATTTGCAATGAATTAAACTTCTAAAGATATGACAATTAAGCATATAAACTAGATTAGAGCTAAATTTTCAGAAATTTCAAGGATAGAAATTTATACCATACTTGAATCTTGATTAGCTCCAATCTCATTTGGTGATGCAACCGGATTCGAATTCGACGCTTTGGCTCACCCGGTCACCACCAATTTCCTCCTCAAGCTCCTACAAGTGTAGACTTAGGTACCCAAACAACTTTGGGTCCTTGAACATTAGCTTTTGGGATCCAAACCATTTTGGTTTTGGGTGCCCACACACTTGAGGAACTAGATTTAACAAATAAATGCTTGCCATTTAAAGTAGTATGAGATACATGGTTTTTCAAATGCACATTGTATCCTAAACCATGTTTAGCTAATGATTGTCTTTGACTACTCAAAAGCATATCAAGCATTTTTGTTCCTTTAGTGAACATTTCAAGATCTTTTCTTAATTGCATATTTGAAGCTTTAAGATCTACATGTTCATCAATAATGGGTGTTTTACTTAGACTAGCAAGTGATGATTCATTTGATTCAAGTCTAGCAATCACCTCATTCTTTTCATTCATGATTAATTCAATTTGGCATTTGAGATCATTTATAGTTTTTCTAGCATTTTTGTTCTTTTCACAAATGATCTCATATTGTTTAACTAAATCATGAAATGCATTTTGTAGCTCATCATGTGTATATGATTCATCATTAGCATTAGAGTTAGAGCTAGCACTAGAATATGATTTACTTGAACATGAATTACTTCTAGTGGAATAAGATTAAGAGGAGTTAGAAGCTACCTCACTTTGTTCATCTTCAATGGCCATGAAGCATGAATGTGCAACCTCTCTTCTACTTTGCAAGGAAGAGGATGATGATGATGGAGATGAAGAGTCATCCCAAGTGGCTTTGTGAGCTTCCTCCTTCCTTTCTTTCCTCTTACTCTTCTCCTTTTCTCTTCTCCTCTCTCATTTTTCTTCTCCCATTCTCTTCTCTCATTTCCACTCTCCTCCCTCTCTTTTTCTTTTTCTCTTTTCTCATTTCTTCTACCTCTTCTTTCATTCTTTTCTCCCTTATCCCTCTTGAGGTATTTGAAGAAGTCTTTGGCTAGGACTTCTATGTCCTCATCTTCTACACTCCTCCTTGGTTCATCTAAATTTGCATGTAATGCCAAGGTGGATGTTTTCTTGGTGGCTTCCTTCTCCTTCCGATGATTTATTTGAAGTTCATAGGCCATCAAGTTTCCAATGAGCTCCTCCATCTTTAATTTTGAGAGATCGTGTGATTCTTCGATTGCCACGACCTTGTCTTCCCAATCGTTGCTCAATGACCGGAGGAATTTTCGAGTCATCTCTCCTTCATTTATCCTTCTTCCAAGAATCAAAAGAGAGTTAGTAATATCGGTGAAGCGAGTGTTCATGTCGCTTATGTTCTCACCGATTTGCATAGAAAATATTTCATATTTATGCATGAGGAGACTTATCCTAGTTTCTTTGGTTTTGCTATCACCCTCATGATGCATTTGTAACCTATGCCATATTTCATTTGCACTTTCACATCCCCTAATTCTATTGTATTCTACCTCATTAAGGCCACAATAAAGAATATTCATAATTTTTGAATTCATTTCAATTTCTTTCATTTGAGCCCTAGATAGAGAATCTAAATCATCTTCATTTGGGGGTATGTATGGATTTTGAATAAACTTCCAATACTTAAGGTCATTTGATATTAAAAAGATTTTCATTCTATTTTTCCAATAATCATAATTTGACCCATTTAGCAAAGGAGGCCTTGTGGTGCATAAACCCTCTAAGTGATTAGATGTGCTAGCCATGCTAAAAATACGATTAAGTATAGAATTTAGCTAACAAGGCTCTGATACCAAATGTAGGATCGTGTGGGTTATTGGTCCACTAATCACTTTTAATCTAATCCCTAATTTCCTACTTGATTAAGCAAACAAATGCGCAGCGGAATAAACAAACAAGTAGAGAAAGAAAGACAATGCAAACCACAAAAGACGCGTCGGTTTTTATAGAGGTTCGGCACCCCACCCGGGTCCTAGTCCTCTCTTGTAAGCTCCGCTCGACTCCGCGAGCTCCGCCTACGTCTTCACTAACCACTCCCCGTTCCGGGCCGGGAGAGAACGCCTTTACACCACAAGCAACGCGAACAACCCTCGCTTGCTTGAATCTTCCTCTCACAATCCGAGAGGGACACTTCGGGCTTTCACCGAAGTCCTTGCTTCCTTTTACAACAATTGAGAACTTGAGTGGAACAACACTCTCTAAACTTTGAGCACACTTGAGTAGGATGAAGAAATGATCACTAAGTGTGGAAGGTTTGTAGCTTTGAGTGTTTTGAATTCTCTCTAAAGTTTGGGACAAGTTTGTAGTGGGAGAGTTATGTTAAAATGTGTTTTACAACTCTATTTATAAGCATTAGAGAGAATAGATCCGTTGGGACAAGATTTGGTTGGATATTGTGCAAAGAACACAAAGCAGAAAATCGGGCTGCAAATCTGTCCAGAAACGGTCGACCGAAAAGGTGCAACGGTCGACCGAACGCTTGGGTTCGATAGGGATACGGTCGACCGAAATATGAATCGGTCGACTGAACACTAAAGTCAATTAAGAAAACAGTTGACCGAACAAGATTACCGGTCGACCGAACAAGCGTTTCGGTAGAGGGAAAAATGGATCGGTCGAACGAAATTGTGTTGACCGATAGCAGGGGATTTTGACAAGGTTAAACGGTCGACCGAACTTGGCACATGGTTCGACCGTTTGGTTAAGTATATGGAGGTGTATATAGTTTTAATACGAATACGACCGTTGGGCATATACGACAAGAATAACGGTCGGAACAGTAAGTTCAAACGGTCGACCGAAAGATATGGTGCGGTCGACCGAAACCAGGCAGGAAAACACAGATTGGATTACTTGATCATCCGGTCGACCGAACGGCATGTTGCGGTCAACCGAATGTGGGCAGACAGTTAGGGTTCAGATTTTGTGTTTTCCGGTCTAAGTTTGGTTGATCTATTGAAGTCCAAATAATGTGAAATTTCGTGTGTGACTTCTATATGGAACCTAGTGTGTGATTAAGTTGATTTTAGCTCAAGTATGCTCAATTACACTTTGTTCCTAAGACTCAAAAGAAATCAATATTACATGTCTTTGATATAGCTTTAATTACATGTCTTGACTTCATTTCCATCTTTCTTGAGTCTTGATCACCTGTAGAGGTTTGCACAATACAATATATATGCAATGCATAGTGTGTGCTACTATAATTAAGATTAGGTTGATTAAATCATCAAAACATAAGATTAAGGCCAAAAAGCCAACAATCTCCCCCTTTTTGATGATGGCAACCGATATCTTAATACTTGAAATTTGTATATGTAAACTATGCATATAAATGCTCCCCCTTTGGATGTGCATAGTTTTTGTTCAAATTTTATCAAGTTTTTCAAGTTACCCCCTTAATTATCTCTCCCCCTTTGACATCCATCAAAAATAATAATTATTTAAGACTTTAACCATAGAATTTGGATGTCTTGTAATGAAGTTGCTCCCCCTAAATTTTGCACTTCATTACTCTAATAAAAGGTGTATCATTTAAGCTCCCCCTATCAATAAGGCTAAATGGAAACAATGAGTATGATTCAAGTTAAGTTCATTTAAGTTTCAACTTAAGCCTTATTCTAACATCCATTTAAAATTTGACATTTTCAATCAATGGATGTGGTATATGATTTGCAATGAATGAGGTATTTGATTTGCAATGAATTAAACTTCTAAAGATATGACAATTAAGCATATAAACTAGATTAGAGCTAAATTTTCAGAAATTTCAAGGATAGAAATTTATACCATACTTGAATCTTGATTAGCTCCAATCTCATTTGGTGATGCAACCGGATTCGAATTCGACGCTTTGGCTCACCCGGTCACCACCAATTTCCTCCTCAAGCTCCTACAAGTGTAGACTTAGGTACCCAAACAACTTTGGGTCCTTGAACATTAGCTTTTGGGATCCAAACCATTTTGGTTTTGGGTGCCCACACACTTGAGGAACTAGATTTAACAAATAAATGCTTGCCATTTAAAGTAGTATGAGATACATGGTTTTTCAAATGCACATTGTATCCTAAACCATGTTTAGCTAATGATTGTCTTTGACTACTCAAAAGCATATCAAGCATTTTTGTTCCTTTAGTGAACATTTCAAGATCTTTTCTTAATTGCATATTTGAAGCTTTAAGATCTACATGTTCATCAATAATGGGTGTTTTACTTAGACTAGCAAGTGATGATTCATTTGATTCAAGTCTAGCAATCACCTCATTCTTTTCATTCATGATTAATTCAATTTGGCATTTGAGATCATTTATAGTTTTTCTAGCATTTTTGTTCTTTTCACAAATGATCTCATATTGTTTAACTAAATCATGAAATGCATTTTGTAGCTCATCATGTGTATATGATTCATCATTAGCATTAGAGTTAGAGCTAGCACTAGAATATGATTTACTTGAACATGAATTACTTCTAGTGGAATAAGATTAAGAGGAGTTAGAAGCTACCTCACTTTGTTCATCTTCAATGGCCATGAAGCATGAATGTGCAACCTCTCTTCTACTTTGCAAGGAAGAGGATGATGATGATGGAGATGAAGAGTCATCCCAAGTGGCTTTGTGAGCTTCCTCCTTCCTTTCTTTCCTCTTACTCTTCTCCTTTTCTCTTCTCCTCTCTCATTTTTCTTCTCCCATTCTCTTCTCTCATTTCCACTCTCCTCCCTCTCTTTTTCTTTTTCTCTTTTCTCATTTCTTCTACCTCTTCTTTCATTCTTTTCTCCCTTATCCCTCTTGAGGTATTTGAAGAAGTCTTTGGCTAGGACTTCTATGTCCTCATCTTCTACACTCCTCCTTGGTTCATCTAAATTTGCATGTAATGCCAAGGTGGATGTTTTCTTGGTGGCTTCCTTCTCCTTCCGATGATTTATTTGAAGTTCATAGGCCATCAAGTTTCCAATGAGCTCCTCCATCTTTAATTTTGAGAGATCGTGTGATTCTTCGATTGCCACGACCTTGTCTTCCCAATCGTTGCTCAATGACCGGAGGAATTTTCGAGTCATCTCTCCTTCATTTATCCTTCTTCCAAGAATCAAAAGAGAGTTAGTAATATCGGTGAAGCGAGTGTTCATGTCGCTTATGTTCTCACCGATTTGCATAGAAAATATTTCATATTTATGCATGAGGAGACTTATCCTAGTTTCTTTGGTTTTGCTATCACCCTCATGATGCATTTGTAACCTATGCCATATTTCATTTGCACTTTCACATCCCCTAATTCTATTGTATTCTACCTCATTAAGGCCACAATAAAGAATATTCATAATTTTTGAATTCATTTCAATTTCTTTCATTTGAGCCCTAGATAGAGAATCTAAATCATCTTCATTTGGGGGTATGTATGGATTTTGAATAAACTTCCAATACTTAAGGTCATTTGATATTAAAAAGATTTTCATTCTATTTTTCCAATAATCATAATTTGACCCATTTAGCAAAGGAGGCCTTGTGGTGCATAAACCCTCTAAGTGATTAGATGTGCTAGCCATGCTAAAAATACGATTAAGTATAGAATTTAGCTAACAAGGCTCTGATACCAAATGTAGGATCGTGTGGGTTATTGGTCCACTAATCACTTTTAATCTAATCCCTAATTTCCTACTTGATTAAGCAAACAAATGCGCAGCGGAATAAACAAACAAGTAGAGAAAGAAAGACAATGCAAACCACAAAAGACGCGTCGGTTTTTATAGAGGTTCGGCACCCCACCCGGGTCCTAGTCCTCTCTTGTAAGCTCCGCTCGACTCCGCGAGCTCCGCCTACGTCTTCACTAACCACTCCCCGTTCCGGGCCGGGAGAGAACGCCTTTACACCACAAGCAACGCGAACAACCCTCGCTTGCTTGAATCTTCCTCTCACAATCCGAGAGGGACACTTCGGGCTTTCACCGAAGTCCTTGCTTCCTTTTACAACAATTGAGAACTTGAGTGGAACAACACTCTCTAAACTTTGAGCACACTTGAGTAGGATGAAGAAATGATCACTAAGTGTGGAAGGTTTGTAGCTTTGAGTGTTTTGAATTCTCTCTAAAGTTTGGGACAAGTTTGTAGTGGGAGAGTTATGTTAAAATGTGTTTTACAACTCTATTTATAAGCATTAGAGAGAATAGATCCGTTGGGACAAGATTTGGTTGGATATTGTGCAAAGAACACAAAGCAGAAAATCGGGCTGCAAATCTGTCCAGAAACGGTCGACCGAAAAGGTGCAACGGTCGACCGAACGCTTGGGTTCGATAGGGATACGGTCGACCGAAATATGAATCGGTCGACTGAACACTAAAGTCAATTAAGAAAACGGTTGACCGAACAAGATTACCGGTCGACCGAACAAGCGTTTCGGTAGAGGGAAAAATGGATCGGTCGAACGAAATTGTGTTGACCGATAGCAGGGGATTTTGACAAGGTTAAACGGTCGACCGAACTTGGCACATGGTTCGACCGTTTGGTTAAGTATATGGAGGTGTATATAGTTTTAATACGAATACGACCGTTGGGCATATACGACAAGAATAACGGTCGGAACAGTAAGTTCAAACGGTCGACCGAAAGATATGGTGCGGTCGACCGAAACCAGGCAGGAAAACACAGATTGGATTACTTGATCATCCGGTCGACCGAACGGCATGTTGCGGTCAACCGAATGTGGGCAGACAGTTAGGGTTCAGATTTTGTGTTTTCCGGTCTAAGTTTGGTTGATCTATTGAAGTCCAAATAATGTGAAATTTCGTGTGTGACTTCTATATGGAACCTAGTGTGTGATTAAGTTGATTTTAGCTCAAGTATGCTCAATTACACTTTGTTCCTAAGACTCAAAAGAAATCAATATTACATGTCTTTGATATAGCTTTAATTACATGTCTTGACTTCATTTCCATCTTTCTTGAGTCTTGATCACCTGTAGAGGTTTGCACAATACAATATATATGCAATGCATAGTGTGTGCTACTCTAATTAAGATTAGGTTGATTAAATCATCAAAACATAAGATTAAGGCCAAAAAGCCAACAATCTCCCCCTTTTTGATGATGGCAACCGATATCTTAATACTTGAAATTTGTATATGTAAACTATGCATATAAATGCTCCCCCTTTGGATGTGCATAGTTTTTGTTCAAATTTTATCAAGTTTTTCAAGTTACCCCCTTAATTATCTCTCCCCCTTTGACATCCATCAAAAATAATAATTATTTAAGACTTTAACCATAGAATTTGGATGTCTTGTAATGAAGTTGCTCCCCCTAAATTTTGCACTTCATTACTCTAATAAAAGGTGTATCATTTAAGCTCCCCCTATCAATAAGGCTAAATGGAAACAATGAGTATGATTCAAGTTAAGTTCATTTAAGTTTCAACTTAAGCCTTATTCTAACATCCATTTAAAATTTGACATTTTCAATCAATGGATGTGGTATATGATTTGCAATGAATGAGGTATTTGATTTGCAATGAATTAAACTTCTAAAGATATGACAATTAAGCATATAAACTAGATTAGAGCTAAATTTTCAGAAATTTCAAGGATAGAAATTTATACCATACTTGAATCTTGATTAGCTCCAATCTCATTTGGTGATGCAACCGGATTCGAATTCGACGCTTTGGCTCACCCGGTCACCACCAATTTCCTCCTCAAGCTCCTACAAGTGTAGACTTAGGTACCCAAACAACTTTGGGTCCTTGAACATTAGCTTTTGGGATCCAAACCATTTTGGTTTTGGGTGCCCACACACTTGAGGAACTAGATTTAACAAATAAATGCTTGCCATTTAAAGTAGTATGAGATACATGGTTTTTCAAATGCACATTGTATCCTAAACCATGTTTAGCTAATGATTGTCTTTGACTACTCAAAAGCATATCAAGCATTTTTGTTCCTTTAGTGAACATTTCAAGATCTTTTCTTAATTGCATATTTGAAGCTTTAAGATCTACATGTTCATCAATAATGGGTGTTTTACTTAGACTAGCAAGTGATGATTCATTTGATTCAAGTCTAGCAATCACCTCATTCTTTTCATTCATGATTAATTCAATTTGGCATTTGAGATCATTTATAGTTTTTCTAGCATTTTTGTTCTTTTCACAAATGATCTCATATTGTTTAACTAAATCATGAAATGCATTTTGTAGCTCATCATGTGTATATGATTCATCATTAGCATTAGAGTTAGAGCTAGCACTAGAATATGATTTACTTGAACATGAATTACTTCTAGTGGAATAAGATTAAGAGGAGTTAGAAGCTACCTCACTTTGTTCATCTTCAATGGCCATGAAGCATGAATGTGCAACCTCTCTTCTACTTTGCAAGGAAGAGGATGATGATGATGGAGATGAAGAGTCATCCCAAGTGGCTTTGTGAGCTTCCTCCTTCCTTTCTTTCCTCTTACTCTTCTCCTTTTCTCTTCTCCTCTCTCATTTTTCTTCTCCCATTCTCTTCTCTCATTTCCACTCTCCTCCCTCTCTTTTTCTTTTTCTCTTTTCTCATTTCTTCTACCTCTTCTTTCATTCTTTTCTCCCTTATCCCTCTTGAGGTATTTGAAGAAGTCTTTGGCTAGGACTTCTATGTCCTCATCTTCTACACTCCTCCTTGGTTCATCTAAATTTGCATGTAATGCCAAGGTGGATGTTTTCTTGGTGGCTTCCTTCTCCTTCCGATGATTTATTTGAAGTTCATAGGCCATCAAGTTTCCAATGAGCTCCTCCATCTTTAATTTTGAGAGATCGTGTGATTCTTCGATTGCCACGACCTTGTCTTCCCAATCGTTGCTCAATGACCGGAGGAATTTTCGAGTCATCTCTCCTTCATTTATCCTTCTTCCAAGAATCAAAAGAGAGTTAGTAATATCGGTGAAGCGAGTGTTCATGTCGCTTATGTTCTCACCGATTTGCATAGAAAATATTTCATATTTATGCATGAGGAGACTTATCCTAGTTTCTTTGGTTTTGTTATCACCCTCATGATGCATTTGTAACCTATGCCATATTTCATTTGCACTTTCACATCCCCTAATTCTATTGTATTCTACCTCATTAAGGCCACAATAAAGAATATTCATAATTTTTGAATTCATTTCAATTTCTTTCATTTGAGCCCTAGATAGAGAATCTAAATCATCTTCATTTGGGGGTATGTATGGATTTTGAATAAACTTCCAATACTTAAGGTCATTTGATATTAAAAAGATTTTCATTCTATTTTTCCAATAATCATAATTTGACCCATTTAGCAAAGGAGGCCTTGTGGTGCATAAACCCTCTAAGTGATTAGATGTGCTAGCCATGCTAAAAATACGATTAAGTATAGAATTTAGCTAACAAGGCTCTGATACCAAATGTAGGATCGTGTGGGTTATTGGTCCACTAATCACTTTTAATCTAATCCCTAATTTCCTACTTGATTAAGCAAACAAATGCGCAGCGGAATAAACAAACAAGTAGAGAAAGAAAGACAATGCAAACCACAAAAGACGCGTCGGTTTTTATAGAGGTTCGGCACCCCACCCGGGTCCTAGTCCTCTCTTGTAAGCTCCGCTCGACTCCGCGAGCTCCGCCTACGTCTTCACTAACCACTCCCCGTTCCGGGCCGGGAGAGAACGCCTTTACACCACAAGCAACGCGAACAACCCTCGCTTGCTTGAATCTTCCTCTCACAATCCGAGAGGGACACTTCGGGCTTTCACCGAAGTCCTTGCTTCCTTTTACAACAATTGAGAACTTGAGTGGAACAACACTCTCTAAACTTTGAGCACACTTGAGTAGGATGAAGAAATGATCACTAAGTGTGGAAGGTTTGTAGCTTTGAGTGTTTTGAATTCTCTCTAAAGTTTGGGACAAGTTTGTAGTGGGAGAGTTATGTTAAAATGTGTTTTACAACTCTATTTATAAGCATTAGAGAGAATAGATCCGTTGGGACAAGATTTGGTTGGATATTGTGCAAAGAACACAAAGCAGAAAATCGGGTTGCAAATCTGTCCAGAAACGGTCGACCGAAAAGGTTCAACGGTCGACCGAACGCTTGGGTTCGATAGGGATACGGTCGACCGAAATATGAATCGGTCGACTGAACACTAAAGTCAATTAAGAAAACGGTCGACCGAACAAGATTACCGGTCGACCGAACAAGCGTTTCGGTAGAGGGAAAAATGGATCGGTCGAACGAAATTGTGTTGACCGATAGCAGGGGATTTTGACAAGGTTAAACGGTCGACCGAACTTGGCACATGGTTCGACCGTTTGGTTAAGTATATGGAGGTGTATATAGTTTTAATACGAATACGACCGTTGGGCATATACGACAAGAATAACGGTCGGAACAGTAAGTTCAAACGGTCGACCGAAAGATATGGTGCGGTCGACCGAAACCAGGCAGGAAAACACAGATTGGATTACTTGATCATCCGGTCGACCGAACGGCATGTTGCGGTCGACCGAATGTGGGCAGACAGTTAGGGTTCAGATTTTGTGTTTTCCGGTCTAAGTTTGGTTGATCTATTGAAGTCCAAATAATGTGAAATTTCGTGTGTGACTTCTATATGGAACCTAGTGTGTGATTAAGTTGATTTTAGCTCAAGTATGCTCAATTACACTTTGTTCCTAAGACTCAAAAGAAATCAATATTACATGTCTTTGATATAGCTTTAATTACATGTCTTGACTTCATTTCCATCTTTCTTGAGTCTTGATCACCTGTAGAGGTTTGCACAATACAATATATATGCAATGCATAGTGTGTGCTACTCTAATTAAGATTAGGTTGATTAAATCATCAAAACATAAGATTAAGGCCAAAAAGCCAACAGTCTATTCATTTTTGTATAGACGTCGACTATATACGACCGACGTCTATACAGTGTATACACGTCGACTATATACGACCGACGTCTATTATATGTTAATTAACAAAAAATACATTGGAACGTATATCGGGCATTCTGCACTCACATTAATGAAGCCCAAACAACCCAAGTGCCCCTAGTGCCAAACTTTTGACAAATAACCACGAATATCAAGCCCAACATGCGCAGGTGCCCCCAGGTCGTTCGCGTTCAGCGGTAAAGGAGTGGTGGAGTACATCAACCACACCAACAAAAATAAATTCTCCGATGTGGGACTAAACTTTTACGCCTTATATACGTCGGATATATAAGTTGACCGACGTGTATACTTAGAGCACGACCTATAGACATCGGTCATGCTATACATCCGACGTCTATACATTGATATATCAATAATTAATAAAAAAATACACCCTATAGACGTCGGTCATGCTATACATCCGACGTCTATACATGTGTTAATAGTAAAAAAACGTTGCAACCATTTTGAACCCATCTTTTGACCATTAAATATATATATGTACATATATTTGCCAATCTTTTGACCATTAAATATATATATGTATCTCACTTGCATTTTGTTGTGTGGTACCAAACTACCATTTGGAAGTAAAGGAGTGGTGGAGTACTTCAACTCCAGCAATAAAAAACTTTCTCCAATGTGGGACTAAACATGTCACCATATACACACATGTGTACAACACAACACATATGTGATTGTAATTATTTTTAAATCCACATTATTCTTATACAAAATAATCCACATAAATTCTTACATGAAATAAATCCTAAAAATTACGTTATTTCTTATACAAAATAAATTCCAAAAAAATGAGTTAATTTTTACACGAAATAAATCCCAAAAAATTGCGTTATTTCTGATACAAAAGAAATCCACATAAATTCTTATACGAAATAAATCCAAAAAAATAAACAAAAAATATTTTCTTCTTTCAGGAGGTATAGACGTCGGTTATACTAAACAACCGACGTTTCTACAAACCTATAGACGTCGGATGTCCAAATATCCGACGTCTATACCTATAGACGTTGGATGTTTGTATATCTGACATCTATTTGGTGACGTCTATCGAGCATTCTGCACTAGTGTTTGCATGGAAGCGATCGTCGTTGTTCTTCAGAGGCTTCTTCAAGCCTTTATGCCAAGTTCAACTAGATGTTCACACGTGGTGTGTAAGTGGTCGTGGGCGTCGTCGGAGGTCAGAAACCTCGTTGATGTCGAGGTGCAGTAGGTTTGTTGCACTAGAACGGTCGACCGGTTGTGACATTGGTCGACCGGTCTTAGTGTATTTGGCCATTTTCTACCCGCATCGGTCAAACGATGCCTTGTGGCGGTCGATCAGTTATGCATAATTTCTGGGGAAGAAGACTCTGTAGAATCGGTCGACCAGGACCCCTTTGTCGTTCGACCGATTGTAACGGTAGTGAGTCGGTTGAGGGCACAGACCATCTAAACGGTTGACCGCCTTATGATCAGTTCGACCTATTGCACTATAGTAAGTCGATTGGGAGCATAAACCATCTAAACGGTCGATCACTCCTTGATTTATTCGATCGATTACTTATGAGAACTTAAGTTTTGTTCGACCGGTAATGACTTAGAGAAAATGTGTCCCTAATATGTTTCGATCGACCGGAAGCTCATTGTCGTTCGACCGTTGGGGATGTGTTGTTTAATATTATTTTGTGGCGTAAACCTTCCAAACGGTCTATCGCCAGGAGACCTTTGTTCCATCGTTTGATGTATATTTTGGTTCGACCGATGGGTTCCTGGTTGAACCCTTTACCGGTATTAGCGATCAATCAGTCGACTATATGATCTTTTTTTGCCGACCATTGGAGCACTGGATTGCTTTGTATGTTTATGAACGCATTGACACGTGAATTTCCTTTTTGACTTATGTTCCCATGATATGACATATGCATTGAGACATAGATAGTATACCTGTGGGCCATATTCCACTTTGCATGATCTATATGTTGTGGCTCTACGGAGCGAGATGAACGTTAGTCTGTGTGGCAACAGAGATGACCTTACCCTGTGTGATGATAGAGATGGCCGATCGATGTTCCGACGGATGTGCTCGATCGATGTTCCGACGAGTATGATTGTCTAGCTGTGGCACGACTGACGAGTATGACCAACCAGAGTGATAACTCTGGCGGATTTTGGTATTTCGACCATGAATCATATCTGATGATGACTCGGAAGTGCGTGCAACCTTCACCGAACCCATATGACTAGTGTAGCTGCGAGTGGGGGAGTATCGCGTACTTTTCGTATGACCGCATGTGCTTACGGTGGGTATCTTCGGATATCCAATGATGTAAAGATGATGTCATATATACTAGTATGATAAGTCATGTATTGAATGTGCATGTAGGTGAGCTTGACATACAAGATTTCCTTATGGAAACACAGTCATTGTTATTTATGTTTTATTTCAGGATCCCCTTCGGGAGCATGGATGATGGTGTCTGAAGACGAGTACATTTATGAGTCGGGTCCTCGTGTTTATTTTGAGTTTATTATGATTACTTCTATTATGTCTGTTGTATTTTGATGTAGTCATAATTTTGACAACTTTTGTATACGGTGCACATTATATTATATGTATATATTTTAAGTAGTGTTCTCATGTGATCTGGTTATCTATGACTAATGAGTATCTTTTAAAGTTTTTAAATTTCCACTGTTTTGGGAATGTTACCATTACGAACGTGGAGCTATTTTGTGTTTCTAAGGAAGAACAAACTGTGTTTCCAAAGCAGAACAAATTGTCTTGCGTGGGAAAGGTATGTGTCCATCTTAGGACAGATGTGTGTTGCGCAGGACAAATTTGTCTCACTCGCGAGATAGGTGTGTCCCCGGTGTGATGTGTATCCTTTGAGGACATGTGCCTTGTGTTGGACATATGTCTTTCATTGAAAGTACAACCGATCCTGCATTGAAAACACAATCTATTAGACATCGGAAATTATATTTTTTAATTATATTTTTTAACAATCAAATAAAAAACATAAATGATTTTAATGGTGACGGAGACGACCTCACGGGCGCACGTCAAAATGTTTTGGACTGATTGAAAAATATTTTGGATTACCACGTCAAAATATTTAAATACCTAGTTATGTACCATAATAAAATCAGCAAAATTATATTAGAGACAAACTATTTATGAGCCGAGATTTTCTCTATTTTCTCGATGGTCAAGTTCTTCAATACATAATATTTTTTATTTAGTTGAAAATTCAGTACATTTTGATTTATCAAACAAGTTATTCATGCAAGCATTATATATACATTTTCAATAAAATCAAAACAAAAATATAAAAAAACATTATATTTGTCAGTTTCTTGATTTTATATGAAATGAACATCAAAATTTGGGGTTACCTGTAGAAGCACAAACCACAATTCATGAATTTCATCCAAACGCTTTCCTGTTCTAAACCGCTTGGTGTTACCCATAAGAGCACAAAGAACGCCTCAAAATGGTGACTGTGGCAAGTAAAATGGCAACAAAGGAAACATAGTAGACTGTAGTTACATGCGCCTGCGCCTCAAAATGGTGCGCATGGCAAGTAAAATGGCAACAAAGGAAACATACTAGACTGTAGTTAAATACGCCACTGCTATACTAATGTTTCTAAACATCTTGTTTATTTTCTTCAGTACACAACATGTGTATTTATGCCGCGTATACATGGAAGATGTACGTTGATCACGACAAGCCCATGCCTTGCTCCTGGGCTTCCTTCCATCGCACAATGTCGTGAAATCTCGAGTATGCTTCCTCATCAACAAGTCTACTTGTGTCTGCAGGAAACAAGCCAATAACTAGACGAAAAGGAGTAAGCAGTCACTAAAAAAATATGTGATATTCAGACAAAGTGAAAGTTCTTGAAAATGGATCATCTACATGTTACTCAGAAAGATCCAGCAGAAGGCCCGATTTTATGGAATTATGCCGACATGCGTCGCCCCTCCAATAATATCCAGCAACGATCATTTTTCACAGTATATTATAAGTAACAAAAGAAAGGGTGCAAGGGGTGGAAAACCAAAATAGAGAAAGCAAAAGGACAACAAAAAACCAGAGAAAACTAGTGTGATCATATTTTTAATTTAATACCAACATTCATATCTTCACAGGCTATTAATTTAATTACTAATGTTTCATTCCCACAGAGGACACAAATCAAAACCAACAATGGTTATGAAAATGTCAATACTGCCACAGTACAGTACAAAACCAACCCATTTCCAGAAATCTTACATTCCATACTCAAGAAGTTGATAATGTGACTATGCGGCTAAGTTTCACAGTCATCTTGTTAAAATATAGAGTTTCACACTGAATATTGCATATTGCAGTTTAAAATGATGGGGACGGGGCAGTTCTATGAGATGGGATACTATAACTTGCTTCAGAAAAAATAAATAGCTAATTTAGATAATTGAGATCAATAGGAAGGGGCACCGGACATGGATTTTGTATTGTTGGACATCAGACAATTAGTTGAAATAACCAGATAAGAGGTTAATTACAAAAATTGAACTATCACAGATTCATCAAAGATCCCTGACTGACTGCCATTTGAAAAATAGTGGTTAAGTTTGAATTGTAACTTCAACTCAATGAAAAGACCTGCCAGGATCAAATCCTGTTCCCAAAATTTCCTCCTATAACCAACTTAGCCTGAAAAAATTGGATTTTGGTGATGAAATCCTTATAAATTCCACTTTATAATGTTCGTGTTACATACATTTACATTTTAAACTAAAGAGACGATAAATTACTTTGTCTCTGTATAGAAGAATGCTTAAACAATTAATGTTGATATCCTTGTATTTACATTTAAAAAAAACTAATTTATGGTATTGGACTATCTGTTAAGAGAAATTGAAAGGGCATTTTTTACACAGTAGAATAGGAAATTCTGCTCCAAACAACTTTGGAACTGAATTGTCAAGTTAGATTAAACAAGAAGGTTATATCCCATATTGGGTTCTAAATAATATAAATAAAAATCGGCTTGTAACCAGGATTGATACATGAATTTTACATAAACCAAAAGGCAAAAGAAATTCTAGACATACCCAAACAAGAAAAAACAATTATTTCAAAAGTATTGAGTAATCCAAACTACGACTTTTATTGTTTCCTCACATTCCACATCTCAATTTACGAAAGCCCATTATTTGTTATACTTCCGAAATTCACTTCTCACATCCCATTTTTTGCAGAATCTAGATGCAACTTGCTAAAGTCCAATCCTACGAACATGCACGTGGATTTGTCATAAGTAAACTGTAATGAGCTCTCAAATGGAAGGATACATATTTCTACGATATGAAAATGACATGATTAGGGTTTCTGCAGTTCTCGTAAACGCAAAATACATCATTTCTAAATCACAAGTAAAAGTTTCATAGTTCAAACTCTATCATAAATAAATGGTGAATTGACAAGGAAAATCCACTCATAACGTCTTATGGCACTTCTTCCGGGAAACCCCTTTTGAATGCTTTGCCCTACCCCATTGTAGGTGTATTTTTGTAACCAAATCTCTAAGAATTGAATGATCATATTTGGTCAAATACTCAACTACAAAAACTCCAATTTCTCTTCAATGACAATCCTATCGGTTCTCCATTTATCACATAATTACAAGAAAATTGTACTTACAATGTCTTTGAACCAATTCTCTAACAACAGAATTATCATATTTGGTCAGAAACTGCAATTTCTCTTTAATATCATCTCCAAAATCGCAACTACAATCCAATATATCTTAGGGCCAGCCAGTCTAACATAAACAATGGGAAAGCGAAGAGTCGGAACCGATACCTCCGAGCGGGATTAATGTTTAAGAGACGGCTCTGGCGTTGTGGAGGAAGGCGAGGGAGGATAGGAGGAAGGCGAGGAAGGCGAAGAGGCCAAGGCCGAGGACGAGGGAGATCCCCGCCAGCCCCACGTCCATCGCCCACTGCACCATCCCCAAACCCAAACCCATCATCTTCTTCTGCGAGAAGAAAGGAAGGAGAGAGTGAAAAAATAGCGGAGATTGGAATGGATGTGAAAGGACGAGTGGCGGGGGAGGGTAACAGATTTGCGCCACGACTGTATAGGCTGCCTGCCGGTTCAGTTTATACGCCCTATTTAATACCTCGCCGCCTACTTCATAGTTACGGGGCCCTGACCCAGCACGAATGGCCGGTACCCGGGCCCGGCAGGCCGTGTCATGCCTGGCTGGGCCAGGCCACGTTGGGTTCAAGTTCAGGTTAAGGTTAAGGTTTAGGTTTGGGGTTGGATCCGGGTTCGCGTTGTCTGAGTTTGTCAGTTTTATTTTTTGTTACGGAGATAAACATATAAAGATAAGATTAAGCACACTATCGAATTTGAATTACATATTCAAATGCAATAAGTATTACAATTATAAATATCACAACTTTTTACGTTGAAGTCTAATTTGTTTATTTGTCTTCGTCAGTGCGTTGATTTACATCTTTTGCATTCTATTTGCCGCGTCTAACCAGTTTTTCACGTAAATGTTTGTCTCGAGTGATTTTTCGGACGTGTTATGTTTTTCGGTCAAGACTTGTTTACCTACGTTAAAAGCAGACTCAAATACAACAGTTAATACCGGAGGAGTTAGTAAATCGCGTGCTAATAAAAAAGTTCTTGGAAATCTAACAGAGTTAGATTCTCAGCTGTTTAAAACATCAAAACAATTGCTTATGCAAAAATTAAACACATTTCACTATTTAAATAGCCAGTTAATTCGTTATTTGTTTCATTTTGTACTAATTTTAATTTTTTGTTGTTTAACCAATTTCATTGAGATGACTCATTATCTTCATCATGATCCACAATAGGTATTGTTGGAGTGACGATGTACTAGCAATGTTTGAACATATTTAATTCATATTTTGTAATCTTTCATATATATTAAAATATTCATTATTGTTTACGTTTTCTTTTAAATATTTTCAAAGTTGTCATAATTCATGTTTTCAAAAATAATTTTTAAGTAAATTTGTAAACGGGTCATTTTAAATCTATGATACATAACAAAAGCTAAATAAAAAAAATCAATGGTGGAGGTTTCTAATATTTATTAAATTTAGACTCAATTAGATTTATAATGTAAACAAAACTAGTATTACTCCCTACTATATTTCAAAAACACTTTATTAATTAGAAGTAATTTAGAAATAAATATGTTAGCAGTTTTGTAATAGGTTTGACTTAATGCTTTAGTGAAGTTGAAAAAAGATTTTAAAAATTCTAATATAATTCTACAATTTTCCCAATCAAGATTAATTAAAAAAATCATTTTGTTTTCATTATAAAAAAATTGACATGAAATGACTACAAGTATAACAACATTTGAACATTTCATAAGTAGAGTTTCATTTACGAGAAACATTTCATTTACATTTTCTATGTTTGACATCACTACTGGAGCATAATTTCCTAAATTCGTAACATTTATATGTACTATTACTACCTATAAAGACAACATCATCTCTAATATTTTGTAAATAAGATTTAATAATTTCAGTTCCAACTTGAAAGACTATGTTTAAAATATGACAAACACAGATAACATGAAAAATAATACTATCTAAGAGTGAATTACATAAATATTGAAGTAATTCCATTGCTCCAGATTTATTAATTTCATTGTTAAAAGAAATTTATTTTTTAATGTATAAGTTTGCAATACATCTCTTGTATGGTTAAATATAATCATAGTAGTGTCTAGATGCAAAATCGGTTGAAAAACAATAATTTGTTTATGTAAAACCCATGAATTATCCAAAACGTGAGCATATACACAACAATATGAGAATTGATTAGGATTGATCTAAACATCGCTAGTTAATGCTAATTTAGTAATTAATTCCATTTTTCCGGTAGCAAATTTTTTATTTGCCACATTATTAAATGTGCATCTGGAAAATGGTTGAAATTGTGGGTTATGGTAACTAAATGCTTTTATAGAGTTTCGAGATTGACATTGGCTAAATGATAATTTATCTATAATTATATATTCACAAATTACATCTCTACCTTTAACTGGATCGTATTTCCTAGTTTTTAAATTTCTACTACTATAATATAAAATTATTTGGTGTGAATTAGATGATCTAACATTCTTAAGTTTACATTTTTCGCCATGTATTGTTAGATGTCTGATTCCATTGCTACTAGGTGCAGTAACTTGTTTACAACATATTTAACATATGACAATAGTTTTCCCGTTAATATCTTGGCTTAGGTCAAAATCGTCCCAAATGAGGCTAGTTTTTTCTAGTACCTTTGCCTTTGGAATTAGTTTTTCTATTTGATGAACTAACAACGGAATTATGATCCATTTCAGGGGAAGAATTAATCAAGGAAGGGAGGAGGGGCCTATTTTGGATGGAATGATGGAAAAATGGAGAGAGAAGAATTTAGCCTTAACAAGGAAGGGAGGAGGGGCCTATTTATAGGATTTCCTCTAACCCACATTATGTGCAAATCATTTACACATGATCCATTGTGAATCTCTCCACTAAACCACATCCTGTGCAAAGCACTTACAGATGATCTCTTGTTTACATCTCCATTAAACCACATCATGTGCAAACCACTTTGCAGATGATCTCTTGTTTATTTTGCCACATCATCATCCCATAACTACCTTTGTCCAAGGTGGATTAAATCCAACCATTAATTAGTAAATATTCTCTTATTAATATATGCAAAAACGTGGTCAAACTGTTGTATCATTTTCACTATTTTTGACTCTACCAACTTTTGGATAATATCCAACAAAATTTGGACTTTGGGGTTTTAGCGAATTCATATGTTATAATGTTGTAGATCATATTATATCATGTAATATATTATTATATATAATGTCAAAACATTATACCCCATAACATATATACATCTTATACGAATTTATTTATTATTCTAACCATGTATTTTTACGACACATTGATTTTATTATTTTACCACATGTATTTTATTTCATACCACATCGAACTTAATACATCATATAAAATATAAAATCATATTTCTTGTTTCCCAATTTTGTGGTGTGACCTATAGGAGGATCTAAGTTATGTTGACAATGATATAAAACATATTATATCATAAAATATAAGCGATATCTAGCTACACATTATAGTTACCCAAATAACAAAGATGTTTTGCTCACTCGAATTAAACACGATCTACTTAGTGATATGTAAAATATCACTTGTGTCTATCCATTACCTCATGATATTGAGAATATTATACAAAGTAGAAATGTGTCATCTTTGTATTATATATTCATTTTTTGATCTCTCAAACTAATTATAAATATGTAACTATACACAAGTTACATTGTGCACATTATAATTTCGCTTGATCAAGAGCCCAGTCATGTTATATCATAGCTCAAGTCAATAGGGGCAATGATAATATTTTGACATATCATCTTTTCTGACACAAGCCATGTATAACCAACTAATACCTTTATCACTATACTCATTGATAGCTCTTGATAATAACCAAATCATACACTCCTTATGTGAAAAGATATAAGTCTCATATCTTAGGATTCAAGACAAGATGAAAACATTAATAACACATAACACAATTCCATAATGTTTCACTTGTTAGGTCAATTCAATATATGAAAGAACATTTTCTATTTCATATACTCATGTTGTTAAATATTTGTAGAGCTACAATATCTCTCTCAATCAACATGACAATCTTATCCCAGTGATTAGTGTTCCATGTGAACCTCCATGATTGTGAATTACTTTTAATTTATGTAAACCATTATCTTTTAGAGCTCTACGGTTAAGGACCAAGAGCATCTTCCTTAATGTTTCCAAAAGATGATTACATTAATCAATGAACAAAATGTTTGCACATTCAATTCATAATAATTGACTTATAAAAGTAAACTTTTAGAACACATTCCATTCGGTATTAGTCTATATATACCATTGCAATCCCTTTTCCCCCACTTCTTTTTGCTTCTCCATTAGTTTTAGGTTTTGTTTTGCTGCTGATTAGTGTCAGAGGAGAAGGAGGAACTTTGTAATCTTTTCATTTCAGGTTATTTGGATCTTTGTCTTTCCATTAATGTTTTTTACTTTGATGTAATTTTGTTTATGTACTTGTTTGTTTATTCTTGTTTTTAGTCATTTGCATTATAGGTTTATGTTGTTTGTATTCATTCTTTAGTTTAGATATGAGTAGAGAGTAGTCCATCAACATGGGGGTGTGTGGAGAGGAAGGTGATGGGATTATGTGATGCATAGTGTGTGTGTTAAACCAACCTTTGAACTTCTTATGATTTCCATAACCATCTAATGAGATTTCACTCTTATCTTTGATGTGTTAATGTTCTTTAGTGAAACTTAGTACATACTTAGATTAGTGGGTCTATTTTATGGGAATGATGAGGAAAGGATAATGATGGAGTGGAAGAAGGAAATAAGACATGTGCATGCATGTGCTATTGTTGACTTTATCCTAATTAATGTATTGTATGTTTTAATGATTGTGATAAATCTTATTTCATGTGGAGACATAGTTGGATTTGAGTCCTGATGCATGTGAATATATTAGTTTCATTTCAATTGTTGTCTTGTATGTTTTAATGATAATGTTTTATCTTATTTCTTGTGGAGGCAAAGTTGGAGTTGAGTTTTATGGATTTCATGTATGACATGTTTTGATGAGCACATTTGAACACACATATATACACATTATTTCTCATTCACTTTCTGTCTCTACCCTCAAAGGGGTTTATTTTTATTGCTTGTTTTTTGATTTATTTTGCATTGTAGTGTAGTTTTGACCTTAATCTCCTTTTTCCCCCACTCGAGTTTCTAAAATCCGACTCACGCACGCTCCCTATGGATTGACTCTTGCTTACTACCACTTTAACGTGGTCGTGCACTTGCGGTAATTAAACTGATTCAATCAAGTTTTTGACACTGTTGCTGGAGAGCGTCATTTTCGTAGCCAAGTTCACCATTTCGGTGGGGGGGTTTTCCATTGTTTTTCGTGTGGTTACTGGACGGGGCTACAAGTGCACATAAGGACTTAACTAAGCATAGGGGGAAGCTGCTGAAGTCTGGGGAACATAATCCCCCGGCAATCCGCAACTGGTATCTCTGGTGTGTGTGTTTGTAGACATCCGTTTCAAGTGTAGATTCCTTTGCCTATTATTAGTTGTTTCTTGTCACTGTTGATGCCTTGCATGCTCTATTTAAGTTCTAGTAATTAATTTGGCTTGCATGACCCCTTCTTAAGACAACTTGGACCCTAAAACTCAAAACAAAAGATTAAGCAATTTGCCATCTAGGTCATGCATCAGTTGTAGGCCTTGCATGCACATTGTCTTTCATTTTCTTTAAATTCTTGTTGTCGATTGCTGGCATGAGGTACGCGCACCCATTCTTTCATTCATGCTTGTTTAAATCTTGCAATAGTTAGTGAGGTGCATCAGGACAAGTGTGAGGTGAGTGCTTGTTTGGTGAGTTGCTTTCTAGCTTAACTTTTCAAAATATCTTTAAGGGACACCACCTATAGTCTTCAAGATAAGGTGGGAGATTTCATCACCCCTTCCTTAGCCCAAAAATCAAGTAGACATTGGCCCCTGGACTCGGACACACTAGGAGAGTGACCCAGTCACGACCGTCATAACCTGATCGGCGTCGCCCACTTTTTTGATAGCAGGAGAGACAAGATCTCCAGATCTTGGCTCACTTGTTGGGCTCTGTGGTCTTCATTGTGTTGCTGGGCAGGAGGTCAGGTGTGTTGAGACCCTGTGACCTCGCAGTTAGGTGTCGTTTAGCTGTAAGGACTTATAGTGACCTTATGCTATTTGAGCCATGTTTGCTAGACTAGGCTTCCACCCTCACCCACGACCCATGCTAGTTCTGGGGATTCTTCCCTTCTCATCTGAGTCTTTTCGTCTTACACTATATTCTTCGAGTAGTCTCCTCCTCTGATTACACCTTCTGTTGTGTGTGGTTTTAGAGTTGAGTCGAGCATTTTATGCGAGGTTGGGCTTGTTCTGGTGAGAGCGCTCGATTAGAGAGAGTGCATTTTTCTGAGATAGACGGTCTAGGTGATCGCCCATATCCGCCTCGGGCTCCTTTTGGGCATGAGGCCGAGACGTCTAATGGAGATGGGGGAGAACAAGTTCCATATATAGATTACCTTGGTCCACTCCCACCACCACGTAGACCTTCTTCTCCTCCTCCTTGGACTCGGGAGGAAGAGGGATTCGGTCAGGATCGAGTTCTTGGTGCATCACCACCTGTAGCTCGACGGGATAGACCGATGACTCTGTGGGAGCAAACCCACCCTGCTCGGACCACACAACCGTCTTGTATAATTCTCCTGCCTACTCGCGGGAACAATTATGAGTTGAACCCTCAATATGTGAGCGTGCTTCCTACCTTCACTGCCAATAAAGAAGATTCATATATCTTTATACGTGAATTAGAGGATTCAACAACTTGATGAGGATTTAATTTGGTTGAGGATGATTTCTTTCGTGTTGAAGGATAACGCGAATAAATGGATGTACAGCCTCCCGGTGAACTCAATTTAGTATTGGGATGACTTCGTGACCGTTTTTCTGAAGAGATTCTTCCCTCAAAGGATAACTCAACAGATACGACATTTGATACATCAAACGTACCAGACTGAGACCGAATCGTTTCATGCTTTCTTTGAGACTTTCAAGGACCTTCTCCTGCAGTGCCCTCATCATGGACTTGAGCTATGACAGTTGTGCCAGATTGTTTATGAGGGCCTCAACTACAACACCACACATTCTTAGAGTCGATGTGTTGGGTGATTTCCAAATGAAACCCATTGATGAGGCATGTGACGCTTTTGAATTAATGGCTGAACAGACCTTTGAGTGGGACACCATGAGAGAGCTGCCATCCGCCAGGTCTTCAGGTTGAGCTGGATCATACTAAGTTGAGTAAACTATCGCGTCTAAGGCGAAAATGGCTGCTCTCATGCGTAGGATTGAGAGTTTGGAGTTGGACGGAGCTCCTGCAGCTTAGGTCGCTACTTGCACATATAGTAGGTGTGGATTTACGTGACATAATGACTTGGAATGTGCTTACTCTCCAAGTGATACTGAGCATGCAAATGCGATGTATCAGTAGAGGCCCCGTAACGACTCGTATAGTCACTCTTACAACCTGGGATGACGAAGCCACCGTAACTTCTCTTAGGGGCCTAGTGGGGGTCATGGTCAGAGCTCGCACATTCAACCTCAATCCCCTACTTATCACCCTCCATGTCCATTGGCAACCTACCAACCCTCACATCAATGGTCTCAACCTCATACTCACCAATCTATTCAGGCCTCACTATCGGGTTATTCTAGTCAGACTCTACCTCAGCGGGTTGACCCAAAGGACTCCACTCTTGAACAAACCCTTCACGTGTTCATGTAGGTAACACAAAACCATGCTTGCGGACAATACCACCATGGTCAAAGCATTGGAAGAGCAAGTTAGCCAGTTGGCTCATAAGCTCTATGAACGTGAGAAAGGTCAATTTCCATGTCAACCCTAGGTGAATCCTCAAGGTACCCAATATCAAGGAAGGACACTAGTACCTCAAGCTACCTCTAAACCGACCCATTATGTTAATGTGATTCATATTTTGAGCTCTGGTAAGGAGGTGGAAAACCGAATTGGGTTGCCTTCCTTGCAATCACCATCTCTTGGTGTCACCAGACCTGCGGTGATACCTACATCCATAAGGGAGATGGATCCTGAGGTTCCCTCACCAAATAATTCCAGGAAGGAGCTTGATCCAGAGGTTCCTTCTATGTTTATTTCAAGAATGGGCCAAACCCTGAGGTCCCCTTGTCTCATCATGTATTGAAGGAATCAGATTTTGAGGTCCCCACTCATGTTTCTACGGAACAAAATGCTGAGGTTCCTTCGAAAGACCCATATGCGCCGAAGGTGCCATTCCCTAAGCGCCTTAAAAAGTGAACTTCAGATCAGCATGACAAGATGCTTGAGATCTTTCGGTAAGTTAAGGTGAACATTCCTCAGGATTTATGCCAAGGTTCTCAAGGATTTATGCACCAAGAAGATGAAAACCAATGTTCCCATGAAAGCTTTTCTTACTGCTAATGTGAGTTCATTGTTGGCACAACCCATGGAAGTTAAATACAAGGACCCTGGTTGCCCTACTATTTCTTGTGTGATTGGTGAGGTATCAATACATCGTGCTTTACTAGACCTAGGTGTATCTGTCAATCTTTTGTCGTATTTGGTCAACATCCACCTCAGTCTTGGATACCTTAAACAAACAAAAACCACTCTTGAACTGGTTGATAGGTTAATGAAGAAACCAAAGGGCGTGGTGGAAGATGTTCTGATCAAAGAGGGTGAGTTCATTTATCCAATCGATTTCTTTTCTTTGGATACTGAACATGTGCCAAACCCACTTGGACAAATTCCTGTTATTTTTGGGCGACCATTTCTAGCGACTTCGAATGCTTTGATCAATTGTCGTAATAGTATGATGCGCTTGACATATGGTAATCAGTGTGTTGATTTCAACATCTTCACTATCGGGAAGAAGTCAGGTGCCTTCGATGACCTTGTTGAGGTCAACCTTATCTAGGGCACGGATGATATTGAAGTTGAAGGGACCTTTAAGTATTTAAGAGAGTTGTCCGGTGGAGGTCTTGATGGTGGTGAAGATGTTTCAATTGGGCTGTCACAAGAAGGTGCATTATCTTATGATCATGTTGCCCTTGAGCCATATCCTTTTGATCATGTGGCTCTTGAGCCACAATATACCATTTTTATGGCCTCTGGCTAGTTACTCTTAACTCTGTATCTGTTGAAGATCCCATGTGGGTTAATAATCAACCACCAGATACCCTACATTTCAAACAACCATACAGATATTCACCTCTCATTCATTCCTCCTACCTTGCTTATTCTCAAAAGGCATCAAACGACCACAATGCTTATAAGGGTGTCAGGTAGCCAAGAAATTCTATTTTTGGACTTCGCCATCTGGGTAATAAGTCCAGGGTGTCACATTGTGTGGATGAAATGATCTCGGTGCACACAAATATCTGTTGGAGGGTATATATTGATGACCCTCAGCTTTGTCATGGAATGGAAACATATTTGTTTCCATTTCCTTTTTACAGACCCTAGTTTTAAGAGGCATGAATCACCATACTTGGTTCATAAACCTCTCAACAATCCTTCTGTTTCTTATGTTGTGAGCCCATGTAGTTGCATTTCAGGCTCGAGGGATGGCGGGTTCCCATTTGATGTCCTTTGACAAATGAAGATGGGAGCCTATTACTGTACACAGTTATGTTTGAAAAAAAAGAGAAAAAAGAGAAAAGAAGAAGAAAAGACTCCACAAGTGAACATTGATTGTTGTGGGCCCCAACCCTTGTGTATTTGGGCCCCATTTCTTTCATGTATTTGTCTCATTTCTTAAGTATCTCACAGGATTTCGGGAATTTGGGTATATGTCCATCTACATAACCATGAACTTCCCTTTGCACTTTACGTTGGTGAGATCTTTCCTTTTTCATGCAAAAATAAATGTAGTACTATGCTTACATTCATTTTGGACAATGCATGAAGTAAGTGTGTGTGTGTCGGGGGGGGGGGGGGTGTTTTACATGTGTACATAGTCGAGTCGTTCTCCTTTTCTTTTGTCTTCTTTTGTTTGCATAGTTAGGGTCATGTTAATGTGTTGTATTTAATATCGATATATCTGCTTGTCATGATCCTTTGGTGACTTGTCTTCTTTTACTTGCCTAGTGCTTTAAATTTTCACATTTCTTTCAAAATCTTCATATGTTTGCGAAAAAAATGTTTTGTGGGTTTTGTGTATATTTAGCATGTGCAAAATCGTTGAGTGGCAAAGTAAAATGGAAGCTCCAAAAAAGGACTTGAACATGATGCATTAGGATATCTAATACTCCAGCTTTAAGTCTTATCTAGTCGCTAGGTTGCACCCCGGTTTTTTCTTGGGGGGAGAGTAATCATAGGGTTTCAGTATTAAAATAAACAAAGAAGTCCACCCTGAACCTAATGAGTCAAATAATCCGTGTTTGTTAGTATAAAGTGTAGGATTTCGTGCCCCTATGTATGTATACATTTTAATTTTTTTATACATGCATACAAGATTGATTTCTATATGTTCGACGATTTCATGTACATTATTTGATATTTATTCTAATATCATGTAATCTACATAGATATTAAAATAAATAGAAGAATATCATACCCAAAGGTTCACTAAAACCTTTATGAAGATCCGAAGTTGTGTTTCCGTTGAATCGTCCACCGATTTGCCTCCAAGTGTTCACCAAACTCTAAACAAGATTAGAGAATAAGGAGCTAGCCAATCTATCCCTAAATCCAGGTTAGAATCTAGCTAATAATCCCTTCTATGCTCCACAGAAATTAATTTCTAACACACAATAAAAACTAAGAGAATTTTGGATGGAATGATGGAAAAATTAGAGAGAGAAATTTTGCATTAGTATTAACAAGGAAGGGAAGGGCCTATTTATAGGATTTCCTCTAGCCCACATCATGTGCAAACCACTTAGATATGATCCTTAGTTAATCTCTCCACTAAACCACATCACGTGCAAACACTTACACATGATCTTTTGTTTACATCTCCATTAAACCACATCATCTGCAAACCGCTTTGCACATGATCTCTTGTTTTTTTGCCACCATCATCCCATAACTACATTTGACCAATGCGGATTAAATTCGGTCATTAATTAGTAAAAATCTCTTATTAATATAGGCTAAAACGTGGTCAAAAATGGTTGGACCATTTTAATGTTTTTGACTACCAAATTTTGGATTATCCAACAAAATTTGGACTTTGGGGTTTTAGCAAATTCATATGTATAATGTTGTAGATCACATTATATCATGTAATATATTATCATATATAATGTCAAAACATTATACCCCATAATATATATACATCTCAATGGAATTTATTTATTATTCTAACTATGTCGTTTTTACGACATATTGATTTTATTATTTTACCACATGTATATTATTTCATAACACATGAAACATAATACATCATATAAAATATAAAATCATATTTGTTTTTTTCTAGTTTGTGGTGTGACCTATAGGAGAATCTAATTTATGTTGGGAATGTTATAAAACATTTTATATCATGAACTATAAGCGGTATCTAGCTACACATTATAGTTACGCCAATAAGAAAGACGTTTTGCTAACTAGAACTAAACACAATCCACTTATTGATATGTAAAATGTCACTTGTGTCTATCCATTGCCTCATGATATTAAGAATATTATACAAAGTAGCAATGTGTCACATTTATGTTATATATTTATTTCTTGATCTCTTAAGCTAATTATAAATATATAATTTAATACAAGTCACATTGTGCACATTACAATTTCTCTTTATCAATTAGCCCACCAATATCATTACTCAAGCAAAGAGGGACAATAATAATCTTTTGACAATCTATCTTTCCCAGCACAAGTCGTGTACAACCAACTATTGTCTTTATCACTATGCTCATTACTAGCTTTTGTGAACAATCACATTGAACAGTTCTCAAGTGAAAATACATAAGTCTCATATCTAAGAATTCAAGACACAACGAAAACATTAATGACACATAACACAATTCCATAATGTTTCACTTGTTAGGTCTATTCAATATATAAAAGTAACTATTTTTCACTTTTATATACTCGTGTCATTAAATATTTGTAGAGCTACAATAGTCTTTAACCCACACAACAATTTTATCTCGGTAAGTAATGTTCCATGTCAATTATCATGATTGTGAATAACTTTTGATTTATGTAAACCTTTACCTTTTAGAACTCTATGGTTAAGGACCAACAACCTCTTCTTTATCACTTCCAAAAGAAGAATACATTAATCAAGGAACAAAATGCTTGCACATCCATTTGATAATAATCGACATATAAAAGTAAACTCTTAGAATACATTCCCTTCGTAAGGAAGTTTGTCGTAGTCAGAGACCTTTAAACTCCTTTTGTTGAACCGTAAGTGTAGGGGTTTTGGTTCATATGTAGATAACTGATGAGAATTTTATTTATACCGCAAGTGCACGACGTCAATGAAGACGTGGCAAGTACGGGTCGAACACAAGGAGGGAGAGATATTGTTATTTTTGTAATTTTCGATTAAGGAAGAAAGAGAGAGAAATATGTTTGGTTTGAGATTTTTGGTTTTTAATTTTCTAAAGCAACAACAACAAAAGAAAAACTAAAAAGAAAACAAATATGGATGAGAGTCCAGCGGGTGGGGGTTTAGATATCAGGTTTTGTTTAGAGAAATCTGAAACTTATAATAAATCACATTAGTTATAAAGCATTACATGATAAATGATTCCACATAACTCAAGTAATCAAAATATACTAACACGAAATTAAAATAGTAACATCATTCTTCTTCTCATCACCCTAAATCCATCACCCTCACCCTTTGGAGAGAGTTAGAAACTCATGGATGGGGGAAGGAGAAGGGGTCCTAGAGAAACTACAAAAGAAAATTAAAAACACGAAATAAACGAACAATTTTATTACTAAAGAATGGAATCAAAACAAACTCCCCTACAACATCGTTTCGGGGCTATTTATAGCCGATACAAGGGACCCAAGTATAAAATAGGAAAGTACACGCGTCATGACACGACTGGACAAAATCCGGGGCCACGGATCGAAAAGGGTGAGGCGTTTTTGCCGCAAGTTATATGTGATGTGCGGCGGAAACGCCGCAATTTTAGCTTTGATTGGATCCGGATTTTTCCTGTGTTTATGGTATGATTTAAATGTCCTTTGCGCGTCTGGATTGATTTCTTTCCTTTCTTTTGAGCTCCGAATTTATTTCTTCATATATTTGGAGATCCAAATTGATTTTTCTTTATAACTTCTCCAAAATAATATTTTGGTACTCGTAATTTGCAGTCGGGTCCTCAACTTTTTGCAATTAAGTCCCTGACTACTTTTGTGCTTAGGTCCTTGGCCTTTTTGCTTGGATGGACTTCAATTTGAACCCCGATAATCTTGAAATTGGTCTTTATGACATAAATGAATCTCTTGCACGCGTTTATGCTCGGGATATGGGTAATTTGCATTCAGGTCCCTGTATTCTGTAAATAAGACTAAACACATACCTTAGTAGCATTTGTTGATATAAAATTAATCTAAATGAAAGACATATGATGCAATTTATGCAATGCATCAAATACCCCCACACCTAGATTTTGCTAGTCCCTAGCAAAACAAAATATAAGAAAAATGAAAACAGGGAAATCCTAACTCACTTTCGTAGGAAACACGGTTGCACTTAGCATGTGCAACAAGCCTTTAAATCCCTAAGTTTCCTTAGATGACGAGTTTTGTCTCGTGAGGGTTTTCAGTTGACACCCCACAAAGTCTTAATTCAACATTTCATTAATAACTCTCAATATCTCCACCTCAACCTTATACATCTCACTTAGAATTCTTGCATGCTCATTATATTAGTCTAACTCATAAAAATTCTGACTTGGTCTTTGTTCCTCCAACATTCACACCACTAACCCTTCTACACATGTCATCACTTAAATTATTTTGCACGCCTCCTCTGGTGGTGAAGTATCATTTGGATCAACCATGGCATGAATCATTCTTTTAGCTTTGGGCCTTGAGTATCTTAAAGTATTTTTTTCCGTAATTCAACACATTTGCTTTTTTTTGACACTTTTACCCTTTTACATTCGTGTAGCGAGTTTGGTCGATAATCCCGAGCTGGCAGACTCAAGTTACCGGGTTTGAAGATACCCCTACGGACCAGTGACTCGAAGTCTTGGGTTTTGTAATCATTTTGCAAAATGTGCTTTCCTCACTTTATTCCTTTACTTTTATTTTCCTCAAGGCTTAATTGCTATTAGAAGTCCACACTTCCAGGTATATTTTCCTCAACCTCTGCTTTTTATCAACCACTTCAAAGATTTGATTCATCCAATTTAAGTGCATACATGTCTTAAAGGGTAATGAGTTATTTCTTTGGAACTTAGATTTATGTCATAATTTGTACAAGCAGAACTATATAATAAGGAACAAAAACTCAATGCAATTTCTACACGGGTTTTGGCAGTTCAATCTCAAGCTATGTCATGGAGCATTGTTTTTTTTAACGAACAAAATATATAGATAGATAGATATATAGATAGATAAACACCCCCCCACACCTAAATCATGCATTGTCCTCAATGTATGCAAAGATAAAGCAAATGCACTTATTACCTGAGTCAACTTGCGGTAGAGGGGTTGAAATTGCTCAGAGTCAACCATAGTCAGAACTGGATTGAATGTCACCATGTTGGTGCATGTATCCAGTTGAATTGTTCCCCATGTTGCCTTGAGAGTCCTGAGGCAAAGATTCCACACCCCTCACATGTATTGGTTCTCTTATTTGCTCGAGTGATGGTGGTTGGGTAGATGAATTACCCCCTTTTTCTCACTTTCTTTTTGATTTTGTGATGATTTATTTGATTCAGAAATCTTATAGATACGCGATCTCATCACAACATCACTTTGATTGCATACTATTTCTGGTTCACTATCAACATGAAAGATATTAAATTCAGCTTTTAAGTTTCCAAAAGATAGTTGCATGAGCCCATTTCGACAATTTATCAAAGCTTCAGAAGTGGCTCAAAATGGTCTGCCTAGTATTACAGGGATTTGTCTCTTAGGATTAAGAACTGGTTTAGTGTCTAGAACGACAAAATCCACTGGGTAAATGAAGTCACCAACCTTAATCAAAACATCCTCTACTATACCTCTTGGTTTCTTAACAGAGCAATCAGCAAATTGAAGGGTTGTCTTAGAGGGTTTTAGTGGACCAAGGTTTAGTTGCTCATAGACAGAGAACGGGAGTAGGTTAACACTAGCACCAAGGTCTAGAAGGGCTTTGTTGATAAAAGTATCTCTTATCGCACATGAAATTGTGAGACACCCAGGGTCCTTATACTTTATAGGAGACGAGTTGGACAAAATAAAACTTATGTTTGCAGTGAAGAATGCCGTCTTTGGTACGTTTGTTTTTCTCTTCTTAGTGCACAAATCCTTTAAGAATTTAGCATAAGCAGGTATTTGTTGAATCATATCTAGGAGTGGAATATTCACCTTAACTTGCTTTAAAACTTCCAAGATTTTCTCCATTTGTGCACTTGAGCTCTTCTTGAGTCTATTGGGGAATGGGGCTTTTGGAACATAGACTCGCTCAGGTTGAGCTATAGGTTCAGGTTGAGTAGGTGGGTTGGGCTTTTCAAATTGGACTTCAGGTTCAATGGTCAGGTCACATGAGGGTGCTTGACGGCTAGATTGATTAGGAGCCCTAGGATTTACCACATTGTTATCAGCTTGTTTCCCAGACCGTAATGAAACAACTGCATTTATTTGTTGGAACGGTCACTCCTCATGAACCATTTGAACCGGTCTAGGGTTGTTACTTCCTAGAGGTGGTTGATAGGGCTGATATTGATTATTAGATCTTGGATTCACCTCAGGTTGACTTGGAAACTGATCCTTTTCTCTTTCACCTACTATTTGTGCTAGTTGGCTGACTTGTGTTTCTAGCCTTTGGAAGGATTGGGTGGTTGTTTGCATAAAAGTCTTAACCAAAATTTCCAAGCTTGTCAACCTAACATCATAATCTCCATTGTTACTAAACCCAGATGATGTATTATTTTGGTTATACGGGTTTGGTTGTTGTCTAGAAGGTTGACCTTGTTGGCTCCATGAAAAGTTGGGATGATTACGCCAACCCGGGTTATAGGTTGATGTGTATGGGTCATTTCTAGAATGGTTAAATATGGCATTAACTTGTTCCAAGTCCACACAATCTTCCATTATATGACCAGTCTGACCACATCTAGAGCAAGGGATAGAAGAGGCTTGATTCACTAGGGGTCGGGTTTTTAGCTCTAGACTTTCCATTCTACGCATAAGGGTAGCTAGTTTTGCTTCAGCAGCTACAGTAACATCTACAGCTAAGACACCTGGTTTGGGTTGACTTGCTATTCTAGATCCAATACTCGGGTTAATCGGTGCTCTAGCATTGTCCCATTGCATACTATTTTCGGCTAAATCCTCAAGAAAAGTCCAAGCATCATTCTCATTTTTGGACATGAAGTTTCCTTGGCTTACAGATTCTACCATAACCCTAGATGTAGGTGTCAATCCCTCATAAATAATTTGGCACAATTGCCATCTTGGTATTCCAAGATGAGGGCATTGGGTAAACAGACTTTTAAATCTTTCTAAATAGGAATATAACGACTCACTCTCAGATTGAACGAATGCAACAATTTCATTCCTAATCCTAATAGTCTTATGGTTGGGGAAATATTTCTTTAAGAACACTTGAACAAACTCGGCCCAACTCCTAATAGATCTTTCGGCTAGACTATATAGCCATTTCTTAGCGTCGTCCTTCAGTGCTAGAGGCACGAATTTAAGACGCACTGCCTCCTCAGAGATATTCTGGTATTGCATAAGGGAGAAGATTTCCTCAAATTCTCTAAGGAAAAGATATGGGTCTTCCTTAGAGGTGAACTTGGGCAACATACTCATGTATTGTGCCTTTAGTTCGAAGTCGCGACCTGGTATGGTGGGCATAACGATGCACGATGGCTGTAGCACCGATCCCTCAGAGTCATAGGCGGGTCCACTACATTCTCACCCATTGGATCCGGGTGAGGTGGCTAAGCTCTAAACTGGAATCTAGATGAACTCGTGAGAGTCGATTGCTCAAGTCCCGAACCCAAATCTGAGTGCACCGGTTTGAATCAATTTTTTGAATTCAAATTTTAAATTTAAATTCCAAATTCAATTTCAAGAATCAATTTTTTTTATATTTTTTTTTCGAAAATGGAAACAAACAATAGAAGGGGGAAAGATGAGAAAGGAATTCTAATCTAGAGAATTAAGGTGAGAAGAGAAAGAAGACTCAGATAAGAAGGGAAACTTAACTCTAAAAGATAGATGAGAGGGTTGGTCAGAAGTTTCCTAAACAAGCACGGTTTAAACAATCCTAGACCTAATTTCGCTTAAATCTAAACGACTCCTAACTGGTTGAGTCGAATTGGTTCGCTTGATTCACCTCCCTCACTAATCAAACCAAATTGGCCAGGCAGTGTATAGCTGGTGGGGGTGCTTCCGACAGAGTCGGTGCCAATTAGACAACCACTTCGCTTGGAAGACTTACGTCAACACAAAAACACTTTCTAGACACCAAATTAAAATTCGATCAGCTTCAAGTCATAGCAAGTCAAACCAATCTTCTCCTTAATTGAGTCCGAGTCCTTAGGGGCCAATGTCTAATTGATTTTAATTTTAAGGCTTGGGTGACACTTTTGGATTGTGATTTGTGGGCCAGGGAAGGGTGATGAAATCCCCACCATATCTTTTCCTACGGAGTTGCCCTTAAGATAGTTTAACTTAAATCTAGCAAAGATAGTCAAACATTGGTCTTTAATTGGGGGACAATTGCAAGGTTGTATGCGAACTAAATTATATGCTTAATTGCAATCGATAAAAACTGCGCACGTACCTTGCCTCCAGCACTCTTCAACAAAAATTAATTTGCAAGAATTTAGCAAGAATAATGCAAACAAAACACTATATGATGCATGCACTAAGTCCTTCTAATTTTTCCCATTTTAAGGTCAGAGTTGAATTATTGCCAATTATGGAAATTGAACCTAACACGTGCAATTCTACGAAAAGGAAATTTTCCGAAAATAGAAATTACTAGGAAGAAGGCAACAAAGGTTACCTACGCACGCTCACTCGGGTTCGCCACCAGCTCTCGAAACTTTCCAGTTGCTCTACGCGTCCACCCATAGATGGAGACGACCCCAGAAAATTTTGAAGCCCAGATGCTTCAGACGTGCGGCGGATCCGCCGCAGATTGTTCCTCAGGTGCGGTGATTTCGCCGCCCTTCTTGCTCCAACTGTGCCCGGATTTCGCCGCACACTCCGTTGTCTCCTGAAACGCAAACCCAAATAGTTAGATCGTGCACACGATAAACAGAATAGAATTGAAATCACAAAAAATAAACAAAATCTTCGTCGCCTTCCAGGCAACGGTGCCAAAAACTTGATGAGAATTTTATTTATACCGCAAGTGCACGACGTCAATGAAGACGTGGCAAGTACGGGTCAAACACAAGGAGGGAGAGATATTGTTATTTTTGTAATTTTCGATTAAGGAAGAAAGAGAGAGAAATATGTTTGGTTTTAGATTTTTGGTTTTTAATTTTCTAAACCAACAACAACAAAAGAAAAACTAAAAAGAAAACAAATATGGATATCGGCTTTTGTTTAGAGAAATTTGAAACTTATAATAAATCACATTAGTTATAAAGCATTACATGATAAATGATTCAACATAAACTCAAGTAATCAAAATATACTAACACGAAATTAAAATAATAACATCATTCTTCTTCTCATCACCCTAAATCCATCACCCCCACCCTTCGAAGAGAGTTTGAAACTCATGGATGGGGGGAAGGAGAAGGGGTCCTAGAGAAACTACAAACGAAAATTAAAAACACGACATAAACGAACATAATTTTATTACTAAAGAATGGAATCAAAACAAACTCCCCTACAACATCGTTTCGGGGCTATTTATAGCCGATACAAGGGACCCAAGTATAAAATAGGAAAGTACACGCGTCATGACAAGACTGAACAAAATCCGGGGCCACATATCAAAAAGGGTTCGGCGTTTTCGTCGCAAGTTATATGTGATGTGCGACGGAAACGCCGCAATTTTAGCTCGGATTGGATCCAGATTTTTCCTGTGTGTTTGTGGTATGATTTAAATGTCCTTTGCGCGTCTCGATTGATTTCTTTCCTTTCTTTTGCGCTCCGAATTTATTTCTTCATATATTTAGAGATCCAAATTGATTTTTCTTTAGAACTTCTCCAAAATAATGTTTTGGTACTCGTAATTAGCAGTCGGGTCCTCGGCCTTTTGCAATTAAGTCCCTGACTACTTTTGTGCTTAGGTTCTTGACCTTTTTGCTTGGATGGACTTCAATTTGAACACCGATAATCTTGAACTTGGTCTTTATGACAGAAATGAATCTCTTGCACGCTTTTATGCTCGGGATATGGGTAATTTGCATTTAGGTCCCTGTATTATGTAAATAAGAGTAAACACATACCTTAGTAGCATTTATTGATATAAAATTAATCTAAATGAAAGACATATGATGCAATGTATGCAATGCATCAATAACAAATAATTGAGTAGGTGTTCTCTTTCCTTACACGACTCTTATCACTTGGGAAATTAGGTCTAAGAGGACTTTGTGCCGGGTTCTTTCGAGTCATCTGACTTGGGATGCACCGAGTGATCTCCCATTACACGGGTGGTAGGGATCGCTCTATATGGAGATGTGGGGGAAGGTGTGAGTGATAGTGTAAGTCCTCATAGGCAATGCTGCACATTGTTCGTAAGTTTTCCTTTCTTTCATTATTCTTTTCGTTTGTTTTGCTCGAGACTAGCAAAAGTAAGTTTGAGGGTATTTGATTAGTAGTATATCATGCATCATATTCATACCATATATCCCTTGTTTTACTCCAATATTGTGGTACTTGAGTTGTTGTTTGTAGTGTTTCAGGAGTTAGGTAATAAAGAAGAGTAATGGAGCAAAAAAAACCTAAATGTAACAAGTATAGACTGATTTGGAAGGTTTTGGACCTGTTTGTAATGCACAAAGACTAGATCGCAAATCAGGAAGGACCTGAGTGAAAACCTAGAGGGACATGATGGTAAAGGACATTACCCCACGTGCCAAATGAAGAAAAAAAGTAGAAGCCTATTTAATCCACGACTGGCGGATCAAAAGGGTCTGAAGGACCTCCAATTTTTGACGTGGGTCGGGTATTCGGGTTAAAATATTCCCGGACCACTAGATGAGTTTTAGAGCCGTCCGATTATTTTCAGATTAATCCTAACTATGTATTAGTCTATATATACTAGTGTAATCGCTCCTTCCCCACTTCTTCTTGCTTCTACATTAGTTTTTGTTTTTGTTTTGCGGCTGATTAGTGTAGGAGAAGAAGGGGGTACTTTGTAATCTTTTCATTTCAAGTTAGTTGAATCTTTGTCTTTCCATTAATGTCTTTAACTTTGATGTGATTTCTTTGTTGTTGTTGTTGTTTGTTTAATCTTGTTTTTAGTCATTTCAATTATGGGTTTATGTTCTTTGTATGCATTCTTTAGTTTAGATATGAGTAGAGAGTAGTCCATCCTCATGGGGGTGGAAAGGAAAGTGATGAGATTATGTGATGCATAATGTGTGTGTTAAACCTACCTTTGAACTTCATATGATTTCCATAACTATCTAATGAGATTTCACTCTTATCTTTGATGTGCTAATGCTCTTGAGTGAAGCTTAGTGTGAGTCTATTTTATGGGGAATGATGAGGTGAGGATAATGATGGAGTAGAAGAAGGAAACAAGACATGTGCATGCATGTGCTCATGTTGGTTTGATCATAATTAATTTCTTGTATGTTTTAATGATTGTGATAAATCATTTCAATTGTTGTCTTGTATGTTTTAATGATAATGTTTTATCTTATTTCATGTGGAGGCTATATTATCATGACCAACCAATAGAAGAAATTGTGGGGTAAAAGGAACTCACCAGGCCACCAATCAGCGGTCTCAGACAACTAACTGGTGGTTTTGTTAGCTCCAATTGTTCCTTGATTTGTCCAGCTGCTTCCCCAAGAAACGAATGTGTTCTAAAAGTTTTACTTTTATATGTCAATTATGTGTGTGACAAATTGATTGACATCATTTCATGCTTATATTTGTACCTTATATCCATTATCTTATACCTAAGAAATGCTACGTGACGAGTTTTATGTTTAGTTTTCAGGAATAAAGAGGTTTGAAGAGAAGAGCCATTAAAGGACCCAAAAGGAGGAAAAAGGACTTAATTGTGAGACCTGGGGACTAAGATGCAAAGGAGAAGGACCTGATCGTAAGACCGAAGGACCTAAGAGCAAAACAGGAAACTCCACACCATCATGGGGAGTATTTTGGCAATTCGATTCGGGTCGGAGCTCCAACAAACCAAGTAGATGCATCAAAGACCAAGAAATTCTTCCAGAGAAGCCCAACACAAAACCCAGACGGATCTGGAACTTATAGGCCGCCAATTGGCGGTCTGGATCATCCCAGATCCTCTAAGTTTTCTCCTGGACTTGTATTAATATGTGTTTAGGCTATTTTTGGTATTGGTTTAGTCCCACATCGAGGGATTGTCCCGGATTAGCTTTTTCCATGCTTATAAATAGAACTCTTCACCTCCCATTGTATCCATCTCTCTCTTGGTGGCCTTCTTCCCTAAAAAGAGTGAAGCCTTGAAGCAAAACTCTGGTGAGGAAGGGCTGCTTGTAATTTGGAGTGAGTAATAATAGAAGTTTTGTAGTTAATTGTTGTTTGCTTTAGTTTTTACATTGCTTAGTTAATTTCAATTTACATGTCTTGCATGTTTCTTTAGTCTCATATTCTTTTAGTTTCTTTAATGTTTCTTGCTTGCTTAGATTAATTTAATTTCAGTATTAATGCTTCATTTTGTTAGAGTAATTAGTTTAAATATGTGTGCGTAGTTCCATCCCCATTTGGGGGGGGGGTGGAGAAATATGTGATATGATCATATAGTATATTAAGTGTGTGTTATCTTTATCCCTTGAGCTTTATATGATTTCCATAACCATCTAATGGGTTTTCACTCTTATCTTTGATATGCTAATGCTCTTGAATGAAGCTTAGCTTATGCTTTGATTAGTGGACCTATTTTATGGGGAATGATAAGGTTAGGATATGGATGAAGTTAATATTGGAAACACAATTTGTAGTGTATGTGCTCTTGTTGCCTTTACCTTAGCTAATGTCTTGTATGTTTTAATGATGTAGTCTTATCTTAATTCATGTGGAGGCATAGTAGGGTCTAGTCTTTATACATGAGTTCATTTAGCTTCATTCCAATTATTGTCTTGTATGTTTTAATGATGTAGTCTTATCTTAATTCATGTGGAGGCAAAGTTGGATGTAGTGTTATAATTTCATGCACTACATGTTGTGAGGGCTCAATTGAACACACACACACACATCTTCATATTCACATTATTTCTCTACCCCCTATGGGGTTTAGTTTTATTGCTTATCTTCATTTCCTTTTGCATCTTAGTGTAGTTTAGTGTAATCAACCTTTCTCTCCTTCTTTTACCACTCGCCTTCGCACAAACCAAACGTCGACACACCTCCTAGTGGACGACCCGTATTTGCCACCGCTTCAACGCGGCCGTGCACTTGCGGTTAATATAAAACGATCAAACACAAATCAAATCAAACGTTTTTTAGGATGCTTATGTGGCAAATTGAGATTAATTTTAGGAGAGAAAAAGCAAGAGATCATGACTAGAGAATAGTTCATGATATGTGTGTTTTGGGAGTTTATAAAAGGACCCCTCATCCTACTTATTTACATACATGCAAAAATTCTTTCTATCCCTAACCACCTAATTAGCCCATCCGAAAATTCTCTTAGTATTTTAAGTTTTGGAGATATAAAATCTCAAGAGCTTTTAAAGGGCTTATTAGCTAGATTCCATGCTTAATTAGAGATTGATTGACTAGCTCATTTCTCTCTAATCTTGTTTAGAGTTTGGTGAACACTTAGAGGCGAATCGACAGGTAACGGAACTCCAGATCTTCTGAAAGGTTTTAGAGAACCTTTGGGTATGATCCCCTCTCTTTTGTTTATTCTAATATGTGTAGGAACACATGCTATTAGAATAAACATAAATATGTACATAAAATCAATGAAAATATGAAATCGATCATGTATGCTTATATTAATTTTTTTTAAAATATACACATACATAAGGACATGAAATCCTACAGTGGTATCAGAGCATTTAGTTTATATTTTCAATGATTAGACTATAAAAGTAATTTTAGTTTACCATCTACAATCGAAACAATTCATGTTTGATGTGTTTTTCGAGTTTTCCGATAGTTTTGTTGATTTAATTCTATTTGATTCTTTTGATAGTTTTAAATATTTTGAAACACATCATGTGAATCCTTTGACAAGTTCAAGGAATTCAAGAATGAAGTAAAGAACCAACTCAACAAGAAAATCAAGTCTCTACGAACGGATCGTGGAGGTGAGTACTTAAGTACCGAATTTGACTCATTCCTAAAGGAGTGTGGTATTGTACCACAACTCACCCCTCCCGGTACACCTCAATGGAATGGGGTATCCAAAAGGCGGAATAAGACATTACTTGACATGGTTCGATCAATGATGAGTGATTGACATCATTTCATGCTTATATTTGTATCTTATATCCATTATCTTTCACCTAAACAATGCTATGTTACGAGTTTTATGTTTAGTTTTCAGGAATAAATAGGTTTCAATAGATGAAGCATAAAATGACCCAAAAGCTGGGAAAAAGGACTGAATTGTGAGATCTGGGGACTGAGATGCAAGGGAGAAGGACCTGAACGTAAGACAGAAGGACCTAAGAGCAAAACAGAATACTCCACACCATCATGGGAAGTATTCTAGCAATTCGATTCGGGTCGAAGCTCCAACAAACCAATTAAATGCATCCAAGACCAACAAATATACCAAGAAAATCCCACAACAAAAATGAGTAGGATCTAAACCATATAGACCGCCAATTGGCGGTCCATTTTGGCCCAAATCCACTAAAATTTGTCCAACACATGTATTAGAGGATGTTTAGGCTATTTTGGGTATCTGTTTAGTCCCACATCGGGGGATTGTCCCGGTTTGCCTTTTTCCATGGCTATAAATAGAACTCTTCACCTTCCATTGTAATCACTCCATATTTTAAGTGGTTATTCTTCCTACTAGAAGTGAAGCCTTGAAGCACACACTAAAGTAGGAGGATGCTACTTTTAATGTGAGTCATTTTAATACAAGTTTTCTTTATTATGTTGTTTGTTTTATGTTTCTTGTTTTGCTTTGCTTAATCTCATTTCATTAGTTTTATTAGCTTAGTTAATATGCTTTCTTTGTTTAGTTTAATAATTAGTGTAATGTTAAGTGAGTAGTTCCATCCCCTTTGGGGGGTGGAGTAGATGTACATACATGCAAATGAGAATGGATTGAATGCTTTATTTCCAATGTGTTGATAAAACATGAATGTATGCTTGCTTGTTTAGGATAGAATTTATAACTTGATGAGTTTTGCCAAAATGATTAGACACCTCTCATGCCTGTTTAGGTTCTGAAATAAACATCTTGCATATGTAAATGTTAATCAACTAAGTTGGTGAATAGATTGATAGGTTTTGCCACAACATTTAGACACTTTCTATGCATGATAACACCACCTTTATTTGTGCTTAAAGAATGTGTTCAACACCCACCTCTTTGCCTGTGTGCACTCACTCCACCCCTTAGGGGTTTTCCCATTTTTGTATTCCAGCATTCTTCTTTTGTTCTTAGCTTAGTTGTCATTTCATTGTTTGTTTCTTTCGTTCGCATTTCATACTTCTTAGCGTAGTTTAGTGTAGAGTAGCATAATCAATCTCTCCCCCAATTTTTGCCACTTGATTTCTGATAAAGAAGAGACTTCTCACCTCCCTGAGGACGACCCGTACTTGCCACCGCTTCATCGTGGCCGTGCACTTGCGGTTTAATATAAAACGTTCAACAAGTTTTTGGCGACGTAGCCGGGGAGGTGCTAGTCCAGACTCTTGGTTGGACGATTCGAGTGGATTTAATTTTTGTCTTGTAGTTTTCTTTGTTTCAGGAGACTAGCATTGAGAAGGGGAAGCATCTGGTGAAGTTTGGAGGCGGTGTGAGAGAAAAAGACCGCCAATCAGCGGTCTACAACCGCCAACTGGAGGTCTGGTGAGCTCATTTTACTCTCTTATTTCTGTGGCGTGTTTACATATATGATGTAGTGGTTTGGGACTTGATTTGGCTTGTTTTGACTTATAGTTTGTTCCCAGATCAATAATCAAACCTCCTTTAAGTAACTTGGACCTTAAAACCCAAAGCAAAAGATTAGGCATTTTTTTTGTTTAGGTCATGCATCATGTATGTGACTTAGGCATATAGATTGTCTTTCATTTTAGCTTTATTTTCAGTTGCTGAGTGATGGCGTGAGGTACGCACCTTCTACTCTCATTCATGCATTTTGTATGAACATGCATTAGTTAGTAGGAAGTGCATTGAAACAAGTGTAAGTTGAGCATTTGTTTGGAGAGTTGATTGCTAGATTTAGACTCCAAAACGCTACTAAGGAGGGGCTGCCCCATAAAAGATAAGGTGGGGGATTTCATCACCCTTTCCTTCGCCCCACAAACCACACTAATCAAGAGCCTAATTTTTAAAATCAAGTAGACATTGGCCCTAAGGATTTCGGGCGCATTAGGAGAGTGACCCGGTCACGACCGTCATGACCTGATCGGCGTTGCCCACTTTGTCGATAGTAGGAGAGACGAGATCCCCGGATTTTGGCTCACTTGCTGGGCTTTGTGGTCCTCGTCGTAGGGAGGTGAGCCGTGTTGAGGCCGTGTGACCTCGCAGTTAGGCGTCGTCTAGCTGTAAGGACCTATAGCGACCTTAGGATTGCTTGAGCCTTGTTTGCTTGTGTGCTTCTACCTGTACCCATCCGCCGTAGCATAAGGACTTCTTCCCTTCTCTCCTGAGTCATTCTTTCTCTCCTGTGTTCCCCCCGTCTTCTCCTCTACGCACATTCTTTGTTTAAAAAAAAGTTTTGGTTTGCGTGTGTGCACCTTTGTGCATGCTGATTGACATCATTTCATGCTTATATTTGTATCTTATATCCATCATCTTACACCTAAGCAATGCTACGTAACGAGTTTTATGTTTAGTTTTCAAGAATAAAGAGGTTTGAAGAGAAGAGCCATGAAAGGACCCAAAAGCAGGAAAAAGGACTTAATTGTGAGACCTGAGGACCAAGATGCAAGGGAGAAGGACCTGAACGTAAGACAGAAGGACCTAAGAGCAAAACAGGAAACTCCACACCTTCATGGGGAGTATTTTGTCAATTCGATTCGGGTCGGAGCTCCAACAAACCAAGTAGATGCATCCAAGACCAACAAATCCATCAAGCAAAGCCCACAACCAAAAGCAACGCGATCGGAAGTTTATAGACCGCCAATTGGCGGTCCATATGGCCCCAGATCCGCTAAGCTGTCTCCTGGACTTGTATTATCATGTGTTTAGGCTATTTTTGGTATTGGTTTAGTCCCACATCGGGGGATTGTCCCGGATTAGCTTTTTCCATGCTTATAAATAGAACTCTTCACCTCCCATTGTATCAATCTCTCTGTTTGGTGGCCAGCTTGCCTACTAAGAGTGAAGCCTTGAAGCAAAACTCTGGTGGAGGAAGGGCTGCTTGTAATCTGAGTGAGTTCATAATAGAAGTTTTCATTAGCTTGTTAATTCTTGCTTAGTTAATGTGTTTGCTTTGATGCTTGTTTTGTTCTATGCTTCTTTAATATTTCTTGCTTGATTAGTATAGTTTTATTTCAGTATAATGCTTCATTTTATTAGAGTAGTTAGTTTAAATATGTGTGAGTAGTTCCATCCCCTTAGGGGGTGGAGTAGGTGTGTGTACATGTTATGTAGATGGTTTGAATGCTTAATATGAATGTTTTGTGTTGATATTAGTATGATTGCTTGAATTATTAAGAACCTTACTTGATGGTTTCTGCCATAGCTTAGGTACATTCCATGCTTGTCTAAGTGTCTTAATAACAACCTTGCATTGCTCATATTATGCACATAAGGTAGTGTTGTAATGATAGGTCTTGCCATAGTTAGGTACTTCTTATGCATTAACAACACTAACTACTTGAGCTTCTTGTATGCATTTCGTATCACACTTACTTCATGTGCACACACACACTCCACCCCTTAGGGGTTTTCATTCCTGTGATTTTATCTTTTGCATTAGTTGATTAGCTTAGTTGTTTAGTTCATTTTAGCTTATTTGTTTACTAGTTAACATTGTAGTGTAGTTTAGTGTAATACATCCTTCTTCCTTTCCTTTACCTTTCACCTTTGCACAAACCAAGTGTCGACACACCTCCCAGTGGACGACCCGTATTTGCCACCGCTTCAACGCGGCCGTGCACTTGCGGTTAATATAAAACGAGATCAATCGTATGCTTTCGTGGACACGAGACGAGAGGGGTCCTTTGACGAGGAGCGTTGTCAATCCGGCTTTGGTAATCGATTTCTCGCCGCCTTCCTCCTCTCGTGTTGCACACAGTCCGGGTTCAATGACTGCTAATTTCCGTGAGGAGGAGCAGTTGCTGGACCCACCTGTTCGACCTGTTCTTCCAGTTGTCGTTCCCATACCTCTCCGTGATCGATGTTACTCGAACCGTATAGCTCTACCCTCATGCATCGTATTGCCAGAAGCTAATGGGAACCATTTTGAGGTTAAGCCTCAGTTTATCTCCATGCTCCCTCATTTCACTGGGAAAGGTGACCCCTATATCTTTCTCAGGGAATTTGAGGAGGTCTATGCTATGTTCAAGATGCAACAACTTAGCACAGACTCCATCCATCTTAGGCTTGTCCCCTTTTCGCTGAAGGATGATGCCAAGAAGTGGTTGTACAAAAACTAGGCGAATTCATTTAGTACTTGGGATGAGTTTCAATCTGCATTCCTCTAGAAGTACTTCCCAAATCATCGGACTCAAAAATTGAGGAACAAAATCAATTCGTTCTATCAACTTGAGACCGAAACATTTCATGCATATCTAGAGAGGTTCAAGGAGCTACTATCCTCATGCCCTCACCATGGCATTGAGTTGTGGCGTCTTTGTCAGATTATTTACGAGGGTCTTCACATCCCATCCCGAATGCTCCTTGAGTCCATGTGTCAAGGAGAGTTCTTGGGAAAGGATGAAAGGGAGGCATGGGCTTTCCTAGAAAACATTGCTGAGAAAACAATGCAATGGGAGAGTGTAAGGGAACCACCTGCATCATCTAGTATAGGAGCGAGGATCGCAAATGCAAACTCGACTAGATCGGGTACCGCATTTGCTATTGATACTACTACGGCCACCGAGGCACGCATGGCGGCCTTAATGCGCCGTATGGATTCGATTGAGCTTTAAAACCAACAAAGTGCACCTTACATGTCCACATCTGGTCGAGTTCCCTGTCATTCATGTGGTAGGATAGGTCACGTAGAAAGCGAGAGTGCGTCCATTCCTCCTGAGATGGAACATGTCAACGCCAACTATGACAGAGCTAGGAATGACCCATACTCATCATCTTATAATCCTGGATGGAGGAACCACCCCAATTTTTCATGGAATCAAAATAATGCCCCGGGTGGTCCTTCAAACTCCTCTCGATCACCTAACCAATCATACCAACCTCCCATGCATGCACAATGGATAAAGAAAAACTGTTTCAACATCAAAAACAACAAAAACTAGGGCAAACATGTAATAACGAATTGGGAATTGTACCCAAGCATCTCCCATGGGCTCTATACCCGATTCATAACCGGAGAACTTCTTAGTCCCTTCACTAATGGGGGCTAAAACCCCGGAAATTACAAATGCCAAGATGGGAATAACACTTGATATTATTAGAAATGCCCAGAAAATATCATACTCGTAAAGCAAAAACATAGAATCCATGGGCAGGCAAGAGACAACCTGGCGAACTGAAACATCTTAGTAGCCAGAGGAAAAGAAAGCAACAGCCACCATAAGCTCCAATCACCAATCAATCGGGTTTCCCAAATTCCAATAATATGGAAACCCGATTCAATTCGCTTGAGACCTTGACTCGTTGACTCGAAAACTCAATGAAAATTTTTATGTCAACCACAAGTCAAGTTCTCACTTCACATCAGCAGACCATCAAATCTCTAGAGCTTCAGATGGGCCAATTGGCTCAGTCTGTACATGAAAGAGAGAGAGGGTCTTTTCCTATCCAGCCAGAGGCTAACCCCCAAATGCACCAACAACAACACATGCAAAATGAGAATGTGGTACCTCGGGGAAGGCAAGTGAACCATGTGGAGGAACCTGTTCACCAAGTCAATTCCATTGTGACCTTAAGGAATGGAAAACAGGTTGACAATCACATTTCCTTGCCACAACAACCACCATTTATGCAGCCCCTCGGTGCGAATGGTGGTGAAGAAGAGGCTGAGGGTGAGGGTAATACACCAAAGTTTTTTTCTCAGGCACCACAGAAAACCTACCTGCCAAAAGCTCCTTATCCAAGTAGGTTAACCAAAAAGCAGAGTGACAACATGGACAAGATATTAGAGGTGTTTAAGCAAGTAAATGTTAACATCCCCTTGTTGGATGTCATCCAACAAATACCTTAATATGCCAAAGTGTTGAAGGATCTCTGCACAACCAAGAGGAAGACCAATGTTCCTAAGAAAGCATTCTTTGCTGCAAATGTAAGCTCACTTTTGTCCAATCCCACCTACACAAAATACAAGGACCCTGGGTGTCCTACTATTTAGTGTACGATAGGGGACACTAGAATGAGCAATGTTTTGCTTGATTTAGGATCAGCGGTCAACCTCCTCCCATTCTATGTTTATCAACAGTTGAACTTGGGAGAATTGAAACCAACTAAGATCACCCTCCAATTGGCAGATAGATCCATTTGTATTCCCATGGAGATTATCGAGAACGTGCTTATCAAAGTTGGAGATTTTATATTTCCAGTCGATTTTGTTGTCCTCGATACCAATCCTGTTGCGAACACCCACTCTCAAATACCTTTGATTTTGGGTAGACCATTTCTGGTCACCTCCAGTGCCTTGATTAATTGTAGAAATGGTCTCATGAAGCTCTCATTCGGTAACATCAGTGCTGAGTTTCATGTGTTCAACTCTGGTAGGCAACAGGAACCCATGGATGAACCTTTAAATCTAAATCTCATCCGCCAATTGGAGAAAGCACCACAAAATCAACAAGCACCCCTAACCCCAATGCAACCCTTGAGAATGTTCGTGGGCCCAGCGAAAACTCATTGCCTGTCTTCGCAATGCAATAGAGTGAGCTAGCCTCGAACATGAATGTCCAAAGGGAGTGTTCGTGCATGATTCAGTTGAGAGTATTAGTGAGAGTTAGACACCTCATCAAATGCCTATACCAGAAGGTGTCTCTACCTCATGTCCCATGGCCATTGAGCCATTTGAGCTTCATATTGACTCCAACAAGGACCCACCTATGACCGAGCTTATGCTTGATGATCTAAATGATGGTGGGAGGTCCTTGTTGGATGACTTGGGGAGAAGCCCCATTCTTAGTGATGTAGGTCTGCAGCATCCATCGAATGAGCTTGAGGAACTCATTCCGATGCACCCACCTATTGGTTGGAGGGTTTTCTTCGATGAACAATTAAACCCTAGTGAGGCAACACAACTTCATTCTTTGTTACCCACACCCAACCAATATCATGAGGGGTTCGAGCCTTTCAGCTTTGACCTTTCACCCCTCATGACACCTCAGAGTACCAGTGAAGTTTGCCCATCTCGGCAAGTCTATGGTCCTCATGACTTGATGTTCTCATTTGATGTTCCGTGACCAAATGATTATGAGAATATCGTTGTTGTTGTATATATCATACTAAAAAAACCGCAATAAAAGACTCCATGAGCGAGCATTGATTGTTATGGGTCCCAACCCTTGCGTATTTGGGCCCCAATTCTTCACGTATTTATCTCCCTTCTTCAGCATCTCACAGGTTTTGAGGGAATTCGGGTTTGTGTCCATCAACATGACCTTGAACTTCCCATTGTACTTCATGTTGGTGAGATCTCTCCTTTTTCATGCATATATCTATGTAGTATCTTGCTCGCATTCATTGAGGACAATGCATGAAGTGGGTGTGTGGGGGGGGGGGGTGTTTTACGTGTGTACATAGTCGAGTCTTTTTCTTTTGATTTTGTTTTCTTTTTGTGTGTATTGTTAGGGTCATGCTAGTGTGCTTCATTTAACATTGATATATCTGCATGCCATGATCCTTGGGTGACTTGTCTTCTTTTACTTGCCTAATGCTTTAAAATTTTCACATTTCTTTCAAAATCTTCATGTGTTTGCGAAAGAAAATGTTTTGTGGGTTTTGCGTGTGTTTAGCATGTGCAAAACCGTTGAGAGGCAAAGTAAAAAGAAAGCTCCCAAAATTGTCTTGAACTTGATGCATTAGGATATCTAGTTTACTGGCTTTAGGTCTTATCGAGTCGTTAGGATGCACCCCGGTTTTCCCTCGGGGGGCGTGTAAACATAGGGTTTCAGTACTCAAACAGTTAAAGAAGTCCACCCTGAACCTAGTGAGTCAAATAATTCGTGTCTGTTAGTATAAGGAAGTTTGTTGTAGTCAAGGGCCCTTAATGTATTTTTGTGAAACTTAAGTGTAGGGGTTTTGGTTCCCATGTAGATAAATGAATAAGTGGTGTTCTCTCTTCTCGCACGGCTCCTATCACTCGGGAAAGTAGGTCTAAGGGGACTTTGTGTCTGGTGCTTTCGAGTCATCTGACTTGGGATGTGCCGACCGAACTCTCGTTACACGGGTGGTAGGGATCGCCCTATGTGGAGATTTGGGGGAAGGTATACGTGATAGTGTAAGTCCGCATATGAAATGATGCACGAAACCTAACCCTGGGAGAATCAAATACCAACCAATAAAATGCTCCAAAGAAAAAAAAAGAAAAAAAAGAAAAAAGTGTGTCAAATAAGAACCAAAATTGACTTTACACATTGTATCACATTCAGAAGTTAAGGTTGCCCATGTCTTTCACTTAAGTCCTTAACTAACTTTCATGAATAACTCATTTGGCTAGGTGTGTGGACCGATTACATGTATAGAGTCAACCCGTAGTATTACCGCGTCCCATGATCGACAAAAATGAGTCCAACGAGTCATGTAGCTAGATTGATTAATGCATCTTGTTCGGATTTTGTGGGTATATCCGTTGAAAACCCTCAGGAGACAACACTCCTCCTCCTTGGCGACAAGGAGGTTTAACGGCTTGTTGCATGTGCTAAGTGCAACCGTGATTCCTACGAAAGTGAGTTAGGATTTCTTGTTTTTCGTATGCTTCTCTCTTTCTTTGTTTTGCTCGGGACTAGCAAAAGTTAGGTGTGGGGGTATTTGATTGACATCATTTTATGCTTATATTTGTATCTTATATCCATTATATTTCACCTAAACAATGCTATGTTACGAGTTTTATGTTTAGTTTTCAGGAATAAATAGGTTTGAAGAGATGAAGCATAAAAGGACCCAAAAGCTGGGAAAAAGGACTGAATTGTGAGATCTAGGGACTGAGACGCAAGGGAGAAGGACCTGAACGTAAGACAGAAGGACCTAAGAGCAAAACAGAATACTCCACACCATCATGGGGAGTATTTTAGCATTTCGAATCGGGTCGGAGCTCCAACAAACCAATTAAATGCATCCAAGACCAACAAATATACCAAGCAAAGCCCACAACAAAAATGAGCAGGATCTGAACCATAAAGACCGCCAATTGGCGGTCCAAGACCGCTAATTGTCGGTCCATTTTGGCCCAAATCTGATAAAATTTCTCCAGCACATGTATTAGAGGATGTTTATGCTATTTTGCGTTTCTGTTTAGTCCCATATCGGGGGATTGTCCCGGTTTGCCTTTTTCCATGGCTATAAATAGAACTCTTCACCTTCCATTGTAATCACTCCATATTTTAAGTGGCTATTCTTCCTACTAGATGTGAGGCCTTGAAGCACACACTAAAGTAGGAGGATGCTACTTTTAATGTGAGTCATTTTAATACAAGTTTTCTTTATTATGTTGTTTGTTTTATGTTTCTTATTTTGCTTTGCTTAATCTCATTTCATTAGTTTTATTAGCTTAGTTAAAATGCTTTCTTTGTTTAGTTTAATAATTAGTGTAATGTTTAGTGAGTAGTTTCATCCCCTTTGGGGGGTGGAGTAGATGTACATACATCCAAATGAGAATGGATTGAATGCTTTATTTCCAATGTGTTGATAAAATATGAATGTATGCTTGCTTGTTTAGGATAGAATTTATAACTTGATGAGTTTTGCCAAAATGATTAGACACCTCTCATGCTTGTTTAGGTTCTGAAATAAACATCTTGCATATGTAAATGTTAATCAACTAAGTTGGTGAATAGATTGATAGGTTTTGCCACAACATTTAGACACTTTCTATGCATGATAAAACCACCTTTATTTGTGCTTAAAGAATGTGTTCAACACCCACCTCTTTGCCTGTGTGCACTCACTCCACCCCTTAGGGGTTTTCCCATTTTTGTATTCCAACATTCTTCTTTTGTTCTTAGTTTAGTTGTCATTTCATTGTTTGTTTCTTTCGTTCGCATTTCATACTTCTTAGCGTAGTTTAGTGTAGAGTAGCATAATCAATCTTTCTCCCCCAATTTTTGCCACTTGATTTCTGATAAACAAGAGGTTGCTCACCTCCCTGAGGACGACCCGTACTTGCCACCGCTTCATCGCGGCCGTGCACTTGCGGTTTAATATAAAACGTTGAACAATGAGTCAAGCTGAATTGCCGCTTTACTTTTGGAGTTATGCACTAGAAGCTGCGACTTACACACTAAATAATGTTTCATCCAAATCCGTAGAGAAATTGCCTTATGAGCTATGGAGTGGTAAAACACCTAAGCTCAATTTTCTTAAGATTTATGGTTGTGAGGCCTACATCTAAAGATTGATGTCGATCAAATTTCAACCAAAAACGGATAAGTGTTTCTTTATAGGTTATCCTCGTGAGACAAGAGGATACTACTTTTGGTATATAACCTCCAATCGACTGATTGTAGAGAAGGATGTTGTATTTCTACAAAAAGAATTCCTGGAAAGAATAAAAAGTTGTGGGAGTAGAGTTGTGCTTGAGGAAACTCAAGATATTCTACAAGATCATAATATGAATGGTGACATTCAAGATCATGAAGGCCCAACCGAGGTTCCTTTGGTTAGTGGGAGCGTGAGTGAGAGACCCTCGCAAGAAATTGTGAGAGAAACTCAATCTTCCCCACCTAGTGTACGTTCGAGAATCGAACACGAACCAATTCCACAAGAAATTGTGGAAGAAGTTCGAGAAGTATACCTAGAACCAAAAGAACATAGAAGGTCAACGAGGAAAAGGAAGAAACCCGATATGTATTTGGGACTTCATGAGATCATGGTACTAGATATCGATGATCCCTCGACCTTTCAAGAAGCAATGGAAAGAAAAGACTCCAAACTATGGTGAGGCCATGGAATCCGAAATAGAATCCATGTATGATTATCAAGTATGGAACTTGGTTGACCTTCCTCAAGGGAAAAAGATCATTCAAAATAAATGGGTTTTCAAGAGGAAGATGGACATGGATGGGAACTGGACAACCTACAAAGCGAGGCTTGTAGCAAAAGGTTTAACTCAAGTACTAGGAATTGACTATGTAACTTTTTCACCGGTTGCCATGTTCAAGTCTATTCGGATTATGCTCGCTATTGCCGCATTTCATGATTATGAAATATGGAAAATGGATGTCAAAATGGTGTTCCTTAATGTGAACTTGGAGGAGGATGTGTACATGGTACAACCTCAGGGTTTTGAAGATCCAAAAAATAGCGAGAAAGTATGCAAGTTTCAAAGATCCAATTATGGATTGAAGCAAGCATTAAGGAGTTTGGAACAAGCGTTTTGACGAGGAAGTCAAAAAGATTCACTTTGTCCAAAGTAAGGAAGGGCCTTGTATATAAAAGAAGGTTAGTGGGAGCCACATAGTATTCTTGATCTTAATGTCGATGACATACGCCTCATGGGAAATCATATACTTTTGCTTGAGCAAACGAGAAGTTCATTGAAATCTGTATTTTCAATGAAAGACAAGGGTGAGGCTCAATGCATCTTGGGAATCAAGATATATAGAGATAGATCCCGTAGACTATTTGGCATAAGTCAACGTACATACATTGATAAGGTCTTGGAAAGTTTCTGTATGAACAACTCCAAAAAGGGATCTTTGGTCAGTAATGATTCATGCAAATATCACCTGAACAATGACATGAAATAATGAAGGAGCATAAGTTCTAAAATTAGTAACACACCGTAGAAAAATTGCATGTTACAACATGTTAAATACATTAATAGATCAACCAAGAAATCATAATTTCAAACAACAAGAGGTGGTAGCAAATCACGCACAAAATGCATGCAAACACAACCCCGACTTGCTCCCCACAGCCCAGCCTCATCCCTTCTGGTTTCTTCATCAAACCACCAAGGAAAGCATGAAGCAAGGGTTATGCTAGTGGGAGAAAAGCCCATACCAACCTCTGAATTTCAGATGGTGCAACACAGTCCACACTATCGGGTGGATCTCCACTTGTGCACTCTGAACCTTAGATCGGCTAACCCAATGGTGCTAGACTAAACTTCATACAACACCCACTCTACATCCTATTATGCTAAGGGGGTAGGAGCATACTTAAAACTGGTGGAGAAGAACCCTAGATTTTGCTGGAATCCCGTTGCAACCGCCTCCCATGCTTGCTAGCTAGTCGTCTCTTGCACTTCCATTTCTTGCTTGCTTGACCAGCTGGACTTGTTGGTGATCTCTACACCAACACGGGGTAGGAGGCAAGGGAACTGATAAAGGTAGATATGGATGGGTGGTTTTGGTCTCCAAGCGCACAAGGCAATCCACAAGAAAGCAATTTAACCAATGCAAATATGATCTATCACTATGAGAATGCAGTTCTAAAAGATAGGAAATTACTGATAGTGTTTGGGCAAGATACCCCACTGGTGAGTCTTCGGATTCTGTACATTTTAGAGACCGACCTGCCCTGATACCAAGTTGTAACGCCCCCGATCTCGCGAGTACACACACTGGGAAAGACTACAAGTGTCGCGATCAGAGACCTCCGCGACGACCGATGGAGTTACAAAAGACAGACCAAACAACGACTCGACAATACGTAGAGAGATCATACATGGATAGACTAACATAAAACATAACTGAAAAGTGAGAGATTATCCATATATGGTAACAAGGTCAAATACATTACAGCGAGTTCAAAAGGGAAATACATCATAAATAATGAGGAAGGAAAAGACAAACTGAAGAATCTGGTCGACGTGTCCCTCGTGTGCAGAATCTTCGACTACTCGTCCAGTCTGCCCTGTTGGAATCTAAGTACCTGCAAGCACCACATAAACATATGCGTGAGTTTTCTATAAAGAAAACCCAGTATGCCCCTGGGCCAATCAGAGTTATATGGAAGAATGCATGCAATCCATCTAAGTCAAAAGCATCTAAAACAGAAATAGAAAAACACATAATGCATCAGAAGGCTACAACTCCATCAGTTGTTCCAATAGGGTAACACCCGCAGAAATCCCTCCAAGGAACCAGAATACCAACCACGCTGGTCAGAACAAAACAGAAAAGCATCAAATCAAATGCAACAGAAGGCTACGACTCCATAAGCCGTGCCAGTCGGGCGCACCCGAACCATTCCTCGAAAGGAACCAGAACACCAGCCTTGTTGGTCAAAGGCGGTCACTCGACAGTGACCCACCGCTCAGCACAAAGCGTTGCGCCGTATAAGTGTCCCAATTCGCTGCAAGTGACCTACATGGTGTCATCGCGAACTTGGGAACACCTACCCCTGAGACAGAATTGCAGCGCGCCTGCCCTGGACTTATCTTATGCCTGGCCTCCCAACGTGAAGGTCTTATGTGAATGGACTCTAGAGCTAGAATACCCACTCGTGGCCCGTCGGCCCAGAAAACAAAACGTGCCTAAAATTATTAATCAGATTAAATGCAATGCAAGCTTCTTAAGCATCTAAAATCTAATGCATCTATAATGTAGGGAACGAGTTCAAGGAGGAGTATCCGGATACCCTCCTAGTAGCCCCGAACCAACTCGGAAATCAGACATACCAATAAGGAACAAACAAAACTCACAACAACAAACAATCATTACTGAATCGGTAAATCGATATAACAACTAATTTAGTCGTCTACGGGTCATGATAGGGACGTTATGAGGTCTGAATCTTAAGGTTCATACACGAGCACAACATAACAGATCACATAAGACATAGATCAGCATGAACAGAGTAACATAACCATGCAAACAGTAGAAGATATCAAAATTGCACCACACTACAATCGACGATATGAATTATCAATTTCAGAGCATACATGAGTCAGATCCTATGTGGGCATGAAATAGCTTATATATCAGTAATACAACATGGTGAAACATGCACATAATATTAGAAGGCTCAATCTGTCCTATATTATTATCTATGCGTTTTTTTCAAAAGCATGTGTTGCATTAAGATATAATATGAATAACATATAACAAGGAGTCTAATTTAGTTCATGAGTGCATGCATATAAAAAATACCAGAGAATATGAACGAAATCAGATCATGAATGTATCATATGTGCTGCTGGACCAGAAATGACTCAAACCACGAATCCCAGCAACCATCGCACACAATGCAACCGATAGCATCAGATAAATCACAGAAAAATACAAACCTCACAGCCATGCATATGGATCCTTGACCCATCCAAATAATGTGCTCAGAGCATCCTTCCCAGGAGGTCTGAAGTGGGAGAAGGTCAGAGGAAGTCTGTCCAAGCCGTTCGGTCTAGCAACCGAGCAAGAAGCGCGCAAGATGCACCGACCCCATGGTTAACATCACTCTAGCACACCATGCTCAGACCAAACAAGCCAATCTGACTCCTCTCACCCCTAGACTCCCTAAGGTCCATCCCCACCATCTAGAATGGCTGCACCAGCCAGCCGTCCAAAGCTAAGAGTCCAAAGGGTTGAAGGCAAACCTTAGTTGGATCTTGTGTGCACCAACCACACCCAACCAGATCTGTGGCCACCCTCAAACTCAGCCCAGAAGGAACACCTTCACCTCTGGTTGGACCTCACTGGAGCTCGCTGGAGGTCCAATCCCTTTGGCTGCCCCACAACCAGCCCCATCTAGCGCATGCTCCTTGCGCACGCTAGAAGGGAATCGGTTGGTGGTGCAACCGTTGCACCAGCCACCACCTGATGTTGGCTGGCCCCTCTAGCCAACATCCCCTCCCATAAAACTCTTCGAGGGATAGGAGCATACCTGATTAGGAAGGAAGTTGTCTGAAATTAGCCGGAGATTCTGCCCACCAAGCTTCTAGACGCACCACACCTTGCACTAGACGTCGCTTCTAGCCTCGCTGGATTTGAAGTTTGCTGGAGCACCACCTGAGTGGCCTGACCACGTGGTTGAGGAGTGGAAAAGGTGGAGGATATGCATAGGAGGTGAAGATGTGTGCAAGGGTTGGCTGGTGGGAGAGGCTTTTTGTTAGCTTGCTACGACTCTTCAATTTCCAAGCTTTCATGGCTAATCAAGCCACCTCAACACATGCCAAAAATGGCACCAGCAAAGACATCCCAAAAGCCACGAAAATGCACATCCAAACCCTAATACAAACCCTCCAATTCCATGGCACTTCAACACGAGTTTAGTCCAAAACCGACCCTACACTCACTTGGACCCAAATTGAGTCGATCGAGTCAAACAACCGCACGCTCGCCCGATGTGTCGCACCCGATCGACCAACAAGAAATTCGATCAAATCTACTCAAACAAACATGCCATAACACAATTTGACATTCTAAGAAGTCAATTATGCATAACCGCGGAGAGTGGACTTATTATTATTAAAGCAGGGTAGCGAGCTTACAATAGTGATAAATGCAATAGGTTGTTGAACAAGACTTGTGCTGAAAAGATATCTAGTCAAAAGATTATCATTGCCCCTCTTAATTGAGTGATGATATTAGTGGGCCCTTGATAAAGAAAAATTATAATGTGCACAATGTAACTTGAGTTAAGTTACATAGTTATAATTAGCTTAAACAGATCAAGAAATAAATATAATACAAATGTGACACATTTCTACCTTCTATATATTCTTAATTTCATGAGGCAAGGGACAGACACAAGTGGTGCACTCACGTCACTAAATGGATCATGTTAAGTTCAAGTGGAACAAGACATCTGCTAATTGGGTAAATATAATGTGTAGCTAGATACCGCTTGTAGTTTGAGATATTACGTGTTTAATATCGCTGCCACTTTGGCTTAGATCCTTCTATAGGTCACACCACATAACTGGGAAACAAGAAGCTTGATTTTGAGTTCATATGATGTGTATGGTTTCATGAGAAAAGGGACACATGTGGTGAATCAATAAAATCAATGTGTCACGAAAAATGACATAATTAGAATCATGGATAAATTCATATGAGGTGTATATATTATGGGGAGTAATAATTTAATATTACATAGGATAATATATTACATAATATATGAGTTTGCTAAAAACCCCAAAAGATCAACTTTTGTTGGATATAAATCCAAAATTTGACAAAGGCAAAATCAGGGTCAAAACGGTCCACCGTTTTGTGTTCGATCGACCGAGTTTGTTAGAAACGGTCGACCGGATGAAGATCGAATACGCGAGTGGTCGATCGAAATTGTCGAAAGTGCCTGGACAATAGGAATCGGTCGACCGGGCATAAACGGTGGACCGAAGAAAAATATCCAAGAGCTATCTTGGGATATGACGGTTTTGACCGATAGAGACACGGTCGTCCGAAGAGATTTATTAGGAAAACTTTTGGTAGGTAACGGTCGACCGGAGCGAAACGTGGTTCAACCGAAATTTTTCACGGAGTTTTTCTCAAAAATATTTGGTGAATCGTCTGGCTCACGGTCGTCCGAATTTGCGTAAAATCCGAATGGTTCGGTCGACCGAATGGAAAATTCGGTTGACCATTCAGCACAATTTATGCCTGAATTATTAAGAGAATAATTAGATCATGGGTTGGATTAATTCCAGATTTGATCAAACATTTTTTAGGATGCTTATGTGGCAAATTGAGATTAATTTTAGGAGAGAAAAACATGAGATCATGGATAGATAATAGTTCATGATATGGGTGTTTTGGTAGTCCATAAAAAGACCCGTCATCATACTTGTTTACATATCTGCAAAAATTCTTTCTTTCCTTAACCAACCAATTAGCCCATCCGAAAATTATCTTAGTATTTTAATTTTTGGAGATAAAAAATCTCAGAAGCTTTTAGAGGACTTATTGCTAGATTCTAAGCTTAATTAAAGATTGATTGACTAGCTCCTTTCTCTGTAATCTTGTTTAAAGTTTGGTGAACACATGAAGGCGAATCAGGAGGCGATTCAGCGGGCAACGGAACTCTAGATCTTTTGAAATGTTTTAGAGAACCTTTGGGTATGATCATCTCTCTTTTGTTTATTTTAATGTGTAGGAATGCATGATATTAGAATAAACATAAACATGTACATAAAATCAATGAAAATATGAAATTGATCATGAATGCTTGTATTAATTTTTTTTAAATAAACACATACATAGGGACAAAATCCTACACCCCAGTGCACTGTGAATGCCGTGAAATAAAACAAAACTAAAAGCAAAAGATCAAACCCACTCGAACAGTGCAAACCAGAGTTTGGACACAACACCTCCCCGGCAACGACGCTAAAAACTTAATTGAAATAAAGTTTAACTGCAAGTGCACGGCCACGATAAAGCGATAGCAGGTATGGGTTGATCCACAAGGAGGTATGTCGACTATAGTTCTTAGGAAATCAAGTGGAAAATGAGGGTAGAAGAAGTGTGATTATACTAACTAAACTACTCTAAACTAGCATGCAACAAATAAAGAAGATGAAAGCACGAGAAGAAATGAAACTAAACTAAGTAACTATAAAAGCAAGCTGGAATTCAGGAAGAGAAGCCCCCAAGGGATGGAGTGTGTTAAATATGAAATAAAGTGGTGAGGAATTCATTCAATAAGGCACAAGTGTAGGTTGTGTTTGTATGCATTGGAAGCACCTAATGGTTGTGGCAAGACCTATTATCCAAATCACTAACCTAGTTGATTAATATGAGCATAAACAAGTTTGTTATTGAGAACCTAAACAAGCATGAGATGTACCTAATGATTATGGCAGAAACCATCAAGTCAAATATACTCTTCTATTCAAACAAGCGTACACCCACATTCATCACATAAAGCAAAGATAACATTCATCCCATTCTTCATGACATGTATAAACATCAACTCCACCCCCAAAAGGGTATGAAACTACTATCTACTCATTAAATTAACAATTGTATTAAGGAAAAAAGGCATTCTACTAATTATACTAAGAAAAGGAAATCAAACAAGCTAAACATGCAAGTATTAAAACAAAGCCAACATTAAAACAAATTATGAAGAATTATTTTATTTACATGACTCACATTAAAAGTAGTATTCTTCTCCACTTGAGTTTTTCTCCAAGACTTTACTCCAAGTGGAGAGAATGACCACCAAGCAATGGGTACATTACAAAGGAGGAGAAAGAGTTCTAATAATCATGAAGAAAGAAAACTGGGGACAATACCCTGATGTGGGACTAATGAAACATTCCCAGAATAGACATAAACATACAACCCTTATCCACAAGAAACCAGGTTGGATTTTGAGAAAAACGGTCCGCTAATTGCCGGTCTTAGCCCGCCAATTGGTGGTCACTTTTTGTCCCATCGGACCCATTTTCGGATATCTTCTTAAGTGCCTCAATTCTTCACGTGGGGTGCACTCGGATCGGTTGTTGAGGTCTAGACCCGAATCTAATTACCAAAATACTCCTCATGATGGTGTAGAGTTTCTCGGTTTGCTATTTGGTCCCTTTGGGCTTACGTCCAGGTCATTCTGTCTTGCAGATGGGTCCTTGCGTATGACCGAGAGGTCCATTTTGCTTCATTTATGTCATTTCTTCTGACGTTTCAGTCCTTTTTCTATTCCGTTCTCTTCTTTATTACCTAATACCTAAAATAAAACAACAAACACTCGAGTAACACAATCTTGGGGTAAAATTAAGGATATATAGTATGAATATGATGCATGATATACTACTAATCACGAATCCGACCCGCGCACGTTCCCTGTGGACCGACGCGTGCTTGCCACAACTTCAACGTGGTTGTGCACTTGCGGTAATTAAACTGATTCAATCACCAACCCAACCTGGTTGAGCATGGGCCTGCCTTCGCCCATGACACGATTAACATTCGCCAAGCCCGTCACGACCTGGTACTCAAGTCTAACTCCCATCTATTTTCTTACGATTAACTATTGATTTTCCCCCTTTGTGAAACACATCCATGTCTACTTTTTTAGTTGGAAAAACAAGTGATATATATTAAATAAAATATTTTGAGCTATACACAATAATCTGAACCGAAGTCAAGTAACAAGCAAACAATCAGCTATTGTTAAGGCTAGAGAACAAAGTTTCGGCTTATGCCTTCGAAAAAGAAAATAAAAAATCTTCGTAGAGTCAAACAATGTCTCGTAAGCTTCCAGCAACACCTCCTAGTGTGTTAAATGTTCTACATCCTTTGACTCCTTGACCATCTACTTGAGTCGCCAACAAACCAGGTGTTGTTGCATCCATGTTTACACTATTGAAATTCTATTTTAAATGCAGAAAAATGCTAGTTGTACTCTAATCTCCAAACAACTCCCTAACCTCTCCACTAACTAAAAGTGTGAGCTTTATGCGATTTCCGTCAAACTCCTCCAATAACTAAGACACCGTTTGGATGCATAGTTACGAGGATCAGATTCTCCAAGAAACCAAAAATTATTTTTTATTTGCATCCAAATGACATCCAGATTGTAAAGAATCTAGATCCAGATTCTGGATTTATAATGCAAGGTGAGAAACCAGAAATGCCAGCTTCTCCAGATGTGCGTGGATTTCAAGAACATGTCTTCCTACCTCATACTCACTTCTCCACATTTTACCTTGCCACTACATTTTTACCATCTTCTCCCCGTGAGACCATACATTTCCACTCATGTCCCAAAATTAATTCAAAACAACTACCTAATAAAGAGCTTTTACTCTTCTCTCCACTCACCCACTTGAGAGTCGACCCCTCTCACCCACCCCCGTTTCCTTACTGCAGTGGAGCTTGGTTTAGGAGGCACGTTGGGTTCGTTGGTGCTTAGGCAAGTGCGTGCTATGCTTTGATTGTTAAGGCGAGGTACCAATTTCCCGTCTTCCTTTGTCCGAATTTTTCATGCCCCGTCTCATTTTGTTGATTTTTTTGCTTCTTATCTTGTAAAATCGAGGAAATTCATGTGCTTGCACTATAAGGTAACTATTATGAAAGGCAAATTTGGATAATTGAAGGTTTTAGGTTAGATTGTGGAAGTATGGTTCCTATTTTTTATGATTTGTATTTGTAGATCTAGAATCTTCCACCAAGCTTGTTACTGTGAAATTTTGGTTTTAATCTATCATTTGATCACCTTGGGTACGCGTTGTTCATCCCTCCTCCCCCATAATTTTTATCCTAATATTTTGCTTCTCCAACTACTCATTTTCCATGGAAATTATGTTAAGTTATTTTAGCAGGACTTTACTGAAACTATTGTTGACATACACCAAAATAATAGTTCCACCTTGTTAATTATTTCTGTTGTACACCTATGAAATGATGGTTCCCATGTTCGTCAAAAATAGTATTCATGTTGCAAGTCCTATATTTCGCTTATACCATCAACCAATGCTTTAGCTCGATAGGTTATTTACCTTCAGCACACTAATTACAGCTTGTTACATACAACATGGATTCCAATAGACTAATGCGGCCGATTCAAGAGGAAGAGTACATGTTAGTTATGGGTGTTATGGCATGCATAGAGGAGTACATTTGAACTTTTCTTTGTAAAAACCTTGTACACACAGCTCCGATGACCGGTCACCAAAAGACAATTGATATGTTGACTGGTCATTGGCGAGTGTGTTACGATCAATGAGAGGAGCAGTGGTTGAAGTGTAATGTGTCTACTACTATTTGTATTTTCCAAATTTCCATTTGTAAGGATGGTGCAGATGTTATTGTATCTTTATTGATTTGACATGTACTATTTTAAGCTACTTGATGGATTATGAAGTCATATTATTCCATGTGTCTTTCTTCTTGAAGTGTTTATTCATTGTGTTTTGCAGTTGATTTCTTGCATCCACGACTACTCCTTAATGTATTTCTTCTTCATTATTTTGATTCTTACTTTTATTACAACAACCCTTCATGGATGACGAATTTGAGGATGATTTTGATGAGCCATTGGTTTTGTATGACAATTCCTTTGAGGGTGTGTGTGGTAACTTTGGTGGTCCACGTGTCTCTTAAACAACCAAACTTGGGAATCGTCTACGATTGAGGGCCTCATCTAGTTCACATACCATCAGGAACAACTCATCGGCTCGTGTAGTGCTCATACTAACCAGCAACAGGAACTCATCAACACTTCTAGTGCTCATACTATTCAGCAACAGCAGGTCATTATCTCCTCAAGTGGTCAAATTGTCCAACAATAAGGGCTCATTATACCGCATATGTCACCACTTCAGATTGAGGAGTTAGTGTCATTACGAATGACATCAAATCTTCTTGTGTTTATGTATCGATGAGATAAGGGTTGGCAACATGCCCACCAAAGCCTTGAATAGTCAAGGTAAAAAACTGTGGTGGAAAACATCAACCGTGAGACCAGACTGCGATACACATGGATTTAAATAAAGAATCACTGGGAGAATTCAAAGATAAGATATATGATATGGAAGTGGTTGCAGGCACAAACAGGGAAGGGATGGAATCACAACAAAAGAATTGTTCAGATGGATGATTCCTGGTGGATGGACAACCAAAAACTAGAACAAACTTAACTGAAACTTATGTAAACATATTAAAATTTATATACCTAAATGACATTGCATTTTATTGTTGCAGGGTCATTTTGGGCTACTACATTTAAAGGAAGGGTCGTTACTGTTTGAGTATGAAATGAGGTTTGTGTTCTGATTGATCGTTTTATATTAAACCGCAAGTGCACGGCCGCGTTGAAGCGGTGGCAAATACGGGTCGATCCATAGGGAGGTGTTTCGACTTTTGGTTTGTTCGAAGGCGAGTGGTAAAGAAAGGAGAGAAAGGTTGGTTACACTAAACTACACTACAATGCAAAAAGGAAATAGAAGATAAGGAATAAAACTAAACCCCATAGGAGGTAGAGAAATAATGTGAATATAAAGATTTGTGTGTGTGTTCAATTATGCTCCTCACAACATGTAGTGCATGAAATCATAAAACTAAATCCAACTTTGCCTCCACATGAAATAAGATAAGACTATATTGTCAAAACATACAAGACAATAATTGGAATGAAGCTAAATGAACTCATGTATAAAGACTAGACCCTACTATGCCTCCACATGAAATAAGATAACCCAATATCATTAAAACATACAAGGCATTAACCAAGGTAAAGACAACAAGAGTAAATACACTACAAATTGTGTTTCCAATATTAATTCCATCAATATCCTCACCTTATCATTCCCCATAAAATAGGTTCACTAATCTAAGCATAAGCTAAGCTTCATTCAAGAGCATTAGCATATCAAAGATAAGAGTGAAATCCCATTAGATGGTTATGGAAGTCATATAGGGCTAAAGGGATTAAGATAACACACACCTAATACACTACATGATCATATCACATATTTCTCCACCCCCAAATGGGGATGGAACTACTCACTAATCATTACACTACCTACATTAACAACATGAAACATTACACTGAAAGGAAATTTAACTAAGCAAGAAAAGAGCATTAAAGAAGCTTAAAAGCAAAGGAAAGACTAAACAAGCATGCACAAATTAAAAGACAAGATTAAAAGAAACTAGAACAATTATTTTATTAACAATGACTCACATTGAAGGTAGCATTCTTCTCTACCTTGAGTTTTGCTTCAAGGCTTACTCCTTAGTTGAGAGAATGCCACCAAGCAATGGGTAATTTACAATAGAAGGTGAAGAGTTCTATTTATAGCCAAAGAAAAAGGCAATCCGGGACAATCTCCCGATGTGGGACTAAACAAATACCATAAATGGACTAAATACACACTAATACGCAACCCACCAAAATCTTAGCGGATGTGGGCCAAAACAGACCGCCAATTAGCGGTCTATATGGTCCGGATCACGTTGGATTTTATTCTGGGCTTTTCTGGATGTCTTTGTTGGTCTTTGATGCATTTACTTCACTTGTTGGAGCTCCGACCCGAATAGAATTGCCAAAATACTCCCCATGATGGTGTGGAGTTTTATGTTTTGCTCTTTGGTCCTTCGGTCTTACGTTCAGGTCCTTCTCCCTTGCATCTTAGTCCCCAGGTCTCACAATTAAGTCATTTTTCCCTGCTTTTGGGTCATTTTATGCTTCATCTCTTCAAACCTATTTATTTCTGAAATTCAAACATAAAACTAGTCACGTAGCATTGCTTAGGTGTAAGATAATGGATATAAGATACAAATATAAGCATGAAATGATGTCAATCATGTTCGACGAGGGGTTAGCTGATGGAGGAATAGGATTCAACCCTACGATGGGCTTGAGGAAACATGAGACTCTAGCGACGGAGTTGACGAACCGCACGTACCATCTCCAATTATGCCTCCTGAAAATGATAAAACAAAGAAGCCACATACCCCCCCCCCCCTTTCAGTTCAATACTCGGGGAAAAAGTGAGGCATGTCGTCGGGGTTTTGAAAAAAAGAAATGATGGTTTTTCATAGATGTGCAAGGACCACACCATCAAGGTGTGTATGGATTTGGCAAGGGAGTGTGGAATTGTGGTTGGAAACAGAGAGTATGTTCGTGCTGCTGCTTTTTCGAAGCCTTTCCGAAGAGAGAAGTTTTTGTACGCATGGGGGACCCAAATAGTCAACGGATGTGGATTGAAATGGAGTTGACGGGGATGGAGCAACATCAACAGGTAGCTCAGTAGAGTACAATTGTATATGGTTGTTAATTTTATGGTATTTCAACTTTGTCACTACTTGTACCCATTTCTAGATCCACCTATTGGTTCGTAGTTTCTTTGACGTTGAAGAATGTTAAGTTAATTTAAACTTGTGGCAGGTATCAACGTGACTATTTGTACCTGTATGGATGTCGAAAAATTATAACTTAATATGAACTTCTCCTAGATTTGGCATGCATCAATGTCTTTGCGATTCTTAAATAAAGGATATTTATAGGGTGAACTTCTATGTTGTCTTTTAATACTAAATTGTGGCAAAATTAGTGCAGATTGCTGAAGTTCAGAGATGAGTTCAGGTATGTCATGGGCAATGTGGATTGGTTCAATCACTGACGTACTTAACTACACAGTTTATCGATCATACAATTTAATTGTCGATCAACTATCATCTACATTTCCTCATCTAACAACTCAATACAAATGGAACTATTTTCTCAACTATAAAATATGACATTATCAGCAATTGTCCTGCTATTAAATTTACATCATCGTACAAAAATTAATCATGCTTCTGCAAGCTATCTAGAAATCATGCATTCATACATCCTTCTACTATAACCAGTGTATAAGAAATTCCATACAATAGTATAAGACCCACAATCTATAAGTCCGAGGAGTAAAAGCAATCTAAGATGTAAGCTTAAATTCTCCTTTCCAAATAGTTGTTTTGAATTTCATTTGAATAAGTTAAGTGATACACATAACTGAAAACAAACATAAACTTTTACTAAACCCAACCATGCACTTAGATGACCACTCCAAACGAATGCTACGACATGATTTCGCTTTCGTCGCTGGGATCGTATTATGGTAGGTCCGCACTTATGCTCTTGTCACTCGTCCAACTCGGAGGGGGCTCACATTAGTAACGAAAGTAGTGGAAGTGGAATGCTTTGATGACCTATGCGTTGGGATGCTATCGTTGTTCGTGCTGATATGAACAACAATGTCGATGTCTACATCGTGGGTGGGTTCTGCGAGGAGACAAAACAACTAGTTTAAATTGGAGTCGTAATAATGTGAAAGTATGTTGTCTGACAGAGTTCTTTACAAACAATTGAATTGTTTGGAATCAATCTATATACATCTATAGTTTTTGAATTTGGTTAGCTTTTGTACATTCCAAACAAACAAGGATAACTTAATTTTGGGGCAATGAAAACCTTAGAAGACAAGCATCAAATAACTTACTTTAATTTTCATTAATATGCCAATTTCCAAGATTTTACACAACTGTTAATTTCATACTAAATTCTTTTCAGAACTGCAGTAATCACCCAACCCCAAAAAGCCTACAACGGTGAAGACACAACTGCAGTAACTACCAAACCAAAAACGTATGAACTTCTATATGTAAACCTAAAAGTTGTTTTGAGGTGTGGGTGGTTAACCAAAAAACGTCTGAATGGACACTACATTAAATGGTCATTCAGAAATGCATGGAGTTCTCTCAATAGCCTTTATCTATGTTGGATTGAGTAACGACCATACCAGGAAAAGCTTGCTTGGTGCGACTATGGTTGGAGGGAACGAAGCCCTCATTTCGTGCCTCCTGCATGATCACCATCGCACAATTCGGGCAGTAACACTCTTCAAACTTCGGCTTCTAGTTCTCCAGGGAATAGGGCTTATCTATTACATTTCCAGAAGGAAGCAAATAATAAACAACAAGGGAATGGTAGAAACCAAAATATGGCCAAAACATACAAAGCAAAATTTTAACCCCTCTGAGGGTTAACTGCCACGACCAGCCTCACGAAATCTTCCTCCAAACAAACCAATCGTGCCTGCAATGTGCCTAACTCCTCCAGCCTACACTGCAAGTTGTCCACGGCCAACATAATGAAGTTGAGCTTGCGATTGTTCTCCATATGGTTTAGGTGGTACGAAACACTCAACGTCTTTTCCTAGACGAAGAAACCACAATAAGGGAGTCCTTAAGAAGAAGTCGTTCGTTAGAAGTCAACAAAAAAATACAAAAAGGCAAGAACGGAAGGAAAGAAGAACAACCACATTTACTGGAGTGGGGCAATAGAAGAACCATGCGCCACCACCTTTTGATGTCCCGACATGGTGGCGCTTTGCCAGAAATAGGCAGACACAGGTAGGGGTGCAGTGGGACAAGGTTTGCTCATCGAAGAAAACCATAGATGTGTGGGGTTGGGAGGGAGACGGTGAGAGTGCTGGAGGGAGTGGGAAGGGTGCACCGTCATTGTGAAGTTGAAGGGGGCTTTTCTGGACACGAATGGTCATGGAGGCACATCAATAAGTTCACCCCTGGATGGGACGTGAATGGTTTCTCAAGAAAACATGCATCCAAACATAAAGCCGCATTTACTCATGAATCTCGTGGGTTTGTCTGACCAGTTTTTTGAGAATTTGATTTCTCCAAACCTTACACCTAAACGGTGTCTAAAAGTGTGAGTTTTACGCGGTTTCAGTCTGCTCTACTCATGGAGCCAACTGACAAGGGTTGGAGAATTTGTAGGTTTCGCCAGTTCCACTCACCTGGCCTCCTAACAACCAAGGACAAAACCGTACTATCACTGTCTAGACGTCAAACGTGTCCATATCCCATCCACATTTTTCTATTGCAAATAGATTATTCTACTCCTTGAATATGGACGTATGTTTCAGATATAATGAATCAAAGCATGAAGTTGTTCCACAAGAAGGGTTGGTGCATCATCATCAGAAAGTGAATCTTTGTTTTGATATCCCTAAATATCTTATGTGGTTGGAATATATCCAATATTGCTAAATATTCCAGAGGAGGTGGTTTCAAAATTTTAAGAAATAGGAGGAAAACTTTTTTTGTCTCAGATAAATTCCACTCACTTGTAGGGTCCCTAAACCATGAAAGTGAGCACAATACCCTACTCATTAGGGGTGAAATTGCAGTTTCAACTATAGAAACTAGGGAGAGTCCAAATGGGAGTATGAAATAAGAGTATAATTAACACTACTCTTGTAATAATTATTAATAGTGCACAAGTAATGTATGTAAGTCCAAGAAAAAGAAAGAAGATATTAGATTTGAAAACCTAACACTAAGGTGATCATTTGAGTTGAAAAGAAATATTAGATTTCAAAAACTTGGCCCCAACGTGATCATTAGAGTTGTGTCATAAATAACATCATATCATGCATATATTCATGTCTTTTATCCTATATTTTGAACATAAGCAATGCGATGTTATGAGTTTTATGTTTAAGTTTCAGTAATAAACAAGTTTAAGAAGAAAAGGACACAAAATGGACCAAAATGTGAGAAAAATGACTTATTGGTGAGACTTATGGACCTATCTGCACGAGGAAATGACCTGGATGCAAGCCAAAAGGACCAATTAGGAAATTGAGAAACTCCACACCATCATGAAGAGTATTTGGGCAATTAGACTCAGGCATAGACTTAAACAACTTATTAGGGTGTACTCCACATGAACAAATGAAGCAATTAGGAAGTCATCCGAAAACGGGTCGGATCAGAGCAATCTAGACCGCTGGTTGGCGGTTGGTTGTGCTCAAGACCCAACCCGTCTTCGTTCAGTTGTGTATTAGGTTGTTTATGCCAATATTTAGTATGTTCCAAAAGTCCCACACCACGGGATTTTCCCAGTTGCCTTTTTCATGCCTATAAATAGACCTCTTCTTCCTCTTTTGTAAAAAGAACTCTTTGCTTGGTGGTCATTCTCTCTACTTGGAGTAAATCCTTGGAGCAAAAACTCAAGTGGACAGATGATACTTGTCATGTGAGTCATGACTAAAATAAATCTTTGTTAGTTTTATGTTGTCTCTTTTAATTCTTTCATGCTTAACTTAATTGTGTTTTAGTAATCTTAGTATAATTGTGTTAGCATAATGAGTAGTGAGTAGTTTCATCCCCCTTTGGGGGGTGGAGATGATGTACATTTATGTTTTGAGGTTTGACAAATTTTGATTGGGTAGACTTGAATGTTTGTATGTTCACCGGGTTCGTTTTAATCATTTATATGTTGGGGGATTTTTTTATAGGTTTTGTCATAAGATTTAGACACTTTCCATTCTTGGTTTCCTCATGTTTATTGGCTGAAATTTCATGTTGTATATGCTACATATTAGTCGTGTGTTTGTATTAGTGTTTACTCTCTTTATTGATTGAATAAACTTTGTTTTGATGAGTTTTTCCATGAAATTCAGACACCTCCTATGCTTAGCTTTGTTCTTCACACGACTTTCTGGTTTTTGATGAGTCTTGCTATAATTTTAGACACTTCTCATGGTGAGCCTCATCTTGTGATAATCAAGTAGTAATTGCCCATATGCTGTGTCAATGGATTGATAGGTCTTGCCAAATCTTTAGACACTTCCTATGTTGTGTAATTGCTAATATGCTGAACCTTTCCCGATATCTTGTATACATTGTGAGGGGGCACACATGAGTATTTTGGCCCTACGTGGTGTCATGTTCTCATTCCATGTGCATTGATGCACTTTTGAGGTTCTCATTTGATGACTTTTGACAAATGATGATGGGAAATCATTTTGTACATAGTTATATTTGAAAAAAAGTTTGAAATAAATAAAAGATAGAAGACTCCAAGTGTGAGCATTGATTATTGTGGGCCACAATCCATGAGTATTTGGGCCCCATTTATTTCATGTATTTGTCCCCCTTCTTAAGTATCTCATAGGTTTTCGAGAATTTAGGTATATGTCCATCCACATAACCATGAATTTTCTTTTGTGCTTCACATTAGTGAGATCTTTTATTTTTCATGCATAAGTACATATAGTTTCATGCTTGCATACATTGAGGATAATGCATGAAGTAACTTGGGGGTTCTTTACATTTGTTTATATGTGGAGTCAAGTCTTTTTCACTTTGTTTTTTTGTTTCTTTTGGGTGTATTGTTAGGGTCATGTTAATGTGCGGCAATTTACATTGATATATCGGTTATACCATGATCCTTGGCTGACTTGCATTCGTTTGCTTGCCTAGTGCTTTAAAATTTTAATTTCTTTCACAATCTTCATTTGTTTGTGAAAGAAAATATTTTGTGGGTTTTGCATGTGTTTAGCATGTGCAAAACCGTTGAGAGACAAAGTAAAAAAGGAAGCTCCTAGAATTAATTTGAACATGATACATTAGGATATCTACTACACTGGCTTTAGGTCTTATCTAGTTGTAAGGATGCACCCTAGTTTTCTCTCGGGGTGAGAGTAATCGTAGGATTTCAGTACTCAAATAAATAAAGAAGTCCACCCTAAACCAATGAGTTGAATAAAGAAGTCCTCCTTTTCCCCCTCTTACACTAATGAGCAGCAAAAAATTACCTAAACTAATGGAGAAGCAAGAAGGAGAGAAAGAGGGGGGATTAAAATGGTATTTAGAGAGTAATTCATGGTTAGGATTAATCTGGGTGTAATCGGGCACTTGGTTTATGCGAAGGCGAGAGGTAAAGAAAAGGAAGAAGGATGTATTACACTAAAGTACACTACAATGCTAAACTAGTAAACAAACAAGCTAAAATGAACTAAACAACTAAGCTAATCAACTAATGCAAAAGATAAAATCACAAGAATGAAAACCCCTCAGGGGTGGAGTGTGTGTGTGTGTGCATATGAAATAAGTGTGATATGAAATGCATACAAGAAGCTCAAGTAGTTAGTGTTGTTAATGCATAAGAAGTACCTAACTATGGCAAGACCTATCATTACAACATTAACTTATGTGCATAATATGAGCAATGCAAGGTTGTTATTAAGACATTTAGACAAGCATGGAATGTACCTAAGCTATGGCAGAAACCATCAAGTAAGGTTTTTAATAATTCAAGCAAGCATACTAATATCAACACAAAACATTCATATTAAGCATTCATACCACCTACATAACATGTACATACATCTACTCCACCCCTAAAGGGGATGAAACTACTAACTACTCATTACACTAACTATATTAACAAAAGAGAGCATAATACTGAAATGAAAGTTAACTAAGAAACCAACAAGTATTAAAGAAGCTTAAAAGGAAATGAAAGACTAAACAAACATGCACAAATTAAAAGACAAGATTAAAAAAACTAGAAGAATTATTTTATTAACAAATGACTCACATTGAAGGTAGCATTCTTCTCCACCTTGAGTTGTTGTTTCAAGGCTCACTCCTTAGTAGAGAGAATGCCACCAAGCAATGGGTGATTACAATGGAAGGTGAAGAGTTCTATTTATAAGCATGGAAAAAGCTAATCGGGGACAATCCCCCGATGTGGGACTAAACCAATACCAAAAATAGCCTAAACGAACATTAATACAAGTCCAGGAGAAATTTGGGCAGATCCTGAGTAATATGGACCGCCAATTAGCGGTCCAAAACCGCCAATTGGCGGTCCAAAATCGTCGGATCGCGTTGGAATTTGTCGTGGGCTTTTCTTTCTGGTATTGTTGGTCTTTGATGCGGTTACTTGACTTGTTGGAGTTCCGACCCGAATCGAATTGGTAAAATACTCCCCATGATGGTGTGGAGTATTCTGTTTTGCTCTTAGGTCCTTCTGTCTTACATTCAGGTCCTTCTCCATTGCATCTTGGTCCCTAGATCTCACAATTCAGTCCTTTTTCCCAGCTTTTGGGTCCTTTTATGCTTCATCTCTTCAAACCTATTTATTTCTGAAAACTAAACATAAAACTCGTCACGTAGCATTGCTTAGGTGTAATATAATGGATATAAGGTACAAATATAAGCATGAAATGATGTCAATCAAATACCCCCACACCTAAGTTTTTGCTAGTCCCGAGCAAAACAAAGAAAGAGAAAAGCAATCGAGAAACAAGAAATCCTAACTCACTTTCGTAGGAATCACGGTTGCACTTAGCACGTGCAACAAGCCGTTAAACCTCCTTGTCGCCAAGGAGGAGGAGTGTTGTCTCCTGAGGGTTTTTAGCGGATATACCCACAAAATCCGAACAAGATGCATTATTCAATCTAGACACTCGACTCGTTGGAAATATTTTGTCGATCAATGGACGCGGTAATCCTACGGGCTGACTCTATATAGGTAATCAGTCCACACCTAGCCTAATAAACCATTCGTGCAAGTTAAATAAGGAATTAAGTGAAAGACATGGACAACCTCAACATCCTCAAGTGATACAAAGTGTAAGGTCCATTAAGGTTCTTATTTGCATTACAATGTTTTTTCTTTTTGTGTCTTTTCTTACTTTTTGTTTCTTTTCTTTTTCTAACTAGTTGGAGTTTCATTCTCCCAGGGTCAGGTTTCGTGCATCATTGCCTATGAGGACTTACACTATCACGTACACCTTTCCCCAAATCTCCACATAGGGCAATACCTACCACCCGTGTAACAGGAGTTCGGTCGGTGCATCCCAAGTCAGATGACTCGAAAGCACCAGGCACAAAGTCCCCTCAGACGTAATTCCCCGAGTGATAGGAGTCGTGCGAGAAGAGAGAACACCTACTCACTTATTTCTTATCTACACACGAACCAAAACCCCTACACTTAATGTCTCACAACAAGATTTAAAGGGTCCTTGACTACAACAAACTTCCTTAAGTTAACAGACACAAATTATTGACTCACTAGGTTCAAGGTGGACTTCTTTAAATGTTTGAGCACTGAAACCCTATGATTACTCACCCCCAAGGGAAAACTGGGGTGCATCCTAACGACTCGATAAATCATAAAGCCACAGTACTAGATATCCTAATGCATCAAGTTCAAAACAATTTTGGGAGCTTTCTTTTTACTTTGCCTCTCAACGGTTTTGCACATGCTAAACACACGCAAAACCCACAAAACATTTTCTTTCGCAAACTCATGAATATTTTGAAAGAAATGTGAAAAATTTGAAGCACTAGGCAAGCAAAAGAAGACAAGTCACCCAAGGATCATGGCAAACAGATATATCGATATTAAATGCAGCACACTAACATGACCCTAACAATGCAAACAAAAGAAAACAAAATCAAAAGAAAAGACTCGACTATGTACACACGTAAAACACCCCCCCCACACCTACTTCATGCATTGTCCTCAATGAATGCGAGCAAGATACTACATGGATGTACGCATGAAAAAGGAGAGATCTCACCAACACGAAGTACAAAGGGAAGTGCAAGGTCATGTTGATGAATACAAACCCAAATTCCCTCAAAACCTGTGAGATGCTAAAGAAGAGATACAAATACGTGAAAAAAATGGAGCCCAAATACACAAGGGTTGGAGCCCACAACAATCGATGCTCACTGAAGGAGTCTTTTATTGTTTTTTTTATAACTATGTACAAACATAAGTTCCCATCTTCATTTGTCAAAAGACGTCAAATGGGAACCTCAAGAGTGGGTCAATGCACTTGGAAAGGGAACTTGACACCACGCGGGGCCAGAATACGCATGCGTGGGCCCCCTTCACAAAGAGCACCGGATGAAATGAGAGGTTCATGAATTGGACGCAAAGGCGTCTCATTCAAAGGATCAAACTGAAAGAGCTTGAACCTCTCAAGAGTTTGGGAAATGAGGGGCAACGGAAGAAGAGTTTCTCCCGTTGCGGTGCTGAAGTTATGATCGTCAATCCAAACTCTCCAACCAACAGGCTGGTGCGTCGGAACGAGGTCAAGAACCTCGTTAGGCATGTCTGACACACCAGGCGAACAAAAGGTGGGTCTCATACCCAAGGTGTCCTCCAAGGAACTCCTAATACCCTCATGAGCAATGTAGTTGTTTGATGTTCCATCATTTCCAAGATGATCAGGAACAATAGTGAGAGGCAAACTCTCATCAGGTCGTATGAGATTAAGGGTACTAGGGAGCTCTTGCTCCACCAAAGGTGAGTCCTTAGGAGGTACAACAATAAGATCATGTGGCTCAAGGGCCACGGGACAAGAAGATAAGGCACAATCCTGTGCCGACTCATAATGAAGCTGGTCCAAGTTATTCTCAATTTGAATCGAATCCTCCACTAAGTGATCGTGAATTGAAACCCCAAGTCACTCAGACTGACTAGGAGTTTGACTTTGAAAGGTTGTGTTTTGAATTTGTGGATGTGGTGGTGGTTCGATATCAAAAGAAGAATCCTCATGTTGACATGAAATGTCACTCTCCTCACGTTCACGTAATTGCTGCGACATTTGACTCACTTGCAGTGTCATATTTTGTATGGACTGTTGAGTGGTTTCCATGAACGTAAGGAAAGTTTGTTTCAAGGAATAAGGTATGCGGTCAACGATGAGGTCCAAGTCAGAGTTTGGGAAATTTTGGGGTTGGGTGTTGATTGGCTGAGAATGATTCCAATGATTTGGAGTGGGGTGTTGGTAGAATTCTGGGTATTCGGGAGGAGGATACGGGGGTGAAAATGAGGTATAAGAATTTGAATAAGAATTGTCTCCCCATGAATCCATCACTCTCGGGTTGTACACGGATGCGTAATGGTCATATTGAGCGTTTTGGAAAAATGTATGCTTATACTCAGGCTCTGGGGAACATAAAGACATTCCCCGATAACATGACCACTCAACCTACAACAGTCGCACGGTATGGCTACTGGAGCCACTGGTGCACTCATGTAATCTACCGCACGCATGAAAGAGGCCAAAGTTTCTTGCAATGTCTCAGTTTGATGACCAGTGTATGATCCGACGAAACTAGATTGTGGTCTAGCAGTCGGTGCCTCTCTCATGTTACCCCAATATGAAGATTGCTCAGTCACACAATTGCGATCATCCCAACCATACGGGGTGTTAGTCTGAGCCACCCCAGGTTGCATGGGTCCGGAGTACCAGGGAGAATCGTCCTGGTCCCAACAATGATATGGATGGTCGTCCATGTAACCATCCATCTCAACAAAGAACTCTCGAGTCGATCACTCTCACCACCACGAGGCCAAGCTCGCAAAAAGTGCTCGACTCGACCCTAAAACGCTACCAGAGAGTGTAAAGGGGAGGAGATTATAACGTAGACGAAGGTGAGAAGAAGATGACTAAGAGGTGAAGGGAAGAATCCTAGAGCTAGCGTGGGTAATGGGATCAGGTAGAAGCCTAACTAGCAAGCACGGCTCAAACAATGTAAGGCAATGGGTCCTTAGGCTAGACGACGCCTAACTTCGAGGTCACTAGCCTTGACACGCCTCACCTCCCTACAACGAGGACCACAATGCCCAGCAGGTGATACCAGATCCGGAGATCCAGTACCTCCTAATATCGACAAGGTAGGCAACGCCGATCAGGTCATGACGGTCTCAACTAGATTACTCTCCTAGTGCGCCCGCAATCCTAAGGCCAATGTCTACTTGCTTTTAGTTAAGGCTTTATTAAGAGTGATTTTTGGGGCCAAGGAAAGGGTGATAAAATCCCCCACCTTATCTTTTATGGGACAACCCCTCCTTAGTAGCGTTTTGATCCTAAATCTAGCAATCAATCGCAACAATCAAACGCTCACTCACTCTTGTCCTGATGCAATTCCTACTAACTAATGCATGGGCATACGAGATGCATGAATGAGTGTAGGAAATTGCGTACCTCACGCCAGCGCTCAACAACTGAAAATAAAGCTAAAAGAAAAGACAACTGTATGCCTAAGTCAATACATGATGCGTGACCTAAACAAGTAAGAACGTCTAGTCTTTTGCTTTGGATTTTAGGGCCAAGTTGATTAATGGGGGAGTGATTAATGATCTGGGAGCAAACCAGAAGTCAAAGCATGCAAAATAGGGCTCCCAGATAACACAAATTACAGAACTAACTACCAGAAAAAATTGGAAAGTAGGAAGCCCTCACCAGGCCGCCAATTGGCGGTCTCCAACCGCTGATTGGCGGTCGTTTTAGGTCTTATGTTCCTCAACTTTGTCCAGCAGCCTCCCCTTGATCTGATGGTTCCCTGAGACTAAGAAAACTGGAAACAAAAAAATTAAAAACCCATCGAATCGTCCAAACCAACGTCTGGACAGAGCACCTCCCCGACAACGGCGCCAAAAACTTGATTGATCGTTTTATATTAACCGCAAGTGCACGGCCGCGGTTAAGCGGTGGCAAATACGGGTCGTCCACTGGGAGGTGTGTCGACACTTGGTTTATGCGAATGCGAGAGGTAAAGAAAAGGAAGAAGGATGTATTACACTAAAGTACACTACAATGCTAAACTAGTAAACAAACAAGCTAAAATGAACTAAACAACTAAGCTAATCAACTAATGCAATAGATAAAATCACAGGAATGAAAACCCCTCAGGGGTAGTGTGTGTGTGTGCACATGAAATAAGTGTGATAGGAAATGCATACAAGAAGCTCAAGTAGTTAGTGTTGTTAATGCATAAGAAGTACCTAACTATGGCAAGACCTATCATTACAATATTAACTTATGTGCATAATATGAGCAATGCAAGGTTGTTATTAAGACACTTAGACAAACATGAAATGTACCTAAGCTATGACAGAAACCATCAAGTAAGGTTTTTAATAATTCAAGCAGGCATACTAATATCAACACAAAACATTCATATTAAGCATTCATACAACCTACATAACATGTACATACATCTACTCCACCCCCAAAGGGGATGAAACTACTCACTACTCATTACACTAACTATATTAACAAAAGAGAGCATAATACTGAAATGAAAGTTAACTAAGAAAGCAACAAGTATTAAAGAAGCTTAAAAGGAAATGAAAGACTAAACAAACATGCACAAATTAAAAGACAAGATTAAAAAAACTAGAAGAATTATTTTATTAACAAATGACTCACATTGAAGGTAGCATTCTTCTCCACCTTGAGTTGTTGTTTCAAGGCTCACTCCTTAGTAGAGAGAATGTCACCAAGCAATGGGTGATTACAATGGAAGGTGAAGAGTTCTATTTATAGGCATGGAAAAAGCTAATCGGGGACAATCCCCCGATGTGGGACTAAACCAATACCAAAAATAGCCTAAACGAACATTAATACAAGTCCATGAGAAATTTGGGCGGATCCTGAGTAATATGGACCGCCAATTGGCGGTCCAAAATCGTCGGATCGCGTTGGAATTTGTTGTGGGCTTTTCTTTCTGGTATTGTTGGTCTTTGATGCGGTTACTTGACTTGTTGGAGCTCCGACCCGAATCGAATTGGTAAAATACTCCTCATGATGGTGTGGAGTATTCTGTTTTGCTCTTAGGTCCTTCTGTCTTACATTCAGGTCCTTCTCCATTGCATCTTGGTCCCTATATCTCACAATTCAGTCATTTTTCCCAGCTTTTGGGTCTTTTTATGCTTCATCTCTTCAAACCTATTTATTTCTGAAAACTAAACATAAAACTAGTCACGTAGCATTGCTTAGGTATAAGATAAGGGATATGAGGTACAAATATAAGCATGAAATGATGTCAATCACATATGAAGTGGGATTGATTCTTGCTAGGTAAGACAGAGTTGGAGATAATACAAGGTTTAAGAGTTATACCTCCAATTGAAGTGAGGAGAGGGTCTGGTAGGCCCAAGAAGGAGCTCAACGAGTTAAACTGAAGCCTTGATATTTCAAATTGATCCCAGTAGCACTTAAAAGTTGAGCAATTGTACGAGATGTTGACTTCTGAGCCACCGAGCTAAAAGGTGCAAAGAGCCCATCACATCTCAAGATCAAGGCCCAACAAGGTTTGCAACATACATTCATATCTTTTTTTTGCTTCCTTTGTTCAAACTCCATCATTTCTTCTAACAATTGGCAAGAGAAGTAAAAGTAAAAAGAGGATGGTTAAGGGGTCAATCCATTGATGACACTCAAGTTGTTGGACAAGTGCCCATGCCTCCTCCTCCCATGCCAGTCAGAGCACCCAAAGCTCTCAACCATTTCGACAAGGGAAATGTTTGTTGAACGCAGGGCGTCACGGACGCGCTCTACGTGGATATCCATGTCAGCCCTTACGTGGCCAAAGCATGAATGTTTTTTTGTTTTTTCTTCCTGATGTCCACTCAAATCACATTAAATGCGTTTCAACACAACACGTTCTCTCTCTCCACCCAAATACAAATATGATGACACTCTTTCTTTCTTCTTCATTCTTTCTCTCCAGAATAAATCACCATTTCTAGCAAGATATTATGTCGAAGAAGCGTCTGATGCCGACTCCCAGGATTCTTCACAACGTAAGCAGCGTGAATGGGATGGTGCGAAGACTTCCCGAAGGATTCCATTGCGAAGACTTTCCCTAAACGTAATTCTTGTGGGGTAAAATATACAGTGGGAGGTTTGTTGAGTTTGTGCGGGGGACGGCATTCCATATATTGATTTGTTTATTCCGACAATAATGAAGCCATATATTATTCCGGACTGCAAATACACTTATTCCGGACTGCAAATACACTTATTCCGATTCCGGACAGCAAATACACTTATTCCGGACAGCAAATCCACTTATTCCGGACAAACTTTATGTTCCGTTTCTGGACACACTTTATTCTTAAACCGGACAACAAATACACTTATTCCGGACAGCAAATACACTTATTCCGGACAAACTTTCTGTTCCGTTTCTGGACACACTTTGTTCTTATTCTGGACAACTACACTTATTCCGGACTGCAAATACACTTATTCCGGACATCAAATACACTTATTCCGGACAACAAATCAACTTATTCCGGACAAATTTTATGTTCCGTTTCTGGACACACTTTATTCTTAAACCGGACAACAAATACACTTATTCCGGACAGCAAATACACTTATTCCGGACAAACTTTCTGTTCCGTTTCTGGACACACTTTCTCCTTATTCTGGACAACTACACTTATTCCGGACTGCAAATACACTTATTCCGGACAGCAAATACACTTATTCCGAACAGCAAATCCACTTATTCCGGACAAACTTTATGTTCCATTTCTGGACACACTTTATTCTTAAACCGGACAACAAATACACTTATTCCGGACAACAAATACACTTATTCCGGACAGAAAATACACTTATTCCGGACAAACTTTATGCTCTGTTTCTGGACACACTTTCTTCTTATTCTGGACAACTACACTTATTCCGGACTGCAAATACACTTATTCCGGACAGCAAATACACTTATTCCGGACAACAAATCAACTTATTCCGGACAAACTTTATGTTCCGTTTCTGGACACACTTTATTCTTAAACCGGACAACAAATACACTTATTCCGGACAGCAAATACACTTATTCCGTACAACAATATACACTTATTCCGGACAGACACATAACGTAAACAGGACAAACACATAATGTAAACTGCACACACACATAAAGTAAGCTAGACAAATTAAGTTGATCCAACGTAAAACTTAAAAACAAATATTTTATTATGATAAGTGTGGGCTCTGCACGAATAATGAGACTGCACGATGTCCTAGGGTCTGCACACTGTCTTATCTGTGTATTGGGAAATGAATCGTTCAACTTAAAGAACCAACGTTTTTTAAAAAGACCAAAACGCGCGAAGAGAAATTTCGCTGACTGGACGCTGACTCAAAGAAAAATATCTGAGCTGTACAGATCCACGTAAGGCGCGTCCGTCTATCACGGCTCTTTCGACAAATGCTTAATTTGGTGGAGTGAGTTGGTGGTCAAGTTAAGTTGGAAGATTTGCAGTGGCCAAATTTCAACTAAGTTGACTTCTTTTTGTAGCAATATTTAAACAATTGTTGACTATTTTAACCATGTTTGAAGTAGCTACTTTGTTGTATTATTTTTTGTTCTCACCATGTGAACTTATTGTACTCATTTAATGGCTTAGCTTAGGAGCAACCGGTCCAGTCCGGGTGTTTGGACCAGATCCAACCTGTTCGGTTTCCGGTTCCGACCTTGGAGACAATCCGGGTTTCGGTCTAGAACCGGTTAAAATTTTAAATTTTAATACTAAAAATCCTGTCCTAGACTGGAGTAGACCGGATTCGTCTGGTTCAGACCCTGGAGATTATCCGGATCCGGTCATAAACCAGTGCACAACCCTAGCTTAGCTTGTTCATTAACCTTTTTTACTTCATTTCTACTTGTGTATTAAACTAATATTGAAGACAGTGGTTTCAATTTGCTATTATCTTACTTGTGGTCCTAAGGAAACAGAAAATAAAGGAAAGGCAAATGGGAAAGAGGTGGTCTCAGAGGAGAAGCTTATCCCATCCAAAAAAAGGAGAAGCTTCAAATGCCCAACCAAGTTACTTTCCTTATGGTGGGCTCGATCCTAATGTCTTATATTATATGCTTGAATATATGAATTGCTACGAGAAGCTGATTACCACGCACAAGAAGCAAAAGTAGTTGTGGAGGAAACATTCAATTGGGGGAAGACCGCGTTGAAGCGATGACAATTACGGGTCGTGTCCACGAGGAGTGAGTGCGGGTCGACGATGACTATACTCGAGTGGGGGAAGAAAATGGAGAATGGGAATATTTAAACTAAGTGAAGAACATGATGCGAATCAACAAAAACTAATCCCGTAGGAGGTGGACAATGAATGCAAAAGTATAGATGTTTATGTTGTGTGTGTATACAATTTAGTGCTCATGACATGCATAACATAGAATTCAAAATGACCAAAATCTCAACTATGTCTCCACATGAATTAATATTTAACATCAAGACTAACACATACAAGACATTAATAAGGATAGGGCAACAAGAGCACATGCTCCCATATACAATCCTTATCCCTTTAACCACTCCAATATTATCGTCACCTCATCATTCCCCATAAAGTAGGCTCACTTACCAAAACATGTGCTAGATATCCATTAAGACCATGAGTACATCAAAAGCAAAAGTGAGAAACCCAACAAAATGCTTATGAAAATCATGTGAAGCTGTAAGATTAAGATTAAAACACACACAACCAAAAGTGATAAATAATAACCTCACCTACTTTGCAATTTTCAAATTCCACCGTCATATTTGCACGACTGGTTACGAGATACGGAGATAGATAAGCACGATCGAATTGCATTCCTTCAACAACCCGCAAAGTATTGTTAATACTTCTTCCATTCTCAACTCTAACCACACCTTCTCTTCCAACTTTGTTAATAGCCTCAGCTATCATATTTCCGACTTTATAGTCATCGCCAGCACTGACAGCAGCAACATCGGCGAGTTCATCATCTCCAATCTGAAAGATGGATACCCTCATATCAAAACTAAGAGAAGAATCATGTAACTATGAAAGTTACTAAAAATTTATCACAACTGCCAGCCTGGTTCTGCGATGCATTTGAATATGAGTTTCTCTCTCTCTTTCTCTTTCTCTATAGGATCAAAAATTCGAAAGAGTTTGAGAATACCTCTCTAGACATTGACCTGAGTTCAGAAACCAGAGCTGCAGCTGTTTTCTCGATTCCACGGGCCACCTGAACAGGATTAATTCCGGCTACAATAACCTACAAACATTAAATCAATATACATAACTAAGAAAAATCATTACAACATAATGGTTTAAGAGCCAAAAGATTCAAAATCCTAATCTGCAATTCCTAACTATTCAACTTGTTTATCTCAAAATCCTAGTCTGCAATTTCTAACTATTCAACTTGTTTATCACATTAACACGTGGTTGGCCATGACCAAAAGTTGCACAACAGAACCAAAAGAATTAACTTGGCTTGCTTGACAGATATACATAAACTGAACTGCAAATTCTTGATGAAACAGCTCAAGATAGAGAAGAGAGGCTGTGATAAACCTTTTCAGAGGCCTGTACTCATACATGCCTAACCTAATCTATGCTATCTCTAGTAATTATTGTTGGAATAAGAAAAAATAGTTAGAAATTTTCAAAAAAATTCAAAATAAACAAAAAAAATGCAGCATGAACAAAAATGTTTCAAGAAAAAGTTCAAAGGTTCATTCCTTGCGAAAACAAAAGCGTAATTATTTACACAGTACTTAACTTTAATGACTGCTAGGTTGGGATTAACTATAACAATAGAAAGCTCTTCATAAGTGACTTATAAAATTGACAACTGTTCCATTCTGGTTGAACGTTCACTTTGCTTTTGTTGTGATTATGGCTCTTGATTTGCTATGCATTTCATAGTCATACCAAGCATTTGCTTCAAGCATCTTTGATTTAATTTAAGCGGAATTGTCCAATTGGACAAATTTAATATCACATTTGAAGATTTGGAAGAGAACAAAAATAAATTGGAAAAAATTCTAAAGTAAATGCACCTTCATGCCCTCAGCAATCAACCCCTGAGCAAGGATTATAGACGTGGTGCTACCGTCACAAGCTACGTCATTTGTCTTTGCCCCGACTGTCTCACCAACTTAACGCCAATATTTTCCAGAGGATCCTCCAGCTCAATCTTAACCAGGAAAAACAAGAACGAACCAAAATTTTAAATAATGTTACGTGTAACATTAGAGTTGTCGAAACTTGACATGACATCATAACATCTGGAAAACAATTGTGTATGGGTAAGGCCATTTCATGTTTCTGTACCTATCATACACAAAAGTAGAAACAATTAAGTTATAGTATTGGTGTAAACGTACATGAAGAAGACACTATAGGCGAACATGTACGGGTAGTTCTTGTGTAAGATTTTGTACTTATAATGTTTGGGTAAACACAACATCAACATTGTTGAATTTTATGTGCTCACAGCTCAGCGTGTTGTAATTTGTAAACATTGACGAAATTATGTCTTGTTCTTGTAAGTTTATGTAGGCCCCAAAATTGTTCGTGTTATGTTTGTCGTTACCACCAAACGTTTCTTCTACACAACGTGATACAATTGAGACCCCTGGTTGAAGATGTCACGACAATACCAAAAATGCACAATGATAGGTACCCACTCTAGTAACACACTCATTCTTGTTTAATTTCTTTATCTACTTCTCGAAAATCTTGAATGGCATAAGTTAAGCGTTAAGTGAGAAAAACAAAATTCAACAGACAATTTTTTTTTGTTGCGAAATTTCAACATAAAATACTTCTCCAGATCGAACATTCAACCATTACTATTTCAAGACAAAAAAAAACAAGATATCAAAAGAGAGAACACACTTGCTTAAGAACAGTTTCCCCATCATTGACAATCTTGGGAGGTCCATACTTGTTCTGCAACACCACATTCCTCCCTTTCGGGCCCAAAGTCACCCCAACTAACTCAGCCACCAAGTCCACCCCAACCTACATTCACCAAACAAAAAACCCACAAAAAATCATCAAAAAACAAACAACTTCCAAAAAAAAGTTACCCATTTGAAAATACCTGGAGCTTCCTTGTGACAGAGAAGTTGTGGTTGAAGTGGACCTCCTTGTAGAAGCACTTTGGGGAGAAGGCAAGAGAAGGGGTGGTGGTGTTTGAGAATGTGGAGGTGAGGTGGAGTGGTGAAGAAGGTAAGAAGGAGGATAGATTAGAAAGACTTTTGGATGGGAAATGCATATTTGAAGTTCGGAGGAGAAGAAGTGTCGACTTCTGAAGAGTTGGAAGGTGGGAAGATATGTGGATAGGGAATTGGGTTATTTGCTTGGGTGCACTTTAAAAACAATGATATTGAAGTTACATATTTGAGTTTTACGGTTTTAATTGAATATACTTGTAATGTCTTACTTGCAAGTTGCTAATCTCTTTAATTGATTTAGGGAACTTCCAAACCTACAGACCCCAAAATAATTGTAATTGAATATACTTGTAATGTCATAGGCTAGGTTTATATTAAAATAATTACAATTTTGCATACTAAACCACAACTTAACAGAGATCATACTTAACTCCACAAAATTGCTAAAAATTGTTTAACTCGTCAGATTAATATAGAATTACTTGAATGTTATCATGCTCCTAATATCAACAAATCTCAAATAATCTAGAGGAGTCAGTAGCGGCAGATGGCGACGACCAAAGGAGTCGAGGAGATTATGGTTGGTGCCAGCAGAGAGTGGAGAGGTCTTCCTTTAGACATTCCTGGCGGAAAAAATCTGAGTAAATTCATGGTGTTGAGCTATAGTGTGGGTTTCCCCGAGTCATATCCAAAGCTCAAGGAAGAACCCTATCTGCCTTGACCCACGTCATCCATTAAGGCTGAGAATCCAACAAACATCTCCAACCAAACACAATTCCCGATCCCTGGACCAATGAACTCGATCAAAGCCTAATTGGTTTCTCACTCACCTCCATTGGCTGCTGATGCAGGAATTCGCAGTTGGGATACATTAATTGCAGTGTTGATGGTCCTTGTTTTACTTCAATTGTTTTACTCCAAACCTGTACATTATTAGTAGTGGTTTTTTCTATAATCCCCGTAGGTCTTTTTATCGCTATTGTAAGGTTTGGATAACTGTCTCTGGCTTATCTTCAAACCATGCTACTTTTGCTCACATCGAGCTAAATTTTTGTATCTTGTTGATTAACATGATGTAAAAGAGTATGTTTTTTTTTGGGAAAAAGAAAAAATTTCATGGAGTAATAATCTTAGAACTTGAGAAAATTGAGCCTGACCTGACAAAATTCGTACAAATTGGGTGATTTTTTATTTTTAGTCGTCTCACGGTACATTTCTACCAAATGGATGTGTTAGAAGCATGTTCACGTAGGTGATCGCCTAGGCGGTAGGTGACCGCCCGTTGCGGTGGTCGCCTGGGAGACCACCGCCTTTCGCCCAGCAAAGCTGGGCGCAGGCGAGAGCCGTTGGAGGCACTCCAACGACTCTCTACTTTTTTGTTTTTTTCTTCAAACTTTACAAGTTTGCCACTACCCCCAATTCCTATATAAACCCCTCCAAACCTCTTCATTTTTCACAAATCTCTCATTCTCTTCTTCTTCATAATTCTATTCTAATCATCAAGTTTTCGCGATTAAGTCTCCGGTCTGGTACTTAGTTTTGAAGTTGGAAAGTGAAGTCTCTGATCCGGTTCTTCATTCTTCAACCGCCAAAATCAAGTGCACTCTTTCTAACTTCTCTTTAGAATTAAATTAATTAGTATTTTATTTTCATATTAGTCTAAATTTTTATATTAGTCTAGTTTTAAGATATGGCCTACGTACCCGGCACTAGTCTCCCTATGCATCACGAGAGTTACGATGACCTAAGACCTACCCGTACAAATGACCCTGGTTGGAATACTGTCCATTACATTAGTGCTAATGATAAAAACTGCATTGTCTGTGAGTTATGTGGTAAGGAAACTAGATGTGATATAGCCCGTCACAAACAACATCTTGCAGACACACCTGGTAGCAATGCTAGACCTCGTGATAAGCTTCCTGACTCTGTTAAACAAGACATAACTGCATACATGATTAGAAAAGTAGGACATTACAAAGCGAAAATGTATGTCTTGATGATTATGTAGACCGAGAAAACATAGAATTTGATCTGGAAACCGGGTCGGGTTCCGGTTCTGCTCGGACCCCAACCTCCCATTCTCGCCATGTTCCTGGTCGAAAGAGACAAAAGCAACGTTTGTGGGCACCATTTTGCGGACGTGGGAAGGACGTGGTTTCCGGCCCTCAACAAACAACCATCGAAAGAACCTTTAGAAAAGAAGATAGGAAAACAATTAATCAAAAATGGTTTAGGTTTTTCTATAGATGTGGTATATCATTCAACACTGTAAGGACGCCTGAGTGGAAGGAAGCAATATCTGCTACTTGTACTTACGGACCCAGACTTAAACCCATGACGTATCATGAAGTTAGTGACTCGTGCCTTAAACAGGAAATTGACTACACTAGAGGTATACTATAGTCGTACAGACAAGATTGGGCAACATACGGGTGCACGTTGATGACAGATGGCTGGATTGATAGGTGCGGTAGGAATATAATCAATTTTCTAGTAAATTTTCCGACAGGTACCATGTTCATGAGGTCTGTAGATGCTTCCGGTCACTCTCACACCGCAGACTACTTGTACAAGCTGATGGACAAGGTAGTTGGCGAGATTGGCGAAGAACACGTTGTTCAGGTGGTCACCGATAACGCCGCCGCGTACGTACTTGCTGGTAGGATGTTGCAGCAAAAAAGAAGAAGATTGTTTTGGACTCCCTGTGCAGCGCATTCCATCGATCTCATCTTGGAGGATATTGGCAAGTTGTTTTTGAAGACTATTGCTTTAGCTCGTAAGATCGTCAAACATTTCAACAGCTCTGCCATGTTGTTGAAGAGGATGCGAATTGCCATTGAAGGGAACCTGCTACGCCCTGCTGTCACGAGATTTGCGACCGCCTTTCTGACTTTGTAAAGGTTGTTCCTGAAGAAAGACAAACTCCGAGCCTTTATTGTTTCCCCGGAGTACAACGATCCTAATGCAAGTTGGATAAAGAACAAGAAAAAGAAGGAGATCTCTACTGAAGTTGCCGAGACCATTCTATAAAGTGGCTTCTGGACCAACGTCGTGAAGGCATTTAAGGCCTCACAACCTATGGTCCAGGTTCTTTGACTTGTTGACGATGATGAGAAACCACCGATGGGATATCTGTGTGACGCAATGGAGAAAGCCAAAGAACAAATCATGTGGAACTTTGACGGAAACCCGAGGTTCTACAAGCAAGTCATCGACCTCATCGACACCAGGTGGGGTCCAGGGAAGATGATGTCCTCACCGCTACACTCAGCTGGTTTCTTACTCAACCCTGGTACCTTCTTCTCCGTCCCACCTCAGGATCCAAATGTAGCTTTCAATGAGCATATGCCTGGATTCATGGAAGTCGTAGGGCGGCTCGTCCCCACTTCTGCAGAACAAGACAAGATTTGTGGTCTACTTGATCGTTACAAGAACTCCCTCAGAATATTATCGAGGGATATTGTCGTCAGACAAAGGACGGAAAGAAGACCTATAGATTGGTGGCAATCTTATGGCGCAGACATGGGAGAGACCGCATTACAGAGGTTGGCCCTGAGGGTGTTGGGATTGACATGCTCGGCATCAGGTTGTGAGCGGAATTGGAGTGTCTTCGAGTAGTTGCACTCAACGAGAAGGAACAAGTTGGCTGTGAAGAAGATGAATGACTTGGTGTATGTGAAGTACAACAAAAAGTTAAGGCAAAGGTTTCAGCAAAGGATGGAGAAGCCCGGATTTTATGACCCCATCAGTGTGGACTACGATCTCTTCGACGAGCATCCATGGTTGGTAGAAACTGAAGATCCGGTCTTCGTTGGAGAGGAGCTTACATGGACCGATGCCGAGGAAGCAGCTTTAGGACATTCTTCTTCACGGAGACGCTTTGCTCGATCCATGTCCACTGCATCTGACGCGCGGTGTTCCACTGCATCTGACGCGCCATTATCACGGAGACGCCATTATGATGTCATCGTTCACATTAGTTCTAGAGATCCAGGTGCATCGAGTTCCCAACCACTGATGGACATCGACGAGCAATATGTCCAATCCGACGATGAAGAAACTGAAGAAGATGATGTCTACGTCGACAATCCGAACGAGAACCACTACGACGACTCTGATGGTGGTGGAGGATACGATATGGTTCCCAGTTGGACATTAGATCAATGTGTCCAATGGAATTAGTTAGTTAACTTGTAATTCTAATTTCTCTCTTATCTGCTATTGTATGAACTCTGAGTTACCTTTGTAATCGTACTACTAAGCAATAAATTGTATACCCAAGTGTTTAAGTGGGTAGAGGGGGTGCCTAGTGAGGCATTGGTCGAGGAACTAGGTGTCTTTTCGAAGCCTAAACATGTATGGTATTTTTAGATAATATTTGTGCATTTTTCCTATTTTTCCCGATTTTTCCTGATTTTTTATCTATTTTATAAAATTTAAATGAATTAAAAAAAGACCGCCCAGAGTTGGGCGGTCGCACGAACGTCTAGGTGATCGCCCAGGCGACCGGACGCCCCCGGTCGCCTAGGCTCGCCTAGGCGTTCCGTGAACATTGGTTAGAAGTGAAAAAAGAAAAAAAAACAAATTCCAGAATTTATATTACATAAAACTCCATAAAATTTTTCCAACCTAGTCTTTTACGGTTTTACTCCAATTCCAATGATGCTTTCGGGGTAAACCGTTACTTGTAAGAATTGCAAACTGCAATTTAACTTTTTTTTAAGATCACGTTTCAATTACTGACTAAACCTATAGGATTTTTTTTTGGTTTTTTCATGTATAACCGGTTTGATCCGGTTTGATGAGGATTTTAGTTTTTTCAGTAAACCAACCAATCTACTTCTGGTTTTTGGTCGGACTTAGATATAAGAGAAATATTACTTCACATAACATTAGTCATTTTATAATAGTTAAGTCAGAGGAGACCGAAGGTTCAAGCACTTGAAATTAAGAAGTGCAATTATTGCTATTTGAACATATGTTGTTGAATATTAAATCTGATTTAATTTAAATAATATTCATGAGATTTCTGTTGTCTCAAGACATATTCTTAAGGAAGGTTGTTGATTATTCAATCCGTTATTTAAATTTAATATTCATCAAATTATATGTCTCGATCTTTATTCATAAGGAAAATTTATTTTTTAGTTTTAGTGGCCCCAACAATACGTTTTGACCTAATCGTAAGGAAAATAAATAAATCTATTAATTTATTGGGATTTAGGTATATACCTTTTTGTGAGTAGGACGAGATCGTAACCGCCTCCCAACCACTATATAATATACCTCATCCGTGTGGTAAGAAAACTACGATCTTAGATATATATATATATATATATTTCAGACTTCCGAGCCAGCAAGTATTCTTATTAATTGAGTGTTTCAATTTGGGGATTACCGACCCGTTTTCGTGGTTCATCCACACCGGAGTGCACCGAATTTACGTTTTAAGTCGTTTTATTCTTGAGGAAATTTCTGACCTGTTTCTGCACTGGTACGTGGGGCCGTGGAACTTGTATATCTAACCTAATTCTTTGTTTTTGTTTACTTTCCATTCACAACTTAGTTTTTGAAATTTGACTGGCTATCTTAAAATTATTGGATTTCTTTCCTGTGTATATATATATATATATATATTAAAATTATCTTGTTTTCTTTGAGTCTTAGGAACATTGTATAATTTAGCATACTTAAGCTAAAATCAATTCACATACACACTAGGTTTCTTATAAAAGTCACACACAAAATTTCACATCATTTGAACTTCAATAGATCACCCAAACTTAAAGCGGAAAACACTAAACCAAACCAGAACTGTTTGCCCACATTCGGTCGACCGAAACAGACCGTTCGGTCGACCAAGTTATCAATTATCCAGTTAGTATTTTCTACCATCCGTTCGGTCGACCGTTGATTGAACATTTTAAAATATACTGCAAGTGCACGACCGCGTTGAAGCGGTGGCAAATACGGGTTGATCCACAATGAGATGTGTCGACTTTGGTTAGTTCGAAGGCGAGTGGGAAACAAATGAGAGAAAGAGTTTGGTTATACTACACTAAACTAGGAATGAACAATCAATAAAACTAAACCCCATAGGGGGTAGAGAAAGAATGTGACTACGAAAATATGTGTATGTGTGTGTTCAATTGTGCTCGTCACAACATGTAATGGATGAAAATCATAAAACTAAATCCAACTTTGCATCCACATGAAATAAGATAACACATTATCATTAAAACATACAAGACAATAATTGGAATGAAGCTAAATGAACTCATGCATAAAGACCAAACTCCAATATGCCTCCACATGAAATAAGATTTACATAATCATTAAAACATACAAGACATTAACCAAGGTAAGGGCAACAAGAGTACATACAACTACAAGTGATATTTCCTTTATCAATTCCATCCATATTCTCACCTCATCATTCCCCATAAAATAGGTCCACTAATCTAAGCATATGTTAAGCTTAATTCAAGAGCATTAGCATATCAAAGACAAGAGTGAAATCTCATTAGATGGTTATGGAAATCATGTAAGGTTCAAATGATTAAGATAACACACACCTAATACATCACATAATCACATCAAATATTTCTCCACCCCCCAAATGGGGATGAAACTACTCACTAATCATTACACTAACAACATTAACAAAATGAAACATTCTAATGAAAAGAAATTAAACTAAGCAAACAAGAAATATTAAAGAAGCTAAATGAAAGAAAATTAAACAAAAGAAGCATGCAAAAATTAAAAGACTATATTAAAGGAACTAAGAAAAAATATTTTATTTGCATGACTCACATTACAAGTGACATTCTTCTCCACCTTGAGTTTTTACTTCAAGGTTTTTACTCCAAGTAGAGAGAATGCCACCAAGCAATGAGTGAATACAAAAGGAGAGGAAGAGTTTGTTGGTTTTTTGGCCTTAATCTATGTTTTGATGATTTAATCAACCTAATCTTAATTGTAATCATGTAGAGTAGTACACATATTGCATTGCATATATATTGCTTTGTGCTAACTTCTACAGGTGATCAAGACTCAAGGAAGAAAGGAAATCAAGTCAAGACATGTAATCAAGCTCATTTGAAGACATGTAATTTGTATTTCTTTGAGTCTTAGGAACTTTGTGTAATTGAGCATACTTGAGCTAAAAACTACTCAAACACACACTAGGTTCCCTATAGACCGAAAAACACTAAACACTTAATCTGAACTATCTGCCCACATTCGGTCGACCGAAACAGGCCGTTTGGTCGACCGAAATAGACCGTTCGGTCGACCGAGTGATTATATATCCTGTTAGTGTTTTACTGCCCAAGATTGGTCAACCGTCCAGACCTTTTTGGTCGACCGAGTTAACATATGTTTCCAACCGTTTGTTTTGTCGTATATACCCAACGGTCGTATTCGTATTATCTCCATATACTCCAAATACATTTAGTGTATCGGTCGACTGAGGACCTTGTTCGTTCGACCGAACTTAAGAGGACTCGACAAACCAAATGTTAGTTTTCGGTCGACCGAGGAACTTGTTTCGGTCGACGGAATATGATCTTGTTTGTCAACCCCAAAGAGCTTGTTTTGAATCGGTCGACCAAACCTATCTCGGTGTTCGACCGGTCACTTAAGTGTACCAAGATAATAGCTTTTGGCGGTCGACTGTTCTTTTACCGATCGACCGAACTGTAATCAAAATTGCCACATGGTCGACCGTTCAGCCCGATCCGGTCGACCGAACTTACTCAGAATTGGGTCATGTCAGTTCTGTTTTGTGTATCTTATACAATCTTTACCTAATTCATCCCCAACGGCTTTAACCCTTTTGGAGCTTATAAATAGAGTTGTAAAACACATTTTAACACAACTCTCCCACTACTAGTTGTTCAATATATTAGAGAGAAGGCTCCAAGCCTCAAACCTTCCACACTTTTGTCTTAAATCCTATTCTCATTCAAGTGTGCTCAAGATTAGAGAGTGTTGTTCCACTCCATTGTTCTCAAAGGAAGCAAGGGTCTTGGTGAAAGCCCAAGACAAAGAGTATAGACTTCGGTGAGAGTCCGAAGTGACCCTCTCGGATTGTGAGAGGAGGAGCCAAGGTCGGCGAGGGTTGTTCGCGAGTTTGAAGATTGTAAAGGCGTTCTCTCACGGCCCGGAACGGGGAGTGGTTAGTGAAGTCGTGAGCGGAGCTCGGTGATCCGAGCGGAGCTTGCAAGAGAGGACTAGGACCCCGGTGGGGTGCCAAACCTCTATAAAAATCCCCCGACTCCTTGTGGTTTGCATTTGTCTTTCCTTTACTTGCTTGTTTAGTTTTAAATTCCGCTGCACATCTTTGATCGTTAAACAAGCAGGTAATTATGGTTAAAAGTGATTAGAATTAGAGACCCTCACGATCCTACATTTGGTATCAGAGCCTTGTGAGCTAAATTTGACTACTTAACCGTAATTTTTAGCAATGGCTAGCACATCTAATCATGTAGAGGGTTTATGCACAACTTGACCTCCTTTGCTAAATGAGTCAAACTATGATTATTGGAAGAATATGATGAAAATTTTCCTAATTTCAAATGACCTTAAGTATTGGATGTTTCTTCAAAATCCATACACCCCCAAATGAAGATGAATTAGATTCACTTACTAGGCCCAAAATGAAAAAGATTGAAATGAACTCTAAAATAATGAACATTCTATATTGTGGGCTAAATGAGGGTGAATATAATAGGATTAGGGGTTTTGAAAGTGCATATGAAATATGGCATAGATTGCAAATGCATCATGAGGGGGATAGCATAACTAAGGAAACCCGCATTAGTCTCCTCATGCATAAATATGAGATTTTTTCTATGCAAATCGGTGAGAACATAAGCGACATGAACACTCGCTGCACCGATATTATTAACTCTCTTTTGGTTCTTGGAAGAAAAATCAATGAAAGAGAGATGACACGGAAGTTCCTCCGGTCGCTTAGCATCGATTGGGAAGATGAAGTCGTCGCAATTGAAGAGGCGCGTGATCTTTACAAATTAAAGATGGAGGAACTCGTTGGAAACTTGATGGTGTATAAACTTTAAACCAAACATCGAAAGGAGAAGGAAGCTTCAAGGAACAAACCCTTATTGTCATTACATGAAAATATTGAACAACGAAGGAGGAGTGTAGAAGATGAGGACATTGAAGTCCTAGCCAAAGACTTCTTCAAATACCTCAAGAGGATAAGGGAGAAAAGAATGAAAGAAGAGGTAGAAGAAGTGAGAAAAGAGAAAAATAAAAGGAGAAGGAGGAGAGCGAAAATGAGAGAAGAGAAGAGGAGAAGAAAAAGGAGAGAATGGAGAGGAGAAGAGAAAAGGAGAAGAGCAAGAGAAGAGAAAGGAAGGAGGAAGCTCACAAGGCTACATGAGATGATTCTTCATCACCATCATCATCATCATCTTACTTGCAAAGTAGAAGAGAGGTGGCTCACTCATGCTTCATGGCTATTGAAGATTATCAAAGTGAGGTAGACTCTAACTCTTGTTCTATTAGATCATGCTCAACTAAGTCTTATTATAGTGATAGCTCAAATTCTAGTGCAAATGCTGAAACATATACACATGATGAGCTTCAAAATGCTTTCCATGACTTATTTAAACAATATGAGATCATTTGTGACAAAAATAAGAAGGCTAGAAAATTAATAAATGATCTCCAAAGCCAAATTGAATCAATCATGCATGAGAAAAATGAGGTTCTTGCTAAACTTGAAACTAATGCATCAACTCTTGAAAGTTTAAAAGCATCACCCATTGATATTGAACAATTAGATTTTCATGCTTGCAATGTGCAATTAACAAAAGATCTAGAAAAGTTCACAAATGAAACTAAGATGCTTAATATGCTATTAGGAAGTCAAAAACAATCTTTGCAAAAACATGGTTTAGGATATAATGATTCATATGTTAAAAACCATGTAATCATACAACTTTAAATGGAAAGCACTTAGTTGTAAAGCATAGTTCTTGAAGTGTGTGCGCTCCTAAAACCAAAATGGTTTGGGTTCCCAAAGTTAACATTGAAGGACTCAAAGTTGTTTGGGTACCTAAATCTACACTTGTAGGTGTTTGATGAGGAAATCGGTGGTGACCGGGCAAACTTAAGAGTCAAATTCAAAGTCGGTTGCATCACCAAATGAGATTGGAACCAATTCAAGCTTCGAAGTGGGTATAATTTCCTATCCTCTAAATTTTTTCAATCAATTGGTTCTAGTCTGGGTTTTTACATGCCTAATTGGCAAATCTTATATCCATTCATTGCAATTCTTAGAATTTGAATCACATCCAATGTTTTAGAGTCAAATCTTCTAAATGGATGTCAAAAAGGGGGTAATGAATACATCACATGCTAATTTGTAATATTTGCTTGATGTTAATAGGGGAGAATTAAGAATTGAACTTAATCGAAAAATCATATTCATATTGATAGGGGGAGCTTAATGAATATCATTTTCTTAGTGTAATGAAGTGCAAAATTTAGGGGGAGCAACTTCATTACAAGACATCCAAAATTCAATGCTTATATCGTATAATATTTTTATGGATGTCAAAGGGGGAGAGATAATTAAGGGGGTAACTTGAAAATTTGATTATAATTGAACAAAAACTATGCACATCCTTAGTGGGAGCATTTTTATGCATAGTTTTCAACCAAAAAATTCAAGTATTAAGATATAGGTTGCTATCATCAAAAAGGGGAGATTGTTGCCTTTTTGTCCTTAATCTATGTTTTGATGATTTAATCAACCTAATCTTAATTGTAATCATGTAGAGTAGCACACATATTGCATTGCATATATATTGCTTTGTGCTAACTTCTACAGGTGATCAAGACTCAAGGAAGAAAGGAAATCAAGTCAAGACATGTAATCAAGCTCATTTGAAGACATGTAATTTGTATTTCTTTGAGTCTTAGGAACCTTGTGTAATTAAGCATACTTGAGCTAAAAACTACTCAAACACACACCAAGTTCCCTATAGAAGTCACACACAAAATTAATATAATCTGGACTTCAATAGATCACCCAAACTTAGACCAAAAAACACTAAACACTTAACCTGAACTGTCTGTCTACATTCGCTCGACCGAAACAGATCGTTCGGTTGACCGAGTGATCATATATCCTGTTAGTGTTTTACTGCCCAAGTTCGTTCGAACGTCCAGACCTTTTCAGTCGACCGAGTTAACATATGTTTCCGACCGTTTGTTTTGTCGTATATACCCAACGGTCGTATTGATATTATCTCCATATACCCCAAATACATTTAGTGTATCGGTCGACCGAGGACCTTGTTCGGTCGACCAAACTTAAGAAGACTCGACAAACCAAATGTTAGTTTTCTATCGACCGAGGAACTTGTTTCGGTCGACCGAATATGATCTTTTTTGTCAACCCCAAATAGCCTGTTGTGAATCGGTCGACCGAACCTATCTCGGTGTTCGACCGATCACTTAAGTGTACCAAGATAATAGCCTTTGGCGGTCGACCATTCTTTTACCGGTCGACTGAACTGTAATCAAAATTGCCAAATGGTCGACCGTTCAGCCCGATCCGGTCGACCGAACTTACTCAGAATTGGGTCATGTCAGTTTCTGTTTTGTGTATCTTATACAATCTTTACCTAATTCATCCCAAGGGCTATAGCTCTGTTGGAGCTTATAAATAGAGTTGTAAAACACATTTTAACACAACTCTCCCACTACTAGTTGTCCAATACATTAGAAAGAAAGCTCCAAACACTCCAAGACTCATACCTTCTACACTTTAGTCTTAAATCCTATTCTCACTCAAGTGTGCTCAAGATTAGAGAGTGTTGTTCCACTCCATTGTTGTCAAAGGAAGCAAAGGTCTTGGTGAAAGCCCAAGACAAAGAGTATAGACTTTGGTGAGAGCCCGAAGTGTCCCTCTCGGATTGTGAGAGCAGGAGCCAAGCTCAGCGATGGTTGTTCGCGAGTTTGAAGATTGTAAAGGCGTTCTCTCCCGGCCCGGAACGGGGAGTGGTTAGTGAAGTCGTGAGCGGAGCTCGGTGATCCGAGCGGAGCTTGCAAGAGAGGACTAGGACCTGGGTGGGGTGCCAAACCTCTATAAAAAATCCCCCGACTCCTTGTGGTTTGCATTTGTCTTTCCTTTAGTTGCTTGTTTAGTTTTAAATTCCGCTGCATATCTTTGATCGTTAAACAAACAGGTAATTAGGGTTAAAGTGATTACAATTAGAGACCCTCACGATCCTACAGAGTTCTATTTATAGGCATAGAAAAAGGTAATCTGGGACAATCCCCCAGTATCGGACTAATTGCATACTATAAACGGACATAAAACAACATACTACACCACCCGAAAAAAACATGTCGCCTTTGGATCTATTTCGACCGTGGAATGGCGGTCTATAACTATCGGATCGAGTCTGGATTTTGGTGACTCAGTTCTGGCTTGATTTCTTGGTGTTTGATGAACCCGATGTGGTTTTGGATGGTTGGGCCTGAATTTAATTGCCAAAATACTCCTCATTAAGGTGTGGAGCTTCTTGATTTGCTCATTGATCCTTTTGGTTTTACATCCACGTCCTTCTCTCTTCCATTTCAGTCCATAAGTCTTGCAACTTAGTCATTTTTCCTTGCTTTTGAGTCATTTTTGAATCTCTTCTCAAACCTATTTATTCCTGAAACTTAAACATAAACTCATTACATAGCATTGCTTAGGCTAAAAATACAGGATATAATATAAAAATATATGCATGATATGATGTCAATCAACCGTCCAGACCTTTTCAGTCGATCGTGTAACAACAAATTTTCGACCGTCAGAGAATTGTCGTATTATACCAACGGTCGTATTCGTATTATTTCCAAATACCCCAAAATACTTTTTTCCCATCGGTCGACCATGAACCTGTTTCGGTCGACCGAACCTTGAATATCTCCACAATGTGCAACTGCTTGGAAGTTTCTGGTCGACCAAAGACTTTGGCTCGGTCGACCGAACTTGATCATTTTTGCCAACGAAGTAGAGCCTGTTAGTTTACGGTCGACCGAACCTTATTCGGTGTTCGACCATTAACTTAAGTGTACCTAAGTTATAGCCTGATCCGGTCTTCTGTGCCTTTATCGGTCGACCGAATCTTGGTCAAAATTGTCAAACGGTCAACCGTTCTGCCCGATCCGGTCGACAAAACTTATGCTGAATTGCATCCCGTAGGTTTCTATTTTGTGATTCTCAGTCAAACCTCACCCAACTTAACCGCAATGGCTATAACACCTTAGGATCATATAAATAGGTGTCCCATGACACAATTACACATCTATCACACTTCCATTTGTCATATACACTAGAGAGAAACTGCCAAGCTCCAAATTCCCCAATCCTACACTCTAAGCCTAAATTCCACACATTTGATCATAGCCAAATCTTACTCAAAATGTGGTCCAGATTTAGAGAGTGTTGTCCCACTCAATTGTTGTTCAAGAAGCAAGGATTTTGGTGAAAACCCGAAGTGTTCCCTCTCGGATTGTGAGAGGAAGAAAGTCAAGCAAGCGAGGGTGTTCGCGGTGCTTGTGTTGTAAAGGTGTTCTCTCCCGGCCCGAAACGGGGAGTGGTTAGTGAAGTCGTGAGCGGAGCTCGGTGATCCGAGCAGAGCTTGCAAGAGAGAAATAGGACTCGGTTTCGGTGCTGAACCTCTTTAAAATCCCTCGTCTCCAATGTGGTTTGCATTTCCTTGTTCACTTGCTTGACTAGTTTTTGATTTCTGCTGCATATTCTTGATTGCTTAAAAAAGTAGGTAATTAGCTTAAAAGTGATTAGAACTAAGGGTCATTCACGATCCTACAATTGGTATCAGAGAATAGGTGCTTAAATCATCTACTTAATCGTAGTAAGCATGACCGAAATTGCATCCACATCCACCTCTTATGATTTAGAATCACCTACATGCTCTTCTAGACCACCATATTTTGATGGAACTAATTTCTATTCATGGAGAAGTAAAATGAAAACATACTTGAAATCCATGACTAATTTAGATATGTGGTCCACAATCTCAACTCCATATAATATGCCTAAAGTGTATTATAATCTATGGAGTTTAGAAGAAGAGAAATTAACTTGCTTGAATGCGAAGGTTATGAATGTATTACTTTGTGCACTTTAGTATGAACTTTTTGACCTTGTGTCTTCTAGTGAAAGTGCACATGAGATTTGGCAAGTTCTTCAAGTTAAGTATGGTGACAAGAAAGAATCACCAACTGGGAAAGAGGGAGACTCAAGCAAATTGGATGAAGCTCGTGAAAGATGGGATAAGAACACCTCAACATCATACTCCTCATTGAGCTCATCCAAGGGAGAAGATGCCCACACATGCCTCATTGTATCAATTGATGAAGAAAGTGAGGTATCTTCTACATCTAGCTCATATAGTTTTAGTTCTAAGAATGAATCATATTCTTTTAAAGAACTACAAAATGCATTCCATGAACTTGTTGAAAGATATGAGCTTCTTTGTCAAAAAAACAAGTTAGCTAGAGAAGTAAATCATGATCTTCATTGCCTAAACGATTCAATCTTGATCGAGAAAAATGATTTACTTACTAAATTTGATAAGCTCATTTTGGAGAATGCATGCCTAAAAGATGAGAATGAGAAATTCAAAGGTAAACCCAACTCATCTCATGTTATTGATAGTCATATGCTTGAAAATGAAAAGAATCACTTGCTTGACAAACTTGATGTATCATATCTTGAAAGCAAGAAATTATTGAATGACTTGAATTGCATGACCGACAAATGTGTCGAATTAGAGATTCACATGCATCAAATGAATGAGAAGCATAGATCTTTAATTCAAAAACTTAAATGCATAAATTAATCTCTTATGCTAAAGAATAGTGAACTAAATGCATTTAATAAAACTTTGATTAATGACTTGCATAAGTTCGCAGATGGCAAGAAAAATCTTGATATGCTTTTAGAAAATCAAAAACAATCGTTAGACAAGCATGATTTAGGCTATAATGTGTTTTATGTTAAAAACCATCTTGTTTGAGATAGTATAAATGGAAAGATTCACATTGCCATGAAAAGAACCTCATGTGTTTGGGTACCTAAATCCATTTGGGTATGGGTACCAAAAGCTAAATTGAATGGATCCAAACAAAAATGGGTACCAAAATCTACACTTGTAGGTACCTAGGAGGAGGGAGATCGGTGGTGACCGGGCATGCTTGAGAGTTAAATTCAAAGCCAGTTGCATCATCAAATGGAGATTAGAACCAATTCAAAGCTTCAAAGTGGGTATAAATTTTTATCCTCTAAATTTGTCAATAAATTGGTTCGAATCTATATTTAATATGCTTAATTGACATATCATATATTGATTCATTACATATCTTAAAATTTGAATCACACCCATTGCTTAACTGTCAAATTTGTAAATGGATGTCAAAAATGGGGAATTAATACATCACATGCTTAATTGTAATACTTGATTGATGTTAAAATGGGAGAATTAGAATTGAACTTAATTGATATATCATATTCACATTGATAGGGGGAGCTTAATGAATATCATTTACTTAGAGTAATGAAGTGCAAAATTTAGGGGGAGCAACTTCATTACAAGACATCCAAATTCCATGTTTAATCTTATATTTTTTGATGGATGTCAAAGAGGGAGAGATAATCAATGGGGTAACTTAAAATTTGATTATAAATTGAACAAAAACTATGCACATCCATAAGGGGAGCATTTATATGAATAGTTAACAACTTAAAATTTCAAGTATTAAGATATAGGTTGCCATCATAAAAAAAGGGAGAGATTGTTTGTTTTTTGGCCTTAATATTTGTTTTGATGATTTAATCAACCTAATCTTAAATATAATCAATGTAGAGTAGCACACATATTGCATTGCATATATATTGCTTTGTGCTAACTTCTATAGGTGATCAAGACTCAACGAAGAAAGGAATCAAGTCAAGACATGTATTAAAGCTATATTGAAACACGTAATCTTGTTTTCTTTGAGTCTTAGGAACATTGTGTAATTGAGCATACTTGAGCTAAAATCAACTCACATACACACTAGGTTCCTTATAGAAGTCACACACAAAATTTCACATCATTTGAACTTCAATAGATCACCCAAACTTAAACCGGAAAACACTAAACCAAACCAGAATTGTCTGCCTACATTTGGTCGACCGAGTGATTAATTATCCAGTTAGTGTTTTCTACCTTCCGTTCGGTCGAACGTCGAGACCTTTTCGGTCGACCGTGTAACAACAAATTTCAGACCGTTAGAATTATCGTATTATACCAACGATCGTATTCGTATTATTTCCAAATACCCCAAAATACTTTTTGCCCATCGGTCGACCATGAACCTGTTTCGGTCGACCGAACCTTGAATATCTCCACAATGTGTAACTGCTTGGAAGTTTCCGGTCGACCGAAGACTTTGGCTCGGTCGACCGAACTTGATCATTTTCGCCAACCCAGTAGAGCCTCTTAGTTTACGGTCGACCAAACCTTATTCGGTGTTTGACCGTTAACTTAAGTGTACCTAAGTTATAGCCTGATCCGGTCTTCCGTGCCTTTATCGGTCGACCGAATCTTGGTCACAATTGCCAAACGGTCGACCGTTCTGCCCGATCCGGTCGAATTAACTTATGCTGGATTGCATCCTGTAGGTTTCTATTTTGTGATTCTCAGTCAAACCTCACCCATCTTAACCCCAACGGCTATAACACCTTAGGATCATATAAATAGGTGTCCCCATGACACAATTACACATCTATCACACTTCCATTTGTCATATACACTAGAGAGAAACTGCCAAGCTCCAAATTCCCCAATCCTACACTCTAAGCCTAAATTCCACACATTTGATCATAGCCAAATCTTACTCAAAATGTGGTCCAGATTTAGAGAGTGTTGTCCCACTCAATTGTTGTTCAAGAAGCAAGGATTTTGGTGAAAACCCGAAGTGTTCCCTCTCGGATTGTGAGAGGAAGAAAGTCAAGCACGCGAGGGTGTTCGCGGTGCTTGTGTTGTAAAGGTGTTCTCTCCCGGCCCGAAACGGGGAGTGGTTAGTGAAGTCGTGAGCGGAGCTCGGTGATCCGAGCAGAGCTTGCAAGAGAGAAATAGGAATCGGTTTGGGTGCTGAACCTCTTTAAAATCCCTCGTCTCCAATGTGGTTTGCATTTCCTTGTTCACTTGCTTGTTTTGTTTTTAATTTCCACTGCATATTCTTGATTGCTTAAATAAGTAGGTAATTAACTTAAAAGTGATTAGAACTAAGGGCCATTCACGATCCTACATGATGAAGAAAATATGGAGAAGAATTTTTGCATTCATCTTAACAAGAAATGGAGGAGGGGCCTATTTGTAGGGTTTCTTCCAACGCACATCATGTGCAAACCACTTTGCACATGATCTCTTATTTATTTCTTCTCTCATCAACCCATAACTACCCTGACCAAGATGGAACAAATCCAACCCATGATCATAAAAATTTCTTATTAATTCAGGCAAAATCAGGGACAAACGGTTGGACCATTTTTCACTGTTTTTGACTTTATCAAATTTTGGATTAATATCCAACAAAATTTGGGATTTGGGGTTTTAGCAAATTCATATGGTATATGTTGTAGATCACATTATATAAAGTAATATATTATTATATATAATATCAAACATTATACCACATAATATATACACATCTCAAATAAATTTATTTGATATTCTAACCATGCCGTCATTACGACATATTATTATTTTTATTTTACTACATGTTTATTATTTTATAACACATGAAACTTAATACATAATATGAAATATAGAATCACATCTATTGTTCCCCAGTTTTGTGGTATGACCTATAGGAGGATTTAAGTTATGTTGGCAATGATATTAAACATTTAATCCCATAAACTATAAGTGGTATCTAGCTACACATTATAGTTACCCAAATAACAAAATAAGATCCATTTAACGATATAAGTAATATCACTTGTGTCTATCTCTTGCCTCATGATATTAAGAATATTATACAAAAGTAGAAATGTGTCATCTTTGTATGATATTTTTTTTCTTGATCTTTGAAGCTAATTATAAATAGGTAACTATACATAAGTTACATTGTGCACATTATAATTTTACTTTATCAAGGAGCCCAATAATATGATCTCTCAAGTCAAGAGGGACAATGATAATCTTTTGACATATCAGTTTTTCCATCACAAGTCGTGTGTAATATACTAATATCGTTATCACTATACTAATTGACAACTTTTGATAATAATCAAATTATACAATTCTCATGTAAAAAGATATAGGTCTCATATCTTAGGATTCAAAGACGCAATGAAACAGTAATGATACAAACACAATTCCATATTGTTTCATCGATTAGGCTTATTCAATATATGAGAGAATATTCTCCATTTCATATACATGTGAAACAATGTCTATATAAATCCAAAATTTAGTTTTACAGATGATGTTGTAAAATAAACAGTTTTACACCTCAATAATCGAAAATTTGGTAAAGTCAGAAACAGTAAAAAATGGTCCAATTTTTTTCCCCGCATTTTTGCATATATTAATAAGAGATTTTTTGTTGATTAATGACTGAATTTAATTCACATTGGTAAAACGTTGTTATGGGATGATGATGTGGCAAAATAAATAAGAGATACTGTGCAAATTGCTTTACACATGATGTGGTTTAGTGAAGAAATTAACAAGAGATCATGTGTAAGTGGTTTGCACATGATGTGAGTTAGAGGAAACCCTATAAAAAGGCCCATCCTCCCTTCCTTGTATATATGAATGTGAAAATTCTTCTCCTCCATATTATCTCCATCATTCCATCTGAAATTCTCTTAGTTTTAATTGTATGCTGGTGATTAATTTCTTTGGAGCATAGAAATGGTTATAGCTAGATTCTAACATCGTATTAGAGATTATTGATTGGTTATGCATTATATACATTGCATCATATGTCTTTCATTTAGATTAATTTTATATCAATAAATGCTACTAAGGTATGTGTTTAGTCTTATTTATAGAATACAGGGACCTGAATACAAATTACCCATATCCCGAGCATAAATGCGTGCAAGAGACTCATTTCTATCATAAAGACCAAGTCAAGATTATCGGGATTCAAATGGAAGTCCATCCAAGCATAAAAGCATTCAAAGACCTAATTACAAAAAGGCCAAGGACTTAAGCACAAAAGTAGGCAGGGACTTAATTGCAAAAAGCCGAGGACACAAATGCAAAAATATTATTTTGGAGAAGTTCTAAAGAAAAATCAATTTGGATCTCCAAATATATGAAGGAATTAATTCGGAGCTCAAAAGAAAGGAAAGAAATCAATCTAGACGCGCAAAGGACAATTAAATCATACCATAAACACACAGGAAAAATACGGATTAAATCAGAGCAGATATTGCGGCGAAATCGCCGCATCTTACATGTATTGTGCGGCGGAAACGCCGCACCCCTTGCGATCCGTGGCTCCGGATTTTGTCCAGTCGTGTCTTGACGCGTGTACTTTCCTATTTTATACTTAGGTCCCTTGTATCGGCTATAAATAGCTCCAAAACGTTGTTGTAAAGGGGCCTAGTCTTAGTTTTTGTTCCATACTTTAGTAATAAAATTTTGTTCTTTTATTTCTTGTTTTTAGTTTTCTTTTGTAGTTTCTCTAGGACCCCTTCTCCTCCCTCCATCCATGGGTTTCTAACTCTCTCCAAGGGGTGGGGGTGACGGATTTAGGGTGATGAGAAGAAGAATAAAGTTATTATTTTAATTTCGTGTTAGTATATTTTGATTACTTGAGTTTATGTTGAGTCATTTATCATGTAATGCTTTATAACTAATGTGATTTATTATAAGTTTCAGAATTCTCTAATCTAAACCCGATATCTAAACCTCCACCCACTGGACTCCCATCCATCTTTACTTTATTTTTAAATGTTTTTTTGTTCTCGCTTTAGATAATTAAAAACAAAAAATATCAAACCAACCTTATTTTTCTATCTTTCTTCCTTAATCGAAAATCACAAAAATAACAAGTTTTCTCCCTCCTTGTGTTCGACCCATATTTGCCACGTCTTCATTGACGCCGTGCACTTGCGGTATAAATTTAATTCTCATCAATTGGCTAGCTTCGATCTCTCTAATCTTGTTTAGAGTTTGGTGAACACTTGAAGGTGATTCGGAGGCAATTCGACGTGCAACCTGACTTCCGATTGGTAAAAGGGATTTGATAATCCCCTAGGTATGATCCAATCTATGTATTTTAATATTAAATAAAATGTTATATATATTGAAATACAATTGGGAAGTTTTGTACATAAAATTATTGAAAAATATGAAAACGAACTTGCTTTCATGTATAATATTTGTAAAAATATACACATTATCATGGGAAGAAATCCAACATCAATGTCCTATGTTAATCACCATGATTGTGATCACTTTTGATTTATGTAAACTATTATCTTTTAGAACACTACGGGTAAGGACGAAGTATCTCTTCTTTTATACTTTTAAAAGACGAATACATTAATCAATGAACAAAATATTTATACATTCAAGTCATAATAAAAGACATATAAAAGAATACGTTTAAAACACACATTGCTTTCAAAAACTAATTAAATTTGTGCTATCTATGATTTTAATTAATGTAATGTTGTATATTGTGCAACTTATTCATGTCCGATTGTGATTTAAATTTCCAAACAAAAAATTAAAGCCAGGAGAAGATAGTTAGAATTTTTTTCAAAATAATTAAATAAATGACGAATATAAACCTACAAAATATATGTGGCAACATATGCGAGAAAAAAGGCACATCTGATACCATTTTCATTAACAAAAAATCGCATCGCAATGCCTTTTTTACTTTTCTGAAAATGACATCAGTTGAAGATGTCCTTTTCGTATACCACAAATTAAGAGTCATGATTAATCAAGACGGATTCACAACTAATTAAGTCATTATTACCATAAACGAATTCACATACGAATGCGGTAAAACACTTCCAAAAACTTTTTATGTCCCTATTATATCTTGCACAAAGGGCTAAATTTTGAAAAATTAAACACCAACTCGTATCAATGGTCTACATTATTTTTTCCAAACAACTTGGGCAATTTAACTGAATTGTTATTCATTGCCGGAAAACTACTTAAATCGCCCCAACCAATTTCCATTTTGCCCTTTTCTGTCCTTTCTACTTATATACTCTCCATTTCACTCTCCTAACACCACTTTATCTTCATATTACACTCATATTCACCCAAAATCATGTCTTGGAGGCCCGGAAAAGAGCCAGCGGACGCCCCGGTCTACTCGAATCTGGTCAAATGCCTAGTTTAGTTTTTGTATATTTAAAAAAAATTGGGTCGGGTGTTCGGGGGAGACGCCCGACCCAACGTGCGGGAGCCCGCGGGAGACGCCCCCGGTCGCATCAAACCCAACTCCTGGTCCTTTATTATTGCAGTCGGGCTAACAATATCCAATAACAGATCTCGCAACCTCTCCAACACCCACCGGTAACTAGACTCGGTCTCATCCTTTAAAATCACATAGCCGACGAAGAAATTCATGTTTGTTGGAGTAACCCCAACCATCTCAAACAAAGACATCTTATACTTGTTCGTCTTATACGTCGAATCCATGCAGATTACGAAAGAGTATGTGCGCAACAACTGAACTGACGTAGGATGTGCCAAAAATGCGTGAGTGGGAACATTAGTTTCTTCATCCGCCATAATCCAATGTAAGTACTTATACTGCACTGCCTGACTGAGAAACTGCAGATCGGGATTCCTGTCTTCAGATTTCGTCATTCTTATGTACTCTCTGAAGTTATAAATGTTTCTCTGATTTGGATTATCCTCCGGGAATTTCTCCTTTACTGCCATCAAGATGTTACGTGGTCTCGCTTGTGCCTCAGTCATATCACGAACAATTTGCTTCGCCCTAGAACTAAGACCGCAGATCTGTCGGTGACCCTCTGGATAAACTGCAAGTCTGTGGTTGTGTTGTCCATGAGTATTATTAGAAACAACGACCCATCCGTCACGATCCCGTCGCTCGACTACCTTTACCAAAAAACGACAACCGCAACCTTTTCTTTTCGTGTTCTCCCGTAGTGCAATATTCGTATCACGAGAACCCATTTCATTTCTCCGATCGCATCTCAAATAAGAATCCGTCCGATTATTTGCTTTTGATTTGTAGGATGATATTACCAAAAAAATTCGGCTCCGATGGCAACTTATTTCGCCCATTTACACGCTTCCTCGATTGTTGTAAATACTTGTTTACTATCAAAAAACTCACTGTAATCTACTCCATCACCACACAAATCTTGCAACGGAACCTGAAATAATTAAAAATAACACAAAATAAATAAACTAAAAATCAAAAAATAAAATAATTCAGGGGCGTCTGGCTGGGACGCCCGTACCTTGAAGGGGGCGTCTAGCTGGGACGCGTCCATGGATGAGGCAGCTAAGCTAGGTGCCTCATCCAAGGATGGGGCGTTTGGCTTAGCCGCCACCTGCAAGGTAGGGACGTCTGGCTAAGCTGCCCCTGCCAAGGAGGAGGCGTCCTTGCCAGACGCCCCATCCTTGGATGAGGCGGCTTAGACAGACGCGGGAGACGGAAAAAATTCTGCCCCACTTACCTCACTAGATCCAGGCGCTTCGTCAGACATTTTCATGGTGTTGGTACTGGGAATGTGAGGAAAACTGAGGCAAAAACCTTGTTTTAGGACACGGGAGGAAATGAGTATTAAATGAATTGTGAAGGGCAAAATGGTAATTGTTGGGGACAGTTTAAGTAGTTTTCCGGCGACGAATAGTAGTTCCCTAATTTAAAGGTAATTTATAAATTATAATTTAAACATGGATGACCGTGAATTATAATTTAAAGATACTTTAAAGGTAAAAACCTTTAAATTTTTTATACGTCCAACAAGAGAAGCAAAGATATTCATTAAAGTATAAAATTATATTGTATTAAATTATAATTTATGAAAGCTTAGACTTGGTTGACCCTGAAAACAATTACTCAACAAAACGTTGGAGATGTGCCTCATATGATAAAGTTATATGGAGGAAACTAGTGAACAAATTAGGAAGAAGTACTTAGTTATAATAGGGGTAAATAAATTTAACATAATTTTATTCAACATTTCAGTTAGTTTCTACTATTTTCATATTTTGAAAATTACTTTCAAAAATTACCTACCCATGATCTCACATCACAACGGTATCCATTTAGCCTACGTAAAAATTTGTAAAATCAAACACCAACCCTATTATTTTTACAAATGGCATTTGTACGGAAAACGATAATTTATAAAACCATTCTGTAAGTAGAGCATCCACAATCTGTACTTTAATTTTTACAAACGTAGAGGGATGTTCTGTACTTTATATTTACGAATGGCATCCATCCCAAAACCGTTGATGGAATACTTATCGGATATGCGACTAACAACTATGCGTACAGATTCTTGGTAATTAAGTCTGTGATATTTGGCATTGATGTTAACATAATTATTGAACTTCGTGATGCAACATTTTTTGAGGATGTATTTCCCATGAAATATGGAGTTCCTCAACAAGTTTCCTCTTCGAATGATCCCACTAGGTCTGGTTCCATCCACCAGCATGTAGAAATGATGACAAATGTGGGGGTAGATCCTCTAATCAATTGCACTTGCGGTATAAATTTAATTCTCATCAATTGGCTAGCTTCGATCTCTCTAATCTTGTTTAGAGTTTGGTGAACACTTGAAGGTGATTCGGAGGCAATTCGACGTGCAACCTGACTTCCGATTGGTAAAAGGGATTTGATAATCCCCTAGGTATGATCCAATCTATGTATTTTAATATTAAATAAAATGTTATATATATTGAAATACAATTGGGAAGTTTTGTACATAAAATTATTGAAAAATATGAAAACGAACTTGCTTTCATGTATAATATTTGTAAAAATATACACATTATCATGGGAAGAAATCCAACATCAATGTCCTATGTTAATCACCATGATTGTGATCACTTTTGATTTATGTAAACTATTATCTTTTAGAACACTACGGGTAAGGACGAAGTATCTCTTCTTTAATACTTTTAAAAGACGAATACATTAATCAATGAACAAAATATTTATACATTCAAGTCATAATAAAAGACATATAAAAGAATACGTTTAAAACACACATTGCTTTCAAAAACTAATTAAATTTGTGCTATCTATGATTTTAATTAATGTAATGTTGTATATTGTGCAACTTATTCATGTCCGATTGTGATTTAAATTTCCAAACAAAAAATTAAAGCCAGGAGAAGATAGTTAGAATTTTTTTCAAAATAATTAAAAAAATGACGAATATAAACCTACAAAATATATGTGGCAACATATGCGAGAAAAAAGGCACATCTGATACCATTTTCATTAACAAAAAATTGCACTTGCGGTATAAATTTAATTCTCATCAATTGGCTAGCTTCGATCTCTTGTTTAGAGTTTGGTGAACACTTGAAGGTGATTCGGAGGCAACTTGGGCAATTTAACTGAATTGTTATTCATTGCCGGAAAACTACTTAAATCGCCCCAACCAATTTCCATTTTGCCCTTTTCTGTCCTTTCTACTTATATACTCTCCATTTCACTCTCCTAACACCACTTTATCTTCATATTACACTCATATTCACCCAAAATCATGTCTTGGAGGCCCGGAAAAGAGCCAGCGGACGCCCCGGTCTACTCGAATCTGGTCAAATGCCTAGTTTAGTTTTTGTATATTTAAAAAAAATTGGGTCGGGTGTTCGGGGGAGACGCCCGACCCAACGTGCGGGAGCCCGCGGGAGACGCCCCCGGTCGCATCAAACCCAACTCCTGGTCCTTTATTATTGCAGTCGGGCTAACAATATCCAATAACAGATCTCGCAACCTCTCCAACACCCACCGGTAACTAGACTCGGTCTCATCCTTTAAAATCACATAGCCGACGAAGAAATTCATGTTTGTTGGAGTAACCCCAACCATCTCAAACAAAGACATCTTATACTTGTTCGTCTTATACGTCGAATCCATGCAGATTACGAAAGAGTATGTGCGCAACAACTGAACTGACGTAGGATGTGCCAAAAATGCGTGAGTGGGAACATTAGTTTCTTCATCCGCCATAATCCAATGTAAGTACTTATACTGCACTGCCTGACTGAGAAACTGCAGATCGGGATTCCTGTCTTCAGATTTCGTCATTCTTATGTACTCTCTGAAGTTATAAATGTTTCTCTGATTTGGATTATCCTCCGGGAATTTCTCCTTTACTGCCATCAAGATGTTACGTGGTCTCGCTTGTGCCTCAGTCATATCACGAACAATTTGCTTCGCCCTAGAACTAAGACCGCAGATCTGTCGGTGACCCTCTGGATAAACTGCAAGTCTGTGGTTGTGTTGTCCATGAGTATTATTAGAAACAACGACCCATCCGTCACGATCCCGTCGCTCGACTACCTTTACCAAAAAACGACAACCGCAACCTTTTCTTTTCGTGTTCTCCCGTAGTGCAATATTCGTATCACGAGAACCCATTTCATTTCTCCGATCGCATCTCAAATAAGAATCCGTCCGATTATTTGCTTTTGATTTGTAGGATGATATTACCAAAAAAATTCGGCTCCGATGGCAACTTATTTCGCCCATTTACACGCTTCCTCGATTGTTGTAAATACTTGTTTACTATCAAAAAACTCACTGTAATCTACTCCATCACCACACAAATCTTGCAACGGAACCTGAAATAATTAAAAATAACACAAAATAAATAAACTAAAAATCAAAAAATAAAATAATTCAGGGGCGTCTGGCTGGGACGCCCCTACCTTGAAGGGGGCGTCTAGCTGGGACGCGTCCATGGATGAGGCGGCTAAGCTAGGTGCCTCATCCAAGGATGGGGCGTTTGGCTTAGCCGCCACCTGCAAGGTAGGGACGTCTAGCTAAGCTGCCCCTGCCAAGGAGGAGGCGTCCTTGCCAGACGCCCCATCCTTGGATGAGGCGGCTTAGACAGACACGTGAGACGGAAAAAATTCTGCCCCACTTACCTCATTAGATCCAGGCGCTTCGTCAGACATTTTCGTGGTGTTGGTACTGGGAATGTGAGGAAAACTGAGGCAAAAACCTTGTTTTAGGACACGGGAGGAAATGAGTATTAAATGAATTGTGAAGGGCAAAATGGTAATTGTTGGGGACAGTTTAAGTAGTTTTCCGGCGACGAATAGTAGTTCCCTAATTTAAAGGTAATTTATAAATTATAATTTAAACATGGATGACCGTGAATTATAATTTAAAGATACTTTAAAGGTAAAAACCTTTAAATTTTTTATACGTCCAACAAGAGAAGCAAAGATATTCATTAAAGTATAAAATTATATTGTATTAAATTATAATTTATGAAAGCTTAGACTTGGTTGACCCTGAAAACAATTACTCAACAAAACGTTGGAGATGTGCCTCATATGATAAAGTTATATGGAGGAAACTAGTGAACAAATTAGGAAGAAGTACTTAGTTATAATAGGGGTAAATAAATTTAACATAATTTTATTCAACATTTCAGTTAGTTTCTACTATTTTCATATTTTGAAAATTACTTTCAAAAATTACCTACCCATGATCTCACATCACAACGGTATCCATTTAGCCTACGTAAAAATTTGTAAAATCAAACACCAACCCTATTATTTTTACAAATGGCATTTGTACGGAAAACGATAATTTATAAAACCATTCTGTAAGTAGAGCATCCACAATCTGTACTTTAATTTTTACAAACGTAGAGGGATGTTCTGTACTTTATATTTACGAATGGCATCCATCCCAAAACCGTTGATGGAATACTTATCGGATATGCGACTAACAACTATGCGTACAGATTCTTGGTAATTAAGTCTGTGATATTTGGCATTGATGTTAACATAATTATTGAACTTCGTGATGCAACATTTTTTGAGGATGTATTTCCCATGAAATATGGAGTTCCTCAACAAGTTTCCTCTTCGAATGATCCCACTAGGTCTGGTTCCATCCACCAGCATGTAGAAATGATGACAAATGTGGGGGTAGATCCTTTCGTTACTGAATCTGAGTTTTCTCAAACTCAATTTGAAATTGAACCTAGAAGAAGCAAACAATATAGAATTGCCAAGGATTTGGGAAGCGATTAAATCACATACCATATCGAGGGCGATCCAAATACTTTCTAGGATGCTATGACTTTATCCGAAGCAAAGTGATTGAACGTTTTAATTAACTGCATGTGCACGGCCACGTTGAAGCGATGGCAAATACGGGTCGATCCACAGGGAGGTGTATCAACTTTAGTTTATTCAAAAGCGAGTGGGAAAGAAAGGAGAGAAATGATTGATTAAACTAAACTACACTAAACTAGTAAACTAGAAAGGAGGAAATGAGAGCACGAAATGAACTAAACTAAGCTAAGCAACTACTAAGAAGAAAGATAAATCTCAGGAATGGGAAAACCCCCTAAGGGTTGGAGTGTGTGTGTGTACACATGAAATAAGTGTGGTGAATGGATACAATAAGCTCAAGTGTATAGTGTTTGTTAATGCATAAGAAGTACCTAATGGCAAGACCTATCATTTAAAGCACTAACCTAGGTGATTAATATGAGCATGACAAGTTTGTTATTGAGAACATAAACAAGCATGGAATGTACCTAAACATTATGGCAGAAACCATCAAGTAAAAGTTCTTATTAATTCAATCAAGCATACTAACATTTCTCACAAACAACGATGTTTAGCATTCATACCATCTACATAACATGTATACACATCTACTCCACCCCCAAAGGGGAATGGAACTACTCACACATATTTAAACTAATATTTATACTAGGGAAGAAAACATGCTTTAAACTAATTATAAGAAGACTAAAACAACACGTTAACTAAGTATGCAAGAATTGAAAAGACAAGACAATATGAAGAAAGCTTAACAAAACATCTATTTTTACTCACTCAATTACAAGTAGCCTCTCTCCACCAGGGTTTTTGCTTCAAGGCTTTTACTCCTAGTAGAGAGGATGACCACCAAGAGAGAGATGGGATACAATGGAGGAGGAAGAGTTCTATTTACAGCCATAGAAAAAGGTAATCCGGGACAATCCCCCGGTATGGGACTAATACATTACCAAAAATAGACATAACACACAATTATACAAGACCCGACTAAACCACATCAGATCCGGAGCAACCCGGACTACCAATTGGCGGTCTACAGGGTTCGGATTCGGTTGGGCTTTTGTGTGGGCTTTTCTGGATGGCTTTATTCATGCGTGATGTATCCAAGTTGGTTGCTGGAGCTCCGAACCGAATCGAATTGCCAAAATACTCCCCATGATGGTGTGGAGTTTCCTGATTTGCTCATTGGTCCTTTGGGATTACATTCAGGTCCTTCTCCTTTGCATCTTAGTCCCTAAGTCTCTCAAATCAGTCATTTTTCCTGCTCTTAGGTCCTTTTATGCCTCTTCTCCTCAATCCAGTTTATTCCTGAAACTCAAACATAAAACTCGTTACACAACATTGTTTAGGTGAAAGATAACGGATATAAGACACAAATGTATGCATGGTATGATGTCAATCACAAATCATTGGAAAGATGAAGTTAAGATCGAAATGGACTCTATTGTCTTAAATGGTACATAGATATTAGTAAATCTTCTTGCAAGTTGTTCAACAATCAGTTGTACATGGATTTTTAAAAAGAAATTAAAACCAGATGTTCCATTGATAAGTATAAAGCCAGATAAGTTGCCAAGGAGTTTAGAAAAAGGAAGGAATATATTATTTCTATACTTATTCTCCAGTATCTCGTATCACTACTACCCTAGTGCTCTTTGCATTGGTGTCCATATATGATTTTACGATCCATCGAATGGATGTAAAAGTTGCTATTCTTCATGGTGATCTTGAAGTTTTTTTTGTATGGACCAGCATGAAGGATTTGTAACTTCTGGAAGCGAGAGCAAAGTTTGTAAACTTCTCAAGTCACTTTATGGACTCAAACAAGCTCCTAAAGCATGACATGAGAAATTTGACAAAAAATATAATCATTTGGATTCCAGGTTAATTATTGATTCTGACAAGTGTGTCTGTTGCAAAGTCCAAGGTGATGCATGCATTGCATAGTGTTTATATGTGATTAGTAGCATGTCATGCATCATATTCATGCTATATATTCTTAGTTTTACCTTAATATTGTGATACTCAAGTGTTTGTTGTTATATTTCAGGTTTAGGTAATAAAGAAGAGAATGAAAGAGAAAAATGACTAAAATGTAAGAAGGACTTAAATGAACCAAAATGGACCTCTGTGTCATGCACAATGACCCATCTACAAGAGGAAAGGACCTGAACGTAAGCCTTAAGGGACCAAATAGTAAACCGAGAAACTCCACACCATTATGAGGAGTTATTGGCAATTAGATTCGGGCACAAACTTGATTGATTCAATTTAATATCGTAAGCGCACGACCGTCGGTGAAGACGGGGCAAGTACAAGTCGACCACAAGGAGGTGTGTCGAATCTGATTCTTCGAAAATCAAAAGGAAAATAAAGGGGAGAAGAAGCTGATTAAACTAAACTAAGCTACACTAAACTAGCAAGCAACGAACAAGGAGATGAAAGTACGAGAGGAATTGAAACTAAACTAAGCGCTATCAAAGCAAGATGAAATTGAGGAATAAAACCCCCAAGGTTTGGAGTGTGTTTACACATGAAGTAAAGTGGTGAAGAATGCATTCAGTAGGGCACAAGTGTAGGTTGTGTTTTCATGCATAGGAAGTACCTAATAGTTGTGGCAAGATGATTGACATCATTTCATGCATACATTTGTGTCTTATATCCGTTATCTTTCACCAAAACTATGCTACGTAACGAGTTTTATATTTCAATTTCAGAAATAAATAGGTTTGAAGAGAAGATGCATAAAATGACCTAAAAGCAAGAAAAATGACTGAGTTGAGAGACTCGAGCACTAAGATGCAAGGGAGAAGGACCTGAATGTAAGATCGAAGGACCAATGAGCAAATAAAAATACTCCACACCATCATGGGGTATTCTGGTCAGAGCTCCAACAACCGTAGTAGATGCATCAAAGACAAACAAAGCCATCCAGAAAAGCCCAGACTAAAGCCCAACGCGATCCAAACCTTGTAGACCGCTGTTTGGCGGTCCGGGTTGCCCCGGATCCGATGCGGTTTAGTCGGGTCCTGTATTAGTGTGTATTTAGTCTATTTCGGGTATATATTTAGTCCCATACCGGGGAATTGTTTCGGATTACCTTTTCTACGGCTATAAATAGAACTCTTCACCTTCTATTGTAATCACCCATTGCTTGGTGGCATTCTCTATGCTAGGAGTAAAAGCCTTGAAGCAAAAACTCAAGGTGGAGAAGAATGCCACTTGCAATGTGAGTCATGTTAATAAAATAAATTTTCTTAGTCTCTTTTAATATTGTCTTGTCTTTTAATTCTTGCATGCTTCTTTAGTTTAGTTTCCTTTCATTTAGCTTTTTAATATTTCTTGTTTGCTTAGTTTAATTGCCTATCATTAGAATGTTTCGTTTTGTTAATGTAGTTTGTAGTGTAATGACTAGAGAGTACTTCCATCCCCTTTTGGGGGTGGAGATGTGTTGAACGTTTTATTTTAAACCGCAAGTGCACGGCCGCGATGAAGCGGTGGCAAGTACGGGTCGTCCTTAGGGAGGTGAGCAGCCTCTTGTTTGCACGAAATCAAGTGGCGAAAATAATGGAGAAGAGAGTTGGTTATGCTACACTACGCTAAGAAGTATGAAATGTGAAAGAAGCAAACAAACGATGAAATAAGAACTAAGCTAAGAACAAAACAAGAATGCTGGAATACAGAAATGGAAAACCCCTAAGGGGTGGAGTGAGTGCACACAAGCAAAGAGGTGGGTGTAGAATACATTCTTTAAGCACATGAAGGTGGTGTTTATCAAGCATAGGTAGTGTCTAAATGTTATGACAAAACCTATCAATCTATTCACCAACTTGGTTGATTAACATTTACATATGCAAGGTGTTTATTTCAGAACCTAAACAAGCATGAGAGGTGTCTAATCATTTTGGTAAAACTCATCAAGTTGTAAATTCTATCCTAAACAAGCAAACATACATTCATGTTTAATCAACACCTTGAAATTAAAGCATTCATCCCATTCTCCAATGCATGTATGTACATCTACTCCACCCCCCAAAGGGGATGGAACTACTCACTAAACATTACACTAATTATTAAACTATGGAAAGAAAGCATATTAAAACTAAGCTGGAATTAAAAGACGATTAAACTAAAACATGCACAAACAATAAAAGAAGCATAAAACAAACAATGAAAGAAACACAAAACTTTATTGATAAAATGACTCACATTAAAAGTAGCATCCTCCTACTTTAGTGTGTGCTTCAAGGCCTCACTTCTAGTAGGAAGAATAGCCACTTAAAATATGGAGTGATTACAATAGGAGGTGAAGAGTTCTATTTATAGGCATGGAAAAAGCTAATCCGGGACAATCCCCCAATGTGGGACTAAACCAACACCAAAAATAGCCTCAACAAACATTAATACAAGTCCAGGACAAATCTTGACGGATCTGGACTAATCCAGACCGCCAATTGGCGGTCCAAAATGTCCGGATCCAGTTGAGATATATTCTGGGCTTTTCTTTCTGCTTTTGGTGGTCTTTGATGCATCTACTTCGTTTGTTGGAGCTCCGACCCGAATCCAATTGCTAAAATACTCCCCATGATGGTGTGAAGTATTCTGTTTTGCTCTTAGGTCCCTCTGTCTTGCGTTCAGGTCCTTCTCCCTTGCATCTTGGTCCCCAGATCTCACAATCCAGTCCTTTTTCCCAGCTTTGGGGTCCTTTTATGCTTCATCTCTTCAAACCTAATTATTCCTGAAAACTAAACATAAAACTCGTAACATAGCATTGTTTAGGTGAAAGATAATGGATATAAGATACAAACATGAGCATGAAATGATGTCAATCAAATACCCCCACACCTAACTTTTGCTAGTCCCGAGCAAAACAATGAAAGAGAAAAGCATGCGAAAAACAAGAAATCCTAACTCACTTTCGTAGGAATCACGGTTGCACTTAGCACGTGCAACAAGCCGTTAAATCTCCTTGTCGCCAAGGAGGAGGAGTGTTATCTCCTGAGGGTTTTCAACGGATATACCCACAAAATCCGAACAAGATGCATTAATCAATCTAGCTACACGACTCGTTGGACTTATTTTGTCGATCATGGGACGCGGTAATACTACGGGTTGACTCTATATATGTAATCAGTCCACACACCTAGCCTAATGAGTTATTCGTGAGAGTTAGTCAAGGACTTAAGTGAAAGACATGGGCAACCTTAACTTCTGAATGTGATACAATGTGTAAAGTCCATTTTGGTTCTTATTTGACTCTTTTTTTTCTTCTTTTTTTTCCTTTTTCTTTGGAGCATTTTATTGGTTGGTGTTTGATTCTCCCAGGGTCAGGTTTCGTGCATCATTGCCTATGAGGGCTTACACTATCACGTACACCTTCCCCCAAATCTCCACATAGGGCGATCCCTACCACCCGTGTAACGGGAGTTCGGTCGGTGCATCCCAAGTCAGATGACTCGAAAGCACCAGGCACAAAGGCCCATCGGACCTACTTTCCCGAGTGATAGGAGCCGTGCGAGAAGAGAGAACACCACTTATTCATTTATCTACACGGGAACCAAAACCCCTACACTTAAGTTTCACAAAAAGAGATTAAGGGCCCTTGACTACGACAAACTTCCTTATACTAACAGACACGAATTATTTGACTCACTAGGTTCAGGGTGGACTTCTTTAAAAGTTTGAGTACTGAAACTCTATGATTACACGCCCCCGAGGGAAAAGCAGGGTGCATCCTAACGACTCGACAAGACCTAAAGCCAATAAACTAGAAATCCTAATGCGTCAAGTTCCAGACAATTTTGGGAGCTTTCTTTTTACTTTGCCTCTCAACGGTTTTGCACATGCTAAACACACGCAAAACCCACAAAAACATTTTCTTTCGTAAACACATGAAGATTTTGAAAAAAATGTGAAAATTTTAAAGCACTAGGCAAGCAAAAGAAGACAAGTCACCCAAGGATCATGGCAAGCAGATATATCAATGTTAAATGCGGCACACTAACACGACCCTAGCAGTACAAACAAAAGAAAATAAAACCAAAGGAAAAAGACTCGACTATGTACACACGTAAAACACCCCCCACACCTACTTCATGCATTGTCCTCAATGAATGCGAGCAAGATACTACATGGAGATATGCATGAAAAGGGAAACATCTCACCAACATGAAGTACAAAGGGACGTTCAGGGTCATGTTGATGGACACAAACCCAAATTCCCTCAAAACCTGTGAGAAGCTGAAGAAGGGAGATAAATACGTGAAGAAATTGGGGCCCGAGTACACAAGGGTTGGGGCCCACAACAATCGATGCTCACTGAAGGAGTCTTTTATTATTATTATTATTATTATTATTATTTCTTTTTTTTACAAGATATATACATCAACCAAGATATTCTCATAATCATTTGGTCAAGGAACATCGAATGAGAACATCAAGTCATGAGGACCAGAGACTTGCCGAGATGGGCAAACTCCACTGGTACTCTGAGGTGTCATGAGGGGTGAAAGGTCAAAGATGAAAGGCTCGAACCCCTCATGATATTGGTTGGGTGTGGGCAACAAAGAATGAAGTTGTGTTGCCTCACTAGGGTTTAATTGCTCATCGAAGAAAACCCTCCAACCAATAGGCGGGTGCATCGGAATGAGTTCCTCAGGCTCATTCGATGGATGCAGCAGACCTGCATCACTAAAAATGGGGCTTCTCCCCAAGTCATCCAACAAGGACCTCTCACCATCACTCATATCATCAAGCATAAGCTCGGTCAAAGGTGGGTCCTTGTTGGAGTCAATATGAAGATCAAATGGCTCAATGGCCATGGGATCTGAGGTGGAGACACCTTCTGGTATATGCATATGATGAGGTGTCTCATTCTCACTAGTACTCTCAACTGAATCATGCAACGAACACTCCCTTTGGACATTCATGTTCGAGGCCAGCTCACTCTGTTGCATTGCGAAGACAGGCAATGAGTTTTCGCTGGGCCCACGAACATTCTCAACGGGTTGCATTGGGGTTAGGGGTGTTCGTTGATTTTGTGGTGCTTTCTCAAATTGGAGGATGAGATTTAGATTTAACGGATCATCCATGGGTTCCTGTTGCTTACCAGAGTTGAACACATGAAACTCGGCACTCATGTTACCGAATGAGAGCTTCATGAGACCATTTCTACAATTAATCAAGGCATTGGAGGTTGCCAGAAATGGTCTACCCAAAATCAAATGTATTTGAGAGTGGGTGTTCACAACAGGATTGGTATTGAAGACAACAAAATCGACTGGAAATATAAAATATCCAACTTTGATAAGCACATCCTCGATAATCCCCATGGGAATACGAATGGATCTATCCGCCAATTGGTTGTGCAGAGATCCTTCAATACTTTGGCATATTGAGGTATTTGTTGGATGACATCCAACAAGGGGTTGTTAACCTTCACTTGCTTAAACACCTCTAATATCTTGTCCATGTTGTCACTCTGCTTTTTGTTTAACCTACTTGGATACGGAGCTTTTGGCAGGTAGGTTTTCTGCTGTGCCTGAGAAGAAAGCTATGGTGTATTACCCTCACCCTCAGCCTCTTCTTCACCACCATTCCCACTGAGGGGCTGCATAGATGGTTGTGGGTGTGGCAAGGAGATGTGATTGTCAACCTGTTTTCCATTCCTTAAGGTCACAATGGAATTGACATGGTGAACAGGTTCCTCCACATGGTTCACTTGCCTCCCCCGAGGTACCACATTCTCATTTTGCATTTGTTGTTGTTGGTACATGCGGGGGTTAGCCTCAGGCTTGCTAGGAAAAGACCATCTCTCTCTCATGTACAGACTGAGCCAATTGGCCCATCTGAAGCTCTAGATATTTCATGGTTTGTTGATTTGAAATGAGAACTTGACTTGTGGTAGACATAAAAATTTTCATTGAGTTTTCAAGTCCACGAGTCAAGGTCTCAAGCGAATTGAATCGGGTTTCCATATTATTGGAATTTAGGAAACCCGATTGATTGGTGGTTTGTGCTTGGGGTGGCTAATAGGAATGTGCATGCATGGTAGGTTGGTGTGATTAGTAAGGTGGTCTAGAGGAGTTTGGAGGACCACCCGGGGCATTAGTTTGGTTCCATGAAAAATTGGGGTGGTTCCTCCATCCAGGATTATAAGATGATGAGTACGGGTCATTCCTGGCTCTATCATAGACGGCGTTGACACGCTCCATCTCAGGAGGAATGAACTCACACTCGCTTTCTACATGACCTATCCTACCACATGAATGACAGGGAACTGGACCAGATGTGGACATGTGAGGTGCACTTTGTTGGTTTTGGAGCTCAATCGAATCCATACGGCGCATTAAGGCCGCCATGCGTGCCTCGGTGGCCGTAGTGGTATCGATAGCAAATGCGGAACCCGATCTAGTTGAGTTTGCATTCGCGATCCTCGCTCCTATACTAGATGATGCAGGTGGTTCCCTCACACTCTCCCACTGCATGGTTTTCTCAGCGAGGTCTTCTAGGAAGGCCCATGCCTCCCTTTCATCCTTTCCCAAGAACTCTCCTTGACACATGGACTCAAGGAGCGTTCTGGACGGGATGTGAAGACCCTCATACACAATCTGACAAAGACGCCACAACTCAATGCCATGGTGAGGGCACGAGGATAGTAGCTCTTTGAACCTCTCAAGATATGCATGAAATGGTTCGGTCTCATGTTGATAGAACGAATTGATTTCGTTCCTCAATTTTTGAGTCCGATGATTAGGAAAGTACTTCTTGAGGAATGCGTTCTGTACAACCACTTCTTGGCGTCATCCTTTAGCGCAAAGGGGACAAGCCTAAGATGGATGGAGTCTGTGCTAAGTTATTGCAGCTTGAACATAGCACAAACCTCCTCAAATTCCCTTAGAAAGATATAGGGGTCACCTTTCCCAGTGAAATGAGGGAGCATGGAAATTAATTGAGGCTTAACCTCAAAATGGTTCCCATTAGCCTCTGGTAATATGATGCATGAGGGTAGAGCGATACGGCTCGGGTAGCATCGATCACGAAGAAGTATGGGAACGACAACTGGAAGCACAGGTGGAACAGGTGGGTCCAGCAACTGCTCCTCCTCACGGAAATTAGCAGCCATTGGACCCGAACTACGTGCGACACGAGAGGAGGAAGGTGTCGAGAAATCGATGACCGAAGCCGGATTGACAACGCTCCTCGTCAAACGACCACTCTCGTCTCGTGTCCACGAAAGCATGCACAAAGGCGCACACACAAACCACAACTCTTTTTTTTTTTTTTCTTTTTTTTCAAACAAAGAATGTACGTAGGAGAGAAGACGAGGGAACACAGGAGAGAAAGAATGATTCAGGAGAGAAGGGAAGAAGTCCTTAAGCTACGGCGGATGGGTACAGGTAGAAGCACACAGGCAAACAAGGCTCAAACAATCCTAAAGTCGCTATAGGTCCTTACAGCTAGACGACGCCTAACTGCGAGGTCACACGGCCTCAACACGCCTCACGTCCCTACGACGAGGACCACAAAGCCCAGCAAGTGAGCCAAGATCCAGAGATCTCGTCTCTCCTACTATCGACAAAGTGGGCAACGCCGATCAGGTCATGACGGTCGGGACCGGATCACTCTCCTAATGCGTCCAAGATCCTTAGGGCCAATGTCTACTTGATTTTAAAATTAGGCTTTTGATTAGTGTGGTTTTTGGGGCAAAGGAAAGGGTGATGAAATCCCCCACCTTATCTTTTATGAGACAGCCCCTCCTTAGTAGCGTTTTGGAGTCCTAATCTAGCAATCAACTCTCCAAACAAAACGCTCAACTCACACTTGTTGCAATGCACTTCGTACTAACTAATGCATGTTCATACGAAATGCATGAATGAGAGTAGAAGGTGCGTACCTCACACCAGCTCTCAGCAACAGAAAATAAAGCTAAGACAAAAGACAATCTAAATGCCTAAGTCACATACATGATGCATGACCTAAACAACAAGAATGCCTAATCTTTTGCTTTGAGTTTTAGGGTCCAAGTTTCTTAAAGGAGGTTTGATTATTGATCTGGGAACAATCTAAGAGTCAGAACATGCAAAATTGAGTCCCAGACCACTATATCAGATAAAGTAAACAAACCAAAGAAATAAGAGAGCGAGCTGAGCTTACCAGACCGCCAATTGGCGGTCTCAAGCCGCTGATTGGCGGTCTACAGTGCCCAGCTTGCTTCAAAACTTCTCCAGATGTTCCTCCTGCCGACTCCAAGTCTCCTGAAACAAAGAAAAACTACAAAACAAAAATTAAATCCACTCGAATCGTCCAAACAAGAGTCTGGACTGGCACCTCCCCGGCAACGGCGCCAAAAACTTGTTGAACGTTTTATTTTAAACCGCAAGTGCACGGCCACGATGAAGCGGTGGCAAGTACGGGTCGTCCTCAGGGAGGTGAGCAGCCTCTTGTTTGCACGAAATCAAGTGGCGAAAATAATGGAGAAGAGAGTTGGTTACGCTACACTACGCTAAGAAGTATGAAATGTGAAAGAAGCAAACAAACGATGAAATAAGAACTAAGCTAAGAACAAAACAAGAATGCTGGAATACAGAAATGGAAAACCCCTAAGGGGTGGAGTGAGTGCACACAAGAAAAGAGGTGGGTGTAGAATACATTCTTTAAGCACATGAAGGTGGTGTTTATCAAGCATAGGAAGTGTCTAAATGTTATGGCAAAACCTATCAATCTATTCACCAACTTGGTTGATTAACATTTACATATGCAAGGTGTTTATTTCAGAACCTAAACAAGCATGAGAGGTGTCTAATCATTTTGGCAAAACTCATCAAGTTGTAAATTCTATCCTAAACAAGCAAGCATACATTCATGTTTAATCAACACCTTGAAATTAAAGCATTCATCCCATTCTCTAATGCATGTATGTACATCTACTCCACCCACCAAAGGGGATGGAACTACTCACTAAACATTACACTAATTATTAAACTATGGAAAGAAAGCATATTAAAACTAAGCTGGAATTAAAAGACGATTAAACTAAAACATGCACAAACAATAAAAGAAGCATAAAACAAACAATGAAAGAAACACAAAACTTTATTGATAAAATGACTCACATTAAAAGTAGCATCCTCCTACTTTAGTGTGTGCTTCAAGGCCTCACTTGTAGTAGGAAGAATAGCCACTTAAAATATGGAGTGATTACAATAGGAGGTGAAGAGTTCTATTTATAGGCATGGAAAAGCTAATCCGGGACAATCCCCCAATGTGGGACTAAACCAACACCAAAAATAGCCTCAACAAACATTAATACAAGTCCAGGACAAATCTTGGCGGATCTGGACTAATCCAGACCGCCAATTGGCGGTCCAAAATGTCCGGATCCAGTTGAGATTTATTCTGGGCTTTTCTTTCTGCTTTTGGTGGTCTTTGATGCATCTACTTCGTTTGTTGGAGCTCTGACCCGAATCCAATTGCTAAAATACTCCCCATGATGGTGTGAAGTATTCTGTTTTGCTCTTAGGTCCCTCTGTCTTGCGTTCAGGTCCTTCTCCCTTGCATCTTGGTCCCCAGATCTCACAATCCAGTCCTTTTTCCCAGCTTTTGGGTCCTTTTATGCTTCATCTCTTCAAACCTAATTATTCCTGAAAACTAAACATAAAACTCGTAACATAGCATTGTTTAGGTGAAAGATAATGGATATAAGATACAAATATGAGCATGAAATGATGTCAATCAAGATGATGTTCATACATGCATTAAAGAATGGAAATGAATACTTTATTTTGGAATGTGTTAATAAATGTGAATGTATGCTTGCTTGTTTAGAGTAGAACACTTCAGTTGATGAGTTTTGCCACAAATATTAGACACCTCTCATACTTGTTTAGGTTCTGAAATAACCAACTTGTACATGTGAATGTTAATCAACTAGGTTAGTGAATGCATTGATAGGTTTTGCCATAACCTTTAGACACTTCCTATACATGAAAACACTACCTACATTTGTGCCTATTGAATGCATTCTTCATCATCTTTTTACATGTATGCACACACTCCACCCCTTAGCAGTCTTTCTCTTCCTGATTCCAGCTTAGTATTAAGTTCTTTTGGTTTTGTCGAAGTAATCATTAGTCGCTTTCCTTTGCATTTTTTTCTTAGTAGTTTAGTGTAGCGTAGATTAGCACATACAAAACTCTTCCCCCTTTTTGTTGCCACTTAATTTCTGACAAACCAGAGATTTCTCTCCTCCCCGTGGATCGACCCATATTTGCCACGTCTTCATCAACGGCGTGCACATGCGGTAGTTTAAACGATTAAACAAGTTTTTGGCACCGTTGCCGGGGAGGTGCCAGTCCAGACTTTGGTTTGGACGATTCAGGTGGATTTAATTTTGTTGTTATAGTTTGGTTTCTTGCAAGAGACTGACACTGGAAAGGGAAAGCATCTGGTGAAGTTTGTAGGCGATCTAAGACTTCAAGACCGCCAATCAGCGGTCTCAGGTCTTGGCATTTCTTTGCGCTGTTGCCATAATTGATTTAGAAATCTGGGACTCAATTTTGCATGTTCTGACTATTAGATTGCTCCCAGATTAATAATCAATATCTCTTTAAGCAACTTGGACCCTAAAACCCAAAGAAAAAGATTAGGCATTATTTCTTGTTTAGGTCATAAATAATGTACTCGACTTAGGCATGTTGTCTTTTATTTTAGCTTTACTTTCAGTTGCTGAGTGCAGGCGTGAGGTACCCATTTTCTACTCTCATTCATGCATTTCTTATGAACATGAATTAGTTAGTAGGAATTGCATTGCAACAAGTGTGAGTTGAGCGTTTGTTTGGAGAGTTGATTGCTAGATTAAGACTCCAAAACGCTACAAAGGAGGTGTTGTCCCATATAAGATAAGGTGGGGGATTTCATCACCATTTCCTTCGCCCAAAAAACCACACTAATCAAGAGCCTAATTTCAAAATCAAGTAGACATTGACCCTAATGATTTCGGGCGCATTAGGAGAGTGATCCGGTCATGACCGTCATGGCCTGATCGGCGTCGCCCACTCTGTCGATAGTAGGAGAGACGAGATCTCTGCATCTTGGCTCACTTCCTGGGCTTTGTGGTCCTCGTTGTAGGGAGGTGATACGTGTTGAGGCTGCGTGACTCGCAGTTAGGCGTCGTCTAGCTGTAAGGACCTATAGTGTCCTTAGGATTGTTTGAGCCTTGTTTGCTTGTGTTCTTCTGCCTGTACCCACCCCCCGTAGCATAAAGACTTCTTTTCTTCTCTCCTGAGTCATTCTCTCTCTTCTGTGTCCTCCCGTCTTCTCCTCTACGCACATTCTTTGTTAAAATAAAAAAAAATTGGTTTGTGTGTGTGCACCTTTGTGCATGCTTGTGTAGGCACGAGACGAGAGTGGACGTTTAACGAGACGTGTCGTCAGCCCTGCTTCGGTAGTCAATTTTACGACGCCTCCCTCCTCTCATGTCGCACACAGTCAGGGTTCAATGGCTGCTCGTTACCGCGAGGAGGAGTAGTTGCTCGACCCGCCTGTCCCACCTGTTCGTCCTGTTATGGCTCCCATACCTCTCCGTGATCGATGCTACCCGAGCCGTACCGCTCTACCCTCATGCATCGTATTACCAGAGTGAATGTGAACTACTTTAAGGTTAAGCCTCAATTCATTTCCATGCTCCCACACTTCACTGGGAAGGGTGACCCCTATATCTTTCTCAGGGAATTTGAGGAGGTCTGTGCTATGTTCAAGCTGCAACAACTGAGCACAGACTCCATCCATCTTAGGCTAGTCCCTTTTGCACTAAAGGATCATGCCATGAAGTGGTTGTATAGCAACCAGGCGAATGCCTTTAGGACTTGGGATGAATTTCAATCTGCATTCCTCAAGAAGTACTTTCCAAATCATCGAACTCAAAAATTGAGGAATGAAATCAATTCGTTCTATCAACTTGAGACTGAAACATTTCATGCATATTTAGAAGGATTCACGGAGCTACTATCCTCATACCCTCACCATGGCATCGAGTTGTGGCGCCTTTGTCAGATTGTCTACGAGGGTCTTCACATCCCGTCCCGAACGCTCCTTGAGTCCATGTGTCAAGGAGAGTTCTTAGGAAAGGATGAAAGGGAGGCATGAGCTTTCCTAGAAGACCACGCTGAAAAAACCATGCAATGGGAGAGTGTGAGGGAACCCCTAACATCATCTAGCATAGGAGCGAGGATCGCAAATGCAAACTCGACTAGATCGGGTGCCACATTTGCTGTCGATACCACTACGGCCACCGAGGCACGCATGGCGGCCTTAATGCGCCGCATGGATTCGGTTGAGCTCCAAAACCAACAAGGTGCACCTCATGTGTCCACATCTGGTCCAGTTCCCTGTCATTCATGTGGTAGGATAGGTCATGTAGGAAGCGAGTGTGCGTCCATTCCTCCTGAGATGGAACGTGTCAACACCATCTATGATAGAGCTAGGAATGACCCATAGTCATCATCTTATAATCTCGGATGGAGGAACCACCTTAATTTTTCATGGAACCAAAATAATGCCCCGGGTGGTCCTTCAAACTCCTCTCAACCACCGAACCAACCACCCCAACCTTCCATGCATGCACAATCTTATCAGCCACCCCAAGCTCAAATCACCAATGAATCGGATTTCCCAAATAACAAAAAAATATGGAAACCCGATTCAGTTCGCTCGAGACCTTGACTCGTGGACTTTAAAACTCAATGAAATTTTTTCTGTCAACCACAAGTTAAGTTCTCACTTCAAATCAGCAGACCATCAAATCTCTAGAGCTTCAGATGGGCCAATTGGTTCAGTCTGTACATGAAAGAGAGAGAGAGGGACTCTGCCTAGCCAGCCTGAGGATAACCCCCGCATGTACCAGCAACAACACATGCAAAAGGAGAATGTGGTACCTCGAGGGCGGCAAGTGCACCATGTGGAGGAACTTGTTCCCCATGTCAATGCCATTGTAACCTTAAGGAATGGAAAGCAGGTTGACAATCACATTTCCTTGCCACCACCACCATCTATGCAGCCCCTCAGTGGGAATGTTGGTGAAGAAGAGGCTGAGGGTGAGGGTAATACACCAACGCCTCCTTCTCAGGCACCGCACAAAACCTACCTGCCAATAGATCCATATCCTAGTAGATTAACCAAAAAGTAGAGTGACACAATGGATAAAATATTAGAGGTGTTTAAGCAAGTGAAGGTTAACATCCCCTTATTGGATGTCATCCAACAAATATCTCAATATGCCAAAGTGTTAAAAGATATCTGCAAAACCAAGAGGAAGACCAATGTTCCTAAGAAAGCATTCTTGGCTACAAATGTAAGCTCACTTTTGTCCAATCCCACATACACAAAATACAAGGACCCCGGGTGTCCTACTATTCAGTGTACAATAGGGGACACTAACATGAGTAATGTATTGCTCGATTTACGATCGGCGGTCAACCTCCTCCCATTTTCTGTTTATCAACAGTTGAACTTGGGAGAATTGAAGCGAACTAAGATCACCCTCTAATTGGCGGATAGATCCATTCGTATTCCAAAGGGGATTATCAAGGATGTGCTTATCAAAGTTGGAGATTTTATATTTCCAGTAGATTTTGTTGTTCTTGATACCAATCCTGTTGCGAATACCCACTCTCAAATACCTTTGATTTGGGGTAGACCATTTCTGGCAACCTCCAACACCTTAATTAATTGTAGAAATGGTCTCATGAAGCTCTCATTTGGTAACATGAGTGTCGAGTTTCATGTGTTCAACTCTGGTAGCCAACAGGAGCCCATGGACCAACCTTTAAATCTCAATCTCATCTGCCAATTAGAGAAAGCACCGCAAAATCAACCTCCTCCCATTTTCTGTTTATCAACATTTGAACTTGGGAGAATTGAAACCAACTAAGATCACCATCCAATTGGCGGATAAATCCATTCGTATTCCAATGGGGATTATCGAGGATGTGCTTATCAAAGTTGGAGATTTTATATTTCCAGTAGATTTTGTTGTCTTCGATACCAATCCTGTTGCGAACCCCCACTCTCAAATACCTTTGATTTTGGGTAGACTATTTCTGGCAACCTCCAACGCCTTAATTAATTGTAGAAATGGTCTCATGAAGCTCTCATTCGGTAACATGAGTGCCAAGTTTCATGTGTTCAATTCTGGCAGGCAACAGGAGCACATGGACCAACCTTTAAATCTCAATCTCATCCGCCAATTAGAGAAAGCACTGCAAAATCAACCTCCTCCCATTTTCTGTTTATCAACATTTGAACTTGGGAGAATTGAAACCAACTAAGATCACCCTCCAATTGGCGGATAGATCCATTCGTATTCCAAAGGGGATTATCAAGGATGTGCTTATCAAAGTTGGAGATTTTATATTTCCAGTAGATTTTGTCGTCTTTGATACCAATCCTGTTGCGAACACTCACTCTCAAATACCTTTGATTTTGGGTAGACCCTTTCTGGAAACCTCCAATGCCTTAATTAATTGTAGAAATGGTCTCATGAAGCTCTCATTCGGTAACATGAGTGCTGAGTTTCATGTGTTCAACTCTGGTAGGCAACAAGAGCCCATGGACCAACATTTAAATTTCAATCTCATCCACTAATTAGAGAAAGCACCGCAAAATCAACGAACACCCCTAAAACCAATGCAACCCATTGAGAATGTTTGTGGGCCCAACGAAAACTCATTGCATGTCTTTGCACTGCAACAGAGTGAGCTGGCATCAAACATGAATGTCCAAAGGGAGTGTTCGTTGCATGATTCAGTTGAGACCATTAGTGAGGGGGACACACCTCAGCATATGCCCATTCCAGAAGGTGTCGTCACCCCATGTCCCAGGGTTATTGAGCTCTTTGAGCTTCATATTGACTCCAACAAGGACCCACCTACGACCGAGCTTATGCATGATAATAAACAGGAGGTTGGGTGGTCCTTGTTGGATGACTTGGGGAGAAGCCCCATTTATAGTGAAACTAGTGTTTCACATCCTTCGAATGAGCCTGAGGAACTCATTCCGATGCACCCGCCTATTGGTTGAAGGGTTTTGTTCGATGAGCAACTAAACCCTAGTGAGGTAACACAACTCCACTCATTCATGTTGCCTACACCCAACCAATATCATGAGGGGTTAGAACCTTTCAACTTTGACCTTTCACCCCGCATGATACCTCAGAGTACCAATGAAGCGGGCCCATCTTTGCAAATCTCTGGTCCGCATGACTCGATGTTCTCATTTGATGTTCCTTGACTAAATGATTATGGGAATATAATTGTTGATGTATATATCTTGTTAAAAAAGGGAAAAAAGTAATAAAAGACTCCACCAGTGAACAATGATTGTTGTGGGCCCCAACCCTTGTGTATTTTGGGCACATTTCTTTGACGTATTTGATCCCTTCTTTAGCATCTCCCAGGTTCTAGGGAATTCGGGTTTGTGTCTATCACCATAAGCATGAACTTCCTTTTGCACTTCATTTGGTGAGATCTTCCGTGTTTCATGCATAAATCCATGTCGTTTCATGCTCACATTCATTGAGGACAATGCATGAAGTAGGTGTGGGGGGTGTTTTACGTGTGTACATAGTCGAGTCTTTTCCTTTGATTTTGTTTGCTTTTTGTGTGCATTGATAGGGTCATGTTAGTGTGCAACATTTAATATCGATATATCTGTTTGCCATGATCCGTGGGTGACTTATCTTCTTTTGCTTGCCTAGTGCTTTAAAATTTTCATATTTCTTTCAAAATCTTCATGTGTTTGCGAAATAAAATGTTTTGTGGGTTTTACGTGTGTTTAGCATGTGCAAAACCGTTGAGAGGCAAAGTAAAAAGAAAGCTCCCAAAATTGCCTTGAACTTGATGCATTAGGATATCTAGTATACTGGCTTTAGGTCTTATCGAGTTGTAAGGATGCACCCCGGTCTTCCCTCGGGGGGCGTGTAATCATAGGGTTTCAGTACTCAAACAAATAGAGAAGTCTAGCCTGAACCTAGTGAGTCAAATAAGTTGTGTATGTTAGTATAAGGAAGTTTGTCATAGTCAAGGACCCTTAAACTCTTTTGGTCAAACTGTAAGTGTAGGGGTTTTGGTTCCCATATAGATAAATGAATAAGTGGTGTTCTCTCTTCTCGCACGACTCCTATCACTCGGGAAATTAGGTCCGAGGTGACTTAATGCCTGGTGCTCTCGAGTCATTTGACTTGGGATGCACCGACCGAACTCCCATTACACGAGTGGTAGGGATCGTCCTATGTGGAGATTTGGGGGAAGATGTACGTAATAGTGTAAGTCCTCACATGCAATGATGCACGAAACCCGACCCTGGGAGAATCAAACACCAACCAATATAATGCTCAAAAGAAAACGAAAAAAGAAAAAAGAGAGTCAAATAAGAACCTTATTGGACTTTACACAATGTATCACTTTCAGAAGTTAAGGTTTCCCATTTCTTTCACTTAAGTCCTTAATTAACTTTCATGAATGATTCATTAGGCTAGGTGTGTGGACTGATTACATATATAGAGTCGGCCCATAGCATTACAACGTCCAATGATCGACAAAAATGAGCCATCGAGTCGTGTAGCTAGGTTGAATAATGCATCTTTGTTCGGATTTTGTGGGTGTATCCGCTGAAAACCCTCAGGAGAAAACACTCCTCCTCCTTGGAGACAAGGAGGTTTAACGGCTCGTTGCACTTGCTAAGTGCAACCATGATTCCTACGAAAGTGAGTTAGGATTTCTTGTTTTTCGTATGCTTTTCTCTTTCTTTGTTTTGCTCGGGACTAGCAAAAGTTAGGTGTGGGGGTATTTGATTGACATCATTTCATGCATATATTTGTGTCTTATATCCGTTATCTTTCACCTAAACAATGCTACGTAACGAGTTTTGTGTTTAAATTTCAGAAATAAATAGGTTTGAAGAGAAGAGGCATAAAAAGACCTAAAAGTAGGAAAAAGGACTGAGTTGAGAGACTCGAGGACTAAGATGCAAGGGAGAAGGACCTGAATGTAAGATCGAAGGACTGAGTTAGTATTTTGGCAATTCTATTCGGGTCGGAGCTCCAACAACTGAAGTAGATGCATCAAAGACAAACAAAGCCGTCCAAAAAAGCCCAGTCTAAAACCCAATGTGATCCAAACCCTGTAGACCACCAATTGGCGGTCTGAAACTGCTGTTTGGTGGTCCGGGTTGCTCCGGATCCGATGTGGTTTAGTCGGGTCGTTTATTAGTGTGTATTTAGTCTATTTCTTGTATATGTTTAGTCCCATGCCGGGGGATTGTCGCGGATTACCTTTTTCTGTGGCTATAAATAGAACTCTTCACCTTTTATTGTAATCACCCATTGGTTGGTGGCATACTCTCTACTAGGAGTAAAAGCCTTGAAGCAAAAACTCAAGGTGGAGAAGAATGTCACTTGCAATGCGAGTCATGTTAATAAAATATTTTTTCTTAGTCTCTTTTAATATTGTCTTGTCTTTTAATTCTTGCATGCTTCTTTAGTTTAGTTTCCTTTCATTTAGCTTTTTAATATTTCTTGTTTGCTTAGTTTAATTGCCTTTCATTAGAATCTTTCATTTTGTTAATGTAGTTTGTAGTGTAATGACTAGAGAGTAGTTCCATCCCCCTTTGCGGGTGGAGATGATGTTCATACATGTATTAAAGAATGGAAATGAATGCTTTATTTTGGAATGTGTTGATAAATGTAAATGTATGCTTGCTTGTTTAGAGTAGAACACTTCAGTTGATGAGTTTTCCCACAAATATCAGACACCTCTCATACTTGTTTAGGTTATGAAATAACCAACTTGTATATGTGAATGTTAATCAACTAGGTTAGTGAATGGATTGATAGGTTTTGCCATAACCTTTAGACACTTCCTATACATGAAAACACTACCTACATTTGTGTCTATTGAATGTATTCTTCACCATCTTTTTACATGTGTGCACACATTCAACCCCTTAGGGGTTTTCCAATTCTGATTTTCAGCTTTGTTGTATTAGTCACTTAGTTTAATTTTATCTCGTCTCATGCTTTCATGTTCTTTGTTTGTTTCGTGCTAGCTTAGCGTAGTTACTTTAGTGTAGTCACAACTTGTTCCCCTCTTTTCCCACTTACGTTAGAACAAACCAGAGTCGACACACCTCCATGTGGATCGAACTATATTTGCCACTGCTTCAACGCGGTCGTGCACTTGTGGTTATTTTAAAACATTCAAACACAAGACCTATCATTTAAATCACTAACCTAGTTGATTAACATGAGCATAAACAAGTTTGTTACTAAGAACCTAAACAAGCATGAGAAGTATCTAATGATTATGGAAGAACCCATCAAGTTAAGTATTCTCTTTTAAACAAACAATCATACATTAACATTCATAATATATTGCAAAAGATAGCATTCAACCCATTCTTCATTACATCTATAAACATCAACTCCACCTCCAAAGAGGAATGGAACTACTCATTACTCATTAAGCTAACATTTATATTAAGAAAAGAAAACATTCTAATTAATTCTACTAAGACAAAACAAATGTAAGCTAAGCATGCAAGAATTAAAAGAGACAACATGAAACTAACACAACTTTCTTTTATTCATGCCTCTCGTTACAAGTAGCATATCTCCACTTGTGTTTTTGCTCCATAGGCTTTACTCTAAGTAGAAGGAATGACCACAAAGCAATGAGTAGATTATAAAGGAGGAGGAAGAGTTCTATTTATAGGCATGAAAAAGGAAACTGTGGACAATCCCCCGATGTGGAACTAATGAAACATCCCAGAATAGACATAAACATATAACCCATATACACGCGAAACCGGGTCTGATTTTGAGAAAACGGGACAACTAATTTGTAACGCACACTGGACCGGTTTCTTCAGACATGCATGCGTGACTCCAGAAATAGGAAATACACATAAAATCAGATCATGTCCATATATTATTGCTGCTGGAACACAATAATTTGCATATAGAAAACAACAATCAAACCTAGAACATGAACTTACATGCAACGAGCTAACCCAAGCCACCCGACTCACATCTAACCCAAGTTCTTAGAGCATACTTCTCAGGAGGTCTGAAGTGGGAGGAGATCAGTAGGGATCCATCTGGGCTGCTTCGTCCATCCACCGAGCAAGATGATGCCAGAGGTGCGCCAACCGCATGGTTAGCCCACTTTAGCGCACCCAGCTCAAACCGAGCAATCCCAGACAGACCCCTCACTTCCCTAGCTTCTCTAGGGTCCGTCTCCACCTCCTCCTGACCCAAGCCACCATCCAAGAAGGCTGCACCAGCCAGCCAACCAAAACAAAGAGTCAAGAGAGTTGAAGACAACCCTAGTCGGATCTTGTGTGCGCCAGCCACACCCCAACTAGATCCGTGTCCACTCCAAAACTCAGACCAGAAGAAACCTCATCATCCTTGGTCGGACCTCACCGGACCTCCGGTCCCCCTGGCTACCTACAACCAGCCCCATCTAGCGAATGCAACAAACATGCGCTAGAAGGGATCTGATTGGTGCTGCAACCATTGCACCAGCAACCACCTGATGTTGGCCGGCCCCTCCAGCCAACATCCCATCACATAAAACTCATCAAGGGATAGGAGCATACCTGAGAGGAGTTGCTGCAATCTTCACACGCCAAGACACCTTACACGTTGCTCCCTTTGCTTCCCGGAGTAGCTGCTGTCCAGAAGTTTGGGAGGGAGGAGAAGGTTGAATTTTCGTGTGGGAGGAGGTGGGAACAGGAAGGGACGGCTAGGGTTGGTGGTTTTGTGTCTACACATCCACAAGGCAGGCCACAAGAAAGGCAACAAACCAAAGCAAGTAATTCTCCTTCAACACTTGCCAAAAGCAATATAATTCAAATGTTTACCAAAACAAGCCAATCCTCCCAGCTGACTGGATGCCACGTCATACTCCTTGGCCCACACAGCCCTACACACCCCAAACACCAAGCAAGGGCCGAGTTACACAAGCAACACGCAACCAAGCAACCCGATAAGACAACCGATGGCAAAGCTGCCTGACGAGTCACACCCGTCCACGAGTCGCTTTAACTTGCCCAAAAAGGAAACTTTCGGAAACCAACCATAACATCACAACACTCATAAACTTAACACAAGACACGAAAAAACAAGTATGAGAATGAATAAGACTAAATGAAGTCGCAGGAGAGTGGGTCTTATATAATTGGTGGTCTTGGGCCGCCAATTGGTGGTCATTTGTGTCGGATTGGACCCATATTCAGATATCTTCTTTAGTGCTTCAAGTTTTCACGTGGGGTGCACTCAGATTGGTTATTGGAGTCTAAGACAAAATATAATTGCCAAAATACTCCTCATGATGGTGTAGAGTTTCTGGTTTGCTATTTGGTCCCTCCAGGCTTACGTCCAGGTCCTTCCCTTTTGTAGATGGGTCACTGTGTATGATCGAAAGGCCCATTTTACTTCATTTAAGTCATTTTTCTTACGTTTCAGTCATTTTTCTCTTCCCTTCTCTTCTTTATTACCTAATACCTGAAATATAACAAGAAACACTCGAGTGGCACAATATTGGGGTAAAATTAAGGATATATAGCATGGATATGATGCATGATATGCTACTAATAAACACTCAAAAAAGAATTCAGGGTGCACCCAACGTGGAGAATTGAAGAAATGAAGAAGACAACCGAAAATGGGTCGAATCAGACCAACCATGACCGCCAATTGGTTGTCTAGTATGTCAGGATCCGACCCATCTTCTCGTGGTGGTGTATTATGTTGTTTGTATCCATTTGTATAAGTTTCACTGGTTCCACATCAGGGGATTGTCTACAGTTGCCTTTTTTTATCTCTATAAATAGAACTCTTCTTACTCCTTTGTAATCCACCCATCTCTTGGGTTCCATTCTCTCTACTTGGAGTAGGCCTTGGAAAAAAAACTCAAGTGGAGAAGAATGCTTCATGTAATGTAAGTCATGTAAATAAAATAATTCTTCCTAGTTTTGTTTTATTGTTGTCTGTTTTAATGCTTGCATGTTTAGCTTAGTTTTGGTTTTCTAATCTTAGTATAAATAGTTAGAATACCTTTCTTCCTTAGTATAATTGTTAGCTTAATGTGTAGTGAGTAGTTTTATCCCCATTTGGGGGTGGAGATGATGTCTATACATGTAATGAAGAATGATAACGAATGTTGTTTTATTAATTAACCGTAAGTGCACAACCGTCGGTGAAGATGAGGCAAGTACGGGTCGATCCACAGGGAGGTAAGTAGTCTCTGAGGTGTCAGAAATCATGTGGCAAAAAAGGGGAAAGAGATTTGATTATGCTAAACTAGTAAGTAACAAATGCAAATGAAATCTAGATAAATCGAAAGTGAGGGAAATCTAAACTAAACTAAGTACTATCAATGAAAGATGCAAATCAAGAATGGAAACCCCTAATGGGTGGTGTGTGCACATATGAAGTGAAATAAGTGATGAATGACTTATGTAAGCATGTATGTGTGTCATACGTGTGTCTTCATGCATAGGAAGTGTCTAAAGATTTGGTAAATCCTATTAATCCATTCACACAACGTATCAGCAATTACTACTTGATTAGCATAAGACTAGGCTCAGCATGAGTAGTGTCTAAAGGTATGGCAAGACTCATCAAAAACCATGAACTCGTGTGAAGAACAAAGCTAAGGATGGGAGGTGTCTAAATCTTATTGCAAAGCCCATCAAAACAAAGTTTCTTCAATCAATCAATCAAGCAACCACAAATACAAACACTGAACTAACATATAGCATATTCAACAGGAAATTTCAGTCAACAAACACGAGGAAACTAAGCATGGGAAGTTTCTAAATCCTATGACAAAACCCATCAAACCCCCCAACATGTAGATGATTAAAATGCCCTGGTGTCTAAAGCTACCAAGACTGCTGATTGTGGCCTGGTCAGTTCATTTTGTTGGCTTTTTTTACCTTAATCTATGTTTTGATGATTTAATCAACCTAATCTTAATTATGATCATGTAGAGTAGCACACATGTTGCATTGCATATATATTTCTTTGTGCTAACCTCTACAGGTGATCAAGACTCAAGGAAGAAAGGAAATCAAGTCAAGACATTTAATCAAGCTCTTTTGAAGACATGTATTTTGTATTTTCTTTGAGTCTTAGGAACTTGTGTAAATTGAGCATACTTGAGATAAAATCAACTCAAACATACACTAGGTTCCCTATAGAAGTCCCACATAAAATTTCACATAATTTGGACTTCAATAGATCATCCAAACTAAAACCGGAAAACACCTAAACAATACATGAACTGCCTGGACCAAAACAGTCGACCGTTTAAACCTTTTTATTCGACCGTTCACACGTGTCACATGACTGTTTGTTTTGTCGTATTATACCCAACAATCGTATTCGTATTATTCCCAAATACCCCAAATTACCAAACAATTGGTCGACCGAAACTTTCCTAGTGGTCGACCGAACCAACACAATTTGGTCTCCCAGAAGTGCCTGGACTTATTCGGTCGACCTATCCCCAGAGCCCGTTCGACGTTAACTTAAGTGAACTCAAGTCAAAGCTGAATTTTCACCAAACGGTCGAACGACATACCCGTTTCGGTCGACCGTTTTTAGGCAGAATTGGGTCCTGCAAGTTTCTATTTTGTGCATCTTACACCAACACTCACCCAATCAACACCAACAGATCTATTCTCTCTAATGCCTATATAAAGAGTTGTAAAACTCATTTTAACACAACTCTCCCACACATATTTGCCTCCTATATTAGAGAGATCATTCCAAACACTCCAAGCCTTAAATTTCCACACTTAATATCAATTCCAATCTTTCTCAAGTGTGCTCAGGTTTAGAGAGTGATTGTCCCACTCAAGTTTGTTGCTGTCAAAGAAGAGTAAAGGTTTCGGTGAAAGACCGAAGCATCCCTCTCAGATTGTGAGACGTGTAGCCAAGCTCGGCGAGGGTTGTTCGCGAGTTTGTGGATTATAAAGGCGTTCTCTCCCGGCCCGGAACGGGGAGTGGTTAGTGAAGTCGTGAGCGGAGCTCGGTGATCCGAGCGGAGCTTGCAAGAGAGAACTAGGACCGGGGTGGGGTGCCGAACCTCTATAAAATCCCCCGTCTCATCGTGGTTTGCATTTTCCTTGCTTTACTTGCTTGTTTGTTTGTTTAATTCCGCTGCATATCTTTGAAGTTCAAACAAATAGGTAATTAGGATTAATTGTGATTGTGGACCCATAACCCACACGATCCTACACATTTTGCCCCACAATTTCTTCTGGTTGTTGGTCATCATAATATATCTGGGAGCCCAATTTGGCATGTTTGGACCCATATATTGCTCATAGATCAATCAATAAACCAATCAATTCCCCTTTTATACAACTTGTATTGGGGTTATGGGACCCCAACAAATTCCTTGGTAGTTGTGGGACCACCCTTATAGATGGGGGATTGTTGCCAAGCAGTCTCCTACTATGGCTCGTGGGCCTAAAGGCCAAGGTGCTTAACCAGCCGACTTGTTGCCACTAGCGTGCAACCCTTCATGTCCACCTGATGCTTAGTTTGGGGCTTTGCACTACCTGGGAATGGACTATATCTGAAGTGGCCCCCTCACTAACAACAATTTTTTTTAGTAGAGTGGTAAAGTCACATGCCATCAGTCCCTTATTTGGTATCATAGAGAGGTCTCGAGTTCGAGTCACGCCTCGCGCAGGAACGAAATTTTCTGGGGGGGGGGGGGATTGTTTGGGTTATGGGACCCCAACAAATTCCTTGGTGGTTATGGGACCACCCGTATAGATGGGGGATTGTTGTCAAGTTGTCTCTTACTATGGCTCGTGGGCCTAAAGTCCTAGGTGCTAAACCGCTCAAATCGTTGGTACTAGCGTGCAACCCCTCATGTCCACCTGACACTTAGTCTGGGGCTCTATACTGCATGGGAATTGTCTATATCGGAAGTGGCCCCCTCACTAACAGTAATTGCTTTTAGTAGAGTGGTAAAGTCACATGTCATAAGCCCTTCAACTTGCACATTAAAAGCCAAAGCAAAAGATTAGTGGTTTACCATCTAGGTCATGCATCATTTCTAGACCTTTTGTGCATTCGTCTTTTCTTTGTTTTATTTGTTGTGTTGTTGAGTGCTGGCGTGAGGTATGTGCACCCATTATCTCATTCATGCTGGTTAAAGAATGTATTTGTTAGTAAGGTGCATTGTAACAAGAGTGATGTGAGTGTTTGTATGGTGAGTTTCTTGCTAGCCTAAGGATTCAAAACATGTTTAAGGGGTACCACCTATAGTCTTCAAGATAAGGTAGGGAATTTCATCACCCCTCCCTTAGCCCCACAAACCACACTCAAGTAAAGCCTTGATCTAAAATCAAGTAGACATTGACCCCTAAAGACCTCGGGTGCATTAGGAGATGGATCCTGTCGCAACTGTCATAGCCTGATCGGCGTCGCCCACTTTGTCGATAGTAGAAGAGACGAGATCTCTGGATCTTGGCTCACTTGCTGGGCTTTGAGGTCTTCAACGTAGGGAGGTGAGACGTGTTGAGACCGTGTGACCTCACAGTTAGGTATCGTCTAGTTGTAAGTACCTAGAGTGACCTTAGGTTGTTTGAGTCGTGTTTGCTAGATTAAGTTTCTGCCCTCACCTTTACCTATGCTATCTTTAAGGATTCTTCCATCCTCCTCTGAGTCATGTTCTTCTCACCAAGTTCTACGTTCTAGTATCCTCCCCTTTACACTCTCTATTAGCGTTTTAGGGTCGAGTCAATCATTTTTTTCGAGCTGGGCCTCGTGGTGATGAGAGTGGTCGACTCGAGAGTTCTTTGTCGAGATGGGTGTTTGATTGACATCATTTCATGCTTATATTTGTATCTTATATCCATTATCTTATACCAAAGCAATGCTACGTGACGAGTTTTATGTTTAGTTTTCAGGAATAAAGAGGTTTGAAGAGAAGAGCCATGAAAGGACCCAAAAGCAGGAAAAAGGACTTAATTGTGAGACCTGGGGACTAAGATGCAAGGGAGAAGGACCTGATCGTAAGACCGAAGGACCTAAGAGAAAAATAGGAAACTCCACACCATCATGGGGAGTATTTTGGCAATTCGATTCGGGTCAGAGCTCCAACAAACCAAGTAGATGCATCCAAGACCAAGAAATACTTCAAGCAAAGCCCAACACAAAAAGCAAACGGATCTGGGCCTTATAGACCGCCAATTGGCGGTCTGGATCTTCCCAGATCCGCTAAGATATCGCCTGGACTTGTATTAATGTTTGTTTACGCTATTTTTGGTATTGGTTTAGTCCCAGATCGGGGGATTGTCCCGGATTAGCTTTTTCCATGCCTATAAATAGAACTTTTCACCTTCTATTGTAACTACCCATTGCTTGGTGGCATTCTCTCTACTAAGGAGTGAGACTTGAAGCAAAAACTCAAGGTGGACAAGAATGCTACCTTCAATGTGAGTCATTTGTTAATAAAATAATTCTTCTAGTTTCTTTTAATCTTGTCTTTTAATTTGTGCATGCTTGTTTAGTCTTTCCTTTCCTTTTAAGTTTCTTTAATATTTCTTGCTTTCTTAGTGTAGTTTCATTTCAGTATTATGCTTCATTTTGTTAGAGTAGTTAGTTTAAATATGTGTGAGTAGTTCCATCCCCATTTGGGGGGTGGAGAAATATGTGATATGATAATGTAGTGTATTAAGTGTGTGTTATCTTTATCCCTTGAGCTTTATATGATTTCCATAACCATCTAATAGGTTTTCACTCTTATCTTTGATATGCTAATGCTCTTGAATGAAGCTTAGCTTATGCTTTGATTAGTGTACCTATTTTATGGGGAATGATAAGGTTAGGATATGGATGAAGTTAATATTGGAAACACAATTTGTAGTGTATGTACTCTTGTTGCCTTTACCTTAGTTAATGTCTTGTATGTTTTAATGATGTAGTCTTATCTTAATTCATGTGGAGGCATAGTAAGGTCTAGTCTTGATACATGAGTTCATTTAACTTCATTCCAATTATTGTCTTGTATGTTTTAATGATGTAGTCTTATCTTAATTCATGTGGAGGCAAAGTTGGATGTAGTTTTATGATTTTATGAACTACATGTTGTGATGAGCTTAATTTAACACACACACACACACACATCTTCATATTCACATTATTTCTCTACCCCCTATGGGGTTTAGTTTTTATTGCTTATCTTCCATTTCCTTTTTGCATTGTAGTGTAGTTAGTGTAATCAATCTCTCTCTCCATTTTTTTACCACTCACCTTCGCACAAACCAAACGTCGACACACCTCCCAGTGGACGACCCGTATTTGCCACCGCTTCAACGCGGCCGTGCACTTGCTGTTTAAATAAAACGATCAATCATTGTTTACATGGGAGATCATCCATTTCATTGTTGGGACCATGACTATTCTCCTAGGTATTCCGGAACCATGCATCATAGGGTGCCTCGGACGAACACCACGTATGGTTGGGACAATCTTAATTGTGTGGCTGATCAGTCTTCAGATTGGGGTAATATAAGAGACGCACTGTCGGCTAGACGACCATCTAGTTGTGTCGGATCATATGTTGGTTAACAAACTGAGACATTACAATAAACTTTGGCCTTTTTCATGCGTGTGGAAAACGATATGAGTGCATGATGCATTGCATACATTGCATCATATGTCTTTCATTTAGATTAATTTTATATCAATAAATGCTACTAAGGTATGTGTTTAGTCTTATTTAAATAATACAGGGACCTGAATGCAAATTACCCTTATCCCAAGCATAAACGCGTGCAAGAGACTCATTTCTATCATAAAGACCAAGTTCAAGATTATCGGGGTTCAAATTGAAGTCCATCCAAGCATAAAAGCATTCAAATACCTAATTACAAAAAGGTCAGGAACTTAAGCACAAAAGTAGTCAGGGACTTAATTGCAAAACGCTGAGGACCCGACTGCAAATTACGAGTACCAAAATATTATTTTGGAGAAGTTCTAAAGAAAAATCAATTTGAATCTCCAAATATATGAAGAAATTAATTCGGAGCTCAAAAGAAAGGAAAGAAATCAATCCGGACGCGCAAAGGATAGCTAAAACATTTTATAAACACACAGGAAAAATCCGGATCGATTCTGAGCCAGAAAGGTGGCGATTCCTCCGCACCTCATGTACAAAATGCGGCGGATTAGCCGCACAAAAGTTGATCCATGTGCTCAAATTTTTACCAATGCTGTATTGACACGTGTACTTTCCTTTTATGTATTGGGATCCCCGGTTGAGGCTATAAATAAGGCCGAATCATGTATTGAAACAATCTTCTCCCCTTTCCTTCCCTTTAGCAATAAAATTCTGTTCGTTTATTTCGTGTTTTTAGTTTTCTTTCGTAGTTTCTCTAGGACCCCTTCTCCTTCCCTCCATCCATGAGTTTCTAACTCTCTCCAAAGGGTGGGGGTGATGGATTTAGGGTGATGAGAAGAAGAATTATGTTATTATTTTAATTTCATGTTAGTATATTTTGATTACTTGAGTTTATATTGAGTCATTTATCATGTAATGCTTTATAACTAATGTGATTTATTATAAGTTTCAGTTTTCTATAAACGAAACCCGATATCTAAACCCCCACCCGCTGGACTCTCATCCATATTTGCTTTTTTCTTAGTTTTTTGTTGTTCATGCTTTAGAAAATTGAAAATCCAAAAATCTCAAACCAACCTTATTTCTCTCTCTTTCTTTCCTTAATCGAAAATTACAAAAATATAAAAATATCTCCCTCCTTGTGTTCGACCCATACTTGCAGCGTCTTCCTCGACGCCGTGCACTTGCGGTATAAATAAAATTCTCATCAGTGCACCAGTGGATCCCGTAGCCATACCGTGTGACTATTATGGGTTGAGTGGTCACCTCATCGGGGAATGTCCTTATGTTCCCCTAGAGCCTGAGTATGAGCATACCTTTTACCAAAATGGCCAAAGTGGCATTTACACATTCGCGTACAACTCTAGAGGGATGGATTCATGGGGAGACAATATTGATTCAAATTTTTAGACATCATACCCACCCTATTATTCTCCTCCCGAATACCCACATCCCTACCAACCAGCACCCATGACCACGTGGACTAATTCTCAGCCTATTAACACCCAACCCATCCATTTCCTAAATTCTGACATGAACCTCAATGTTGACCCCACACTCGGTGATTGATTCGTTTTATATTAAACCGCAAGTGCACGGCCGCGTTGAAGTGGTGGCAAATACGGGTCGATCGACAGGGAGGTGTGTCGACTTTTGGGTTGTTCGAAGGCGAGTGGTAAAGAAAGGAGAGAAAGATTGATTACACTAAACTACACTAAAATGCAAAAAGAAATGGAAGATAAGCGATAGAACTAAGCCCCATAGGGGTAGAGAAATAATGTGAATATAAAGATGTGTGTGTGTGTGTGTGTTCAATTATGCTCCTCACAACATGTAGTGCATAAAATCGTAAAACTAAAACCAACTTTGCCTCCACATGAAATAAGATAAGACTATATCGTTTAAACATACAAGACAATAATTGGAATGAAGCTAAATGAACTCATGTATAAAGACTAGACCCTACTATGCCTCCACATGAACTAAGATAAGACTATATCATTAAAACATACAAGGCATTAACCAAGGCCAAGGCAACAAGAGCACATACACTACAAGTCATGTTTCCTATATTAATTCCATTCTTATCCTTAGCTCATCATTCCACATAAAATAGGTCCACTAGTCTAAGCATATGCTAAACTTCATTCAAGAGCATTAGCATATCAAAGACAAGAGTTAAATCCCATTAGATGGTTATGGAAATCATATAAGGCTCAAAGGATTAAGATAACACACACTACTACATTACAAAATCATATCACATATTTCTCCACCCCCAAATGGGGATGGAACTACTCACTAATCATTACACGACCTACATTAACAAAATGAAACATATTACTGAAAAGAAATTCAACTAAGCAAGAAAGGAACATTAAAGAAGTTAATTGAAAGAAACATAAACTAAAGAAATATGCAAGGATTAAAAGACAAAATTAAAAGAAACTAAAACAATTATTTTATTAACAATGACTCACATTGAAGGTAGCATTCTTCTCCACCTTGGGTTTTGCTTCAAGGCTTACTCCTTAGTAGAGAGAATGCCACCAAGCAATGAGTAGTTACAATGGAAGGTGAAGAGTTCTATTTATAGTGATAGACAAAGGTAATCCGGGACAATCCCCCGATGTGGGACTAAACCAATACCAGAAATAGAATAAACACACTCTAATACACATGCCCGCCAAAGATTAGCGGATCCGGAGCCAAACAGACCGCCAATTGGTGGTCTATTGGTTCTGGATTGTACTGGAATTTGTTGTGGGCTTTTCTGGATATCTTTGGTGGTCTTGGATGCATCTACTTCGTTTGTTGGAGCTCCGACCCGAATCGAATTGCCACAATACTCCCCATGATGGTGTGGAGTTTTCTGGTTTTCTTTTAGGTCCTTCGGCCTTACGTTCGGGTCCTTCTCTCTTGCATCTTAGTTCCCAGGTCTCACAATTCAGTCCTTTTCCTTGCTATTTATAGTCTCTCCTTCTCAAACCTACTTATTCCTGAAAACTAAACATAAAACTCATTACATAGCATTGTTTAGGGTGAAAGATAATGGATATAAGACACAAAGATATTCATGAAATGATGGCAATCAAATACCCCCACACCTAACTTTTGCAAGTCTCGAGCAAAACAAAGAAAGAGAAAAATAAAAGAAAGGAAAAACATACGAAAAATAGGGAAATCCTAACTCACTTTCGTAGGAATCACGGTTGCACTTAACACGTGCAACAAGCCGTTAAACCTCCTTATCTCCAAGGAGGAGGAGTGTTGTCTCCTGAGGGTTTTCAACGGATATACACACAAAATCCGAACAAGATGTATTATTCAATCTAGACACTCGACTCGATGGATAAATTTTGTCGATCATTGGACACAGTAATCCTACGGGACGACTATATATAGCTAATCAGTCCAGACACGTAGCCTAATGAACCATTCGTGCAAGTTAAATAAGGAATTAAGTGAAAGACATGGACAACCTCAACATCCTCAAGTGATACAAAGTGTAAGGTCCATTAAGGTTCTTATTTGCATTACCATTTTTTTTGTTTTTGTTTCTTTTCTCAATTTTTTTATTTTCTTCTTTTTATTATTATTAGTTGGAGCGTCATTCTCCCAGAGTCAGGTGTCGTGCATCATTGCCCATGAGCACTTACACTATCACGTACACATTTCCCCAAATCTCCACATAAGGCAATCCCTACCACCCGTGTAACGAGAGTTCGGTCGGCGCATCCCAAGTCAGATGACTCGAAAGCACCTGGCACAAAGTCCCCTCAGACCTACTTTCCCGAGTGATAGGAGCCGTGCGAGAAGAGAGAACACCTACTCACTTATTTCTTATCTACACATGAACCAAAACCCCTACACTTAATGTCTCACAACAAGATTTGAAGGGTCCTTGACTACAACAAACATCCTTAAATTAACAAACACGAATTATTGACTCACTAGGTTCAAGGTGGACTTCTTTAAATGTTTGAGCACTAAAACCCTATGATTACTCAACCCCCGAGGGAAAACCGGGGTGCATCCTAACGACTAGATAAGTCCTAAAGCCACTGTACTAGATATCCTAATCCATCAAGTTCAAGACAATTTTGGGAGCTTTCTTTTTACTTTGCCTCTCAACGATTTTGCACATGCTAAACACACGCAAAACCCACAAAAACATTTTCTTTCACAAACACATGAATATTTTGAAAGAAATGTGAAAATTTTAAAGCACTAGGCAAGCAAAAGAAGACAAGTCACCCAAGAATCATGGCAAGCAGATATATCGATATTAAATGCAGCACACTAACATGACCCTAACAATGCAAACAAAAGAAAAAAAATTAAAAGAAAAGACTCGACTATGTACACACGTAAAACACCCCCCACACCTACTTCATGCATTGTCCTCAGTGAATGAGAGCAAGATACTACATGGAATAATGCAATGAAACAGAAAAGATCTCACCAACGTGAAGTAAAAGGGAAGTGCGTGGCTATGTTGATGGACACAACCCAAATTCCCTCAAAACCTGTGAGATGCCAAAGAAGGGATACAACTACGCGAAAGAAATGGGGCCCAAATACTCAAGGGTTGGAGCCCACAATAATCGATACTCACTGAAGGAGTTTTTTTTTGAATATAACTATGTACAAACATAAGTTCCCATCTTCATTTGTCAAAAGACATCAAATGGGAACCTCAAAAGTAGGTCAATGCACTTGGAAAGGGAACATGACACCACGTGGGGCCAGATTACTCATGTTTGGGCCCCCCCTCACAAAGAGCACAAGATGAACGGAGAGGTTCATGAATTGGACGCAAAGTCGTCTCATTCAAAGGATCAAATTGAAAGAGCTTGAACCTCTCAACAATTTGGGAAATATGGGGCAACAGAAGAAGATTTTCTCCTGTTGCGGTGCTGAAGTTATGATCGTCAATCCAAACTCTCCAACCAACAGGCTGGTGCGTCGGAACGAGGTCAAGAACCTCGTTAGGCATGTCCGACTCACCAGGCGAACAAAAAGTGGGTCTCTCACCCAAGGTATCCTCCTAGAAACTCCTAATACCCTCATTAGCAATGTAGTTGTTTGATGTTCCATCATTTCCAAGATGATCAGGAACAATAGTGAGAGGCAAACTCTCATCAGGTTGTTTGAAATTGAGGGTACTAGGGAGCTCTTGCTCCACCAGAGGTGAGTCCTTAAGATGCACAACATGAAGATCATATGGCTCAAGGGCCACGGGACAAAAAGATAACGCACAATCCTGTGCCGACTCATAATGAATCTGGTCCTTGTTCTCCTCAATTTGAATCGAATCCTCCACTAAATGATCGTGAATTGAAACCCCAAGTCCCTCAGACTGACTAGGAGTTTGACTTTGAAAGATTGTGCTTTGAATTTGTGGATGTGCTGGTGGTTCGATATCAAAAGATGAATCCTCATGTTGACAAGAAAAGTTACTCTCCTCAAGTTCACGTAATTGTTGCGACATTTGACTTACTTGCAGTGCCATATTTTGTATGGACTGTTGAGTGGTTTCTATGAACATAAGGAAAGTTTGTTTCAAGGAATCAGGTATGTGGTCAACTATGAGGTCCAAGTCAAAGCTTGGGAAATTTTGGGGTTGGGTGTTGATGGGCTGAGAATGAGTCCAATGATTTGAAGTGAGAAGTTGGTTGAAATCTGGGTATTCGGGAGGAGGATACTGGGGTGAAAATGAAGTATAAGAATTTGAATAAGAATTGTTTCCCCACGATTCCATCCCTCTCGGGTTGTACGCGGATGCGTAATGGTCATATGGAGCATTTTGGGAAAATGTATGCTCATACTCAGGCTTTGCGGGTACATAAGGACATTCCCCGATAACATGACCACTCAACCCACAACAGTCGCACGGTACGGCTACTGGAGCCACCGGTGCACTCATGTCGTCTACCGCACGCATGAAAGAGGCCAAAGTTTCTTGCAATGTCTCAGTTTGATGACCAACATATGATCCGACGTAACTAGATGGAGATCTAGCAGTCGGTGCCTCTCTCATATCACCCCTATATGAAGAGTGCTCAGTCACACAATGAAGATTACCCAACCATATGGGGTGTTCGTCTGAGCCACCCCAGGTTGCATGGGTCCGGAATACCAGGACGAATTGTCCTGGTCCCAACAATGATATGGATGGTCGCCCATGTAACCATCCATCTCAACAGAGAACTCTAGAGTCGACCACACTCACCACCACGAGGCTAAACTCGCAAAAAGTGCTTGACTCGACCCTAAAACGCTACCAGAGTGTGTAAAGGGGAGGAGACTAGAACGTAGAAGTAGGTGAGAAGAAGATGACTCAGAGGAGAAGGGAAGAATCCCTAAAGCTAGCGTGGGTAAAGGGTGAAGGTAGAAGCCTAACTAGCAAGCACGACTTAAACAATGTAAGGCAATGGGTCCTTTGGCTAGACGACGCCTAACTTCGAGGTCACTAGCCTCGACACGCCTCACCTCCCTACAACAAAGACCACAATGCCTAGCAAGTGATACCAGATCTGGAGATCTAGTACCTCATACTATCGATAAGGTAGGCAACGCCGATCAGACCTTGACGGTCTCAACTAGATTACTCTCCTAGTGCGTCCGAAATCCTAGGGCCAATGTCTACTTGCTTTTAGTTAAGGCTTCATTAAGAGTGATTTTTGGGGCGAAGGAAAGGGTGATGAAATCCCCCACCTTATCGTTTACGGGACAACCCCTCCTTAGTAGCGTTTTGATCCTAAATCTAGCAATCAACGCTCCAATCAAACGCTCAACTCACTCTTGTCCTGATGCAATTCCTACTAACTAATGCATGGGCATACAAGATGCGTAAATGAGTGTAGGAAATGCGTACCTCACGCCAGTGCTCAACAACTGAAAATAAAGCTAAAAGAAAAGACAACTACGTGCCTAAGTCAAGTACATGTGGCGTGACCTAAACAAGTAAGAATGTCTAGTCTTTTTCTTTGGATTTTAAGGTCAAGTTGATTAATGGGGATTGGTTTAATGATCTGGGAGCAAACTAGAAATCAGAACATGCAAGATTTTGCTCCTAGACAACTAATATCAAAGCGCAAACTACCAGAACAAAAATGTAGACTAAAGATGCTCACCAGGCTGCCAATTTACGGTCCCAGACTGCTGATTGGCGGTCACTGTTGAGTCTTTTTTGCTCAAACTCGTCCAGTAGCCTTCCCTTGTTCCGGTGGCTCCCTGAAACAAAGCAAAACTAAAAAGAAAAAAAATTAAAACCACTCGAATCGTCCAAACCAAAGTCTGGACAGAGCACCTCCCCGGCAACGGCACCAAAAACTTGATTGATTCGTTTTATATTAAACCGCAAGTGCACGGCCGCGTTGAAGCGGTGGAAAATCCGGGTCGATCCACAGGGAGGTGTGTCGACTTTTGGTTTGTTCGTAGGCGAGTGGTAAAGAAAGGAGAGAAAGACTGTTTACACTAAACAACACTAAAATGCAAAAGGAAATGGAAGATAAGCGATAAAACTAAGCCCTATAGGGGGTAAAGAAATAATGTGAATATAAAGATGTGTGTGTGTGTGTTAATTATGCTCCGCACAACATGTAGTGCATGAAATCATAAAACTAAATCCAACTTTTCCTCCACATGAAATAAGATAAGACTATATCGTTAAAACATACAAGATAATAATTGGAATGAAGCTAAATGAACTCATGTATAAAGACTAAACCCTACTATGCCTCCACATGAAATAAGATAACCCAATATCATTAAAACATACAAGTCATTAACCAAGGTAAAGGCAACAAGAGTACATACACTACAAATCGTGTTTCCAATATTAATTCCATCCATATCCTCACCTTATCATTCCCCATAAAATAGGTCCACTAATCTAAGCATAAGCTAAGCTTCGTTCAAGAGCATTAGCATATCAAAGATAAGAGTGAAATCCCATTAGATGATTATGGCAATCATATAAGGCTCAAGGGATTAAGATAACACACACCTAATACACTACATGATCATATCACATATTTCTCCACCCCCAAATGGCGATGGAACTACTCACTAATCATTAAACTACTACATTAACAAAATGAAACATATTACTGAAAATAAATTCAACTAAGCAAGAAAGGAACATTAAAGACGCTAATTGAAAGAAACATAAACTAAAGAAACATGCAAGAATTAAAAGACAAGATTAAAAGAAACTAAAACAATTATTTTATTAACATTGATTCACATTGAAGGTAGCATTCTTCTCCACCTTGAGTTTTTCTTTAAGGCTTAATCCTTAGTAGAGAGAATGCCACCAAGCAATGGGTAGTTACAATGGAAGGTGAAGAGTTCTATTTATAGCCATAAAAAAGGTAATCCGAGACAATCCCCCGATGTGGGACTAAACCAATACCAGAAATAGAATAAACACACTCTAATACACATGCCCGCCAAAGATTAGCAGATCCGGAGCCAAATAGACTGCCAATTGGCAGTCTATTGGTTCTGGATTTGTCTGGAATTTGTTATGGGTTTTTTTGGATATATTTGGTGGTCTTGGATGCATCAACTTCGTTTGTTGGAGCTCTGACCCGAATCGAATTGCCACAATACTCCCCATGATGGTGTGAAGTTTTATGTTTTGCTCTTAGGTCCTTCGGCCTTACGTTCGGGTGCTTCTCCCTTGCATCTTAATCCCCAGGTCTCACAATTCTGTCCTTTTCCTTGCTATTTATAGTCTCTCATTCTCAAATCTACTTATTCCTGAAAACTAAATATAAAACTCGTTACATAGCATTGTTTAGGCTGAAAGATAATGGATATAAGACACAAAGATATGCATGAAATGATGCCAATCAAATACCCCCACACCTAACTTTTGCTAGTCTCGAGCAAAACAAAGAAAGAGGAAAATAAACGAAAGGAAAAGCATACGAAAAACAGGGAAATCCTAACTAACTTTCGTAGGAATCACGGTTGCACTTAGCACGTGCAACAAGTCGTTGAACCTCTTTGTCTCCAAGGGGGAGGAGTGTTGTCTCCTGAGGATTTTTAGCGGATATACCCACAAAATCCGAACAAGATGCATTATTCAATCTAGACACTCGACTCGATGGACAAATTTTGTCGATCATTGGACGCGGTAATCCTACGGGACGACTCTATGGATGTATTCAGTCCACACACCTAGCCTAATGAACCATTCGTGCAAGTTAACTAAGGACTTAAGTGAAAGACATGGACAACCTCAACATCCTCAAGTGATACAAAGTGTAAAATCCATACAGGTTCTTATTTGCATTACCATTTTTTTTCTTCTTTTCTTTTTATTAGTTGGAGCTTCATTCTCCCAGGGTCAGGTTTCGTGCATCATTTCCTATGAGGACTTGTACTATCACGTTCAACTTTCCCCAAATCTCCGCATAGGACAATCCCTACCACCCGTGTAACGGGAGTTCGATCGGCGCATCCCAAGTCAGATGACTGGAAAGCAACAGGCACAAAGTCCCCTCAGACCTACTTTCCCGAGTGATAGGAGCCGTGCGAGAAGAGAGAACACCTACTCACTTATTTCTTATCTACACATGAACCAAAACCCCTACACTTAATGTCACACAACAAGATTTAAAGGGTCCTTGACTACAACAAACTTCCTTAAATTAACAGACGCGAATTATTGACTCACTAGATTCGGGATGGACTTCTTTAATTATTTGTGCATTGAAACCCTATGATTATTCACCCCCGAGGTAAAACTGGGGGTGCATCCTAACGACTAGATAAGTCCTAAACCATTTTACTAGATATCCTAATGCATCAAGTTCAAGAAAATTTTGGGAGCTTTCTTTTTACTTTTCCTCTCAACGGTTTTGCACATGCTAAATACACACAAAACACACAAAACATTTTCTTTCGCAAACACATGAATATTTTTGAAAGAAATGTGAAAATTTAAAAGCACTAGGCAAGCAAAAGAAGACAAGTCACCCATGGATCATGGCAAACATATATATCGATATTAAATGCAGTACACTAACATGACCCTATCAATGCACAGAAAAGAAAACAAAATCAAAGGAAAAGACTCGACTATGTACACACGTAAAACACCCCCCACACCTACTTCATGCATTGTCCTCAATGAATGTGAGCAAGATACTGCATGGATTTATGCATGAAAAAGGGAAGATCTCACCAATATGAAGCGCAACAGGAAGTTCATGGTTATAGTGATGGACACAAACCCGAATGGCCTCAAAACCTATGAGATGCTAAAGAAGGGATACAAATACGTGAAAGAAATGTGGCCCAAATACTTAAGGGTTGGAGCCGACAACAATCGATGCTCACTGAAGGAGTCTTTTTCTTCTTTTCTTTTCTTTTTCTCTTTTTTTTTCTCTTTTTTAACTATGTACAACAATGGGCTCCCATCTTCATATGTCAATGGACATTAAATGGGAACCCGCCATCTCTCGAGCCAAACATGCACATGCATGGGCTCGCAATATACAAAACAAAATTGCTTGACCACCTGACACCCTTATAAGCATTGTGGTCATTTGATGCCTCTGGTGAGTGAGCAAGACAGGAGGCATGAATGAGAGGTGAACCTCTGTCTGGTTGTTTGAAATGAAGGGTATCAGGTGGTTGATTCTTAACCCACATGGGGTCCTCAGCAGATACAGAATGAAGAGCATGTGGCCCAGAGACCATAAAAATGGTATCTTGTGGCTCAAGAGCCACATGATCGAAAGAATGTGGCTCAACGGCCACGTGATCAAAAGGATGTGGCTCAAAGGCCACGTGATCAAAAGGATGTGTCTCAAAGGCCACGAGATCACAAGGATGTGGCTCAAAGGCCACGTGATCAGAAGATAAGGCACCGTCTTGTGCCAACCCAGGTGAAACATCTTCACCACCTTCAGGATCTCCATCAAACAATTCTCTAAAGTACTTGAAAGTTCCCTCAACTTCAAACTCATCCATGCCCTGGATAAGGTTGACCCCAACAGGATCATTAAAGGCACCTGGCTTCTTGCTGATGGTGAAGATGTTGAAATCAGCGCATTGACTACCATAAGTCAAGTGCATCAGACCATTGCGACAATTGATCAAGGCATTGGAAGTCGCTAGAAATGGTCACCCCAGAATAACATGAATTTGTCCAAGTGGGTTTGGCACAGGTTCAGTATCCAAAACAAAGAAGTTGACTGGATAAATGAACTCTCCCACTTTGATCAGCACATCTTCCACCACACCCCTCGGTTTCTTCATACACCTATCAGCCAATTGAAGAGTGATTTTTGTTTGTTTGAGGTCTCCATGACCGAGGTGGACGTAGACCGAATATGACAGAAGATTAACAGATGCACCAAGGTCCAATAAAGCTCGATGTATGGAGACATCACCAATCACACAAGAGATAGTAGGACAACCAGGGTCCTTGTATTTGACTTGCATGGGTTGTGCCAACAAAGAGCTCACGTTAGCCGCAAAAAAAGCTTTCTTTGGAACATGAGTTTTTCTCTTCTTGGTGCATAAGTCCTTGAGAACCTTGGCATAAGGTGACATTTGCTGAATCACCTCCAACAGAGGGATGTTCACCTTGACTTGCCAAAATATCTCAAGCATCTTGTCATGCTGATCCAAAGCTTTCTTTTTAAGGCGCTCAGGGAATGGAGCCTTCGTGGCATAAGGGTTTTGCGAAGGAACCTCATAATTCTAGTCCAAAGAAGCATGAGTGGGGACCTCAGACTCTGATTCCTTCGACACAAGAGGAGACAAGGGGACCTCAGGGTTCGGCCCCATTTTCGGAGGAAATGTAGAAGGAACCTCAGGATCAGGCTCCTTCCTGTAAGTATTTGTGGAGGGAACCTCAGGATCCGACTGCCTCAGAGATGCAGGTATAACCGCAGGTCAGGTAACACCAAGAGATGGTGATTGCAAGGATGGCACCCCAATGTGGTTATCCACCTCCTTACCAAACCTCAAAGTATGAATCATATTAAGATGATGGGTCAGTTCAGAGGTAGCATGAGGCACTGGTGGCCTTCCTTGAGAATGGGTACCCCGAGGATTCACCTCGGGTTGACTCGGTAACTGGACCTTCTCGTGTTGATGGAGCTGATGAGCCAACTGGTTAACTTGTATTTCGAAAGCCTTGACAGTGCTTTGCATGCTCTGCATGAACGCTTGAAGGGTAGGATCACTAGAGGGGTTCTTAGGGTCAACCCGCTGAGGTGGTAGAGTTTGGTTAGAATAACCCGACGATGAGGCCTGAGGAGGTTGGTAAGTATAGTGCTGAGACCTTTGATGTGGGGGTTGGTAGGTCGCCGATGGGCTTGAAGGTTGAGGTTGAGCGTGCGAGCTCTGACCGCGACCCCCACTAGGCCCCCAAGAAAAGTTAGGATGGTTATGCCATCCCGGGTTGTAGAAGTGACTGTATGGGTCGTTACGGGGCCTCTGTTGATACATCACATTTGCATGCTCAATATCACTTGGAGCGTAAGTGCATTCCAAGTCATCATGGCCCGAAAGTCATCGCGAAAGAAATCATCCTCAACCGGACTGATTCCTCATCAAGCTGTTGAAGCTTGAACATGGAGCATACTTCCTCGAATTCACGTATAAAAATATACGGATCCTCCTTATTGGCAGTGAAGGTAGGAAGCATGCTCACATATTGAGGTTTTAGTTCATAGTTGTTCCCGCGAGCTGGGGGAAGAATTATGCAAGAAGGTTGCGCGGCCCGAACAGGATGGGTCCGCTCCCACAAAGTCATCGGCCTATCCTGTCGAGCTAAAGGTGGTGGTGCACCAAGAACTCGATCCTGACCGAAGCCCCCTTCCTCTCGTGTCAGAGGAGGAGGAGAAGGAGGTCTACGTGGTGGTGGGAGCGGACCAAGGTAATCCATGTATGGAACCTGGTCTCCCCCGTCACCACGAAAAGATTCGGCCTCTCGCTCCAAAGGAGCACGAGGTGGAGATGGCCGATCATCAAGACCGTCCATCTCAGAAAAATGCACTCTCTCAAGTCGAGCGCTCTCACCAGAACGAGCCCAACCTTGCATAAAATGCTCGACTGGACTCTAAAACACACACAACAGAAGGTGTACTCAGAGGAGGAGACTACTCATAGAAAATAGATGAGGAGGGGACTCAGATGAGGAGGGAAGAATCCTATAGCTAGCGTGGGTAGTGGGTGAAGGTAGAAGCCTAATCTAGCAAGCACGACTCAAACAATATATGGCCATGGGTCCTTAGGCTAGACGACGCCTAACTTCGAGGTCACTAATCTCGACACTCCTCACCTACCTACAACGAAGACCACAATGCCCAGCAAGTGATACCAGATCTGGAGATCCAGTACCTCCTACTATCGACAAGGTAGGCAACGCCGATCAGGCCATGACGGTCTCGACTAGATTACTCTCCTAGTGCGTCTGAAATCCATAGGGCCAATGTCTACTTGCTTTTAGAATTAAGGCTTTATTAAGAGTAATTTTTGGGGCCAAGGAAAGGGTAATAAAATCCCTCACCTTATCTTTTATGGGACAACCCCTCCTTAGTAGTGTTTTGATCTTAAATCTAGCAATCAACACTCCAATCAAACGCTCAACTCACTCTTGTCCCGATGCACCTTACTAATGCATGATTTAAAAATGCATGAATGAGGGAATTGGGTGCTCGTAACGCCAGCAATCAACAACAAAAATGTAAAGCAAAGAAAAGACAAATGCGTGCAAGGTCTACAAATGTGCATGACCTAGATGGTAATTAATCTATTCTTTTGCTTTGAGTTTTAAGGTCCAAGTTGATTAAAGGGACTTGATTGTTAATCTGGGAGAAAACAACAAGTCAAAACATGAAAAATTGAACTCCCAAACAACCTAGTGAAAGTAGATTCGACCAGAAAAAATGGGAGAGAAATTGGAGCTCACCAGGCCGCTAATTGGCGGTCCAGAGCCGCTGATTGGCGGTCTAATTTGCTTATGATTTTCTCCCGTCTTCTCCTGGAGACGTCTCTTAATCCTTGAAGCCTCCTAAAACAAACAAAACAAAAAATTAAAACCACTTCAATCGTCCAAACTAAAGTCTGGACAGAAGACCTCCCCGGCAACGACGCCAAAAACTTGATTGTCCGTTTTAATTATAACCGCAAGTGCACGGCCGCGTTGAAGCGGTGGAAAATACGGGTCGATCCACAGGGAGGTGTGTCGACTTTAGTTTGTTTGAAGGCGAGTGGGAAAGAAATGAGTTATGGTCAAAGTACACTACAATGCAAAAAGGAAATGGAAGATAAGCACTAAAACTAAAGCCCATAAGGGGTAGAGAAAGATTGTGAATACAAAGATATATGCGTGTGTGTTCAATTATGTTCATCACAACATGTAGTGCATGAATATCATAAAACTAAATCCAACTTTGCCTCCACATGAAATAAGATAACCCAATATCATTAAAACATACAAGACAATAATTGGAACGAAGCTAAATGAATTCATGTATAAAGACCGAATCCCACTATGTCTCCATATGAAATAAGATAGCACATTATCATTAAAACATACAAGACAATAATTGGAACGAAGCTAAATGAATTCATGTATAAAGACCAAATCCCACTATGTCTCCATATGAAATAAGATAGCACATTATCATTAAAACATACAAGGCATTAACCAAGGTAAAGGCAACAAGAGCACATGCAACTACAAGTCTTGTTTCCTTCATCAATTCCATCCATATCCTCACCTTATCATTCCCCATCAAATAGGTCCATTAATCTAAGCATAAGCTAAACTTCATTCAAGAGCATTAGCAAATCAAAGACAATAGTGAAATCCCATTAGATGGTTATGGAAATCATATAAGGCTCAAGGTATTAAGATAACACACACCTACTACATCACATAATCATATCACATATTTCTCCACCCCCAAATGGGGATGGAACTACTCACTAATGATTACACTACAACATATATTAAAATGAAACATTCTACTGAAATGAGATTAACCTAAGAAAGCAAGAAATATTAAAGAAGATAAAAAGGACATAAAACTAAAGAAGCATGCAAGCATAGGAAAGGAAACTAAACTAAGAAAGAAACAACATAACTAAAGGAAAACATCTATTATTACTCACTCAATTACAAGTAGCCTCTCTCCACCGGGGGTTTTTGCCTCAAGGCTTTTACTCCTAGTAGAGATGATGGCCACCAAGAGAGTGATGGGGTACAAGAGAGGAGGGAGAGTTCTATTTATAGCCATAGAAAAAGGTAATCTGGGACAATCCCCTGGTATTGGACTAAACAAATACCAGAAATAGACTAAATACACACTAATACGTGACCATACAAAATCTTAGCAGATCCGGATCAAAACAGACCGCCAATCAGTGGTCTTGGACCGCCAATTGGTGGTCTATATTGTTTGTATCCGGCCGTTGTTTTGTGTCGGCTTTTATGGATGTCTTTGTTGGTCTTTGATGCATCTACTTCGCATGCTGGAGCTCCGACCCGAATAGAATTGCCAAAATACTCCCCATGATGGTGTGGAGTATTCTTGTTTGCTCATTTGTCCTTCGATCTTACATTTAGGTCCTTCTATCTTGCAACTTAGTCCTCGCGTCTCTCAACTCAGTCCTTTTCCCTGCTATTAGGTCCATTTATAGTCTATCCTTCTCAAACCTACTTATTCCTGAAAACTAAACATTAAACTCATTACATAGCATTGTTTGGGTGAAAGATAATGGATATAAGACATAAAGATACACATTATTTGATGTCAGTCACATACTATAAATGGACATAAAACAACCTAGTCTAATACCCGACTAAAGCATGTTTCATCTGGAGCAATACCAACTGTTGATTGGCAGTCCAGATTTCTTTGATCGAGTCTAAATTTTGGTGACTCATTTCTGGCTTGATTTCTTGATGTTTGGTGAACCCGATTTGGTTGTTGATGTTTAGGCCCGGACCTAATTGCCAAAATACTCCTCATGATGGTATGAAGCTTCTTTATTTGCTCATTGGTGCTCTTTGGTTTACATCCTGGTCCTCTCTTGTATCTCAGTCCATAAGTCTTACAATTCAGTTTTTTTTCTTGCTTTTGGGTCCTTTTTGTGTCTCTTCTTCTCAAACATATTTTTTCCTGAAACTTAAACATAAAACTCGTTACGTAGCATTTCTTAGGATTAAAATAAAGGATATAAGAAACAAATATTGCATGATATGAAATCAATCAAATACCCCAACACTTAACTTTTGCTAGTCCCGAGCAAAACAGAGAAAGAGAAAAATGAAACAAAGGAAAAGGCATTCCTAAAACAAGGAAATCCTAACTCACTTTCGTAGGAATCACGGTTGCACTTAGCACGTGCAACAAGCCATTAAACCCCTTGACGCCAAGGAGGAGGAGTGGTGTCTCCTGAGGGTTTTCAGCAGATACACCCACAAAAGCTGAACATAGATGCGTTATTCAACGTAGGAACACGACCCGATGGACTCATTTTCTTCGATCATTCGACATGTTAATTCAACGGGCCGCCTCTATATACGTAGTTAATCCACACACCTAGCCTAATAAACCATTCAAGAGAGTTAATTAAGGACTTAAGTGAAATACATGGGCGACATTAACTTCTTAAAGTGATACATCATGTAAAGTCCATTAACGTTCTTATTTGGCTCATTTTTTTCTTTTTTCTTTTCATCATTTTTTTCTTTTTGGGGTATTATGAATTACACTAGTTGGTGTTTGATTCTCCCAAGGTCGAGTTTTGTACATCATTGTCTGTGAGGACTTACACTATCACATACACATCCCCCCAAATCTCCACATAAGGCGATCCCTACCACCCGTGTAATGGGAGTTCAGGCGGTGCATCCCCAGTCAGATGACTCGAAAGAACCAGGTACTAAGTCCCCTCAGACCTAATTTCCCAAGTGAAAGGAGCCGTGCGAGAAGACGGAACATCACTTATTTATTATCTACATGGGAACCAAAAACCCTACACTTAAAGTTTCACAACAAGATTTTAAAGGTCCCTGAGTACGACAAACTTCCTTATACTAACAGATATGAATTATTTGACTCAATAGGTTCAGGGTGGACTTCTTTAATTATTTAGGTACTGAAACACTATGATTAGTCAACCCCCGAGGGAAGACCGGGGTGCATCCTTACGACTCGATGAGACCTAAAGCCGGTTATTATAGATATCCTAATGCATCATGTTCAAGTCAATTCAAGGAGCTTCTCGTTTTGATTGCCTCAAAATGGTTTTGCATACGTTAAACACTTACACAAACCCCACAAAACATTTTTCTTTCGCAAATACATCAAAATTTTGAAAGAAATGGGAAGTGAGAGTACTACGACAAACAAAAGACGACAAGGCACCCAAGGATCATCGCAAGCAGATATATCGATATTAAATGCAGCACACTAACATGACCCTAGAAAAGTAAACAAATGAAAGCGAAATAAAACAAAAGACACACAAAATATGTACATACATGAAAACAACCCCGCACCTAATCCATGCATTGTAATAAATGTATGGCAGAGTCTCACCAATGCATGGATAGGGTGTACTTGACTAATGATGGTTGCCAGAGGTTCTCGAAGAGGCACCTCGTGAAGGGCCGATAACTTCCTATAAATCTTCAAGTTTTTCTTGGCCAAAATGACATTCTACAAATCGACTACCATCTTAGATATATCGGTGTTAAAGTGTGTTCCCGAGCTCACAAATGAGTTTAGGGAACTAACTCTAACATCCTCCTCCATGTAATCAGGCACCCATGCCTCCTGAAGGCAAGGGAGACATGACGGGGTCATTTTCTCAACTTCGAGGTCGATGCCTTGGCGTCGCAGCAAGTGCTCAAATCGTGGAATGTCCAACATCCCACAAAGCTTGGTCACCAGAGTAAGCAAATAGTATATTTCTTTAAGTTTAGCATTCACCAGAACGTTGAACAACGTTCGACAAATGCAGAGAGGTGAACCATCCATAAGACATTCCTACACACCCACCTGGCTACAATGTACACATTGGAGTAGATGTGCACATTGGGTACTCCCCCATGCGATGAAATGGGTTTCCCTCACCCCAAGCATAGATCATTAAAAAATAATATTGTGTGTGGGTGCATGATCATCGACTAAGGGGATCCCAGTCACATCGGAGATAAATTGGGGTGTCACGGTGTGTTTCACCCCTCTGAGGGTGACATTAAACTTGAGTTGACCAGTCTGGTGACACTCGAGTTTAGAATAAAACTCATGTACAAGAGGCTCTACCTACATGATTTCATAACCCTCGTATAACAAATGAGTCCACCTTTTTGCTAGGATTCTATCGTAGAAGGGTTCTCCAAAATCGTGAATAAGTGAGGCAAAATTAAGTTCTTGAATTAAATGTGGGCTGGCCATACTCGCACCTATCTTGGTGAGCTTTAATGGAGGAGTGCCCGGTGGTGGAGATGAACACGACACACGATGGGTGGAGACCTGAGCACGTTGACGTGAACAATGGCCTAGACTTCCGACAACAAATATCAGCAAGACTTGACACCTGAGGCTACCCACCGAAGATGAAGACCACGATCTGCGACATGGACCGCTGATTGGTGGTGGGGGACCGATGGTTGGCTGATTTGTGTTCCTTTAGGACTCGAATCAGACGTTCTTCCTGATCATCAGTCAACGTCGATGAAATAATCACCGGGAATGACCTCTTGGGACCAAGGAAAACGTGTTTCAGTTCCTTAGGGAGTTCATTAAGCTCAATTGTGGGTGGCTCCTCAAGGCGAGACGTGATATCTAGCTCGAGATGTAAGATAGGACAAGCTCGAATGTACTGAACAACATGCACACCATTGCTCAACTCGCCCTCCTCTTCATGACTATTTTCAAATATATTGTTGTTAAACTTGTCATGAATGAGGGGGTGTTCTTCTAGTTCCTCTTCCAAGTCCAAGATAAGATTGACTTCCATAGGGTCATCAAAAGGACTTGGTTGCTTAGCCATGTTGAACACATGAAATGTCGTGATCAAGTTCCCGAACGTCAATTTCATGAGGCATGCGCGACAGTTAATTAAAGCATTTGATGTCGCTAGGAATGACCTACCTAGAATCAATGGAATCTGAGATTGGGTATGCGCAACCGGTTCAGTGTCAAGGATGACAAAGTCAACAGGGAATATGAAATCACCGACCATGATCATAACATCCTCAATTACCGCTTTCAGGACTTTGATTGAACGATCAGCTAATGGGAGAGTTGTTGTCATGGGTTTGAGCTCACCCAGGTTCAATTGCTGATACACAGAAACAGGTAAGAGGTTAACCTCAGACCCTAAATCCAACAAGACATTGTTAGTGCGAGTGTCTCCAATGATGCATGAATTCGTCGGACTTCCTGGGTCCTTCAACTTCACGTACATTGGGTCTGATAGGATCGAACTCACATTAGCTGCCATGAATGCCTTGTTAGGGACATGAGTTTTCCTTTTAGTGGGAAAACTTGATGTGTTCTATTTATGAACACATCAAGGATATCAAAAAGGCACTTCTATTTTTGTTCTTTTTCTCCTTTTCCTTTTCCTCTTTTTTTTTCTTTTCTGAAAACTAATAAAGATATGTATAACAAGATGAAAGGATTGTTCACATCAAGTGATCACATCCACGGGAAGTTCGTGTAAAGACACGACTTCTGCCTCAACCTCTATCGTGGTCTCCTCCAAGTACGATTTTAGCCGGTGTCCATTAACTTTGAACGCATCGTTGATACTTGGGTTTTGAATCTCAACCACCGCATGAGGTAAAACGGTTAAAACAATAAAAGGTCTAGACCAACGACTCCGAAGTTTCCCAGGAAACAAGTGGAGGCGAGAGTTATATAACAAGACATTTTGTCCTACCGTGAAGGTTTTGATCAGGACCAAGCAGTCGTGCAAAATTTTTGTGTGGGACTTGCAGATCTTGGAATTCTTATTAGCTTCATTTCTCAACTCCTCCAACTCGTTGAGGTCCAGCTTGCGATTGGCATCGGAAACATCAAGACTCATGTTAACATATTTGATTGCCCATAATGCCCGGTGCTCAAGCTCTACCAGAAGATGGCAAGCTATCCCATAAACTAGCCGGTAAGGGGACATCCCAACGTCGGTTTTAAATGCAGTGTGGAAGGCCCGCAATGCATCATTAAGCTTAACCGACCAATCTTTCCTCGAAGCATTAACCGTTTTCTCCAGAATTTGCTTGAGTTGACGGTTGGGAATTTCCACTTGGCCACTGCTTTGAGAATGAAAAGGTGTGTCCAACTTGTGTGTGATGGAATATTTCCTTAACACGGCTTTGAGGGATCGGTTCACAAAGTGTGTCCCCCGATCACTAATGATACAACGAGGTGTCCCAAACCATGCAAAGATGTGTTCTTTAAGAAATTTGATCACGACCTTGTGATCGTTGTGCGAGTGGGGATTGCTTCAACCCACTTCAACACATAATCAACCACCACCAGAATGTAGGTGTGACCATGGGAAACAGGGAAAGGGTCCATGAAGTATATTCCCCAACCATCAAAGATGTTGACCACTAGGATAGGATTGAGTGACATCATATCACATCTTCCAATGCGACCCACAGGTTGACACCTATTGCATGCTTTGAAAAATGCAAAAGCATCTTGGAACAACGTGGGCCAGTAAAAGCCGCATTGGAGCACTTTGGCAACAATTTTCTTGGCACCGAAGTGCCCACCACATGCCTCATTATGGCAAAAGGACAAGACACTTTGAATCTCTTCGTTAGGAATGCACATTCTTTTGATTTCATCGGCACAATACTTCAATCAGTAGGGATCATCCCAGCAGAAGTACTTGACTAACGACTTGAACTTCGCTTTCTCATTTTGTGTCCAATGAGCCGGCACCTCCCTAGTTGCTAAATAGTTCACAATGTTAGCGAGCCAGGGGGTGAGGCTATTGCCATAACGTTCTCATCATGAAAGAACTGGTTCACCGGTGGATCTGATGAAAGCTCAACTCGAATACGAGAGAGGTTATCTAGCATGATGTTCTCGGATCCCTTCTTATCCCGTATCTCAAGTTTGAACTCTTGCAATGATGGACTCCAACGAATGAGATGGGGTTCCGCATCCATTTTAGACAAAAGGTAGCGACGAGCTGAGTGATTAGTGTAGATGATGATGTGCGACCCAATGAGGTACTGACGAAAATTTTCCAACATAAATATGATCGCGAGGAACTCTTTCTCAGTAACGGAGTAGTTGAGCTGGGCGTCATTGAGAGTACGACTTGCATAATAGATCACATGAGGCAATTTGTCGACTTTCTGAGCTAGAATTGCTCCTATCGCATAATCAGATGCACCACACATCAGTTCGAAAGGTAGAGTTCACACTGAAGCCTTAATAAGAGGAGCGGAGCTCAACTCACGCTTCAGAAATTAAAATGCAGTCATGCACTCGGGTGTGAACTCAAAAGAGCTTCCTTTAGCAAGCAAGATCGTCAAGGGGCGAGCTATCTTGCTGAAATCTTTAATAAAATGCCAAACACATGAAGCAAGAGTTGTCTATTAGTTGTAGCAAAACCCATCAAGTTAAGTGTTTTACTATAATCAAGCAAGCATACATTCACATTTATCAACACATTTCATAACAAAGTATTCATTTCCAATCTTTATTGCATGTATAAACGTCTTCTCCACCCCAAAGCGGGATGAATCTACTCACTAATCATTAAGCTAACTATTATGTTAAGAGAGGAAAATATGTTAACTAAATCTAGTAAGATTAATGAAAGGAAATTAAGCTAAGCATGCGAGAAACATTAGAGAGAACATAAATTAAGAAAAAATTATTTAATTTCCGACTCACAATACAAGTAGCGTCTCTCCACTTGAGTTTTTGCGCCAAGGCTTGACTCTAAGTAGAGGTATTGGTCACCAAGCATGTAGTAAATACAAAGGAGGAAGAAGAGTTTTATTTATAGGCATGAAAAAGGGTAACCTGGGACAATCCCCCGGTATGAGACTAATTGCATATTATAAATGGACATCAAACAACCTAATCTAATACCCGACTAAAGTATGTTTCATCTGGATAAATCCAACCACTGATTGGCGGTGTGGAACTGCCAATTGGCCATCTGGATTTCTTTAATCGAGTCTGAATTTAGATGACTCATTTCTGGCTTGATTTCTTGATGTTTGGTGTACCCCATTTGGTTGTTGATGTTTAAGCGTGAACCTAATTGCCAAACTAATCCTCATGATGGTGTGGAGCTTCTTGATTTGCTCATTAGTCCTTTTTGGTTTACATTCGGGTCCTTCTCTCTTACATCTCAGTCCATAAGTCTTACAATTCGGTCTTTTTTCTTGCTTTTGGGTCCTTTTTGTGTCTCTTCTTCTCAAACATGTTTATTCCTGAAACTTAAACATGAAACTTGTTACGTAACATTGCTTAGGCTAAAAATAAAGGATGTAAGACACAAATATATGCATGATATGATGTCAATCACCATAGATGGACTAAATACACACTAATATAACACCCAGAGGAAGCTAATCATGTTTGGATCCAAACCAACTGCCAATCAGCAGTCTATAACCGCCAATTGGCGGTCTGTATTGGCTGGATCAAGCTCTTATTCGTATGATACTTTGATGGATTAACTTGTTGATGTTCGGTGCCCCCGAGTTGGTTGTTGGAGTTTGGGCACGGATCCAATCAGTCCTTTTTCCTTTCTTTTAAACCCTTTTCTCTTCTCTTCTTTTCTTAATTAACTAATACCTGAGATATAACAACAAACACTCGAGTATCACAAAATTGGGGTAAAATAAAGGATATAGCATGAGTATAATGCATGATATGCTACTAATCATGGTCCGACCGCTTTGCGTGTTTGTTCGACCGAATCTAACATGCATTTTGCTTCTTCTTTCGGTCGACTATTGTCCCTATTTCATTCAGTCGACCATTCAATTTGTTATGTTCAACCGTAATTTTCAGGCTCTTTTCATTCATAGTCTGCAGTCAACCAATGTCTTGTTTTGTTTGACCGAGAAAAATGTAGGATCATATGGGTGCTCTAGTTCTAATCACTTTTAACCCTAATTACCTACTTGTTTAAGCAATCAAGAATATGAAGCGGAATTAAAACAAATAAACAAGAAAGTAAGGAGAGACAAGACAAGCAAACCATAACGGAGACGGGGGATTTTATAGAGGTTCGGCACCCCACCCGGGTCCTAATCCTATCTTGCAAGCTCCGCTCAGATCACCGAGCTCCGCTCACGACTTCACTAACCACTCTCCGTTCCACAACGGGAGAGAATGCCTTTACAACATAAGCCTCGTGAATACCCTCGCTTGCTTAACATTCTTCCTCTCGCAATCTAAGATGGAACACTTCGGGCTTTCACCGAAATTCTTGCTTCTTGAACAACAAGTGAGTGGGACAACACTCCCTAAATATTGAGCACACTTTGAGTATGATTTGGCTATGATCAAAGGTCTGGAATTTAGGCTTAGAGTGTAGGATTGGGGAAAGTGGAGCTTGGGAGTTTCTATCTAGTGTATGTGACAAATGGAAGTTTGAGAGATGTAATTGTGTCATAGGATCACCTATTTATAAGCTCTAAGTGAGTTATAGCCGTTGGGACAAGTTTGGTAAGTGTCTGTGGAAGATACACAAAACAGCAATGTGCAGGACCCAAAACTGAGTGAGTTCAGTCGACCGGATCTGGCTAAACGGTCGATCATTTGGCAATATTGAACTCGGTTCGGTCGACCGATAAAGCTGCGGTCCGCCGGATCAGGCTAAAACTTAGGCACACTTAAGTTATCGGTCGAACATCAAAAAAGGTTTGGTCGACTGAAAACTAACATGCTCTACGGGGTTGACAAACAAGATGAAATTCGATCGACCGAAACAAGGCCCACTATCGACCAAAAACCAATAGACAGTTTGGGTTTGTCAAGACATCTTAAGTTCGATCGACCGAACAAGGTCCTCGGTCGACCGATAGGAAAATGTATTTTTGGGGTATTTAGAAAAATACGAATACGACCGTTGGTATATAACGACAATTCTAACGGTCATAAATTTGTGTTACTCGGTCAACCGAAAAGGTCTGGACGGTCGACCCAAAACCGGGCAGTAAAACACTAACTGGATAATTGATCACTCGGTCGACTGAATGTGGGCAAACGGTTCAGGTTAAGAGTTTAGTGTTTTCCGGTGTAAGTTTGGGTGATCTATTGAAGTCCAAATTATGTGAAAATTTGTGTGTGACTTCTATAAGGAACTTAGTGTGTGTTTGAGTAGTTTTTAGCTCAAGTACGCTCAATTTACTCATAGTTCCTAAGACTCAAAGAAATGCAAATTACATGTCTTCAATTGAGCTTGATTACATGTCTTGACTTGAATCCTTTCTTGCTTGAGTATTGATCACCTATAGAAGTTAGCACAAAGCAATATATATGCAATGCAATATGTGTGTTACCATACATTGATCATAATTAAGATTAGGTTGATTAAATCATCAAAACATAGATTAAGGCCAAAAAGCCAACAATCTTCCCATTTTTATGATGGGAACCTATTTCTTAATACTTGAAATTTTTAGTTGTAAACTATGCATATAAATGCTCCCCCATAAGGATGTGCATAGTCTTTGTTCAATTATAATCAAATTTCAAGTTACCCCCTTAATTATCTCTCCCCCTTTGACATCCATCAAAAAATTATAAGATTTAAACATTGAATTTTGGATGTCTTGTAATGAAGTTGCTCCCCCTAAATTTTGCACTTCATTACTCGAAGTAAATAATATTCATTAAGCTCCCCTATTAATATGAATATGATTTTTCGATTTAGTTCAACTTTATTCTCCCCTTTTAACATCAAGTATAATATAACAATTTAGCATATGATGTATTAATTCCCCCTTTTTGACATCCATCTACATATTTGACATTTAAGCAATGGATGTCATTCAAAATTAAAGATATCCAATGAATGAATATATGATATGTCAATTAAGTATATAGAATCTAGACTAGAACCAATTCATTGAAAAATTTATAGGATAGAAAATTTATACCCACTTGAGGCTATGAATTGGTTCCAATCTCCATTCGGTGATGCAACCGGCTTCGAATTTGACTCTCAAGCTTACCCGGTCACCACCGATCTCCTCTTCAAGCACCTACATGTGTAGATTTTGGTACCCAAACAACTTGGGTCATTGAATGTTAGCTTTGGGAACCCAAACCATTTTGGTTTTAGTAGCCAACACACTTGAAGAGCTATGATTAATGAACATATGCTTGTGATTTAGTGTAGTGTGTGACACATGGTTTTTCAATTTTGCATTGTATTCTAAACCACGTTTATCTAGTGATTGTCTTTTACTACCTAATAGCATGTCAAGCATCTTTGTTCCATTAGTGAATTTTTCTAGATCTTTTCTTAATTGTGTGTTTGATGCTTTAAGATCTAGTTCACTATCAATAGGTGTAGCTTTTAGATTATCAAGAGTTAATGCATTAGTTTTTCAAGTCTAGCAATCACCTTGATTAACATCATATCATGCATATATTTGTGTCTTATATCCATTATCTTGAGCCTAAACAATGCTACGTAACGAGTTTTATGTTTGAATTTTAGGAATAAACAAGATTGAGGAGAAGAGGCATAAAAGGACCTAGAAGCAAGGAAAAGGACTGAGTTGCAAGACTTGAGGACTGAGATGCAAGAGGGAAGGACCCTGATGAAAGCCTAAAGGACCAATGAGTAAATCAGGAAACTCCACACCATCATCAGGAGTATTTTGGCAATTAAATCTGGGGCCAACCATCAACAACCGCATTGGGTTCATCAAACACCAAGCAATCAATGTCTAACCGAGCCACCAAAATCCTGACTCGATACAACACTAATAGACCGCCAATTGGCGGTCCATTTGGATCCAAACCCGATAAGACTTGGTCGGGTGTTGGTTTAGCATGTATTTAGTCCATTTATGGTATGCGTTTAGTCCCATACCGGGGGATTGTCCAAGATTACCTTTTTCTATGGCTATAAATAGACTTCCACCTCCTCCATTGTATGCTACCCATTGCTTTGTGGCATTCTCTCTACTAGGAGTAAGCCTTGAAGCAAAACTCAAGGTGGAGAAGAATGCTACCTTCAATGTGAGTCGTTTTTAATAAGATAATTGTTCTTAGTTTTTTTAATCTTGTCTTTTAATGCTTCTTTAGTTTTATGTCTTTTAGTTAACTTGTTTTTTAGTCTTCTTATAATTAGTTTAAGCATGTCTTCTTTCCTTATTATAAATATTAGTTTAAATATGTGTGAGTAGTCTCATCCCATTTGGGGGTGGAGTAGATGTGTGTACATGTTATGTAGATGGTATAAATGTTGGATATTATTGTTTGTGAGAGATTTTAGTATGCTTGCTTGAATTAATAAGAACTTTACTTGATGGTTTCTGCCATAGTTAGGTACACTCCATTCTCGTTATGTTCTTAATAACAACCTTGCGTTGCTCATATTAATCACCTAGGTTAGTGATGTAAATAATAGGTCTTGCCATTAGGTACTTCTTATGCATTAACAAACACTAACTAAACTTGGGCTTCTTGTATGCATTTACCACACTTATTTCATGTGCACATACACTCCACCCCTTAGGGGTTTTCCATTCCTGAGTTTTATCTTCCATCATTAGTTGCTTAGTTTAGTTTGTTTTGTAATTTCATTTCATCCTTTCTAGTTTACTAGTTCAGATTAGTGTAGTTTAGTGTAATCAATCCTTTATCTCCTTTCTTTCCCACTTGCCTTCACACAAACCAAAAGTCGACACACCTCCCTGTGGATCGACCCGTATTTGTCACTGCTTCAACGCGGCCGTGCACTTGCGGTTAATATAAAACGAATCAATCACACCTCATTGTTCTCATTCATGCATGTTTCAATTTCGCTTTGGAGATTATTGATTAACTTTCTAGCATTCTTGTTCTTTTCACAAATAATCTCATATTGTTTAACGAAGTCATGAAATACATTTTGAAGTTCATCATGTGAGTATGTTTCTTCTTTGGAACATGAACTATCACTAGCATAAGACTTAGATGAGCAAGAATGTGTTCTAGTAGAGTATGAGTTAGAGGATACCTCACTTCCTTCATCTTGAATTGCGATGTAGCACATGTGCGCATATTCCTTTGTTGATGAAGGTGTGGTTGATTGGGATGAAGATGACAATGATGAATCATCCCATGTAGCTTTGTGAGCTTCCAACCTCTTCTCTTTTCTCTTACTCCTCTCATTTTCTCTCATTTTCTCCCTTCTCTCATTTTTCTTTTCCTTCTCTTTTCTCTCATTTTCACTCTCCTCCTTCTCCTTCTTCTTTTCTGTTATTTCACTTCTTCTACCTCTTCTTTCATTCTTTTCTCCATTATCCTTCTTAAGGTATTTGAAGAAGTCTTTGGCTAGGACCTCAATGTCCTCCTCTTCTACACTCCTCCGTGGTTGCTCAATATTTGCATGTAATGCCAAGGTGGGTTTGATCTTGGAGGCTTCTTTCTTCTTTCGGTGGTTAATTTTTAGCTCATAAGCCATGGGATTTTCAATTGACTCCTCCATCTTGAGTTGGGAAAGGTCTTGTGCTTCTTACATTGCGACCACCTTATCTTCCCAATTGTTGCTTAGCGACCGAAGAAATTTCCTTGTCATCTCTCCTTCATTTATTCTTCTTCCAAGAACCAAAAGAGAGTTAGTAATATCGGTGAAGCGAGTGTTCATTTCGCTTATGTTCTCACCGATTTGCATAGAAAACATCTCATATTTATGCATGAGGAGACTAATCCTAGTTTCTTTGGTTTTACTATCACCCGCTTGATGCATTTGTTATCTATGCCAAATTTCAAAAGCACTCTCACAACCCCTAATTCTATTGTATTCACCCTCATTCAGGCTACAATAAAGAATGTTCATAATTTTAGAATTCATCTCAATTTCTTTCATTTTGGCCCTAGACAAGGTAGCTAATTCATCTTCATTTGGGGATGTGTAAGGATTTTGGAGGAAAATCCAATAGTTAAGGTCATTAGAAATTAGGAAAATTTTCATCATATTCTTCCAATAATCATAGTTTGATCCATTAAGTAAAGGTGGTCTAGTTTTGCATAATCCATCTATGAGATTAGATGATGTAGAAGTCATGCTAAAAATGTGATTAAGTATACGATTTAGCTCACAAGGCTCTGATACGAAATGTAGGATCGTATGAGTGCTCTAGTACTAATCACTTTTAACCCTAATTAGAAACTTGTTTAAGCAATCAAGAACAGCGGAATTAATACAAATAAACAAGTAAGTAAGGAGAGACAAGCAAACCACCATGGAGATGGGGGATTTTACAGAGGTTCGGCACCCCACCCAGGTCCTAGACCTCTCTTGCAAGCTCCGCTCGGATCACCGAGCTCCGCTCACGACTTCACTAACCACTCCCCGTTCCAGGCCGGGAGAGAACACCTTTACAACATAAGCCTCGCGGATACCCTCGCTTGCTTGACATTCTTCCTCCCACAATCTAAGAGGGAACACTTCGGGCTTTGACCGAAATCCTTGCTTCTTGAACAACAAGTGAGTGGGACAACACTCTCTAAATATTGAGCACACTTTGAGTATGATTTGGCTATGATCAAAGGTGTGGAATTTAATCTTAGAGTGTAGGATTGGGGAAAGTGGAGCTTGGGAGTTTCTCTCTAGTGTATGTGACAAATGGAAGTGTGAGAGATGTGTAATTGTGTCATGGGAAGACCTATTTATAAGCTCTAAGTGAGTTATAGCCATTAGGACAAGTTTGGTAAGTGTCAGTGGAAGATACACAAAACGGCAATGTGCAGGACCCAAAACTGAGTGAGTGCACCATCCGCCCGCACCTCCAACAAATCCCTTCTTCCCGATTGACGATGATGCCCAAGATACTTGGGAAAAATGTTTCTCGAACGCTCCTTTCATTCCATGTCAGATGGTTAAGGTATCGAATTTCTCAAAATTTTCTTTAAGAGAACTTCTTGATGGAAATAAGCTCACACTTAGCCTAACAAAACTTGCATCCAAACCCTATTACCCATTCTTAGTACAACAATTCTATTGCAACTTGAGAAAAGATCCTAATTGCCATATCTTTGAAACCATGATTAATGAGGTTAGGTATGAGATTGTTCCCGGCATGATTGCCACAGGTTTAGGTCTAGACTGTTCTGGGGTTCACTTATATGTCGACCACCCATATGCACTAATAAAAGACACCAATATATCTGACATGATCAATGAATTTTATGTCATTCCTCCACCCACGAAAAATGGGAAAGTAGTGCACAATGCATCTCTTTTGCATCCTCTTCCTAAGATATTGTATTTTTAAGAAATAGTCCACCGTAACAAAATCTCATTAATCGAGCTTATTCGCATCTATTGTCTCTTTTAGAAGATTTTAATCAATTGGCTTCTATTTATGTTTCTTCACATGTGGTTTCTTCACACGTACCTTCCTTACCTCGATGTGGCTCACATGTATTTTTCAGAATCTGAAGATCAAGGTCTCCTCTTTTCCTTCGGCCGTCTACAAATATCCTATTTGTAAGACAAATTTGTAAGACAACGTTGTCAATGATGAAAACTAGCACCTCCACATCTCAACAACCATCATCTGATGAGGAAACTGAAGATGATGATGATGAGTGATGCAGGAGGAATGGCTGATTGGGGACATGACCAACAGAGGCAGGAAACGAGGGAAGGAACGTGAGTGACACACATGCATGGGGGCTTGCATAAGGAATGTGAACGTGTCTAAGAGAGAGAAGTGTCCAACATGTTTAGGTAGTTGGTTAGCATGCATGCACGGACCTAGTAATGTATCTAGTTGTCTTGGATAATGAATCTTTAGTCTACAACATGTTAGCCTTAGTATTGATTAGATGGAAGAATGTAATAGGGTATGAAACAATGTAATAGAGATCTTTAGAGGTGTCCAGCATGGGTAGTTAGTTGTCCTTAGTTGTGGTAGAATAGTATGGCTTAGTTAACTTTAGACAAAGGTATTAGCTTTAGTTGTGTAATAGGTAATGGGGTTGCATATAATAGGTGATGTGGCACATGCCTGCGTGGGACAAGGTTCTGTGAGTTGTTACGTGACTTGTAACATGTATGTCTATATATATGTGTGTAATGATGGGAAAAAGAATACAATCCTTTGATTTTGCTTTGCAAACTTGTTCTTGGTGGAATCCAAGTTTTACCATTCTCAGTGGATTTTGAGGTCTCTTGGTGGATTTCGAGAGTTTATCCCCTCCGATCTCGTGTCGAAGCCGCCGTCGGAGCTCGATTCCGACATCATTCACTTCCTTTCTGCGTCATTTGGTATCAGAGCTTTCTAGCTCCTGGTATAGCCGACTGGGATGACGTTCCACCCCACGAAGGTGACCGAAGTGTGGATGCTCTTTGGGTTGCCTTCGTCGAACACAAAAAGTTCACCGCAAACACATTTTCCCGTATCGAGGAGGCATTGAGCAGCTTGCTGTTGGAGCACCACCAACGGCGGGTGGTTGTCAGACTGCAACATCGCTGCCGGTTCGACGACGTCTACCCACTCCACTCGTGGAAGAAGATTTAGAGGAGGAGGAAGTTACTGAATTCAATCGGTACGCTCAAGGACGACGAGAAGGTCTCGAGGGCGAGGACTATCGAATCAAAGCGGAGGTCCCGATGTTCTACGGGAGCTTCGACATCAAATATCTCCCCGACTGGTTGTACAAGGTAGAGTGGTTCTTCGACATCATGAATGTCGCCGAGGAAAAACAAGTCCGTGTTGTAGAGTACAAACTTCGGGGAGGTGCCTTGGCTTGGTGGGATCAAGTGTGCGATGAGCATCGTGGCTTGGGCAAAACACCGATCCGAGCTTGGCACAAGATGAAGCGCCTCATTCAAGCTCGTTTCCTCCCACCCGATCACCTCAGAGGCACATTCCAAAAGTACCAAAGTAGCGCCCAAGAGAATCGCACGATCACTTCCTACATGAAGTTCTTTCGGTTGCCATCCCAGTGCAACCTTCGTGAGGCCGCGGAGCACAAGGTGTTTGATGAAAAATCTCAACTGGTTCCAGCTGTGCAGCTTGCTTGTGTGCTTACTCTTAAGGACGGACTGGTTGGCGAAGGAGAATCAAGAGAAATTTCTGATGTGCAGGGTATTTTAGTGGTGGACTCACCAAAGATATCGTCCTTCTTGTTGGAGCGCTTTGGTGAACAAACTAGTGATTGTCAGTCGTCCGACAAAATGCCTAGTAGCAGCTTTGGTTCATGTCTGTCAACTGCATTGGTTTCAGCAAGGCAAATTGACAATTCGCTTGCTCAAGGAGTAGGTACATGTCGATTGGACATCAACAGTCCATATCATGTGCTGCAACTTCTGGATAGTACTATTCATTTTAGTTCAACAACCTCTCTACAAGGGTCTGAAAGCTGACCAGCCTGGTCAAATTTGGAATTGGAACTAATGTCCATGTTTGCTCTGAGCATTGATCCCAACAAGTACATTTTTATGAAAATGAAGCATGTGTTTCTTGAGGCATATGGTAACCACGAGCAACGTGTTTGTTGAAGAGGAGGAGAATCGAGATATTCTTGGATGGCCAGCTGATGCGAAAGTCACCGACACCAAGATCAACAATAACTTGAGGGTGAGTTTTTCTTAAGAGAGAGGGACTGATGCAGGAGGAATAGCTGATTTGGGACGTGACCAACATAGGCAGGAAACGTGGGAAGGAAAGTGAGTGACACACATGCATGGGGGCTTGCACAAGGAATGTGAACGTGTCCAAGAGAGAGAAGTGTCCAGCATGTTTAGGTAGTTGGTGAGCATGCATGCACATACCTAGTAATGTATCTAGTTGTCTCAGAAAATGAATATTTAGTCTACAACATGTTAGCCTTAGTATTGATTAGATGGAAGAATGTAATAGGGTATGAAAGAATGTAATAGAGATCTCTAGAGGTGTCCAGCATGGGTAGTTAGTTCTCCTTAGCTGTGGTAGAATAGTATGACTTAGTTAACTTTAGACAAAGGTATTAGCTTTAGTTGCGTAATAGGTATTGGGGTTGTATGAAAATGAGTGATAGGAGCCGTGCGAGAAGAGAGAACACCTACTCACTTATTTATTATCTACATATGAACCAAAACCCCTACACTTAATGTCACACAACAAGATTTAAAGGGTCCCTGACTACAACAAACTTCCTTAAATTAACAAACACGAATTATTGACTCACTAGGTTCGGGATGGACTTCTTTAATTATTTGTGCATTGAAACCCTATGATTATTCACCCCCGAGGGAAAACTGGGGGAGCATCCTAACGACTAGATAAGTCCTACACCATTTTACTAGATATCCTAATGCATCAAGTTCAAGACAATTTTGGGAGCTTTCTTTTACTTTGCCTCTCAACGGTTTTGCACATGCTAAATACACGCAAAACACACAAAACATTTTCTTTCGCAAACACATGAAGATTTTTGAAAGAAATGTGAAAATTTTAAAGCACTAGGCAAGCAAAAGAAGACAAGTCACCCATGGATCATGGCAAATAGATATATCGATATTAAATGCAGCACACTAACATGACCCTATCAATGCACAGAAAAAAAAACAAAATCAAAGGAGAAGACTCGACTATGTACACACGTAAAACACACCCACACCTACTTCATGCATTGTCCTCAATGAATGTGAGCAAGATACTACATGGATTTATGCATGAAAAAGGGAAGATCTCACCAATATGAAGCGCAACAGGAAGTTCATGGTTATAATGATGGACACAAACCCGAATGACCTCAAAACCTGTGAGATGCTAAAGAAGGGATATGATTGATCTCGTTTTATATTTAACCGCAAGTGCACGGCCGCGTTGAAGCGGTGGCAAATACGGGTCGTCCACTGGGAGGTGTGTCGACACTTGGTTTGTGCGAAGGCGAGAGGTAAAGAAAGGGAAGAGAAGGGTTGGTTACACTAAACTACACTAAGATGCAAAAAGGAAATGAAAATAAGCAATAAACTAAGCCCCAAAGGGGGTAGAGAAATAATGTGAACATAAAGAAGTGTGTGTGTGTTCATTAAGCTCCTCACAACATGTAGTGCATGAAATCATAAAACTACATCCAACTTTGCCTCTACATGAATTAAGATAAGACTACATCATTAAAACATACAAGACAATAATTGGAATGAAGCTACATGAACTCAAGTATAAAGACTATACCCTACTATGCCTCTACATGAATTAAGATTTCACTACATCATTAAAACATACAAGACATTAGCTAAGGTAAAGGCAGTAAGAGTACATACACTACAAATTGTGTTTCCAATATTAACTTCATCCATATCCTATCCTTATCATTCCCCATAAAATAGGTCCACTAATCAAAGCATAAGCTAAGCTTCATTCAAGAGCATTAGCATATCAAAGATAAAAGTGAAAACCCATTAGATGGTTATGGAAATCATATAAAGCTCAAGGGATAAAGATAACACACACTTAATACACTACATGATTATATCACATATTTCTCCACCCCCCAAATGGGGATGGAACTACTCACTACTCATTACACTACTGATTAGACTAAGTAAAGAAAACATTTAGCTAAGATACTAAAATTACTAAACAAGAGATTAAACAAAGTAAAGCAACCCACACAAAACAAGCAACATAACAAAACAAGATTAAAAGAAACAAATAAACTTTTATTAACAATGACTCACATTGAAGGTAGCATCCTTCTCCACCTTGAGTTATTGCTTCAAGGCTCACTCCTTAGTAGAGAGAATGCCACCAAACAATGGGTAATTACAATGGAAGGTGAAGAGTTCTATTTATAAGCATGGAAAAAGCTAATCGGGGACAATCCTCCGATGTGGGACTAAACCAATACCAAAAATAGACTAAGAATACACTAATACAAGCCCAGCACAAATCTTAGCGGATCTGGAGACATATAGACCGCCAATTAGCGGTCCAAGACCGCCAATTGACGGTCTATAAGCTTTGGATTCATCTGGGATTTGTTGTGGGCTTTGCTGGTGGTCTTTGTTGGTCCTGGATGCATCTACTTGGTTTGTTGGAGCTCCGACCCGAATCGAATTGCCAAAATACTCCCCATGATGGTGTGGAGTTTCCTGGTTTGCTCTTAGGTCCTTCTGTCTTGCATCTTGGTCCCCAGGTCTCACAATTAAGTCCTTTTTCCTGCTTTTGGGTCCTTTCATGGCTCTTCTCTTCAAACCTCTTTATTTCTGAAAACTAAACATAAAACTCGTCACGTAGCATTGCTTAGGTGTAAGATAATGGATATAAGATACAAATATAAGCATGAAATGATGTCAATCAAATACCCCCACACCTAAGTTTTTGCTAGTCCCGAGCAAAACAAAGAAAGAGAAAAGCAAACAAAAAAAACAAGAAATCCTAACTCACTTTCGTAGGAATCACGGTTGCACTTAGCACGTGCAACAAGCCGTTAAACCTCTTTGTTGCCAAGGAGGAGGAGTGTTGTCTCCTGAGGGTTTTCAGCGGATATACCCACAAAATCTTAACAAGATGCATTATTCAATCTAGACCTCGACTCGTTGGAAATATTTTGTCGATCAATGGACGCGGTAATCCAACGGGCCGACTCTATATAGGTAATCAGTCTACACCTAGCCTAATAAACCATTCGTGCAAGTTAAATAAGAACTTAAGTGAAAGACATGGACAACCTCAAGATCCTCAAGTGATACAAAGTGCAAGGTCCATTAAGGTTCTTATTTGCATTACAATATTTTTTTCTTTTTGTTTCTTTTCACAATTTTTTTTTCTTTTTTTTTCTTTTTATTAGTTGGAGCTTTGTTCGCCCAGGGTCAGGTTTCGTGCATCATTGCCCATGAGGACTTACACTATCACGTACACCTTTCCCCAAATCTCCACATAGGGCAATCCCTACCACCCGTGTAACGGGAGTTCGGTCGGCGCATCCCAAGTCAGATGACTCGAAAGTACCAGGCATAAAGTCCCCTCAGACCTACTTTCCCGAGTGATAGGAGCCGTGCGATAAGAGAGAACATCTACTCACTTATTTCTTATCTACACATGAACCAAAACCCCTACACTAATGTCTCACAACAAGATTAAGAGGGTCCTTGACTACAACAAACTTCCTAAATTAACAAACACGAATTATTGACTCACTAGGTTCAGGGTGGACTTCTTTGAATGTTTGAGCATTGAAACCCTATGATTACTCACCCCCAAAGGAAAACTGGGGTGCATCCTAACGACTCGATAAATCCTAAAGCCACGTACTAGATATCCTAATGCATCAAGTTCAAGACAATTTTGGGAACTTTCTTTTTACTTTGCCTCTCAACGGTTTTGCACATGCTAAACACACGCAAAACCCACAAAACATTTTCTTTCGAAAACACATGAAGATTTTGAAAGAAATTTGAAAATTTTGAAGCACTAGGGAAGCAAAAGAAGACAAGTCACCCAAGGATCATGGCAAACAGATATATCGATATTAAATGCAGCACACTAACATGACCCTATCAATGCACAGAAAAAAAAACAAAATCAAAGGAGAAGACTCGACTATGTACACACGTAAAACACCCCCCACACCTACTTCATGCATTGTCCTCAATGAATGTGAGCAAGATACTACATGGATTTATGCATGAAAAAGGGAAGATCTCACCAATATGAAGCGCAACAGGAAGTTCATGGTTATAATGATGGACACAAACCCGAATGGCCTCAAAACCTGTGAGATTCTAAAGAAGGGATATGATTGATCTCGTTTTATATTTAACCGCAAGTGCACGACCGCGTTGAAGCGGTGGCAAATACGGGTCGTCCACTGGGAGGTGTGTCGACACTTGGTTTGTGCGAAGGCGAGAGGTAAAGAAAGGGAAGAGAAGGGTTGGTTACACTAAACTACACTAAGATGCAAAAAGGAAATGAAAATAAGCAATAAACTAAGCCCCAAAGGGGGTAGAGAAATAATGTGAACATAAAGAAGTGTGTGTGTGTTCATTAAGCTCCTCACAACATGTAGTGCATGAAATCATAAAACTACATCCAACTTTACCTCTACATGAGTTAAGATAAGACTACATCATTAAAACATACAAGACAATAATTGGAATGAAGCTACATGAACTCAAGTATAAAGACTATACCCTACTATGCCTCTACATGAATTAAGATTTCACTACATCATTAAAACATACAAGACATTAGCTAAGGTAAAGGCAATAAGAGTACATACACTACAAATTGTGTTTCCAATATTAACTTCATCCATATCCTATCCTTATCATTCCCCATAAAATAGGTCCACTAATCAAAGCATAAGCTAAGCTTCATTCAAGAGCATTAGCATATCAAAGATAAAAGTGAAAACCCATTAGATGGTTATGGAAATCATATAAAGCTCAAGGGATAAAGATAACACACACTTAATACACTACATGATTATATCACATATTTCTCCACCCCCCAAATGGGGATGGAACTACTCACTACTCATTACACTACTGATTAGACTAAGTAAAGAAAACATTTAGCTAAGATACTAAAATTACTAAACAAGAGATTAAACAAAGTAAAGCAACCCACACAAAACAAGCAACATAACAAAACAAGATTAAAAGAAACAAAGAAGTTGACTGGATAAATGAACTATCCCACTTTGATCAGCACATCTTCCACCACATCCCTCGGTTTCTTCATACACCTATCAACCAATTGAAGAGTGGTTTTTGTTTCTTTGAGGTCTCCATGACCGAGGTGGACGTAGACCGAATATGGCAGAAGATTAACAGATGCACCAAGGTCCAATAAAGCTCGATGTATGGAGACATCACCAATCACACAAGAGATAGTAGGACAACCAGGGTCCCTGTATTTGACTTGCATGGGTTGTGCCAACAAAGAGCTCACGTTTGCCGCAAGAAAAGCTTTCTTTGGAACATGAGTTTTTCTCTTCTTGGTGCATATGTCCTTGAGAACCTTGGCATAAGGTGACATTTGCTGAATCACCTCCAACAGAGGGATGTTCACCTTGACTTGCCAAAATATCGCAAGCATCTTGTCATGCTGATCCAAAGTTTTCTTTTAAAGGCGCTCAGGGAATGGAGCCTTCGTGGCATAAGGGTTTTGCGAAGGAACCTCAGACTCTGATTCCTTCGACACAAGAGGAGACAAGGGGACCTCAGGGTTCGGCCCCATTGTCGGAGGAAATGTAGAAGGAACCTCAGGATCAGGCTCCTTCCCGTAAGTATTTGTGGAGGGAACCTCAGGATCCGGCTCCCTCAGAGATGCAGGTTTAACCACAGGTCTGGTAACACCAAGAGATGGTGATTGCAAGGATGGTACCCTAATGTGGTTATCCACCTCCTTACCAAACCTCAAAGTATGAATCATATTAATATGATGGCTCAGTTCAGAGGTAGCATGAGGCACTGGTGGCCTTCCTTGAGAATGGGTACCCCGAGGATTCACCTCGGGTTGACTCGGTAACTTGACCTTCTCACGTTGATGGAGCTGATGAGCCAACTGCCTAACTTGTATTTCCAAAGCCTTGACAGTGCTTTGCATGCTCTGCATGAATGCTTGAAGGGTAGGATCGCTAGAGGGGTTCTTAGGGTCAACCAGCTGAGGTGGTGGAGTTTGGTTAGAATAACCCGACGATGAGGTCTGAGGAGGATGGTAAGTATAATGCTGAGACCTTTGATGTGGGGGTTGGTAGGTCATCGATGGGCATGGAGGTTGAGGTTGAGCGTGCGAGCTCTAACCGCGACCCTCACTAGGCCCCCAAGAAAAGTTAGGATGGTTATGCCATCCCGGGTTGTAGAAGTGACTGTATGGGTCGTTACATGGCCTCTATTGATACATCGCATTTGCATGCTCAATATCACTTGGAGCGTAAGTGCATTCCAAGTCATCATGGCCCGTAAGTCCACACCTACTACATCTAGGAGTAGCGACCTGAGCGACAGGAGCTCGGTCCAACTTGAAACTCTCAATCCTATGCATGAGAGCAACCATTTTTGCCTCAGATGTGATAGTTGACTCAACTTGATATGATCCAGCTCGACCAGAAGATCTAGTGGCTGGTGGCTCTCTCATAATCTCTCACTCAAATGTACGTTCAACCATTAATTCAAAAATTTCCCATACCTCATCGATGAGTTTCATTTGGAAATCACCTTGACACATTGACTCCAACAATGTGCAGGTGTTGTAGTTGAGGCCCTCATAAACAATTTGGCACAACTGCCAAAACTCAATTCCGTGATGACGGCACTACAAGAGAAGGTCCTTGAACCTCCCAAAGAAAGTAAAAAACGATTCGGTCTTAGTCTGATACATTTGGTGTATCTGGTGCCGTATCTATTGAGTTTTCCTTTGATGGAAGAATCTCTTCAGAAATACGGTCACAAAGTCATCCCAAGACCGAATAGAGCTCGCCGGGAGGTTGTACATCCATTTCTTCGCGTTATTCTTCAACGTGAAAGAAATCATCCGCAACCGGACTGAATCCTCATCAAGCTGTTGAAGCTTGAACATGGAGCATACTTCCTCGAATTCACATATAAAACTATACGGATCCTCCTTATTGGCAGTGAAGGTAGGAAGCATGCTCACAGATTGAGGTTTCAGTTCATAGTTGTTCCCGCGAGCTGGGGGAAGAACTATGCAAGAAGGTTGCGCGGCCCGAACAAGATGGGTCCGCTCCCACAAAGTCATTGGCCTATCCTGTCGTGCTAAAGGTGGTGGTGGACCAAGAACTCGATCCGGACCGAAGCCCCCTTCCTCTCGAGTCAGAGGAGGAGGAGAAGGAGGTCTACGTGGTGGTGGGAGCGGACCAAGGTAATCCATGCACGGAACCTAGTCTCCCCCGTCACCACGAAAAGACTCGGCCTCTCGCTCCAAAGGAGCATGAGGCGGAGATGGCCGATCATCAAGACCGTCCATCTCAGAAAAATGCACTCTCTCAAGTCGAGCGCTCTCACCAGAACGAGCCCAACCTTGCATAAAATGCTCGACTGGACTCTAAAACACACAGAACAGAAGGTGTACTCAGAGGAGGAGACTACTCATAGAAAATAGATGAGGAGAGAACTCAGATGAGGAGGGAAGAATCCTATAGCTAGGGTGGGTAGTGGGTGAAGGTAGAAGCCTAATCTAGCAAGCACGACTCAAACAATATATGGCTATGGGTCCTTAGGCTAGACGACGCCTAACTTCGAGGTCACTAATCTCGACACTCCTCACCTACCTACAACGAAGACCACAATGCCCAGCAAGTGATACCAGATCTGGAGATCCAGTACCTCCTACTATCGACAAGGTAGGCAACGCCGATCAGGCCATGATGGTCTCGACTAGATTACTCTCCTAGTGCGTCTGAAATCCATAGGGCCAAGGTCTACTTGCTTTTAGAATTAAGTCTTTATTAAGAGTGATTTTTGGGGCCAAGGAAAGGGTAATGAAATCCCTCACCTTATCTTTTATGGGACAACCCCTCCTTAGTAGCGTTTTGATCTTAAATCTAGCAATCAACACTCCAATCAAACACTCAATTCACTCTTGTCCCGATGCACCTTACTAATGCATGATTTAAAAATGTATGAATGAGGGAATTGGGTGCATGTAACGCCAGCAATCAACAACAAAAATGTAAAGCAAAGAAAAGACAAATGCGTGCAAGGTCTACAAATGTGCATGACCTAGATGGTAATTAATCTATTCTTTTGCTTTGAGTTTTAAGGTCCCAGTTGATTAAAGGGACTTGATTGTTAATCTGGGAGCAAACTACAAGTCAAAATATGAAAAATTGAACTCCCAGACAACCTAGTGAAAGTAGATTCGACCAGAAAAAATGGGAGAGAAATTGGAGCTCACCAGGCCGCCAATTGGCGGTCCAGAGCCGCTGATTGGCGTTCTATTTTGCTTATGATTTTCTCCCGTCTTCTCCTGGAGACGTCTCTTAATCCTTGAAGCCTCCTAAAACAAACAAAACAAAAAATTAAAACCACTTCAATCGTCCAAACTAAAGTCTGGACAGAAGACCTCCCCGGCAACGGTGCCAAAAACTTGATTGTCCATTTTAATTATAACCGCAAGTGCACGGCCGCGTTGAAGCGGTGGAAAATACGGGTCGATCCACAGGTAGGTGTGTCGACTTTAGTTTGTTTGAAGGCGAGTGGGAAAGAAATGAGAGAAAGGAGTTATAGTCAAACTACACTTCAATGCAAAAAGGAAATGGGAGATAAGCAATAAAACTAAACCCGATAGGGGGTAGAGAAAGAGTGTGAATAGAAAGATATATGCGTGTGTGTTCAATTATGTTCATCACATGTAGTGCATGAAAATCATAAAACTAAATCAAACTTTGCCTCCACATGAAATAAGATAACCCAATATCATTAAAACATACAAGACAATAATTGGAACGAAGCTAAATGAATTCATGTATAAAGACCAAATCCCATTATGCCTCCATATGAAATAAGATAGCACATTATCATTAAAACATACAAGGCATTAACCAAGGTAAAGGCAACAAGAGCGCATGCAACTACAAGTCTTGTTTCCTTCATCAATTCCATCTATATCATCACCTTATCATTCCCCATAAAATAGGTCCACTAATCTAAGCATAAGGTAAGCTTCATTCAAGAGCATTAGCATATCAAAGACAATAGTGAAATCCCATTAGATGGTTATGGAAATCATATAAGGCTCAAGGTATTAAGATAACACACACCTACTACATCACATAATCATATCACATGTTTTTTTTCACCCCCAAATGGGGATGGAACAACTCACTAATGATTACACTACAACATATATTAAAATGAAACATTCTACTGAAATGAAATTGATGCATTGCTACATTGCATCATATGTCTTTCATTTAGATTACTTTTATATCAATAAATGCTACTAAGGTATGTGTTTAGTCCTATTTACAGAATACAGGTACCTGAATGGAAATTACCCACATCCCGAGCATAAACGCGTGCAAGAGACTCATTTCTATCATAAAGACCAAGTTCAAGATTATCGGGTTTCAAATGGAAATGCATCCGAGCATAAAAGCATCCAAGACCTAATTACAAAAAGAACAAGGACTTAAGCACAAAAGTAGCCGGGGACTTAATTGCAAAAAGCCAAGGACCTAATTGCAAATCACGAGTAGCTTTTATTATCTTGGAGAAAATCTAAAGAAAAATCAATGTGGATCTCCAATTATATGAAGGAATTAATCCGGAGCTCAAAAGAATGGAAAGAATCAATCCAGACGCGCAAAGGAGGATCAAATCATACCATAAACATTCAACCAAAATCCGGACAAAATCAGAGCAATATATGCGGCGTTTCTGCCCCAAATTACACTTGATGTGCGGCATTTCCGCCGCACCAGAGGTGATCCGTGTGCTCAATTTTTGTCCAGTCGTGTCTGGACACGTGTAATCTCCAATTCTATACTTAGGTCTCTTGTAACAACTATAAATAGCCCCGAGAACGATGTTAGAATGGTCCTTGGCCTTAGACCTAGTTCTTAGTTGTTGTTTTTATTTTTAGTCTTAGTTTTGTATTCTTCTTTTTATTAATAAAATTTTGTCTTTTATTTCTTGTTTTTAGTTTTCTTTTGTAATTCCTCTAGGACCCCTTCTTCCTCCCTCTATGAGTTTCTAACTCTTTCCAAAGGGTGGAGGTGACAGATTTAGGGTGAAGAGAAGATGAATGAATGTTATTATTTTAAGTTCGTGATTAGTATATTTTGATTACTTGAGTTTATGTTAAATCATTTATCATGTAATGCTTCATAACTAACATGATTTATTATAAGTTTCTGAATTCTCTAATCTAAACCCTAAATCTAAACCTCCACCCAACGGAATTCACCATCTTTGTTCTTATTTTAGTTTTATTTGTTCATGTTTCATGCTTTAGAAAATTAAAAACCAAATATCTCAAAACCAAACTATTCTTCCCTCCTTCTTTCCCATACTCAAAAATCACACAAATAACAAATCTCTCCCTCCTTGTGTTCGACCCGTACTTGCCACGTCTTCATTGACGTCGTGCACTTGCGGTATAAATTTAATTCACCTCAAGTTTTTGGCGCCGTTGCCGGGGAGGCGACGCAGATTTTGTTTTTTTTTGTTGATTTCGATTTTATCCTGTTTATCTTGTGCGCGATCTAAGTATTTGGATTTATGTTTCAGGAGACAACAGAGTGCACGGCGAAATCCGAGCACATTCTGAGCTAAACGAGCGGCGAAATCGCCGCACCTATAGAGCAATTTGCGGCGAATCCGCCGCACACTTGGAGCTTCTGGGCTTCAAACTTTTCTGGGACGCGACTCATCTCTGGGTGGACGCGTGAAGCTACTGAAATTTTGAGAGCGGGCAGTGAACCCGACTGGGCATTGCATAGGTAACCTTTGTTGCCTCTTTTCCTCGTAATTTCTATTTTCAGAAAATTTCCTTTTATTAGAATTGCACGTGTTAGGGCAAAAATTCCATAATTGGCAATAATTCAACTCTGACCTAAAATTGGCAAAATTAGAAAGGCCTTAGTGCATGCATCATCTAGTGTTTTGTATGCATTATTCTTGCTAAATTCTTGCAAATCAATTTCTGTTGAAGAGTGCTGGAGTCAAGGTACGTATCGTGGTTTTCATCGATTGCATTTAAGCATATAATCTAGTTTGCATACAACCTTGCAATTGCCCCCTCTAAAGACCAATGTTTGACTATCTTTGCTAGATCTAAGTTAAACTATCTTAAGGGCAACTCCATAGGCAAAGATACGGTGGGGATTTCACCACCCTTCCGTGGCCCACAAATCACAATCCTAAAGTGTCACCCAAGCCTTAAAATTAAGATCAATTAGACATTGGCCAATAAGGACTCGGACTCAATTAAGGAGAAGATTGGTTTGACTTGCTATGACTTGAAGCTGATCGAATTTAATTTGGTGTCTAGGAAGTGTTTTTGTGTTGACGTAAGTCTTCCAAGCGAAGTGGTTGTGTAATTGGCACCGACTCTGTCGGAAGCGCCCCCACTAGCTATACACTACCTGGCCAAGTTGGTTTGATTAGTGAGGGAGGTGAATCAAGCAAATCAACTCGACTCAACCAGTTAGGAGTCGTCTAGATTTAAGCGACACTAGGTCTAGGACTGTTTGAACCGTGCTTTCTTAGGGAAACCTCTGACCGACCCTCTTTTCTATCTTTAGAGTTAAGTTTCCCTTCTCTTCTAAGTCATCTTCTTCTAACCTACTTATACGTTCTAGTCTCCTCCCCTTTACAATGTCTATTAGCATTTTAGGGTCGAGTCGAGAACTTGTGCTTGCTTAGCCTCATAAGGGTAAGAGTACGTGACTCAAGAGTGTTTTGATGGATGGTTACATGAGCAACCATCCATATCATTGTTGGGACCAGGACAATGCTTCCTGGTATTCTAAAACCATGCAACCTGGGGTGGCTCAGACTAACACCCCATATGGTTGGGACAATCCTAATTGTATGACTGAGCAATCTTCATATTGGGGTAACATGAGAGAGGCACCGACTGCTAGACCACAATCTAGTTATGTTGGATCATATGCTGGTCAACGAACTGACACATTACAACAAAATTTTGCCTCCTTCATGCGTTGGACTGACAACATGAGTGCACCGGTGGCTCCAGTAGCCGTACCGTGAGACTGTTGCAGGTTGAGTGGTCATGTTATCAGGGAATGTCCTAATGTTCCCCCAGAGCCTGAGTATGAGGATACCTTTTCCCAGAATGCTCAATATGACCATTACACAGCCGCATATAACCCAAGAGTGATGGATTCGTGGGAAAACAATTCATATCCAAATTCTTATACGTCATTTTCGCCCCAATATCCTTCTCCCGAATACCCAGAACTCTACCAACAACCCACTTCAAATCATTGGATTTATCCTCAGTCTACCAACACCCAACCTAAAAATGTCCCGAGTTCTGACTCGAACCTCATAGTTGACCACATACCTGATACCTTGGAACACGCTTTCCATACGTTCATGACAACTACTCAACAGTCCGTAGACAATATGGTGCTGCAATTGAGTCAAATGTCACAACAATTAAGTGAGGAAAGTAAGTTTTCGTGTCAACATGAGGACTCATATTTTAGTATCGAACCACCACCACATACACAAATTCAAAGCACAATCTTTCAAAGTTAAATTCCTAGTCGGTCTGAGGGACTTGGGATTTCAATTCACAATCACTTAGTGGAGGATTCAATTTATATTGAGAAAAACATGGACCAATTTCATTATGAGTCGGCACAGGATTGTGTCCTATCTTCTTGTCCCGTGGCCCTTGAGCCACATGATCTTCATGTTGCATCTCTTAAGGACTCAGCTCTGGTGGAGCAAGATCTCCCTAGTACCCTCAATTTCAAACAAACTGATGAGAGTCTGCCTCTCACCATTGTTCCTGATCATCTTGGAAATGATGGAACATCAAACAACTACATAGCTCATGAGGGTATTAGAAGTTCCTTAGAAGATACCTTGGGTATGAGACCCACTTTTTGTTCGCCTGGTGTGTCGGACATGCCTAACGAGGTTCTTGACCTCGTTCCGACACACCAGCAAGTAGGTTGGAGAGTTTGGATTGATAATCATAACTTCAACACCGCAACGGGAGAAACTCCTCTTCCGTTGCCCCTTAATTCCCAAACTCTCGAGAGGTTCAAGCTCTTTCAGTTTGATCCTTTGAATGAGACGCCTTTGCGTCCAATTCATGAACCTCTCATTTCATCTAGCGCTTTTTGTGAAGGCGGCCCACACATGCATTTTCTGGCCCCACGTGGTGTCATGTTCCCTTTTCAGGTGCACTGACCCACTCTTGAGGTTTCCATTTGATGTCTTTTGACAAATGAAGATGGGAACTTATGTTTGTACATAGTTATATATTAAAAAAAATCATATGTTGTATTTATCCCTTCTTTAGCATCTCACAGGTTTTTGAGGGAATTCGGGTTTTTGTCCATCAACAGAGCCTTGAACTTTCCTTTGTACTTCACGTTGGTGAGATCTTTCCTTTTTCATGCATAAATCCATGTAGTATCTTGCTCACATTCATTGAGGACAATACATGATTTAGGTGTGGGGGGTGTTTATGCATATATCTACCTATATATCTGTCTTTTAAATAATAATAATAATAATAATTACAAAAAAATTAAAAAAAATTCAATGTTTTATGACATAGCTTGAGATTGAACTACCAAAACCTGAGTACAAATTGCATTGAGTTTTTTGTTCCTTATTATATATTTCAGCTTGTAGAAACTATGACATAAATCTAAGTTCCAAAGAAATAACTCATTACCCTTTAAGACATGCATGCACTTAAATTGGATGAATGAAATCTTTGAAGTGGTTGATAAAAAGCAGAGGTTGAGGAAAATATACCAGGAAGTGTGGACTTGTAATAGCAATTAAGCCTTGAGGAAAATAAAAGTAAAAAATAAAAGAATAAAGTGAGGAAAGCATATTTTACAAAATGATTACAAAAACCCAAGCCTTTGAGTCACTGGTCCGTAGGGGTATCTTGAAACCCGGTAACTTGAGTCTGTCAGCTCGGGATTATCGACCAAACTCGCTACACGAATGCAAAAAGCGTAAAAGTGTCAAAAAGCAAATGTGTTGAATCGCGGAAGAAAAGAAAAAAAATACTCAAGGCCCAAAGCTAAAAGAATGATCCATGTCATGGTTGATCCAAATGATACTTCACCACCAGAGGAGGCGTAAGGAATAATTTAAGTGATATCATGTGTAGAAGGGTTAGTGGTGTGAATATTGGAGGAATGAAGACCAAGTCAGACTTTTTTATGGGTTAGACTTATATAATAAGCATGCAAGAATTTTAAGTAAGATGTATAAGGTTGAGGTGGAGATATTGAGAGCTATTAATGGATTGTTGAATTAAGACTTTGTGGGTGTGTCAACTGAAAACCCTCACGAGACAAAACTCGTCCTCCTTGGCAACAAAGATGTTTAACGGCTTCTTGCACATGCTAAGTGCAACCGTGATTCCTACGAAAGTGAGTTAGGATTTCCCTGTTTTCATTTCTCTTATGTTTTGTTTTGCTAGGGACTAGCAAAATCTAGGTGTGGGGGTATTTGATGCATTGCATACATTGCATCATATGTCTTTCATTTAGATTACTTTTTTATCAATAAATGCTACTAAGGTATGTGTTTAGTCCTATTTACAGAATACAGGGACCTGAATGCAAATTACCTATATCCCGAGCATAAACGCGTGCAAGAGACTCATTTCTATCATAAAGACCAAGTTCAAGATTATCGGGTTTCAAATGGAAATGCATCCAAGCATAAAAGCATTCAAGACCTAATTACAAAACGAACAAGGACTTAAGCACAAAAGTAGCCGGGGACTTAATTGCAAAAAGCCAAGGACCTAATTGCAAATCAAGAGTAGCTTTTATTATCTTGGAGAAAATCTAAAGAAAAATCAATGTAGATCTCCAAATATATGAAGGAATTAATCCGGAGCTCAAAAGAATGGAAAGAATCAATCCAGACGCGCAAAGGAGGATCAAATCATACCATAAACATTCAACCAAAATCTGGACAAAATCAGAGCAATATATGCGGCGTTTTCACCGCAAATTACACTTGATTAGCGGCGTTTCCGCCGCACCAGAGGCGATCCGTGTGCTCAATTTTTGTCCAGTCGTGTCTGGACACGTGTAATCTCCAATTCTATACTTAGGTCTCTTGTAACAACTATAAATAGCCCCGAGAACGATGTTAGAAGGGTCCTTGGCCTTAGACCTAGTTCTTAGTTGTTGTTTTTATTTTTAGTCTTAGTTTTGTATTCTTCTTTTTATTAATAAAATTTTGTCTTTTATTTCTTGTTTTTAGTTTTCTTTTGTAATTCCTCTAGGACCCCTTCTTCCTCCCTCTATGAGTTTCTAACTCTTTCCAAAGGGTGGAGGTGACGGATTTAGGGTGAAGAGAAGATGAATGAATGTTATTATTTTAAGTTCGTGATTAGTATATTTTGATTACTTGAGTTTATGTTAAATCATTTATCATGTAATGCTTCATAACTAACATGATTTATTATAAGTTTCTGAATTCTCTAATCTAAACCCTAAATCTAAACCTCCACCCAACGGAATTCACCATCTTTGTTCTTATTTTAGTTTTATTTGTTCATGTTTCATGCTTTAGAAAATTAAAAACCAAATATCTCAAAACCAAACTTATTCTTCCCTCCTTCTTTCCCATACTCGAAAATCACACAAATAACAAATCTCTCCCTCCTTGTGTTCGACCCGTACTTGCCACGTCTTCACTGACGTCGTGCACTTGCGGTATAAATTTAATTCACATCAGAAATTAACCTAAGAAAGCAAGAAATATTAAAGAAGATAAAAGGACATAAAACTAAAGAAGCATGCAAGCATAGGAAAGAAAATTAAACTAAGAAAGAAACAACATAACTAAAGGAAAACATCTATTATTACTCACTCAATTACAAGTAGCCTCTCTCCACCAGGGGTATTTGCTTCAAGGCTTTAACTCCTAGTAGAGATGATGGCCACCAATAGAGTGATGGGGTACAAGAGAGGAGGGAGAGTTCTATTTATAGCCATAGAAAAAGGTAATCCAGGACAATCTCCCGGTATGGGACTAAACAAATACCACAAATAGACTAAATACACACTAATACGCGACCATACAAAATCTTAGCAGATCCAGATCAAAACAGACCGCCAATCAGCTGTCTTGGACACCCAATTGGTGGTCTATATTGTTTGTATCCGGTCGTTGTTTCGTGTGGGCTTTTCTGGATGTCTTTGTTGGTCTTTGATGCATCTACTTCGCTTGCTGGAGCTCCGACCCAAATAGAATTGCCAAAATACTCCCCATGATGGTGTGGAGTATTCTTGTTTGCTCATTGGTCCTTCGATCTTACATTCAGGTGCTTCTATCTTGCAACTTAGTCCTCGCGTCTCTCAACCCAGTCCTTTTCCCTGCTATTAGGTCCATTTATAGTCTATCCTTCTCAAACCTACTTATTCCTGAAAACTAAACATTAAACTCGTTACATAGCATTGTTTGGGTGAAAGATAATGGATATAAGACACAAAGATACGCATTATTTGATGTCAGTCACATACTATAAATGGACATAAGACAACCTAATCTAATACCCGACTAAAGCATGTTTCATCTAGAGCAATACCAACTGCTTATTGGCAGTCTGGATTTCTTTGATCGAGTCTAAATTTTGTTGACTCATTTCTGGCTTATTTCTTGACGTTTGGTGAACCCGATTTGGTTGTTGATGTTTAGGCTCGGACCTAATTGCAAAATACTCCTCATGATGGTATGGAGCTTCTTTATTTGCTCATTGGTCCTCTTTGGTTTACATCCTGGTCCTCTCTTGTATCTCAGTCCATAAGTCTTACAATTCAGTCTTTTTTCTTGCTTTTGGGTCCTTTTTGTGTCTCTTCTTCACAAACATATTTTTTCCTGAAACTTAAACATAAAACTCGTTACGTAGCATTGCTTAGAATTAAAATAAAGGATATAAGACAGAAATATATGCATGATATGAAGTCAATCAAATACCCCCACACTTAACTTTTGCTAGTCCCGAGCAAAACAAAGAAAGAGAAAAATGAAACAAAGGAAAAGGCATTCCTAAAACAAGGAAATCCTAACTCACTTTCGTAGGAATCACGGTTGCACTTAGCACGTGCAACAAGCCATTAAACCCCTTGTCGCCAAGGAGGAGGAGTGGTCTCCTGAGGGTTTTCAGCAGATACACCCACAAAATCTGAACATAGATGCGTTATTCAACGTAGCAACACGACCCGATGGACTCATTTTCTTCGATCATTTGACATGTTAATTCTACGGGCCGCCTCTATATACGTAGTTAGTCCACACACCTAGCCTAATAAACCATTCAAGAGAGTTAATTAAGGACTTAAGTGAAATACATGGGCGACATTAACTTCTTCAAGTGATACATCATGTAAAGTCCATTAACGTTCTTATTTGGCTCATTTTTTTCTTTTTTCTTTTCATCATTTTTTTCTTTTTGGGGTATTATGAATTACACTAGTTGGTGTTTGATTCTCCCAAGGTCGAGTTTTGTACATCATTGTCTGTGAGGACTTACACTATCACGTACACATCCCCCCAAATCTCCACATAAGGCGATCCCTACCACCCGTGTAATGGGAGTTTAGGCGGTGCATCCCCAGTCAGATGACTCGAAAGAACCAGGTACTAAGTCCCCTCGGACCTAATTTCCCAAGTGAAAGGAGCCGTGCGAGAAGACGGCACATCACTTATTTATTATCTACATGGGAACCAAAAACCCTACACTTAAAGTTTCACAACAAGATTTTAAAGGTCCCTGAGTACGACAAACTTCCTTATACTAACAGATATGAATTATTTGACTCAATAGGTTCAGGGTGGACTTCTTTAATTGTTTGGGTACTGAAACACTATGATTACTCAACCCCCGAGGGAAGACCGGGGTGCATCCTTACGACTCGATGAGACCTAAAGCCGGTATTCTAAATATCCTAATGCATCATGTTCAAGTCAATTCAGGGAGCTTCTCTTTTTGATTACCTCAAAATGGTTTTGCATACGTTAAACACTTACACAAACCCCACAAAACATTTTTCTTTCGCAAATACATCAAAATTTTGAAAGAAATGGGAAGTGAAAGTACTACGACAAACAAAAGACGACAAGGCACCCAAGGATCATGACAAGCAGATATATCGATATTAAATGCAGCACACTAACATGACCCTAGAAAAGTAAACAAAAGAAAGCGAAATAAAACAAAAGACACACAAAATATGTACATACATGAAAACAACCCCGCACCTAATCCATGCATTGTAATAAATGTATGGCAGAGTCGCACCAATGCATGGATAGGGTGTACTTGACTAATGATGGTTGCCAGAGGTGCTCGAAGAGGCACCTCGTGAAGGGCCGATAACTTCCTATAAATCTTCAAGTTTTTCTTGGCCAAAATGACATTCTACAAATCGACCGCCATCTTAGATATATCGATGTTAAAATGTGTTCCCGAGCTCACAAATGAGTTTAGGGAACTAACTCTAACATCCTCCTCCATGTAATCAGGCACCCATGCCTCCTGAAGGCAAGGGAGACATGACGGGGTCATTTTCGCAACTTCGACGTCGATGCCTTGGCGCCGCAGCAAGTGCTCAAATCGTGGAATGTCCAACATCCCACAAAGCTTGGTCACCAGAGTAAGCAAATAGTATATTTCTTTAAGTTTAGCATTCAACAGAACGTTGAACAATGTTCGACAAATGCAGAGAGGTGAACCATCCATAAGACATTCCTACACACCCACCTGGCTACAATGTGCACATTGGAGTAGATGTGCACATTGGGTACTCCCCCATGCGATGAAATGGGTTTCCCTCACCCCAAGCATAGATCATTAAAAAATAATATTGTGTGTGGGTGCAATATCATCGACTAAGGGGATCCCAGTCACATCGGAGATAAATTGGGGTGTCACGGTGTGTTTCACCCCTCTGAGGGTGACATTAAACTTGAGTTGACCAGTCTGGTGACACTCGAGTTTAGAATAAAACTCATGTACAAGAGGCTCTACCTACATGATTTCATAACCCTCATATAACAAATGAGTCCACCTTTTTGCTAGGATTCTATCGTAGAAGGGTTCTCCAAAATCACGAATAAGTGAGGCAAAATTAAGTTCTTGAATTAAATGTGGGCTGGCCATACTCGCACCTATCTTGGTGAGCTTTAATGGAGGAGTGCCCGGTGGTGGAAATGAACATGACGCACGAAGGGTGGAGACCTGAGCACATTGACGTGAACAATGGCCTAGACTTCCGACAACAAATATCTGCAAGACTTGACACCAGAGGCTCCCCACCGAAGATGAAGACCATGATCTGCGACATGGACCGCTGATTGGTGGTGGTGGACCGATGGTTGGCTGATTTGTGCTCCTTTAAGACTCGAATCAGACGTTCTTCCTGATCACCAGTCAACGTCGATGAAATAATCACCGGGAATGACCTCTTGGGACCAAGGAAAATGTGTTTCAGTTCCTTAGGGAGTTCATTAAGCTCAATTGTGGGTGGCTCCTCAAGGCGAAACGTGATATCTAGCTCGAGATGTAAGATAGGACAAGCGCGCATGTACTGAACAACATGCACACCATTGCTCAACTCGCCCTCCTCTTCATGACTATTTTCAAATATATTGTTGTTAAACTTCTCATGAATGAGGGGGTGTTCTTCTAGTTCCTCTTCCAAGTCCAAGATAAGATTGACCTCCATAGGGTCATCAAAAGGACTTGGTTGCTTAGCCATGTTGAACACATGAAATGTCGTGATCACGTTCCCGAACGTCAATTTCATGAGGCATGTGCGACAGTTAATTAAAGCATTTGATGTCACTAGGAATGACCTACGTAGAATCAATGGAATCTGAAATTGGGTATGCGCAACCGGTTCAGTGTCATGGATGACAAAGTCAACAGGGAATATGAAATCACCGACCATGATCAGAACATCCTCAATTACTGCTTTCAGGACTTTGATTGAACGATCAGCTAATGGGAGAGTTGTTGTCGTGGGTTTGAGCTCACCCAGGTTCAATTGCTGATACACAGAAACAGGTAAGACGTTAACCTCGGACCCTAAATCCAACAAGACATTGTTAGTGCGAGTGTCTCCAATGATGCATGAATTCGTTGGACTTCCGGGGTCCTTCAACTTCACGTATATTGGGTCTGATAGGATCGAACTCACATTAGCTGCCATGAATGCCTTGTTAGGGACATTAGCTTTCCTTTTAGTGGGAAAACTTGATGTGTTCTATTTATGAACACATCAAGGATATCAAAAAGGCACTTCTATTTTTGTTCTTTTTCTCCTTTTCCTCTTTTTTTCTTTTTTCTTTTTTTTCTTTTCTGAAAACTAATAAAGATATGTACAACAAGATGAAAGGATTGTTCACATCACGTGATCACATCCGCGGGAAGTTCGTGTAAAGACACGACTTCTGCCTCAACCGCTATCGTGGTCTCCTCCAAGTACGATTTTAGCCGGTGTCCATTAACTTTGAACGCATCGTTGATACTTGGGTTTTGAATCTCAACCGCCGCATGAGGTAAAACGGTTAAAACAATAAAGGGTCCAGACCAACGACTCCAAAGTTTCCCAGGAAACAAGTGGAGGCGAGAGTTATATAACAAGACATTTTGTCCTACCGTGAAGGTTTTGATTAGGACCAAGCGGTCGTGCAAAATTTTTGTGTGGGACTTGCAGATCTTGGAATTCTCGTTAGCTTCATTTCTCAACTCCTCCAACTCGTTGAGGTCCAGTGATTGATCTCGTTTTATATTTAACCGCAAGTGCACGGCCGCGTTGAAGCGGTGGCAAATACGGGTCGTCCACTGGGAGGTGTGTCGACACTTGGTTTATTCGAAGGCGAGAGGTAAAAAGAAGGGAGAAAGATGTATTACACTAATCTAAACTACAAAGCTGAAATGAAATGCAAAGGAAATGAAGATAAGCAATAAAACTAAACCCCAAAGGGGGTAGAGACTGATGTGAACATAAAGATGTGTGTGTGTGTGTGTTCAATTAAGCTCCTCACAACATGTGGTGTATGAAATCATAAAACTACATCCAATCTTGCCTCTACATGAATTAAGATAAGACTACATCATTAAAACATACAAGACAATGATTGGAATGAAGCTACATGAACTCAAGTATAAAGACTAGACCCTACTATGCCTCTACATGAATTAAGATGACTACATCATTAAAACATACAAGACATTAGCTAAGGAAAAGGCAACAAGAGTACATACACTACAAATTGTGTTTCCAACATTAACTTCATCCATATCCTAACTTTATCATTCCCCATAAAATAGGTCCACTAATCAAAGCATAAGCTAAGCTTCATTCAAGAGCATTAGCATATCAAAGATAAGAGTGGAGACCCATTAGATGGTTATGGAAATCATATAAAGCTCAAGGGATAAAAATAACACACACTTAATACACTACATTATTATATCACATATTTCTCCACCCCCCAAATGGGGATGAAACTACTCACTACTCATTACACTAACTAATTTAGCAAAGGAAAACATAATACTGAAATGAAATTTATACTACTTAAGCAAGAAATATTAAAGAAGCATAAACTAAACAAACAAACAAGCATGCAAAGGAAAGGAATTTAAACTAAGAGAGAAACAACATCATTAAAAGAAAACTTATATTATTAACTCACTCAATTACAAGTAGCTCTTCCTCCACTAGAGTTTTGCTTCAAGGCTTCACTCTTAGTAGGGAAGATGGCCACCAAGAGGGAGAGATCGATACAAAGGGAGGTGAAGAGTTCTATTTATAAGCATGGAAAAAGCTAATCAGGGACAATCCCCCGATGTGGGACTAAACCAATACCAAAAATACACTAAGAATACACTAATACACGTGCTACAGAAAATTGGACGGATCCTGGGCTAAATGGACCGCCTGGTTTTCTTTGTGGGCTTTTCTTGAAGTGTTTCTTGGTCTTAGATGCATCTGGTTGGTTTAGTGGAGCTCCGACCCGAATCGAATTGACAAAATACTCCTCATGATGGTGTGGAGTTTCCTGTTTTGCTCTTAGGTCCTTCTGTCTTACGATCAGGTCCTTCCCCCTTGCATCTTGGTCCCCAGGTCTCACAATTAGGTCCTTTTTTCCTGCTTTTGGGTCCTTTCATGGCTCTTCTCTTCAAACCTCTTTATTTCTGAAAACTAAACATAAAACTCGTCACATAGCATTGCTTAGGTGTAAGATAATGGATATAAGGTACAAATATAAGCATGAAATGATGTCAATCAAATACCCCCACACCTAAGTTTTTGCTAGTCTCGAGCAAAACAAAGAAAGGAAAAAGCATACGAAAAACAAGAAATCCTAACTCACTTTCGTAGGAATCACGGTTGCACTTAGCACGTGCAACAAGCCGTTAAACCTCCTTGTTGCCAAGGAGGAGGAGTGGTGTCTCCTGAGGGTTTTCAGCGGATATACCCACAAAATCCGAACAAGATGCATTAATCAATCTAGCTACACGACTCGTTGGACTTATTTTGTCGATCATGGAATGCGGTAATACTACGGGTCGACTCTATATATGTAATCAGTCCACACACCTAGCCTAATGAGTTATTCGTGAGAGTTAACTAAGGAATTAAGTGACAGACATGGGCAACCTTGACTTCTGAATGTGAAACAAAGTGTAAAGTCCATTTTGGTTCTTATTTGACTCTTCTTTTCTTTTTCTTTTCTTTTTTTTCTTTTTCTGTTCTTTCTTGTTGTTTTTTTTTCTTTTTTCTTTGGAGCATTTATTGGTTGGTGTTTGATTCTCCCAGGGTCAGGTTTCGTGCATCATTGCCTATGAGGACTTACACTATCACGTACACCTTCCCCCAAATCTCCACAAAGGGCGATCCCTACCACCCGTGTAACGGGAGTTCGGTCGGTGCATCCCAAGTCAGATGACTCGAAAGCACCAGGCACAAAGTCCCCTCAGACCTACTTTCCCGAGTGATAGGAGCCGTGCGAGAAGAGAGAACACCACTTATTTATTCATTTATCTACATGGGAACCAAAACCCCTACACTTAAGTTTCACAAAAAGATATTAAGGGCCCTTGACTACAACAAACTTCCTAAATTAACAAACACGAATTGGACTCACTAGGTTCAGGGTGGACTTCTTTAAATGTTTGAGCACTGAAACCCACTGATTACTCACCCCCAAGGGAAAACTGGGGTGCATCCTAACGACTCGATAAATCCTAAAGCCACGTACTAGATATCCTAATGCATCAAGTTCAAGACAATTTTGGGAGCTTTCTTTTTACTTTGCCTCTCAACGGTTTTGCACATGCTAAACACACGCAAAACCCACAAAACATTTTCTTTCGAAAACACATGAAGATTTGAAAGAAATGTGAAAATTTTGAAGCACTAGGCAAGCAAAAGAAGACAAGTCACCCAAGGATCATGGCAAGCAGATATGTCGATATTAAATGCAGCACACTATCATGACCCTAACAATGCAAACAAAAGAAAACAAAATCAAAGGAAAAGACTCGACTATGTACACACGTAAAACACCCCCCCACACCTACTTCATGCATTGTCCTCAATGAATGTGAACAAGATACTACATGGATACATGCATGAAAAAGGAACGATCTCACCAACATGAAGTACAAAGGGACGTTCGGGGTCATGTTGATGGACACAAACCCAAATTCCCTCAAAACCTGTGAGATGCTAAAGAAAGGGATACAAATACGTGAAAGAAATGGGGCCCAAATACTCAAGGGTTGGGGCCCACAACAATCGATGCTCACTGAAGGAGTCTTTATTTTCTTTTTTCTTTTTCTTTTTTTTTCTTTTTTTTTTTCTTTTTTTTTCTTCTTCTTTTTTTTTTTTTTTTTTACATAACTATGTACAAACATGAAAGCTCAACCACTCATGTAGGAGCATGAATGGTTGAGTGCGAGGGAGGTTCATGAAGGAACATGACCTCCTCGACTTCGGCTGGTGCCCCCTCCAAGTAGGGTTTGAGGCGTTGTCCATTAACTTTGAACACGTCCCCATTCCCTGGGTTCAAGATTTCAACCGCTCCATGAGGATAAACGGTTTGGACAATAAACGGGCCAGACCAGCGACTGCGGAGCTTACCCGCAAACAGATGAAGCCGGGAATTGTAGAGCAACACCTTCTGCCCGGCCGTAAACACCTTTCGCATAATCATGCGATCGTGAAACATCTTGGCTCGGGACTTATGAATTTTGGCATTCTCGTACGCATCATTGCGTAACTCTTCTAATTCCACAATGTCGAACTTACGTTGTACTCCTGCTTGATCAAGATCCATATTCAGGTTCTTGATCGCCCAGAAAGCACGATGCTCAAGCTCGACGGGTAGGTGGCAAGCCTTGCCGTACACTACCCGATAAGGGGACATGCCCAAATTGGTCTTGTACGCGGTGCGGAAAGCCCACAACGCGTCATTCAACTTGGTAGACCAATCCTTCCTCGAGGAACTAACCGTCTTCTCAAGAATTTGCTTTAATTGACGGTTAGAGATTTCGACCTGCCCACTAGTTTGCGGATGGTATGGGGTCGCAAGCTTGTGGGTGATCGAATACTTCCTCAGAAGCGCTTCAAAGGAGCGATTACAGAAGTGGGTACCCCTATCGCTGATTATGGTACGAGGAGTACCAAATCGCGCAAAAATGTCCCTCAAGAATTTGGTGACCACCTTGTTGTCATTGGTCTTTGTGGGTATAGCCTCAACCCACTTAGACACATAGTCAACGGCCACCAGAATGTAAACATTCCCGAAAGAGTTCGGGAAGGGACCCATGAAATCGATGCCCCACACATCGAAGATGTCGACAACAAGGACATTTTGCAAAGGCATCATGTCACGTCGACCAATCCTGCCAAGGCGCTGGCACCTATCACATTGCTTACAAAAGTCGTAAGCATCCTTGAAAAGAGAGGGCTAGTAGAATCCAGATTGGAGAACCTTGGCAGCAGTTTTCTTTGCTCCAAAGTGTCCTCCACATGCCTTGGAATGGCAGAAATGGAGCACACTTTGGAACTCGGTATCTGGGACGCACCGCCTGAAAATTTGGTCAGAGCAGTATTTGAATAGGTAGGGGTCGTCCCAGTGAAAGAATCTGACATACGATCTAAATTTGGATTGGTCAGATTTTGACCAACCCACAGGAAATTGCTCGGTCACGAGGTAGTTCACGATGTCGGCAAACCAAGGGTTATCTTCGATCATGAACAACTGCTCGTCAGGAAATTTGTCGTCAATGATTTGGTCCTGTGGGTTGGTCGTCTCTAGACGAGACAAGTGGTCAGCTACAACGTTTTCACACCCTTTTTTGTCCCGAATCTCGAGATCGAATTCTTGTAACAACAAGATCCATCTCAAGAGTCGGGATTTTGCATCTTTCTTCGCCATGAGGTGCTTGATGGCTGTGTGATCAGAATAGATAATCACGTGGGAGCCAATCAAGTACGACCGGAATTTCTCCAAAGCAAATATGATCGCTAAGAATTCCTTCTCGGTCACAGTGTAGTTCAATTGGGCATCATTGAGTGTTCTACTGGCATAGTAGATCACATTAGGCAATTTGTCCAATCGTTGCCCAAGCACTGCTCCCACAGCGAAGTCAGATGCATCACACATTAACTCAAAGGGTTCAGTCCACACCGGTGCCTTAATAATGGGAGCTGAAGTCAACTCTTTCTTCAAGGTCAAAAAGGCATGGTGGCAATCCGGTGTGAACTCAAAAATGGCATCCTTAGCCAACAAGGCGGTGAGAGGTCGAGCGATTTTGCTAAAATCTCGAATGAACCGCCGATAGAATCCAGCATGCCCCAAAAAGGCGCGGATATCCTTCACATTATGTGGCGGTGGGAGATTAGCAATGATACCCACTTTGGCGGGATCGACCTCAATTCCCCTACTTGAGACCACATGACCAAGTACAATCCCTCGCTTCACCATGAAGTGACATTTCTCCCAATTGAGAGCCAGGTTCTTCTCACGGCATCGCTTGAGGACAAGGCTCAAGTGATGAAGGCACTCATCAAAGGAAGCGCCAAATATGGAAAAGTCGTCCATGAAGATCTCAAGGAAACGCTCAACCATATCGGAGAAGATGCTGATCATACACCTCTGAAACGTTGCCGGCGCATTGCATAACCCAAAGGGCATGCGACGGTAGGCAAACGTGCCAAAGGGACAAGTGAATGTGGTTTTCTCTTGGTCCTCGGGGGCGATGGGAATTTGGTTGTAACCGGAGTATCCATCAAGAAAACAATAGTACTCATGTCCGGCCAACCTTTCCAACATCTGATCAATGAATGGCAACGGGAAATGATCTTTCCGCGTTGCCGTATTGAGCTTGCGATAATCAACGCAAACTCGCCAGCCAGTTTGCAGGCGTGTCGGGATAAGCTCATTATGCTCATTCTCCACAACCGTCACGCCTGACTTCTTGGGAACCACATGGACAGGACTCACCCACGAACTATCAGAGATAGGATAGATTATGCCATGATCCAAGCACTTAAGAACCTCCTTTCGGACGGCTTCTTTCAGTACAGGATTCAATCTCCGTTGTGGGTCCCTGCGGGGCCTAGAATCCTCTTCCATGTGGATCCGATGCTGAACAATACCAGGGCTAATTCCCTTGATATCCTTCAAGGACCACCCGATCGCCTCTTTGTTTTCAAAGAGTACTCTTTTGAGGGCAACCTCTTGATCTTTTTCAAGATCAGAAGCAATAATGAGTGGCAAGGTCTCATTATCCCCTAAAAAGATGTACTTTAGGTTATCGGGGAGCAGTTTAAGCTCGACCAGAGGTGGGTCCTTGTCGGATTCAGAGTAAATCTCAAGTGGCTCAAGGGCCACGGGGTAAGAGGAGCAAGCACCCAGATGTGCCTCCTCGTCCAGAGATGTGCTGGCGGATTCCTCAAGATCCTCTTCACTCGCAACCTGATCATTAGGCACCTCAATAATATGTCGATGTGAGTCGAACATGCCTAATGAATCGGGCTCATCCGTGTCCTGGATGAAATTGGCTCCGACTGAGTCGTCGAAGAGCCCAGGTTGCTTACCAAGAGTGAAGATGTTGAAATCCGCCGTGAGGTTTCCAAAAGACAACCTCATCAAGCCATTGCGACAATTGATCAAGGCATTAGATGTCGCAAGAAATGGCCTCCCAAGGATTACAGGAATTTGTCCTTGTGGGTTGGACACGGGTTCGGTATCCAAGATGATGAAATCAACTGGAAATACGAACTCACCCACCTTGATAAGGACATCCTCCACACTCCCTCGTGGGATTTTGACGGATCTATCAGCCAACTGGAGGGTTGTCCTCGTTGGTTTAAGATCGCCTATCCCAAGGTTGACATAGACTGAGTAAGGCAGGAGATTCACAGATGCCCCCAAATCCAATAGAGCTTGAGAGATGGTCACATTCCCAATCGTGCAAGAGACAGTTGGACAACCAGGGTCCTTGTACTTGACAGTCATGGGTTGTGTCAATATGGAGCTCACATTGGCGGCCAAGAAGGCCTTCTTGGGCACATTTGTTTTTCTCTTGGTGGTGCAAAGGTCTTTGAGGAACTTGGCATACGGTGGCATTTGTTGAACAACGTCCAACAACGGGATGTTCACCTTTACTTGCCTAAGTACCTCAACGATCTTATCCCAATGCTCATCACGTTTTTTAGTCAACCGATGAGGGAATGGTGCCTTGGGGACATAGGAATCACGAGGAGGAGTCTCAGAATTAGGTTCCTTGACAGGCTCAAGACTCTCCTCGGAAGACTTGCCAACAGGGTTGGCTTCCGGCATGTTCACATTGTTGTCAACGACCCTTCCCGATCTCAAGGTATGAATAACATTAGCATGTTGGGAAGGGTCACTTTCAACATTGTGTACATTCTGCCTGGTATTAGCAGGCTGACCCCTGGGATTTACCACAGGTTGACTCGGGAATTGACCCTTCTCGCGTTCATGGAGCTGATGAGCCAACTGGCTTACTTGCATTTCCAATGCTTTGACCGTATTATTGTTGGCCGCAAGCATGGATTGAGTGCTCTGCATGAATGCTTGAAGGGTTTGTTCAATGGTAGAGTCCTTAGGGTCAACCCGCTGGGGTTGTGGAGTCTGGTTAGAATAACCCGACGAAGAGGCCTGACCAGGTTGGTAATTTTGGTGCTGAGACCTTTGATGTGGGGGTTGGTAGGTCGCCGATGGGCGTGGAGGTTGATAAGGTGGAGGTTGAGGTTGAGCGTGCGAGCTCTGACCGTGTCCTCCACTAGACCCCCAAGAGAAGTTAGGATGGTTACGCCATCCCGGGTTATAGGACTGACTGTACGGGTCGTTTCGGGGCCTTTGTTGATACATCGCATTTGCATGCTCAGTATCTCTTGGAGCGTAAGCGCACTCCAAGTCATCATGTCCCGACAGTCCACACCTAGTACACCCGGGAGTAGCGACCTGAGCTACAGGAGCTCGGTCCATCTCCAAACTCTCTATCCTACGCATGAGAGCAGCCATTTTCGCCTCAGACGCGATAGTCGACTCAACATGATATGATCCAGCTCGACCAGAAGACCTGGCGGCTGGTGGCTCTCTCATGGTGTCCCACTCGAAGGTGCGCTCAGCCATGGATTCAAAAGTGTCCCATGCCTCCTCGATGGGTTTCATTTGGAAGTCACCCTGACACATCGACTCCAACAATGTGCGGGTGTTGTAGTTGATGCCCTCATAAACAATCTGGCACAGCTGCCATAGCTCAAGTCCATGATGAGGGCATTGCTGGAGAAGGTCCTTGAACCTCTCAAAGAAACCATGAAAAGATTCGGTCTCGGTCTGATACATTTGATGTATCTGGTGCCGTATCTGTTGAGTTTTCCTTTGAGGGAAAAATCTCTTCAGAAAGACGGTCACAAAGTCATCCCAAGACCGAATCGAGCTCGCCGGGAGGCTATACATCCATTTCTTCGCATTATCCTTCAATGCGAACGAAATCATCCTCAACCGGACAGAATCCTCGTCAAGCTGTTGAATCTTGAACATGGAGCATACTTCCTCGAATTCGCGTATAAAAATATACGGATCCTCCTTATTGGCAGTAAAGGTTGGAAGCATGCTCACATACTGAGGTTTCAGCTCATAGTTGTTCCCGCGAGCAGGGGGAACAACTATGCAAGAAGGTTGCGCGGCCCGAACAGGATGGGTCCGCTCCCACAAGGTCATCGGCCTATCATGTCGAGCTAAAGGTGGTGGTGCACCTAGAACTCGATCCTGACCGAATCTCCCTTCCTCTCGAGTCAGAGGAGGAGGAGAAGGAGGTCTACGTGGTGGTGGAAACGGACCGAGGTAGTCCATGTATGGAACCCGGTCCCCTTCGCCACCACGAGACGACTCGGCTTCTTGCTCCAAAGGAGCACGAGGCGGAGATGGTCGATCACCAAGATCTTCCATCTCAGAAATAAGCACTCTCTCGAGTCGAGCGCTCTCACCAGAACGAGCCCAACCTCGCATAAAAATGCTCGACTCGACTCTAACAAACACACAACAGAAGGTGTACTAGAGGAGGAGACTAAACGTAGAGAATAGATGAGGAGATGACTCAGGTGAGGAGAGAAGAATTCCTAGAGCTAGCGTGGGTAGTGGGATCAGGAAGAAGCCTAACTAGCAAGCACGGCTCAAACAATGTAAGGCAATGGGTCCTTAAGCTAGACGACGCCTAACTTCGAGGTCACTAGCCTCGACACGCCTCACCTCCCTACAACGAGGACCACAATGCCCAGCAAGTGATACCAGATCCGGAGATCCAGTACCTCCTACTATCGACAAGGTAGGCAACGCCGATCAGGTCATGACGGTCTCGACTAGATTACTCTCCTAGTGCGTCCGAATTCCTTAGGGCCAATGTCTACTTGCTTTTAGTTAAGGCTTTATTAAGAGTGGTTTTTGGGGCCAAGGAAAGGGTGATGAAATCCCTCACCTTATCTTTTATGGGACAGCCCCTCCTTAGTAGCGATTTGATCCTAGATCTAGCAATCAATCGCTCCAATCAAACGCTCTCTCACTCTTGTCCCGATGCACCTTACTAACTAATGCATGAAAGAAACATGCATGAATGAGGGATGTGGGTGCACGTACCTCACGCCAGCAATCAACGACAAAATGTAAAGCAAAGAAAAGACAAATGCATGCAAGGTCTACCAATGGTGCATGACCTAGATGGCAAGAAGTCTAATCTTTTGCTTTGAGTTTTATGGTCCAAGTTGATTAATGGGGGAGTGATTAATGATCTGGGAGCAAACCAGAGGTCAAAGCATGCAAAATTGGGCTCCCAGATAACAGAAATTTCAATTCTAACTACCAAAAAAAATTTCAAGGAAAGAAACGCTCACCAGGCCGCCAATTGGCGGTCTTCCACCGCTGATTGGCGGTCTGTTTAGGTCGGCGCTTCCTCAAACTTCTCCAGTAGCCTCCCCTTGAACTTGTAATTCCCTGAAACTAAGAAAAACTAAAAACAAAAAATTAAAAACCCCTCGAATCGTCCAAACCAAGGTCTGGACTGGCACCTCCCCGGCAACGGCGCCAAAAACTTGATTGATCTCGTTTTATATTTAACCGCAAGTGCACGGCCGCGTTGAAGCGGTGGCAAATACGGGTCGTCCACTGGGAGGTGTGTCGACACTTGGTTTATTCGAAGGCGAGAGGTAAAAAGAAGGGAGAAAGATGTATTACACTAATCTAAACTACAAAGCTGAAATGAAATGCAAAGGAAATGAAGATAAGCAATAAAACTAAACCCCAAAGGGGGTAGAGACTGATGTGAACATAAAGATGTGTGTGTGTGTGTGTTCAATTAAGCTCCTCACAACATGTGGTGTATGAAATCATAAAACTACATCCAATCTTGCCTCTACATGAATTAAGATAAGACTACATCATTAAAACATACAAGACAATGATTGGAATGAAGCTACATGAACTCAAGTATAAAGACTAGACCCTACTATGCCTCTACATGAATTAAGATGACTACATCATTAAAACATACAAGACATTAGCTAAGGAAAAGGCAACAAGAGTACATACACTACAAATTGTGTTTCCAACATTAACTTCATCCATATCCTAACTTTATCATTCCCCATAAAATAGGTCCACTAATCAAAGCATAAGCTAAGCTTCATTCAAGAGCATTAGCATATCAAAGATAAGAGTGGAGACCCATTAGATGGTTATGGAAATCATATAAAGCTCAAGGGATAAAAATAACACACACTTAATACACTACATTATTATATCACATATTTCTCCACCCCCCAAATGGGGATGAAACTACTCACTACTCATTACACTAACTAATTTAGCAAAGGAAAACATAATACTGAAATGAAATTTATACTACTTAAGCAAGAAATATTAAAGAAGCATAAACTAAACAAACAAACAAGCATGCAAAGGAAAGGAATTTAAACTAAGAGAGAAACAACATCATTAAAAGAAAACTTATATTATTAACTCACTCAATTACAAGTAGCTCTTCCTCCACTAGAGTTTTGCTTCAAGGCTTCACTCTTAGTAGGGAAGATGGCCACCAAGAGGGAGAGATCGATACAAAGGGAGGTGAAGAGTTCTATTTATAAGCATGGAAAAAGCTAATCAGGGACAATCCCCCGATGTGGGACTAAACCAATACCAAAAATACACTAAGAATACACTAATACACGTGCTACAGAAAATTGGACGGATCCTGGGCTAAATGGACCGCCTGGTTTTCTTTGTGGGCTTTTCTTGAAGTGTTTCTTGGTCTTAGATGCATCTGGTTGGTTTAGTGGAGCTCCGACCCGAATCGAATTGACAAAATACTCCTCATGATGGTGTGGAGTTTCCTGTTTTGCTCTTAGGTCCTTCTGTCTTACGATCAGGTCCTTCCCCCTTGCATCTTGGTCCCCAGGTCTCACAATTAGGTCCTTTTTTCCTGCTTTTGGGTCCTTTCATGGCTCTTCTCTTCAAACCTCTTTATTTCTGAAAACTAAACATAAAACTCGTCACATAGCATTGCTTAGGTGTAAGATAATGGATATAAGGTACAAATATAAGCATGAAATGATGTCAATCATCCAGCTTGCGATTGCCATCGGAAACATCAAGACTCATGTTAACATATTTGATTGCCCATAATGCCCGGTGCTCAAGCTCTACCAGAAGATGGCAAGCTATCCCATAAACTAGCCGGTAAGGGGACATCCCAAAGTCGGTTTTAAATACAGTGTGGAAGGCCCATAATGCATCATTAAGCTTAACCGACCAATCTTTCCTCGAAGCATTAACCGTTTTCTCAAGAATTTGCTTGAGTTGACGGTTGGAAATTTCCACCTGGCCACTGGTTTGAGAATGAAAAGGTGTGGCCAACTTGTGTGTAATGGAATATTTCCTTAACACGGCTTTGAGGGATCGGTTCACAAAGTGTGTCCCCCGATCACTAATGATACAACGAGGTGTTCCAAACCATGCAAAGATGTGTTCTTTAAGAAATTTGATCACGACCTTGTGATCGTTAGTGCGAGTGGGGATTGCTTCAACCCACTTCAACACATAATCAACCACCACCAGAATGTAGGTGTGACCATGGGAAATAGGGAAAGGGCCCATGAAGTAAATTCCCCAAACATCAAAGATGTTGACCACTAGGATAGGATTGAGTGACATCATATCACATCTTCAAATGCGACCCACACGTTGACACCTATCGCATGCTTTGCAAAATGCAAAAGCATCTTGGAACAACGTGGGCCAGTAAAAGCCGCATTGGAGCACTTTGGCAACAATTTTCTTGGCACCGAAGTGCCCACCACATGCCTCATTATGGCAAAAGGACAAGACACTTTGAATCTCTTCGTTAGGAATGCACATTCTTATGATTTCATCGGCACAATACTTCAATCAGTAGGGATCATCCAGCCAGAAGTACTTGACTAACGACTTGAACTTCACCTTCTCATTTTGTGTCCAATCAGCCGGCACCTCCCTAGTTGCTAAATAGTTCATAATGTTAGCGAACCAGGGGGTGAGGCTATTGCCATAAGGTTCTCATCATGAAAGAACTGGTTCACCGGTGGATCTGATGAAAGCTCAACTGGAATACGAGAGAGGTTATCTAGCATGATGTTCTCGGATCCCTTCTTATCCCGTATCTCAAGTTCGAAATCTTGCAATAACAAGATCCAACGAATGAGATGGGGTTCCGCATCCTTTTTAGACAAAAGGTAGCGAAGAGCTGAGTGATTAGTGTAGATGACGACATGTGACCCAATGAGGTACTGACAAAAATTTTCCAACGTAAATATGATCGCGAGGAACTCTTTCTCAGTAACGGTGTAGTTGAGCTGGGCGTCATTGAGAGTACAATTTGCATAATAGATCACATGAGGCAATCTGTCGACTTTCTGACCTAGAATTGCTCCTATCGCATAATCAGATGCACCACACATCAGTTCGAAAGGTAGAGTTCACACTGATGCCTTAATAAGAGGAGCAGAGCTCAACTCACGCTTCAGAAATTAAAATGCAGTCATGCACTCGGGTGTGAACTCAAAAGAGCTTCCTTTAGCAAGCAAGCTCGTCAAGGGGCGAGCTATCTTGCTGAAATCTTTAATAAAATGCCGAAAAAACCCAGCATGTCCAACGAAAGACCAGATTTCTTTGACCAAGGTGGGTGGTGGAAGCTTAGAAATAAGCTCAATCTTTGCCCTATCCATCACGAGATACCACATGACCCAGTACGATGCGATTCATAACCATGAAATGACACTTTCCCAATTAAGGGCTAAGTTTGTTTCTGAACACCTCATGAGAACAAGGCTCAAGTGGTGCAAGCACTCATTCAAGGAGGTGCCATGAACCAAGAAATCGTCCATGAAAATCTCAAGGAACTCTCGCCATGTCAGAATAGATACTCAACATGCAACGTTGGAATGTTGCTGGTGCATTGCAAAGTCCGAAAGGCATGCGTCTATATGCAAATGTCCCAAAAGGACATGGGAACGTGGTCTTCTCTTGGTCTTCAGGGGCAACTGGGATTTTATTGTACCCTGAATAACCATCGAGGAAACAATAATAGGCATGCCCGATGAGTCTCTCTAACATCTGGTCGATGAAAGGTACAGGGAAGTGATCCTTACGCGTGACTGCGTTCAAAAACCTATAGTCAATGCAGACTCGCCATCCAGTTTGAAGTTGTGTAGCAACAAGTTCATGGTTGTCATTCTGGACAACAATGATACTCGATTTCTTGGGCACAACCTGGACAAGACTTACCCAAGCACTGCCCGAAATGGGAAAAATGGTGTCATGATCTAAACACTTGATGATCTCTTTCTTAACTACTTCTGTCATGGTTGGATTTGAACGGCTTTGTGGGTCACGAAATGGTCATGCCTCATCCTCCATATAGATGTGGTGCTACACGACGTCAGGACTTATCCCTTTAATGTCCTTCAAGGACCACCCAATGGCTGATTTGTGCTCCTTTAGGACTTTAATCAAACGTTCTTCCTGATCATCAGTCAACATCAATGAAATAATCACCAAAATTAACATATCAGGACCAAGAAAAACATGTTTCAGTTCCTTAAGAAGTTCTTTAAGCTCAATTGTAGGGTGATCCTCAAGGCGAGGCATGATATCTAGCTCAAGAGGTAAGATAGGAGGAGCTCGCATGTACTGAATAACATGCACATCATTGTTCAACTCGCCCCCATCCTCTTCATGATTAGAATCATCCATGATGTAAGCAATTAGATTTTCATGAATCCGGGGGTACTCTTCTTCTTTTTCTTCTTTAGCGTCCTGGATAAGATTGATTTCCATGGGGTCCTCTAAAGATGTCGGCTACCTACCCATGTTGAACACATGTAATGTCGCAGTCAAGTTCCCGAATGACAAATTCAATAGTAGAGTTCGACAATTGATTAAGGCATTTGACGTCACCAAAAAAGGTCTACCGAAAATCAATGGAATCTAACAGTGGGTAGTCTTGTCTGGTTTAGTTTCAAGGACGACGAAGTCAACAGGAAATATGAAATCATTGACCTTGATTAGGACTTCTTCAATAAACCCCATCGGGGCTTTGACTGAATGATTGGCCAACTGTAAAGTTATTTTCGTAGGCATTAGTTCGCCTAGGCTTAATCGTTGATGCACAGAAGTGGGTAAGAGGTTGACTGCTGACAATAGATTTAGCAAGACATTATTATTGCGAGAGTCCCCAATCACACATGAAATTGTTGGACTTCCTGGGTCCAATTTACGTATGTTGGGTTTATAATGATCGAACTCACATTAGCCGCAAAAAAGGTTTTGCTGGGGACGTTGGTTTTCCTCTTGGTCATACAAAGATCCTTCAGAAATTTTGCATAGGGAGGTATTTGCTGAATCATGTCTAACAAGGGAATGTTGGCATTCACTTTCTTGAATATCTCCAGCATTTTGTCAACACTCTCACTCTTTTCTTAGTTAACCTACTAGGATATGGAGCTTTTGGCAGGTAAGTTTTCACGGTGCTTGAGAAAGAGGTGTTGGTGTATTAACCTCACCCTAGGCGTCCTTCTCACAATCATTCCTACAAAGGGGTTGCATAGGCTGCACAGATGGATTTAGTGGCAAGAAAACATGGTTGTTGACCTGCTTCCCATTTCTCAGGGTCACAATGGTGTTGACATGGTCCACAAGTTCTTCCACACAGTTCACTTGCCCCCCTTGCGGTCTCAAACTCGCAACATACATGTTAGGTTGTTGTTGAGCACGGGGGTTAGCCACAGGTTGGCTGGGCAGAGTCTCTCTCTCTCTCTCTCTCTCTCTCTCTCTCATGTACAGACTGAGTCAATTGGCCCATCTGAAGCTCTAGAGATTTGATGGTCTGCTGATTTGAAGTGAAAACTTGACTTCTAGATGACATAAAACTTTTTACTGAGTTCTAAAGTCCACGATTCAAGTTCTCAAGCGAATTGAAATGGATCTCCATGTTGTTAGAATTTGGGAAACTCGGTAGGTTACTGATCTGGGCTTGGGGTGGCTGAAAAAATAGTGAATCATGGGAGGTTGTTGTGGTCTGTTAGGTTATCTAGAGAAGTTTGAAGGACCACCCTGGACATTGTTTTGGTTCCATGAAAAGTTAGGGTGGTTCCTCCATCCAGGATTATATGATGATGAGTATGGGTCATTCCTAGATATATTATAGATTTCATTGACATGTTCCATCTCAAGAGGCATGGATGCACACTCGCCTCCTACATGACCTATCCTACCACACAAATAAAAAAGAAATCAGACCAGATACTGAAACTTGAGACACACCTTGTTGGTTTTGGACCTCAATCGAATCCATACGGCGCATTAAGGCTGCCATGCGTGCCTCAGTGGTCGTAGCGGTATCGACAACAAATACGACACCCGATCTAGTCAAGTTTGCATTTACGATCTTCGCTCCTATGCTAGATGATGGTGATGGTTCTCTCACACTCTCCCACTGCATGATTTTCTCAACGATATCTTCTAAGAAAGCCCATGCCTCCCTTTCATCCTTTCCTAAGAACTCTCCTTGACACATGGACTCAAGGAACGCTCAGAACGAGATGTGAAGACCCTCGTAGACAATCTAACAAAGGCACCCCAACTCGTTGCCATGGTGAGGGCATGACGATAGTAGCTCCTTGAACCATTCTAAGTATGCATGGAATGATTCTGTCTCATGTTGATAAAACGAATTGATTTTGTTCATCAGTTTTTGAGTCTATTGATTAGGAAAGTACTTCTTGAGGAATGCAGATTGAAATTCATCCCAAGTTCTAAAGGCATTCGCCTAGTTGTTGTACAATGACTTCTTGACATCATCCTTTAGTGCAAAGGGAACAAGCCTAAGGTGGATGGAGTCCGTACTAAGTTGTTGCAGCTTGAATATAGCACAAACCTCCTCAAATTACCTGAGAATGATATAGGGGTCACCCTTCCCAGTGAAATGAGGGAGCATGGAGATAAACTGAGGCTGAACCTCAAAGTGGTTCCCATTCACCTATGGAAATATGATGCAAGAAGGTAGAGTAGTATGACTTGGGTAGCATCGATCGTGGAGGGGAATGGGAACCTAGGGAACCAATTGATGAGGTTGTGGGGACCTTCTGGAGTAGAGAGTGGTTGAGGTCTAAAACCTGAGTCATGGTCCCAGAACTGTATAGGACATGTGATGGGGATGTATACGAAAAGTCGACAATCGAGAACAAATCGATGTCGTATCTCGTCAAACGACCCGCAACGTCTCGTGACCACACTGGCATGCACAAAGCTGTGCACCCACACGAGTCCAACAAAAAAGACGGGAAGATGGGAAGACTCAGATGAGAGGGAATGACTCAGAAGAGAAAGGGAAAAAGTCCTTATGCTACGACGGGTAGATACTGGTAGAAACACATAAGCAAGCAAGGCTCAAACAACCTAAGGTCACTATAGGTCCTTACTACTAGACGATGCCTAACTGCGTGGTCACGTGGTCCCAACACGCCTCACCTCCCTATGACGAAGACCATAAAGCCTAGCAAGTGAGCCAAGATCTGGAGATCTCGTCTCTCCTACTATCGACAGAGTGGGCAACGCCGATCAGGTCATGACGGTCGTGACTGGATCACTCTCCTAAAGCGCCCGAGATCCTTAGGGGTCAATGTCTACTTGATTTTAAAGTAAGGCTCTTAATTAGTGTGATTTTTGGTGGAAAGGGCGATGAAATGCCCCACCTTATCTTATATGGGAAAGCCCCTCCTTAGTAGCATTTTGGAGTCTTAATATAGAAATCAACTCTTCAAACAAACACTCAACTCACACTTGTTGCAATGCAATTCCTACTAACTAATGCATGGTTATACAAAAATACATGAATGAGAGTCGGAAATGCATACCTCACTACATCACTCAACAACTGAAAGTAAAAATAAAGAAAAGATAAAGTAGGTGCCAAAGTCAGGTATATGATGCATGACCTAAACAAACAAGAATGCCAAATCTTTTGCTTTGGGTTTTAGTGGCCAAGTGGATTACAAGGGGATTGATTATTGATTATTGATCTGAGGGCCCACTATAGGTCAAAACATGCCAAATTGAGCCTAGGATCACTATATTCAATGTAGAAATAGACCAAAGAAAGGAGGAAAATGGAGCTCACCAGATCTCTAATTGGCGGTCAGTGTGGCTCTGTTCTCCTCCAAACTTCTTCTCGTGACTTTCCTCGATCTTTAGAGCCTCCTAAAAAAATGAACAACTACAAAAAAATTAAATCCACTCGAATCGTCCAAACCAGAGTATAGACTGAGCACCTCACCGACAACGGTGCTAAAAACATGTTTAAATCGATTAAGTTTAGACCGTAACAACACGGCGTCAGTGAAGACACGACATGTACGGGTCGATCCACAGGGAGGTGAGTAGCCTCTGGTTTGGATGAAATAAAGTGGCGAAAAAGGAAAGAGATTTGATTATGCTAATCTAAACTACACTAAACTAGTAAGTAAGAAATGTGAAACAAAGCAACTAATGATTGATTAAAACTAAACTACGAGAACTTAATACAAGGCTGGAAATCAGGAAGAGAAACCCCTGAGGGGTGGGATGAGATGGTGAAGAATGCATTCAATAGGCACAAATGTAGGTTGTGTTTTCATGCAAAAGACGTGTCTAATGGATATGGAAAAACCTATCAATCCAATCACCAACCTGGTTGATTAACATTAACATACACAAGTTGGTTATTTAATAACCTAAACAAGCATAGGAGTTGTCTATTAGTTGTAGCGAAACCCATCAAGTTAAGTGTTTTACTATAATCAAGCAAGCATACATTCACATTTATCAACACATTTCATAACAAAGTATTCATTTCCATTCTTTATTGCATGTATAAACGTCATCTCCACCCCAAAGTGGGATGAATCTACTCACTAATCATTAAGCTAACTATTATGTTAAGAGAGGAAAATATGTTAACTAAATCTAGTAAGATTAATGAAAGGAAATTAAGCTAAGCGTGCGAGAAACATTAGAGAGAACATAAATTAAGAAAAAATTGTTTAATTTCAGACTCACAATACAAGTAACGTCTCTCCACTTGACTTTTTGCTCCAAGGCTTGACTCTAAGTAGAGGTATTGGCCACCAAGCATGTAGTAAATACAAAGGAGGAAGAAGAGTTTTATTTATAGGCATGAAAAAAGGTAACCTGGGACAATCCCCCGGTATGGGACTAATTGCATATTATAAATGGACATCAAACAACCTAATCTAATACCCGACTAAAGTATGTTTCATCTGGAGCAATCCAACCACTGATTGGCGGTGTGGAACTGCCAATTGGCTATCTGGATTTCTTTGATCGAGTCTGAATTTAGATGACTCATTTCTGGCTTGATTTCTTGATGTTTGGTGTACCCCATTTGGTTGTTGATGTTTTAAGCGCGAACTTAATTGCCAAACTACTCCTCATGATGGTGTGGAGCTTCTTGATTTGCTCATTAGTCCTTTTTGGTTTACATTCGGGTCCTTCTCTCTTGCATCTCAGTCCATAAGTCTTACAATTCGGTCTTTTCTTGCTTTTGGGTCCTTTTTGTGTCTCTTCTTCTCAAACATGTTTATTCCTGAAACTTAAATATGAAACTTTTTATGTAACATTGCTTAGGCTAAAAATAAAGGATGTAAGACACAAATATATGCATGATATGATGTCAATCACCAAGGATGAACTAAATACACACTAATACAACACCTAGAGGAAGCTAATCATGTTTGGATCCAAACCAACTGCCAATCAGCAGTGTATAACCGCCAATTGGCGGTCTGTATTGGTTGGATCAAGCTCTTATTCGTATGACACTTTGATGGATTAACTTGTTGATGTTCGGTGCCCCCGAGTTGGTTGTTGGAGTTTAGGCACGGATCCAATCAGTCTTTTTTCTTTTCTTCTAAACCCTTTTCTCTTCTCTTCTCTTCTTAATTAACTAATACCTGAGATATAACAACAAACACTCGAGTATCACAAAATTGGGGTAAAATAAAGGATATAGCATGAGTATGATGCATGATATGCTACTAATCATGGTCCGACCGCTTTGCGTGTCTGTTCGACCGAATCTAACATGCATTTTTGCTTCTTCTTTCGGTCGACTATTGTCCCTATTTCGTTCAGTCGACCATTCAATTTGTTATGTTCAACTGCAATTTTCAGGCTCTTTTCTTTCATAGTCTGCGGTCAACCAATGTCTCGTTTTGTTTGACCGAGAAAAATGTAGGATCATATGGGTGCTCTAGTTCTAATCACTTTTAACCTAATTACCTACTTGTTTAAGCAATCAAGAATATGAAGCGGAATTAAAACAAATAAACAAGCAATTAAGGAGAGACAAGACAAGCAAACCATAATGGAGACGGGGATTTTACCGAGGTTCAGCACCCCACCCGGGTCCTAGTCCTATCTTGCAAGCTCCGCTCAGATCACCGAGCTCCGCTCACGACTTCACTAACCAGTCCCCGTTTCACGACGGGAGAGAATGCATTTACAACATAAGCCTCGCGAATACCCTCGCTTGCTTGACATTCTTCCTCTCACACTCTAAGATGGAACACTTCGGGCTTTCACCGAAATTCTTGCTTCTTGAACAACAAGTGAGTGGGACAACACTCTCTAAATATTAAGCACACTTTGAGTATGATTTGGCTATGATCAAAGGTCTGGAATTTAGGCTTAGAGTGTAGGATTGGGGAAAGTGGAGCTTGGGAGTTTCTATCTAGTGTATGTGACAAATGGAAGTTTGAGAGATGTGTAATTGTGTCATAGGATCACCTATTTATAAGCTCTAAGTGAGTTATAGCCGTTGGGACAAGTTTGGTAAGTGTCTGTGGAAGATACACAAAATAGCAATGTGCATGACCCAAAACTGAGTGAGTTCAGTCGACCGGATCGGGCTAAACGGTCGATCATTTGTTGCTTGTATTTGCTTTGAACCTCTAAATGGTTGATGTATTTGCTTTGCACTTTTGAATGTTTGATGTCTTTGCTTTGAACCATTGATTGTTTGTTGCATTTGCTTATGCTTTGACTATCATTAGGTTGTATGGTTGACATGAGTTTTTCTTTTGGATTCTATTTGTATGCATGGATGTCTTTTCCTTATGTTGTTTTATTTTGGCTATGTTTCTGTGCTTCCGCTATTATCGTGGCATATGTTCAATGCTATATCTGATTTATGACTATATTTTTTGTTCATGCCAAAGGGGGAGAAATAAATACATGACATGTGCATATTAGCTATGGGGAGCTATTAGATAGGGAAAGCTATCATGATAAAAATTGAAGACTAACATGTATTTAGATTGATAGGTTGTCATCGTCAAAAATGGAGAGATTATTGGCTTTTTGTCTAATAATCGTTAATCCATTTTGATGATTAATTAACATATCAATAAACACATCTATATCTATCATAATATCACATGCATATGTGCACATATATCTTGGTGTTACAAACATTTCAAGTGATAAGTGATACACATTGGCAAGAAATCAAGTGGAAGAATAGATAGGATTTTCATTCTTGTTCATAGGACTAAAATGAAACTTGGAACTTGATATATTGTTTATTTGCATTGCATTGATCCATAGAAAATCTATAGAAGTCATATACAAAATTCCATATCAAACTGACTCCTTTAGATGACAAATTACACTTAAGAATTCTCTTGATTCTTAATTCCTGGTTGAAACGGTCGACCGATTGACCATCGGGTTCGACCGTTTGCAACTTTTTCTGAATTCTTTTTCCTGAACGGTCGAACCATCCATCACCTACTTCGACCGATTTTAACACTCTTACCCTGTCTAAAATCATTCAACAGAATCTTTTCCTCATTCGACCATTTTCCTGTGTCAAATGATATATGTCAACTCGACCGATTCCTTCTTATTCATAAGTTATATGCTGACACGTATCCCATAACCGGTCGACCGAAACTTGACTTTTGCTCGACCATTTGACATCTCGTATTTCATTTAAATATACTACAATAGTCATATACACATACTTAGACTAACCCAATTCGTATTTTTGGCCATCAGTCGAACAATGCCATGACGGCGGTCGACCGGATCAGGAACAATTCGAACACCAAACTTCCTATAATTTTCGGTCGAACGGATTCCTTAATTGGTTCGATCGTTACCTCATTTGTTTAATATTATTCTGGCCAAAATTCACATAAAAGTCGACCATTCCTACATCTGGTTCAATCGTTCAATGGGGTTCTTGCCTTGGTGGATTGAACGGTATGCACTTCAACTCGACCGTTTTTTATTTACAAGAAATGGTCGACGGCCTAGCTTGATCCGGTCGACCGTTTGTGTCTTGATTTGAGTTTTGAACTTCCTTGTTTTATGTGTCTTGCTCAAATCACTACCACTTCAATCCCAATAGCTAGATTATGTTTGGAGCTTATAAATAGATCTTAGAACACACTTTTGAAGTTACCAATCCTTTCTATAAGCTCATACTTTCATACTACTCTCAATTACTCCAAACTTCTCTTTGTGCTCAATCTTTGGTAGCAGTAGTCCAAGCTTAGCGAGGGTATTCGCAAGCTTGAAGTGTAAAAGCTTGATCTCAGCCCGGAACAGAGATCATAATAGTGGACGATGCGAAGTTGCTCTAGGAAGAGCAATTCGTAAGAGAGAGCTACGATCCAATGGTTGGATCCAAACATCTATACATCTGTCTTGTGGTTTGCATCTCTTTATCCTTTACATTGTATTGCTCTTGCTTTAAATTGCTTAAACTTTAAAAAAAAAATTGTCTATTCACCTCCCCTCTAGACTAATCTTACGGCCCTTTTGATCCTACAATTAGATATGTGTTCTACTCGGTCTTGAACTGATTTAGGTTGTGAATTACTTGTTGGTCCTATCTACGGGTTTGCAATGGGTAAAAACCAGAAAGAGGTGAGGGATGGAGGAGTCTTACTTGTGTGGAAGGATTTAGTGGGGATTTTGATGGATTGGGGAGTTCGGTGAAGTTTTGATGAATTCGGGTTTGGGAGTTGTGGATTTGAGTTGTTGATGCTCGATTTGGTTTTTTTTTGCCATTTTGTTTAGCTTGTTGTCGGGTTTAGGAACTGCTTGATTGTTTGCTGACGAGTTTCGGTGCTAGTGTTGTTGAAATTTCTATTTTCTTGGATATGTAGTTTGTGATGATGTGGTTTTTGTTTCTATTTAACAATTGACTAATTACTGTGGAAAAAGTTTGTTTGTAGTTTGTGCAATTATATTAGTCGATTCTCCCAAATCTAGAAAAGTTTGGCTAAATTGTACAATCATTTGCTCTGGTCGTAGTTGCATGTTTATATATATATATATATATATATTATGTGAAGGGTTACACCGAAAATTCAGAAAATTAAGCCCCTATTCAACTTCATTTAACCATTGAAAACATTGGGGCTAACCTATGTTTTAATTTTTCTAACGTACGGAATGACTTCTAATTCACTGGTAGCGGTAGATTATGACGAAGCGGTCAGTGGTATGGTGAGGGGGATGGGAGAGTTATGGAGGTGGGAATGGTTGGTTCGCGCGCTACCAAAGGGCTCCATCAGGATTGTGTTGGAGAATCGGAGGAATAGAACGGGTGTTACCAAACACCCCAAGTTTCTGCCAGCGGGAGAAGAAAGATGGGACGAGAAACTGTTTATGGTTTTGTACCCAAAAACTTATCTACAATACACTTACCAAATGCACCCTTAGTCTATCTTTTGTATATGTTAGATTATGTTAGACCTTTGTATATGTTAAGATTATGGGCTTAATGGGCCTTTACTTTTGTCCCATATCCGTTAGTTTATTCTTCTCTTGTAATAATTATGAATGAGCTAATAACAACAAATTAAACGACCCTAACTGTTTTCCTTCTTCTCTCCCTTCTTTCTCATGATCACACCTCATCCTATTATCCTCTGTCGATCCAACAATGAGCGAGTTCAATTTCTTCATGTTACTCAAATCAGGCTTTCGCAACTCAGCCGATTCAACAACCAACCAATCGTGCTAAATGGAAAAGATGTAATGACATGGTAGCTACTTGGATTAAGCATTCTATTGATCAGAGTTTACTCAATATTGTGATTTACTGTGATAATGTTGCTGATATATAGAAGGATCTTGAAGAAAGATTTAGTCAATAAAATGGACCTAGGTTGATTCAACTCAAGAAGGCAATTTCTAATATAAATCAAGGAATCTTTGTTACTAGTAGTTACTGCTCTGATCTTAAAGAACTACGGGATGAATTGGTTTCGTATGAGCAACATGCTGTATGTACTTGTATTGCTTCTAAGATATATATGGAAAAGAACAACAAGATAAGACTCTTCAATTCGTTTTAGGATTGGCTCGATCCTATTTTGCAATAAGGGGACAAATACTGCTGTATAATTGTGAGATCCTAATCCTAATTGTGTCTTAATGTTTTTTTTAGGAGGTGATTAGGAGGAGACGGTTTTGGACGGCTGAGATGGAGTGTGGATGGAAGAGGGGTTGAGATGGATTGGGGATGAGATGGATGGCTGAGATGGATTGGAATTGGATGGATGGTGAGGATTGAGGTAGGGGAGATATTTGTTGTGGTTTCTCTCTCTCCCTCACACTCTACTCTCTCTCACGTTTTCTCTCTCTCCCTCACATTCAGTCGACCGAGAGTGCTCAGGGGTTCGACCGTATTCGTAGGTTGAGTTGGGGGAATTCTCTGGTGGAATTCGGTCGACCAAGAGTGCTCGGGGGTTCGACCAGATTCGTTATGGTGCATGAGGGATTTTTCCCTAGTGGCTTTCTGTCGAGCGGGGACCCTTTGCCGTTCGACCGATTGGTCATTTTGTTCGTTGAACCTGGGAGGCGACCTCTAAACGGTCTGGGCCCTGACTTTGGTTCAACCGAACGAGTGTTGTTTGTGGGGATTGGTCGACCGATGGAGTGTCGGTCGAGGCAATTGCCCTGTAATTGTATGATTCGGTCGACCGTTTGTGTCCAGTTTTGCACGATGGAGGTGCGGTTGTTGTGGTCGTCCGTGTGGGGCGAGTTGTGGTGCCTATGTTCTTCCGGCAAGTGTGCTAGTAAGCACGAGTGTTGCGGCGGTTGGGTTAAAGAGCCCTGGGGCCCCGTAACTGTGGGAGAGCTGTGGTTGGGTGAAAAAGTCCTAGAGCCCAGCTTAGAAAATGTGTGTGTTGCGGTGGTTGGGTGAAAAAACTCTGGAGCCCCGTAACTGTGTGAGAGCTGCGGTTGGGTGAAAGAGCCCTGGAGCCCAGCTAGTCTGTGCGGGGTTGGATGAAAAAGCCGTGGAGCTCCGTAGTGCGTTCAGGTTGGGTGAAAGAGCCCTGGAGCCTAAGCATGGACCGCGTGACCGGGGTTGGGTGAAAGAGCCCTGGAGCCCTTGGACGTTTGGGTTGGGTGAAATAGCTCCGGAGCCCTTGGTCGTGTCATGGTAGCTGAGGTTGGGTGAAAAAGCCCTGGAGCCCAGCTGGACGACGAGTGTGCGTTGCGGTGGTTGGGTGAAAAGGCCTTGGAGCCCCGTAATGGTTGTGTGTGCTGTGGTTGGGTGAAAGAGCCCTGGAGCCCAGCTTGGATGTGATGTTTTTCTTGTTGGTAGAATTGCATGCTAGGAGTCTTTCAGTTTCATGCATTGTAGAGTTTGGCATACGGGGTTTCCTTCTGGAAACTCAGGCATTGTTGCATATTTGCTTTTCAGGCCGTGATTAGCGTTAGGTGGGATGGTGATCGAGGAGAGGAGCGTTGCTACCTGATCCTGCTTTCTGTCATTTTGAGGTCGGAGTGATTACTTATATTTATCGTTTAGCCTTTTGACATGTAATCACATTTTTGAGATGTTCAGATATATATATATATATATATATATATATATATATATATATATATTATAAGTTGGTGCACCTTCTTCATTGTGTTTTGAGTAATATCCTCTGTTGATTGTTATTTAGAAAATTTTAAATTTTTCCGTTGTGTCGAGGACGGATGAGATGGAGGGTGGACGGATGAGGGGTTGATATGGATTGGGGATGAGATGGATGGCTGAGATGGATTGGAATTGGATGGATGGTGAGGATTGAGGTAGGGGGAGATATTTGTTGTGGTTTCTCTCTCTCCCTCAGACTCTACTCTCTCTCAGGTTTTCTCTCTCTCTCTCTCCGAGTTGAGCTCCGGCGTGAGGTGTTGTGCTCCGGCGAAGGGGAGGCTCGGCGAGGGTGCACGGAGGAGGTGAGTTATTGGTTTCTTAACCCTTCCCGCTCGTTATGGTTCTCTCCCTCCCTTGACCTGACTCGTTCCTATGGTCGTGGTTGGTTGGTGGAGGTTGACGGAGGTGGATTCGTGGTTGTGGATTGTCGAGGAGGTGTTGATCGTTGATCGAGCGTGGGGTTCGTCGACGGATCGTGATTTTTGGGAGAAGTGCTCGTGGAAGCGCAGTCGTGGTTCTTCGAAGGTTTCTTCAAACCTTCACGGTATATCAAACTTGTAGTTGTAGCTCACTTGTGTAGTGTAAGTATTTGGAAGTCGACGGTAGGCCTTCCGGCTCGTCGCAAGTAAACATGCAGCAGATTTCACTGTCTGATAGGTCGACCGGTTGGTGCAAAAGGTCTACCGTTCTTAATGAGAATTCGGGTTCTGCCTCACATCGGTCGAACGATGCCCTTGGGGCAGTCGACCGGTTGTGCATTGGAGGCAAGTCTCGTTACTTTCGGTCGAACGGGGCCCCTTTGCCGTTCGACCGTATGCACTGTCGTAGGTCGGTTGGGGCGTTGACCATCAAAACGGTCGACCACCTGTGTGACCTTGTCCGACTGATTACTTAAGTTGGATTGGTAGTCGGTTCTACCAAAGGTGGTTCGGTCGACCGGACTTGATGTGTAGCGTGGGGGAATTCCCTGGTGGAATTCGGTCGACCAAGAGTGCTCGGGGTTCGATCCGATTCGTAAGTTGAGTTGGGGGAATTCTCTAGTAGAATTCGGTCGACCGAGAGTGCTCGGGGGTTTGACCAGATTCGTTGTGGTGCGTGAGGTATTTTTCCCTGGTGACTTTCGGTCGAACGGGGCCTCTTTGTCGTTCGACCGATTCGTCGTTTTGTTCGTTGAACCTGGGAGGCGACTTCAAACGGTCGACCGGGCCCTGACTTTGGTTCGACCAAAGGAGTGTTATTTGTGGGGATTGGTCGACCGATGGAGTGCCGGTCGAGGCAATTGCCCTATAATTGTATGATTCGGTCGACCGTTTGTGTCCAGTTTTGCACGATGGAGGTGCGGTTGTTGTGGTCGTCCGTGTGGGGCGAGTTGTGGTGCCGATGTTCTTCCGGCAAGTGTTTTAGTGAGCACGAGTGTTGCGGCGGTTGGGTGAAAGAGCCCTGGAGCCCCGTAACTATGTGAGAGCTATGATTGGGTGAAAAAGCCCTCGAGCCCAGCTTAGAAAATGTGTGTGTTGCGGTGGTTGGGTGAAAAAGCCCTGGAGCCCCGTAACTGTGTGAGAGTTGCGGTTGGGTGAATGAACCCTGGAGCCCAGCTAGTCTGTGCGAGGTTGTGTGAAAAAGCCCTGGAGATCCGTAGTGCGTTTAGGTTGGGTGAAAGAGCCCTCGAGCCTGAGCATGGACCGCGTGACAGGGCTTGGGTGAAAGAGCCCTGGAGCCCTTGGTCGTGTCGTGGTAGCTGCGGTTGGGTGAAAAAGCCCTGGAGCTTAGCTGGACGACGAGTGTGGGTTGCGGTGGTTGGGTGAAAAAGCCTTGGAGCCCCGTAACGGTTGTGTGTGCTGTGGTTGGGTGAAAGAGCCATGGAGCCTAGCCTGGATGTGATGCTTTTCTTGTTGGTAGAATTGCATGCTAGGGGTCTTTCAGTTTCATGCATTGTAGAGTTTGGCATACGGGGTTTCCTTCTGGAAACTCAGGCATTGTTGCATGTTTGTTTTTCAGGCCGTGATCGGCATTCGGTGGGGTGGTGACTGATTGATCGTTTTATATTTCTACCGCAAGTGCACGGCCGCGTTGAAGCGGTGGCAAATACGGGTCGTCCACTGGGAGGTGTGTCGACACTTGGTTCGTGCGAAGGCAAGGGGTAAAGAAAGGAGAAAAGGATTGGTTACACTAAACTACACTACAATGCTAAACTAGAATGCAAAAGGAAATGAAGATAAGCAATAAAACTAAACCCCAAAGGGGGTAGAGAACTGATGTGAACATAAAGATGTGTGTGTGTGTGTGTTCAATTAAGCTCCTCACAACATGTAGTGCATGAAATCATAAAACTACATCCAATCTTGCCTCTACATGAATTAAGATAAGACTACATCATTAAAACATACAAGACAATGATTGGAATGAAGCTACATGAACTCAAGTATAAAGAATAGACCCTACTATGCCTCCACATGAATTAAGATGACTACATCATTAAAACATACAAGACATTAGCTAAGGAAAAGGCAACAAGAGTACATACACTACAAATTGTGTTTCCAACATTAACTTCATCCATATCCTAACCTTATCATTCCCCATAAAATAGGTCCACTAATCAAGGCATAAGCTAAGCTTCATTCAATAGCATTAGCATATCAAAGATAAGAGTGGAGACCCATTAGATGGTTATGGAAATCATATAAAGCTCAAGGGATAAAAATAACACACACTTAATACACTACATGATTATATCACATATTTCTCCACCCCCCAAATGGGGATGGAACTACTCACTACTCATTACACTAACTCTATTAACAGAAGCAAGCATAATACTGAAATGAAACTATACTAATCAAGCAAGAAACATTAAAGAAGCATAAAACAAAACAAGCATCAAAGCAAAAACATTAAAGGAATTAAACTAAGCAAGAATTAACAAACTAATGAAAACTTTTATTATGAACTCACTCAGATTACAAGCAGCCCTTCCTCCACTAGAGTTTTGCTTCAAGGCTTCACTCTTATTAGGGAAGGTGGCCACCAAGAGAGAGATGGATACAATGGGAGGTGAAGAGTTCTATTTATAAGCATGGAAAAAGCTAATCAGGGACAATCCCCCGATGTGGGACTAAACCAATACCAAAAATAGCCTAAACGAACACTAATACAAGTCCATGAGAAGTTGGGGCGGATCTTGCATGATCCAGACCGCCAATTGGCGGCCTATAAAGCCCAGATCCGTCTAGGTCTTCTGGTGGGCTTTCCTTGGTGTGTTTCTTGGTCTTGGATGCATCTAACTTGTTTAGTGAAGCTCCGACCCGAATCGAATTGACAAAATACTACTCATGATGGTGTGGAGTTTCCTGTTTTGCTCTTAGGTCCTTCTGGCTTACGATCAGGTCCTTCCCCCTTGCATCTTGGTCCCCAGGTCTCACAATTAGGTCCTTTTTCCTGCTTTTGGGTCCTTTCATGGCTCTTCTCTTCAAACCTCTTTATTTCTGAAAACTAAACATAAAACTCGTCACGTAGCATTGCTTAGGTGTAAGATAATGGATATAAGGTACAAATATAAGCATGAAATGATGTCAATCAAATACCCCCACACCTAAGTTTTTGCTAGTCTCGAGCAAAACAAAGAAAGGAAAAAGCATACGAGAAACAAGAAATCCTAACTCACTTTCGTAGGAATCACGGTTGCACTTAGCATGTGCAACAAGCCGTTAAACCTCCTTGTTGCGAAGGAGGAGGAGTGGTGTCTCCTGAGGGTTTTCAGCGGATATACCCACAAAATCCGAACAAGATGCATTAATCAATCTAGCTACACGACTCGTTGGACTTATTTTGTCGATCATGGAATGCGGTAATACTACGGGTCGACTCTATATATGTAATCAGTCCACACACCTAGCCTAATGAGTTATTCGTGAGAGTTAACTAAGGAAATAAGTGAAAGACATGGGCAACCTTAACTTCTGAATGTGATACAACGTGTAAAGTCCATTTTGGTTCTTATTTGACTCTTCTTCTTTTTTCTTTCTTTTTTTCTTTTTTTTTTCTTTTTCTTTGGAGAATTTATTGGTTGGTGTTTGATTCTCCCAGGGTCAGGTTTCGTGCATCATTGCCTATGAGGACTTACACTATCACGTACACCTTCCCCCAAATCTCCACATAGGGCGATCCCTACCACCCGTGTAACGGGAGTTCGGTCGGTGCATCCCAAGTCAGATGACTCGAAAGCACCAGGCACTAAGTCCCCTCAGACCTACTTTCCCGAGTGATAGGAGCCGTGCGAGAAGAGAGAACACCACTTATTTATTCATTTATCTACATGGGAACCAAAACCCCTACACTTAAGTTTCACAAAAAGATATTAAGGGCCCTTGACTATGACAAACTTCCTTATACTAACAGACACGAATTATTTGACTCACTAGGTTCAGGGTGGACTTCTTTAAATGTTTGAGTACTGAAACCCTAGGATTACACGCCCCCCGAGGGAAAACCGGGGTGCATCCTAACGACTCGATAAATCCTAAAGCCACGTACTAGATATCCTAATGCATCAAGTTCAAGACAATTTTGGGAGCTATCTTTTTACTTTGCCTCACAACGGTTTTGCACATGCTAAACACACGCAAAACCCACAAAACATTTTCTTTCGCAAACACATGAAGATTTTGAAAGAAATGTGAAAATTTTGAAGCACTAGGCAAGCAAAAGAAGACAAGTCACCCAAGGATCATGGCAAGCAGATATATCGATATTAAATGCGGCACACTAACATGACCCTAACAATGCACACAAAAGAAAACAAAAAAAATCAAAAGAAAAGACTCGACTATGTACACACGTAAAACACCCCCACACCTACTTCATGCATTGTCCTCAATGAATGTGAGCAAAATACGACATGGATGTATGCATGAAACAGAAGAGATCTCACCAACGTGAAGTACACAAGGAAGTTCATGGCTATGTTGATGGACACAACCCAACTTCCCTCAAAACCTGTGAGATGCTAAAGAAGGGATACAAATACGTGAAAGAAATGGGGCCCAAATACTCAAGGGTTGGGGCCCACAACAATCGATGCTCACTGAAGGAGTCTTTTTTTTTCTTTTTTTTAACTATGTACAACAATAGGCTTCCATCTTCATATGTCAAGGGACATCAAATGGGAACCCACCATCTCTCGAGCCAGAAATGCTCATGCATGGGCTCGCAACATACACAACAGAATTGCTCGACCACCTGACACCCTTATAAGCATTGTGGTCGGTTGATGCCTCTTTAGAATTAGCAAAAGAGGAGGCATGAACGAGAGGTGAACCTCTATCTGGTATAAGGGTATCAGGTGGTTGAATCTTAACCCACATGGGGTCCTCAGCAGATACAGAATGAAGAGCATGTGGCCGAGAGGCCATAAAAATAGTATCTTGTGGCTCAAAAGCCACGTGCTCAAAAGGATGTGGCTCAAGGGCCACGTGGTCAAAAAGAAGTGGCTCAAGGGCCACATGATCAGAAGAATGTGGCTCAAGGGCCACAAGATCAGAAGAATGTGGCTCAAAAGCCACGTGATCAAAACATAAGGCACCTTCTTGTGCCAACCCAGTTGAAACATCTTCACCACCTTCAGGATCTTCATCGAACAATTCTCTGAAGTACTTGAAGGTGCCCTCAACTTCAATCTCATCCAAACCCTGGATAAGGTTGACCTCAACAGGGTCATTGAAGGCACCTAGCTTCTTGCCAATGGTGAAGATGTTGAAATCAGCGCATTGACTACCATAAGTCAAGCGCATCAGACCATTGCGACAATTGATCAAGGCATTGGAAGTCGCAAGAAATGGTCGCCCCAGAATGACAGGAATTTGTCCAAGTGGGTTTGGCACAGGTTCAGTATCCAAGACAAAGAAGTCGACTGGATAAATGAACTCTCCCACTTTGATCAGCACATCTTCCACCACACCCCTCGGTTTCTTCATAGACCTATCAGCCAATTGAAGAGTGGTCTTTGTTTGTTTGAGGTCTCCAAGACCGAGGTGGACGTAGACAGAATATGGTAGAAGATTAACAGATGCACCAAGGTCGAATAAGGCTCGGTGTATGGGCACATCACCAATCACACAAAAGATAGTAGGACAGCCAGGGTCCTTGTACTTGACTTGCATGGGTTGTGCCAACAAGGAACTCACGTTAGCCGCAAGAAAAGCTTTCTTGGGAACATGAGTTTTTCTCTTCTTAGTGCATAAGTCCTTGAGAACCTTGGCATAAGGTGGCATTTGCTGAATCACCTCCAAAAGAGGGATATTCACCTTAACCTGCCGAAACATCTCAAGCATCTTGTCATGTTGATCAGAGGTTTTCTTTTTAAGGCGCTCAGGGAATGGCGCCTTAGGGGCATAAGGATGCGAAGGCACCCCAGAATTTAGGTCCAAAGAAACATGAGTGGGGACCTCAGAATCTGGTTCCTTCGACACAAGAGGAGACAAGGGGACCTCAGGGTTCGGCCCCTTTGTCGAAGGAAATGTAGAAAGAACCTCAGGATCTGGCTCCTTCCTGGAAGTATTTGTGGAGGGAGCCTCAGGATCCGACTCCCTCAAAGATGGTGATGACAAAGAAGGTACCCCAATGTGGTTATCCACCTCCTTACCAGACCTCAAAGTGTGAATCACATTAATACGATGGGTCGGTTCAGAGGTGGCATGAGGTAAAGGTGTCCTTCCTTGAGAATGGGTACCCCGAGGATTCACCTCAGGTTGACTCGGGAACTGACCTTTCTCGCGTTCATGGAGTTGATGAGCCAACTGGCTAACCTGCATTTCCAAAGCCTTGACTGTACTTTGCAACGCTTGAAAGGTCGGATCACAAGAAGGGTCCTTAGGGTCAACCCGCTGGGGTGGTGTAGTCTGGTTGGAATAACCCGACGATGAGGCATGAGCATGTTGGTAATTTTGGTGCTGCGACCTTTGATGTGGGGGTTGGTAGGTCGCCGATGGGCGTGGAGGTTGATAAGGTGGAGGTTGAGGTTGAGCGTGCGAGCTCTGACCGTGGCCTCCACTAGACCCCCAAGAGAAGTTAGGATGGTTACGCCATCCCGAGTTATAGGAATGACTGCACGGGTCGTTTCGGGGCCTTTGTTGATACATCGCATTTGCATGCTCAGTATCCCTTGGAGAGTAAGCGCACTCCAAGTCATCATGTCCCGACAGTCCACACCTAGTACACCCGGGAGTAGCGACCTGAGCTACAGGAGCTCGGTCCATCTCCAAACTCTCTATCCTACGCATGAGAGCAGCCATTTTCGCTTCAGACGCGATCGATGAGTCAACTTGAAAAGATCCAGCTCGACCAGAAGACCTGGCGGCTGGTGGCTCTCTCATGGTATCCCACTCGAAGGTACGTTCAGCCATGGATTCAAAAGTATCCCATGCCTCCTTGATGGGTTTCATTTGGAAGTCACCCTGACACATCGACTCCAACAATGTGCGGGTGTTGTAGTTGATGCCCTCATAAACAATTTGGCACAGCTGCCATAACTCAAATCCATGATGAGGGCACTGCTGGAGAAGGTCCTTGAACCTCTCAAAGAAACCATGAAACGATTCGGTCTCGGTCTGATACATTTGATGTATCTGGTGCCGTATCTGTTGAGTTTTTCTTTGAGGGAAAAATCTCTTCAGAAAGACGGTCACAAAGTCATCCCATGACCGAATCGAGCTCGCCGGGAGGCTATACATCCATTTCTTCGCATTATCCTTCAATGCGAACGAAATCATCCTCAACCGGACAGAATCCTCGTTAAGCTGTTGAAGCTTGAACATGGAGCATACTTCCTCGAATTCGCGTATAAAAATATACGGATCCTCCTTATTGGCAGTAAAGGTTGGAAGCATGCTCACATACTGAGGTTTCAGCTCATAGTTGTTCCCGCGAGCAGGGGGAACAACTATGCAAGAAGGCTGCGCGGCCCGAACAGGATGGGTCCGCTCCCACAAAGTCATCGGTCTATCATGTCGAGCTAAAGGTGGTGGTGCACCAAGAACTAGATCCTGACCGAATCTCCCTTCCTCTCGAGTCAGAGGAGGAGGAGAAGGAGGTCTACGTGGTGGTGGGAATGGACCGAGGTAGTCCATGTATGGAACCCGGTCTCCCTCGCCACCACGAGACGACTCGGCTTCTTGCTCCAAAGGAGCACGAGGCGGAGATGGTCGATCACCAAGATCTTCCATCTCAGAAATAAGCACTCTCTCGAGTCGAGCGCTCTCACCAGAACGAGCCCAACCTCGCATAAAAATGCTCGACTCGACTCTAACAAACACACAACAGAAGGTGTACTAGAGGAGGAGACTAAACGTAGAGAATAGATGAGGAGATGACTCAGGTGAGGAGAGAAGAATCCCTAGAGCTAGCGTGGGTAGTGGGATCAGGAAGAAGCCTAACTAGCAAGCACGGCTCAAACAATGTAAGGCAATGGGTCCTTAAGCTAGACGACGCCTAACTTCGAGGTCACTAGCCTCGACACGCCTCACCTCCCTACAACGAGGACCACAATGCCCAGCAAGTGATACCAGATCCGGAGATCCAGTACCTCCTACTATCGACAAGGTAGGCAACGCCGATCAGGTCATGACGGTCTCGACTAGATTACTCTCCTAGTGCGTCCGAATTCCTTAGGGCCAATGTCTACTTGCTTTTAGTTAAGGCTTTATTAAGAGTGGTTTTTGGGGCCAAGGAAAGGGTGATGAAATCCCCCACCTTATCTTTTATGGGACAGCCCCTCCTTAGTAGCGATTTGATCCTAGATCTAGCAATCAATCGCTCCAATCAAACGCTCTCTCACTCTTGTCCCGATGCACCTTACTAACTAATGCATGAAATAAACATGCATGAATGAGGGATGTGGGTGCACGTACCTCACGCCAGCAATCAACGACAAAAATGTAAAGCAAAGAAAAGACAAATGCATGCAAGGTCTACCAATGGTGCATGACCTAGATGGCAAGAAGTCTAATCTTTTGCTTTGAGTTTTATGGTCCAAGTTGATTAATGGGGGAGTGATTAATGATCTGGGAGCAAACCAGAGGTCAAAGCATGCAAAGTTGGGCTCCCAGATAACACAAATTTCCAGACTAACTACTAACAAAAATTTCAAGGAAATCAACGCTCACCAGGCCGCCAATTGGCGGTCTTCCACCGCTGATTGGCGGTCTGTTTAGGTCGTCGCTTCCTCAAACTTCTCCAGTAGCCTCCCCTTGACCTTGTGGTTCCCTGAAACTAAGAAAAACTGAAAACAAAAAATTAAAAACCCTTCGAATCGTCCAAACCAAGGTCTGGACAGAGCACCTCCCCGGCAACGGCGCCAAAAACTTGATTGATCGTTTTATATTTCTACCGCAAGTGCACGGCCGCGTTGAAGCGGTGGCAAATACGGGTCGTTCACTGGGAGGTGTGTCGACACTTGGTTCGTGCGAAGGCAAGGGGTAAAGAAAGGAGAAAAGGATTGGTTACACTAAACTACACTACAATGCTAAACTAGAATGCAAAAGGAAATGAAGATAAGCAATAAAACTAAACCCCAAAGGGGGTAGAGAACTGATGTGAACATAAAGATGTGTGTGTGTGTGTGTGTGTTCAATTAAGCTCCTCACAACATGTAGTGCATGAAATCATAAAACTACATCCAATCTTGCCTCTACATGAATTAAGATAAGACTACATCATTAAAACATACAAGACAATGATTGGAATGAAGCTACATGAACTCAAGTATAAAGACTAGACCCTACTATGCCTCCACATGAATTAAGATGACTACATCATTAAAACATACAAGACATTAGCTAAGGAAAAGGCAACAAGAGTACATACACTACAAATTGTGTTTCCAACATTAACTTCATCCATATCCTAACCTTATCATTCCTCATAAAATAGGTCCACTAATCAAAGCATAAGCTAAGCTTCATTCAAGAGCATTAGCATATCAAAGATAAGAGTGGAGACCCATTAGATGGTTATGGAAATCATATAAAGCTCAAGGGATAAAAATAACACACACTTAATACACTACATGATTATATCACATATTTCTCCACCCCCCAAATGGGGATGGAACTACTCACTACTCATTACACTAACTCTATTAACAGAAGCAAGCATAATACTGAAATGAAACTATACTAATCAAGCAAGAAACATTAAAGAAGCATAAAAAAAACAAGCATCAAAGCAAAAACATTAAAGGAATTAAACTAAGCAAGAATTAACAAACTAATGAAAACTTTTATTATGAACTCACTCAGATTACAAGCAGCCCTTCCTCCACTAGAGTTTTGCTTCAAGGCTTCACTCTTAGTAGGGAAGGAGGCCACCAAGAGAGAGATGGATACAATGGGAGGTGAAGAGTTCTATTTATAAGCATGGAAAAAGCTAATCAGGGACAATCCCCCGATGTGGGACTAAACCAATACCAAAAATAGCCTAAACGAACACTAATACAAGTCCAGGAGAAGTTGGGGCGGATCTTGCATGATCCAGACCGCCAATTGGCGGTTCCAGACCGCCAATTGGCGGCCTATAAAGCCCAAATCCGTCTGGGTCTTCTGGTGGGCTTTCCTTGGTGTGTTTCTTGGTCTTGGATGCATCTAACTTGTTTAGTGGAGCTCCGACCCGAATTGAATTGACAAAATACTCCTCATGATGGTGTGGAGTTTCCCGTTTTGCTCTTAGGTCCTTCTGTCTTACGATCAGGTCCTTCCCCCTTGCATCTTGGTCCCCAGGTCTCACAATTAGGTCCTTTTTCCTGCTTTTGGGTCCTTTCATGGCTCTTCTCTTCAAACCTCTTTATTTCTGAAAACTAAACATAAAACTCGTCACGTAGCATTGCTTAGGTGTAAGATAATGGATATAAGGTACAAATATAAGCATGAAATGATGTCAATCAGTGACCGAGGAGAGGAGCACTGCTACCTGATCCTGCCTTCTCTCATTTTGAGGTCGGAGTGATTACTTGTATTTATCATTTAGCCTTTTGAAATGTAATCACACTTTTGAGATATTCGGATATATATATATATATATATATATATATATATATATATATATATATATATAATATGTTGGTGCACCTTCTTCATTGTGTTTTGAGTAATATCCTCTGTTGATTGTTGTTTAGAAAATTATAATTTTTTCCGCTGTGTCGAGGATGTTACAATAATCCTCTTCCAAGTGTCAGCAGAGCTTATGTACTCATACACCAAGAGAAGTGAAGACAAGTAGGAGTCATATCTAATCCATTTCATGAGAGCACTTCCTTGATGTCTGGAAAACTACTAGGTGAAGGACTCAAGGAGATTGACAGAATACAAATTCTTCAATGAATAATTGGCAGCAAAATCATAATCCAAGCAACAATAATAACGTTGCGTAATGAGACAAATTGGTCTGTACTAATTGCAGGAAGACATGTCGTATTGTTGATGAATGTCATTGAAACATAGGAATTTCATCCTAAATCCCATATTTACAAGAAACCAAAGCTACAGTCAAAGTAACTAAGCAAGGAAGGAAGTGTTTCAAGTCTTTAATTCAAAGTTGTAGATTCAAGCATTAAATAAGAGAAATAAAATCATATTATGCAAATCTTTAATTCAGGACAACAGGACAAGGAAGAGGAAGTGGTGGCAATGTGAAGAATGAAGATATATGTTATTGTTATAGCTTAATTAATCATGATTCTTTGATCATACAAAGTCGGGCCACATATAATAAGTGGTCTAATATTAATTTGATGTTTGACCATGACACTCTTTGATAGATTACATTGCTATACGACTTCCAAATAACAAAATTGTCCGCATGAATATCATTGGAATTGTTAACATACACATAAATTGTGAATCCTACTATCCTTAACAAGCTCCGTTGTACTCCACACCCACTGAGTAATGTGTGAAGACTCTTGGCTTCTTGTGCACTACATCTGGGCACAGATGCAGTGTGCCATTAAGGTGGTGGCGCCCCTCGACTATCTTCCTTGTTGCTCACACTTGTCGAGTATAATGCGTAGGCCCTTGCTTACTTTAATACACCACAACCGGGGCTCAATGTTGTGTGTCTCTAAGTGCACATATTCACCAAGAGTATGACATTATTCATTTTGTATTTGGTAGACTGGGTGACAAAGGAATGTGTGTGATAGTAGATTGTAATTTAGTTAGATAGAAAGGTAGTTAATACCAATGTTTTAAAAACATAACCGAATAGTGGAGAAAACATAGCTCAGTTTGGTTCAAAGTTGTTCAACCGACGGTTCCACCCCGCCCAACTGATGATGGCATAAAGAAATTGTTAGCGGAGGGTTGGACTGAACTAACTCCATAGTGACGGTCCAATCGACGATCTGACCAATTGAACCGGTTTTAACAACGGGTGGAATCAGGGGTGGACAGGAGGCACAGGTGTAGCTGGGTGGAGGATTGGAGGTCGAGGTGGAGTCGGGGGTGGAGGCACGGGTGGAGTCATGGGATGGAGGATTGGAGATGAGGTTTGAGGCGTTAATGGAGTCGAGTGTGGAGTTGGTTGGACTGGAGACTATCACTATCTTACTAAACAAAACATACTCAAATTTCTCTTTAGTACTTCGACTACTTGTATAGATTAGATTTGATTAATGTAAATGTGCGGAGGAAGTATGTTACTTCCACTCAGAAATGGTTCTTATTATTTCTTTACTGTGGTGGATGACTTTAGCAGAATGACTTAGTTGTTTCTTATGAATTTAAAGTCTGAAGTCTGTCATATTTTGAAATCTTTATATGCCATCATTAAGAACCAATTTAATGAAACTACGAAGAGAATTAAGAGTGACAATGGTCGAGGAAAGGGTTGCAATCCGTCTCATTTCATTGTTTTGTAAAGAAGTTTTCGTTATCTTAAACAATCTAAGGTGGGTTGCAGCTGTTACGAATCAAATCCATTTTTAGTTGGTGAGTTATGGGCCGACAAGAACCTACTTTGATACAAATCAAATCCTTGGAGAATTCGAAGAAGTGAGAAAACAATCGATTTTGGGAGATGAGATACATGAGCGAATGAATCGAAGGTGTAGAATCGATTCTGGATAATCAACTTGTGTCTGAAAGTGTTTGGACGATAAAATCATATTCTTTTTAGATTGATTCTCTAAAATCAACTCTTACAAACTAATCTAAACAACACCTCAAACTCAATAATTGGGGGGAGTTTCTATATAATTAAACCTTATCCCCAACCCATCTATGGACTATAGGTACATGGACATGAAACTTAAACAACTAGACTTAGACCCGAAATTCCAACATGATTTGACACAGTTTTGTTAAATCCTAAACCCAAATTAAGGGTTCTAGTTGTGGTTAGGTGGCGGTTTGACTTGGTGGATTGGGAAAGGGTATGGTTGGTGTGTAGGGGAGCTATGGGGTGAAGGATGGAGGGATGGTGGTGTTTGGTTTATAAAAGAGAACACCCTCAGCTCTCTTTATTCTTTTCTTCCCATAAACCTTCCTCTCTCTCATGCAACTCTCTCTCTCTCTCTCTCTCTCTCTCTCTCTTTCACTCCCACGGCGACCGACTTTCGGAGGAGGAGGCCAGAGATAGTCAGAGGAGGAGGAGACGGCTAGGCGTGTGGACATGACGTGAGGAGGACTGACGTTCGAGTTGATGTTCGGAGGAGGTTGCGGGCGAGCTCCGACGACCTCGAGAGAAAGGTATGTCATGTTCCTTAGTGTTGCTCACAAAAGGTGTGTGAGGTTTGTGGGCGTCGTCGGAGGCCGGTGGTGCCGCTGGTGATAATGGATGGGCAAGTGTCTGTCATGGAACGATTGACCAAAATGCCTTGGGCGGTCGACTGGTCTTTGTATAATTGCTTAGTTTTAACTAGCACCGGTCGTACGATGCCTTTTGGCAGTTTACTAGTTATGCATAAATGTTGGGCGAGAGAAGTATGTTATTTTCGGTCAGACGATGCTTCCCGCACGTTAGACCGTTTACGTATATTTATCCTTTGACCCGGGCATTGATTGATCAGTAGCATATCATACATTCTATTCATGCTATATATGATTTATTTTACCCCAATTTTGTGTTACTCGAGTGTTTGTTTATGATATTTCAGGTATTAGGTAATAAAGAAGAGAAAGGAAGAGAAAATGACTGAAATGTAAGAAGAAATAACTCAAATGAAGCAAAATGGACATGTTTGTCATGCAGAAGGACCCATCTTCAAATCAGGAAGGACCCAGATGAAATCCAGGGAACGCATGGAAAACATTTCAAGAGCAAAAATCCCTCAAAACCATGATCTTGAGGAGTATTTAGGAAATTAAAGACAAACGGATTCCAACCAGTGGGCCACGAGTGCACCCCACGTGCAAAATACATAACTTAAGCTTCAGGAAGAAAATGGGGCAGATCGAAGCCAAAACATCCACCACGGGCGTATTTTGATCCGCCACTTTAGTCCGAATGCTCTCCAATTTCAAACGTAGCTCGGACTTTCTAAATTGGGTGCACCAGAACTTACAGAAATACTTTTCAACAGTTGGATTGCTCCCAGAACCATTTACACCATACTTTCTTCTATAAATAGCATGGTTTCTTCTTCCTTTTCTCTTATTCTCCACTTCCACCATTAGAGTAGGTTAGTCTTTACCCAATTTGGCTGCAAGTAGAGAAAGGTGGATGAAGATTGTAATCTCACATTTTCTTTAATATAAGGTTGGATTCATGTTCCTCTTGTCATTAACTTTCTTTCTATGCAATTAGTCTTTGAGTTAGAGTTTTATGCCATGTTTAGTCTTGATCTCTTGCTTTTCATGCTTGCTCTTATGAGTAGTGAGTAGATCCACCCCATTTGGGGTGGAGGAAATGTAGTTGATGGTGAAGTGTATGATGGGTTCTTCTTATCTTGTGTCATTTCATGTGCTTAATGTAGATCTATACTTGTAACTTGGTAAAACTTGTATTAGATGGGATAATGGCCACACTAGGTACTTGTGTCATACTAGATCTAGAGTATATCTTGTTGCTTGTCTGGTTTATCTTTGTATGGAAGTAGTTTGTTATGTATGAGTGCTTGATTAGTAGAGAATGCATGAATGTATTAAGTTGTATGGATGGTTAATTGATGTCCAAATGGCCACAATTGCTACTTAGTTCATTCTTGAGAATCCAAAGTGCATCTTAACTTCATGTCTAACTATATTAGTCATGTATTCATGTAAATGTAGTTGATGTTAATTAGACTCCACACTAGTTTCTAGTTGATGTCACCTACTTTACACATTTGCTCTTAATGAAATGAAGACCCACTCATGCACACACACCTCACTATTGCACCTCCACTCCAAGGGATTTAGTTAGATTGTTTTCTTATATCCTAGTTTAGTTTAGTTAGATTAGTCAAAATCTCTCTATCTATTTATTTTCCCACTCGAGTATAGTGATAACAACAACACTCACACCTCCTCGTGGACACGACCCGTACTTGACGCGTCTTCACTGACGTCGTGCACTTACGGTTTATTATAACTGATTCAATCATTGACCCTCTAAATGGTTGAATGCTCTCAATCTTTAGTTCCACCCTTGTGGTATGTTGATGTAGGAATGCCCCTGTTATTTTCGGTCGAACGAGCCCCTTTGCTGTTCAACCATTGCACTATTCTTTTTAGTGTTAGTCTGACCTTGAGCATCTAAATGGCCTACCATTTTTGACCTTTTTTCGACTGTTGGGACTTAAGTTATGCGCCCAGAGTTCGACCGGTTTAGGTGATCAGTCGAACATTCCCAATTTTTTTGGAAACGGTCGACTGGTTAGCCTTTTTCGATCGACCGTTTGAGCCCTGATCTAAGTCCTTTGTTTTGTGTAGTGTCAACTCTGTCAATGAAAGCATGTGTCCTCGCCTCGTGCGTGATCTGGGAGATGACAGTGGGTGCAATGATCATGCCTGCCCAGGGACACTCGACTGGAAGAATGGAGATACTTGGGGCACGAGCCACCTCTGTTTTATGGACAGTGGCATTCAGGAGAGCATTCTTGACTCCTCCTAGAGTAGTACACGTGAGGGATCGCGGATCCCAATGCATGAAATTGCACAACTCCATGGAGCAAGATGACCCGACGGACTTTGGTCTGTATGAGTCGATCAACCAAACTTGTGGGCGATGGATACGATCAACTGGCCTTAATGGCATTGATGAGTCCTGCCCGACCGAGTGGTGGCGGGAGGGACCACGTAACCAAGTGGCGGCGGTGTGGGTAGCCTATGTTGTGAGACAGTCAAGTGAGGATACCTTCGTGTGACCAAGTGGCAGCGAAGAGGACCGCACGACCGAGTGGCGGTGGTGATGATTGTCCGATGATGTATTCCGACAGGTAACCTAGCTGTGGCATAGCTAGGTGAGTGACCACCCTGAGCAACGGCTCCGGCGGGTGTGGAATTGGCCACGAGTTTTAAATATGATTCTATGATGCGGAAGTGCGTGCGACCCTCACTGAACCCCATCTTTAGTGTAGCTGTGCATGGGGTGCATAGTGTACTCTCCATAAGACCGCTTGTGCCTGTGGTAGGTCTCATCGGGAAACCCGATGATGTTCTGGGGGTTGTGGCCCCTTTTTATATGTTGCATTCTATTATGCCATGTACACTAGTATGATAGGTTCATTGTACAGTAGTTACATATGCATGTAGGTGGGTTTGGTATACAAGATTTTCTTATGGAGACTCAAGAATTGCTATTTTATTTGCATTTCAAGACCGCAGTAGGCGCGGGTCGGGTGGCGATTGAGGGCGAGGCGAGCGCACTTGGAATCGGATCCTCCAGTACTATTTTCCGAGGTTGTATGATTACTTGTATTTATTCTTGAGCATACTTTGATGTAATCATACGTTCTAAAACATCAATGTAATGGTGCACATTTTGAGTATTTTATGAGTAATGTTCCCACCTTTTTTATCTTATTATGTTTGAGAATTGTTTAAATTTTCTGCTATTTTTGGGACATTACAAGTTCGAACCCTATTAACAATCCAAAGACCGCCTTGGTTAGAAATATGATAAACCAATTGTCAAAGATTTTGACTGTTGGATCTTCTACATATCGCAAATCAAATGCCAACCTTATATAGAAACCCTTCTTCTTCTTTCTTCTGCTTCTTCTTCTTTCTTCTTCGTCCCCAATTTGGCTATTGACAAACCTTGATTGGGATTCCCGTTTACTGGTTTCTTGTTTTCCTTGTTGCCCTCTTTCCTTGGATACGTTTAATTTCTTTTCTTTTTTTGTTTCTAGCTTTATTTAGTGTTTTGGATGTTGTTTCCTTTAGATATATACTAGCATGTTCATAATGATGTGCTGAGTGAGTAGATCCACCTCTATTGTGGGAGTTTATCGTGATATGGTTTATGTATTATTCTACTTGAATGTGTGTGGATCTTTGTCTAAAATGTTTGAGTTTATGTGTTTGATAGTTGGTTAACTTCAACACCTTGATATGTCCTAGTTACTCCTTTTATTTTCACTCCGTGTGCTTGTATTTTGTTGGTTGGACTCCCATGAACCGAAATGAATTGTTTATTAATGAGCTAGAGTGGATTTGTATGTTATTTGTACATAGCATTTGATGTGGTTGCGTGAATGGATTTTAATGGCTTTCATCATACTTATTATATTCTTCCCATGCTAGTCTATTATGTTGCCATGTAGTAATTTAGGTCTTTTTCTCTCGTATAGGTAGTAATTTAGGTCTACTTTCATTCTCTACTTGTTTGTGTGTTGATGTGGTTGCTTTCCATATTCAGTTTAGACACCTGTTGTTTATCATATTCACACACTCACAGACATGTGCACTGCAACATCCTCGAAAGCGGAAGAAATTTAAATTTTTTTATAAAACACAACGCAAGGATATTACCAAGGAAAACAGGCAACTGGTGCACCAACATATATACAATATATATATAATGAGAATTAAATTTATACCGCAAGTGCACGGCCGCGATGAAGCGGTGGCAAGTACGGGTCGAACACAAGGAGGGAGAGATTTGTTATTTGTGTGATTTTCGAGTAGGGGAAAGAAGGAGAGAAGAATAAGTTTGGTTTTGAGATTTTTGGTTTTTAAATTTTCTAAAGCATGAAACATGAACAAATAAAACTAAAATAAGAACAAAGATGGTGAATTCCGTTGGGTGGAGGTTTAGATATAGGGTTTAGATTAGAGAATTCAGAAACTTATCATAAATCATATTACTTATAAAGCATTACATGATAAATGATTTAACATAAACTCAAGTAATCAAAATATACTAACACGAAATTAAAATAATAACTTTTATTCTTCTTCTCTTCACCCTAAATCCGTCACCTCCACCCTTTGGAAAGAGTTAGAAACTCATGGATGGAGGGAAGGAGAAGGGGTCCTAGAGAACTACAAAAGAAAACTAAAAACAAGAAATAAAAGAACAGAATTTTATTACTAAAATATGGAACAAAAACTAAGACTAAGAATTAAAAACTAAGGTTAAAATTAAGAAGATCCTCTACAACATCGTTTCAGGGTTATTTATAGCCGATACAAGGGACTTAGGTATAAAATAGGAAAGTACACGCGTCAACACGCAAACGGTAAAAAATTTAGAGCATGGATCTAATTTGGCGCGGCGGATTTGCCGCATTTTGTACATAAGGTGCGGCGGATTCGCCACCTTTTTAGCTCCGATTTAATCCGGATTTTTCCTGCGTGTTTATGGTATGATTTCAATATCCTTTGCGCGTCTGGATTGATTCTTTCCTTTCTTTTAAGCTCCGACTTTATTTCTTTATATATTTGGAGATCCACATTGATTTTTTCTTTAGATTTTCTCCATAATAAAAGCTACTCGTAAATTGCAATTAGGTCCTTGGTTTTTTGCAATTAAGTCCTTGTCTACTTTTGTGCTTAAGTCATTGTCCTTTTTTGTAATTAGGTCTTGAATGCTTTTATTCTTGGATGCATTTCCATTTGAATCCCGATAATCTTGAACTTGGTCTTTATGACAGAAATGAGTCTCTGGCACGCATTTATGCTCGGGATATGGGTAATTTGCATTCAGGTCCCTGTATTCTGTAAATAAGACTAAACACATACCTTAGTAGCATTTATTGATATAAAATTAATCTAAATGAAAGACATATGATGCAATGTATGCAATGCATCAAATACCCCCACACCTAGATTTTGCTAGTCCCTAGCAAAACAGAATATAAGAAAAATGAAAACAGGGAAATCCTACCTCACTTTCGTAGGAATCACGGTTGCACTTAGCATGTGCAACAAGCCTTTAAACCCCCAAGTTTCCTTAGAGGACGAGTTTTGTCTCGTGAGGGTTTTCAGTTGACACACCCACAAAGTCTTAATTCAACATTTCATTCATAACTCGCAATATCTCCACCTCAACCTTATACATCTTTCTTAGAATTCTTGCATGCTCATTATATAAATCTAACTCATAAAAAATATGACTTGGTCTTTGTTCCTCCAACATTCACACCACTAACCCTTATACACATGTTATCACTTAATTTATTTTGCACGCCTCTTCTGGTGGTGAAGTATCATTCGGATCAACCATGGCATGGATCATTCTTTTAGCTTTGGGCCTTAAGTATCTTAAAGTATTATTTTTTTCCGTGATTCGACACATTTGCTTGTTTCGACACTTTTACCCTTTTTGCCTTCGTGTAGCGAGTTTGGTCGATAATCCCGAGCCGGCAGACTCAAGTTATCGGGTTTTAAGATACCCCTACGGACCAGTGACTCGAGGGCTTGGGCTTTTGTAATCATTTTGCAAAATGTGCTTTCCTCCTTTTTTTTCTTTTTCTTTTTACTTTTATTTTCCTCAAGGCTTAATTGCTATTAGAAGTCCACACTTCCCGGTATAATTTCCTCAACCTCTGCTTTTTATCAACCACTTCAAAGATTTGATTCATCCAATTTAAGTGCATACATGTCTTAGAGGGTAATGGGTTATTTCTTTGGAACTTAGATTTATGTCATAGTTTCTACAAGCAGAACTATATAATAAGGAACAAAAAACTCAATGCAATTTGTACTCGGGTTTTGGTGGTTCAATCTTACGCTATGTCATGGAACATTGAATTTTTTTTAATTTTTTTATTTAATAAAAGAACAGATATATAGATAGATATATACATAAACACACCCCCCCCCACACACCTAAATCATGCATTGTCCTCAATGAATGTGAGCAAGATACTACATGGATTTATGCATGAAAAAGGAAAAGATCTCACCAACGTGAAGTACAAAGGAAGGTTCATGGCTATGTTGACGGACAAAACCTGAATTCCCTCAAAAACCTGTGAGATGCTAAAGAAGGGAGTCAAATACGGGAAACAAATGAGGCTCAAAAACTTAAGGGTTGGAGCCCACACAAACAATGCTCACTGAAGGAGTCTTTTATTTATTTATTTTTTTTTTTGAAATATATAACTATGTACAAACATAAATTCCCATCTTCATTTGTCAAAAGTCATCAAAAGGGAACATGACACCACGTGGGGCCAGAATATTCATGCGTGGGCCCCCTTCTCAAAGAGCACAAGATGAAATGAGAGGTTCATAAATTGGACGCAAAGGCGTCTCATTCAAAGGATCAAACTGAAAGAGCTTGAACCTCTCGAGAGTTTGGGAAATAAGGGGCAACGGAAGAAGAGTTTCTCCCGTTGCGGTGCTGAAGTTATGATCGTCAATCCAAACTCTCCAACCAACTGGCTGGTGCGTCGGAGCGAGGTCAAGAGCCTTGTCAGGCAAGTCCGACTCACCAGGCGAACATAAAATGGGTCTCATACCCAATGTATCCTCCAAGGAACTCCTAATACCCTCATGAGCAATGTAGTCGTTTGATGTTACATCATTTCCAAGAAGATCAGGAACAATAGTGAGAGGCAAACTCTCATCAGGTTGTTTGAAATTGAGGGTGCTAGGGAGCTCTTGCTCCACCGGAGGTGAGTCCTTAAGAGGCACAACATGAAGATCATGTGGCTCAAGGGCCACGGGGCAAGAAGATAAGGCACAATCCTGGGCCGACTCATGATGAAATTGGTCAATTTTACTCTCAAAGTGTATCGAATCCTCCACTAATTGATCGTGAATTGAAACCCCAAGTCCTTCAGACTGACTAGGAGTTTGGCTTCGAAAGATTGTGCTTTGAATTTGTGGATGTGGTGGTGGTTCGATATCAAAAGATGAATCCTCATGTTGACAAGACAAGTTACTCTCCTCACGTTTCTTAATTGTTGCGACATTTGACTCAATTGCAGTACCATATTTTGTACGGTCTGTTGAGTGGTTTCCACGAATGTAAGGAGAGTTTGTTCCAGGGAATCAGGTATGCGGTCAACTATGAGGTTCAAGTCAGAGCTTGGGAACTTTTTAGGTTGGGTGTTGATGGGGTGAGAGTAAGTCCAATGGTTTGGAGCGGGGTGTTGGTAGGACTCTGGGTATTCGGGAGGAGGATACTGAGGTGAAAATGAAGTATAAGAATTTGGATATGAATTGTCTCTCCACGAATCCATCACTCTCGGGTTGTACGTGGATGCGTAATAGTCATATTGAGCGTTTTGGGAAAAGATATGCTCATACTCAGGCTCTGGGGGAACATAAGGACATTCCCTGATAACATGACCACTAAACCCACAACAGTTGCACGGTACGGGGTACGGCTACTGGAGCCACCGGTGCACTCATGTTGTCTGTCCTACGCATGAAAGAGGCAAAAGTTTGTTGTATTGTCTCAGTTTGTTGACCAGCATATGATCCGACATAACTAGATTGTGGTCTAGCAGTCGGTGCCTCTCTCATGTTACCCCAATATGAAGATTGCTCAGCCACACAATTAGGATTGTCCCAACCATATGGGGTGTTAGTCTGAGCCACCCCAGGTTGCATGGGTCCGGAATACCAGGACGAATTGTCCTGGTCCCAACAATGATATGGAAGGTTGCCCATGTAACCTTCCATCTTCACAAAGACCTCTAGAGTCAACCACTCTCACCACCACGAGGCTAAACTCGTAAAAAGTGCTCGACTCGACCCAAAAAACGCTACCAGAGAGTGTAAAGGGGAGGAGACTATAACGTAGAATAAGGTGAGAAGAAGATGACTCGGAGGAGAATGGAAACTTAACTCTAAAAGATATATAAGAAGGTTGGTCAGAAGTTTCCTGAACAAGCACGGTTCAAACAATCCTAGACCTAGTGTCGCTTAAATCTAGACGACTCCTAACTGGTTGAGTTGAATTGATTTGCTTGATTCACCTCCCTCACTAATCAAACCAACTTGGCCAGGCCGTGTATAGCTAGTGGGGGCGCTTCCGACAGAGTCAGTGCCAATTAGACAACCACTTCGCTTGGAAGACTTTCGTCAGCACAAAAACACTTTCTAGACACCAAATTAAATTCGATCAGCTTCAGGTCATAGCAAGTCAAACCAATCTTCTCCTTAATTGAGTCCGAGTCCTTAGGGGCCAATGTCTAATTGATTTTAATTTTAAGGTTTGGGTGACACTTTAGGATTGTGATTTGTGGGCTACGGAAGGGTGATGAAATCCCCACCATATCTTTTCCTATGGAGTTGCCCTTAAGATAGTTTAACTTAAATCTAGCAAAGATAGTCAAACATTGGTCTTTAATTGGGGGGCAATTGCAAGGTTGTATGCAAACTAAATTGTAAGACCCGCTCTCCTGCTATAATAATAATAAATCCACTCTCCACGGTTATGCATAATTTAATTCTTAGAATGTCAATTTGTGTTATGGTATGTTTGTTTAAGTATATTTGATCGGATTTCCCATTGGTCGATCGGGTGCGACACATCGAGCTAGTTCGCGGTGGGTTGACTCGATCACCTCATTTTGGGCCCGGGTGTGTGTAGAGACGACTTTGGGCTGAGCTTGGTTAGGAGTGGCATGGAATGGGAAGAGGGTTTGGGAGTTACACGAATTTTGCAAGGGAGACTTTTGGGTGTCCATGCTAGCACCACTCTTGGCAAGTTTTGAAGTGGCTTCATGGCTAGGAAGTTGGAGGGTTGTGTGCACAAATATAAGGCCCTCCCATTCGTCCTCTTCCTCCCCTTTACATCTTCACACACACCATTTCAGACCACTCATCCCTCCTCTCCAGCTGATTGGTGGGCTGATCTCCGTAGAGTTGGGAGCTACGTCAAGTGCAGCCTGGTGCGGCTAGAAGAAGAGATTGTGGGCAGAATCTCCGGAAAAAACTTGGGCAATCTTCTTGCCAATCAGGTATGCTCCTGGACCCTTAGTGTAGTAGGAAGCATGGAGTGTTGGATGGAGATTAGTCCAGCACAAATAGAGTGGTCGGTCTGAGGTTTGGTGTTGCACAAATGGAGATCTACCCGGTAGGGTGGACTGTGGTGCACTCTTCAAATTTTCAGAGGTTGGCTGAGCACCTCTCTCTCTACCACGAATTTTGACTCATGATTCCTTGGTGGTTGTTGGAAAAACCAGAGGTGGTGAGGCTGGGTCGTGGAGAGCTAGAGGAGAGGGGTTTTTGCGTGCATGTTGTGCTTCTTGCTATTCATCTTGTGATGTTGTTTTGTGAGCTTCGAATATTATACTTGTGTGTGATATTGTGATCATGTCCAGATGTGTTTGCATGAGATATTTTCAGATATTAGAGTCACGTATTTATGTGTTATTTCATGAGTAGGGTCAGACATCATATGTAGGACTCGTTACTGAATTCTGCTCTTACGTCCATGCATGATCTAACTAGTAAGCATAAATAATATTGCATGAATCGCTCTGATTTTAGTCCAGAAATCATTAACACCCATACACACTCAGATTTGTTGATCCCTTATGATATATTCATGACATTCCATCAGTGAATAAATCGAATACTTTCATCAAGATTATAATGTAACAAGTATAGTTGCCGTCTCGACTCGAACATTGCGTTGAGTTCATCGAATCTGATTTTATTCGAACCATGTCTAGATCAGGTGTACAATCAGATTTGTGTATGATATATCTGACATATCTCATTATGCTCTCACATGAGACTAAACCAGGACTCATCTATGATCTATGCTATTCATACTATGACATCTAGTATTGTGCAAATCAACCAACATGCATGTCAATATATATCTGTTTCGACTATGAAGGAACAAAGACTCCTGATTTCAGACGCATGTTTATATATATAGGACTACTAATACATGTATGAATTAAGTCCCATCCACCTATTCTCTGACCATGTTCGGATCACAAGTTCTAATGCATGCGTCTTCTCAAATTTATCGTTTATTCTATCGATTACCTGTAGTGGTTGATCATCATATATTTTGTTGTTATACATGTTTTTTTGTTATTCGTTTAGTACCAATATATGACTGATATGAGGTTTTGTGTGATGATTTTAGTTGACCCTTAGGATATCAGGCCTTATGACATCTTTATCATGAACCGTAGATAACTCAATGTGTTGTTTACCTTGAATTGCCATCGGGGTTGTCTGCTTGCTGATTTGTGTTTGGTTATTGTTGGGATGTTCTGATTTTGTTTTGTTTAGGGCTGTTAGGAGGGTATCCGGATACCTTTCCTTGAGCTCACTCCATCCACTATAGATGCATTAGATGTTAGATGCTTAAGTAGCTTGCATCGCATTTAATCTGATTAATAATTCTGGGCACATTCTGTTTTTGGGCCGACGGGCCACGAGTGGGTCCTCTAGCTAGAGAGGCCATTCGCATAAGACCTTCACGTTGGGAGGCCAGGTGTAAGATAAGTCCTGGGCAGGCGCGCTGCCATTCTGTCTCAGGGTAGGTATTCCCAAGTTCGCGATGGCACCATGTAGGTCACTTGCCGCGAATTGGGACACTTATCCGGCGCACCGCTTTGTGCCGAGCGGTGGGTCACTGTCGAGTGACCGCCTTTGACCAGTGAGGCTGGTGTTCCGGTTCCTATTGAGGAATGATTCGGGTGTGCCCGACCGGCACGGCTTATGGAGTCATAGCCTTCTGTTGCATTATGTGCTTTTTCTGTTTCTGTTTCGGATGCTTTTGTCTTAGATAGATTGCATGCATTCTTCCATATAACTCTGATTGGGCTAGGAGCATACTGGGTTTTCTTTATAGAGAACTCACGCATATGTTGATGCGGTGCTTGCAGGTACTTAGATTCCTACAGGGTAGACTGGACGAGTAGTCGAAGATTCTGTACACGAGGGACACGTCGACCAGATTCTTCAGTTTGTCTTTTGCTTCCACATTATTTATGATGTATTTCCATTTTGAACTCGATGTAATGTATTTGACCTTGTTACCATATATGGATAATCTCTCAGTTTTCAATCATGTTTTATGTTAGTCTATCCATGTATGATCTCTCTACGTATTGTCGAGGCGTTGTTGGTCTTTCTTTTGTAACTCCTTTGGTCGTCGTGGAGGTCTCTGATCGCGACATTTGTAGTCTTTCCCAATGTGCGTACCCACGAGATCGGGGGCGTTACAACTTGGTATCAGAGCAGGTCGGTCCCTAAAGTGTACAGCATCCAGAGACTCACCAGTGGGGCATCTTGCCCAAACCCTGTCGGTAATTTCCCATCTTTTAGAATTGCATTCTGATTGTGATAGATCATATTTGCATTGGTTAAATTGCTTTCTTATGGATTGCCTTGTGTGCTTTGAGACCAAAACCACCCATCCCTACTTACCTTTATTAGTTCCCATGCGTGCTCCGCTGTTTTGGTGTCGAGATCACCAACAATTCCAGCCGGTCAAGCAAGCAAGAAGTGCAAGTGCAAGAGGCAACTAGCTAGCAAGCATGGGAGGCAATTGCAGCGGGATTCCCGCAAAAATCGAAGGCTCTTCTCCACCAGTTTCAGGTATGCTTCTACCCCCTTAGCATAAGAGGATGTAGAGTGGGTGTTGGATGAAGTCTAGTCCAGCCCCATTGGGTTAGCCGACCTGAGGTTCGGAGTGCACAAGTGGAGATCCACCCGATAGTGTGGACTGTATAGCACCATTCGAATTTCAGAGGTTGGTTGGGCTTTTCTCCCACTAGCACGACCCTTGCTTCATGCTTTCCTTGTTGGTTTGATGAAGAAACCAGAAGGGATGAGGCTGGGCTGTGGGGAGCAAGGTGGGATTGTGTTTGCATGCATGTTGTGCGTGATTTGCTACCACCTCTTGTGGTTGAAATTATGATTTCTTCGTTGATCTGTTAATGTATTTAACATATTGTAACATGCGATTTTTGTAGGGTGTTACTGATTTTAAAACTCATGCTCCTTCATTATTCATGACTTAATTAAGATGATATTTGCATGAATCATTACTGATCACTGATCCTAGGTCTATGCGTGACTTAGCAATGAGTCCAGATTTCCTTGCATGAGGTGCTTGCTGATTTAGGTCTTATATTCATGTATGGATTTATAATTTCATTCAGACATTAGTTACATGAATTGTTACTATTTTAGGTCACCTAATCTTGCATGATTTCATGACTTGTTACGTCAGTAGTTTATAAGTCATCACTGATTTCAGACCTTATATCTATGCATGATCTAGCTAATAAGTCTAAATAGTACAGCATGACTCATTCTGATTTTAGTCCACTAACGACCAATACAAGTATATGCTCTGATAAAACTTTTTCCTAAGATATATTCATGACATCCCATCTGAGAATAAGTTGCATAATTCCATATAGATGATAATGCAATCGATAGGGTTGTTATGTTTCGATTGCTATGATTGCTAATCTAGTTTGATTTTGTTCCAGCAGTAGCCATATTACATATATAATCTGATTTTCATATACCTCCTCTAATATGTCTTGTTATGCTCTCACATGAAAACAAAATCAGAACTCATCCATGTTTTATGCAAGTCATTCTATGGCTTATAAGTAGCAAGAAAATCTGAATGCATGCATGTAGATCAAATTATAAATTGGTTTGGACTATTGATATTACAAGCATGTTTCATTACCTTATGTTATTGTTATATACTTGTGCTTGTTCATATCATCTCTGATCATGTTGGGTGTTGCTAGAACTAACGTGCATGATATAATGCTTGTAGTATCTCTTTTGTGATACCCCTTTTTGTCATGGATGTGTTTTCTCCTACAGAATACATGTTATTGTTTAAATTTCATTTTCTGATAATTAGGTACATCAGATACTTGTATAATTATCCTTTGAGATCTGATTTTATTGTTTATTTTTATCCCATAATTTAACTGTTGTGAAGGTGCTACATGTTAATATATCTTTAGTTGCTAAATACATGTGATTCTTTGCTAACTAAGTGGCCGTTAAGATGTTGCATGCCTATGTATTAATTAGCTACTAGTTTTATGGGAATATTCATTTTTAGATTATTGTTAGGAAGTTATACTTGTACGCATGACATCATCGCTGGAAACAGGAAATTGCACTACATGTAAAGGCTAACCGAACATTTTAATTCAACTATGTGCATGATGCTATGCTCTAAAATTTTGGAATCAGAAGTGATTTGCCATCCATTCATGCATCCACGCCTATCACTCGTATTATCATGATTGCATCGTGGGATCTTGTATTATGCATATAGTCTCATATATCTACCAAACATACTTAGATTCATGCATCAATGAATTCTAAACCCATGATTGCGTTATAGTAGAGTGAAGTGTTGTGTAATCATCTCATCATGACCATAGCTTCCACGGGTTGCATGTTTGATTCCCATGATCTACAATTATTATGGCATGTGCTATACCTAATTTATTATAATTGTTGTCGCTTCTGTTATGTGTATGATAACGTGAGTGCATGTCGTGCATGCAAGTAAGTTTGTGTTGTGATATTATGACTATAATACCATGATTTATTGGTTGCGTAGATACATCATGCCCATATATATTTAGCCATCGAGATCTTATTATGATTACACGACTTAATTGCTATCCTCATACATCATGTGCATGTAGATATATAAACGCATGGAGACCTTGTTATTAGCACATGATTTAATTGCTACCTAGATATATCTTGTGCATGGGTATTGTCTATCGAGATCTTGTCAATAATTCCATGTTTTATTTGTTGTTCTCATACACGTTGTGCATATAGATATAAATATATTATATGTTCAGGTATGTTTAGTGATTGTATTTTGTGTGACATTCCTAATTAGTTTGTTGTCAATAGACATTATGATGATGCATGATTAGCTTGCTATTGTTAGGTCATACGTATATAGGTTGTTAGTTGTTGGATTCATGTGATTTGTCATGGTTAGTTCTCAGAATCTATGGCTATCATAACACTCGTATTTCATTGTCTTATGGCCATTGTTGGCAATGTTTTTGCAGTGCCCCTTGTTTTTGTTGTTATTGCATGTTTTTGTCGGGAGGATGATGTAAGGAGTTTGTATCCAGAGCTCTTGTTAAGAGTTAGGGATAGCAAATTTCGAGGACGAAATTTATTAAAGGGGGGTAGGTTGTAAGACCCGCTCTCCTGCTATAATAATAATAAATCCACTCTCCACGGTTATGCATAATTTAGTTCTTAGAATGTCAATTTGTGTTATGGTATGTTTGTTTAAGTATATTTGATCGGATTTCCCATTGGTCGATCGGGTGCGACACATCGAGCTAGTTCGCGATGGGTTGACTCGATCACCTCATTTTGGGCCCGGGTGTGTGTAGAGACGACTTTGGGCTGAGCTTGGTTAGGAGTGGCATGGAATGGGAAGAGGGTTTGGGAGTTACACGAATTTTGCAAGGGAAACTTTTGGGTGTCCATGCTAGCACCACTCTTGGCAAGTTTTGAAGTGGCTTCATGGCTAGGAAGTTGGAGGGTTGTGTGCACAAATATAAGGCCCTCCCATTCGTCCTCTTCCTCCCCTTTACATCTTCACACACACCATTTCAGACCAATCATCCCTCCTCTCCAGCTGATTGGTGGGCTGATCTCCGTAGAGTTGGGAGCTACGTCAAGTGCAGCCTGGTGCGGCTAGAAGAAGAGATTGTGGGCAGAATCTCCGGAAAAAACTTGGGCAATCTTCTTGCCAATCAGGTATGCTCCAGGACCCTTAGTGTAGTAGGAAGCATGGAGTGTTGGATGGAGATTAGTCCAGCACAAATAGAGTGGTCGGTCTGAGGTTTGGAGTTGCACAAATGGAGATCTACCCGGTAGGGTGGACTGTGGTGCACTCTTCAAATTTTCAGAGGTTGGCTGAGCACCTCTCTCTCTACCACGAATTTTGACTCATGATTCCTTGGTGGTTGTTGGAAAAACCAGAGGTGGTGAGGCTGGGTCGTGGAGAGCTAGAGGAGAGGGGTTTTTGCGTGCATGTTGTGCTTCTTGCTATTCATCTTGTGATGTTGTTTTGTGAGCTTCGAATATTATACTTGTGTGTGATATTGTGATCATGTCCAGATGTGTTTGCATGAGATATTTTCAGATATTAGAGTCACGTATTTATGTATTATTTCATGAGTAGGGTCAGACATCATACGTAGGACTCGTTACTGAATTCTGCTCTTACGTCCATGCATGATCTAACTAGTAAGCATAAATAATATTGCATGAATCGCTCTGATTTTAGTCCAGAAATCATTAACACCCATACACACTCAGATTTGTTGATCCCTTATGATATATTCATGACATTCCATCAGTGAATAAATCGAATACTTTCATCAAGATTATAATGTAACAAGTATAGTTGCCGTCTCGACTCGAACATTGCGTTGAGTTCATCGAATCTGATTTTATTCGAACCATGTCTAGATCAGGTGTACAATCAGATTTGTGTATGATATATCTGACATATCTCATTATGCTCTCACATGAGACTAAACCAGGACTCATCTATGATCTATGCTATTCATACTATGACATCTAGTATTGTGCAAATCAACCAACATGCATGTCAATATATATCTGTTTCGACTATGAAGGAACAAAGACTCCTGATTTCAGACGCATGTTTATATATAGAGGACTACTAATACATGTATGAATTAAGTCCCATCCACCTATTATCTGACCATGTTCGGATCACAAGTTCTAATGCATGCGTCTTCTCAAATTTATCGTTTATGCTATCGATTACCTGTAGTGGTTGATCATCATATATTCTGTTGTTATACATGTTTTTTTGTTATTCGTTTAGTACCAATATATGACTGATATGAGGTTTTGTGTGATGATTTTAGTTGACCCTTAGGATATCAGGCCTTATGACATCTTTATCATGAACCGTAGATAACTCAATGTGTTGTTTACCTTGAATTGCCACCGGGGTTGTCTGCTTGCTGATTTGTGTTTGGTTATTGTTGGGATGTTCTGATTTTTTTTTGTTTAGGGCTGTTAGGAGGGTATCCGGATACCTTTCCTTGAGCTCACTCCATCCACTATAGATGCATTAGATGTTAGATGCTTAAGTAGCTTGCATCGCATTTAATATGATTAATAATTCTGGGCACATTCTGTTTTTGGGCCGACGGGCCACGAGTGGGTACTCTAGCTAGAGAGGCCATTCGCATAAGACCTTCACGTTGGGAGGCCAGGCGTAAGATAAGTCCTGGGCAGGCGCGCTGCCATTCTGTCTTAGGGTAGGTATTCCCAAGTTCGCGATGGCACCATGTAGGTCACTTGCCGCGAATTGGGACACTTATCCGGCGCACCGCTTTGTGCCGAGCGGTGGGTCACTGTCGAGTGACCGCCTTTGACCAGCGAGGCTGGTGTTCTGGTTCCTATTGAGGAATGATTCGGGTGCGCTCGACCGGCACGGCTTATGGAGTCGTAGCCTTCTGTTGCATTATGTGCTTTTTCTGTTTCTGTTTCGGATGCTTTTGTCTTAGATAGATTGCATGCATTCTTCCATATAACTCTGATTGGGCTAGGAGCATACTGGGTTTTCTTTATAGAAAACTCACGCATATGTTGATGCGGTGCTTGCAGGTACTTAGATTCCTACAGGGTAGACTGGACGAGTAGTCGAAGATTCTGTACACGAGGGACACGTCGACCAGATTCTTCAGTTTGTCTTTTGCTTCCGCATTATTTATGATGTATTTCCCTTTTGAACTCGATGTAATGTATTTGACCTTGTTACCATATATGGATAATCTCTCACTTTTCAGTCATGTTTTATGTTAGTCTATCCATGTATGATCTCTCTACGTATTGTCGAGGCGTTGTTGGTCTTTCTTTTGTAACTCCTTTGGTCGTCGCGGAGGTCTCTGATCGCGACACTTGTAGTCTTTCCCAGTGTGCGTACCCGCGAGATCGGGGGCGTTACATAAATTATATGCTTAAATGCAATCGTTAAAACGCGATACGTACCTTGCCTCCATCACTCTTTCAACAATAAAAATAATTTGCACGAATTTAGCAAGAATAATGCAAACAAAATACTATATGATGCATGCACTAAGTCCTTCTAATTTTGCCAATTTTTAGCTCAGAGTTGAATTATTGCCAATTATGGAATTTTGCCCTAACACGTGCAGTTCTACGAAAAGGAACTTTTCGAAAATTAAGATTTTACGAGAAAGGCAAGAAAAGTTACCTCCGCAATGCTCAGACGGGTTCGCTCTCGAAACTTCCCAGATGCTCTACACGTCCACCCAGAGATGGAGACGACCCCAGAAAAAATTGAAGCCCAGATGCTTCAAATGTGCGGCGAATCCGCGCAGGTTGTTCTTCATATGCGGCGATTTCGCCGCCCTTCTAGCTCCGAATGTGCCCGGATTTCGCCGCGCACTCTGTTGTCCCCTGCAACGCAAATCCAAATTGTTAGATCGCGCACACGGCGAAATCGAAATCACTACAATAACAAAAATCTTCGTCGCCTCCCCGGCAACGGCGCCAAAAACTTGATGAGAATTAAATTTATACCGCAAGTGCACGGCCGCGATGAAGCGGTTGCAAGTACGGGTCTAATACAAGGAGGGAGAGATTTGTTATTTGTGTGATTTTCGAGTAGGGGAAAGAAGGAGAGAAGAATAAGTTTGGTTTTGAGATTTTTGGTTTTTAAATTTTCTAAAGCATGAAACATGAACAAATAAAACTAAAATAAGAACAAAGATGGTGAATTCCGTTGGGTGGAAGTTTAGATATAGGGTTTAGATTAGAGAATTCAGAAACTTATAATAAATCGTATTAGTTATAAAGCATTACATGATAAATGATTTAACATAAACTCAAGTAATCAAAATATACTAACACGAAATTAAAATAATAACTTTTATTCTTCTTCTCTTCACCCTAAATCCGTCACCTCCACCCTTTGGAAAGAGTTAGAAACTCATGGATGGAGGGAAGGAGAAGGGGTCCTAGAGAACTACAAAACAAAACTAAAAACAAGAAATAAAAGAACAGATTTTTATTACTAAAATATGGAACAAAAACTAAGTCTAAGAATTAAAAACTAAGGTTAAAATTAAGAAGATCCTCTACAACATCGTTTCAGGGCTATTTATAGCCGATACAAGGGACTTAGGTATAAAAAAGGAAAGCACATGCGTCAACACGCAACCGGTAAAAATTTTAGAGCATGGATCTCATTTGGTGGTGCGGATTCGCCACACCATGTACATAAGGTGCGGAGGATTCGCCGCATTTTGTACATAAGATTTAATCTGGATCTTTCCTGTGTTTATGGTATGATTTCAATATCCTTTGCGCGTCTGGATTGATTCTTTCCTTTCTTTTGAGGTCCGACTTTATTTCTTTATATATTTGGAGATCCACATTGATTTTTCTTTAGATTTTCTCCATAATAAAACCTACTCGTAATTTGCAATGAGGTCCTTGGCTTTTTGCAATTAAGTCCTTGTCTACTTTTGTGCTTAAGTCCTTGTCCTTTTTGTAATTAGGTCTTGAATGATTTCATGCTTGGATGCATTTCCATTTGTATCCCGATAATCTTGAACTTGGTCTTTATGACAGAAATGAGTCTCTGGCACGCATTTATGCTCGGGATATGGGTAATTTGCATTCAGGTCCCTGTATTCTGTAAATAAGACTAAACACATACCTTAGTAGCATTTATTGATATAAAATTAATCTAAATGAAAGACATATGATGCAATGTATGCAATGCATCAATATATCTGAGAGTTTTGAAAAGTGTGATTACAACAAAAGATAAAGAAATATACATGTAATCACTCGGACCTCAAAATAGGGAAAGCAGGATCTGGCCCCGAACGTGCTCCTCCTCAGTCACCACCTCCAAGCGCCGCTCACGGCCTGGCATAAAACATGCATATACCTGAGTTTCCCATGAGGAAACCCCGTATGCCAAACTTCTATCACAATAAATGAACTAGACATCTAAGGCATGTATGATATGGAATGCAATAAACAAACATCGTCTCACTGGGCCCCCGGGAACTCTCTCCCCACCTCAGTAGACACCAAACAGTGACGAGTCTCGCGGGTCCTCTAACCCAACCCTCACATGTGCCCCAGGCACCACAACCGGAATCATCCTCGGCTACAACACACGCTGGATCACTCTCAGGTCGGTAATGTTTCTACTTTTGCCCCTCTAGGGCCGGAGATTCGATGCCATCTTGAGTTGCTCCAGAAGACCACTGTCAGGCCAGCAATGTCTGTACCGTTGCCCCTCTAGGGCCGGAGACCCGTTGCCATCTTGAGCTGGCCCCATACTCACACGAACCACCCCCAGGCCGGAAATGTCTGTACCGCTGCCCCTCTAAGGCCGGAGACCCGATGCCATCTTGAGCTAGTCCAGAAGACCACTCTCAGGCCGGCAATGTCTGTATTGTTGTCCCTCTAGGGCCAGAGATCCGTTGCCATCTTGAGCTGGCCCCATACTCACACGAACCACCCTCAGGCCGGAAATGTCTGTATCGTTGCCCTTCCAAGGCCGGAGACCCGTTGCCATCTTGGGCTGGCCCGATAACACCCATGAACCACTCTCAGGCCGGTAATGTCTGTATTGTTCCCCCAAAAGGGCCGGAGACCCGTTGTCATCTTGAGCTGGCTCCACGACACTAAAACCACACAAAACCGCAACAAATGGTCGAACAAAATCACCAAACCGGTCGACCGAATCCTCTCCATAGGACTGGTCCAACCGAAAAACCTGTCAACTGGTCGAACGGCAAAGGGGCCCTGTTCGACCGAATTCGACCAGTAAAAACTCCATGAAGAAATAAAAAGCACAAACGGTTGAACCACACGCGATCACCGTTCGACCGAAAACGAGCAGTAGAAAATCCATATCAAGTAGAAAACTCCGGTCGACCGAACCATCACACGGTCGAACAAACCTTAAGTTATTTAAAACGTTGGTCGAACATAACATAAACAACTATAAACAAGCAAAAAAGATACATTAACGAAAAATAGTCCAGTTAATGTGTCAATTAAAAACATAACATAATGTAAATGTCAAATTACAATGCGGAAGGGAAATACAAGAAAATCTGAATTCCTACAACATGACTACTGAGAGAAACAGTAAATACAAGATAACCAAGCTCAACAGATCCAATTCACGTGTCCCAAGCCCAAGTCGCCTCCAACTGCCTACCTCCAAATCGCCTCCAACTCACCTGCACACACCAGCCACGCTTGAGTATTGAAAACAAGACTTTGTACACCACCCCAACCCGACATTGTACAAGGTCATGCCGTCCATACGACTCAAACTGGTCTCGTGTCCCAAGGAGACCAAGTATCCCAGCAAGGTCGAGCGTGCACCTCGAACCTACCACGCATCTGATCTACAAGGCAACACTCAATCTGCTCTCAAGACAGAAATGTCACACGTCCCAAGGTGATCATGTGTCCCAGCTAGGCCGAGTGTGCACCCTCGACAAGACCACGCATCTGATCCACAAGGCAACCCCCTACTCAAACCACGTGTCCGAGTCCGTGAGCCTAGCTTTAACGATCATTCGTCACAATGCTAGTGAGCTGACCAATTCAACATCCAGCTTTGGGAGCCAACCACTCGCCTGAGCCCGTGAGCCCAACTCCAATGGTCACCCATCCCAACGTGGGTAGACCTAGGGGTGAGCAAAATTCGGTTCGGTCCGGGTGTCCGGACCGAACTGAATTTTTCGGTCTGGTCTTCGGTCCGGGAGACCACGGGAATTCGGTCTTCGGTCTGGTTCGGTCCGGTCAAAGACCGAAAATTTTAAAGGTTAAATTCGGGTTTTGGACCGGACCGAACCGAATTTATTCGGTCCGGTCTTCCGAAAAGTTTGGTCTTCGGTCCGGTTCGGTCCGATCCCGGACCGAAGCTCACCCCTAGGTAGACCCACCTGAACTGCCACAATGCAGGGGAACCCTAACATCTAGTGATATGCGCCTCACACGCCATCTCACTGTCACCTCATGCCCGAGTCCGTGAGCTACGCTCTCCAACGGCGACTCCTCACAACGTGGGTGGACAATTGGTTCCACGAATCTCACACGAGTCACCCAAGGCAAGGTATAAACGCAATTTACCCCAACAGTACGGGTCAGACGACCCCCACAATTTATATCTCAGCCTTACTAAGGCAATAACAAATCTCAGAGCAATATACATAAACTCAATGGAAAAAGAGTAAATTTCCCAATTAATATAGTTTACTACAAAATCTGAAAGTCGAGGGAAAAAGGACGTTTTTTCCAAAATTAACTCATTCTCTACAATTCTGCAAAGTCCAAAGTTTTTCTAGCAAGTAACCCAATTATTCATTATTTCTTCAAATACAATTAAATTTACGGTTTTCCAGCAATTAACCCAATTATCTATTAATTATTCAAATACAATTAAATCTAGGTTTTTCCAGAGTTATTCCAATTCGTTTTTATTTTCATAAAACACAAATGTTCAAGGTTTTCCAGCAATTAACCTAACTTAAATTAATCAACCAAATACTCATAAAATGCAGGGGCCTCAACACAATTATCCCAACCCAACAAAACCCTAACCCTCACGCCGCCACTTCTAGCGCCACCGCCGGCCGCGTCGCTGCCTCACGGGGCTGCCCCCTTGTCGCCTACCACTGCGGCACAGCCACACCGCCTCAGCCGCTGCGCAACCCCTCTACGTGATCCCCCTCTCAAACCCTTCCCGATCGCACCTCTGGCCACTGGCACCGTTGTCGCCGGCCACCCCGTCCTCTATCACCACCACCACCACCCCCCCCCCCCCCGACACACACACAGACTCTCGTCCGACACAAGGAACTCGAAAACTAAAGGGTTGGGTGGCGTACGTTCACCAGAGAGCATTGGAGTTTACACCTACATGAAGGTTGTTGCCCTCAAAGCCGCAATCGCCGGAGTTCCTTGCCAGAGTTTGAGGAAGAAGGAAAGGAGAAGGGTGAGGGAGAGAGGTGTGTGAAGGGAGGCGAGAAGGAAGGGGATCTAACAATAACAATATTTGATTCAAAGAATTATATTCATAACATGTCGTAAAATAAAACGAATGTACAACGGATTGTATATACTTAAAATCATCTTGGGCTCTCTATTTGTTTAAAGGACTTTCTAGGAGAGGTGGGTATCGGGCTAGGTCGGGTTGGGTCTAAAGCCCAACCTGTTAAGATAAACGGGCTCCGACGGGCCCGAGAGGTCAGGCCCGTTTAATCCAACAGCTCTAAGAGTTATTGGCCTTCTGACGTCAGTAGTGATGTCAAGAGCTGTTGGGTTTTTTTAAAACGAAAATTCCCCCCATTATTTACCAAAATTTCATTACAAATATATATATAAAGCACCCATTCCATTCATTTTTTCACACCAATTCTTCTTCTTCTCTTACAAATTCCAATCTTCTTCATCTTTCACTAAGTGTTCTCATTGTGTTACAAGTAGGCCGAGTTTGAGCAAAAGCCTAAAGCAACTGCCCGATTTCGCGACACGTTGACACATCTTCTCCGTTTCTCGGGTTCTCGGCTTCTCGTTTGCATTTCTTTACCCTTTTAGAGTTTTAGTTTATTTAGTATTATTAGTTTATTTGAGTTAATTATCATGAATTTCTCATTGGTTAGAAAATTTAGATTTTTCTTTGCATACTTTTTAATTTCAATGGCATCTGATTAATTCATCACCTAACCCTGATGGGGTTATTAATCCACCTGTTACTGCACCAAGTAGAAGCAAAAGTAATAGAAGAAGAACTAGTAAAGTTTGGAATGATTTTGACATATCGCAAGATAAAAATGGGAAAGAATGGGCTATATGTAAAATATGTGGTGCTGAACTTACTGCAACTAGTAGTCATTGAACTACTCATCTGACCAGACATGCAAAAAAATGTAAACTTAGGATTTTCGGAGCATCTACTTCACAACAATCTATTTTAGACTCTAGTTCTGGAACATTAAAAATTGGGAAATACAATCCAATTAAATGTAGAGATGTAATTGTTAGTTATATAATTACAAATGAATTACCGTTTAGCCAAGTTGAATCTCCAAATCTTAGAAAGACATTTACTTACCACAATCCAAATATTCAACCATTTTCCCGACGCATGATAAGGAAAAATAGACTTAATTAATACATTTGCATCAATACCTTATAAGATAGAATTGACATGTGATATTTGGACCTTGACTTTCCATTTTGTTGCGTAACTGCTCATCTTTTAGATAATCCATGGGTTTTACATAAAAATAGTATATCTTATGAATCGATTTTGCACCCACATGCTACTATGGTTATATATAATGAAATAAGAGATGTACTGCATGCATATTCAATCACATATAAAATTTGTGCAGTTTTTTTTGACAATGCTAGTAATAAATCTGGAGCAATAGAATTACTTGTAACATTATGTAATCCACCCTTAGATGGTATTATTTTTCATATTAGATGTGTTTGCCATGTTTTAAACTTAATTGTACAAGATGGACTTGAAATAATAAAACCTTATTTGCAAAATGTTAGAGATGTTATCACTTATTTCGGTAGTAATATTACATATAGATATCAATAATTTAGAGAATTGTGCTCTAGTAATGATGTTAAATGTAGAAAATTTAAATTAGACGTCCCTCATAGATGGAACTATACTTATGAAATGTTGAAATGTTATTTTCCTAATAAATATTTAATTATACCTTTTAATAATGAAAAACAAAATGAATGAATTTTAACTAATCTTGATTGGTAAAATTGTAAAATTATGTAAGATTTTTAAAAACCCTTTTTCAACTTCACAAACACATTATGTGGAACATATTACACAACTACTAACTTATTTACATTTGAATTACTTCCAGTTACTAAATTATTTAGCAAATTGGTTGTTTGCTTCCGTACCGATCAAAACATCGTTAATTGGCGACATGCCGACTGTTCGGAGAAAATTGGCCCCGTACATATCAAAAACAATGTAATTGGTCTCACACTCATCCGTTATGGTGGGACCTACATTTTTTAACGTTTTTTGTAACATCCCGTGATTTATCAATGAGGTTGTTGCTTCCGTACCGATCAAAACATTGTTATTTGGCGACGTACCCATCGTTCAAGGATAATTGGACCAATTTTCTCTGAACCATGGGTACATCGCCAATTAATGATGTTCTGATTGGTACGGAAGGAAAGAAAAACCCTTTAGAAAATATAGGAATAATTGTAGTTTTTGTAGAAATTATTAATGTAATGGAGGCTAAGTTTAATAAATATTGAAAACCTCCACCATTAAGTTTTTTTAGCTTTTGTCATAAATCCTAGATTTAGAATGACCGGTTTACAAATTTACTTAGAAACTATTTTTGAAGACATTAATTATGAAGGTTATGAAGATTACTTTAAAAAAAATTAGAACTCACCTTAATAGATTTTTAGTTTAAATGAACGATTACATAATGTCAATAAAATGTGCTCAAACATTGCTAGTTCATCATTATCTCAACAACACCTACTTTTGTATGAAAATAATGATGAAAACGTTCAATGAAATTGGTTAAATAAAAAAATTTAAGATGCATTTTAGCTTAAATGAAAGATTAAATAACATAATGAATTAGCTGCATATTTAAATATGGATATGTACTTTGATAGATTTCCAATAGTTTATTTATTAGCATACGATTTACTAACTTCTCAGGCGTCAATTGTGGCGTCTCAGGCTGCATTTAGCGCAAGTAAATGAATTTTGACCGACAAGAGGTGCAGCATATCCGCTAAATCACTATAGACAAGTGTTTGCTTGAAGGATTAGTTGGACACGGAAGAGAGAATCCAGAAGATGTAAATCAATGAGAGCAGCGACAAAGACGAATAAATTATCTACAATTGTAATTGTAATGCTTAATACATTAGAAATTGTATCATTGTATTTAATTTGTACAATATTTTTACTTAATAAAATGTCACTATCGGTTGGGATGGGTAGACGGGGAAGTCGGTGAGGCAATGACGTCGATGATCCGATTATTTTGTTGAAATCTTAATTTTATATTGTTTTTAGTTGAAACTTTATAAGTTACGGGTATACGAATATGTGCAAATCCAATCGATAATACCTAAACCCAATCGAACCCTACTGGGCCCGTCACTGGGCCGGGCCGACCGGTTACCCACCTGCACTTTCTGGTAGTAAATATTTAAAAAAAAATTCTAGTAGTAAATATTTCAAAGGACTTTCTATTACTAAATAAAACGGATCGTATTACTTAACTTGCTTCGTTGGGATTTGAATTTTTGTATTGACTTTCCCTGGTCGTGTGCCATTGTGGAAGTAGTATTTACAAATTGTTAGATACCTGTACGACTGAAGCATGTCATTTTCAAAGACAAATACAATATACATCAGAAATTCGTGTATCAGAATTTTTTTAATTTATAGGGACTTTCACCCCTCGGGCCTGACAAGCCCGAGGGATCTTCCACCAAATGTTTGGGTTTTGCTTGCATTTTTTTGCTTTGATCTTGGTTAAGCCTTGGGATGTGTTTCAAAAACCAACAAAAGACCACATCAGAATCAAGGTAACCTCTGTCATAAATCAAATTTTATATAAAACTCATATGTCACAAATACACCTATTGTGTAATCTTTGAAAAACAAATATACCTATTTCAAATCCCATATACCACTTTGTGAGAGAAAGTTTGTCCCCAAGCTGTAAAAGGATAACGATATGGTGATATTGCTTTCTTTAAAATACAAAACGATTAGACTAAGATGCTCACAATGATGGCCAAAACCATCATTTCCTCTATTTTTAACTTTGTAGAGCCCAAAATATGACTTCTAATTTATTGGTTCTTGTGCTACCAGAGCATGAGTATTTCTACCTTTGCTAATACTCCATTTCGGCTTCAACGAAAGTTTTTCGGAGGACCATTAAAATAGAGAATTGTTATTCGACACCTAGTTTTTACTAAAATCGTCCGTCATAATTACGTTTTTGCCTTTTACAATTCATCTAATACACATTTCGTCACGTCTCTTAAACTAAAGCTTATGTCTCAATATTTCTCACTCTACCAGTACCAACACCACGAAAATGTCTGGCGAAACGTTTGGATCCGGTGAAGTAAGTCCACAAAAAAAACTGAACTACTAAACGTCGCCCAAAATTACTTAATCACCTGTGCGAATTACCATTTTGTCATTCTCTCATTTCTACTTATATATCTCTTTATTTCACTCTCCTACCACCACTCTCTCTTCATCTTCCTCTCATAAATCATCAAAAACAATGTCTTTTATGCCAGGAAATGAGCAAGCAGATGCCCCGGTGCACTCGAATATGGTAAAATTTCACATTTATTTCAAGTTTAAAAAAACAAAAAACAATTGGGGGGGGGGCGTCCACCGGAATTTGGCAACGGAACCTGAAATAATTTGAAATAACACACCGTATAAATTCAAGATTAAAACAAAAAAATAGGGAGTCCTAGCTAGACGCCCTCCCCATGGTGGGGGCGTCCTAGCTACACGCCCTGATTTTTTTATTATTTTTTACGGGCTATAATAGGTATTAAATGGATTGTGAATGACAAAAATGTAATAAGGATGGGTGATTTAAGTAAAAATCGGGTGACGAATAGTAATTCCCAAAAAAAAAGCATCCCGGGCGTCTGGCTAGGACGCATCCCCCATGGGAGGGCATCCTATCCAGACGCTTAAATTTTTTTTTAAATTCTATATGTTGTGTTATTTAAAATTATTTCAGGTTCAGTTGCAAGATTTGGTGGTGACGGGTTAGATCACAATGAGCTTTTTGTAACTCAGCAGATATTTGAAACAACCAATGACGCGATAAGATGGCCCGAAATAAGTTGTCATCAGAGCTGGGTTTTTTGTGGTAGTATCATCATATAAACCACAAGCAAATAATCGGACAAATTGTTATCTGAGATGCGATCGCAAAAAAGAAATGGGTTGTCGGGATATAGATATTGCAGTACGGAGGAACACCAAAAGAAAGGGTTGCTGGTGTCATTTTTTGATAAAGGTGGTCGAGCAACGAGAGCGTGATGGATGGGTCGTAGTTCCTAATAGTTCTCATGGTCATCACAACCACAGACTTGCAGTTTATCCAGAGGGTCACCGACAGATCAACGGTCTTAGTCTTACGACGAAGAAAATTGTTCATGAGATGACTAAGACACAAGCGAAACCACATAACATCTTGTTGGTAGCAAAGGAGAAATTCCCGAAGGATAATCCGAATCAGAGACACATTTATTAGTTTAGAGAGTACATGAGGAAGGTGAAATATGAAGACAAGAATACCGCTCAACAGTTTTTGCTTCAGGCAGAGTAGTATGGGTACTTGTATTGGATTTTGGCAGATGAAGAAACTAATGTCGTTGATTGACATCACATCATGCATACATTTTTGTCTTATATCGTCTATTTTGAACTTACGCAATGCTATGTAACGAGTTTTATGTTCAAGTTTTAGGAATAAACATGTTTGAGAAGAAGAGACTCAAGCACTTAAAAGCAAGGAAAATGACTAAGATGCAAGACTTATGGACAGAGATTCAAGAGAGAAGTTCGGATCTAAAACTAAAAGGACCAATGAACAAATCCAAAAACTCCACACCATCATGAGGAGTATTTTGGCAATTAGATCCGGGTCTAAGCTCCAACAACCACTTCAGGTGCACCAAACATGAATAAATCGATCCGCAAAAGTCTCCACCAAAGCACAACCCGATCAGCCCAAACCAGATTGTCAATTGGTTGTCCTAAACCGCCAATTGGCGGTCCATTTGGAGCCAAACCCGATAAGCCTCAGGCGGATGGTGTATTAGTGTGTATTTAGTCCATTTATGGTATGCTTTTAGTCTCATACCGGGGGATTGTCCTCGGTTACGTTTTTCTATGACTATAAATAGAACTCTTCCTCCACATTTGTATTTACCCTTTTCTTGGTGGCATTCTCTCTACTTATAGTAAACCTTGGAGCAAAACTCAAGGGGTAGAAGAATGCTACTTGCAATGTGAGTCATGTAAATAAAATAATTCTTCATAGTTTGTTTTAATGCTTGCATGTTGTTGAACGTTTTATATTAAACCGCAAGTGCACGGCCGCGTTGAAGCGGTGACAAATACGGATCGTCCTCAGGGAGGTGAGCAGTCTCTCATTTGCACGAAATCAAGTGGCGAAAACATGAAGAAGAGGGTTGATTATGCTACGCTACGCTACACTACACTACGAAGTACGAAATGCGAAAGAAAGCAACAAACGATTAACTAAACTTAACTAAGAACGAAAGAAGAGTGCTGGAATTCAGAAATGTAAAACCCCTAAGGGGTGGAGTGAGTGCACACATGCAAAGAGGTGGGTGTTGAACACATTCTTTAAGCACAAATAAAGGTGGTGTTATCATGCATAGGAAGTGTCTAAATGTTATGGCAAAACCTATCAATCCATTCACCATCCTAGTAGATTAACATTTACATATACAAGTTGTTTATTTCATACCCTAAACAAGCATGCGAGGTGTCTAATCATTTTGGCAAAACTCATCAAGTTATAAATTCTATCCTAAACAAGCAAGCATAGATTCATGTTTTATCAACACATTGTAAATAAAGCATTCATTCCATTCTCATTTGCATGTATGAACTTCTACTCCACCCCCCAAAGGGGATGGAACTACACACTACATTAAACTAACTATTAGACTAAGCAAGGAAAGCATATTAACTAAGCTACTAAAACTAATGAAATAAAATTAAACAAAGTAAAACAAAAAACATAAAACAAACAACATAATAAAGAAACTTTTATTAAAATGACTCACATTTCAAGTAGCATCCTCCTACTTTAGTGTGTGCTTCAAGGCCTCACTTCTAGTAGGAAGAATAGCCACTTAAAATATGGAGTGATTACATTAGAAGGTGAAGAGTTCTATTTATAGCCATAGAAAAAGGCACTCCGGGACAATTCCCCGATGTGGGACTAAACATATACCAAAAATAGCCTAAACATCCTCTAATACATGTGCTGGAGAAATTAGGGCGGATCCATAGTGATCTGGACCGCCAATTCGCGGTCGCAGACCGCCAATTGGCGGTCCATAAACTTTGGATCGGGTTGGAATTTGTTGTGGGCTTTTCTTGCTGGTATTGTTTGTCTTTGATGCGGTTACTTGACTTGTTGGAGATCCGACCCGAATCGAATTGCTAAAATACTCCCCATGATGGTGTGGAGTATTCTGTTTTGCTCTTTGGTCCTTCAGTCTTATGTTCAGGTCCTTCTCCCTTGCATCTCAGTCCCTAGATCTTACAATTCAGTCTTTTTTCCCAACTTTTGGGTCCTTTTATGCTTCATCTCTTCAAACCTATTTATTCCTGAAAACTAAACATAAAACTCGTTACATAGCATTATTTAGGTGAAAAATAATGGATATAAGATACAAATATAAGCACGAAATGATGTTAATCAAATACCCCCCCCCCCCCCCCCCCCCACACCTAACTTTTGCTAGTCCCGAGCAAAACAAAGAAAGGAAAAAGCATACGGAAAAAACAAAAAAATCCTAACTCACTTTTGCAGGAATCACGGTTGCACTTTGCACGTGTAACAAGCCGTTAAACCTCATTGTCGCCAAGGAGGAGGAGTGTTGTCTCCTGAGGGTTTTCAGTGGATACACCCACAAAATCCGAACAAAGATGCATTAATCAATCTAACTACACGACTCGTTGGACTCATATTGTCGATCACGGGATGCGGTAATACTACAGGTCGACTCTATATATGTAATCGGTCCACACACCTAGCCTAATGAGTTATTCGTGAGAATTTGTTAATGACTTAAGTGAAAGACATGGACAACCTTAACTTCTGAATGTGATACAATGTGTAAAGTCCATTTTGGTTCTTATTTGACACCTTTTTTTTCTTTTTCTTTGGAGCATTTTATTGGTTGGTGTTTGATTCTCCCAGGGTCAGGTTTCGTGCATCATTGCCTATGAGGACATACACTATCACGTACACCTTCCCCCAAATCTCCACATAGGGCGATCCCTACCACCCGTGTAACGGGAGTTCGGTCGGTGCATCCCAACTCAGATGACTCGAAAGCACCAGGCACAAAGTCCCCTCAGACCTACTTTCCCGAGTGATAGGAGCCGTGCGAGAAGAGAGAACACCACTTATTTATTTATCTACATGGGAACAAAAACCCCTATACTTAAGTTTCACAAAAGAGATTAAGGGCTCTTGACTACGACAAACTTCATTATACTAACACACACAAATTATTGACTCACTAGGTTCAGGGTGGACTTCTTTAAATGTTTGAGTACTAAAACCCTATGATTACATGCCCCCCGAGGGAAAACCGGGGTGCATCCTAACGACTCGATAAGACCATAAGCCAGTAAACTAGATATCCTAATGCATCAAGTTCAAGACAATTTTGGGAGCTTTCTTTTTACTTTTCCTCTCAACGGTTTTTGCACATGCTAAACACACGCAAAACCCCCCAAAAAAAATCTTTCGCAAACACATGAAGATTTTGAAAGAAATGTGAAAATTTTAAAGCACTAGGCAAGCAAAAGAAGACAAGTCACCCAAGGATCATGGCAAGCAGATATATCGATATTAAATGCAGCACACTAACATGACCCTAGCAGTACAAACAAAATAAAACAAACTCAAAGGAAAACGACTTGACTATGTACACACGTAAAGCACCCCCCCCACACCTACTTCATGCAATGTCCTCAATGAATGTGGGCATGATACCACATGGATTTATGCATGAAAAATGGAAGATCTCACCAACATGAAGCGCAAAAGGAAGTTCGTAGTTATGTTGATGGACACAAACCCGAATTCCCTCAAAACCTGTGAGATACTGAAGAAGGGAGACAAATACGTGAAGAAATGGGGCCCAAGTACACAAGGGTTGGGGCCCACAACAATCAATGCTCGCTCATGGAGTCTTTTATTACTCGCTTTTTTTAAAATGATCTATATAGCAACAACGATATTCTCATCATCATTTGGTCAAGGAACATCAAATGAGAACATCAAGTCATGAGGACCAGAGACTTGCCGAGATGAGCAAACTTCACCAGTACTCTGAGGTGTCATGAGGGGTGAAATGTCAAAGCTGAAAGGCTCGAACCCCTCATGATATTGGTTGGGTGTGGGCAACATAAATGAATGAAGTTGTTTTGCCTCACTAGGGTTTAGTTGCTCATCGAACAAAATCCTCCAACCAATAGGTGGGTGCATCGGAATGAGTTCCTCAAGCTCATTCGATGGATGCAACAGACCTGCATCACTAAGAATGGGGCTTCTCCCCAAGTTATCCAACAAGGACCTCCCACCATCATTTAGATCATCAAGTATAGGCTCGGTCATAGGTGGGTCCTTGTTGGAGTCAATATGAACCTCAAATGGCTCAATGGCCATGGGACATGAGGTAGAGACACCTTCTGGTATAGGCATATGATGAGGTGTCTCACTCTCAATAGTATTCTCAATTGAATCATGCAACGAACACTCCTTTTGGACATCTATGTTGGATGCCAGCTCACTCTGTTGCATTGCAAAGACATGCAATGAGTTTTCGCTGGGCCCACAAACATTCTCAATGAGTTGCATTGGTGTTAGGGGTGTTCGTTGATTTGGTGGTGCTTTCTCCAATTGGCGGATGAGATTTAGATTTAAAGGTTGATTCATGGGCTCCTGTTGCCTACCAGAGTTGAACACATGAAACTCGGCACTCATGTTACCGAATGAGAACTTCATGAGACCATTTCTACAATTAATTAAGGCGTTGGAAGTTGCCAGAAATGGTCTACCCAAAATCAAAGGTATTTGAGAGTGGGTGTTCGCAACAGGATTGGTATCGAGGACATCAAAATCGACTGAAAATATAAAATCTCCAACTTTGATAAGCACGTCCTCGATAATCCCCTTTGGAATACGAATGGATCTATCCGCCAATTGGAAGGTGATCTTAGTTGGTTTCAATTCTCCCAAATTTAACTGTTGATAAACAGAAAATGGGAGGAGGTTGACCGTTGATCCTAAATCAAGAAAAACATTACTCATGCTAGTGTCCCCTATCGTACACTGAATAGTAGGACACCCGGGTCCTTGTATTTTGTGTAGGCGGGATTGGACAATAGTGAGCTTACATTTGCAGCCAAGAATGCTTTCTTAGGAACATTGGTCTTCCTCTTGGTTGTGCAAAGATCCTTCAACACTTAGGCATATTGAGGTATTTGTTGGATGACATCCAACAAGGGGATGTTAATGTTAACTTACTTAAACAACTCTAATATCTTGTCCATTGTGTCACTCTGCTTTTTGGTTAACCTACTTGGATAGGGAGCTTTTGGCAGGTAGGTTTTCTGGAGTGCCTGAGAAGGAGGCGTTGGTGTATTACCCTCACCCTCAGCCTCTTCTTCACCACCATTCCCCCTAAGGGCTGCATAGATGGTGGTGGGTGTGGCAAGGAAATATGATTGTCAACCTGTTTTCCATTCCTTAAGGTCACAATGGAATTGAGATGGTGAACAGGTTCCTCCACATGGTTCACTTGCCTCCCCCGAGGTACCACATTCTCATTTTGCACGTGTTGTTGCTGGTACATGCGAGGGTTAGCCTCAGGCTTGCTAGGAAAAGACCATCTCTCTCTTTCATGTACAGACTGAGCCAATTGGCCCATCTGAAGCTCTAGAGATTTGATGGTCTGCTGATTTGAAGTGAGAACTTGACTTGTGGATGACATAATTTTTTTCATAGAGTTCTCAAGTCTACGAGTCAAGGTCTCAAGCGAATTGAATCGGGTTTCCATATTATTGGAATTTGGGAAACCCGATTGATTGGTGATTGGAGCTTGGGGTGGATGATAAGATTGTGCATGCATGGGAGGTTGGTATGAGTGGTTAGATGGTCGAGAGGAGTTTGAAGGACCACCCGGGGCATTATTTTGGTTCCATGAAAAATTGGGGTGGTTCCTCCATCCAGGATTATAAGATGATGAGTATGGGTCTGATGCATTGCATACATTGCATCATATGTCTCTCATTTAGATTAATTTTATATCAATAAATGCTACTAAGGTATGTGTTTAGTCTTATTTACAGAATACGGGGACCTGAATGCAAATTACCAATATCCCGAGCATAAATGCGTGCCAGAGACTCATTTCTGTCATAAAGACCAAGTTCAAGATTATCGGGATTCAAATGGAAATTCATCCAAGCATAAAAGCATTCAAGGACCTAATTGCAAAAAGGCCAAGGACTTAAGCACAAAAGTAGCCAGGGACTGAATTGCAAAAAAGCCGAGGACCCGACTGCAATTAAAGCACCAAAATATTATCTTGAAGAAATTCTAAAGATAAATCAATTTGGATCTCCAAATATATGAAGGAATTAATTCGGAGCTCAAAAGAAAGGAAAGAAATCATCCAGACGTGCAAAGGATATTGAAATTATACCATAAACACACACGAAAAATCCGGATTAAATCAGCACATATATTGCGGCGAAATCGCCGCATCCTACGTGTATTGTGCGGCAGAACCGCCGCCCCCTTGTGGATCCGTGGCTCCGGATTTTGTCCAGTCGTGTTTCGCCACGTGTACTTTCCTATTTTAAACCTAGGTCCCTTGTATCGGCTATAAATAGCCCCGAAACGTTGTGTAGAGGATGTTCTTAGTTTATGTTCTTAATTTGAGTTCTTGTTTTGATCCATTATTTTAGCAATAAAATTCTGTTGGTTTATTTTGTGTTTTTACTTTTCTTTCTTAGTTCCTCTAGGACCCCTTCTCCGTCCCACCATCTATGAGTTTCTAACTCTTTCCAAAGGGTGGAGGTGACGGATTTAGGGTGAAGAGAAGAAGAATAAAAGTTATTATTTTAATTTCGTGTTAGTATATTTTTTATTACTTGAGTTTATGTTAAATCATTTATCATGTAATGCTTTATAACTAATATGATTTATTATAAGCTTCTGAATTCTCTAATCTAAACCTTATATCTAAACCTCCACCCAACGGAATTCACCATCTTTGTTCTTGTTTTAGTTTTAATTGTTCATGTTCCTTGCTTTAGATAATTAAAACCCAAAAATCTCAAGAACAACTTATTTCTCACTCTTCCTTTCCCTTAATCGAAAATCACAAAATAACAAGATCTCTCCCTCCTTGTGTTCGACCCGTATTTGCCACGTCTTCATTGACGTCGTGCACTTGCGGTATAAATTTAATTCTCATCAGGGTCATTCATAGCTCTGTCCTAGATGGCGTTGACATGTTCCATCTCAGGAGGAATGGACGCACACTCGCTTTCTACATGACCTATCCTACCACATGAATGATAGGGAACTCGACCAGATATAGACATGTGAGGTATACTTTGTTGGTTTTGGAGCTCAATCGAATCCATACGGCGCATTAAGGCCGCCATGCGTGCCTCAGTGGCCGTAGTGGTATCGATCGCAAATGCGGCACTCGAGCTAGTCGAGTTTGGATTCGCTATCCTCGCTCGTATACTAGATGATGTAGGTGGTTCCCTTACACTCTCCCATTGCATTGTTTTCTCAGCAAAGTCTTCTAGGAAAGCCCATGCCTCCCTTTCATCCTTTCCTAAGAACTCTCCTTAACACATGGACTCAAGGAGCGTCCGGGACGGGATGTGAAGACCCTCGTAAACAATCTGACAAAGACGCCACAACTCAATGCCATGGTGAGGACATGAGGATAGTAGCTCCTTGAACCTCTCTAGATATGCATGAAATGTCTCGGTCTCAAGTTGATAGAACGAATTGATTTCGTTCCTCAATTTTTGAATCCGATGATTTGGAAAGTATTTCTTGTGGAATGTAGATTGAAACTCATCCCAAGTCCTAAAGGCATTCTCCTTGTTGCTGTACAACTACTTCTTGGCGTCATCCTTCAGCGCAAAGGGGACAAGCCTAAGATGGATGGAGTCTGTGCTAAGTTGTTGCAGCTTGAACATAGCACATAACTCCTCAAATTCCCTGAAAAAGATATGGGAGTCACCTTAAGTGAGGGAGCATGGAAATAAATTGTGGCTTAACCTCAAAATGGTTCCCATTTGCCTCTGGCAATACAATGCATGAGGGTAGAGCAGTACGGCTCGGGTAGCATCGATCACGTAGAGGTATGGGAGCGACAACTGGAAGCATTGGTCGAACAGGTGGGTCCAGCAACTGCTCCTCCTCACGGAAATTAGCAGCCATTAAACTCGGCCTGTGTGCGACACACGAGGAGGAAGGCGTTGAGAAATCGATTACCGAAGCCGTATTGACAATGCTCCTCGTCAAACGACCCCTCTCGTCTCGTGTCCACGAAAGCATGCACAAAGGTTCGCACACACAAACCAAAACCTTTTTTTTAACAAAGAATGTGCGTGGAGGAGAAGACGGGGGAACACAGGAGAGAAAGAATGACTCAGGAGAGAAGGCAAGAAGTCCTTATGCTCCGGCGGATGGGTACAGGTAGAAGCACACAAGAAAACAAGGCTCAAGCAATCCTAAGGTCGCTATAGGTCCTTACAGCTAGACGACGCCTAACTACGAGGTCACACGGCCTCAACACGCCTCACCTCCCTACGACGAGGACCACAAAGCCCAGAAAGGGAGCCAAGATCCGGAGATCTCGTCTCTCCTACTATCGACAAAGTGGGCAACGCCGATCAGGTCATGACGGTCGGGACCGGATCACTCTCCTAATGCGCCCGAAGTCCTTAGGGCCAATGTCTACTTGATTTTCAAATTAGGCTCTTGATTAGTGTGGTTTTTGGGGCGAGGGAAAGGGTGATGAAATCCCCCACCTTATCTTTTATGGGACATCCCCTCCTTAGTAGCGTTTTGGAGTCTAAATCTAACAATCAACTCTCCAAACAAACGCTCAACTCACACTTGTTTCAATGCACTTCCTACTAACTAATGCATGTTCATACGAAATGCATGAATGAGAGTAGAAGTTGCGTACCTCACGCCAGCAATCAACAACTAAAAATAAAGCTAAAATGAAAGACAATCTATATGCCTAAGTCACATACATCATGCATGACCTAAAACAAAAAGAATGCCTAATCTTTTGCTTTGGGTTTTATGGTCCAAGTTGATTAAAGGAGGTTTGATTATTGATCTGGGAACAAACTATAAGTCAAAACATGCCAAATCAAGTCCCAGATCACTACATCAATTATGCAAACAGACTAAAGAAATGAGAGAGCAAACAGAGGTTACCAGACCGACAATTGGCGGTCTCAGGCCGCTGATTGGCGGTCTACAGTGCCCAGCTTGCCTCAAAATTTCTCCAGGTGTTCCTCCTGGAGACTCCAAGTCTCCTGAAACAAAGAAAAACTACAAAAAACAAATTAAATTCACTTGAATCGTCCAAACAAGAGTCTGGATTGGCACCTCCCCGGCAACGGCGCCAAAAAGTTGTTGAACGTTTTATATTAAACCGCAAGTGCACGGCCGCGTTGAAGCGGTGGCAAATACGGGTCATCCTCAGGGAGGTGAGTAGCCTCTCGTTTGCACGAAATCAAGTGGCGAAAAATGGAGAAGAGGGTTGATTATGCTACGCTACACTACACTACGAAGTATGAAATGCGAAAGAAAGCAACAAACGATTAACTAAAACTTAACTAAGAACGAAAGAAGAGTGCTGGAATTCAGAAATGTAAAAACCCCTAAGGGGTGGAGTGAGTGCACACATGCAAAGAGGTGAGTGCTGAACACATTCTTTAAGCACAAATAAAGGTGGTGTTATCATGCCTAGGAAGTGTCTTAATGTTATGGCAAAACCTATCAATCCATTCACCATCCTAGTTGATTAACATTTACATATACAAGTTGTTTATTTCAGAACTTAAACAAGCATCAGAGATGTCTAATCGTTTTGGCAAATTCATCAAGTTATAAATTATATCCTAAACAAGCAAGCATACATTCATGTTTTATCAACACATTGTAAATAAAGCATTCATTCAATTCTCATTTGCTTGTATGAACTTCTACTCCACCACCCCAAAGGGGATGGAACTACTAACTAAACATTAAACTAACTATTACACTAAGCAAGGAAAGCATATTAACTAAGCTACTAAAACTAATGAAATGAAATTAAAAAAAGTAAAACAAGAAACATAAAACAAACAACATAATAAAGAAACTTTTATTAAAATGACTCACATTTCAAGTAGCATCTTCCTACTTTAGTGTGTGCTTCAAGGCCTCACTTCTAGTAGGAAGAATAGCCACTTAAAATATGGAGTGATTACATTAGAAGGTGAAGAGTTCTATTTATAGCCATAGAAAAAGGTACTCCGGGACAATTCCCCGATGTGGGACTAAACATATACCAAAAATACTTTAAACATCCTCTAATACATGTCCCAGACCGCCAATTGGCAGTCCATAAACTTTGGATCGGGTTGGAATTTGTTGTGGGCTTTTCTTACTGGTATTGTTTGTCTTTGATGCGGTTACTTGACTTGTTGGAGATCCGACCCGAATCGAATTGCTAAAATACTCCCCATGATGGTGTGGAGTATTCTGTTTTGCTCTTTGGTCCTTCAGTCTTACGTTCAGGTCCTTCTCCCTTGCATCTCAGTCCCTAGATCTCACAATTTAGTCATTTTCCCAACTTTTGGGTCTTTTTATGCTTCATCTCTTCAAACCTTTTTATTCCTGAAAACTAAACATAAAACTCGTTACATAGCATTATTTAGGTGAAAGATAATGGATATAAGATACAATATAAGCATGAAATGATGTCAATCACATGTTTAGTTTAATTTTATTTTGTCTTCTTTTCTTAATGAGAAGTGAGTAGTTTCATCCCCATTTGGGGGGTGGAGAAGAAGGTGATGTGATTAGGGTGATGTATTATGTGTGTGTAAATGAGATTTACATGTTTTCCATAACCATCTAATGAGATTTCACACTTATCTTTGATGTGTTAATGCTCTTGAGTGATGCTTAGCACATGCTTAGATTAATGAGCCTATTTTATGGGGAATGATGAGGTGAGGATAAGGATGGAGTGGAAGAAGGAAACATGACGTGTGGTAGCATGTGCTCTTGTTGGCCTTACCTTAATTAATGTCCTGTATGTTTTAATGATTGTGTAAATCTTATTTCATGTGGAAACATAGTGGGGTTTCGTCTTTATGCATGAGTTTATTTAGCTTCATTTCAATTATTGTCTTGATATTGTAATGATAATGTTTTATCTTATTTCATATGGAGATAGTTGGATTTGGTTTTATGGTTTGAAGTACATGTTGTGACGAGCACAAATGAACACACACAAATACACATATTTTCATATTCGCATTCTTTCTCCACCTTTTATGGGGTTTAGATTTATTTTTGTTTCTTGATTACCTTGCGCATTGTAGTGTAATTCCAACCTCATTTCTTCCCCCAATTTTCCCACTTGCCATCGAAAGAACAAGTCAACCCACCTCCCTGTGGATCAACCCGTATTTGTCACGTCTTCACTGACGTTGTGTACTTGTGGTGTTTAAAACGCACAAATAAAGTTTTTGGCGCCGTTGTCGGGAGGTGCTCTGTCCAGACCCTGGGTTGGATGATTCGAGTGGGTTTAATCTTTTCTTTTGTGTATTTTAGGATATCTTAGCATCCAGGAGAGGCACCAGGAGAAAGTTGGAGAAGAGGGCAACTATTTGGACCGCCAATTGGCGGCCTGGTGAGATTCTTGTGCTCCAAATTTTCTTTTGGTTGTTTTTTATTTGAATCTAGTGGTCTGGGAGCACAATTTTGCATGTTGTGACCTTTAGTTTGCTCCCCGATCAATCAATTCCCCTTTTGAGGAAACTTGGACAATAAAACTCAAAGCAAAAGATTAGACAAATTGTCATCTAGGTCATGCATCACTTGTAGAGCTCGCATGCACATTGTCTTTCATTTGTTTTAAATTGTTGTTGTCGATTGCTGGCGTGAGGTACGTGCACCCGCTCTCATTGATGCATGGTTAGAGCATGCATTTGTTAGTAAGGTGCATTGAAACAAGAGTGAGGTGAGTGCTTGTTTGGTGAGTGTCTTGCTAGCCTAAGATCTCAAAACATCTTTAAGGGGCATCACCTATAGTCTTCAAAGATAAGGTGGAGGATTTCATCGGCCCTCCCTTAGCCCCAAAAAGCACACTCAAGTGAAGCTATAATTTAAAATCAAGTAGACATTGGTCAATAGGACTTGGGCACATTACGAGAGTGATCCGGTGACGACCGTCATAACCTGATCGGCGTCGCCCACTTTGTCGATAGTAGGAGAGACGAGATCTCCGGATTTTGGCTCACTTGCTGGGCTTTGTGGTCTTCGTTGTAGGGAGGTGAGGCGTGTTAAGGCCGCGTGAGCTCGAAGTTAGGCGTCGTCTACTTTTAGGACACATATCCAACCTAAGCTTGTTTGAGCCGTGTTTGCTAGACTAGGCTTCTACCCTCACCATTTACCCACGCTAGCTTTAGAGATTCTTCCCTTCTCCTCCGAGTCATATTCTTCTCACCTATTTCTACGTTCTAGTCTCCTCCCCTTTACACTCTTTGTTAGCTTTTTGGGGTCGAGTCAAGCACTTTTTGCGAGCTTGGCCCCGTGGTGGTGAGAGTGGTCGACTCGAGAGTTCTTTGGCGAGATGGATGGTTACATGGGTGACCATCCATATCATTGTTGGGACCAGGACGATTCTCCCTGGTATTCCGGGCCCATGCAGCCTGGGGTGGATCAGACGAACTGTAACGCCCCGAGCCCGGACAACTGATCACCCGCCCGAACCCGGTGCGTTAAGATACGATCCACGATCCTGACCGCTGTGCATTCTGATATTTAAATCCATCTGATAGGCCCATAATTAATCTGAAAAATATAATCAACAATTTGTGAGCTCGACAGCCCGCAAGTACCAACCATCAATCAATCAGAATCATTATCATGTGGAAAATAATACAGAATATGACATTCAGTCAATAAGCACAATCAAGAGACATGCATCACAAATAAAATGCATGCATATCAATTTGAAACCCCCATTCAGATTCGACCACATCCTGTGCTTCTGAAATCTATCAATCTGTCAGACGCACACCTGGTAGCTCCACACGAACGACAGGCAGCCCTTTCCTATCTCTGGTGGCTCCATGCTGTCCGTTAGGCAGCTCTTTCCTAAGTTGCTCTGCTAGAAACATACACACAGCCACAGGACATGTCGACCGAAACACCACCATGCAATCATATGCATATCCATAAAATCAATATTCATGCTCAACATGCATGCAACTACGAATATCAAGAGAGACAGACATGATATGAAACTGAAGAATAACGAATCAGTACTTGCCTGTCTCGCAACCGCAAGATTTCCACAAATCACATCCAACTCCATCAATTTCTTTTATATCTCTTGCACCAGAAAAACCTCAAAGTCAACCCACCGCCATCACCTTCTCCTCTCTTTTGTTTTTCACGTCTGAAGCAACCTTCCTCCGATAAATACCAACACAACATTATATACTTACCTTTTAACTTTAACACCTCTTGAACAACCTATCACCTCATGACACCTTTCCTCACCTTTTATCATTCTTATCTCATCTCTCATCTAAGATAAATACAAATAATTCACTTAACTATTCTCTTAACTTAATTAATCCCTCAAACACTTTAGTTTATCTTAAGCAAGGATTATGATTCTCACACGAACACCCCGTATGGTTGGGACAATCTTGATTGTGTGACTGAGCAGTCTTCGAATTGGGGTAATATGAGAGAGACACTGATTGCTAGACCACCATCTAGTTATGTCAGATCATATATTGGTCAACAAACTCAGACATTACAAAAACATTTGGCCTCTTTCATGCATGTGGTAGATGACATGAGTGCACCGGTAGCTCCAGTAGTTGTACTGTGTGACTATTGCAGGTTGAGTGGTCATGTTTTCGGGGAATGTCATTATGTTCCCTCAGAGCATGAGTATGAGCACATCTTTTCCTAAAATGCTCAATGTGAACCTTACGCATCTGCATACAACCCGAGAGGGATCGATTCGTGGGGAGACAATTCTTATTCAAATTCTTATACATCATTTCCACCCCAGTATCCTCCTCCTGAATACCCAGAATTCTACCAACACCCTACTCCCAATCATTGGACTCATTCTCAGCCCATCAACACCCAACCCCAAATTGCCCAAGCTCTATCTTGAGCCTCACAATTGACCACATACCTAATTCCATGAAACAAACTCTTCTTACGTTCATGGAAACCACTCAACAGTCCATGCAAAATATGATAATGCAAGTGAGTCAAATGACACAACAATTACATGAACATGAGGAGGTAATCTTTCTTGTTAATGTAAGGATTTATCTTCTGATATCGAACCACCACCACATCCACAAATTGAAAGCACAATTTTTCAAACTCAAACTCCTAGTCAGTCTAAGGGACATGGGGTTTCATTTCACGATCACAAGGTGAGGGATTAGATTCAAATTGAGAATAGCATGGACTAGTTTCATTATGAGTCGGAACAAGATTGTGCCTTATATTTTTGTCCTGTGTCCCTTGAGCCACATGGTCTTTATGTCATGCCTCTTGAGGACTCACCTCTGGTGGAGCAAGAGCTCCCTAGCACCCTTAATCTGAATGACCTGATGAGAGTTTATCTCTCACTATTGTTCCCGATCAACTTGAAAATGATGGGACATCAAACAACTACATTGCCAATAAAGGTATTCAGAGTTCCTTGGAGGATACCTTGGGTAAGAGACTCATTTTTTGTTCTCTTGGTGAGTTGGGCATGCATAACAAGGTTCTTGACCTTGTTCCGACCCACCAGGCTGTTCGTTGAAGAGTTTGGATTGACGATCATAACCTCAATACCATAATGGGAGAGATTCTTCTTCCGTTGCTCAATTACGACCAAAATCTTGAGAGGTTCGAGCTCTTTCAGTTTGATCTTTTTAATGAGATGCATTTGTGTCTAATTCACGAACCTCTCGTTACATCTGGTGCTCTTTGTGAGGGGGGCTCATGCATGAGTATTCTGGCCCACATGGTGTCATGTTCCCATTCGAAGTACATTGACCCACGTTGGAGGTTCTCATTTGATATCATTTGACAAATGAAGATGGGAACTTATTTTTGTACATAGTTATATTTAAAAAAAAGGAAAAAAAGAAAAGAAAAGAAAGGAGAGAAGACTTCAAGAGTGAGCATTGATTGTTGTGGGCCCCAACCCTTGTCTAGTTGGGCCCCATTTCTTTGACGTATCTGACTCCCTTCGTAAGTATCTCACAGGTTTTTGGATATTTGGGTTTATGTTCATCAATATGACCATGAAACATTCCTTGTGCTTCACGTTGGTGAGATCTTTTCTTTTTCATGCAAAAATCCATGTAGTATCATACTCACATTTCTTGAGGACAATGCATAAAGTAAGGGTGGGGTGGTGTTTTACGTGTGTTCATAGTCGAGTTTTTTCCTTTCATTTTGTTTTCTTTTGTGTGCCTTGTTAGGGTCATGTTAGTCTTCTACATTTAATATCGATATATCTGCTTGCAATGATCCTTGGGTGACTTGTCTTCTTTTTCTTGTCTGGTGCTTTAAAATTTTCCTTTCTTTGAAAAATCTTCATGTGTTTCTGAAAGAAAATGTTTTGTGGATTTTGTGTGTTTAGAATTTGCAAAACCGTTGAGAGTCAAAGCAAAAAGAAAGGCCCCAAAATTGTCTTGAACTTGATGCATTATGATATCTAGTATAGTGACTTTTGGTCTTATCTAGTCGTAAGGATGCACCCCGGTCTTCTGTCGGGGGGGGGGGGGGGGGGGGGGGGGGGGGGAGGGGTCTTATCTAGTCGTAAGGATGCATTAAGATATCATAGGATTTCAATACTCAAACATTTAAAGAAGTCCACCCTGAACCTAGTGAGTCAAATAATTCGTGTCAGTTAGTATAAGGAAGTTTGCTACAGTTAGGGACCCTTAAAATCTTGTTGTGAAACTTAAAGTGTAGGGATTTTGGTTCCCATGGAGATGATAAATAAATAAGTGGTGTTCTCTCTTCTCGCACGACTCCTATCACTCAGGAAATTAGGTCCGAGGGGACTTAGTGACTGGTGCTTTCGAGTCATCTGACCTAGGATGTGCCGACCGAATTCCCTCACACGAGTGGTAAGGATCGCCCTATGTGGAGATTTGGGGGAAAGTGTATGTGATAGTGTAAGTCCTCATAGGAGATGATGCACGAAACCCGACCCTAGGAGAATTAAACACCAACTAGACAAAACTAAAATTGAAAAAAGAGGAAAAGGAAAAAAAAAGAAATGGTAATACAAATAAGAACATTAAAGGACCTTGCACTTTGTATCACTTTAGGATGTTAAGGTTACCCATGTCTTTCACTTAAGTCTTTAATTAACTTGCACGAATGGTTCCCTAGGATGGGTGTATGGACTGAATACATATATATAGTCAACCCGTAGAATTAACGTGTCCGATGTTCCACCAAAATGAGTCCATCGAGTCGCGTTGCTAGATTTAATAATGCATCAATGTTCGGATTTGATGGGTATATCCGCTGAAAACTCTTTGGAGACAAAACTCCTCATTGGAGACAACGGGGTTTAACGGATTGTTGCACGTGCTAAGTGCAACCGTGATTCCTACGAAAGTGAGTTAGGATTTCCCTATTTTACAAATGTTTTTCCTCTTTCATTTTTCTATTCCTTTGTTTTGCTCGGGACTAGCAAAAACTAGGTGTAGGGGTATTTGATTAACATCACATCATGCATACATTCGTGTCTTATATCCTCTATTTTGAACCTAAGCAATGCTATGTAACGAGTTTTTTGTTTAAGTTTCAGGATTAAACATGTTTGAAAAGAATAGACCAAAGGACTTAAACACAAGGAAAATGACTAAGATGCAAGACTTATGGATTGAGATGCAAGAGAGAATGACCTGGATGCAAAACCAAAAGGACCAATGAGCAAATCAAGAAACTCCGCACTATCATGAGGACAATTTTGGCAATCAAATCCGCGTCTAAGCTCCATCAACCAGTTTGAGTGCACCAAACATGAATAAATCGATCCACAAAAGTCTCCACCAAAGCACAACCCGATCAACCCAAACCAGAACGCCAATTGGCTGTCCCAAACCACCAATAAGCGGTCCATTTGGAGCCAAACCCGATAAGCATTAGCCGCGTGGTGTATTAGTGTGTATTTAGTCCATTTATGTTATGTGTTTAGTCTCATACCGGGGGATTGTCCCCGGTTACCTTTTTCTATGACTATAAATAGAACTCTTCCTCCTCATTTGTATTTACCAATTTCTTGGTGACATTCTCTCTACTTGGAGTAAAGCCTTGGAGAAAAACTCAAGGTGGAGAAGAATGTTACGTGCAATGTGAGACATGTAAATAAAATAATTCTTCATATTTTGTTTTAATGTTGTCTTCTGTTTTTATGCATGCATGCTTAGTTTAATTTCGTTTTGTCTTCTTTTCTTAATGAGTAGTGATTAGTTTCATCCCCACTTGGGAGGGGGTTGGAGAAGAAGGTGATGTGATTATGTGATGTATTAGGTGTGTGTTAATCTTAATCCTTTCAGCTTTATATGATTTCTATAATCATCTAATGAGATTTCAATCTTATCTTTGATGTGTTAATGCTCTTGAGTGATGCTTAACATATGCTTAGATTAGTGGGTCTATTTTATGAGGAATGATAATGTGAGGATAAGGATGGAGTGGAAGAATGAAACATGACATGTGGTAGCATGTGCTTTTGTTGGCCTCACCTTAATTAATGTTTTGTATGTTTTAATGATTGTGTAAATCTTATTTTATGTGGAGACATAGTGGGGTTTGGTCTTTATGCATGAGTTCATTTAGCTTCATTCCAATTATTGTCCTATATGTTTTAATGATAATGTTTTATCTTATTTCATGTGGAGAAAAAGTTGGATTCGGGTTTATGGTTTTTATGTACATGTATATCAGCATATAAATGGTCGAATTTTGCATCACTGCTTGTCATTGTTGAGTCAGGAGTTTATGAAAATCCAGGACTTAGGTGATCAAGTTGAATATCATTGTATGTGTGTTTTTCTAACTTCCCATGTGATTCCTTGTGCATGTACTATCCACGGTTGTATTGAGTCAGGCAAAGGAATTTATTTAGAGCAGATTCATCCATTCTGGAAAACACTTGTCATGCCAGAGTTTGTGGATCAGTCATCACAAGACGTTGAGCATTTTCAGAACATCGTTGATGAGATTTCAGGGAGCGACCCTGCAGTAATTTGTAGTGTCTCTTGTATTTTATACGCACAGTTGCACCCCGAGCAGTCGAACTACGTAGAGCCCGCAGAAAATACTAAGGTACGAGGTCGACCAATGGGAAAGTCCACACGACGGGACCCAAGTGCGTTTGAGTATGTTTAGCGAGGTCGTGGTCGATCTTCTAGTAATCGGAGCAGAGGTCGTGGTCGATCTTCTAGTTCGTCTTGATCGTCCGTAAACATGAGTACAAGATCTGGTATGACGACATGATTGCTGTTATTATTATAATTTTGTTGTTTTTCCAGTAAATATGTTCTTCTAGTTATTATATATAACTTAGCTATTTTTTCATCTTGTAGTGTCTGGACGGATTGACGTAGATGACTTCCCATATGTGGATGGACTTCCAGGAATCATCTTACCATTTCTGGAGCGGTGAAATAATGTATGTGCTGATGGCAACTATGGATTTCGATGTATTGTTAATGTTTTCTATGGCGGTCAAGACAATTGGTTTTACGCCCATCCTGTGATTTCTAATGAGATAGGGGTGCATCCCATTTATAAGCACATTTATTATGACGGTGTGGTACAGGATCGTCAACGAATTGATTGCCACTTTTTACAAGTGTGCAGTTATGTCTTTCTCAGTGGGAACGGATTGTTTGTTGTACCCGTGTATTACAGTGCTACCTTTGGAGAGTCTGTCTACCATGACAAAGCCATGTAGAGAGTGTAAGATCGTGAGGGTCTCTAGTTCTAATCACTTTCAAGTTAATTACCTACTTGTTTTAGCAATCGAAGAATGCACAGTGGAATTAAACAAATAAACAAGCAAGTAAAGAATACAAGGCAAACAACAAGATGACCCGGTGATTTTTATAGAGGTTTGGCCTCCCGCCAAATTCCTCTCTTGCAATCTCCGCTCGAACTCCCTTGAGCTTCGCTCACGAGTTCACTATCAACCTCGTTCCGGGCCGAGATTAAGCCTTTATAAGTCTTCAAACTCGCAAACAACCCTTGCCGAGCTTGGCTCCTCCTCTCACAATCCGAGAGGATCACTTAAGGCTCTCACCGAAGTCTATACTCTTGTCTTGGGCTTTCACCAAGACCCTTGCTTTTTGACAATGTTTGTGTGGAACAACACTCTCTAATCTTGAGCAAACTTGAGTAAGATATGGAATTGAATACTAAGTGTGGAAGGTTTTGAGCTTTTGAGTGTGTGGAGCTTTCTCTCTAATGTAGGGGACAATATGGAGTAGGAGAGTTGTGTAATTGTGTCATAAGAACACCTATTTATAATATCTAAGTGAGTTATATCCGTTGGGACAAGTTTGGTAAAAGATTTGAGTGAAAGACTCAAAAAAGAAACCTGTAGGATGCAATTCAGTAAAAGTTTGGTCGACCGGATCGGTATGTTTGGTCGACCGTTGGGCAGTTTTGGACATGAATCGGTCAACCGGTTAAGGAATGGTCGAGCACCAAAGGCTATAACTAAGGTACACTTAAGTTATCGGCCGAACACCGAGATAGGTTCGGTCGACCGAAAACTAACATGCTCTACGAGGTTGACAAACAAGAACAAACTCGGTCGACCAAAACAAGGTCCACGGTCGACCGAAAACCGACAGACATTTTGAGTTTGTCGAGATATCATAAGTTTGGTTGACCGAACAAGGTCCTCGGTCGACCGATACACTAAATGTATTTTGGGTATATGGAAATAATACGAATACGACCGTTGGGTATAATATGACAAATCTAACGGTCAGATAAATATGTTTACACGGTCGACCGAAAAGGTATGCACGGTCGACCAAAACTGGGCAGGAAATACACTACAAGGTAATTGATCACTCGGTCTATTGAACGGTCTGTTTCGGTCGACCGAATGTGGGCAGACAGTTCAGGTTAAGTGTTTAGTCTTTTTCGGTCTAAGTTTGGGTGATCTATTGAAGTCCAAATTATGTGAAATTTTGTGTGTGACTTCTATAAGAAACGTAGTGTGTGTTTGAGTAGTTTTTATCCCAAGTATACTCAATTACACCAAGTTCCTAAGACTCAAAAGAAATACAAATTACATGTCTTCAATTGAGCTTGATTACATGTCTTGACTTGAAACCTTTCTTCCTTGAGTCTTGATCACCTGTAGAAGTTACCACAAAGTAATATATATGCAATGCAATATGTGTGCTACTCTACATTGATTATAATTAAGATTAGGTTTATTAAATCATGAAAACTTAGATTAAGGCCAAAAAGCCAACCTAGAGTTGGATAAGGATTTGCACTGCTAGACGGAATATCACATGCATTTTCTGGTCATTCATTGTCTATTTGCTGGTAGTTATACGATTCGAAAAATGGAATTTGCTGGTATGTGGAACTTCTGTTGTAGGATTTAGACTTATATTCAAATCTATTCCGCGGTCCCAACCGGTCGACATTACTGTGCCATACTCAAGCGAATGAGTGTTGGTTGTCAGCGTAGGGTCGGGCCCTTTAGGTTTAGCTTCCACATACACTCCAACCACATACATCTTTTTAAACAAACACATCATTCCATAAACCGACTGGTTAATGGAGCGTATGTACAATCATTGTTTAATGGCAATTTCGCCGTCAACTTCACATCAAACATATTGTGTGGATAACAACATTCGGATCTTATGACATCTATTAAATCCCCATATTTTATGTTCAACGGAACAACTACCAATTTGCGGTCAGATCTTGTATACTTTGTCGCATCTCCGTTACATTCTAATTACCTATTATACATGACCAACAAAGATCCTTCATCATCTTTATCCATCCCTAACGTATATTAATTAAATTTAAAATGATGTTCAAGTGAGATGATTGTTCTTCTATTACTAATTAATTAAAAAATTGAAATTACTAAAACGTTTTAAAAATTAACTCAATCGAGTGTAGTAGCAAACGACTGTAAACGTCGAACAATGACTGTAGTAGCAAAATCAATTACAATAAACAACGTTACGATTAATGTTAGATTTTTTTAAAATTTGACAGAACCTCCCTATATTTTGAAATTCGTAAAATTTAAACCTGCATTATAAAAGGAACTAACGATACTACAAATAATATTCTCAACTTCCAAACATATAAATAATGACATATTTCACAAATTCAAACGACATACATTCAAACAACATACAAATCACGACGTATTTAAAACACATATTTCTCAACTTCAACACATTTTTTCCATTAAAACTCACATACATTCATTACTCTATTTTTTAGATTACAAAAATCAAACTTCAATTCCAACATACAATCAAATACATACATTCAAACTCAAATAAATCAATTTTAAATTTACATTCATTAAAACTAACATACATTCAAACCAAAATAACAACAAAAATTCTAATTTCAATCACAACAATCACACTTAAATTCAACTATTTTTATGATTACTACCGTAGACCTACAATCAACAAAAAAGAAATGAATAATCAACTAAGAAACAAAAAATAAATCGTTTGGCCTAAAAACCAAAAATCAAAATCTAACAAAAACGGGTTCCTAAACCAACAAAAAACACTACAATCATACCTAAAACAACAATGTATATCATCATAATACATAAAAAACAAGAAAACGAAAAAAATCAAAACCCTAAACTTAAAATCGTGAGAACTCGGCGAAAGGGGAGAGGGGGGCGTCGGGCTGGTTTTATAGCCCGATGGTACTCGGAATTTGTAACACTGAGTTCTTCCTTTAGAACTCGGCATCTAGGATGTCGAGTTCTATTTAAGAAATTATTCTCCTAGCGTGTCAACCGTCTCATGCACGATCTGAATGCCAGGAGAACAGTTCAAATAGAACTCGACATCACAAGTGTCGAGTTCTCCTTGAGAACTCACGTCGAGCGAAATATGAAAAGTGTTGGGCAATAAAAACCAAATTGAACTTGGCACTGGTGATGCCGAGTTGTCTAGACACTAAAAAATAAAACCCGCCACGTGTTAACACGTGGTGCCAGCAGGTCTAGTATGAAAAATATTTTTAAATGATTTCTATTTTGACCAAAAAAAATTAAAAATATATTATTTTGAAAAAAAAAATTAAGGATTACACAATAGGTGTATTGGGCAGGTTAGTGTGTTGTAAAAGTAACCCAAGAAAAGAAAAATACTCACGTACGTCAGTGCCAAATCCCATATCGGAGACTCTTCTTTGCAGCATGACAGTAGGGTGGTAGGTCTTCTACTCCTCTGGGAGAAGGATTTATGACCGATGGGGTTTTTTATAGAAAATACGGTGATCTTGATTGTGATGTGATCTTTTGTTGGTTTTTGAAACACATCCCAGAGTTTAGCCACGATCAAAGTAAATAAATGCAAGCAAAGTTCGAAAATTAGGTGAAAGGCCTTTCAGATTTGGCAAGTCCGAGAGGAACATATCTCAAAATTACTCTCATATTTACTTAAATATTTAATTTTGTATTCCTTTTTTATTAAAATAAAAAAAAATCGGTTTGTGCATGTCGTAACGTATGTATGACGTATCTTAAGAAAAGGCAGACAATTCTATTTTCTCTTCCGAAATTAGTCCCTTTTCGGATAAATTTCAGCCGGTAGGGCTTTCATTTTCTTCGGTCTTCGGTCAGACACTTTTTTCTCTGATGAAATCTATATGAAAAGTGATCACTGTTTGGTTTGAATAGAATACCACTTTCCTAAAGAAGAAGCAACGAAGAATAGCGACTTTTGTTTTTGAAAAATAGATTAACACTGCCGAAGAAAAGTCAAAGGATGTAGATGAATGCAGTCGCTACCGTCGTTAATTACAATGTCATCTAGCGTGGGGCCGCTTGGTCATGAATGAGACGGATAAGGTAGACGTGTGGTTATGGTAATTAGCCTTTGCCCCGTAAGTTGCACTGCTATAATGACGTAGAGTTCTGTTACAAAATGTGAGTTTTATTGTAGTGATGCTGACTTTAGTTTATATCATTCCAAAGGTTTATATATTGGGATAAATATCTACAAAAGACGATAACCCTAAACAAATTTTGCAAAAGATAGAGGACAAAAAATAGTAAGTGGAACCAAAATTTAAGCGCATTCGAACGGGTTATTTTGTGCGGATGACATGGTAAATTAAGTTAAAAACTATTTAGAAGAACACACAATTTATCTTTAGGTAAACATCAAATTCAAAAGGGTTCTAATGATATAATTTGTGATTTTTTAATAATGAGAACACATGTTCTGTCACTTTTGACTTGTAATCCCGACATTCAACTTTCTCCATCTTCGTTTGTTTCTTGTAGCATGACAAACTCCAAAACAAAATGCATGTAATGAGACCACATCATGTGAAGGTACTAAAGCGATCAATTTCTTACCACGAGACATACATACACAATAATTTCACCGAATAATTAGTTTTACATGAAACATAATGTTTCATTATGAGTTTAATTTAATTAAGTCAACTCTCTAGTCTGATCATAAAAACTAACTTACCAGCATAATAAGCTTAGAATATCTCAACTAAAGAAGGTAGCACATAAAAACTGTAATCTTTTACGCCCAAATATATCGATAAGGAGTTCATGTAAGAATATGCTTAAATTAGTCACCATTCATAGAAGTTCAGGCGATATTGAGAATCAATAAATACAAAGTGAAAGTCCGAATAATTTCACTCCTGTATATTAATCATTCAAGAGAACTAATTTTAAATTTTTATTTAATCAGACCTTGGAACCAAAATACCATCATCAACTTGGATGGCAAGTTGTACCAGAACTTAGCAGTAGGAGATAAGTATTAGTTACGTTGTTGAGAGGTGCTTAAAGGTTGCGAAAGGGAACAAATGACGAAATTATGAGAGATGCAAGAACTGGAGTCAAGTATGCGTTCGTTGATGGAAAACTAATGATATTATGAAACATGCTCAATGCTTTTATATGAAGCTATGTAAGTTTTGTATTACATTGTAGCTTTTGGATGGAGTTTTCTAAATTTGGTTGGAGTTACACATTTGATATTTAAGGAAAACTAATCAGGAATAATGAAATCGTTAAAATTAGATTAAACATATGTTGCGGATAACATAACGTTACAAACCAAATAGTAAAAGCTAACCATTTTACTTAAGTAAACTCACTTGGTATATATTGTAACACATCTTTATATCATAACACATGTATGTCATAACACAAGTATATATCTTACGCAAATAGTTTGTGGCAGTACAGAAGATAAGATGGATATCTGAAAGGAAAAGCAATGAAGAACGGTTGTGTGCCATTCTTTTTTTCGGTGCAAATGAAGGATGGTTGTGTGCCTGTCACTAGTGCAGAAACGTCCATATACGTCGGATATATAGGTTATGTGCCATTATGGTTGTGTGTCATTCTTTATATCGTATATACCACTGTATATCCGACGTATATTGGCAGTTCAAGTACCAGACATATATTTACCCGTCACCTATGCCCTGCTATATAGACGTCGACTATATACGACCGACCTCTATGCCCTGCTACATCGATGTCAACTATATATGACCGATGACTATTATACCTTTAAAATAACATAAAAGAATACATTACAGCCTATGAGAGACATTAAACCCGCACATTAATCAAGCCCCTAGTTGCCCAAGTGCCTCAAGTGTCAATCTTTTTATTATTAACCAAGTACATCAAGCCCAAGTTGCACAAGTGACCAAACTCGTTCGCATTCACCTGTAGAGAAGTGATGAAGTACATCAACCATAGTAGTAAAAAAGAAATTCCAATGAGGGACTAAACTATTACGAGGTATATTGGGTGATCGACGTTTATACATACATTACGACCTATAGACGTCGCCCACCCTATAAATCCGACGTCTATACCTTTAAATAATAATAATAATAAATTACGGCCTATAGACGTCTATACCTTCAAAAATAATCCAAAAAACATTGCAACCATCTAATATCCAAAAATAATGCAATGAATATTTCTAAGTACATCAAGCCCAAGTGACCCAAGTGCCAATCTTTCGGCTATTAAATATATATATATATATTACTTGTCTTTTGTAGTGTGGTACCCAACTCTCATTTAGAAGTAAATGAGTGTTGGAGTATATCAACGTCATCAGCAAAAAAATCTCCAATGTGAAACTAAACTTCAACACATATAACAATAAGCACACATATTTAATCAACACAAATGTTATAGTCACATTGATGTAACTATTTTTAAATCAATCCAAATAATTCACAATATTTTCTATGTAGTACAAAATTGCATAAATTCATATACAAAATATGTCCACCTAAATTCTTATACAAAATAAATCGCAAAAAATAAACAAAAAAATATTATTTATTATTGATGGTATAGACATCAGTTATATATTACAAAAACCGAAGTTTATATAAACCTATAGACGTCGAATGTTTGGATATCCGACGTCTATACTTATAGACGTCGGCTATTTCTATACCTGACGTCTATTGTGTGACATTTATTGTGCATTTTGCACAAAGTGGTGGTGATGCTATTAGAAAGATGTAAAGCTGTAGAAACATGTTGATTATGTTATGTTCTCAAATTGTATTTGTATTTCTTAGCAGAAATTTGGGCTTGGATCGATTGACGGATGTACCTGAACTTGACGAATCAGGTGGCTACAGAAAATTAACTCCACAACCAAAGTTAGGGCGTGCAATTACCAACTAAGAAATGGATTTGGAGAGGTAAAATATGAGAAAACGTGAAGATATAATTAATAAGTAAGAACGTGAGAACAGTGAAGTTATAAGCAAATGATGCTCCATTATAATATCACTAGTGCAGAATAGGCTTTACACGTCGACCAATAGACGTCGGCCGTTATAACAGCCGACGTCTAGGAGGGAGAGCATAACATAGACGTCTGTTGTTACTACGACCGACGTCTATGTGTAATATAGACGTCGGCTATTGTATTTCCGAGTTTATCCGACGTCTATGGGATATAGACGTCGACAAATAGACGTCGGATATTAGAATACCCTGTTCAGCCAACGTCTATAAGGTATAGACATCGACCTATAGACGTTGGATGTTATAAATGGATGACGTCTATAATCCCTGCATATAGACGTAGGGGTATAGACGCCGGACATGTATAAAATCCGACGTCTATAGGTCTTAAAGAAAACAAACAGACGCGTTTTCTGTCATTCATTTCAGATGAAAACCCACCCAAACCCTAGCCGTCCCGCGACCGAACTCTCCTCCACGACCGATCTCCGACCGAGTTGCACCGTCTCCACCACCGTAGCGACATCCCTTGTGCCCTCCTCCACTTCTCCGTCCCTCTGCACCGTCTCCGTAGCCCGCCGCGACCACTGTCATCGCACCCTCCTCCGTGACCGCCGTCACCGCAGGACCTCCTCCTCCTCCTCTTGTTTGTGCTCATACTTTTAATGTTCCTCGTAGTATGGTAGTGATAGTGATTAATGGTAGTAACTAACTTGTTGGATATATAAAAAATGACGATGGTAATTTAGTATGGTCTCGAAGCCCTGATCTTGTGCATGTATCCTTTTTTGATGGTTAGCTCTAATGCATGTATTGTTAGATGATTGTGAGGACAATTTTAGCGGTAAAGTTTGTCGTTCGATCATTTTGGGTATTGGTTCAGAAACTTTTAGGTTATTGGGTATTTAATTTGTCTCATTTTTATTTAGCTTTAGGTTTGAAAGAAAAAATGAGCATAGAAAGTATGTATTGGTATGAAAATTTGGAGCAAAATCAAAGGATTGACAAATTGATTCAATACGAATGTGGTGCTCTTAATAAATTGGGTATGAAAATAGAAAGTATGAATTGACAAATTTGAATTGGGTATGAAAATTTGAACACAAAATATCTTTAAATTATGTTTTCATTTTGATCTCTATTTAGAGGTAGATTCTCTTTTTTTGTGCTTAACATGATATTTTGTGTTTAAAATATTTTTCTGTCAATCCAATTAATTATTCTTAATACTTGCTTTTAATATTTAAAATGTTTATTGCCTTACTTTTTTGAATTTTCAATATTATGATAATAACTCATTGACCCCCTTAAGTAACTTGGTCTTTAATAACCTAAAGCAAAAGATTAGACAATATTTGCTAAGTCATTCATCATATAGGATTTGCATTCATCGTATTTATTATAAATTTACGATTTCTGTCATAGATTGCTGGCGTAAGGTACGTAATATCTTTCACTCATCATTCATTAGAAAGCACGCATTAGTTAGTAGGAATTGCATTGGAACAAGAGTGAGGTGAGTGTTTGTTTGGTGTGTTGTTTGTTAGATTAAGGTATGAAAAACACTTAGGGGGTAGTCACCTATAGGAGATGAGGTGGGGGATTTCATCACCTTTTCCTTTGCCCGAAAACCACTTAATAAAAGAGCCTTAATAAAATCAATTAGACGTTGGCCCCTAGGATTTTCGGACACATTAAACAGAGGAAACCATTTAAGACCGTTATGGCCTGAATGTCGTTGCCCATCAAGTCTCCCTGAGATTTTAGGAACCTCCGGGTTCTTGATTCCCTACAGATTAGTGGTCCTCGATGTTTAAGACCATTTCGGCCTAAACGTCGTTGCCCATCTAGTCTCCCTGAGATATTAGGGACCTCCGGGTTCTTGATTTCCTCCAGACTAGTGGTCCTCGGTGGGACCTCGAAGTTAGGCGTCGTCTATTACTAAGGACCTATAGTGGACTTTAGGTTGTTTTGGCCTTGATTGCTTAGTTAGGTTTCTAACCTTCCTTATTCTCACGCTAGATTAAGGACTTCATCTCCTCTCCTCTGAGTCATTATTTTCTCATCTTAATGTCTCCGAATCTTCTCATCTACGAACACATTCTTTTAAATTGAAATTTTATTTATTGTCTCCAATAATAACTATCATTTTTGTTAATGTTTAGATTGAAATGGATCGAGAGTGGATTGTTTCAAACAGATTGAGTGATGAGTATGAGAATGGAGTGAATATGTTCTTAGAGGTTGCCAAAAAACATTCCAAGAAAATGAAAGACAGCGACATGGCATATTGTCCGTGCAATAAGTGTCATAATATGTCAGTGCTGACTTTTCGGAAAATGAAAGATCATTTGTTTGAGAAAGGTTTCGACCCAAATTACAGACGGTGGATATGGCACGGTGAAAATGAATCATTTAGTCGTTCCAAGACTGATGGGGAAGACGTTAGTGTGGAAGATCACTTAGAGGAAATGATTCAAGATATGGCTGAAACGTTTTCGTCCAACCCCGATTTACTTGGTAATTGGTTGAGTGATAATGAGAAGTCGTTGTATAAGAATTGTACCAAATTCACTAGATTATCAGCGGTGTTGAAGTTGTACAATTTAAAAGCTAGAAATGGTTGGTCTGATGTCAGTTTCACATCAATGTTGAAGTTATTGAAAGAGATGCTTCCATATGATAATGAGTTGTCAGATAGAACTTCTGATGCCATGTCCTATGGGAATGGAATATAGGAAGATACACGCATGCCCGAGCGATTGTATTTTGTATAGGGGTGAGTTTGAAAATTTACATTCTTGTCCCAGGTGTAATGTTTCAAGATACAAAATGAAACGTAGTGGACCAAACCACAATGAAGAGGCTGATGAGATGAAAATCAAAGGACCTCCTGCTAAGATTTTGTGGTATCTTCCGATAATACCAAGGCTTAAACGTTTGTTTGCGGGTAAGGAGGATTCCAAGAACATGTCATGGCATGCTGATCGTGAGAAACCAAATGATCATTTGCTACGTCACCCTGCAGATTCACCTCAGTGGAAAAAATAGATTTCAACTTTCCTGTGTTTGGTGAAGAATCCAAGAATGTACGACTTGGACTCTGTACTGACGGAATGAATCCTTTCGGTAGTTTGAGTAGCATTCACAGTTCTTGGCTCATTCTGCTTGTCATTTACAATTTGCCCCCGTGGTTATGCATGAAACGCAAATATATCATGTTGTCCTTAATGATTTCTGGTCCGAAACAACCTGGAAATGACATCGATGTGTATTTAAGACCTTTAATTGATGACCTAAAGAGATTGTGGGATGACGGAGAGTTAGTTTTTGATTCTTATCGTCAAGAGTCGTTCGTAATGCGGGCAATGATATTTTTCACGATTAATGAATTTTCAGCTTATGGTAATCTGTCTGGATATTCAGTCAAAGGTCATAAAGCTTGTCCAATTTGCGAAGAAAATACATGTTCTTTGCAACTAGTTAATGGTTCTAAGACTGTCTATCTTGGTCATCAGAGATTTTTGCCGAACTCCCATCTTTATCGTAGGTTGAAGAAGGCATTTAATGGAAAACAGAACTTTCAGAATCTGCCAGTTGAAATCAGCGTCGAAAAGGTGTACGAACGTGTAATGAACATTGAATGTGAATTTGGAAAACCGTACAAACGAGCAAACGATAAAAGTAGTTGGAAAAAAAGATCCATATTTTTTGATCTCCTTTACTGGAAAACTTTAGAAGTTAGACATTGTATTGATGTGATGCACGTAGAGAAAAACATTTGTGATAGTCTTGTTGGCACTCTGTTGAACATACCTGGTAAAACCAAAGATGGATATAATGTAAGACTTGATCTTTTTGATATTGGTATACGAGCAATGTTGGCACCAGAGAAGAAAGGAGATCGGAATTACTTACCTCCAGCTAGTTATACATTGTCTAGAAAGGAGAAAAGAATTCTCTGTCAGTGTTTGCACGATGTAAGGGTTCCACAAGTTTATTCTTCAAATATCAGTAGTCTTGTTGTTATGAAGGATTTCAAACTTGTGGGGATAAAGTCTCACGATTGTCACACTTTAATGCAGCAGTTCTTACCTGTAGCACTGAGATCCATATTACCGAAAGATGTTAGACATGCAATAATAAAGTTGTGTTCATTTTTCAATAAGATTTGCAGTAAAGTGGTCGATCCTGTGCAGTTAGATAAGTTACAGAATGAAATTGGGGTCATATTATGTCAGTTGGAGATGTTTTTCCCCCCTGTTTTTTCGACATTATGATTCATCTTGTTATTCATTTGGTTAGAGAAGTTTAATTGTACGGACCAGTTTTTTTAAAGTGGATGTATCCTTTCGAGCGTTATATGAAAGTGTTGAAAGGTTATTGCAAAAATCGTCAAAGACCAGATGCTAGTATTGTTGAAGGATACATAGCTGAGGAGGTTATCGAGTTTGCACTGGATACCTAGCAAACACCAAAACTGTTGGACTTCCGAAGAATCGTCATGATAAACGTGTCGTTGGTAAAGGGACACGTGAGATGAAAATGTTAAATCCAAATGGCGATGACTTAATGACAGCATATTTTTATGTGTTGTGCAATTCGAATGAAGTTCAACCTTACCTAAATGAACACATGAAATTTCTAAAGGACAGAAATCCTTTGTGGAGTGATCAACAAGTAATTAATAGTCACAATAAGAATTTTATCTCTTGGTTCAAAAATCTGGCTTACAAGCATGATGTTTATGAGACAATACAATGGTTGGCCTACGGTCCGCATTTTGTTGTTATAAGTTACAGTGGTTATGATATCAATGGATATTCTTTCTACACAGTTTGTGAAGATGCGAAAAGTGTTGTTCAGAACAGTGACATCACCTTAATAGCAGAGTCTTTGCATGTGTCTAGTTCTAAAGACAAGAATCATGTATACGCTGACATGTCCTATTACGGTGTAATTGAAGACATATGGGAGCTAGACTTTGTTAAATTCAGAGTACATGTATTTAGATGCAGGTGGGTTGATAATAAAAATGGAGTTCGAGTGGATGACTATGGGTTCACTTTAATTGATTTTAAAAAAAAGGTATAAAGGATAACCTTTTATTCTCGCTTCCCAAGCGAAACAAGTCTTCTATGTGGCTGATCCATGTGATAAGAAATGGGCAGCAATTCTGGAAGGGAAGAAAAAAAATTGTATCAGATGATAGTCTGATCGAGTATGAAGAGACACCACCTTTCTCTAAGCAAGCACCTCAGTTGAACTCAGTAGATGAAGAAATAAATGTTGTGACTTGTATGTTTAGAGATGACCAAGGTGAAGGTATATGGATTGAAAATCCATTAAGGAAAAAAAACACTAAAGGTGCAAATTTTCTGTTGTAACACATTGTAATAGACATTTAATGTCTTGACCTTATTTAATGACTTGAATTTATCTTTTATAGTATAATGGCTCCGAAAAAGAAACTCACTACCTCAGAATCTAGAGACGGTAGAGTTCCAATCTAGTTTGATGACCGTCTTGAGCCGTTAGGCATGTTGTCTGGTAATTGGAAAAGTTTTCTAGGTAACTTAGCGATGGCCAAAGCTGACATTTGTTTCTCGAGTTGAGCTAATGTAGATAAGAAGTTGAAGCACACAATATGGGATAACGTGCAGGTAATGATTCCATTATAGATTTCTACAGTTTTAGTCAAAATTTAGATATATATATATATAAAGTTAACGTGTTGTAGGAATATTTTGAGTTCCAATCTACTGACAAGTTGAAGAAAAAGTGGAAGACATACATGTCAGTTTGTTGGAGGAATTTCAAAACAAATTTAACGAACAAGTACATTTTCGGAGACTACCAGGATAGAAATCCATGCGATGTCTATAATTTTATCACTCCGAATCAATGGGAGCTATTCAGAAAATCCAGAGATAGCCCGGAGTTTGAGGTAATTGAGTTTAATTTAGAATTTAGTTACTTATTTTAGTGACAATCTAATAAACTTGATTTTAGGCCATCCGAGCAAAAAACCAAAAGATTGGATCTTCTAACAAGTATACACATCGTATGTCTCGAGCGGGGTACAAAAAGTTAGAAGCACAAATGATGGCTGAAAAAATTGCTCAGAAGAAACAAGAGGCAATTGACTCTGGTTTGAGTGAGGAGCAAGCAAGTAACCTATCTCCTCCTTCTCTCATAGCTCGTTGTGATTATTAGAAGAGAGCAAGATTAGACTCCAGAGGGGAGTACGTCACAGACGAGTTGCAAGCGATCGACTCGAAGATAGTAAGTTGCATCAGTTATATATATGTTATTAATTCAGAATCATTAATTTTATATTTTTCAATTGTTAGTAAATATTATTTTAAACTTAGGACTCTCTAAAGTTGAGAGAATCTCAAGGAGAATTTGCTTCCGATGGTCGGAATGATATTCTACGCGAGGCATTGGGAAACGACGAACACCCCGGTCATGTGCGGGGGGTAGGGAGTATAGTTGGACTTCGACAATATTATGGAAAGACTCAACGGACTACTTCATCGACTGGTCATACCAAATGCCAGCAAGAGATCGCAGATTTGAAGAATACGTTGCAACTTGTTTTGGAGAGATTGGATCGTGATTTGCCTACTTCTCCTACCCATCGTAAGACCGGTTCTTCCTCGCAGACTACTCCTCCAGTTCCACCAGTGTTCCACCCCGATCGACAATATGATTTCGTGTCTCATTCTCTAGAATTGGCCCTCGTCAGCCGTCCCTCATTTGGAAAGTTCGCGGATGGATCTAGATGTGCTTTATGTGTCGAAGACCCTGATCGAAGATTGGTGGGACACGGGAAAGTTTATAACATCTCCAGACACCACTTCACAGAGGTAGGAGAGGGAGAATTGAAGGTTGCAGTTGAGAGTTGCTTAGATGTGTAGAATCATGTGGGTTTTGGGTCCACTAATCACTATTAATCTAATCACCTACTTGTTTAGCTAAGGCAAGATGCACAGCGGAATTTTAAAGCAAAGAAGCAAGTAAAGGAAGAATAATGCAAACCACAAATCAACTCGGCGTTTTTATAGAGGTTCGACACCCCACCCGGGTCCTAGTCCTCTCTTGTATGCTCCGCTCGACTCCGCGAGCTCCGCCTACGTCTTCACTAACCACTCCCCGTTCCAGGCCGGGAGAGAACACCTTTACACCACAAGCAACGCGAACAACCCTCGCTTGCTTGAATTCTTCCTCTCACAATCCGAGAGGGACACTTCGGGCTTTCACCGAAGTCCTTGCTTCTTTTGACAAACTTTGTAACTGAGTGGGATTCACTCTCTAATTGAGCACACTTTGAGTAGGATGAGTACTTGATCAAGTGTGTGAAGTTTAGGCTTATAGAGTGTAGAATTGGGAGCTTTGAGGATTGAGGTTTCTCTCTAATGTATTGGGACAATTGGAGTTGGAGAGTTGTGTTAACAACAAGTCTTGATCCTCTATTTATAAGCTCCTAAGGTTTTCTAGCCGTTGGGGATAGATTTGATTGAGTTTTGTGCAAGATACACAAAGCAGAAAATCGGGCTGCAAATCTGTCCAGAACCGATCGACCGAAACTACTAAACTGGTCGACCGTTAACTTGATTTCAAGGAGAACGGTAGAACAACTAAATAATCGGTCGGACAAACGGGCTAGAACTTAACTCTACTTAAGTGAATCGGTCGAATCAAAGTATGGGGCAGTCGACCGATAAGGGGATTCAGTTGAAACAAAGGTTAATCGGTCGAACGAGAAATGTGCCGACCGATAGTAGGGAATTTGGTTTCTGAAAATATGTTCAACCGGTCGACCGAAACAAGGTCGTCGTTCGACCGGTTACCGAATGTATTTTGGGGTTAAGTTTTGTTTTATACGAATACGACCGTTATAGTAATACGACAAGAAAAACGGTCATATTAAAATCCGGGATCGATCGACCGAAAAGGTAGAACAGGTCGACCGGAAGAGTTCGGTAAAATCACTGTGGAGAGTCTGTTATAAACCGGTCGAACTGAGAACTGGTTCGGTCGACCAGTTCACATAGGAAATCTGGGTTTAGGTTTTAAGTGATTTCCGACTAAGGTTTGAGTGATCTAATGAAGTCCAAACAAGGTGAAATTTTGTGTGTGACTTCTCTAAGGAACTTAGTGTGTATGTGATAAGTTTTTAGCTCTTGTATGCTCAATTTACACATGTTCCTAATACTCAAAGAAAGGTAAAATTACATGTCTTCAATCTTAGCTTGATTACATGTCTTGACTTGATTTTTCTTCTTTCTTGAGTCTTGATCACCTGTAGAGGTTAGCACAAAGCAATATATATGCAATGCAATATGTGTGCTACTCTACATCATCATAATTAAGATTAGGTTAATTAAATCATCAAAACATAGATTAAGGCCAAAAAGCCAACAATCTCCCTCTTTTTGATGATGGCAACCTATATCTTAATTCTTTCTAAATACATCGAATTTGTATGAGTAAACTATGCATATTAATGCTCCCCCTATGGATGTGCATAGTTTTTGTTTAATTTTATGCCAAATTCCAGGTTACCCCCTTAATTATCTCTCCCCCTTTGACATCCATCAAAAACAAAAATAATTATGACTTTAAGCATAGAATTTGGATGTCTTGTAATGAAGTTGCTCCCCCTAAATTTTACACTTCATTACACTAATAAAAGATATAACGTTTAAGCTCCCCTATCAATAAGGCTAAATGGAAACAATGAGTATGATTCAAGTTAAGTTCATTTAAGTTTCAACTTAAGCCTTATTCTAACATCCATTTAAAAATTGACATTTAAAATCAATGGATGTGATAAATGATTTGCAATGAATAGGGTTAATGATTTTCAATGAATTGAACTATATGATATGTCAATTAAGCATATGAAACTAGATTAGAGATAATTTAACATGAATTGTATAGATAGGAATTTTATACCAATGTTGAATTCGAATTTAGCTCCAATCTCATTTGGTGATGCAACCGGATTTGAATTTGACTCTTGAGCTCACCCGGTCACCACCAATCTCCTCCTCAAGCTCCTACAAGAGTAGATTTAGGTACCCAAACAACTTTGGGTCTTTGAATGTTAGCTTTGGGAATCCAAACCATTTTGGTTTTGGGAGCCCACACACTTGAGGAACTATGGTTTACAACTAAGTGCTTTCCATTTAGAGTAGTGTGAGATACATGGTTTTTTAATTTTGCATTGTATCATAAACCATGTTTTTGCAAAGATTGTCTTTGACTACCTAATAACATGTTAAGCATCTTAGTTCCATGTGTGAATTTTTCTAGATCTTTTCTTAATTGCACATTGCAAGCTTGAAGATCTAATTGTTCACAATCTATAGGTGTTGCTTTTAATTTATCAAAATTTGATGCATAATTTTCTAGTTTAGCCACCACCTCATTTTTCTCATTCATGCATATTTCAATTTTGCTTTGGAGATCTTTGATTAAATTTCTAGCATTCTTGTTTTTATCACAAATGATCTCATATTGTTTAACTAAGTCATGGAAAGCATTTTGAAGCTCATCATGTGTATAATTTTTATTATTTGCACTAGAGTTTGAGCTATCACTATAATAAGACTTAGTTGAGCATGAATTACTAGAACAAGAGTTGGAATCTACCTCACTTTGATCTTCAATAGCCATGAAGCATGAGTGAGCCACTTCTCTTCTACTTTGCAAAGAAGACGACGACGATGATGGTGATGAAGAATCATCCCATGTAGCATTGTGTGCTTCCTCCTTCCTTTCTCTTCTCTTGCTCTTTTCTTTTTCTCTTCTCCTCTCTCTTCTCTCGTTTTTCTTCTCCCTCTCTTTCCTCTCATTGTCGCTCTCCTCCCTCTCTTTCTCTTTTTCTCTTTTCTCACTTCTTCTACCTCTTCTTTCATTCTTTTCTCCCTTATCCCTCTTGAGGTATTTGAAGAAGTCTTGGGCATGGACCTCAATGTCCTCTTCTTCCACCCTCCTTGGCTCATCAAAATTTGCATGCAATGCCACCATGGAGCTTTTCTTTGAAGCTTCCTTCTCTCTTCGATGACTCAATTGGAGCTCATAGGCCATGAGATTTCCAATGAGCTCCTCCATCTTTAATTTTGAAAGATCGTGCGATTCTTCGATTGCCACGACCTTGTCTTCCCAATCGTTGCTCAATGACCGGAGGAATTTTCGAGTCATCTCTCCTTCATTTATCCTTCTTCCAAGAATCAAAAGAGAGTTAGTAATATCGGTGAAGCGAGTGTTCATGTCGCTTATGTTCTCACCGATTTGCATAGAAAATATTTCATATTTATGCATGAGGAGACTAACCCTAGTTTCTTTAGTTTTACTATCACCCTCATGATGCATTTGTAACCTATGCCATATTTCATTTGCACTTTCACAACCCCTAATTCTATTGTATTCTCCCTCATTAAGGCCACAATAAAGAATGTTCATGATTTTAGAGTTCATTTCAATTTCTTTCATTTGAGCCCTAGATAGAGAATCTAAATCATCTTCATTTGGGGGTATCTATGGATTTTGAATAAACTTCCAATACTTAAGGTCATTTGATATTAAAAAGATTTTCATTCTATTTTTCCAATAATCATAATTTGACCCATTAAGCAATGGAGGTCTAGTGGTGCATAATCCTTCTATGTGATTAGATGATGTAGAAGTCATGCTAAATAATACGATTAAGTATGAGAATTTAGCTAACAAGACTCTGATACCAAATGTAGGATCGTGTGGGTTATGGGTCCACTAATCACTATTAATCTAATCACCTACTTGTTTAGCTAAGGCAAGATGCATAGCGGAATTTTAAAGCAAACAAGCAAGTAAAGGAAGAATAATGCAAGCCACAAATCAACTCGGCGTTTTTATAGAGGTTCGGCACCCCACCCAGGTCCTAGTCCTCTCTTGTATGCTCCGCTCGACTCCGCGAGCTCCGCCTACATCTTCACTAACCACTCCCCGTTCCGGGCCGGGAGAGAACGCCTTTACACCACAAGCAACGCGAACAACCCTCGCTTGCTTGAATTCTTCCTCTCATAATCCGAGAGGGACACTTCGGGCTTTCACCGAAGTCCTTGCTTCTTTTGACAAACTTTGTAACTGAGTGGGATTCACTCTCTAATTGAGCACACTTTGAGTAGGATGAGTAATTGATCAAGTGTGTGAAGTTTAGGCTTATAGAGTGTAGAATTGGGAGTTTTTAGGATTGAGGTTTCTCTCTAATGTATTGAGACAATTGGTGTTGGAGAGTTGTGTTAACAACAAGGCCTGATCCTCTATTTATAAGCTCCTAAGGTTTTCTAGCCGTTGGGGATAGATTTGATTGAGTTTTGTGCAAGATACACAAAGCAGAAAATCGGGCTGCAAATCTGTCCAGAACCGGTCGACCGAAACTAGTAAACCGGTCGACCGTTAACTTGATTTCAAGGAGAACGGTCGAACAACTAAATAATCGGTCGGACAAACAGGCTAGAACTTAACTCTACTTAAGTGAATCGGTCGAACCAAAGAATGGGGCGGTCGACCGATAAGGGGATTCGGTTGAGACAAAGGTTAATCGGTCGAACGATAAATGTGTCGACCGATAGCAGGGAATTTGGTTTCTGAAAATATGTTCAACCGGTCGACCGAACAAGGTCGTCGTTCGACCGGTTACCAAATGTATTTGGGGGTTAAGTTTTGTTTTATACGAATACGACCGTTATAGTAATACGACAAGAAAAACGGTCATATTAAAATCCGGGATCGGTCGACCGAAAAGGTAGAACCGGTCGACCGGAAGAGTTTGGTAAAATCACTGTGGAGAGTCTGTTATAAACCGGTCGAACTGAGAACTGGTTCGGTCGACCGGTTCACACAGGAAATCTGGGTTTAGGTTTTAAGTGATTTCCGACTAAGGTTTGGGTGATCTAATGAAGTCCAAATAAGGTGAAATTTTGTGTGTGACTTCTGTAAGGAACCTAGTGTGTATGTTATAAGTTTTTAGCTCTTGTATGAACAATTTACACATGTTCCTAATACACAAAGAAAGGTAAAATTACATGTCTTCAATCCTAGCTTGATTACATGTCTTGACTTGATTTTTCTTCTTTCTTGAGTCTTGATCACCTGTAGAGGTTAGCACAAAGAAATATATATGTAATGCAATATGTGTGCTACTCTACATCATCATAATTAAGATTAGGTTAATTAAATCATCAAAACATTGATTAAGGCCAAAAAGCAACCAAGATGCTGGTGCTTTTGTGCCATTTCCGGAAGAAGAGATTGTTACTCTCGGTGATGCTATCAATGGGTTCGTGCGGTGGCCTAGTTATTTAGTAGAGTTAAACGACAAACATGAGGTATAGTTTAACTTTGAAAGACTTTAAACTTAAAATTTGTTAACAATTTTATTTTAACGGTTGTATATATATTTGTAAGGTGTCAAGCCTCCGGAGCAAAGGCTCAAACAACCAATCTCTGATCAACATTAATTTGCTTCCAAGTAGGTGCAAAATGTTGTATCAATGTATGGTAGGTAACGAAGCACAATCCTTAAGTACCTGGGAGTTGGAGGGGGATAAAGGGTTGCCTCCCGCTTTGTACATCACCAAAGAGGATATCATGTAGTTCATGGCGATGGATTCGTTGTGTATCATGATTATCGACGTGCAAGTGAAGTAAGTGTTTTTTTTGTATACAATGAAAAGTATTGAAAAAATTTATCAAAACTGTAATAAAGTATAATTTTTATACTTGTAGACATCTTTACGACACCAGAAGGTCAATCTTTCTCGAGGATCAAGTATTTGGATTTATCAGTCCATCTACATATATATATACGGGAATGACGATAAATTTGGTCAGCTTGGGACATTCTTTAAAGAAGAAGACAAAAGATATTATCTGCTCCCTTATCATGAGAGATAAACTTTGTAATTCAAAGTGAAATTTTATTTTGTAATAAGCTTCTAATTATATATATAACATGGCTCATTGGATGCTTGTCGTTGTATGCCCCACGACTAATTCGGCATATTGGTTTGATCCATTGGGGTCGAATAAACAAAGTGACTCAATAAAGAAACTTCTAAATTTGTAAGTTCGTTTAGTCGTGAAAAAAGTAATTCGTGAATTTTTATTAGTATTATTGAATGATATTTTAACTTGTGCTACTCAGGGCAATTAAGGTTTACAGAGCTTTAGGTGGTAGGAGAACAACCACAAAAGCAAGAATAACATGGCACGAAATGAGAGTACGTTCTATCCCATTTTTGTTATTTAAGTTAGGAACATATATTTAGCGAATTTCTATGTTTGCAGTACCGGAAGCAGGTTGGAAATACGGAATATGGTTACTACGTGATGAGATACATGGAGCAAATCCTCGAATTGGCAACTCAAGACGTATGCCTATCCGAGGTAATGTAGATTGTTATTCAATTGTATAGTTGTAGTTTCAATATTTAGATATTAACATTCACACTTGTATTTTTTTGATAGGTCTTCCCAAAAAATAGTGATCCCTTCTCGCAACAAGAGCTCGATGAAACTCGCGACCGATGGGCTCGCTATTTTATCAGAAATATGTTGACGAACTAAGAGGTTCTCCTGTCCCTAGCATTTTTTGTAATTTAGTTAACAAGTGCACTTGTATTATCAACCTACAATTTATGCCTTAATTTTAGAATGAATTAATTGCAAGTGTGTTGAATGTTAATTGTGTATGCTTGTGTGTTTGTGCATGTATGGTTATATGTTTGTGTTTGTGCATGTATGTTTGTGTGTTTGTACTTGTATGTACATGTGGATGAAATTGTGAGTATTTGTGAACAAATTTATTGGTGAATGAATTTGGTGCAGTTGTATGTACACGAATACGATGACTAAAAACAAGTTTGCAGGATGCTATTTATTTTTTTGTCCAGGATTAGGAATAGACGTCGGCTGTTTGTATTAGCCGATGTTTATTCCTCTGAAGAAAGGAATAAACGTCGGTTATATGTATCATCCGATGTCTATTCTTTAGGAATATACGTCGTCTATTATTTCACTGACGTCTATACTTAAAGAATAGACGTCAGTCGTAAATAATGGCTGACGTCTATGCCTAAAGAATAGACGTCGGTCCTAAAGGACGACCGATGTCTATTCGTTAGGTATAGACGTCGGATATATCTCGTCCGACGTCTATGTATAGACGACGCACACAGACGTCGGATCTGGGAGTGCTTATATCTGATGTATATAGCCCCATACATCCGACGTATATTCCCTTTTTGTAGTAGTGTATAATAATATGACAATAATATAAAGGTGGAAAGAATTGGTACTACGCACACAACTCAATAGGATTCAGGAAGGTTGTTTGGTGCTTGTCACTTTGCTGTTTTCCTTGGTACAACTATAATGATCAATTTTCATTTGGCATTGTAAAGCATCAATTTCCTTGTTTTCAACTTCGGTATGAAACATGGGTATATACCGAAAAACTAATTAGACAATGATAATGAGAATACTAACAGAAACAAAAATATATATAACACCCAAGTGTGTCGTTACCATCAATAAGCAAGAAATCAACAAAGGAATTAAGGAACAATACCATGACTTGATAAGATAAGTCAGAAATAACCTATATAGAGTGTTCCAAGTGTTATTAAATCTAAACATAGGAACAATGGTAAAAAAAATACATGAGCGTCTATGTCTCATGGATTGAACAATACAAAAAGTTAATCATATAAATTCTCTTTGAAGAGCATGTCACTTGTGTTTAATCCATTTAACTAAATTCAACAATTGGCGGTCTACAGGGTTTGGATCCGGTCAAGATTTTGTGTGGGCTTTCCTCGATGGCTTTCTTCATGTGTGTTGTATTCAAGTCGGTTTATGGAGCTCCGACCCGAATCGAATTTTCAAAATACTCCCTATGATGGTGTAAAGTTTCTTGATTTGCTCATTGGTCCTTTGGGCTTACATTAGGGTCCTTCTCTCTTGCATCTTAGTCCCCAAGTCTTACAACTCAGTCCTTTTTCCTTGCATTTAGGTCCTTTTATGCATTTTCTCTTCAAACCTGTTTATCGTTAAACTCAAACATAAAAGTCACTACGTAGTATTTTTTAGGCTCAAAATAATGGATATAAGATACTAATGAATGCATGAAATGATGTCAATCAAATACCCCCACACCTAACTTTTGCTAGTCCCGAGCAAAACAAAGAAAGGAAAAAACATACGAAAAATAGGGAAATTTTAACTCACTTTCGTAGGAATCACGGTTGCACTTAGCACATGCAACAAGCCGTTAAACCTCCTTGTCGCCAAGGAGGAGGAGTGTTGTCTCCTGAGGGGTTTCAACGGATATACCCACAAAATCCGAACATTGATGCATTATTCAATCTAGCAACACGACTCGATGGGCTTTTTTTCGTTGATCATTGGACGCGGTAATCCTACGGGCCGACTCTATATATGTATCCATTCCACATACCTAGCCCAATGAATCATCGTGAAAGTTAATTAATGACTTAAGTGAAAGACATGGACAACCATAACATCCTCAAGTGATACAAAGTGTAAAGTCCATTAAGGTTCTTATTTGCATTACCATTTTTTTCTCTTTTTTTACTAGTTGGTGTGTAATTCTCCCAGGGTCAGGTTTCGTGCATCATTGCCTATGAGGACTTACACTATCACATACACCTTTCCCCACATCTCCACATAGGGTTATCCCTACCACCCGTGTAACGGTAGTTCGGTCGGTGCATCCCAAGTCAGATGACTCGAAAGCACCAGGCACAAAGTCTCCTCAGACCTAATTTCTCGAGTGATAGGAGTCATGCGAGAAGAGAGAACACCTACCTACTTATTTATTATCTACACATGAACCAAAACCCCTACACTTAATATCTCACAACAAGATTTAAAGGGTCATTGACTACAACAAACTTCCGTATACTAACTGACACGAATTATTGACTTACTAGTTTCAGGGTGGACATCTTGAAATGTTTGAGAAACCTTATGATTACACGCCCCCCGAAGGAAAATCGGGGTGCATCCTAACGACTCGATAAGACCAAAAGCCGGTAAACAAGATATCCTAATGCATCTAAGTTCAAGATAATTTTGGGATCTTCATTTTACTTTGTCTCTCAATGGTTTTACACATGCTAAACACACGCAAAACCCCCAAAACATTTTCTTTCGCAAACACATGAAGATTTTAAAGCACTAGGCAAGCAAAAGAAGACAAGTCACCCAAGACTCATGCCAAGCAGATATATCGATATTAAATGCAGCACACTAACATGACCCTAACGATGCTGAAAATAAAATCAAAGGAAAAAGACTCAACTATATATACACGTAAAACACCCCCCCTGGCACCTACTTCATGCATTGTCCTCAATGAATGTGAGCATGAAACTACATAGATTTATGCATGAAAAAGAAGAGATCTCACCAACGTGAAGTACAAAGGGAAGTTCGTGGTTATGTTGATGGACACAAACCAGAATTCCCTCGAAACCTGTGAGATGCTAAAGAATGGATACAAATACGTGAAAGAAATGAGGCCCAAATACTCAAGGGTTGGATCCCACAACAATCAATGCTCACTCATGGAGTCTTTTGTCTTCTTCTTCTTTTCTTCAAATTTAACTTTATACAAACATGAAAGATCAACCATTCATGAAGGGACATGAATAAGTGCGAGAGAGGTTCATGAAGGAACATGACCTCCTCGACTTTAGCTGGTGCCCCCTCTAAGTAGTGTTTGAGGCGTTGTCCATTAACATTGAACACCTCCCCATTCCCTGGGTTAAGGATGTCTACCGCTCCATGAGAAATACGGTTTGGACAATAAAAGGGCCAGACCAGCAAGTGCGGAGCTCACCCGCAAACAGATGAAGCCGGCAATTGTAGAGCAACACCTTCTGCCCGGCCGTAAACACCTTTCGCATAATCATGCGATCATGAAACATCTTGGCTCGGGACTTATGAATTTTGGCATTTTCATTCGCATCATTGCGTAGCTCTTCCAACTCCACAATGTCGAGTTTACGCTGCACCCCTGCTTGCTCAAGATCCATATTCATGTTCTTGATCGCCCAGAAAGCACGATGCTCAAGCTCGACGGGTAGGTGGCAACCCTTGTCGTACACTACCCGATATGGGGACATACCTAAATTGGTCTTATACGCGGTACAGAAGGCCCACAACGCTTCATTCAACTTAGTTGACCAATCCTTCCTCGAGGAATTAACCGTCTTCTCAAGGATTTGCTCTAATTGACGGTTAAAGACTTTGACCTGCCCACTAGTTTACGGATGATATGCGGTCGCAAGCTTGTGGATAATTGAATATTTCCTACTAAGCGCTTCAAATGAGCGATTGCAAAAGTGGGTACCCCTATCGCTGATTATGGTACGAGAATTACCAAATCGTGCAAAAATATCCTTTAAGAATTTGGTGACCACCTTGTTGTCATTTGTCTTTGTGGGGATAACCTCAACCCACTTAGACACAATCAACGGCCATCAGAATGTAAACATTCCTGAACGAATTCGGGAAAGGACCCATAAAGTCGATGCCCCACACATCGAAGATGTCGACGACAAGGACATTTTGCAAAGGCAACATGTCACATCGACTAATCCTGCCAAGGTACTGACACATATCACATTGCTTACAAAATTTGTAAGCATCTTTGAAAAGTGAAGGCCAGTAGAATCCAGATTGGAGCACTGGTAGCAGTTTTCTTTGCTCTGAAGTGTCCTCCACATGCCTCAGAGTGGCAAAATTGGAGCACACTTTGGAACTCGTTATTTGGGACGCACCGCCTGAAAATTTGGTCAGAGCAGTATTTGAATAGGTAGGGTCGTCCCAGTGAATGAATCTGACATAGGATCTAAATTTGATTTGGTCAGATTTTGACCAACCCACAGGAAGTTGCTCGGTCACGAGGTAGTTCACGATGTCGGCAAACCAAGGGTTATCTTCGATCGTAAACAACTGCTCCTTAGGAAATTTATCATTAATAATTTGGTCTTGTGGGTTGGTCATCTGCAGACAAGACAGGTTGGTCCGCTACAACATTTTCACACCTTTTTTTGTCCTGAATCTCGAGATTGAATTCTTGTAACAACAAGATCCATCTCAAGAGTCGGGATTTTGCATCTTTCTTTGGTATGAGGTGCTTGATGGCTGCGTGATCAGAATAGATAATCACATGGGAGCCATTCAAGTAAGACCAGAATTTCTCCAAACAAAATATGAGCGCTAAAAATTCTTTCTCGGTCACAATGTAGTTCAATTGGTTATCATTGAGTGTTCTACTGGCATAGTAAATCACATGAGGCAATTTGTCCAATCATTGCCCAAGCACTGCTCCCACAATGAAGTCAGATGCATCACACATTAACTCGAAGGGTTCAGTCCACACCGGTGCCTAAATTATGGGAGCTGAAGTCAACTCCTTCTTCAAGGTCAAAAAAGCATGATGGTAATCTGGCGTGAACTCAAAAATGACATCCTTAGCCAACAAGATGGTGAGAGGTCGAGCGATCTTGCTAAAATCCTGAATGAACAGCCGATAAAATCCAGCAAGCCCCAAAAAGGCGCGGATATGATTCACAATACGTGGCGGTGGGAGATTAGCAATAAGACCCACTTTGGCGGGATCGACCTCAATTCCCCTAGTTGAGACCACATGTCCAAGTACAATCCCTCACTTCCCCATGAAGTGACATTTCTCCCATTTGAAAGTGAGGTTCTACTCACGACATCGTTTGAGGACAAGGCTCAAGTGACGAAGGCACTCATCAAAGGGAGCGCGAAATATGGATAAGTCATCTATGAAAATCTCAAGGAAATAATCTACCATATCGGAGAAGATGGTGACAATACCATGGCTAATTCCCTTGATGTCCTTCGAGGACCACCCAATAGCCTCTTTGTTTTCAAAGGGCACTTTTTTGAAGGCAGACTCTTGATTTTTTGCAAGATCACAAGCAATAATGAGCGGCAATGTCTCAGTATCCCCTAAAAAGATGTATTTAAGGTTATCGAGGAGCGGTTTGAGCTCGAATTGAGGTGGGTCCTTGTTGGATTCAGAGTTAATTTTAAGTGGCTCAAGGGCCATAGGGTAAGAGGAGCAAGCACCCAGATGTGCCTCCTCATCCAAAGGTTCAAAGGTGGTTTCCTCAAGATCATCTTCACTCGCAACCTGGTCATTAGGTACCTCAATAATATGTCGATGTGAGTCGAACATGCCTAATGACTCGAGCTCATTCGTGTCCTGAATGAAATTGGCTCCAACAACATCGTCGAAGAGCCCGAGTTGCTTACCAAGAGTAAATATGTTGAAATCCGCTGTGAGGTTTCCAAAAGACAACCTTATAAAGCCATTGCGACAATTGATCAAAACATTAGATGTAACAAGAAATGGCCTCCCAAGGATCACTGGAATTTGTCCTTTATGGGTTGGTCACAGGTTCAGTATCCAAGATGATGAAATCAACTGGAAATACGAACTCACCCACTTTAATAAGGACATCCTCCACACTCCCTTGTGAAATCTTCACGGCACTGTCAGCCAACTGAAGGGTTGTCCTCGTTGGTTTAAGATTGCCTATTCCTAGGTTGACATAGATAGAGTAGGGTAGGAGGTTCACAGATGCTCCCAAATCCAATAGAGCTTGAGGAATTGTCACATAATCGGTCATGCAAGAGACAGTTGGACAACCGGGGTCCTTGTATTTGACTTGCATGGGTTGTGTCAATATCGAGCTCACATTGGCGGCCGAAAATGCATTTTTTGGAACATTTGTTCTTCTCTTAACGGTACAAAGGCCCTTAAAGAACTTGGCATACGGTGACATTTGCTGAACAACGTCCAAGAACGAGATGTTCACCTTGACTTGCCTAAGTACCTCAACGATTTTGTCCAATGCTCATCACGTTTTAGTCAACCTATGAGGGAATGGTGCCTTGGGGACATAACTATCACGAGGAGAAGTCTCAGAATTAGGTTCCTTGAAATACTCACGACCCTCCTCGGAAGAGTCACCAACATGGTTGGATTCAGGCATTTTCACATTGTTGTCAACAACCCTTCACGATCTTAAGGTATGGACAACATTTGCATGTTGGAAAGGGTCACTTTCAACATTGTGCACATTCTGCCTAGCCTGAGCAGGTTGACCCCTGAGATTTACCACAGGTTGACTCGGTAACTGACCCTTCACGCGTTCATGGAACTGATGAGTCAACTGGCTAACTTGCATTTCCAAAGCTTTGACTATACTTTGCCTGCTCTACATGAACGCTGAAGGGTCGGATCACTAGAGGGGCCCTTTAGGTCAACCCGCTGGGGTAGTGGAGTTTGGTTAGAATAACCCGACGATGAGGCCTGAGGAGGTTGGTAATTATGGTGCTGAGACATTTGATGCGGGGGTTGGCAGGTCACCGATAGGCGTGGAGGTTGATAAGTGGAGTTTGAGGTTCAGCGTGCGAGCTCTGACCGTGACCCCACTATGCCCCCAAGAGAAGTAAGGATGGTTACGCCATCCCGGGTTGTATGAGTGATTGTACGGGTCATTACAGGGCCTCTGTTGATACATCGCATTTGCATGCTCAGTATCCTTTGGAGCGTAAGCACATTCCAAGTCATCACATCCCGTAAGTCCACACCTACTTCACCTAGGAGTAGCGACCTGAGCTACAGGAGCTCAGACCAACTTTAAACTCTCAATCCTACGCATGAGAGCAGCCATTTTTGCCTCAAACGTGATAGTTGACTCTACTTGATATGATCCAGCTCGACCAAAAGACTTGGTGGCTGGTGGCTCTCTCATGGTGTCCCACTGATGTGAATTAAATTTATACCGCAAGTGCACGGCGTCTATGAAGACGTGGCAAGTACGGGTCGAACACAAGGAGGGAGAGATTTGTTATTATTGTGATTTCGATTGGGGGAAAGAAGGAGAGAAGAATTAAGTTGGTTTTGAGATTTTTGGGTTTTAATTATTTAAAGCAAGAAACAAGAACAAATAAAACTAAAACAAGAACAAAGAGATGAATTCCGTCGGGTGGAGGTTTAGATTTAGGATTTAGATTAAAGAATTCAGAAACTTATAATAAATCATGTTAGTTATGAAGCATTACATGATAAATGATTTAACATAAACTCAAGTAATCAAAATATACTAATCACGAACTTAAAATAATAACATTCATTCTCTTCTCTTCACCCTAAATCCGTCACCTCCACCCTTTGGAGAGAGTTAGAAACTCATAGAGGGAGGAAGAAGGGGTCCTAGAGACATTACAAAAGAAAAGTAAAAACAAGAAATAAAAGACAGAATTTTATTACTAAAGTGAAGAGTACAAAACTGAAAATAAAAACAACTAAAAACTAGGTCTAAGGCCAAGGACCCTTCTACCATCGTTCTCGGGGTTATTTATAGCCGATACAAGGGATCCCAATATATAAATGGAACGTACACGCGTCAATACAGCATTGGTAAAAATTTGAGCACACGGATCGACTTTTGTGCGGCTAAATCGCCGCAATTTGTACATGAGGTGCGGCGGAATCGCCACCTTTTTGGCTCGGATTCGATCCAGATTTTTCCTGTGTGTTTATGGTATGATTTGATCCTCCTTTGCGCGTCTGGATTGATTCTTTCCATTCTTTTGAGCTCCAGATTAATTCCTTTATATATATGGAGATTCACATTGATTTTTCTTTAGATTTTCTCCATAATAATAAAAGCTACTCGTGATTTGCAATTAGGTCCTTGACTTTTTGCAATTAAGTCCCCGGCTACTTTTGTGCTCAAGTCCTTGTCCTTATTGTGATTAGGTCTTGAATGCTTTTATGCTTGGATACATTTCCATTTAAAACCCGATAAGCTTGAACTTGGTCTTTATGATAGAAATGAGTCTTTTGCACGCGTTTATGCTCGGAATGTGGGTAATTTGCATTCAGGTCCCTGTATTCTGTAAATAAGACTAAACACATACCTTAGTAGCATTTATTGATATAAAAGTAATCTAAATGAAAGACATATGATGCAATGTATGCAATGCATCACCCACTCAAAGGTACGTTCACCAATTAATTCAAAAGTGTCTCATGCCTCATCGATGTGTTTCATTTGGAAATTACCTTGACACATTGACTCAAACAATGTGCGGGTGTTGTAGTTGAGGCCCTCATAAACAATTTGGCACAACTACCACAACTCAATTCCATGATGAGGGTACTGCAAGAGAAGGTCCTTGAACCTCTCAAAGAAAACATGAAATGATTCGGTCTCAGTGTGATACATTTGGTGTATCTGGTGTCGTATCTGTTGAGTCTTCCGTTGAGGGAAGAATCTCTTCAGAAAGACAGTCACGAAGTCATCCCAGGACCGAATCGAGCTCGCTGGGAGGTTGTATATCCATTTCTTCGCGTTATCCTTCAATGCAAAAGAAATCATCCTCAACAAGATTGAATCCTCATCAAGTTATTGAAGCTTGAACATGGAGCATACCTCCTCGAATTCACGTATAAAAATATATGGATCGTCCTTATTGGAAGTGAAGGTAGGAAGCATGCTCACATATTGAGGTTTCAGCGCATAGTTGTTCCCGCGAGCCGGCGGGATAACTATGCAAGAAGGCTACGCGGCGCTGATTGACATCATTTCATGATTATATTTGTATCTTATATCCATTATCTTTCACCTAAACAATGCTATGTCACGAGTTTTATGTTTACTTTTCAGGAATAAATAGGTTTGAAGAGATGAAGGATAAAAGGACCCAAAAGCTGGGAAAAAGGACTGAATTGTAAGATCTGGGGACCAAGATGCAAGGAAGAAGGACCTGATTGCAAGACAGAAGGACCTAAGAGCAAAACAGAATACTCCTCACCATCATGGGGAGTATTTTGGCAATTCTATTCGGGTCGGAGCTCCAACATGCAAAATAGATGCATCAAATACCAACAAAGCCTTCCAGAAAAGCCCACAAGAAATTCCAGAGCGATACGGACACTGTAGACCGCTTATTAGCGGTCCAAGACCGCTAATTGGCGGTCACTTTTGGCCCAAATGCGCTCAAATTTCTCCCGCACATGTATTAGAGGATGTTTAGGCTATTTGTGGTATCTGTTTAGTCTCACATCGGGGGATTGTCCCGGATTAGCTTTTTCCATGCCTATAAATAGAACTCTTCACCTCCTTTTGTAAACACTCCATATTTTAAGTGGCTATTCTTCCTACTAGAAGTGAGGCCTTGAAGCACACACTAAAGTAGGAGGATGCTACTTTTAATGTGAGTCATTTTATCAATAAAGTTTTGTGTTTCTTTCATTGTTTGTTTATGCTTCTTTTATTGTTTGTGCATGTTTTAGTTTAATCGTCTTTTATTTCTAGCTTAGTTTTAATATGCTTTCTTTGCTTAGTTTAATAATTAGTGTAATGTTTAGTGAGTAGTTCCATCCCCTTTGGGGGGTGGAGTAGATGTACATACATGCATTAGAGAATGGGATGAATGCTTTAATTTCAATGTGTTGATTAAACATGAATGTATGCTTGCTTGTTTAGGATAGAATTTATAACTTGATGAGTTTTGCCAAAATGATTAGACACCTCTCATGCTTGTTTAGGTTATGAAATAAACAACTTGCATATGTAAATGTTAATCAACTAAGTTGGTGAATAGATTGATAGGTTTTGCCATAACATTTAGACACTTCCTATGCTTGATAAACACCACCTTCATGTGCTTAAAGAATGTATTCTACACCCACCTCTTTGCATGTGTGCACTCACTCCACCCCTTAGGGGATTTCCCATTTCTGTATTCCAGCATTCTTCTTTTGATCTTAGCTTAGTTGTCATTTCATTGTTTGTTTCTTTCGTTCGCATTTCATACTTCTTAGAGTAGCGTAGTCTAGATTAGCATAAACAACTTTCTTCCCCCTATTTTTGCCACTTGATTTCGTACAAGCAAGAGGCTACTCACCTCCCTGAGGACGACCCGTACTTGCCACCGCTTCATCGCGGCCGTGCACTTGCGGTTTAATTAAAACGTTCAACAAGTTTTTGGCGCCGTTGCCGGGGAGGTGCCAGTCCAGACTCTTGTTTGGACGATTCGAGTGGATTTAATTTGTGTGTTGTAGTTTTTCTTTGTTTCAGGAGACTGGGAATAGCAAGTGGAGGCTACTGGAGAAATTTCCAGACGACCTGAGCACTTCAGACCGCCAATCAGCGGTCTGAGACCGCTAATCAGCGGTCTGGTGAGCTCTGTTCATCTTTTAATTTCTTGCTGTTGTTGCTCTAAATGATCTAGTTATCTGGGACTCAATTTGGCATGTTTTTACTTATAGTTCGTTCCCAGATCAATAATCAAACCTCCTTTAAGCAACTTGGACCCTAAAACTCAAAGCAAAAGAATAGGCATTCATTCTTGTTTAGGTCATGCATCATGTATGTGACTTAGGCATTTAGATTGTCTTTTATCTTAGCTTTATTTTCTGTTGCTGAGAGCTGGCGTGAGGTACGCACCTTCTACTCTCATTCATGCATTTCGTATGAACATGCATTAGTTAGTAGGATGTGCATTGCAACAAGTGTGAGTTGAGCGTTGTTTGGAGAGTTGATTGCTAGATTTAGGACTCCAAAACGCTACTAAGGAGGGGCTGTCCCGTAAAAGATAAGGTGGGGGATTTCATCACCCTTTCCTTCGCCCCACAAACCACACTAATAAAGAGCCTAATTTTTAAAATCAAGTAGACATTGGCCTTAAGGATTTCGGGCGCATTAGGAGAGTGATCCGGTCCCGACCGTCATGACCTGATCGGCGTTGCCCACTTTGTCGATAGTAGGAGAGACGAGATCCCCGGATCTTGTCTCACTTGCTGGGCTTTGTGGTCCTCGTCGTAGGGAGGTGAGGCGTGTTGAGGCCGTGTGACCTCGCAGTTAGGCGTCGTCTAGCTGTAAGGACCTATAGCGACCTTAGGATTGCTTGAGCCTTGTTTGCTTGTGTGCTTCTACATGTACCCATCCGCCGTAGCTTAAGGACTTCTTCCCTTCTCTCTTGAGTCATTCTTTCTCTCCTGTGTTCCCTCGTCTTCTCTTCTACGTACATTCTTTGTTTTTCAAAAAAAAAAGAAAAAAGAAGAAAAGAGTTGTGGTTGTGTGTGTGCACCGTTGTGCATGCTTTCGTGGACACGAGACGAGAGTGGTCGTTTGACGAGGAGCGTTGTCAATCCGGCTTTGGTCATCGATTTCTCGACACCTTCCTCCTCTCGTGTCGCACGTAGTTCGGGTCCAATGGCTGCTAATTTCCGTGAGGAGGAGCAGTTGCTGGACCCGCCTGTTCCACCTGTGCTTCCAGTTGTCGTTCCCATACCTCTTCGTGATCGATGCTACCCGAGCCGTACAGCTCTACCCTCATGCATCGTATTACCAGAGGCTAATGGGAACCATTTTGAGGTTAAACCTCAATTCATTTCCATGCTCCCTCATTTCACTGGGAAAGGTGACCCCTATATCTTTCTCAGGGAATTTGAGGAGGTTTGTGCTATGTTCAAGCTGCAACAACTTAGCACAGACTCCATCCATCTTAGGCTCGTTCCTTTTGCACTAAAGGATGACGCCAAGAAGTGGTTGTACAGCAACCAGGCGAATTCCTTTAGGACTTGGGATGAGTTTCAATCTGCATTCCTCAAGAAGTACTTTCCTAATCATCGGACTCAAAAATTGAGGAACGAAATCAATTCGTTCTATCAACACGAGACCGAACCATTTCATGCATATCTTGAGAGGTTCAAAGAGCTACTATCCTCGTGCCCTCACCATGGCATTGAGTTGTGGCGTCTTTGTCAGATTGTGTATGAGGGTCTTCACATCCCGTCAAGAACGCTCCTTGAGTCCATGTGTCAAGTAGAGTTCTTGGGAAAGGATGAAAGGGAGGCATGGGCCTTCCTAGAAGACCTCGCTGAGAAAACCATGCAATGGGAGAGTGTGAGGGAACCACCTGCATTATCTAGTATAGGAGCGAGGATCGTGAATGCAAACTCGACTAGATCAGTTGCCGCATTTGCTATCGATACCACTACGGCCACCGAGGCACGCATGGCGGCCTTAATGCGCTGTATGGATTCGATTGAGCTCCAAAACCAACAAAGTGCACCTCACATGTCCACATCTGGTCCAGTTCCCTGTCATTCATGTGGTAGGATAGGTCATGTAGAAAGCGAGTGTGAGTCCATTCCTCCTGAGATGGAGCGTGTCAACGCCGTCTATGATAGAGCCAGGAATGACCCATACTCATCATCTTATAATCCTGGATGGAGGAACCACCCCAATTTTTCATGGAACCAAACTAATGCCCCGGGTGGTCCTTCCAACTCCTCTAGACCACATTACCAATCACACCAACCTCCCATGCATGCGCATTCCTATCAGCCACCCCAAGCGCAAACCACCAATCAATCGGGTTTCCCAAATTCCAATAATATGGAAACCCGATTCAATTCGCTTGAGACCTTGACTCGTGGACTTGCAAACTCAATGAAAATTTTTATGTCAACCACGAGTCAAGTTCTCACTTCAAATCAGCAGACCATCAAATCTCTAGAGCTTCAGATGGGCCAATTGGCTCAGTCTGTACATGAAAGAGAGAGAGGGTCTTTTCCTAGCCAGCCTGAGGCTAACCCCCGCATGTACCAACAACAACAAATGCAAAATGAGAATGTGGTACCTCGGGAGAGGCAAGTGAACCATGTGGAGGAACCTGTTCACCATGTCAATTCCATTGTGACCTTAAGGAATGGAAAACAGGTTGACAATCACATTTCCTTGCCACACCCACCACCATCTATGCAGCCCCTCAGTGGGAATGGTGGTGAAGAAGAAGCTGAGGGTGAGGGTAATACACCAAAGCTTTTTTCTCAGGCACAGCAGAAAATCTACCTGCCAAAATCTCCCTATTCAAGTAGGTTAAACAAAAAGCAGAGTGACAACATGGACAAGATAGTAGAGGTGTTTAAGCAAGTAAAGGTTAACATCCCCTTGTTGGATGTCATCCAACAAATACCTCAATATGCCAAAGTGTTGAAGGATCTCTGCACAACCAAGAGGAAGACCAATGTTCCTAAGAAAGCATTCTTGGCTGTAAATATCAGCTCACTTTTGTCCAATCCTACCTACACAAAATACAAGGACCCTGGGTGTCCTACTATTCAGTGTACGATAGGGGACACTAGATTGAGCAATGTTTTGCTTGATTTAGGTTCAGCGGTCAACCTCCTCCCATTCTCTGTTTATCAACAGTTGAACTTGGGAGAATTGAAACCAACTAAGATCACCCTCCAATTAGCGGATAAATCCATTCGTATTCCCATGGGGATTATCGAGGACGTGCTTATCAAAGTTGGAGATTTTATATTTCCAGTCGATTTTGTTGTCCTCGATACCAATCCTGTTGCGAACACCCACTCTCAAATACCTTTGATTTTGGGTAGACCATTTATGTCAACCTCCAATGCCTTGATTAATTCTAGAAATGGTCTCATGAAGCTCTCATTCGGTAACATGAGTGTCGAGTTTCATGTGTTCAACTCTGGTAGGCAACAGGAACCCATGGATGAACCTTTAAATCTAAATCTCATCCGCCAATTGGAGAAAGCACCACAAAATCAACGAACACCCCTAACCCCAATGCAACCCATTGAGAATGTTCGTGGGCCCAGCGAAGACTCATTGCCTGTCTTTGCAATGCAACAGAGTGAGCTGGCCTCGAACATGAATGTCCAAAGGGAGTGTTCGTTGCATGATTCAGTTGAGAGTACTAGTGAGAGTGAGACACCTCATCATATGCATATACCAGAAGGTGTCTCTACCTCATGTCCCATGGCCATTGAGCCATTTGAGCTTCATATTGACTCCAACAAGGACCCACCTATGACCGAGCTTATGCTTGATGATCTAAATGATGGTGGGAGGTCCTTGTTGGATGACTTGGGGAGAAGCCCCATTCTTAGTGATGCAGGTCTGCTGCATCCATCGAATGAGCTTGAGGAACTCATTCTGATGCACCCGCCTATTGGTTGGAGGGTTTTCTTCGATGAGCAATTAAACCCTAGTGAGGCAACACAACTTCATTCTTTGTTGCCCACACCCGACCAATATCATGAGGGGTTCGAGCCTTTCAGCTTTGACCTTTCACCCCTCATGACACCTCAGAGTACCAGTGGAGTTTGCCCATCTCGGCAAGTCTCTGGTCCTCCTGACTTGATGTTCTCATTTGATGTTCCTTGACCAAATGATTATGAGAATATCTTGGTTGATGTATATATCTTTAAAAAAAAAAGAAGAAGAAGTGTGTAATAAAAGACTCCTTCAGTGAGCATCGATTGTTGTGGGCCCCAACCCTTGTGTACTTGGGCCCAATTTCTTCACGTATTTATCTCTCTTCTTCAGCTTCTCACAGGTTTTGAGGGAATTTGGGTTTGTGTCCATCAACATGACCCTGAACGTCCCTTTGTACTTCATGTTGGTGAGATCTTTCCTTTTTCATGCATGTATCCATGTAGTATCTTGTTCACATTCATTGAGGACAATGCATGAAGTAGGTGTGGGGGGGTGTTTTACGTGTGTACATAGTCGAGTCTTTTTCCTTTGGTTTTATTTTCTTTTGTTTGCATTGTTAGGGTCATGTTAGTGTGCCGCATTTAATATCGATATATCTGCTTGCCATGATGCTTGGGTGACTTGTCTTCTTTTGCTTGCCGAGTGCTTTAAAATTTTCACATTTCTTTCAAAATCTTCATGTGTTTGCGAAAGAAAATGTTTTTGTGGGTTTTGCGTGTGTTTAGCATGTGCAAAACCGTTGAGAGGCAAAGTAAAAAGAAAGCTCCCAAAATTGTCTTGAACTTGATGCATTAGGATTTTTGGTTTACTGGCTTTAGGTCTTATCGAGTCGTGAGGATGCACCCCGGTTTTCCCTCGGGGGGCGTGTAATCATAGGGTTTCAGTACTCAAACATTTAAATAAGTCCACCCTGAACCTAGTGAGTAAATAATTCGTGTCTGTTAGTATAAGGAAGTTTGTCGTAGTCAAAGGGCCCTTAATCTCTTTTTGTGAAACTTAAGTGTAGGGGTTTTGGTTCCCATGTAGATAAATAAGTGGTGTTCTCTCTTCTCGCACGGCTCCTATCACTCGGGAAAGTAAGTCTGAGGGGACTTTGTGCCTGGTGCTTTCGAGTCATCTGACTTGGGATGCACCGACCGAACTCCCGTTACACGGGTGGTAGGGATCGCCCTATGTGGAGATTTGGGGGAAGGTGTACGTGATAGTGTAAGTCCTCATAGGCAATGATGCACGAAACCTGACCCTGGGAGAATCAAACACCAACAAATAAAATGCTCCAAAGAAAAAGAAACAAAAAAAGAAACAAAAGAAAAAAAAGTCAAATAAGAACCAAAATGGACTTTACACATTGTATCACATTCAGAAGTTAAGGTTGCCCATGTCTTTCACTTGATTCCTTAGTTAACTCTCACGAATAACTCATTAGGCTAGGTGTGTGGACTGATTACATATATATAGTCGACCCGTAGTATTACCGCGTCCCATGATCGACAAAATAAGTCCAACGAGTCGTGTAGCTAGATTGATTAATGCATCTTGTTCGGATTTTGTGGGTATATCCGCTGAAAACCCTCAGGAGACAACACTCCTCCTCCTTGGCGACAAGGAGGTTTAACGGCTTGTTGCACGTGCTAAGTGCAACCGTGATTCCTACGAAAGTGAGTTAGGATTTCTTGTTTTTTCGTATGCTTTTCTCTTTCTTTGTTTTGCTCGGGACTAGCAAAAGTTAGGTGTGGGGGTATTTGATTGACATCATTTCATGCTTATATTTGTATCTTATATCCATTATCTTTCACCTAAACAATGCTATGTCACGAGTTTTATGTTTACTTTTCAGGAATAAATAGGTTTGAAGAGATGAAGGATAAAAGGACCCAAAAGCTGGGAAAAAGGACTGAATTGTAAGATCTGGGGACCAAGATGCAAGGAAGAAGGACCTGATTGCAAGACAGAAGGACCTAAGAGCAAAACAGAATACTCCTCACCATCATGGGGAGTATTTTGGCAATTCTATTCGGGTCGGAGCTCCAACATGCAAAATAGATGCATCAAATACCAACAAAGCCTTCCAGAAAAGCCCACAAGAAATTCCAGAGCGATCCGGACACTGTAGACCGCTAATTAGCGGTCCAAGACCGCTAATTGGCGGTCACGTTTGGCCCAAATGCGCTCAAATATCTCCCGCACTTGTATTAGAGGATGTTTAGGCTATTTGTGGTATCTGTTTAGTCCCACATCGGGGGATTGTCCAGGATTAGCTTTTTCCATGCCTATAAATAGAACTCTTCACCTCCTTTTGTAAACACTCCATATTTTAAGTGGCTATTCTTCCTACTAGAAGTGAGGCCTTGAAGCACACACTAAAGTAGGAGGATGCTACTTTTAATGTGAGTCATTTTATCAATAAAGTTTTGTGTTTCTTTCATTGTTTGTTTATGCTTCTTTTATTGTTTGTGCATGTTTTAGTTTAATCGTCTTTTATTTCTAGCTTAGTTTTAATATGCTTTCTTTGCTTAGTTTAATAATTAGTGTAATGTTTAGTGAGTAGTTCCATCCCCTTTGGGGGGTGGAGTAGATGTACATACATGCATTAGAGAATGGGATGAATGCTTTAATTTCAATGTGTTGATTAAACATGAATGTATGCTTGCTTGTTTAGGATAGAATTTATAACTTGATGAGTTTTGCCAAAATGATTAGACACCTCTCATGCTTGTTTAGGTTATGAAATAAACAACTTGCATATGTAAATGTTAATCAACTAAGTTGGTGAATAGATTGATAGGTTTTGCCATAACATTTAGACACTTCCTATGCTTGATAAACACCACCTTCATGTGCTTAAAGAATGTATTCTACACCCACCTCTTTGCATGTGTGCACTCACTCCACCCCTTAGGGGATTTCCCATTTCTGTATTCCAGCATTCTTCTTTTGATCTTAGCTTAGTTGTCATTTCATTGTTTGTTTCTTTCGTTCGCATTTCATACTTCTTAGAGTAGCGTAGTCTAGATTAGCATAAACAACTTTCTTCCCCCTATTTTTGCCACTTGATTTCGTACAAGCAAGAGGCTACTCACCTCCCTGAGGACGACCCGTACTTGCCACCGCTTCATCGCGGCCGTGCACTTGCGGTTTAATTAAAACGTTCAACAGGCGCGAACAGGATGGGTCCGCTCCCACAAAGTCATCGGTCTATCCCATCGAGCTAAAGGTGGTGGTGCACCAAGAACTCGATCCTGACCGAATCCCTCTTCCTCCTGATTCAGAGGAGGAGGAGGAGGAGGAGAAGGAGGTCTACGTGGTGGTGGGACTAGACTGAGGTAATCCATGTATGGAACCCGGTCTCCCCCATCCCCATGAGATGACTCAGCCTCATGCTCCATAGGAGCATGAGGCGGAGATGGTCGATCACCTAGACCGTTCATCACAGAAATGCACTATCTCAAGTCGAGCGCTCTCACTAGAACGAGCCCAACCTCACAAAAAACGCTCGACTCGACTCTAAAACAACACAGAACAAAAGGTGTAATCAGACGAGGAGACTATAACGAAGAATAGAGAGGAGGAGAAGACTCATATGAGAAATGAAGAATCCTTCGAGCTGGCGTGGGTAGGGGGAGAAGGTAGAAGCCTAATCTAGCAAGCACGACACAAACAATTTATGGTTATGGGTCCTTAGGCTAGACGACGCCTAACTTCGAGATCACTAGTCTCGACACGCCTCACCTCCCTACAACGAAGACCACAATTCTTAACAAGTGATACCATATCTGGAGATCCAGTACCTCCTACTATTGACAAGGCAGGCGACGCCGATCAGGTCATGACAGTCTCAACTCGATCACTCTCCTAGTACGTCCAAAATCCTTGGGCCAATGTCTACTTGCTTTTAGAATTATGGCTTTGATTAAGAGTGATTTTTGGGGCAAAGTAAAAGGTGATGAAATCTCCCACCTTATCTTGTATGGGGCAACCCCTCCTTAGTAGCGTTTTGAGTCTTAATCCAGCAATTCACTCTCCAATCAAACGCTCACCTCACTCTTATCCCAATGCAATTCCTACTAACTAATGCATGGTCATACAAAATGCATGAATGAGAATAGGAAATGTGTACCTCACGCCAGCGCTCATCAACTGAAAGTAAAGCTAAAATAAAAGACAACTGTGTGACTAACTCAAGTATATGATGTATGACCTAAACAAGCAAGAATGCCTAATCTTTTTCTTTGGATTTTAATGGCCAAGTTGATTAAAGGGGATTGATTTTTAATCTGGGAGCAAACTACATGTCACACATGCAAGATTGACCTCCCAGACAACTAATAGGAAACAACAAACAACCAAAACAAAAACTGGAGCTAAAGAAGCTCACTAGGCCGCCAATTGGCGGTCCCAGACCGCTGATTGGCGGTCACTTTAGTGGCTTTTGTCCTCCAATTCCTCCAGTGGCATCTGATCCTGAGGATCCTTGAAACAAACCAAAACTAAAAATTAAAACCACTCGAATCGTCCAAACCAATGTCTGGAAAGAACACCTCCCCGGCAAAGGTGCCAAAAATTTGATTGAACGTTTTATAATAACGCAAGTGCACGGCCACGTTGAAGCGGTGGCAAATACGGGTCAATCCACAGGGAGGTGTGTCGACTTTGGTTAGTTCGAAGGAGAGTGTGAAACAAAGGAGAGAAAGATTGATTAAACTAAACTACACTAAACTAGTAAACAACAAAGAAGGAAATGAAAGCACGAAACGAACTAAACTAAGCTAAGCAACTACTAATAGGAAAGATGAAATTTAGTAATGGGAAACACCCCTAAAGGGGTGGAGTGTGTGTACACATGAAATAAGTGTGGTGAATGCATACAATAAGCTCAAGTTTAGTTAGTGTTTGTTAATGCATAAGAAGTACCTAATGGCAAGACCTATCATTCAAAGCACTAACCTAGGTGATTAATATGAGCATGACAAGTTTGTTATTAAGAACATAAACAATAATAGAATGTACCTAAACATTATGGCGAAAACCATCAAGTTAAGAGTTCTCATTAATTCAAACAAGCATACTAACATTTCTCACATACAACAATGTTTAGCATTCATTCCATCTACATAACATCTATATACATTTACTCCACCCCCAAAGGGGGATGGAACTACTCACACATATTTAATGAAACATTCATACTAAGGAAAGAAAACATGCTTAAACTAATTCTAAGAAGACTAAAACAAACAAGTTAACTAAGCAAGCAAAAATTGAAAAGAAGCAATATGAAGAAAAGTTAACAAAACATCTATTATTACTCACTCAATTACAAGTAGCCTCTCTCCACCAGAGTTTTTGCTCCAAGGTTTTTACTCCTAGTAGAGAGGATGGCCACAAAGAGAGAGATATGGATACAAAGGCGGAGGAAGAGTTCTATTTATAACCATAGAAAAAGATAATCCGGGACAATCCCCCGGTATGGGACTTAACGTATACCAAAAATAGACTAAATACACCCTAATACATGACCCGACTAATCCACATCGGATCCGGAGCAATCCAGACCGCTAATTGGCGGTCTATAGGGTTTGGATCTGGTCTGGATTTTGTGTGGGCTTTCCTGGATGATTTTCTTCATGTGTGTTGTATTCAAGTCGGTTTATGGAGCTCCGACCCGAATTGAATTGCCAAAATACTCCCCATGATGGTGTAAAGTTTCTTGATTTGCTCATTGGTCCTTTGGGCTTACATTCGGGTCCTTCTCTCTTGCATCTCAATCCCCAAGTCTTACAACTCATTCCTTTTTCCTTGCATTTAGGTCCTTTTATGCCTTTTCTCTTCAAACCTGTTTATTCCTGAAACTCAAACATAAAACTCGTTATGTAGCATTGTTTAGGCTCAATATAATGGATATAAGACACAAATGAATACAAGAAATGATATCAATCAGTCCACTAAATCCAATAATTACAAATTTGATAACCCCAAAAATACATCAGAAACTCAAATGTATACACTCCTGTGGTCCTGGTACCAATTTCATAATTTCTCAGGGACCCTTTACAATTTGACCACTTAAAACCCAACCAGTGCCTAACTAAGAATTGTTAATATAACACATTCTTTAATAGGTAAATATTAGTCTTGCCCCAGACTCTCGTGTCTTTGCATGTAGGTCCCCCAGCCTGGGTTGTCACGTTCTCCGCATTTGGGTCACATCCTCCGCCTGATACCGTCTATCTCCGACCACTTTCGACTCTCCTCGCGACAAATCCCCAAGTTACCAACTCACCACCCCACCGCCTCACTACCCTACGCCTCAAAACTCAAAACCCGAACCTAATAACCCCACCTCCCTAGAACCCCAAACTCCAACCCCGAACCCGACAACCATTCTTACCTCTTCCTCTTGGTGCCCAACATCTGGACTCCAACCTGAACAAAAACCCCTGACCCTGAACACTCAAACCGTGAGCGGAATGGGCGAAGCATCGACAAGTCAAACAAGAAGGTGGTTTACAGTCGTATTTAAGCTCTACCACCTCCAACTTAGCTTCTTCATCTTGCAAGCTGACTTGCATCAAAAATTGAAATCCATCTTCGACTGCCACAAATAATATAACATATGACAATCGTTTGCCCGTCTCCATCTCATGATCTTCCTCGAGTAGTCATCGGTGAATGTCAACATGTATCTTCCTCCACCTTTTGATGGAACTTGAGAAGTCCCCACAAGTCTGAATAAATGCAGTCCAAGGTACAATTGGTCCTCTACACTGCCATAGTAAAATTGATACGCTTTTGCTTGTCGAAAACACGTAACATCATCTCTAAGTAAGCCACGTTTCTTAATAGAGTCATCCATTCTCACTCATGTGACCAAGATGCATGCGCCACAACAAATATACTTTTATCTTCTAACATGGATGAAGCGGCAACTAATGCATCACCAACAACTGTGTTGCATTGCAATGTATAGAGACTGTCAACCTTAGTCTTCTTACCATGAAGCATGATGAGTGCCCTATTCTTAATAGCGATCAAGACACCTTCACGCTGAAACTGCAACCATTAGTTGTAAGAGTCCCCACAAATATAAGGTTCTTATCTGCTCTTCCTGAGCCTTACTACTTTTCCTTATTCTGTAGATGTCAACACTATTCAACCTTGTGACATGTTTTCTTGTAAAACTTTCCCTTCTAGCCTCTATACTTTGATATAGACTTGATTCTTAAACCTTTTTCATTTGATCTCCCTCTTGCCACCAATGCATTAATCTTACTAATTGATTCAATTATAATAACTGCAAATGCACGACGTCGGTGAAGACGTGGCAAGTATATGTCGTGTCCAAGAGGAGAGCATGCGAGTCAAACTCCACAATACTTAAGTGGAAAAGGAAAATAGAGATATTATATCAGAATTACACTACGATACGTACTAAATCAGAAAACGAACAATAAAAATAAACCACTTAGGAGGTAGAGAATGAATGCGGAACTGAGAATATGTGTACGAGTGTGTGTTCATTGGTGCTCATCACAACATGTAATACATGAAATCCATAAAAAACCAAATCCAGTTTTGTCTCCACATGAAATAAGATAAAACATTATCATTAAAAAATACAAGACAATAATTGAGATGAGGTTAACACGAAATGGATAATGACCAAACCCCACTATGTCTCCATATGAAATAAGATTTAAGACAATCATTAAACCATACAAAACATTAATTAGGATGAGACCAACGTGAGCACATGTATACACATGTCATGTTTCCTCCTTATCCACTCCATCATTATTCTCACCTCATCATTCCACATAAAATGGGCAAACTAATCTAAACATGTGAAATGCATCACTTAAGAGCATTAGCACATCAAAGATAAGAGTGAAAATCACATTCAATGGTTATGGAACTCATGTGAGGTTCAAAGATTAGGATTAACACACACACTTAGTACATCACATAATCACATCACCTTCTTCTCCACAATCAAGCGGAGATGGACTACTCTCTACTCATTAACCTAACTAATTATGCTAAGATTTAAGGAAACACAACATGCAAGACTAAAGTAAACAATATCTAACTAAGAAAAATATTTTATTTACATCACTCACATTACAAAGTGCCATCCTCTCCACCTTGAGTTTTTCTTCAAAGGTTTACGCCAAGTAGAGAGAATGACCACGAAACAATGAGAGATTACAAAGAAAGAAAAAGAGTTCTACTTATAGACATGAAAAAAGAAACTTGGGACAATCCCCCGGTGTGGGACTAATGAAACATACTTAAATGGATATAAACTACATAACCAACAACCACACGAAATCGGGTCGGATCCTGACCAAAATGGAACGCTATTAGCGGTCACAATTGGTCAGATGCAACCCAATTTGGCACGTCTACTTACCTTCTTTCATGCTTCACATGAGATGCGCCCTGGTCCATAATTTGAGTCTGCGTTCAAATCTAATTTACCATAATACTCCTCATGATAGTGTGGAGTTTCTTAGTTTGTTGTTGGTCCTTCCGGACTTACGTCTCGGTCATTTCCTCTTGTTGATGGGTCCTTGTGTATGACAGGTCCTTGTATGACAGACGTGTCCATTTTACTTCATTTAAATCATTTCTTCTTACGTTTCAGTCCATATTCTCTTCTCTTCTTTTCTTTATTAACTAATGCCCTAAATATAACAACAAACACTCAAGTAGCAAAAAATTAAGGTAAAATAAAAGATATATAGCATGAGTACGATGTATGATATGCTACTAATCATTTACTACTTGAACCTGGGGAACCTTTTTCCATGTCACTCTTACTACTCAAGGAATTCTTCACATCAGACAAAGAGATAGTAGTACAACTATACATGATGGTCTCGCGAAAGTGTGTATAAGAGGAAGTTAAAGAACACAACAAAAATATAGCTTCATCTTCATCATCAACTTTAACATAAACATTATCTAGATTGCCAATTACGGAATTGAAATCTTCCAAGTGTTGTTGTAGAGATGTATCTTCCACAATTTTAAATTGGGAATAGGAATTGCTTCAAAAGCATTTGGTTGGTGACAGATTTGGATGTGAAAACCACTTCCAACGTTGCCCATAACTTATCCACAGTCTTCTCGTGCATCACCTTACGAAACACCTCATTGGACAACGATAACTGGATGGCAGTGAGTGCTTTCTCATCGAGCTTTGCCTTCCTATAAGGTGATTGATTAGTTTTATATTAAACCGCAAGTGCACGGCCGCGTTGAAGCGGTGGCAAATACGGGTCGATCCCCAAGGAGATGTGTAGACTTTTGGTTTGTGCGAAGGCAAGTGGTAAAGAAAGGATAGAAAGGTTGGTTACACGAGACTACACTACAATGCAAAAAGGAAATGGAAGATAAGCAATAAAACTAAACCCCATAGGGGGTAGAGAAATAATGTGAATATAAAGATGTGTGTGTGTGTGTGTTCAATTATGCTCCTCACAACATGTAGTGCATGAAATCATAAAACTAAATCCAACTTTGCCTCCACATGAAATAAGATAAGACTATATCGTTAAAACATACAAGACAATAATTGGAATGAAGCTAAATGAACTCATATATAAAGACTAGACCCTACTATGCCTCCACATGAATTAAGATAAGACTATATCATTAAAACATACAAGGCATTAACCAAGGCCAAGGGAACAAGAGCACATACACTACAAGTCATGTTTCCTATATTAATTCCATCATTATCCTTACCTCATCATTCCCCATAAAATAGGTCCACTAGTCTAAGCATATGCTAAGCTTCATTCAAGAGCATTAGCATATCAAAGACAAGAGTGAAATCCCATTAGATGGTTATGGAAATCATATAAGGCTCAAAGGATTAAGATAACACACACTACTACATTACATAATCATATCACATATTTCTCCACCCTCCAAATGGGGATGGAACTACTCACTAATCATTACACTACCTACATTAACAAAATGAAACATTATACTGAAAGAAAATTTAACTAAGAAAGAAAGGAGTATTAAAGAAGCTTAAAAGGAAAGGAAAGACTAAACAAGCATGCACAAATTAAAAGACAAGATTAAAAGAAACTAGAATAATTATTTTATTAACAATGACTCACATTGAAGGTAGCATTCTTCTCCACCTTGAGTTTTGCTTCAAGGCTTACTCCTTAGTTGAGATAATGCCACCAAGCAATGGGTAATTACAATGGAAGGTGAAGAGTTCTTTTTATAGCCATAAAAAAGGTAATCTGGGACAATCTCCCGATGTGGGACTAACCAAATACCAGAAATAGAATCGACACACTTTAATACACATGCCCGCCAAAGATTAGCGGATCCGGAGCCAAACAGACCGCCAATTGGCTGTCCCAGACCGCCAATTGGCGGTCTATTTGTTCTGGATTGGGCTCATTTTTGTTGTGAGCTTGTCTTGATGTATTTGTTGGTCTTTGATGCATCTACTTTGCTTGTTGGAGCTCCGACCCGAATAGAATTGCCAAAATACTCCCCATGATGGTGTGGAGTTCTATGTTTTGCTCTTTGGTCCTTTGGTCTTACGTTTAGGTCCTTCTCCCTTGCATCGTAGTCCCCAGGTCTCACAATTAAGTCATTTTTCCCTGCTTTTGGGTCCTTTCATGCTTCATCTCTTCAAACCTATTTAATTCTGAAATTCCAACATAAAACTCGTCACGTAACATTGCTTAGGTGTAAGATAATGGATATAAGATACAAATATAAGAATGAAATGATGTCAATCAAATACCCCCACACTTATGTTTTTGCTAGTCCCGAGCAAAACAAAGAAAGAGAAAAACAAATGAGAAACAAGAAATCCTAACTCACTTTCGTAGGAATCACGGTTGCACTTAGCACGTGCAACAAGCCATTAAACCTCCTTGTCGCCAAGGAGGAGGAGTGTTGTCTCCTGAGGGTTTTCAGCGGATATACCCACAAAATCCGAACAAGATGCATTATTCAATCTAGACACTCGACTCGTTGGACAAATTTTGTCAATCATTGGACGCGGTAATCCTATGGGCTAACTCTATATAGGTAATCAGTCCACACACCTAGCCTAATGAACCATTCGTGTAAGTTAAATAAGGAATTAAGTGAAAGACATGAACAACCTTAACATCATCAAGTAATACCAAGTGCAAAGTCCATCAAGGTTCTTATTTTCATTACCAATTTTTTTTCTTTTCTCTTTTTTCTTTTCTTTTCTTTTTATTAGTTTGAGATTCATTCTCCCAGAGTCAGGTTTCGTGCATCATTTCCCATGAGGACTTACACTATCACGTACATCTTTCCCCAAATATCCACATAGGGTAATCCCTACCACCCGTGTAACGAGAGTTCGGTCGGCGCATCCCAAGTCAGATGACTCGAAAGCACCAGGCACAAAGTCCCCTCAAACCTACTTTCCCGAGTGATAGGAGCCGTGCGAGAAGAGAGAACACTTACTCACTTATTTCTTATATACACATGAACCAAAACCCCTACACTTAATGTCTCACAACAAGATTTAAAGGGTCATTGACTACAACAAACTTCCTTAAATTAACAAACACGAATTATTGACTCACTAGGTTCAGGGTTGACTTCTTTAAATGTTTGAGCACTGAAACCCTATGATTACTCACCCCCAAGGGAAAACTAGGGTGCATCCTAACAACTAGATAAGTCCTAAAGCCACTGTAGTAGATATCCTAATGCATCAAGTTCAAGACAATTTTGGGAGCTTTCTTTTTACTTTGCCTCTCAACGGTTTTGCACATGCTAAACACACGCAAAACCCACAAAATATTTTCTTTTGCAAACACATGAAGATTTTGAAAGAAATGTGGAAATTTTAAAGCACTAGGCAAGCAAAAGACGACAAGTCACCCAAGGATCATGGCAAGCAGATATATCGATATTAAATGCAGCACACTAACATGACCCTAACAATGCACACAAAAGAAAACAAAAAATCAAAGGAAAAGACTCGACTATGTACACACGTAAAACACCCCCACACCTACTTCATGCATTGTCCTCAATGACTGCGAGCAAGATACTACATGGATGTATGCATGAAACAGAAGAGATCTCACCAACATGAAGTACAAAGTGAAGTTCAAGGTGATGTTGATGGACACAAACCCGAATTTCCTCAAAACCTGTGAGATACTTAAAAAGGGAGATAAAATACGTGAAAGAAATGGGGCCCAAATACACAAGGGTTGGAGCCCACAACAATCGATGTTCGCTGAAGGAGTCTTTTATTGTACTTTTTTTTATATAACTATGTACAAACATAAGTTCCCATCTTCATTTGTCAAAAGACATCAAATGGGAACCTCAAGAGTGGGTCAATGCACTTGGAAAGGGAACATGACACCACGTGGGCCCAGAATACTCATGCGTGGGCCCCCTTCACAAAGAGCACAAGATGAAATGAGAGGTTCATGAATTGGACGCAAAGGTGTCTCATTCAAAGGATCAAACTGAAAGAGCTTGAACCTCTCAAGAGTTTGGGAAATAAGGGGCAACGGAAGAAGAGTTTCTCCCGTTGCGGTGATGAAGTTATGATCGTCAATCCAAACTCTCCAACCAAAAGGATGGTGCGTCGGAACGAGGTCAAGAACCTCGTTAAGCATGTCTGACACACCAGGCGAACAAAAGGTGGGTCTCAAACCCAAGGTATCCTCTAAGGAACTCCTAATACCCTCATGAGCAATGTAGTTGTTTGATGTTCCATCATTTCCAAGATAATTAGGAACAATAGTGAGAGGCAAACTCTCATCAGGTTGTTTGAAATTGAGGGTACTAGGGAGCTCTTGCTCCACCAGAGGTGAGTCCTTAAGATGCACAAAATGAAGATCATGTGGCTCAAGGGGCACAGGACAAAAAGATAAGGCACAATCCTGTGCCGACTCATAATGAATTTGGTCCTTGTTTTTCTCAATTCGAATCGAATCCTCCACTAAGTGATCGTGAATTGAAACCCCAAGTCCCTCAGACTGACTAGGAGTTTGACTTTGAAAGATTGTGCTTTGAATTTGTGGATGTGGTGGTGGCGGTTCGATATCAAAAGATGAATCCTCATGTTGACAAGAAAAGTTACTCTCCTCACGTTCACGTAATTGCTGCGCTATTTGACTCACTTGCATTTCCATAGTTTGCAAGGAATTCAAGTTGGACTTCAATAAATTTTGAGTGGTTTCCATGAACGTTTGGAGGGTTTGTTTTAAGGAATCAAATTTCGGATCAACAGTGAGGTTCATGTTAGAATTTGGGAAATTTTGGGGTTGGGTATTGATGGGCTGAGAATGACGCCAATGATTTGGAGTAGGGTGTTGGTAGAATTCTGGGTATTCGGGAGGAGGATACTAGGGTGAAAATGATGTATAAGAATTTGAATAAAAATTCTCTCCCCACGAATCCATCCCTCTCGGGTTGTACGCGGATGCGTAATGGTCATATTGAGCATTTTGGGAAAAGGTATGCTCATACTCAGGCTCTGGGGGAACATAAGGACATTCCCCGATAACATGACCACTCAACCCACAACAATCGCACAGTACGACTACTGGAGCCACCGGTGCACTCATGTCTTCTACCGCATGCATGAAAGAGGCCAAAGTTTCTTACAATGTCTCAGTTTGATGACCAGTGTATGATCTGACGTAACTAGATGATGGTCTAGTAGTCGGTGCCTCTCTCATACTACCCCAATATGAAGATTGCTCAGTCACACAATTAAGATTTTCCCAACCATACGGGGTGTTAATCTGAGCCACCCCAGGTTGCATGGGTCCAGAATACCAGGAAGAATTGTCCTGGTCCCAACAATGATATGGATGGTCGCCCATGTAACCATCCATCTCAACAAAAAACTCTCGAGTCGACCACTCTCACCACCATGAGGCTAAACTCGCAAAAAATGCTCGACTCGACCCTAAAACGCTACCAGAGAGTGTAAAGGGGAGGAGACTATAACGTAGAAGAAGGTGAGAAGAAGATGAATCAGAGGAGAAGGGAAAAATCCTAGAGCTAGCGTGGGTAATGGGATCAGGTAGAAGCCTAACTAGCAAGCACGACTCAAACAATGTAAGGCAATGGGTCCTTAGGCTAGACGACGCCTAACTTTGAGGTCACTAGCCTCGACACGCCTCACCTCCCTACAACGAGGACCACAATGCCCAGCAAGTGATACCAGATCCGGAGATCCAGTACCTCCTACTATCGACAAGGTAGGCAACGCCGATCAGGCCATGACGGTCTCAACTAGATTACTCTCCTAGTGCAACCGAAATCTTAGGGCCAATGTCTACTTACTTTTAGTTAAGGCTTGATTAAGAGTGATTTTTGGGGCGAAGGAAAGGGTGATGAAATCCCCCACCTTATCTTTTACAAGACAGCCCTTCCTTAGTAGCGTTTTGATCCTAAATCTAGCAATCAACGCTCCAATCAAACGCTCAACTCACTCTTGTCCTGATGCAATTCCTACTAACTAATGCATGGGCATACAAGATGCATGAATGAGTGTAAGAAATGCGTACCTCACGCCAGCGCTCAACAACTGAAAATAAAGCTAAAAGAAAAGACGACTATATGCCTAAGTCAAGTTCATGATGCATGACTTAAACAAATAAGAATGTCTAATCTTTTGCTATGGATTTTAAGGCCAAGTTGATTAATAGGGGGTGATTACTGATCTGGGAGCAAACTAGAAGTCACAGCATGCAAACTAGGGCTCCCAGATAATGAAAATGACAGAACTAACTACCAGAAGAAATTTGAAAGCAATAGGCCGCCAATTGGCTGTCCAAGACCGCTGATTGGCGGTCCTTGTTGATGCTTAGATGCTCCCACTTCTCCAGTATCCTCCCCGTACGCTTTAGGATCCCTGAAACTAATAAAAACTGGAAACAAAAAATTAGAAACCACTCGAATCGTCCAAATCAAGGTCTGGACAGAGCACCTCCCCAGCAACGTCGCCAAAAACTTGATTGATTCGTTTTATATTAAACCACAAGTGCACGGCCGCGTTGAAGCGGTGGAAAGTACGGGTCGATCCACATGGAGATGTGTAGACTTTTGGTTTGTGCGAAGGCGAGTGGTAAAGAAAGGATAGAAAGGTTGGTTACACTAGACTACACTACAATGCAAAAAGGAAATGGAAGATAAGCAATAAAACTAAACCCCATAGGGGGTAGAGAAATAATGTGAATATAAAGATGTGTGTGTGTGTGTTCAATTATGCTCCTCACAACATGTAGTGCATGAAATCATAAAACTAAATCCAACTTTGCCTCCACATGAAATAAGATAAGACTATATCGTTAAAACATACAAGACAATAATTGGAATGAAGCTAAATGAACTCATATATAAAGACTAGACCCTACTATGCCTCCACATGAATTAAGATAAGACTATATCATTAAAACATACAAGGCATTAACCAAGGCCAAGGGAACAAGAGCACATACACTACAAGTCATGTTTCCTATATTAATTCCATCATTATCCTTACCTCATCATTCCCCATAAAATAGGTCCACTAGTCTAAGCATATGCTAAGCTTCATTCAAGAGTATTAGCATATCAAAGACAAGAGTGAAATCCCATTAGATGGTTATGGAAATCATATAAGGCTCAAAGGATTAAGATAACACACACTACTACATTACATAATCATATCACATATTTCTCCACCCTCCAAATGGGGATGGAACTACTCACTAATCATTACACTACCTACATTAACAAAATGAAACATTATACTGAAAGAAAATTTAACTAAGAAAGAAAGGAGTATTAAAGAAGTTTAAAAGGAAAGGAAAGACTAAACAAGCATGCACAAATTAAAAGACAAGATTAAAAGAAACTAGAATAATTATTTTATTAACAATGACTCACATTGAAGGTAGCATTCTTCTCCACCTTGAGTTTTGCTTCAAGGCTTACTCCTTAGTTGATATAATGCCACCAAGCAATGGGTAATTACAATGGAAGGTGAAGAGTTCTTTTTATAGCCATAAAAAAGGTAATCCGGGACAATCCCCCGATGTGGGACTAAACAAATACCAGAAATAGAATAAACACACTTTAATACACATGCCCGCCAAAGATTAGCGGATCCGGAGCCAAACAGACCGCCAATTGGCTGTCCCAGACCGCCAATTGGCGGTCTATTTGTTCTGGATTGGGCTCATTTTTGTTGTGAGCTTGTCTTGATGTATTTGTTGGTCTTTGATGCATCTACTTTGCTTGTTGGAGCTCCGACCCGAATAGAATTGCCAAAATACTCCCCATGATGGTGTGGAGTTTTATGTTTTGCTCTTTTGTCCTTCGGTCTTACGTTCAGGTCCTTTTCCCTTGCATCTTAGTCCCCAGGTCTCACAATTAAGTCCTTTTTCCCTGGTTTTGGGTCCTTTCATGCTTCATCTCTTCAACCCTATTTATTTCTGAAATTCCAACATAAAACTCGTCACGTAGCATTGCTTAGGTGTAAGATAATTGATATAATATACAAATATAAGAATGAAATGATGTCAATCAAAGGTGTCATCATCTTAGATAACACCTCTAGAGTAAGTACATTGGAGACGTCAATTTGTTCTAATAGTGTCTTCATCTTGATTCGCCACACTTTGAAATTGACATCTCGGGTGAGTTTGTCTACCTTCTATTGGGAACCCATCTTCGAATCCACGAGACAAACATTTTAAACGCTATGATACCAGTTTGTTGGATCTTTAATGTGGTGGTTCGTATGCGGAATGATAAATAAACCTATAGAACTCAAGTTCAGCAACCCATCGAACACCTAGCATGCATCTAGCAATCTCGCACGCAATCAAGCAAACACAAACAAGCACAACATCAAATTTACATGGAAACCCAATTGGGAAAAACCACGACGACGAAGACGAATCGAGCTTCACCATGAGAATGGTTGGAGAGTACAATGAGAATAAAACCAAAGATGGCTTGTTACACCAGATTGGGGGTTGAATGATCCTCCAACAACAAGATTTTCCCCAAATCTAAAACCCCAAGGAGTATGGTGGCTAAACCTACCTCTCAACTTTTGTGGTTTTCTTTTCTCTTAAGATTTCAATAACACTAGGGTTCTAAGTAACTTACGTGTTTATAGGAGAAGTTTTGGGAAATGACTTAAGAACACCCAAAGTACCCATAATAAAAATTACTTGTGTCTAGCTTTAGATCGACCGTTTGGGGAATCACCAAGCAACTACTGTCCATTTGGTTTTGGTCTACCGTTGCCCAGACAATGACCGGATCCAGTTGACGGAATAAGATTTGAATGACCGTTCTCCAGATTTTAGTAACTCTTCGGATGGCTCTGTTGGTTTGATATTAGTGAACATAATGGGGTTCGGTCATTCCTCTCAGTGCAAATTCTCAGTTTGACTCTGACAGATGTGTTACAGGTACTTTCTAACAATTACTTTACGTCATTCTGTATAGTACACACTCGACAGCACATTATTTGTGATTATGTGAAATAAATCCATTGGTATGAGCTGGCAAAAGTGATGTTACTGTTTGGTTTTGAATGGATTACCATTTCTTAACGGATTAAAAGAAGATTATCCACTAATTGTTGGTCCGCCGAAGAAGAAGATGAAGAATAGACGAAAATATATAATGTAGGAGAAGATGAGTTTGTAAATTAGATAGATTGTTTTATTTTTATTGTAAAATAAAACTCATCTGATGGATTTGAAAGTTTTCTTGACGTGACAATATAAACAAAGTAGTCCAATATGCAATATTAAACAAGAAAAAGAGTCGAACTAATTAGCAAGTTGACCTTTCTTTACCAAAGTTGACATCATCCCACGTTCTATCATTTGGGTGTAACAAGTAGATAAGGATTCCTAGGCAGACGTTGCCTGAAGGAGTTTGAAAACTATTAATTAAGGATTAACATTTGAATTTTAGGTTAATGCATAACTTTTGTTATCTGGACGAGGACGACTATTTGTTTTGGTTCGGTGATTCTGTATTGGTCGAAATAATTTTATTCATGTAATCACATAACAAATATTGCATGCTTGTCTTAGGATAGTAGAGGTCAGAAGAAAACGTCTTCTTTACAGAGATGAACCTAGCATGACCACGTCGGTCAAATATGAGTTCGATTTAGAAAGTTCCATTTATTATAGTTAGATTAGATAAGAACCACCCCTGTCAAATGGAAAACCATACGTCTCAGATGAGATTAATGTAGTAGTCGTGGTTGTATTAAAAAAACTTATTTGTGACATAATAACACGTATTTTATGTACGAAGATAGATTTAGGATGTGTTCGTGAGTTCTGAGGTGTGTATTACTAGAGCACCTCAGACCCTACCCCAACCCCACATAATGAGGTGTGTATTATCCCTGAGAGGAATGTTGGGGCACCTTAGTTAGATAGATAGATTTGGGGTCGTGTCCCCCTCAGACCCGACCACCTTAATGGGGAGTGGACCTAGGTCGGGTCCCGACCATGGGGCGAAGTAGGGTTGGCTTTTTTTATATATTAATTTTTTTTATATTTGTTATTTAATATATAATTTATATAATTATAATTTATTCATTAAAATTAAAATAAATGAAAATAGTAAGGTAAATGTCAATAATTAATTGAAATTAGTAAAAATAAATGTAGGTAATTAAAAAAAGTATGATAATTGAAAATAATTGTAAATGTATATAATTAAAGAAAATTACCTAGCATTTTAGAACACACAAATTTACCCAAGTTCACCCAAAAACACATTAGTAACCTAACAAACCGGTAGAGAATTACTAATAAATCTCAAACCCAAAACATTAGATCGACTCGGAGTGGGCATTATAATTACAACTAATTATTAAAATAAAGGAAATTAAATAAATGTAAAAATAACCCAAATAAAGGAAATTATCGTAATATGTAAATGTCAATTTTTAATTAAATCTAATTTTTCCAAATTATTTGGCAATTACCATAGTTTAATTAGATTAAGTCACCGTTAAAATAATTTATTTAGTAGTTTGTGTATTTTTGTGATAAAATAGAAAATGAGATAAAAGAAATGATGTGGAGGAGAGAGAGTGTTGAAAGTGGGGTTGGGGTTAACGAGTGAAAAATATGTTGGGTTGGGTAGTGGCTTGCATAATATTTTTCGCTGACATGACGAAGAGAGAAACTGGGTTGGAGGATGATTTTGGGTTGGGGTTGTTGATGGCCTTAAAGATAAGAATGCCACCTCACCATACCGTTAGCTATTTATAATTATGCCCTGCTGACACGTATGATTGTTGTCTGCTGAAAACTACTACGTAAGCAATACATTCCATATTCGTTTAATTGAGTTGGTGCACCTCGTTAAAGTCGAAATTGAGCGCGTTGACGCCCCTATAATAGAGGAGCAAGGAGTATTCTAGAACTGAGATACCCTAGAATACTCTAGATATTTTGAAGGCTCAAACTATATGAAGAAGCTTCTAGATACTAGATATTTTCTATCTTAGAAATATCTACGGAATATTCCAAGGAATATACTTGTAGATATTTTGTGTATCTAAAATATCTTGGAATATTTTAATGTATACGTGATTCTAGAAAGAGGGGACTGTAACGTCCTCAAACACAGCGGAAAATTTCAAATTTAAATCATACAATCAACGAGGACATTACGAAAGAAATACACACACTGGTGCACCAACATATAATATATATATATATGTGAACGAGTTTACAAAAGAATGTGATTACATCAAAAGATCATATACAGAGAATACACACAAGTAATCACAACCACCTCAAAATGTAGGGAAGCAGGATCAGATCTCGAGCGCTCCCTCCGCCGACGCCACCCACCTAACGTCGCTCTCGGCCTGAAAGCAGACAATGAATGCCTGAGTTTCCAGGAGGAAACCCAGTATGCCAAACCCTATCACATATATGGACAGAAATGAAATGTGCAAAGAAACGTAAAACACCACAACAGAAACACCCGCTAAGTTCCCGGGACCTCTCTCCCGGCCATAGCCCAACAACACGGGTCTCACGGGTCCTCTCACCCCAACCCTCCAACACACGTGCACACAAGGCACCGCCGGCCCAAAACACGGCCACACAACCCCCTCATTTCCTCAGTGTTACCGGAGCCACGGTTTTGCATCATTCGCCGGATCCACGGCTTTGCCTCATTCGCCGGAGCCACGGCCACAAAATTACAACCCACGTGTCACCACTAATCGCTATAGGGCCGGAATGTCTGTGCCGTCGCCCCAAAAGGGCCGGAGACCCGTTGCCTTCTAGCCAATCAATAGCAACACACACACAAAAACAGTGTAAAATGGTCGAACAAAACACGGCTTCCGGTCGACCGATCCTCACCCAGAGAACTGGGTCAACCGAAAAACCCGCCAAACGGTCGACCGACAAAGGGGTCCCGGTCGACCGAAAAGCACCAGTAGAAAATCCATTTTCGCAAACAACAGTAAAACGGTCGAACAACCGAACCCTATCGGTCGACCGTTTACCTCCAGTAGAAAACTTCCAATAAAACACAATTACACGGTCGAACCACACACACTAGCGGTCGACCGAAATCCACCAGTGTCAAACCTTCGACCAAACCATACACACGGTCGACCAAAACCTCACTTCGGGTCGACCGGACATTAAGTTAACTTAAACGTCGGTCGAACGAGTCAAACAGGCGGTCAACCGTTTAGATGGTCAACGCCCCAACCGACCTACAACAGTACTTTCGGTCGACCGGCAAAGGGGTCCCGTTCGACCGAAAATACCCAGGACGTTTTCTCTCGCTAAAAATTGCACAACCGGTCGACCGCCCAAAAGGGCATCGTTCGACCGGTGCGAGGGATTCTGCCCCAAATACACTATAACCGGTCGACCGAACCAAAACACCGGTCGACCGTTTATAGTTCAGAAACGGTTGTGCAGGTCCGACGAGCCCGAAACGGCCTACCGTCGACCGCTCCCACTCCCACACTAACAATAGGTGAGCTTGAAAGCAAGTTTGACATACCTTAAGGCTTGAAGAAGCCTTTGAAGAACGACGGCGAGCTTTTCCACGATAAACCCAAACTCTGGCGAACACAACGATCTCTACGACGACTCCGGCGAATCCAACACTCCGATCCTCGCCTCCGCCAACACCGAAGAACCATAGAGAGAGAGAGACGAGTCTAGAGAGAGTGAGTGAGTGAGTGAGAGAGATGCAAAACGAGAGAGAGAGAGAGAGAAACTAACCTTTATATACTTTTCTCCGACTCGATCTCAGCCGTCCATCTCAATCCATCACTAATCCTCTCCTAAACACAATTAAGAACAGTAAGCAAGGGTTAGGATCTAACAGGGACCTTCTCCTATAAATAGGGGTCCCTACCCCTCATTTGCAAGCAAGCAAGTTTGTTATCAATACAAGAGTGTTTGAGATTGTCTTGTCTCAAAGTGTACCTTTTGTGGGTGTGCGTGTTCTACTTAGCATCTCTAGCTAAGTGAGGAGAGTCAGAGGCTGACTCAACCAAGAGTCACGAGGGTGATAGTGTACAGTGCCGACACGGTTGCTTCTTGAGGAAGTAAGTCTGTCACAACGTGCACCCGTGTTTTTCAAAATTAGTGTGGTGCACCTGAACACTCAATTATTTAACCTTATGCACCTCTGCCGTAATAAGGGGGTTAAGTTACAATTTCGGTTAAGAATTTTGCACATTACACACTCTACATTTTACTAATAATATTTTCTATTAGAGATATCCTTATAAAATAACAAATATCCTTATAATAGTCATCTCTTATCCTTTTCTCTCTATTCTTTCCTCTCTCTCTCTCTCTCTCTTCTCTTCCTCCCTCTCTCTTTTCTTTCCTCTCTCTAATCCCTCTCTCTCTTCTCTTCATCTCTCTCCTCCCTCTCTCTTCTTTTCCTCTCTCTCTCTCTCTCTCTCTCCTCCCTCTCTCTTCTCTTCCTTCCTCTCTCATGTTTATGGGAGAAGTAAACAACCGTTTAATTTGTTCATCGTCATTCGTCCATCGGAACTTCACCTCACCTTTCCCATCTCTCCTCTCCCGTTCGTGCACAGACATTGGAAATCGTTACTATATAAACCCCCAAATCCATCCTCCATCCATTTCCCCTCTCTGTCTCCCTCTCCCTGTCGATTCCGCCAAATCCCAGATCCACTCCAACCCTTCCCCCCAGGTGAGTCCGATTCCCCCCCTCTCGATCTCCAAACTCCTCGTTTCGGTGCTTTCGTTGTTATGCAAAGCGCAATTTCGAGGTTGTGGTCTTTGATTCGGTCGAGAACCATGGATTCATGTGGGAAATGGATTTGAAGTGTCTTTTGTTGTTTAATTCTTCTTCGGATCATTTGATTTGATGGAGAAGTTAAAGTTTGCTAGCACGATGTGTGTCTGATGCATAGAATTGGATGTTTGTGTCGTGATTTTGAATTGAGTAGAATTTGACTCCGAGTGGATCCCTTAACGGAGAATATCGGGTTTTTTGGGCTGATAACAAGGTAGAATACAAGAGCGAGGATGGCAAGGAGGACGGTTAGCATGAAGAAAACACCACAGCACTAGGAGATACAGTATCAGCAAGAACAATTACAATGGTGGGTCCGGCAATGGTAAGCGTTCTCCGGCAATGGGATCCTAAAGACTTGGCCCCTTGGGACTTGGACTACTTAGGTTCCGGAGCTGTCAGGGGAGGAGAAGTGGTTGGGTTGTGAATGGTCAGGTTGATTGGTTGCATGAGTGGTGGAAGAAGAGGATGAGGTTGGGTGTGGAGACTCCGGTCGAGGTGGCTTCACTAGGGGTGCACATGGGTTGGGTTCAACTCGAAACCTAACCCGAACCCGACTGGTCGGGTCGGGTTGGGTTGGGTTGGGGAGGGGTTCGGGTCGGGTAGGGTCGGGTTGGGAAAATCAAAAACCCGAATTTTTGGGTCGGGTTCGGGTTGAGGGGGTCGGGTTGACCCAACCCAACCCGAACCCGATATTTATTTTATTTTTATTTAATTTTTATTTTTTTATTTTTTTCCCAAATAAACCGGTCGACCGAACATCACTCGGTCGACCGTTTCCAACCCGAAAATTTCGGGTGTTCAAGCCACCAGTCGACCGTTTAAGCACCGGTCGACCGAACCCGACCAAGTTTGGGAGAAAATTTCCGAATTCGGGTTCAACCCGATCCAACCCGACCCAACCCGAAAATTTCGGGTCGGGTTGGGTTGAACCTAAACCGGTTCAGGTTCGGGTTGGGTTGGGTTAGGTTTTTTCCCAACCCGAAAATTTTGGGTTGGGTCGGGTTGAGGCCCAAACCCGACCCAACCCGACCCATGTGCGCCCCTAGGCTTCACGACTTTGTTGACGGAGGATATTGGGTGTCTGGAGGATGGAGTTGGTGTAGAGATCTCGTCTATCGGTCTGAGAAGGTGAGAATCGGTGGTGCTGGTTGTGATGGTAGTGGGGGAGATGAAAAGAGAAGAGATGGGGATTAGAGAGAAAGGAAGTGAAGAGAGAGAAAGGAAAGAAGAGAGAGAGGACTTGAGAGAGAGGGATGAGAGACAAAGAGGAAATGAGAGAGAGAGAGGACTTGAGAGAGAGGGATGAGAGACAAAGAGGAAATGAGAGAGAGAGAGGACTTGAGAGAGAGGGATGAGAGACAAAGAGGAAATGAGAGAGAGAGATGAAAGATGACTATTATAAAGATATTTGTTATTTTATATGGATATCTCTAATAAAAAATATTATTAGACAAATTTAAAAGGTGTAATGTGCAAAATTCCCAACCAAAAGTGTAACTTAATCCACTTATTAACTACAGATGTGCATAAAGTTAAAATATTTGAGTATTCAAGTGCACCACACTAATTTTGAAAAAAACGGGTGCAGTGCTCAATTTCGACTTTAACAAGGTGTACCAACTCAATTAACCCTTCCATATTTAACCATTCCTTTTTTTCTTCTTATCATGTATGTATCGAGAATGATATAAGTAAGCACACATGCACCAAAAGGGCATTGTTTCCTTTGATTGTTCTAATCCAATCCAATAGGTATAATATCCTTAAAATCGTTTGTTGTTTGAAAGGTTGAACCTAACATGACTTCACGAGTCACATTGAAAATTACCTCATTAACTCTCTTTTTTCCAATCTTCTGATCGTGTGGAATCCACACTCACATATGAATTGTTTAGAAAATATACACCCCCCGCGAGAAATGCAATGAAAAAACTGTTTTATATTACAATTCAAAATTGAAAGATATAGAAAAGTCATTGTCAGTTTAAAGGCGGACATAATTAAAAGTGAAAAAAGAAAATTAATTGGTATGTGAAGAATCATTTATAACTAGCATCTACGTAATTTGATAGATTGTGGTATTCATTTTCCCTTAAATCTAGATCAGAAAACTTAAGACAATGAAGTCTCTCACACTTGTTTATTAACACGGGTCAAAGTCGAACTGATTAATAATAACACGCAACCATCTCACAAAAAATCTTCCTTTGACGTTTAATACATGTTGTACAGGACCACACTATCTCCCAACAATATTTATATTTACACATTGACATATAGGCTTCTTCTATATTTGCAGCTATATCATTTGTTGGCACAATGAATAATATATTTGTTCCCTTGTTGTTTGCATGTTTGTTACCTTCTGTGTCCGCTCTTAGTCGGAGTGGATTCCCAGTTGGTTTTATTTTCGGCACTGCCTCCTCGGCATACCAGGTTCGTATCGAATATCTATTTCATTATTGTTATGACCTTTGATATTTGATTCTAGAGAATCTGATTTTCGTTTCGAAATTTTATGTTTGACAAAAGGTGATTTTGAAGTATCACTTACATATATTAAGAACTGATCATGTTCCAACTTTCGTTGTTTGCGATTCAAATTTGAGTTGATTCGACTCATACTTTCGTAAAGATATGTGAACCATAGGGTCATTAATGAGTTGCCTTTGAGCTAATTGTCAACGCGCTCTTATTGAAACTAATCTGAGCAACATGACGTCTACTGGTATGGTTAACATTATGAATCTTTTTAGCCTTTTTTAATTATCTAACGAAGCAAATATAACACACATAAGCCGGCCGGGTGGCAATGAAGATTGAACAAGTAACCTTTTGTTGAGGAAAATGACCCAAAGTGATTGATATGGCTAGTATTACATCATATTGTTTAAGTACTCCACTTTGTTACGTAATAGATAACAATATGAAACAAGTACTATTCCTCCCAAGTGGGATGAACGCAAAATAAAGGTGGTTTGATAATTGACACACCTATAGAAAGTAAAACTAGACTCTCCCTCCAACACCAAGAAATAATTACCACCAATTCGTTATTTCAATTAATGATATCTTAGCACTAGTGCAGAATGCTCAATAGACGTCACCGAATAGACGTCGGATATAAAAACATCTGACGTCTAGGTTTGTATAAACGTCGGTTTTTTATTATAACCGACGTCTATACCTCCTGAAAGTAGAAAATATTTTTTGTTTATTTTTTGGATTTATTTCGTATAAGAATTTATTGTGAATTTATTTTGTAGCAGAAATAACGTAATTTTTTGGGATTTATTTCGTGTAAGAATTAACTCATTTTTTTGGATTTACTTTGTAGAAGAAATAACGTAATTTTTTGGAATTTATTTCGTATAAGAATTTATGTGTATTTATTTTGTATAAGAATAATGTGGATTTAAAAATAGTTACATCATTGTAACTATCACAGGTGTGTCTAGGGTGACATGTTTAGTCCCACATTGGAGAAAGTTTTTTTATTGGTGGAGTTGAAGTAATTCACCACTCCTTTACTTCTAAATGAGAGTTTAGTACCACACTACAAAATGCAAATGAGATACATATATATATTTAATGGTCAAAAGTTTGGCACTTGGGCTTAAAATGATTGTAACATTTTTTTTACTATTTACCCATGTATAGACGTCGGTTGTATATGGTAGCCGACGTCTATAGGGCGTATTTTTTATTAATTATTATTATTTCAATGTATAGACGATGGATGTATAGCATGGCCTACATCTATAGGTCGTGTTGTATGTATAGACGTCGGTCAATCTATATATCCGACGTCTATAGGGCGTAATAGTTTAGTCCCACATCGGAGAATTTATTTTTGTTGGTTTGGTTGATATACTCCACCACTCCTTTATTGCTGAACGCGAACGACTTAGGGCACCTGGGCATGTTGGGCTTGATATTCGTGGTTATTTGTCAAAAGATTGACACTTGGGCAATTTGGGCTTGATTAATGTGAGTGCAGAATGCCCGATATAGGTTGCAATGTATTTTTTGTTAATTAACATATAATAGACGTCGGTCGTATATAGCCGACGTCTATATATTGTATGGACGTCGGTCATATATAGCCGACGTCTATACAACAAGGAATAGGCGACGGGGAAATATACGTCGGGTACTTGGACAGCTGAAATCCGACGTCTATACCGTTGTATATTTGACGTAGATAGGCTTTTCTACACTAGTGTAGATGTAAAAAGCAAGTGAATCTCAGTGATTGTATTTTTATGGATGGCAGAGACTCACTACTTCGTTATTTTGAGAACTAATGATATCTTATATTTTAGATATAGAAAACCAAGTGTCTGTAACATCCTCAACAACGAAAAAATTTGAACTTTTTAAACATACGATCAAACATATGATATTACTCGAAATACAAGGAAAATGGGTGCACCAACATATATCATATATATATGTATATATATATATCCGAGTATTTCAAAAGTGTGATTACATCAAAAGGCTATACAAAAGTACAAGTAATCACTCCGACCTCAAAATAAGAGAAAGCAGGATTTGGCAGCGGCGCTCCTCTCCTCGGTCCCCACCCCCTAACGCCAGTCACGACCAAAAAGGTAAACATGCAACAATGCCTGAGTTTCCAGAAGGAAACCCTGTATGTCTAACTCAACAATGCATGATACTAAAACACTTTAGAATGCAATTCTATCCACAAAGAAAAGCATAACACAAGGTTGGACTCCAGGGCTATTTCACCCAACCACAACAACACTCAACGTCGTCAAGTTGGGCTCCAGGGCTTTTTCACCCAACCACAGCTACCACGACACGACCAGAGCTCTTTCACCCAACCCGAACATTCTAAGGGCTCCAGGGCGTTTTCACGCAACCCTTATCACGCGGTCCTTGCTCCGGCTCTAGGGCTCTTTCACCCAGTCCAAACGCACTACGGATCTCTAGGGCTTTTTCACCCAACCCCGCACAGACTAGCTGGGCTCCATAGTTTTTTCACCCAACTGCAACTCTCACAAACAGTTACAGGACTCCAAGGCTCCAGGGCTCATTCACCCAACCACAGAAACACCTGTGCTCACTAGCACACTTACTGGAAGAACATTGGCACCACAACTCGTCTCACAAGGACGACCACACTCAACGCACCTCATATGTGCAAAATTGAACAATAACGGTCGACTGAACCAAGAGTCTCGGTCAACCGACTCTCACCAAAACCAGGCAAATGCCTCGACCGTTACTCCATCGGTCGAACACCTTTCACATAAAACATCACGTTCAGTGTAACCAAAGTTAGAGGGCGGTCGACCATTTAGAAGGTCACCTCCGAGGTTCAACGAACACAACTAACAATCGGTCGAATGGAAAAGGGGGTCGTTTGACCGGAAATCTCCAGTAAGATCTCTCATCGCTCAACATAATCCACCGGTCGAACCACCACTAACTCTCGGTCAACCAAAAACCACCAGTAAAATCTTTCATCGAATCCAATCAACATTGGTCGACCGAACAACCATCGGTCGGACCAACATTAAGTTAACTTAAGTCATTGGTCTAACGAAATCAATAAGCAGTCGACCATTTAGATGGTCTAGGCTCCAACCGACTTAGATACATGTATGATCGGTCGAACGAGTCAACGGGCGGTCGACCGTTTAAATGGTCAAAGCCTCCAACCGACCTACAACAGTGCACACGGTCAAACGGCAAAGGGGGGTTGTCCGACAGGAAACAACCAGGGCTTGCCTCTAACGCACCACCGGTTAACCACCAGAGGCATCGTTCGACTGGCGCGAGGCAAAAACCCAAAATCTCACTAGGAACGGTCGACTGTTGCACCAACCGGTCGACCGATCAAGCCGTCAAACTGTTGCACGGTACCTGCAACGAGCATTTCGGCCCACCGTCGACTTCTCAATTACTCACACAACGTAAGTGATCTACAACCACAAGTTTGACATACCGTGAAGGCTGGAAGAAACCTTCGAAAAAACTCGACGGCGGTTCCACGAGCACTTCTCTCAAAACCACGATCCTCCGAGGAACCTCTCGCTCGATCAATGATAACACCTCCTTGTCGATCCATAGCTACACCTTCACCTTCGTCGATCACCACACCAACCCCAACAACTGAGATATGGACTGATATGAGAGAGAGATAGAAGAAATAACGCAAAAGAGAAGAGTTGGCTTGAAAACCGACTCACATCGTCACCCAACCAACACTTGTCGAAGACCTCTTCTCGCTGGAGACCACCACCACCTTCGTCGGAGCTCAGAACTGAGAGAGAGACGTGAGAGTGAGAGAGAAATGAAAGAGTGAAAAGAAAGAAAGTTAAGTTTTCACTTATACTCACCCCTCACCAACCACCAATCGAAAGCCTCCACCTCACCCTTCACTTCTCTCCTCCAAAACAACAATTAACCACCTAAACATCAATGAAAACCTAATTAGGATTAGGATATAACAGTGTCAGTGATTCTATTTTATGAGTGGCTGAGATTGATGTTAGTAGGAGAGTATCCGAATCCGGAGTCAACATGTAATCTACCAATCACGTAATGAGGCAGGTAATGTATCTTTTCACTCATATATAGGAATCTGTAATTACTATAAAAATACGTTGAACTCAGCAGATACAATAACTCATTTGTGTGATTATTGTAGTTAGATAGAAATCTGTAATTACTGTAATTAGATATATTTTAACGTCGTGATGTACGAACGTCAAGTGAATTAAATAACTTGTTTAAATGATCCAAGTTAGCGATCAAGGTAAAAATAAGTGCCTGAAATTGTTTTCTTGGAAAGCAACGGAAAAGGAATTAATTAGAATCATCAATATTTAACTGAAAACTTAAAATATATTTGACTCTTATATTTTAACAATGCAATATTAGATGTAAGATATATTATTACGGTTAATTTCTGTATATAGTAACTTCTTCTTATATGTCATTATGATTATTTAAAATAATATGTAATGTGGGTTTTATTCTACAAATGTACTTTCAGAGTTTTCTTAATTAAAATTTTTATATAATAAATGTATTTATAAAATTATTCGACTGATTTATATGTAATTTTTAACATTTCAATGCTTAACATTTGTTTCTTGAGAGAGGAAAATAGAGAAAAACATTTTTCCCACAATTGACACACATCTGAATCTTGTTTGGAATCTGATGGGTTGAACCAAGACGGCATCTAAATATTGAAAGGGATAGCATTTATTACAGAAAAGAAGACATGAAATAGACTTCAACTACAAAAACAAGACGGAATTCCTAACACCGAAAGGAACTTCATTATAAAAAATACAAAACATTGAATGCGATTTAAATTGCAAATCATTTCTCCCAGGGACACACATATTTGTTATTCAATTCAAAATCAATTAGTGATACGGAAAGGAATGTCCCTTCAACTTATAACTCAGGAAAACATCCATAAATCTATGTGAGACTATTTTTCTAACATTCTCCCGCATGCGTAGCATAAATTATTTTTCTGTGTGTCGACATGTGAAGAACATCATGGGTGATGGGTAGATGTGTTAAGCCGACCGTTTGACCTTTTTTACTCTAATACCATTTTGAATTGTGAGTATCACATTCAAAAACAATTAGTGATGAATGAAGGGGTCTTCAACTTATAACTCAGGAAAACGTCCTCAAATCCTTTTGGGACTATTCTATAGGATTCCCCAACACTGCTGACAAGAATTATTTTTCTCCGTGTCTACACATGAACAACATGAGAGGATTTGTTAAGTCAATCGTTGGGCCTTTCTGGCTCTAATGTCATATTGAATTATGGGTATCAAAGTCAACCAATTGGTGATGAGTGAATGAGCCCTTCAACTTATAACCCAGGGGAACGTCCCTAAATCTATATGAGAATATTTTCTAACACTCCCCTGCACATGTGACTTGAATTATTTTTCTCTATATCTAATTGTGAACAACATGTGTTGATGTGTTAAGCATTGTTTTGGGTCTTTTTCGTTCTGATAACATATCGAATTGTGAGTATCTAACTCAAAACTAATTAATGATTAATGGAATGACCATTTAACTTACAATTCAGGACAACGTCCCTAAATTTATATGCGACTATTTTATAACACAATTCAATAAATAAATTAAAAAATTGACACCTCCTTTACGGATAACCGTCGAGGACGACAAACATGATTCCCTCATCTCCTTTTACAGTCTACAAATATTGACCCCAGTCTTGACTCAATTGTCAAATTATAAATGACCCAACCCAACACTTAAAAGTTGGGTTGGGTTGATTCTATGCTACCATGTTTTACAAATTGTATATACATCATTAGTACAACATCCCTTGGACATCTAAACTTTGTATAATGTCATCACACATAATTCAGTACAACATCAAAAACATAAAGACCGACACTGATTCAATATTTAAACAATAATCTCAAATTACATAAACCACTAGGGGTGCAAAAGGGGCGGGGCGGGGTGGGTTACACACTGACCGCTACCCGCCCCGCCAAAGTTTGGCGGGTAAGTGGGGCGGGGTAGGGTGGGTTAATGTTTTTCGAATTGCTACCTACCTCATTTAAGGGCAGGTTTGGCGGGTTAAACTGCTTTTTTATATAATTTAATTTGGACATATAACATGTATGAAATGAAATTAAAATTCAAAACTTGTAAAAATCATACAAAATCAAACATGTAAAACTAAGATGTAAAATGTAGAAGACTAAAAGAGACTTAGTTAATAATAAAAAAGATAAACACATTTATTTTATTATAATTACGATCTTAAACTTTTAAATGATATATTTAAAATGTATATTTATATATTTAATTATAGTTTGTCGGTTTGACGTGTTAGCAGGACGGCTTACCTTCAACCGCAATCTGCCCCGTTTAAGTTGGCAGGTTGGCGGGTTGTGAAAAAAACAACCACAACCCGTCCCACACAGGATGGGGCGGGGCGGGTTGAAGGATCAAATCCGCCCCAAAAACAACCCTATAAACCACATAATTAGCGAGGAGAACTGAGGTTTATTTTCCCTCGGTTGAAAAAAGACGAGGTGTTTAGTCTTATTGAGTCACATTTTTTATTATTAACGATGACTTCGTGTCTGTCTAGGAAATTTGACTGTGTAAAAATATACTTTTGTGTATATTTAATTAGTTTTATGTCTAATCAGGTGACATTACCCCCTCACTCCTTGACCTGGACCAGATCCGAGTTTTTTGAATCTCAAATTTTAAGAAAAGCCCAGCCTAACCTATATGAGAAAATTTGACCCATTGGTTCGGCTCTTTATATTATATCATATTAAACTCAATGTGCACCTTATTGATAATGAAATAAATTGTTCATGTATGAGTATTTGTGGCTAAATTTCAAAAACAAAATGATATAATTATTCATACACAAACAAATATAATAATTGATAAGCGTATACTTTGCTACTAATTTAGTACGAGGGAGCTGCTATGGAAGGCGATAAAGGATCGAGCATATGGGACACATTTACTCACCAATATCCCGGTATGTCACATACTATATATTCTATGAGCTTCAAGTCAAAAACATATTTCTATTATCATTTATGATTTTTCCACTCTTTAGAAAAGATTGAAGATAGAAGTAATGGAGATGTGGCTGTTGATTCATACCATCATTATAAGGTCAATGATTACCTCACTTTTCTACATCCTATTTGCATTCTATTATTTCTTTTGACGCTTTTATAATTGGGAAGAAGATCCCACGATTTTTGGCTAGGAAAATGTAACATTTCCATGGTATTAACTATTTAATTGAATTATTTAACGAATTGTAGGATGATGTGAAACTTGTAAAAGAAATGGCCATGGACGCGTACAAGTTCTCCATTTCTTGGCCAAGAATACTCCCAAGTAAGATTCACGTATACTTATTTCATTGAACACCGGATACTTCAATAACTTTTTAGGTAGTAAAAAACCGTGGGACCATTAACATATCAAAGATATTAAGAGTCATCCATCTAAATGAGCATGCAAATGACATTAAGCTCCAAGATATACAATCACATTACTCTCCATCTCCTTACGAGGTTGGATTTACATTAATCACGGCCAAGAACATGAAACACACTAAACATGCATACAAATACTAAAGCAATAAACATAAAAGTTACCTCAACCGAAAGCAATGAAACCCCAAAAAATGATCCATTAGTAGTATTGTGAATAGTTGAACTTAGATTATTCGATGCCCCTTGTTTCTATGGATATAAGTGAACTTATTGACATGGGCGGATCCACCATGCACCAAGTGCATACCAAAAATTTTCGAAGAAAAAGAATCATTTTAGATGATCTGCGTCAATAGTATACCAATCAAGTAGCGATTTAACTCTAATAAAGTGTGAATTTAGACCCTTTAGAGCCATTTATGAAAACGTAAAACATGTTGAAAGAAAACATGTAGAAACTTTTCTAATGATAATCATATTTTTTTGGCATTATGCGTAATCTTATTAAATGAGAAGTTAAATAAATGTGTTACAGAGACTTAAAGAGTTTTCTTACCATTCAATTATCGTACATTTTTTTAATAATCTTTTGAATCTCGTACCTAAAATTGAAGTATCTGAAATGGGACAAGGTACCGCTTCTTAATTTACTACTAAGAACCAAATCAATTTGTTGTAAGGGTGTATTTTTCATGATAAGTAGTTATGATATTTTAAAATGATTTCAAAACATGGATGTTTACGTGGAAACATATCTATTTTGATTTAGAAAATTTATGTTTTAACATGTTTTCAAATACTAATGTTAAACCTATTATATTTATTTATTTGTCATCATTGAGAGTTATGTTATTTATTACTTAAAAAAATTATGCATACCTTATTGATGCATATTGTCTTGGTGCCAGATGGAAATATAATAGGTGGAATCAATCCAAAGGGCATCACATACTACAACAATCTCATTAACTACGTCTTATCAAATGGTAATCAGTTAATTGATCTCATTTAAGTCATTCTCTAATCAACGCCCGTGTCATTTGATGCATTCCACCCACTAACATGATGTCATTTGATGTAGGCATCAAGCCATATGTAACATTGTTCCACTGGGACACCCCTCAAAACTTGGAAGATTCATATGGAGGTTTCCTAAGTGAAAAAATCACGTAATCAACATATACACCTGCCCTCATAATAAATATGTTGTTACATGTGCACTATATATGTCTATGTAATTAACAAAGGACAATACACTGTGTGGTGGTACTGTGACAGAAAGGACTTTCGGGGGTATGCTGAAGTTTGTTTCCTGGAGTTCGGCGACCGGGTGAAGCACTGGTTCACCTTCAATGAGCCATGTAATTATTGTAGCAATGGATATGGGAGTGGTGGAAAGGCACCGGGGCGGTGTTCATCGTCGGTTAGTGAGAGCTGCCCAGAGGGCGACTCAGGAAGGGAACCTTACACCACTGCCCATAACATGTTGCTTGCTCATGCTGAAGTGGTGAAGTTATACAGAGAAAAATATAGGGTGGGGAGAGCATGCGTTACTAACACAAGATACCTATGCTAATATTTACATCTCTATATATATATATCGATTACACACCTGAGTGGTTAATACACTCTGACAAACATCTAAGGTTCATTCAGTATTGGATATTCAGTGTTAATTTTTTTATTTCTCATTCTGAACTTGGCTAAGATCTACTAACTCAATCCAACTTTTTTTTGAAGTTGCGCATATTATACCTTGAATTTAGTCTTTCGAATAGGCTGGAAGAATAGCACTTAATGTTTTTTAATGGATAAGGAGTGCTTAATATTATATCTTTAGTAGCACATGATGTTATTATATGAAGGACTCCATAAGTTTTATACATGTACATATTAGTATATAATTAACTATCAATTATGTTGTTAGCTATGAAAATGAATTATGATTAATAGGAACGAGGCTTGGCCATGCACGATACACAACTGGGATGCACTGTGACCAAATATAAGACCAAAATGAAGCATATAGAATGCAAATGATTAATATTTATGTGTGTTTATGTTTTAGAGCTGTAACTGCATTAAACCTTCATATTTATAGGGATTCCAAAGGGGCTCGATTGGTATAATACTAAATTCTCATTGGTACGTTCCCTTCTCAAACTCCCAATCTGACCGTGATGCCACACAAAGAGCTCTTGATTTCAACTTTGGATGGTAAGTAATGGTCGGTTTGGAATAGAAATTCAATTAACATTTCATAACTTCATTCAGTTTCAAATTCATGTAAATATGCTAGCTAGTACCTTACATGTGAGTCAAGTATCTATTTTTTGGAAATAACCATTTATCACACATGGTAATGTTGTCGTACTGTGAATATTGAAGTGCGACCCAAGGATGATGTTAAACCGTAATAGGAGATCCTATTATTGTAGATGATTATATCAACATAGAAACAAATTTATAGTTTAATCTCTTGTAACTGTACTTCTATTTCTGGGGTTTTCGCAGCTATACCCTTAAACTATATATTTCATTGGGAATTTTCCATCCACACCCTTCGTTCGGGAAATATTTGTTAGATGCGGGAGAAGGACGTGGAGCACCAGACCGAGTCACACCAGAAAGCCACCCTCCACCAGACGCACATGGACCGTCGACCAACGGTCCCAAACTGCCAATTGGCGGTTCAGAAGTGGCGCTTGGTGCGCGACTTTGACTCGCATTGTTTTCCATGCTGAGGGTCTTCTATTACCATCACTAGAACTATGCTTTGATCTACGCAATTGGTGGACACGAATGAAAGAAGAAAACTCACTACTTAACACTCATAAACAAAAATGAGATTTGCACCAAAAACTCATCATTTCTTCTTAATTTCTTACTTACATTCTCCTTTCTTCTTTTCATTCATTCTATGACTTTACTTGACTTCACTTGACTTGTATTACAAATGGAGAACTCTTGTGCTTATATAAGTACTTACAAAGACTCTTCAACTTAACCTACAACACAAACATAACATAAACTACATAAAGATGATCATTCAAGATCGTTACAACCTCTACTTAAATTGCATCATAAAATAGGACGAAAATCAAAGAGAAATGAAGAGACTCTTTGTCTCCTCATTTCCTTCAACCTTTTGTCTTCCATCTTGTTGAGTCATCAACTCCTAAATGACTCACCCTCCATTGATGATGTGGCTAGGGACTAAGATGCCACCTAGGATTAACTTCAATTCTCAATAATATTTGCATCAAGATCCTCCAATTTTAGTTACAGTTTATGACTCTTACTCTCCACTTTGGATAATATCATCATTTAAACCTTTGCCATAATGCCATATATGCTCATCGTTTATGTTATTGTCAGTATATTTTCAGGTATTGTTCACGTTTAAATAGATGTCTTTTAGTTTGATGTGCTTCTGTTAAAGCCTAAATCATAAGTTCTTTGCATCTTGACCTTTTTTACCTATATCTACCCATGAAAAACAACCCTCTTTTTTTACCTTGAATTACAAAAACATCAATTTTTCAAAAGCTCAAAACTATGAAGCATTACAAGAAACATTAATTAAGGGCTTTGTGGACCCATCCATTCACAATATTTTAGTATGGGAAAATTTTGATGTAGATTCTTGTAGAACAAGAAATCCTAATTTTGTTTGTTCGTTGATATTTGTATCAATTCGTCAATGTTTCAAGTCTTCCCACTCAAACAAAGCGATCCCTTACGTTGTGAAAATAATAATTGATAGGTTGATGGACCCGTTGACGCATGGGGAATACCCTTCTACGCCCAAATTCACAGCCAATCAATCAAACATGCTCAAAGGATCATTTGATTTCCTTGGAATCAACTACTATACATCCAACTATGTTCTTAATGTTGCCTTGTCTTCTTAAGTGAATGCGACCTATTTCTCTGACTCTTGCACCAATACCACAGGCAAGAATACGTATATTATATATCGTAGCATAATTTCTAAAATATATAATACGAATATAATATCCTCCATTCCACATATTTTTAGGGTTTCGCGATGGAAAACCGATTGGCCCTCAGGTAAATATTTTCCTTGCATCTTAGAGTGAAGTCCTAGAAGCATGGATTGTTTTACTTTCACGTCCAATAAGAACATCATGATTTTTTTTCATTTAAAAAGTCGTATAAAAATGTTGTTTATTTATTGCGTCACGCAGGCTGGTTCTTCCTGGCTTTTCATGTACCCACGAGGCCTCAAGGAGTTATTATTATACATAAAGAACAAATACAATAACCCTGTGATTTACATAAGTGAGAAGGAAAAATTTTAAAAATAAATTTTTTTTAATTGTTTTTTGCCAAAATAGACCTCCATCAAAAGTATTTCTCAAACTAGACCCGCTGCCACCACGTGGTGAACACCAAAGTGGGTTTTGTTTTTTGTGCATAGAGAACTCGACACGGGTGATACCGAGTTTTGTTTAGTTTTTTATTGGCCAACACTTGAAAATTTTCACTCAGGAGGTGATTTAAATAGAACTCGGCACTGGGAGTGCCGAGTTCTATTTAAGAAACTTCTCCTGGCGCTCAGATCGTGCATGGGACGGGTGACGCGCCAGGAGAACAATTTCTTAAATAGAGCTCGGCATCCTAGATGCCTATTTCTAAAGGAAGAACTCGGCATTAGTAACGCCGAGTTCACTTTAAAAAAAGTGAACTCAGTGTTAGAAACGCCGAGTTCCTTCCAGCTATAAAAGCAGCCCGACGCCCCCCCCCCCCCCTATCCGCCGAGTTCCCGAGTTTTTAAGGTTAGGGTTTCGTTTTTTTCGTTTTCCACCGTCTTCTTGCCTTTTTTATATATTAGGGTGATATACATTATTGTTTTATGTATGATTGTAGTGTTTTTGTTTGTTTAGGAACCCGTTTTGGTGCAAAATCGAATTCGATTTTGGGTTTTTAGGCAAAACGTTTTATTTCTTGTTTGTTAGTTGATTATTGATTTTAGTTTTGTTGATTATAGGTCTACGGTAGTCATCTTAAAAATAGTTGAATTTAAGTATGATTATTGTGATTAAAATTAGATTTTTTGTTGTTATCTAGGTTTGAATGTATGTTAAGTTGAATATATGTAAACTTAAAAGTGATTTATTTGAGTTTAAATGTATGTGAGATTGAATGTATGTGAGAATTGAAGTTTGTAGTATTGTTAGTTTTTTCTACCGTGCAGGTTTAAATTTACCAATTTGAAAAATATAGCGGAGGTTCAGTCAAAAATTTTAAAAAATCTCTGACATGATTCCTAACGTTGTTTATTGTAGTTGATTTTATTGGAGAGATTGTTCGACGTTTACAGCCGTTTGCCACTACACTCGATTGTGGTAATTTCTAAAACATTAGAGTATTCTCAACTCTTTAAGTAGTTAGTAATGAAGAACAACCATCTCACTTTTTAACGTGTTATGTATAGATGGAGTTTGGTGGTTCCAGTACTGGTTCAGTTTGAGGTACGTAGCTACGCTTCACAGGGTCCGGTGGACAGATCAGTGTTGGTTTTGCAGGCCAACCACAAGTCTGACTTGTTCAAAGATTTTGTAAGCTTTTTACGTTTTCAAGTTAAATATTTGCACGTGAGTTTCAATATTTTGACATTTCTCTAAATTTATGCATAAGGATGTTGATGGTGTAAAATGCGTTGAGCATGGATCGAAGCTCAACGAATGGCAGATCACTGATGAGAAGATGTTGTTTTTGCTAGATATGGCAGGGTTTGACACAGTCACTCGGTTGGGCCGAGTTCAGTTGGATCATACCTTGCTGGGAGCGATGGTCGAGTGTTGGAGACCGGAGACTCATTCATTTCACCTGCGACATGGTGAGATCACGTGCAACTTGCGTGACATCTCCATGATTACTGGCTTGCGCGTAGATGGTTTGCCGGTGTGTGAGTCTCAGGAGTATGTTTGGTCAGAGGTGTGCATGGATTTATTGGGTCAGGTCCCCGATGACTTGGGTCGTAAGGGTTCCGTAACTCTGGGTTGGTTGCAAGCTCAGTTTCAGCAGTTGCCTTTTGATGCTGACGAGGAGACAGTTACACGACACACCATAACCTTCATTATGTTCCAGCTAGGATGTAGTATTTTGGCAGATAAGAGTGGCACGATAGTTCACTTGAAGTACCTGTCTTTGCTCGGAGATTTGGCAGTCGTATCGGAGTACAGTTGGGGTAGTGCGGCTCTGACCCACTTATATCACATGTTAGACGAAGCCTCACTGATTCCGACGAAATATTTGTGTGGATTTCTTACGTTCATGCAGTTGTAGTGCTGGGAACATCTACACATTGGGAGACCTTTGAAGAGCAGACCATTACTATACCCGGAGGACGAGAGGGCACCATTAGGGTCCCGTTGGAGACAACCAAGAACATTCAAGGGTAGTGCGAAGACAACGACACTTGATTTTTATCGGAATGAGCTGGACGTGCAGGAATTCGATCAAGTGATCTGGGACCCTTATGCAAATTTGGATCTTAGTCAGTTACCACCACTATGTACGGAAGGTTCAGAGATCTGGACGAGCCGTACTTGGCTTATAAATTTTGGTGAGGTGGTTATGCATTGTCCAGACCGAGTGATGAGATGGTTTAGTCTACAGCAGCACATTCCAGAGCCGATGGAGAGACATGTAGTGAAATCGGCTCAGGGGAGGTCGGATGTTAATTGGTTGGCGGAAAATCACCAATTCATTCAGCATTGGTCGCACAGAAGATATTATCTATAGTTTGAGCGACCACTCCTAGGTGTCACTCGTGAAGAGAGCACACGACTATATATGGAATGGTATTGGAGCATCACCGTACGTTTGATAGTTCATCACTGCTTGGCTCCGACTAACACCTTATACAGACCTCGAGAGGGTAGAGAGGAGAGATGGTAAGATTTAAACATTTATTTAAACAATTACCACGTTTTAAAATTATGTTTAGTGTTTCATTAACTTTTAATTATCTGTAGGTGCACGAAGTTTATGAGTTTCACGAAGAACTCCATCAAATTAACGAGGTGATCAAAGATCACAAGACAGGCTCTTCGATGGTTGGAAAATTGAAGGAAAAAATGAAGGCTTGACTTATGTGTTTTGGTGCTGAAGAACCCACATTACATTTGAGTCAGGATCGCGTTGTTGAAGAAGAAGATTCACACTCTCAAGAAGACGCTGGCGGTCTGCCTCAGGATACTGAGAATGCAGCACGAGGAGGGGGACGCGGCAGGGGGAGAGGACGTGCTCAAGCACGTCCTAAAAGGAAGAAGAGATTGAGAGGTCTCTTAGGATAGATATTTAGTTGTGTTAAACTTATTTGGTTGTTTTTATATGGTACTTTTGGTTGTATGTTAAAATGTTAAACTTCATATTCCACTCGTGGTTGAATTGTGTTTTATCATAGTTGTTAGTGTGTCGTGGTTGAATTGTGTTTTCGTTGTTAGTGTGTCGTGGTTGAATTGTCTTTGTTGTCAAACAGGAAATGAAAAAAAAACTCGAGTTCTTAAATCAATTAACTCTACAAGACAACTCGGCACTGAGGGTGCCGAGTTCTCTTATTATGAACCCGGCATCACCAGTGCCGAGTTCACAACAATATTCCGCTCGACTTGAGTTGCTAGGAGAATAGTGATTCAAATAGAACTCGGCACTTAGAGTACCGAGTTCTATTTGAACTGTTCTCCTGGCGCTCAAACCATGCATGAGACGATTGACGCGCCAGAAGAACAGTTACTTAAATAGAACTCGGCATCTAGGATGCCGAGTTATAAAAGAAGAACTCGGAGTTAGTAACGCCGAGTTCACTTAAAAAAAGATAACTCGGCGTTATTAACGCCGAGTTCTGGAGGTCTATAAAAGCAGCCCAACGCCCCCCTCTCCCTCACGTCGGGTTCTCGCGATTTTAAGGTTAGGGTTTCGATTTCTTTTCGTTTTCCACCGTTTTCTTGCCTTTTATGTATTAGGATGATATACATTGTTGTTTTATGTATGATTGTAGTGTTTTTGTTGGTTTAGGAACCCGTTTTGGTGCAAAATCGAAACCCTTTGGCATTTGCTGTTGTAGAGAGCGAGAATACAGAGTCGTGGACGTGGTTCCTTCATTTGCTGGCAAGTAGAGTTACAAGGCGACCCGATTTGTGCATTATCACCGACAGATTTTTGGGAATAAATGCTTGTGTGCGAGCCGCATTTCCACCTTCGGAGGGGCATGTTCATTGATTCTGTCTTCGACACATGAAAGCAAATCTTGCTAAACATCAAAATTGCAAGGAAAGATTGGGACAAATCAAGTTTTACGAAGCGGGTAAAACTCATTCATTTATGAAATTTGAAGAGTTAATGAAGGCTATTGCAGAGGAACATAAACCGATATACGAGTGGATTCAGCATCAAGGTCCTTTGGAAAGATGGACTTGTTGTCACGACAAGGGTCGACATTTTGGATGTATGACAACAAACATGTCAGAAAGCTTCAACAATGTCTTACGAGGGGCACGCGGTATGCCGATTACAACTATGATTTTGATGACATTTCTTCGTTTGAACAAATTCTTTGTTAAAAGAAGGAATGTCGCCGAGTCGTGGAATGAAACATATGTACGGACAGTCCACACCGTGGTGACGGCAAACAACAATCTGGCCAGAACACATACAGTAACTCGGTACCACCAGCTGATGTACCAGGTTGAAGCCAATTACCAGAAAAAATACCTCGTGAAATTTGAAGGAGTTATTACTTGCACATGTGGATACATAATTGCAATGCACGTCCCATGTTCACATGTACTAGCACTTTGCAGTGGCAGACATGCAAATGTCAACACTTCACATTTGGTGTCCCTGTATTATGAGGTTCAAATGTACAGGGAGGCGTACAAACTGATATTTATCCCAATTCCTGATGTTAGGTATTGGCCAGATCGAGGCAACATCACAATGAAGCCTCCCCAAACCAAACGACCTCCCGGTCGGCCTAAATCAACATGAATCCGAAACGAGATGGACGAACACTCAGGAAGAAGAGTAAGGTGTGGGAGATGCGGCGGTATAGGGCATAACCGAAAACAATGCAAGGAACCTATATAGCAAAATAGTTTGAATATTTTGTATGTAACTATTTAGTGAGACGAATGAATGTAAGAGTTGATTAATTGTAAGACTTGAATTAATGTAATATATTTTGTTATGACTTGAATGAATGTACGACTTAAATCCTTTTTAAGAGTTGATTAATTGTAAGACTTGAATTAATGTAATCTATTTTTTAGGACCGCAAATTTGCCTACTTCTGCCTATTAAACTCCGACTTATGCCTATTAAGCTCGGCATTATAGATGCCGAGTTCTATTGTAGACCTGACCGTCCAACCATTTCATACACGATCTGAGTGGCAGGAGAACAAGTCCAAATAGAACTCGGCATCCTCAATGCCGAGTTCTATTTGAATCACTTCTCCTAACAACTCGCGTCAAGTGGAATATGAAGTGTTGGGCAATATTCTCCTAGAGAGAACTCGGCATTGGTGATGCCGACTTTTCCTTGGTAGAACTCGGCATCACCAGTGCCGAGTTCTCCTCGAGAGAACTCGGCATCTCCTCGAGAAGAACTCGGCATCACCCGTGCCGAGTTCATCTTGGAAGAACTCAGCACTGGTGATGTCGAGTTCTCTATGCACAAAAAAACAAAACCCGCCGCCGCCACGTGTCACGTGGTGGCCGCGGGTCTAGTTTGAGAAATACTTTTGATGGAGGTCTATTTTGAAAAAAAAATTAAAAAAAAATTATTTTGAATTTTTTTCCAAGTGAGAATGGTAAGAGAAATATATAAACATTTGAATTTAAACTAATTTCTTTATCAAAATATGGATCCCTTACTCTCTTTTTTCCTCGGCAAAGGTGTTGAGGAGGCCAACAGTGACACCTTATCACTGAAAGAAGCATGCGAGGATAACATGAGAATAATGTACCACAAAAGCCATCTCCTATATCTACAACAAGCCATTAGGTATGCTGCTATATATACAATATTTTTTCTCACATTGCAATATGGTCCAATTATTATTTTAAATTTATTTTAGGAATGGAGTTGATGTCCGTGGATACTTTGCTTGGTCATTGTTGGATAACTTCGAGTGGGCTGCGGGATACACAGTGAGGTTCGGATTGAATTATGTGGATTTTAAAGACGGATTGAAAAGGTACTCGAAGAAATCTGCTCAATGGTTCCGTGACTTTCTTAAACATCGCAATTATGCTCAAAAGTATTATTCAAGCCAATGAGAATGTAATGATCCTACCACTTTCATGTAATTATTAGTTTATTAAATTAATTGATCAACGTATGCTCGTCAGTTTTATTATAAGTAGGTGGTGATTAATTGAACTTCACCAAACCATAGTTGTGGTAAATGTATATGGACTTGTTGAAATGTTGTAGAACCATTTTGTAGAACCAGTTTGTTGAAATGTTGTAGAACCATAGGAAATTTTCTTCCCCGTGCATCTTAGTCCATACGTTTGTTTTCCACAAACGATAATGTTTTTTGTAGAACTATTTTGTGTAGAATGAGTGTAAAATCAGTATTCTTGCAAAATTCTTCAATAAAATAAGAATAAAATATAATATCTTAGTTGACAAACCTTGTGACTTTCTGGGCATGATAATTAAGAGAACACATTAACTTATGCAATTACTTTTTCCTCCCTCCTTTTGCTTTGTCTCTTCATCTTCCTCGTCTACTTCAACCCTTTTTGTTCCTTTGTACGACAACTTTATTTTATATATCATTCATAATATCATTCTGTAACATCATCAAATAACGGAAAATATAAACTTTTAAACATACAATCAAACAGAGGATATTACTCAATACACAAGAAAAACAGATGCACCAACATATATAATATATATATCCGAGTATTTCAAAAGTGTGATTACAACAAAAGGCTATACAAAAGTACATGTAATCACTCTGACCTCAAAATAAGAAAAAAAGGATCTGGTAGCGGCGCTCCTGTCTTACGTCCCCACACCCTAACGTCGATCACGACCTGAAAGATAAACATGCAAAAATGTCTAAGTTCCAGAAGGAAACCTCGTATGCCAAACCCAACAATGCATTATACTAAAACCATTGTAGCATGCAATTCTATCCATAAAGAAAAGCATAAACATAGGGCTGGGCTCCAGGACTTTTTCACTCAACCACAACAACACTCAATGTCGTCAAGCTGGGCTCCAGGGCTTTTTCAACCAACCACAGCAACACAACACGCCCAGGGCTCCAGTGCTCTTTCACCCAACCCGAACTCTTTGAGGACTCCAGGACTTTTTCACCCAACCCTTATCATGTGGTCCGTGCTCAGGCTTCAGGGCTCTTCACCCAACCTGAAAGCACTACGGAGCTCCAGAGCTTTTTCACCCAACCCCGCACAGACTAGCTGGGCTCGAGGGTTGTTTCACCCAACTGCAACTCTCACAACAGTTACGGGGCTTCATGGCTCTTTCACCCAACCACCGCAACACTCGTGCTCACAAGCACACTAGCCGGAAGAACATCGGCACCACAACTCGTCTCACAAGGACGACCACGACAAACACACCTCACATGTGCAAAAATGAACATTATCGGTCGATCAAACCAAGAGTCTAGATCGACCGACTCTCATCAAAATCAGGCAAATGCCTTGATCGACACTCCATCGGTTGAACATCTCCCACCAACAACACACGTTCGGTTGAACCAAAGTCAGGGACCGGTCGACCGTTTAGAAGGTCACCTCCCATTTTCAACGAGCACAAAAATCAATCGATCGAACGACAAAGGGGCCTCGTTCGACCAGAAACCACCAGTAAATCTCCAATCGATCAACATAACCCACCGATCGAATCATCACAAACTCACGGTCGACCAAAACCCACCAGTAAAATCCTCCATCGAAAGCAATCAACACCGTTCGACCAAACAACCATCGGTCGGACCAACAAATAAGTTAACTTAATTCGTTGGTCGAACAAGTCAACGGGCGGTCGATCGTTTAGATGGTCAACGCCCCCAACTGACATACAACAGTGCACATGGTCGAACAACAAGGGGACCCATTTGACCGGAAACAATCAGGGCGTGCCTCTAACGCACCACCGGTCGACCGCCCAGAGGCATCGTTCGACCGACGTGTGGCAGAAACCCAAAATCACATTAGGAACAGTCGACCATTGCACCAACCGGTCGACGATCCAGCAGACAAATCTGCTGCACGTTTACCTACGACAATTCTTTCAGCCTACCGTCAACTTCAAAAAACTCACACAACATAAGTGAGCTACAAAAACAAGTTTGGCATACCATGAAGGTTTGAATAAACCTTCGAAGAACCTCGACAACGCTTCCACGAGCACTTCTCTCCAAAACATGATTTCCGACGAACTTCTCGCTCGATCACCACACCTCGATGATCCACAGCCACACCTTCACCTTCGTGGATCACCTCACCAACCACAAAAACTGAGAGAGACGGATTTGAGAGTGAGAAAGAAGAAGGGAGCAAAAGAGAAGAGTTGGCTTAAAAATCGACTCACCTCGCCACTCAACCAACATTTACCGAACCTCACTTCCTCGCCGGAAAAAACCACCTCTCGTTGGAGCTCAGCACTGAGAGAGAGAGAGAGAGAAAGAGAGATGCGTGAGGGACAGTGAGAGAGTAGTGAGAGAGAGAGAGAGACGCGTGAGAGAGAGTGAGAGAGTAGTGAGAGAGAGAGAACCCACCTCAAAACCCTCCACCACAACATCCTCACCATCCACCCAACATTCTCCAGTCCATCCCAGCCGTCCAATCCAATCCTCCCTAATCACTCTCCAAAACAACACAAAAACCCAATTAGGATTAGGATCTCACAATCCACCATCCTAAAAGAATTTTGTCCTCAAAATTAGAACAAAACTCACCAAACAGCTCCGAAAACTTCTTCCGAACCTCCTCCTCAATTTCCCAAGTGGTTTCTCGCTCACTATGGTGTTGCCACCTGAGCTTCACCATTGGAATGGTCCTCCTCCAGAGCTGATGCTCTATCCGATCCACAATCTCCACATGGCTCTCCTCGAGAGACAAATCCTGATAGATCTCTGGAACCTTTAACTGAATCACATGAGTGGGATCTGCTACGTACTTTCTCAGCATCAAAACGTGGAATACGTTGTGAAGACCCAAAAACTACGGTGGTAGCTCAACCTTGTAGGCAACATCTCTGATACTATTGAGAATCTCAAACGGCTCGACATACCTCGGACTGAGCTTCCCCTTCTTCCCAAACCTCATCACTCCTAGAGATGGTGAAATCTTCAGGAAGACATGATCGCCTACCTCAAAAATCAACACACGCCCACGCCTATCCGCGTAGCTCTTCAGCCTGCTCTGAGTTGTCGTTAGTCTCTGCCTGATCACGTCGACCGTCTCATCATACATATGCACAACCTCAGGCCGGACTAGCTGTCTCTTGCCTACATCAATCCAGTATACCGGTGATCTACACAGTCTCCCGTACAGAGCCTCGTACGGTGACATCCCAATACTTGATTGGTAGATGTTATTGTAGGCGAACTCTATCAACGGCAAATTCTCATCCCAATGTCCTGCCCAATCCATAGTACAATCTCGTAGCATATCCTCTAACGTCTGGATAGTCCTCTCGGAATGACCATTTGTCTACGGATAGAATGTTGTATTGAAATTCAGCCAATTCCCAAGAGCCTGCAGCAAACTCCCCCAAAATCTGGACGTGAACCTTGGACCTCGGTCAGAAATGATACTCACTCGCACTCTATGAAGTCTGACGATATCCTAAATATACAACTTAGCTAGACCCTGTAGAGGTAAAGTGGTCCGGATAGTTAAGAAGTGTGCTGACTTGGTCATTCGGTCGACTATAACCCAAATCGCATCACGGAATCCTCTCGTCTTCGGCAGCCTGGTGACAAAATCCATCGTCACATGCTCCCACTTCCACTCTAGAAGCTCGATCCTCTGCATCGGTCATGCGGGTCTCTGATGCTCAATCTTCAGTTGTTGACAAACCAGACATCTGCCAACAAACTCTGCTATCTCCGTCTTCATCCTCTTCCACCAGAAATTTCTCTAAAGATCTCTATATATCTTTGTACTGCCCGGGTGGATAGAATAACGGGATATGTGTGCCTCATCTAAGATGTCCTTCCTCAGATCTCCTCCCTTTGGCACCCAGACACGACCTCTGAATCTCAGTCCACCATCGACTCCTACACAGAAGTCTGATCTATCTCTGGCAGCTAACTGCAATAACCCAGCTAACTCATCATCTGAACTCTGAGCCTAGACGATACTCGAGACCATCTGAGGCTCCACTCTCAGACCGGTAATCACTTCACCCTGTAATTCATCAGTGAACGGCTTCCACTCTGCCAACGCCTCAAGCAGCTTCCACTCCTAGATACAAAGACGTGTTGTGGTAACCTCCACTTTCCTGCTCAAAGCATCTACAACCGAGTTTGCCTTCCCCGGATGATACGAGATGGTGAAGTCATAATCCTTGATGAGCTCGAGCCTTCTACGCTGCCTTATATTCAGCTCCTTCTGCGAAAATAGGTACTTTAGGCTCTGATGATATGTGAAGACCTCGACCTGCTTGCCATAAAGATAATGTCTCCAAGTCTTCAATATGTGCACCACTGCTGCAAACTCCAAGTCATGAGTGAGTAGTTCCTCTCATGCACCTTCAACTAACTCGAAGCGTACGTAACCACCTGCCGATGCTGCATGTGTACGCATCCTAAACCAACACTTGACGCATCACTGTAAATCACAAACCCCCTGCTGCCACTGGGAAGTGTCAGAATTGGAGCAGTCGTCAACCGACTCTTCAATTCCTGAAAGCTGTCCTTACACTTCTGAGACCACACAAACTTGACGCCCTTCCGCGTCAACGCCGTCAGAGGTGAAGCAAACTTAGAGAAATCCGGGATGAAACGACGATAATAACCTGCCATACCTACAAAACTCCTGATCTCCGTCACGCTAGTCGGGGCTCTCCACTGCGTCACAACCTCAACTTTCGATGGATCTACTGTTATCCCAGCTCCCGATACAATGTGCCCAGTCAGAACAAGAAAAGCAACACTGCTCAGCCAGAACTCGCAATACGAGTACTTGGCATACAACTGCTGATCTCTTAAAATACCAAGTACTATCCTCAAGTGCTCCCGAAGCCGCTCTAGATCTGGCGAGTAGACCAAAATGTTGTCCACGAAGACAATCACAAAATGGTCGAGGTACTGACTGAACGTGTTGTTCATCAAATCTATGAAAGCTGCAGGTGTGTTTGTCAACTCAAAAGGCATCACCAGAAACTCGTAGTACTCGTACCTCGTCCTAAAAGTTGTCTTCTTCACATCTGCCCCTCTGATCCTCAACTGATGGTAACCAGATCGCATATCAATCTTCGAGAACACATTCACTGACTGCAACTGGTCAAACAGGTCTTCGATCCTGGGTAAAGGATATTGATTCCTAACGGTAACCTTGTTCAACATCCTGTAGTCAATACACATCCGCAGCGATCCATCCTTCTTCTTTACGAAGAGTACCAGGTGCTCCCCAAGGCGAGACACTAGGTCGGATGAACCCAATATCCATCAGATCCTGCAACTGCTTTTTCAGCTATGCCAACTCAGTAGGTGCCATTCTGTACGATGTCTTTGACTGCGGCGTCGTCCCAGCTACCAAATCAATACCAATCTCAATCTCTCTGTGAAGCAGCAGACCATTGATAGAATCAGAAAAGACCTCAGCAAATTCCTGAACTACCTCTATATCTTCCAACCTCCTCACATTTGGATCTGGAACTACTAGGGTGGCCACAAAAGCTCTGCAACCCTGCTGATTGACATCATTTCATGGTTATATATGTATCTTATATCCATTATCTTTCACCTAAACAATGCTATTTTACGAGTTTTATGTTTAGTTTTCAGGAATAAATAGGTTTGAAGAGATGAAACATAAAAGGACCAAAAAGCTGGGAAAAAGGACTGAATTGTGAGATCTGGGGACTGAGCTGCAAGGGAGAAGGACCTGAACGTAAGACAGAAGGACCTAAAAGCAAAACAGAATACTCCACACCATCATGGGGAGTATTTTAGCAATTCGATTCGGGTCGGAGCTCCAACAAACCAATTAAACGCATCCAAGACCAGAAAATATACTAAGAAAAGCTCACAACAAAATGAGCAGGATCTGAACTATATAGACCGCTAATTGGCGGTCCACGACGGCTAATTGGCAGTCCATTTTGGCCCAAATCCGCTAAAATTTCTCTAGCACATGTATTAGAGGATGTTTAGGCTATTTTTGGTATCTGTTTAGTCCCACATCGGGGGATTGTCCCGGTTTGCCTTTTTCCATGGCTATAAATAGAACTCTTCACCTTCCATTGTAATCACTCCATATTTTAAGTGGATATTCTTCCTACTAGAAGTGAGGCTTTGAAGCACACACTAAAGTAGGAGGATGCTACTTTTAATGTGAGTCATTTTAATACAAGTTTTCTTTATTATGTTGTTTGTTTTATGTTTCTTGTTTTGCTTTGCTTAAATCTCATTTCATTAGTTTTATTAGCTTAGTTAATATGCTTTCTTTGTTTAGTTTAATAATTAGTGTAATGTTTAGTGAGTAGTTCCATCCCCTTTGGGGGGTGGAGTAGATGTACATACATGCAAATGAGAATGGATTGAATGCTTTATTTCCAATGTGTTGATAAAACATGAATGTATGCTTGCTTGTTTAGGATAGAATTTATAACTTGATGAGTTTTGCCAAAATGATTAGACACCTCTCATGCTTGTTTAGGTTCTAAAATAAACATCTTGCATATGTAAATGTTAATCAACTAAGTTGGTGAATAGATTGATAGGTTTTGCTACAACATTTAGACACTTCCTATGCATGATAACACCACCTTTATTTGTGCTTAAAGAATGTGTTCAACACCCACCTCTTTGTTTGTGTGCACTCACTCCACCCCTTAGGGGTTTTCCCATTTCTGTATTCCAGCATTCTTCTTTTGTTCTTAGCTTAGTTGTCATTTCATTGTTTGTTTCTTTCGTTTGCATTTCATACTTCTTAGCGTAGTTTAGTGTAAAGTAGCATAATCAATCTTTCTCCCCCAATTTTTGCCACTTGATTTCTGATAAACAAGAGGCTGCTCACCTCCCTGAGGACGACCCGTACTTGCCACCGCTTCATCGCGGCCGTGCACTTGCGGTTTAATTAAAACGTTCAACACCTGCTGCATCAACTTTTGTGCCCTTACTGCTGATACGACAACTTTGACTCCTCTGTCCTTCGTCCCCTTGATCAGCACATCAGGATGAATGTGTGTATGTATTTGTGTTTGTTGATGATTGTGTGTATGTATTTGTGTTTGTGGTTGAATTTCTTGTGCAGGTTGAATGTGTTTATTATGCAGGAATCTATAATTGCTTTGTTTTTTTTAATTTGGCAAAGGTATAAACGTCGGTTGTTAGGTACAACTGACGTCTAGTAGTTAGGTATAGACGTCGGTTCTGTCTGGGGACCGACGTCTATGTGTTAGGTATAGAAGTCGGGTTTTAAGTAATCGACGTCTACGTATACAAGACACAAATATAGACATCGGATCGGGTTTTAAGTAACTCAGTGGATTTGGTCTTAGTTTCTAATAATTGCTAGTTTCGATCAATGTCTAACATGATCAATGAAGGTCTTGGCTCATGATTTTTATGTCATGATCACTTCTCTTTGTGTTTGGCTACGATGTTTATGGTTTCAAAGTTTAATTTAATTCACATGTTGACGTGCTATTTCAGTGAATTAAATTGCATGTTAATTGTAGTTTGCCTTCTTTTTTCGTTCACTTGTTCTCACTATAAAAAAGTTATATATGTATCTAATGATCCTCAATCTTTTGTATAAGCTCACTCAATATTGTGATTTACTATGATAATGTTGCTGATATATGGAATGATCTTGAAGAAAGATTTAGACAATCAAATGGAGCTAGTTGTTTCAACTCAAGAGGAAAATTCTAATATAAATGAAGGAAATTCCTTTGTTATACTAGTTACTTCTGTGATCTTAAAGAATCATGGGATGAATTGGTATCGTATAAGCAACATGATAAATATGAAAAAAGAGCAACAAGATAAGACCCTACAATTCAGTTTAGGACTGATTGAGTCTTATTTTGCAATAAGGGGACAAATATTGTTGTATAATCCTATTCCATGTGTCAGCATAGCCTATGTACTCATACATAGAGAGAAGCAAAGACAAGTAGGAGGCATATCTAATCCATTTTTTAGGAGAGCACTGCCTTTTTTAGAAAGTAAGAGGGAGGTCGGGCCTCGAGGATTCTATTTCTTTTTTGGTAAATATACAACCTAAGCTGGTGTGTACGATTCATAGAAAGAAAAGAAAACTATGATCTACACTACATAGTAAAACTACGCTACAAAAAGGTGGTTGCTCACAGAGCATGCGTCAAACCTACCAAAAAAGCAACCTAAGTACTAGGCCAATCCCATATCCTTATCTGATTAGCCGCTAAGTTCACAATGAGGCATTTACTAGTACCCGATCCATTTTTCATCAACCATGGGTGGGGTTCCCACCAGAGTTAGGCCTAATTCCTCATGACCTCATCCCTCTCAATGGATTTGCTGAATGTAGAGGCGCTTTGATGACCATAACATCTACCACCCGGGCAACGACTCTGGTCGAAACACCTGGCATGTGGGTCTGGACGAGTCCCCGTGCATTAGTTATAATGAAATCCACATTTCTTTAGGGGCCCTAAGTGAGTCTATCTTCCTCCCTACAGATAGGCGTAGAGAGGATAAAAACTCATAAGTGCACTATAGCAATCGATCGAGGCTGAGGGAGGTGCCAATTGCCCTCATGAACAAAGGTGTTCACATTGGTGTTAATAGGAATGGCAATATCATAATGGAGATGTGTCCCATAATGTTTCCAGACGATCGGTCGCATAACCCATGGGTCGCCACTACGAGCCGAAAGTGCTCAATGGCTATGGGTCTAACCTTGAGACCCCCCTGCCACGCCTAGGAGATTGAATGGTGGCCGCACCATCCAGATGGTCTTGGATCAGAGGTACTTAGCTCGCATCCACCGTAGCCACAAGGAATCTGAGTTCCAAGCTTGATGCCAAAAGAACCTTAGCATGTCGGCATCATTCAGTCTGTGAGACGCCTCAACCCGAGGCCCCCTTCCTTCTTAAGAGTGCAATGTCCTTCCACGAGACATTGACTAGTGCTTTCCTAGACTCCGCCCAGATAAAGTGGCACATAATGGCTTATATTTCCTTCACCACTGCGCGGGGAGAAGGAAAGTAGATCTCACTGCTGCAGAATGAGGTTATTACGTTGACCTTTTCAACATATCACATCGGGTTAACCGACCATAACTGATTGACGTGTGTCCAGGCGACGTGGTCAGGGAGGGGATATCTCGTCGGCCAATACATTGACATAGTATGTAGGTCAACCACTTTGGTATTTACCAATATAACCGACTTGGTATTTACAACATACCATGTCGGCCGAACCCAGAAGACCAGTGCAGATGTATTATCAAAACAAGAAATTCGGAAAAAAAATCCAGGAATAGGACATACCACGTTAATTTATTGGCAAGTGACCGACATGATCTGTTGACACACCACGTCAATTGAAATAGAAGGTTGACGTGCTCTGTCGTATTATCAAAAAAAGAATTTCGAAATAAATCATAATAAAATATACAACGTTGGTTAGTTGACAAAAATGACGACGTGGTATGTCCTTTCTTGAATTTTTGTGACATTTCACATCGGTTTAACAAAATAGTCAATGTTTTATGTCCTTAAACATATTTAATTTTTAATTCTGATTTTATTTTTAATTTCATATTAAAATCCCTGCAATTGAATTGGAAATGCACCATATAAAATTCTATACAATTCAAACACGCATACACCAAAACATTCAGATCATTTTATATAAATAATGATGGAGGATTTGATCCAATCTAAAAATAACATAGACCAACTTGATTTTGAGTTGGCACCGGATTGTGCATTATCGTCTATGTCGATTTCCATGATGGGGTTCTTCGATTGAATTCAACGTAAGAATTCAACCATCGTAAGTGTATTTAAGCGCCTGGTACTCGAACATTGGCTCGAGGCATTTATCTTTTTGTCACGTGGCCCTTGAGCACATGATCGTAATGTCGTGCCCCTCAGGGACCCACCTTTGGTGGAGCATCAACTCCCTAATACTCAAATCTTCATAAGAACTAATGAGGCTATTGGGATGTCCTTAAAGGATATCTTGGGTGAAAGACTCACTTTTTGTTTGCCTGGTGTGTTAGGTAAGCATAACGAGGCTCTTGACCACTTTCTGACACACTAGCATATTGGTTGGAGAGTTTGGATTGATGATCTTGATTTTAATACTACAACGGGGGAAACTGTGCATCCGTCGAGAAATTGTTGCTAAGCTTTTGAGAGGTTCGAGCTCCTTCAATTTGATCATTTGAATCAGACGTCTTTGCGTCCAATTCATGAACCTCTCCCAATATGGTGTATGCTTTGTGAGGGGGGACCACACATGAGTATTTCGGACCCACGTGGTGTCATGTTCCCATTCAAGTACATTGATCCACTATAAGGTTCCCTTTCGTTGTCCTTTGACAAAGGATGATGAGAGCTTCTTTTTGTATATAGTTATATAAAAATATATTTGTTTTCGTGGCTCCCACTCCTTTAGGAGTTGTGCTTCATTTGTCAATGTACTTGTAATGTCGTGCCCCTCAAGGACCCACCTTTGTTGGATCATCAGTTCCCTAATACTCCTATCTTCATAAGAACTAATGAGGGTATTGGGATGTCCTTAAATGATATCTTGGGTGAAAGACCCACTTTTTGTTCGCCTGGTGTGTCAGGAAAGCATAACGAGGTTTGTCACCACATTCCGACACACCGGCCAGTTGGTTGGAGAGTTTGGATTGATGATTATAATTTTAATACCGCAACGGGGAAATCTCTTCTTTTGTTGCGTAATTGTTGCCAAATGCTTGAGAGGTTCGAGCTCTTTCAGTTTGATCCTTTGAATCATATACATTTGAACCAATAGTGAACTTCTCCCGATATCTGGTATACTTTTTGAAGGGGTCCCACACATGAGTATGTTGGCCCACGTGGTGTCGTATTCCCATTCAAAGTACATTGATCCACTTTGAGGTTCCCTTTCATTGTACATTGACAAAGAACAACGAGAGCTTCGTTTTGTATATACTTATAGTAAAAAAACAAAAAAATGGTTGTCGTGGCTCCCACTCCTTGAGAATTTGAGCTCTGATTTATCACTTATAATACCGTAAGTGCACGACCACGATGAAGCGGTCGCAAGTATGGGTCTAGTCCATAGGGAGGTGTGTCAACTCTGGTTCTTCAGAAATCAAGTGTAAAAGAATGAAGGATGAAGCTTGATTACAATAAACTAACAACTAACAAACGGGAAAGATGAAAGCATAAGACTAACTAAAACTAAACTAAGCAACTAACAAACAAGAAAGATGAAATTCAATAAGGAAAACCCCTAAGGGGTGGACTGTGTGTACACATGTGATAAGGTTATGAAGAATGCATTCAATAAGGCACAAATGTAGGTTGTGTTTTCATGCATAGGAAGTACCTAATGGTTGTGGCAAAACCTATCATTCCAATCACTAACCTAGTTGATTAACATGAACATAAACAAGTTGGTTATTAAGAACCTAAACAAGCATGGCAAGTAACTAATGGTTATGGCAAACTTATCGAGTTATGTATTCTCATTTATACAAACAAGTTACAATCTCATTCATCACAAATTGCATAAGAAAACATTCATTTTCATTCTTCATTACATGTATAAACATTATCTCCACCCCAAAGGGGGATGGAACTACTCACTACATATTAAGCTAACAATTATATTAAGGAAGAAAGACAATCTAACTAATTATACTACGATTAAGAAAAAAACTAAGCTAAACATGCAAGCATTAAAAGAGAACATTAAAACAAAAGTAGGAAGAATTATTTTATTTACATGACTCACATTACAAGTAACAATCTTCTCCACTTGAGTTTTGCTCCAAGGCTTACTCTAAGTAGAGAGAATGGCCACCAAGAAATGAGTGATTACAAAGAGGAGGAAGACTTCTATTTATAGGCATGAAAAAGGCAACTGTGGACAATCCCATTGTGTGGGACTAATGAAACATTCCCAGTATAGACATAAACACATAAACCATACCCGCGTGAAATTGGGTCGCATTCGGACCAAAAGGGACCGCCAATTGGCAGTTCAAATTCGTCAAATGTGACTCAATTTTGGGTGTCTCTTCAATTATGCACGTGGGGTGTGCCCTGGTAAGTCATTTGAGTCTGTGCTCGAATCTAATTGCCAAAATACTCCACATGATGGTGTGTATTTTCTCGGTTTGCTATTTGGTCCCTCTGGGCTTACGTCTACATCCTTCCCTCTTGCAGATGGGTCCTTGTGCATGACAGAGATGTCCATGTAGCTTCATTTAAGTCATGTCTTTTGACGTTTCAATATTTTTTCTCTTCTCTTCTCTTCTTTATTACCTAATACCTGAAATATAACAACAAACACTCGAGTAGCACAATATTGGGGGTAAATTTAAGGATATATAGCATGAATATGATGCATGATATGCTACTAATCAAGCTCCATTAGTTACTATTTCGTTCTTAAGCATCTCACTTGTTAATTCGAGTTTATGTCCATCAACGTAACCAAGAACTTCCTTTGCACTTCACGTTGGTGAGATCTTATCTTATTCATGCATAACCATGTAGTATCATGCTCACATTCATTGTGGACCATGCATGAAGTAAGTGTGTGTGTGGGGGGGGGAGTTTTATCATCTGTATATAGTCGAGTCTTTTCTTTTTGTTTTGTTTGTATTTTTAGGGTCATGATAGTGTGTTGCATTATACATTGATATATCTTGCTATACCATGATCCTTGGGTGACTTGCCTTCATTTTCTTTCCTAAAGCTTTAACTCTTCTATTTCTTTCAAAATCTTCATGTGTTTGTGAAAGAAAATATTTTGTGATTTTTGCGTGTGTTTAGCATTTGCAAAATTGTTGAGAGGCAAAGTAAGAAGGAAGCTCCCAAAATCAACTTGAAGATGATGCATTAGGATATCTAGTAAACCGACTTTAAGTCTTATCTAGTCGTAAAGATGCACCTCGATTTTCCCTCGGGGGGAGAGTAGTCATAGGGTTTCAGTACTCAAACAAATAGAGTTGTCAACCCTGAACCTTGTGAATCGAAGAATTTGCACATGTTAGTATAAGGAAGTTTGTTGAAGTTAGGGACCATTAAACTCATGTTGTGAAACCTTAAGTGTAGGGGTTTTGGTTTATATCTAGATAGTAAAATAATTTAGTGTGGTGTTGTCTCTTCTTGCACGACTACTATTACTCAGGAAAGTAGGTCCAATAGGGACTTAATACCTGGTACTTTCGAGTCATCTGACTTCGGATGCACCAAACAAACTCCCATTACACGGGTAGTAGGGATCGCCATAGGTGGATATTTGGGAAAATGTGTATGTGATAGTGCACGCCCTCACAGTCAATGTTGCACGAAAGCTGACCCTGGAAGAATCAAACACTAACAAGTCTGCCTCGTTGTACTAGTTGTTACAAAAAACATAAAAACATTAATGGACTTTACATGACGTATCACTTGAGGATGTTAAGGTTGCCCTTTTCTTTCACTTATGTCCTTAATTAACTTGCACGAAGAGTTCCCTAGGCTAGGTGTGTGTACATGATACGTATATAGAGTCGGCTCATAGGATTACCGTGTCCAATGATTGACAAAAGTAGGTCCATCGAGTCATGTTGCTAGGTTGAATAATGCATCAATGTTCGGATTTTGTGGGTATATCCGTTGAAAACCCTTAGGAGACACCACTCACCCTCCTTGGCGATAAGGAGGTTTCAGATGCTAAGTTCAACCGTGATTCCTATAAAACTGAGTTATGATTTTTCGTTTCCAATGGTATAATATCTTTGTTTTGCTTGGGACTAGCAAAAGATAAATGTTGGGGTATATGATTAGTAGCATATCGTACAGTGCATTCATGCTATATATCTTTTATTTTACCTCACAATTGTGTTGCTCTGGTATTTGTTTATTATATTTCAGGGTTTAAGTAATAAAGAAGAGAAATGAAGCAAAATGACCTAAATGCAACAAAAAATGGCTTATTTAGAAGCCTTCTGGACAAGTTTCTAATGCTCAAGGACCGGATTGCAAGTCCAGAAGGAGCTAGGTGAAAACTCGGAGGGACCTGATCATAGAGATAATAGGTATGTTGGTTGCCAACGTCCGTAATCTCATGAACCTAAGGAGTATTTCAACAATGAAAATCAAACGGGTTCGCACCAACGGCTCTCGATGCACCCCACATGTGTAAATTATTAGTTTAAGTTGCTGGAGAAATTTGGGGGTAATCAGACCCAAATGATCCTCCATTGGTGGATCCAAATCCACCACCGACGGATCTGGTTGGTCGGATTGAACTCGAATTTCTCCAATATGTCAGGTATTTGGGTCAGAGCACTCCAAGATATCAAGATCTGATTTGTAGTCGTTTGATTGTGCCCAGATTAATCCAAACCTTCTAACCTTCTATAAATACATTTGTAAACCTTCCATTAGTCTTCTTCTTCCTTCTTCCCCCATTAGAGTAGGTTTTATTTCTTGCTTATAGTAGGTTTTATTTATTGCTTAGTATTGTAGTGGAGGACAACATCAACATCATTTGTAATCCTTCTTTCTTTATCAAGTTTTAGTTTCATGTTCTATATGTTCTAGTCTTTCATTTCATACAATTTTTATTCCATTTCTTTGATTATATTTAGTTTCCTTTACTTGTTCATATGTTGTTTTTCTTTTGTTCTTTTCTTTGTTATGGATATGATTAGTGAGTAATTCATCCCTATTGGTGGGTGGAGGATGATGTGAAGTGTTAATGTTGTTAGATTTGTGTGTGTTTTAATCTAAATCTTGGAGCTTCAAATGATGTCCATAGCCATTTTGATGGCTTTCTCACTCTTGCCTTTGATGTGTTAATAGTCCTAATGGATACTTAAAACATGCTTTGGTTAGTGGGTCCACTTTATGGGGAATGATGAGGTGAAGATAAGATTGGAGTGGATAAAGAGATAAGATTGACATGTGGGCATGTGGTTATCTTTAGCCTATCTTAAGTAGTATTTTATATGTTTTAATGATGGTGATAAATCTTAATCCATGTGGAAATACACTTAGGATAATAATCATTATAGATGTCAAAATTAATTCACGTCATGAGAGCAGAATTGTACGCACACGCGTCACACGTATACATTATTGCACGTATTCTCCACCTCCTATGGGATTAGTTGCATTTATATTACAAATTGTAACTAGCATAATTTAGTGTACATACGTTCACACATACTTCATTTCTTCCCCACTCGAGTATGGTCGACGACGACCAGCACTCGCTCCCCGTGGACACGACCTGTACTTGCCACCGCTTCAACATGGTCGTGCACTTGCGGTTTGGAACTTAAAATTTCCCAAAAAGCATCAAACATTTTCTTTCCTTCAGTGAATCTTTCAAGATCTTTTTGTAATTGAGCATTTTTATCAAAGAGATCATGTTTGTCTTCACTACATGAAGATTTTGCATTTTGAGTTGCAATTTAATCAATCAAATGAGAAATCTCTAATGCAACTTCATCATGACTAGCAAGGAAATAATTTTTCTCATTCATGATTGATTCAATTTGACATTGTAGCTCATTCATTTTCTTTCTAGCTAGTTTGTTCCTTTGACAAATTTGTTCAAAATTTTCAACTAGCTCAATGAATTCGATTTGACGTTTATTATATGAATTTGAATCATGACTTGAGCTAGAAGATACCTCACTTTCTTTATCTTTGATTGCCATGAGGCACATTGTGGTGATTTCACCTTCAATCGATGAAGAGGATGTTGAATCATCCCAAGTTGTTTTGAGAGCCTTCTTTTTCTTCTCTTTTCTTTACTCCTTTCTCTGTCTTCCGTGAGGGCCTCCTTGAATTTTTGAGTCACCAACACTTCTTCAATGACACTATGCTTGTTAGAGTTGGTGATGGCATCTAGCACTAAGGATTTCTTGGCGTCCTCCTTTCGATATTTCATTTGTATCTCATATGTCATGAGACTACCCATAAGCTCCTCGACCGACAACTTAGTGAGATCTTGTGCTTCTTCGATAACCGTCATCTTTTCCCATTTGCCGGTGAGTGATCGGAGAATCTTTCGAGTCATTTCTCCATTGCTAAATTTTTTACCAAGAGCATTAAGAGAGTTAATGATTTTAGTGAAGCGAGTGTGCATTTCGCTTATGTTCTCTCCGGATTGCATAGAAAAGAGTTCATATTTATGCACGAGCAAACTTATCCTAGTTTATTTTATTCTACTTGAACTCTCATAGTGCATTTCTAATGTATGTCATATATCATATGCACTATCACAACCTCTTACTCTATTGTATTATCCCTTATTTAAGTTCCAATACAAGATGTTCATTATACGGGAATTTATCTCCAGTTTCTTAATTTGCTTTAGTTAGGGACAAATCTCATCCTCATTTGGACATGTGTATGAGTTTAAGATGAATGACCAATATTTCAAGTCATTTGATTACAAATAATTCTCATTATTTTCTTCTAATAGTCACTGTTTAAGCCATTAAACCAGGGTGACCTAGTTGTAGACAATCCCTTACAATGATTAGATGTAGATGTCATGTTAAACTACAACTAAGTCGATGAAATTAGAAACCTAATGCTCTGATACAAATTGTAAGGATCGATGACCCTCTAATCTCAAAATAAATGCATAATTAAGCGGTAAATAAAGGCTTAAGAAAAGAACAATCAAACCACAATTGAAGACACCAGATTGAGAGGTTCGGCCAAGAAGGAATCGGTTGACCAATAAGAGTTTGGTCATCCAAAAGAGGACAAGTTATTTGGACTCTAAGGCAATGTTCAAATGCGACCCTTTGAGTAAAACCCTAAACCCGTCCAAGGCATTTCGGTCGTCCATCTGGACAATTCCAGAGAGCATCCTCTAACGTCTACTTATGAGAAGATTTTGATTGTCCATTAGGGGTTTGGTTGACAGAACTTGGTCGTGACAGAATCCTAGTGCTTAAGTTTATATTTAATCATATGGACTTAATATATGGAAAATTATAAGTCTTGATCCAAAGCATTGATTATAAGTCTGAGTAAATGTAGTCCAAGGTACCATTGGTCCTTTGCACCGCCGCACTAAAACTAATACGTTTTTGCATACCGAAAACACAGTGCTCAAAAACTCCACCTTGCTGGTAACATGATCTCCAAGCAAACCACATTTGCTTAATAAAGTCATCCCTTATCACTCATATGATCAAGACGCATGTGACACAACTGAGATACTTCATCTTCAGACATGGATGAAGCGGAAACCAATGCATTGCCAACAATTGTCTCACGTCGCAATATATAGAGACTGTGAACCCCAGTCTTCTTGCCACGAAGCATGACGAATGCCCCTTTCTTAATGGTGATCAAGACACCTTCACCGCTTAAACTACAACCATTAGTTGTAAGTGTTCTCACAAATATAAGGTTATTGTCTGCTTATCTTGAGCCTTTCTGCTTTTCCTTATTCTGTAGATGCCAACACTCTTCGACCTTGTGACCCGATTTCTTGCAAAACATTCCCTTCTTGCCTCTATACTTTGATATAACCTTGTTTCTTGAACTATTTTCATTTGATCTCCATCTTGCTATCAATGCATCACTCTTACTATTTGAACCAGGGGAACCTTTCTCCATGTCACTCTTACTACTTAAGTAGGCCTGGCAATTTCTGACACGACACGATAACACGACACGAACACGACACGATATGGTGACACAATTTTTACACGACATGACACGAAATTTTGTGTGGTTGAAATGCTTTATTATGATGATTTATAAACATAAAATAATTAGTACACGATTTGACACGAACACGACACGATTACACAATATTTTAGTTTTTTACACGATACTAACACGAATAACATCTTTTGTTAGGTAATTAACTATTTTTACCTGATAATGGTCAATTAATATGTTAATTATATAGAAAAATATTAATGTAACATGTCACTTAACTATTTTCAATCTAAACATGATGGAATTTCTTCAAATTGTGCTTACAACGATAATACGAAATCCTGACACGATTATGAAACTGTTTGACACGAAAATACACGAACACGACACGATTGTCAGGTCTATACTTAAGGCATCCTTCACACCGGACAAAGAGATAGTAGTACGACTATACATGTTGGTCTCACGAAAGTGTGTATAAGAGGAATTCAAAGAGGACAACAACAATATAGTTTCATCGTCAACTTTAACATTAACAATATCTGGATCAGCAATTATGTAATTGAAATCATCCAAGTGTTGTTGTAGAGATGTATATCATTAGTAGCATATCATGCATCATATTCATGCTATATATCCTTTATTTTATCCCAATATTATGCTACTCGAGTTGTTCTTTGCAGTGTTTCAGGAGTTAGATAATAAAGAAGAGGAAATGAACAAAAATGACCTAAATGTAACAAGTATGGACTGATTTGGAAGGTTCTGGACCTATTTGTAATGCAAAAGGACTGGATCGCAAATCAAGAAGGACCCAAAGTGCAAACCCAGAGGGACCTGATTGTGAGGTGCAAAACATGGTGACACATGACTTGAATCAGATTAGTATTTCACCAATTAAACTCAAAGTGATTCGAGTCAGCAGACCAGGGCTTCATCCCATGTGCCAAATGAAAATATGAAGTGGGACGCAAAATTTCAACCGAATCAGACGCATTTGATCCGCCATTAGCGGATCAAAATGCTTCAAATGGGTTGAAATTGCGGTAGTGGTTTGGGTTGTCAGAGCACTCCTGGACTACCAGATGTAATTTAGAGTCATCCGATATTCCCAGATTAATCTTAACATGTATTAGTCTATATATACCATTGTAACCCTCCTCTCCACCTCTTCTTCCTCCTTCCCCATTAGAGTAGGTTTTAGTTTCCTATTTTAGTAGTGTAATAAGGGGGTTGGAGAGGGGGAAAACTTTGTATTTTTTGTTTCTTAATCTAGTTTTGTTCTTGTTCTTTACTTTAGTGTCTTTACTTTAATGCAATTTCTTTTATATTGTTGTTTGCTTAATTTTGTTTTGCTTCATTTCTATTTTGAGTTTATGTTGTTTTTATGTTTTAATGAGCACATTTGAACACACACTACACCACACATTTTCATTTCCATGTTCTTTCTCTACACACACACCCCCGCCCGAGAGGTTTAGTTTTATTATTTGTTTTCTGATTTCCCACGTGTTGTAGTTTGATTCCAATCGCATCTTTCTCATTTTTTTCCCACTCGAGTATTGTGAATCCGACTCGCGCACGCTCCCTATGGATCGACCCATGCTTGCCACCGCTTCAACGTGGTCGTGCACTTGTGGTATTATAACTGATTCAATCAACGCACCTTTGCCAATTCAAAATAGGAATATGTGTTGCTTCAAGAGCATCCGGTCAGTGATATATTTGGATGCACATACCTCTTCCATCTTTGCCCATAACTTCGCCGTGATCTTCTCGTGCATCACCTCACAAAGCACCTCATCGGACAACGACAAGTTGATGGCGGTGAGTGCTTTCTCATCGCGTTTTGCCTACCTTTAAGGCATCGTATAACGTACCACCTCCAGAATAAGCACGTCAGAGATATCGATTTGTAATAATAGTGCCTTCATCTTGATTTGCCACACTCGGAAATTGAAACTCGGGTGAGTTTGTCTACCTTTCATTGGGAATCCATCTCCAAATCTACTCGATAAACACTCCAAATGGTATGATACCTGTTTGTTACGATCTTTAATGTGGTAGTTCGTATGCGGAATGATGAATAAATCGATTGAACTCAAGTTGAGCAATCCATCGAACTGCTAGCATGCCTCTAGCAATCAAACAAATACAAACATGCACAACACCGGATTTACATGGAAACCCATTGGGAAAATCCACGACGGCAGAGACAGATCGAGTTTCACTATGAGAATGGTTGGAGTTCAAGGAGAATGGAACAATAGAATGGTTTGCTAGACTGGATTGGGGATTGGATGATCCTCTAACAACAAGATTTTCCCAAAATCTAAAACCGTAAGGAGTATGGTCCTACTTCTCAACTTTGGTGGCTCTTTTTCTCTCAAGATTTTCAATAATATTAGGATTCTAAGCGATTTATGTATTTATAGGAGAAGTTTAGGGGAAACCGAAATGGCTTAAGAACGCCCAAAATACTCTTAATGAAAATTGCAAAAGTCCAGATTTCGATCGACCGTTGGGGATCGATCAACCGTTCTTCATGTTCTAGTGAATTGTCAGGCAGTTACTGTCCACATGATTTCGGTTTACCGTTGCCCAGACGGTGGAGTTAGGGATGTAAATGGGTTGGGTAAAAACCGTTTAACCGTTCTAACCGAACCGACGGATAGGGTCACGGGTTGTAAAAATCATAACCGTTTAATAAATGAGCGGATAAGGGTTGAGAAAATCATAACTATTCAATAAATGCGCGGATAAAGTTACATGATTTAATCCGTCTGTTTAACCATGAAACATAATGAATATATATAATATTTTGTTATATATACTATATAAATATAATTGTTTGTATTATTATTGTCATTATGTGTGGATGTTTGACGTTGTTTTATATGAATTTGTGGATGTTTAGATTATGAATTTTTGGAGGTTTTGATTATAAAATTATGGATGTTATGATATTTTTAACAAGTTTAACAAGTTTTTATCCATTTAACCATTTACCCAATTCTGATATCGATTTCAGTATCTATTAAGATTTAACCATATAACAATTTAACCGTCCAAAACCGTTTAATTAAATTAAACGGGTAGGTTCATGGGTAAAGGTAAAAATAAATAGCTTTCAAACCGAACCGTGAACCGTTTAATTAGGCAGGTAGGTTCATGGGTAAGCCCTATAACCGTCCACGAACCGCCCATTTACAACCCTAGGTGGAGTGGTATCCGGATGACCGGTTCGAACGTCCATTCTTCACAGTAACTCTCATGAAAATTATGTTGGTTGGGTATCGGTGGACCGAACGAGCATGGATCATTGTTTGTGGGAGTCCACGCTGATTGATATGTTACGGTTACTGTTAACGGTTACTTATAGAATAAAACACTCGATAACATATTGTGTGTGATTATTTGAAATAAAGAATAAAACACAACACATGAAATTTAACAACGCGTGTCTTCACAGACTCCATTGGTATGAGCTGGCAAAAGTGATGTTACGGGTTTGGTTTTGAATGGATTACCATTTTCCATCGGATTAAAAGAAGATTATCCACCAATTGTTGGGCCGAAGAAGAAGAAAAGACGAAAATATACAATAGTTTGTAAATTAGATAGACTGTTTCATTTTTATTGAAAAATAAAACTTATCCGGTGGATTTGAAAAGTTATCTTAACCTAACGTGTCAATCAAAGTAGTCCAAATATACAATATTAAACAAGAAAAAGAGTCGAACTAATTAGCAAGTTGACCTTTCTTTAACAAAGTTAACTATTAGATAAGGATTCCTAGGCAGATGTTGCCTGAAGGAGCTTGAAAACTATTAATTAAGGATTAACATTTGGATTTAAGGTTAATGCATAACTTTTGTTATCTGGACGAGGACGACTATTTCTTTTGGTGTCGGTGATTCTGTATTGGTCGAAATACCTTTTTTTCATGTAATCACATGAAAATATTGCATACTTGTCTTAGGTCAGTATTGGTGAGAAGAAAACATCTATCTTCTTAACAAAGATGAACCTAGCATGACTACATCAGCCAAATATGAGTTTCATTTAGAAAGTTTCATCATTATAGTTTGATTAGATGAGAACCAGCCCTTTCAAATGGAAAACCATCCGTCTCAGATGAGTTTGATTTAGTAGTCGTGGTTGTATTAAAAAACAAATTTGTAACATAATAACACGTATTTTATGTACGAAGATAGATTTAGGATGTGTTTGTGAGTTCTGAGGTGTGTATTATTAAGGATAAGAATGCCACCTGACCAGACCGTTAGCTATTTATAGTTATGCTCTGTTGACACGTATGTTTGTTATCTGCTGAAAACTACTATGTAAACAATATATTCCATATTTCACCTTCTTTTTTTGAAATATTGACCATTCTTATCATGGATAAGAGTATGATATAAGTAATCCCTTTATATAATAAATGAGAAGAACACGTACACCCAAAGGGCATTGTTTCCTTTGATTGTTCTAGACTTGGCTTCAATCCAATCCAATAGGTATAACATCCTTAAAATCGTTTGTTGTTTGAAAGGTTGAACTTAAAATGACTTCACGAGTCATAATGAAAATTTCCTCATTAACACTTCTTCTTCTTCTTCTTCTTCTTCTTCTTCTTCATTTTTGCAATCTTTTGGTTGTTTGGAATCCACTCACATATTAATCATTGAGAAAATATACACCCCCAGAAAGAAATGCAACGAAAAAAGAAAAAAAATCAAATTAATAATTTTAAAAAATAATTTTAAACATGTATAAAAATATTTCTCAAACTAGACTTGCTGCCACCGCATCGCACACACATGGTGACGGCGGGCGGGTCTTCATTTTTTCAGTGTATACATAATTCAACGTCTTAAACGCTGAGTTCAGTAGAAATAAAATTCTTTATAGAACTCGGTCACTGCAACGTCGAGTTCTCACTTAGAAAATTTAGACGCCAAGTTCTGTAGAAATAGAGTTTTTTTATAGAAGTCGGCATATGCAACGTCGAGTTATAATACTTAGAAAATTTGACGCACCCAAGAAATGACATGTGAGATGACATGTGCACCTCCTGACATCACTATTATCTCAAGAGTATGCATGGTCTGAGGTCTAGGAGGATTTATTGGGAGATTGTCTAGAAAACACATAGCCCGTAAGGGTAGTGTGGCATTGGCATGGTTGTAGGATCACTTTTATATGTTACGAGAAGATGTTGATAACATCATTGTTATACAGCACACCAATGCGTACATCATATTTCAGTTTGGTTGCAGCAATTTGGTTGACAAGAGTGACACCATGATACACTTGATGTAACGTCATGTCCCCGAGCCCGCATCGAGCCCGAGTCCCGGTCCATCACCCATGAGTCCAATAACCCACAACACCCACCTATTGCCACAAAACTTAAGTTGGTAAGTGTTATAGTGGTAGACTAATGTCATTATATCTCACACTAACATTTTTATGTTACGCAATGTGGGACTAATATTTGGGGTGTTACACTTGAAATATCTACCCTTGTTGGGAGATCTAGTAGCAGTATTAGAGTACAGTTGGGGAAGCGTTGTAGGATCGTATGACCCCTAATTATATCTAATCAATATAACAATCCCTACTAAGATGGAGTGGAAACGATAATTTAAAAATGAGTAGGGAAAGAACAATGCAAACCACAAATGAAGACTCGACGATTTATAGAGGTTCGGCACCCCACCCGAGACCTACTTCCTCTCTTACAAGCTCCGCTCAATCCCACGATATCCACCTACGTCTTCACTAACCACTCCCCGCTCTGTAAAGGGAGAGAACGCTTTTACAACACGAACTCGCTAACAATCCTCGTTGAGCTCGATTTCTTCCTCTCACAAACTGAGAGTGATGCTTTGGGTTTTCACCGAAACCCTTTACAACTTTGACAACATCAAAACGTGAGTGAATCAAACACTCTATAGCACACTTGAGTATGATTTGGATTTGATCAAGTGGTGAAGTTTAAGCTCTTGAGTGTAGTATTTGGGATTTAGGAGTTGAGGGATTACTTTATAATGTAGGAGACCAATAGAAGTTGGAGAGTTGTGTAAATAAAGTGTGGGAACCTCTATTTATAATCTTCTAGAGAGATAGAGCCGTTGGGGAAGATTTGGTAAAGGTTTGTGTAAGATACACAAAATAGAAACTAAGTTCAGCAAATCAGTCCAATACCGGTCGACCGGTATGGGATGAACGGTCGACCGTTTCCAAGAAAATAAGGAAACATTCAAGCCAATAAGACAATGGTCGAACCTAAATGACTATAACTTAATTTATTGGTCGATCTTAATGTGGGGGACAGTTGACTAATTAGAGGGTTTGGCTAGGTAAAAGATTAGCGATCGAACGCAACAAGGAAGTCTGTCTGACCAAAAATAACAAGCACATTTGGCGCCCACAATTGTCTAGATCCGGTTGACCACCGTCAAGGTATCATTCGACCGGTGGCCAAATACATCTTAGGGGTTAGATGAAAATATGAATACACTGTTGTATAATACAACAAATATAACGGTCGTCCTGAAATTAAGGGTTAACCAATCGACCAAAAGGTCAAAAGAGGTTGACTGGTTGGACTGGGAAAACTCACTTTGGGTTAACCATTTAACTGGTACAAAAGGTCGAACGGAAAACTAGTTTCGGTTGACCGTTTCACACAGACAGTTTAAGGTTTAGATTAGGTGATTTCCTACCTAAGTTTGGTTATCTATTGAAGTTCAATTGATGTGAAATTTGGTATATAACGTCTACAAGGAACCTAGTGTGTGTATGAATAGGTTTAACTCTTGTATGCTCAAGTTCACAAATATTCCTAAGACTCAAACAAAGGCAAAATCACATATCTTCGAATAGTTTCATTACATGTCTTGACTTCATTCCATACTTCCTCGGGTCTTGATAACCTTTAAATGTTAGCATAATACACTATATATTCCATGCCAAATGTGTGCTACACTACATTTTATTGTGATTAAGATTAGGTTAGTTAAATCATCAAAACACAGTTTAAGGTCAAAAGGCCAACAAGTGCTACTCTAGCCCATTTCTATCACGGTTTGGACGATGCTTGCTTCAAACGACCAGACACCTATGTGGTTTTTGAGATTTCTGCAACTCTGGTGTTGGGAGTATTTACATATAGGAAGACCTGAGAAGACCATACCATTAGTGTACCCAAATTACGAGATGGCACCATTGGGAGCTCGCTAGAGAAGACCACAAACACTCAGGGGCGTATCAAAACTTACACACTGATTTCTATAGAAATTAGTTGGACACATAGGAGATCGATCAAGTGATGTGGAACCCCCACGCACATCTGGATCTACAACATTTCCATCACTGCGTACAAAAGGTTCAAAAATACGGATGAGCCGAACATGACTTATCAATTTTGGGGAGGTGGTAATGCATTATCCCGATCAGGTAATGTTGCAGTTTGGTCAAGTCCAACATATTCTAGAGCTGATGGAGCGACATGAAGTGAAATTAGCTTAGGACCAGACAGACGTGAATTGGCTTGTGGAAAATTTCAGTTGATGACTAATTAACATATCAATAAACACATGTTATCCTATGTCAACCGATATTTCCCAGTTCGATCGATTCCATCTTCTTCATCGGTTATACCTTGACATGTGTCACGGTTAGTGTGGAAACCGATCGACCAAAATTTGATTCTAGTTCAATCGTTTGACACATCGTATTTGTCTTTAATATTATCGTTATACTTGTATTATACAACGGCCGTATACACATACTTCAACTAACCCAATTTGTACTTTTGGCAACCGGTCGAACAGTGCCATGACGGCGGTCTACCGGATCAAGAAAAATTCGAGTATCAAACTCCATGTTCTTTTTGGTTGTACTAGATCCTTATTTGGTTTGACTGTTACCTCATTTGTTTAATATTATCCTAGTCAAAACCTTCAGAACGGTCGACCACCCCTAGACTTGGTTCGACCGTTCAGTTAAGTTGTAGCCTTAGTGGTTTGACTGGTGTGTACTTCAGGTTGAATGTTTTCTTACTTATAAGGAAACAGTGGAACAGTTCTTCCGTACTGGTCGTCTGTTGGTGCACAGATTTGTGTTCTGAACTTTTCTGTTTTGTTTATCTTACACAAATCCTTTCCAAATCAATCCTAATGTCTAGATTAAGTTTACAGGTGATAAATAGATCTTAGAACATACTTTTCAAGTCACCAATCATTTCTCAAAAGCTCATACTCTCATACTACTCTCTTGTGCTCTAAACTTCTCAATTGTGCTCAATCTTCCACTTGAATCACTCATTGCATTCATCAATCATTCAAGTGCTCAAGATAGAAGTCATACTCAACTATCCAGTAAAGCGTTGTATTAGCTTTCGGAGTGAAGCTCTTCTCGGTGTTGTGGTTCACATCTGTTATTCTCTATTTGTTTATATTGTTCCTGTTTTAATTTCTTAAGTTTTTAAGAACTTAATTAATTTATTCACCCCCTTTTAAACTAATGTTATGACTAATTAGATCATACATCTTTTTCTGCATGTCCATCAAGTTTGCGAGTTTTATGAGGAACTGCACGAGATTCCCGAAATTATTAAAGATCATAAGAAAGGCTCTATCACTCACTGCGAAGCTGAAGGATAAGATGAAGGATCTCCTAGGATGTTTGGTGCTCATGAACCTACACTACGGTTCAGTCGGGGTCGGGTGGAAGAGGAAGAAGATGGAGAAAATGATACTATTGTTCGAGCTACTCTAGAATGTGGAGATGGGATTCTGAATCAGGAAAGGGGAGAAGTTGTAAATGCAGGATGCGGTGGTGGCCACGACCATGGTAGACGACGTGCTCAAGTATGTTCTTAGATATATAGTTTTACAAGCGTGGTAGACGACATGCTCAACTTCTACCACATAGACGTCGGTCGTAGTGACACCCGACGTCTATGTTATGCTCTCCCTCCTAGACGTCGGCTGTTATAACGGCCGACGTCTATTGGTCGACGAGTAAAGCCTATTCTGCACTAGTAAGAAGAGGTTGCGGGCTCATTGAGGATAGTTAGTTCCAAACCAAAACATGTATTGTCAAACCCTTTGTTATGTACGATGGATAGGGAAAAAACAATTAGATATTTAATTTGTAATTGTGCTTTTCATGAATGGTTTTTTCTTGTTTGTGCCTCATCTAGAATGTTTGATTTTTTTAACAGGAAAAAACTTATCGACAAAATAAATGATTTCAACACCATATCTGTTTGAGTGAACTCAGCGTTTGCATTGTCGAGTTCACTGAAAAGAACATGGTGTTGCAACGACTGAGTTCACTGTTAGTTCCAGACTTCCCATTCGACATTTAGAAGAAAAAAAAATCAATGTGTTAGAACTCGACGTTAGGCTTTCCAAGTTCTAATAAATTGAACACGACATTGCAATTGTCGAATTCAAATTGAATTCGACAATGAAACTCGACATTGCTCGTGCCGAGTTCAATCAAAATTAACTCAACAATGCCAGTTCCAAGTTCATTCAAACTAAACTCGACGTTGCATGTCCCGAGTTCAATTTTGACCCCAAGGTACCATCCTGCGTGTGTCAAATTTTCGAAGTGTTAGAACTCGACATTGCAGACATCTACTTTTGTACATACTAAAGAACAAGGCATCCGTCAGCACATCACAAGTTTAACAAATATTACTAGTACAGGTCTAAAATGGAAAAAAAATCAATTTTTTTTTATGAAAAACTTGATTTATATTATGATTCTAAAATTAAAGATGCGGAGAAGTCATTGTCAGTTTAATGACGAACTAAATTAAAAGTGAGAAAAGAAATTTATTTGGTAATCAAGATGTGAAGAATCATTCACAACTAGCATTTACGTAACAATTTAATAACAATTTAATCATTTTTCCTTAAATCTAGATCAGAAAACTTAAGAACAATGAAGTCTCTCACACTTGTTTATCAACACGGGTCAAAGTCGAACTGATTAATCATAACACGCAACCATCGCACAAAAAAATCTTCCTTTGCGTCGTTTAATACATGTTGGACGGAACCAAACAATCTCCCAACAATATTTATATATACACATTGACATGTAGGTTTCTTCTATATATGTTGGCATGTTGCTATATCTTTTGTTGCCACCATGAATCATATCTTTGTTCCCTTCTTGTTTGCATGTTTGTTGCCTTCTGTGGCCGCTCTCAGTCGGAGTGGATTCCCAGATGGTTTTGTCTTCGGCACTGCCTCCTCGGCATACCAGGTTCGTATCCAATATCTATTTCATTATTCATATGACACTCTGGATATTTATTCTGAAGAATCTGATTTTCGTTTCATAAATTTAAGTTTACAAAAGGTGATTTTGTCTGACATATTTTGAAGTATCACTTCCATATATTAAGAACTGATAATGTGACGACTTTCGTTGTTTGAGATTCAAATTTGATTTGATTTGACTCGTACTTTCATAGAGATATGTGAACCATAGGTTCACTAATTACTTGTCTTTAAGCCAATGGTTACTCACGCTCTTATTGAAACTAATCTTATTGAAACCATAGGGTCACTCACGCTCTTATTGAAACTAATCTAAGCAAGATGACATCTACTGGTATGGTTAAAATTTTGAATTGTTTTTAGCCTTTTTTAATTATATAACAAAGTAAATGTAAGACACATAATCCCGGGCGTCAATGAAGACTTTGGTTGAGGAAAATGACCAATAGTGACTGATATGCTTAAGTGACTGATACGGTGAGTATTACATCATATTGTTTAAGTACATCACTTTGTTACGTAATAGATAACAATATGCAACGCGACATATTATTCCTCCAAAGTGGGATGAACGGAAAATAAATGGTGGTTTGATAATTGACACACTATAGAAGCTAAAACTAGACCCTACCCTTCAACACCAAGCCAAGAAGGTGAAATGATTACCACCACTTCGTTATTTCAATTAATGATCTTAATGGATGGCAGAGCCTCACGACCGTTGTTTCGAGAACTAATGATATCTATTTTATGTTTAGATATAGAAAACCAAGTGAATCTCCATGATTCTATTTTATGCATGGCTGAGATTAATGTTGGTAGGAGAGTATCCGAATCCGTAGTTGAAATGTACCCATCACGTAATGAGGTAGGTAATGTATCTTTTCAGTCATAGGAATCTGTAATTACTATAAAATACGTGATCTCAGCCGAAGCACAAAAAAATAGATATATTTAACGTTGTGATGTACGAACGTGAAATGAATTAAATAACTTAATTAAATCATCCAAGTCAGTTCTCTAGGTAAAAATAAGTGCCTGAAAGTGTTTTCTTGGAAAGCAACGGAAAAGGAATTAATTAGAATCCAGTTTCTATTTGATCAACATCTCTTGTTTGTACATGCCAATAGAATCTAATTGAAAACTTGAAATATATTTCACTCTTATTTTTTAACAATGCAATATTAGATTTAAGATATACTATTATGGGTAATTTCTTTATATAATAACTTATTATTATATGTCATAATGATTATTTAAAAATAATTATGTAATGTGGATTTTTTATTCTACAAATGTACTTTTGGAGTTTTGTTAATTAATTTTTTATATATAATAACTATAGTTATAAAATTGTTCGACCGATTATGTATTTTTTAACATATCAGCGCTTAACATTTGTTTCATGAGAGAGGAAAATAGATAAAAACAATTCTTTCCACAATTGACACCAACATCTGAATCTAATCAATCAACCTGAGTTAACTTCTTAATTTGGATTTCAGCCTTTGCCAGCTTGTTTGGAATCTGATGAGTTGAACTAAGACGGAATCTTAATATCGTAAGGGACTTCAATTACAAAATAAGACATGAAAGGGACTTCAATTACAAATCAAGACGGAATTCCTAACATTGAAAGGAACTTCATTATAAAAAAAGCCAAAACATCGATCGTAAGTTCAATTGCAAATTGATGACAAGGAAAGCGACATCTCTTCAACTTATAACACAGGAAAACTTTCCTAAATTTATGTGGTGGATGTGTGAAGCCGAATGATATTTCCCTTGCATTCGTAACAGGAATTATTTTTCTCTGAGTTTACACGTGAATAACAACATGGGTAATGGGGTGGATGTAGTAAGCCGACTCTTTGACTGTTTTGGCTCTGATACCATATTGAATTGTAGGTATCGTAGTCAAAAGTAACTAGTGAGAAATTGAAGGACCTTCAACTTATAATTCAGGTTAACGACCATAAATCTTTGTGGGATTATTCTCTAGTACTCCTCAGCACGCGTGACATGACCCATGAACAACATGGGAGGATTTGTTAAGTCGTCAATTGGGTCTTTTTGACTCTAATGCCATATTAAATTGTAAGTATCAAACTCAAAACAAATGAGTGAGGAGTGGGTGAGCCCTTCAACTTACAACCAAGGAAAACGTCTCTAAATCTATGTGGGAGTATTCTCTAACATTCCCCTGTTCGCATGACATGATTTCTTTTTCTGCATATCTAAATGTGAACAACAACATTGGTAGATGTGTTAAGCGTTGCATTGCTTGCCTTTGATAACATATTGAATTGAGTATCCAACTCAAAACCAATCGGTGATTAGTGAATGGACCATTTAACTTATCACGAGAACGTTCTCTATATGTGACTATTCTATCCACACCTAAAATGGTTAATTAGAGTTTACCACCCTGAACTATGTCTTATATAACTTTGCACCCTTGAACTTTAATTTAAAAGGGTTAATTGTCGCATTTTAAAGGTTAATAGTGCAAATTTGTATCAAAGCTTAATTCAGGGGGACAAACTGTAATTAACCCCCTTTACTAATGGTCCTCGATTCTGAGATGACAAACACGCCCCCTAATCTCCTTATACGGCCTACAAATATTTATCCACCCAATTGTCAATTTATGAACGACCCAACCCAACACATAAAAATTGATTTGGCTTGATTTTATGCTAACATGTTTTAAAAAATGTTATTAGCTTAGGTGCACTTGCAGAGTAGGGATATTGGATTTGTGCAGTTGAGTTTTCGAATTTTACTTGGGAACACTTGCATAAAAACTAAATTTCCTTTGTGCAATTGAACTTGACGACATTTCACTCTGGGTTGCTTAGTCCATCCTCTCCTATTTGGCTTAATCCTCTGAGGCATGTGAGAAATCACGTTTTCAAGTTTGGTTTGTAGTGTCTTTTTTGTTCGGGTTTCATTTGTTTTGGTTGAGATCATGAATTGTTTGTTGTAGTGATGTATTTACAGTGTATTGGGGGAGGAAGAAGAGGAATCTAACGATGGTGGGGGAGAGAAGAGAGAGAGTCACTACTGGGGTTAACGGATTTTAGAAATGTTCACGGAATAGAGTGAAACGCCGTCAAGTTCAATTGCACAAAGAAAATTAGTTTTTTTGCAAATACACCCAACTAATCCAAAAACTCAAATGTAAAAATCCAATATCACTACTTTGCAAGTGCACCCAAGGAAATAACCCTTCAAAAAATGTATATACATCATTAGTACAACTTCTTGTGATGATCTAAACTTTGTACAATGTCAGCACACATAATTTAGTACAACATCAAAAACATAAAGACTGACGGATTCAATATTTAAACAATAATCTCAAATTATATAAGCAAAATAATTAGTTAGGAGAAGTGAGGTTTTTCAACTTGAAGTCTTATTGAGTTCACATTTTGATTAATAATGATGGATTGTGTGTCCGTGTAGGAGATTTGTTTAGGACTTCGTGTCACTATGTATGTATATATTTTAAAAAATTTAATACAACATACAAGATCGATTTCATACTTTCAACAATTTTATGTACATTACTTTGTGTTTATTCTAATATCGTGCAATCCTACATATATTAAAAAAATCACAAAGAGAGAATCATATCCAAAGGTTCTCTAAAACCTTTCGAAGATCCGGAGTCGCGTTGCCCGTTGAATCGCCCGCCGATTCGCCTCCAAGTGTTCACCAAACTCTAAACAAGGTTACAGATAAAAGAGCTAGCCAATCAATCTCTAATTAGGATTAGAATCTAGCTAATAACCCATCTTTAAGCTCGGTTGACCGTTCACACTCGGTTAACCGAACCCGATTGTCCAGGCACTCTAGACAATTTCGGTCAACCAATTGCGCTTACCCGTTCCCCATTCGGTTAACCTACCCGAAGATACTCCGGTCGACCGAACCCTGAACGTTTCATCGTGTTTGACCCTGATTTTGCCTTTGTCAAATTTGGATTTATTTCCAACAAAAATTGATCTTTTGGGTTTTTTTAGCAAATTCATATCTTATGTAATATATTATCTTATGCAATATTAAATTATTACACCCTATAATATACACACCTCATATGAATTTATTATGATTCTAATTATGTAAATTCTCATGACATATTGATTTTATTCGTTCACCACATGTGTCCCTTTTTCATATGAAACCTAACACATCATATGAACTCAAAATCAAGCTTCTTGTTTCCCAGTTTTGTGGTGTGACCTATAAGAGGATCTAAGCTAAATTGGCATCGATATTAAACAATTAATATCTCAAACTATAAGCGGTATTCAGCTACACATTATAGTTACCCAATTAGCATAGATGTCTTTGTTCCACTAGAACTAAAACACGGTCTATTTAGTGATATAAGTGCACCACTTGTGTCCGTCCCTTGCCTCATGATTTTAAGAATATATACAAAGTAGAAATGTATCACATTTGTATTATATTCATTTCTTGATCTCTTTAAGCTAATTATAACTATGTAACTTAACTCAAGTTACATTGTACACATTATAATTTTGCTTTATCAAGGGGTCCACTAATATCATCACTCAAAAAAATTAAGAGGGGCAACGTTAATCGTTTGACTAGCTATCTTTTCCAGCACAAGTCATGTTCAACCAACTATTGCCTTTATCACTATACTCATTAATAGTTTTTTACAATAATGAAATTAAGCACCTCTTGAGTGAAAAGATATGTCTCATATCTTAGAATCCAAGACACAGTAAAACATTAATGACACGAAACACAATTCCATAATGTTTTACTTGTTAGGTTTATTCAATATATAAAAGTAATTTTTTCCTCTTTTATATACTCGTGTCGTCAATTATTTGTAGAGCTACAACAATCGATGACCAACACGACAATCTTATCTCGGTGATTAATTTTCCATGTTAATTACCATGATTGTGAATAACTTTTGATTTATGTAAACCATTATCTTTTAGAGCTCTACAGTTAAGGATCAAGCGTCTCTTCCTTGACACTTCCAAAAGACGAATACCATAATCAAGGAACAAAATGTTTGCATATTCAATTCATAATAATTGACATATAAAAGTAAAACTTTTAGAACACATTCCTTCAATTTGACCAAGTGAAAATATACTATTGTGTATATTTAATTAGTTTTAGGTCTAATCGGGTAACATTACCCCCTCGCTCCACCTGGACCACATCCGAGTTTCTTTAGATTTCAAATCGTAAGAAGCTCAGCCTGACCCATAAATCCATAATATGAGAAAATTTGACTCATTGGTTTGACTCTCTGTATTGTATTGTATTATATTGTATTGTATTTTGTGCACCTTATTGACAATAAAATAAACACTGATTGTTCATGTATGAGTATTTGTGGTTAAATTTGAAAAACTAAATGACTTAATTATTCATCCACAAACAAATATAATAATTGATAAGCGTATATTTTGATACTAATTTAGTACGAGGGAGCTGCTATGGAAGACGGTAAAGGATCAAGCATATGGGACACATTTACTCACCAGCATCCCGGTATGTCACATACTATATATTCTACGAGGTTCAATTTTTTTTTTGCGAAGAAGTCAAAATCATATTTCTGTTATCATTTATGATTTTCCCCCTCTTCCAGAAAAGATTGAAGGTAGAAGTAATGGAGATGTGACTGTTGATTCATACCATTATTACAAGGTCAATGATTACCTCATTTTTTCTACATCTTATTTGCCTTCTATTTCTTTTAACGCCTTTATAATTGGGGGGGGGGGGGGGGGGGGGGGGAGAATTAATCCCACCGTTTTTGGCTAGGAAAATGTAACATTTTCATGATATTAGCTATTTAATTGAATTATTTAATGAATTGTAGGATGATGTGAAACTTGTAAAAGACATGGGCATGGACGCGTACAAGTTCTCCATTTCTTGGCCAAGAATACTCCCAAGTAAGATTCACATATACTTATTTCACCAAACACCAAATAATAACTTTTACGGGTAGTAAAAAATCGTGTGACCATTCAAAGATATTACGAGTCATCCACGGGTAGTATTGTCAATAGTTGAACTTAGACTATTCCATGCCCCTTGTTGCTATGGACGTATATGTGAACTTATTGTCATGGCCGGACCCACCATGCACCAAGTGCATACCTAAAATTTTCAAAGAAAAAAAATCATGTCGGATGGCTCACATCAATAGTATACCAATCAAATAGCAATTTAACTCTAATAATCATAAGCTTTCAAAATGATAATCATATATACTTTTCATTGTGCATAATCTTATTAAATAAGAAGTAAAATAAATGTGTTGCAGAAACTTAAAGAGTTTTCTTTTCATTCAATTATCGTATATTTTTTATATTTTTTTAAGCTCGTACCTAAAATTGAAGTATCCGAAATGAGACAAGTACTGCTACTTAATTTACTACTAAGAACCAAATCAATTTGTTGTAAGGGTCTATTTTTTATGATAAGTAGTTATGATATTTAAAATGCTTTCAAAATATGGATGTTTACGTGGAAATAACTATTTGATTTAGAAAATTTATGTTTGGGTTATTTGCTTGGGTGTCACCAAGAAACAACTAAATTGACTTGATGTCACATAGTTTTGACTATTTAACATAATGTCATAGAAAAATCAAATTATTTATCTTAATGTCATAGAAAAACAAAATATTTATCTTTATGTTATTCCGTCAGCAAACCATTAACTTTTTCGTTAACATCCGTTAAGTATATTAATATTTAATAGATTTTTTACATAATCACCGTGAATAAACCAAAAAAATCATTAAATTCATTAAATGTGTTGTAAAAATTGCAAAAGATTACTCAAATAATTTATATATACTCTATCATCTCTATCTTTCAACTTTCATTTCTTCGTTGTCTCTCACTAGACTTAATGGTTCGATTATTAAACTAATGAAATTCGATAATTTTTTATATTTTAAAAATACAAAACAATTAAATATTTTTTATTAAAAAAATATTTTTCTAATAAAAAATATTTTTTATATAAAATATGCTTGTCCAAAATTATTTATTTTTTTGTATAAAAATTCTTTTATTAATTATCAGATTCGTGTACTAAAATAATAAAAATCATGAATTTGAAATAAGATAAAAAAAATTAGGATTTTTTTATCGAATTTCATTAGTTTAGTAATCGAGACATTAAGCTTAGTGAGAGAAAAAAAGGAATGAAAGTTGAAAGATAGAGATGAGAGAGTGTATAGATAAATTATTTGAGTAATTTTTTACAATTTTTACAACACATATAATGAATTTTATGATTTTTTTGTTAATTCAGGGCGATTCTGCAAAATTTCCATTAGATATTAATTTACTTAACGAACGTTAACGGAAAAGTTAACGGTTTACATAATGACATAAAAGTAGATATTTTATTTTTCTATAACATTAAGATAAATAGTATGATTTTACTATGACATTAGATCAAATAGTCAAAACCATGTGGCATAAAGTCAATTTAGTTGTTTCTTGGTGGCACCCAAACAAATAATTCTTTATGTTTTAACAGGTTTTCAAGTACTCGTGTTAAACCTATTTTTTTATTTGTCATCATTGAGAATTGTGATTTATTATTTTTAAAAATTATGCATACCTTATCAGCACACTGTCTTGGTGACAGATGGAAATATAATAGGTGGAATCAACCCAAAGGGCATCACGTACTACAACAATCTCATTAACTACGTCTTATCAAATGGTAATCAGTTAATTGATCTCATTTAAGTCATTCTCTAATCAACGCCCGTGTCATTTGATGCATTCCACCCACTAACATGATGTCATTTGATGTAGGCATCAAGCCATATGTAACATTGTTCCACTGGGACACCCCTCAAAACTTGGAAGATTCATATGGAGGTTTCCTAAGTGAAAACATCACGTAATCAACATATACACCTGCCCTCATAATAAATATGTTGTTACATGTGCACTATATATGTCTATGTAATTAACAAAGGACAATACACTGTGTGGTGGTACTGTGACAGAAAGGACTTTCGGGGGTATGCTGAAGTTTGTTTCCTTGAGTTCGGCGACCGGGTGAAGCACTGGTTCACCTTCAATGAGCCATGTAATTATTGTAGCAAGGGATATGGGAGTGGTGGAAAGGCACCGGGGCGGTGTTCATCGTCGGTTAGTGAGAGCTGCCCAGAGGGCGACTCAGGAAGGGAACCTTACACCACTGCCCATAACATGTTGCTTGCTCATGCTGAAGTGGTGAAGTTATACAGAGAAAAATATAAGGTGGGGAGAGCATGCGTCACTAACACAAGATACCTATGCTAATATTTACATCTCTATATATCGATTACACACCTGAGTGGTTAATACACTCTGACAAACATCTAAGGTTCATTCAGTATTGGATATTCAGTGTTAATTTTTTTATTTCTTATTCTGAACTTGGCTAAGATCTACTAACTCAGTCCAACTTTTTGTTTGAAGTTGCGCATATTATGCCTTGAATTTAGTCTTTCGGATAGGCTGGAAGAATAGCACTTAATGTTTTTTTAATGGATAAGTAGTGCTTAATATTATATCTTTAGTAGCACATGATGTTATTATATGAAGGACTCCATAAGTTTTATACATGTACATATTAGTATATAATTAAATATCAATTATGTTGTTAGCTGTGAAAATGAATTATGATTAATAGGAACGAGGCTTGGCCATGCACGATACACAACTGGGATGCCACTGTGACCAAATATAAGACCAAAATGAAGCATATAGAATGCAAATGATTAATATTTATGCGTGTTAATGTTTTAGAGCTGTAACTGCGTTAAACCTTCATATTTATAGGGATTCCAAAGGGGCTCGATTGGCATAATACTAAATTCTCATTGGTACGTTCCCTTCTCACACTCCCAATCTGACCGTGATGCCACACAAAGAGCTCTTGATTTCAACTTTGGATGGTAAGTAATGGTCGGTTTGGAATAGAAATTCAATTACATTTCATAACTTTCATTCAGTTTCAAATTCATGTAAATATGCTAGCAGGCCCGGCCCAATAGCAGGAGCAGGGTGAGCTCCTGCTCCGGGTCTCATTTTGAAGGGGCCTCAAAAAAAAATTGTACATGGGCTTATTGGGTTGCGAATAAAATCAGTGTTAACACATGAATAACACATAAACATTGATAAATTTGTCTCAAATATTGCTAAGAAGACAAAAAAATTCAATTAATATTGCATTAAGTTAGTGAAATTTTTATTATTTAAACTAGGAGGACAATTTTTTTCAAATTTAGGAGCCTCGTTGTTTATTTTCGCACAAGGCCTCAAAAATTTCCGAGACGGCCCTGTATGCTAGCTAGTGTAGTTTGGAAATAACTATTTATCACACATGGTAATGTTGTCATACTGTGAATATTGAAGTGCGACCCAAGGATGATGTTAAACCGTAATAGGAGATCCTATTATTGTAGATGATTATGTCAACATAAAAACAAATTTATAGTTTAATCTCTTATTACTGTACTTCTATTTCTGGGGGTTTTGCAGCTATACCCTTAAACTATATATTGCATTGGGAATTTTCCATCCACACCCTTTGTTCGGGAAATATTTGCATCAAGGTCCTCCAGTTTTAGTTGCAGTTTATGACTCTTACTCTCCGCTTTGGATAATATCATCATTTAAACCTTTGCCATAATGCCATATATGCTCATCGTTTATGTTATTTTCAGTATATTTTGCGGTCTTGTTCACGTTTAAATAGATGTCTTCTAATTTGATGTGCTTCTGTTAAAACCTAATCATAAATTCTTTGCATCTTGACATTTTTACCTATATCTACCCATGAAAATCAACTCTCTTTTTTTTTACCTTGAATTACAAAAACTTCGATTTTTCAAAAGCTCAAGACTATGAAGCATTACAAGAAACATTAATTGAGGGCTTTGTGCACCTATCCATTCACAATATTTTAGTATGGGAAAATTTTGATGTAGATTCTTATAGAACAAGAAATCCTAATTTTGTTTGTTCGTTGATATATGTATCAGTTCGTCAATGTTTCAAGTCTTCCCACTCAAACAAAACGATGCCTTACGTTGTGAAAATAATAATTGATAGGTTGATGGACCCGTTGACGCATGGGGAATACCCTTCTACAATGAGAGATTTGGTTGGAGAAAGATTGCCCAAATTCACGGCCAATCAATCAAACATGCTCAAAGGATCATTTGATTTCCTTGGAATCAACTACTATACATCCAACTATGTCCTTAATGTTGCCTTGTCTTCTCAAGTGCGTGCGACCTATTTCTCTGACTCTTGCACCAATACCACAGGCAAGAATACGTATATTATATATCGTAGCATAATTTCTAAAATATATAATACGAATATAATATCCTTCATTCCACATATTTTTAGGGTTTCGCGATGGAAAACCGATTGGCCCTCAGGTAAATATTTTCCTTGCATCTTAGAGTGAAGTCCTAGAAGCATGGATTGTTTTACTTTCACGTCCAATAAGAACATCATGATTTTTTTCATTTAAAAAGTCGTATAAAAATGTTTTTTATTTATTGCGTCACGCAGGCTGGTTCTTCGTGGCTTTTCATGTACCCACAAGGCCTCAAGGAGTTATTATTATACATAAAGAACAAATACAATAACCCTGTGATTTACATAAGTGAGAATGGTAAGAGAAATATATAAACATTTGAATTTAAACTAATTTCTTTATCAAAATATGGATCCCTTACTCTCTTTTTTCCTCTGCAAAGGTGTTGATGAGGCCAACAGTGACACCTTATCATTGAAAGAAGCATTAGAGGATAACATGAGAATAATATACCACAAAAGCCATCTCCTATATCTACAACAAGCCATTAGGTATGCTGCCATATATATACAATAATTTTTCTCACATTGCAGTATGGTCCAATTATTATTTTAAATTTATTTTAGGAATGGAGTTGATGTCCGTGGATACTTTGCTTGGTCGTTGTTGGATAACTTCGAGTGGGATGCGGGATACACAGTGAGGTTCGGATTGAATTATGTCGATTTTAAAGACGGATTGAAAAGGTACCCGAAGAAATCTGCTCAATGGTTCCGTGACTTTCTTAAACATCGCAATTATGCTCAAAAGTATTATTCGAGCCAATGAGAATGTAATGATCCTACCACTTTCATGTAATTATTAGTTTATTAAATTAATTGATCAACGTATGCTCGTCAGTTTTATTATAAGTAGATGGTGATAAATTGAACTTCACCAAACCATAGTTGTGGTAAATGTATATGGACTTGTTGAAATGTTGTAGAACCAGTTTGTTGAAATGTTGTAGAACCATAGGAAATTTTCTTCCCCGTGCATCTTCGTCCATACGTTTGTTTTCCACAAACGATAATGTTTTCTTCAGAACTATTTTGTGTAGAATGAGTGTAAAATCAGTATTCTTGCAAAATTCTTCAATAAAATAAGAATAAAATATAATATCTTCGTTGACAAACCTTGTGACTTTCTGAGCATGATAATTAAGAGAACACATTAACTTATGCAATTACTTTTTCCTCCCTCCTTTTGCTTTGTCTCTTCATCTTCCTCGTCTACTTCAACCCTTTTTGTTCCTTTGTACGACAACTTTATTTTATATATCATTCATAATATCATTCTGTAACATCATCAAACAACGGAAAATATAAACTTTTAAACATACAATCAAACAGAGGATATTACTCAATACACAAGGAAAACGGGTGCACCAACATATATAATATATATATCCGAGTGTTTCAAAAATGTGATTACAACAAAAGGCTATACAAAAGTACATGTAATCACTCCGACCTTAAAATAAGAAAAAATAGGATCTCGTAGCGGTGCTCCTCTCCTCTGTCCCCACACCCTAACGTCGATCACGACCTGAAAGATAAACATGCAAAAATACCTAAGTTTCCAGAAGGAAATCCCGTATGCCAAACTCAACAATGTATGAAACTAAAACCATTGTAGTATGCAATTCTATCCATAAAGAAATGCATAAACACAAGGCCGGGCTCCAAGACTTTTTCACCCAACCACGGCAACACTCAATGTCGTCAAGCTGGGCTCGAGGACTTTTTCATCCAACCACAGCAACACGACACGACCAGAGCTCCAATGCTCTTTCACCCAACCCGAACACTCTGAGGACTCCAGGACTTTTTCACCCAACCCTTATCACGCTGTCCTTGCTCAGGCTCCAAGGCTCTTCACCCAATCTGAACGCACTACGGAGTCCAGGGTTTTTTCACCCAATCCCGCACAAACTAGCTGGGCTCCAGGGCTTTTTCACCCAACCACATCTCTCACAACAGTTACGGGGCTCCATGGCTCTTTCACCCAACCACCGCAACACCTGTGCTCACAAGCACGCTAGCCAGAAGAACATCGGCACCACAACTCGTCTCACAAGGACGACCACGACAAACACACCTCACATGTGCAAAAATGAACAATATCAGTCGATCAAACCAAGAGTCCCGGTCGACCGACTCTCATCAAAATCAGGCAAATGCCTCGACCGACACTCCATCGGTCGAACATCTCCCACCAACAACACACGTTCGGTTGAACCAAAGTCAGGGACCAGTTGACCATTTAAAAGGTCACCTCCCAGGTTCAACGAACACAACAACCAATCGGTCGAAAGAAAAATGGGGTCTGTTCGACCGAAAACCATCAGTAAATATCCCATCGCTCAACATAATCCACCGATCGAATCACCACAAACTCACGGTCGACCGAAACCCACCAGTAAAATCCTCTGTTGAAAGCAATCAACACCGCTCGACCGAACAACCATCTGTCGGACCAACAAATAAGTTAACTTAAGTCATCGGTCGAACAAGTCAACGGGCGGTCGATCATTTAGATGGTCAACGCCCCCAACCGACCTACAATAGTGCACATGGTCTAACGACAAGGGGGACCCATTTGACCGGAAACAATCAGGATGTGCCTCTAACGCACCACCGGTCGACCACCCAGAGGCATCGTTCGACCGACGTGCGGCAGAAACCCAAAATCACATTAGGAACGGTCGACCATTGCACCAACCGGTAGACCGATCCAGCAAACAAATCTGCTCCACGTTTACCTGCGACAAGCCTTTCAGCATATCGTCAACTTCAAAAAACTCACACAACATAAGTGAGCTACAACAACAAGTTTGGCATACCATGAAGGTTTGAATAAACCTTCGAAGAACCTCGACAGTGCTTCCACGAGCACTTCTCTCCAAAACATGATTTCCGACCAACTTCTCGCTCGATCAACGATCACCGTACCTAGACGATCCACAACCACACCTTCACCTTCGTAGATCACCTCACCAACCACAACAACTGAGAGAGACGGATTTGAGAGTGAGAAAGAAGAAGGAAGCAAAAGAGAAGAGTTGGCTTAAAAATCGACTCACCTCGTCGCTCAACCACCGTTTGCGGAACCTCACTTCCTTGCCGGAAAACACCACCTCTCGTTGGAGCTCAGCACTGAGAGAGAGTGAGAGAGTAGTGAGTGAGAGAGAGAGAGAATCCACCTCAAAACCCTCCACCACAACATCCTCACCATCCACCCAACCTTCTCCACTCCATCCCAGCCGTCCAATCCAATTCTCCCTAGTCACTCTCCTAAACAACACAAAAGCCCAATTAGGATTAGGATCTCACAATCCACCCTCCTAAAAGAATTATGTCCTCGAAATTAGAACAGAACTCACCAAACAGCTCTGAAAACTTCTTCCGGACCTCCTCCTCGATTTCCCAAGTGACCTCTCACTCACTATGGTGTTGCTCACCATTGGAATGGTCCTCCTCCAAGTTGTTGCTCCATCCGATCCACAATCTCCACAGGGCTCTCCTCGAGAGACAAATCCTGACAGATCTCTGGAACTTTTAACTGAATCACATGAGTGGGATCTACTACGTACTTCCTCACCATCGAAATGTGGAAGATGTTGTGAAGACCCGAAAACTACGGTGGCAGCTCAACCTTGTAGGCAACATCACCATTACGATTGAGAATCTCAAATGACTCGACATACCTCGGACTGAGCTTCCCCTTCTTCCCAAACTCATCACTCCTAGAGATGGTGAAATCTTCAGGAAAACATGATCGCCTACCTCAAAAATCAACACACGCCCACACCTCTCCGCGCAGCTCTTCTGCCTGCTCTGAGTTGTCGCTAGTCTCTGCCTGATCACGTCGACCTTCTCATCATACATATGCACAATCTCAGGCCCAACTAGCTGTCTCTCGCCTACATAATCCAGCATACCTGTGATCTACACGGTCTCCCATACAGAGCCTCGTACGGTGACATCCCAATACTCAAATGGTAGATGCTATTGTAGGCGAACTCTATCAACGGAAAATGCTCATCCCAATGTCCTGCCCAATCCATGGTACAATCTCGTAGCATATCCTCTAACGTCTGGATGGTCCTCTCGAACTGACCATCTGTCTGCGGATAGAATGTTGTACTGAACTTCAGCCAATTCCCCAAAGCTTGCTGCAAACTCCCCCAAAATCTGGAAGTGAACTTAGGACCTCGGTCAGAAATGATACTCACTCGCACTCCATGAAGTCTACCGATATCCTCAATATACAACTTAGCTAGACCCTCTAGAGGTAAAGTGGTCTGGATAACTAAGAAGTGTGCCGACTTGGTCAGTCGGTCGACTATAACCCAAATCGCATCATGGAATCTTTGGCAGCCCGGTGATAAAATCCATCGTCACATGCTCCCACTTCCACTCTAGAAGCTCGATCCTCTGCATCGGTCATGCGAGTCTCTGATGCTCAATCTTCACTTGGTAAGCTTTTGAGAGGTTCGAGCTCCTTCAATTTGATCCTTTGAATCAGATGTCTTTGCGTCCAATTCATGAACCTCTCCTAATATGGTGTATGCTTTGTGAGGGGGGACCACACATGAGTATTTCTGCCCCACGTGGTGTCATGTTCACATTCAAGTACATTGATCCACTATAAGGTTCCTTTTCGTTGTCCTTTGACAAAGGATGATGAGAGCTTCTTTTTGTATATAGTTATATAAAAATATATGTGTTGTCATGGCTCCCACTCCTTTAGGAGTTGTGCTTCATTTGTCAATGTACTTGTAATGTCGTGCCCCTCAAGGACCCACCTTTGCTGGAGCATCAGCTTCCTAATACTCCTATGTTCATAAGAACTGATGAGGGTATTGGGATGTCCTTAAATGATATCTTGGGTGAAAGTCAGGCGAACATAACGAGGTTCGTGACCACATTCCGACATACCGGCCAGTTGGTTGGAGAGTTTGGATTGATGATTATAACTTTAATACCGCAACGGGGAAATCTCTTCTTTTGTTGCGTAATTGTTGCCAAATGCTTGAGAGGTTCGAGCTCTTTCAGTTTGATCCTTTGAATCATATACATTTGCTCCAATAGTGAACTTCTCCCGATATCTGGTATACTTTTTGAAGAGGCCCCACACATGAGTATTTTGGCCCACGTGGTGTCGTGTTCCCATTCGAAGTACATTGATCCACTTTAAGGTTCCCTTTCACTGTACATTGACAAAGGACAACGAGAGCTTCGTTTTGTATATACTGATATTAAAAAAACAAAAAAATGGTTGTCGTGGCTCCCACTCCTTGAGAATTTGAGCTCTGATTTATCACTTATAATAACGTAAGTGCACGACCACGATGAAGCAGTTGCAAGTACGGGTCTAGTCCATAGGGAGGTGTGTCAACTCTGGTTCTTCAGAAATCAAGTGGAAAAGAATGGAGGATGAAGTTTGATTACAATAAACTAACAACTAACAAACGGGAAAGATGAAAGCATAAGACTAACTAAAACTAAACTAAGAAACTAACAAACAAACAAGAAAGATGAAATTCAATAAGGAAAACCCCTAAGAGGTGGACTATGTGTACACATGTGATAAGGTTGTGAAGAATGCATTCAATAAGGCACAAGTGTAGGTTGTGTTTTCATGCATAGGAAGTCCCTAATGGTTGTGGCAAAACCTATCATTTCAATCACTAACCTAGTTGATTAACATGAGCATAAACAAGTTGGTTATTAAGAACCTAAACAAACATGGTAAGTATCTAATGTTTATGGCAAAACTCATCAAGTTATGTATTCTCATTTATACAAACAAGTTACAATCGCATTCATCACATATTGCATAAGATAACATTCATTCTTCATTACATGTATAAACATTATCTCCACCTCCAAAGGGGATGGAACTACTCACTACATATTAAGCTAACAATTATATTAAGGAAGAAAGACAATCTAACTAATTATACTAGGATTAAGAAAAAACTAAACTAAACATGCAAGCATTAAAAGAGACAACATTAAAACAAAACTAGGAAGAATTATTTTATTTACATGACTTACATTACAAGTAGCAATCTTCTCCACTTCAGTTTTGCTCCAAGGCTTACTCTAAGTAGAGAGAATGACCACCAAGAAATGAGTGATTACAAAGGAGGAGGAAGAGTTCTATTTATAGGCATGAAAAAGGCAACTATGGGCAATCCCATGGTGTGGGACTAATGAAACATTCCCAGTATAGATATAAACACATAACCCATACCGCGTGAAATTGGGTCGCATTCGGACCAAAAGGGACCGCCAATTGGCAGTCCAAATTGGTCAAACGTGACTCATTTTTGGGTGTCTCTTCAATTATGCATGTGGGGTGTGCCCTGGTCAGTCATTTGAGATTGCGTTCGAATCTAATTGCCAAAATACTCCACATGATGGTGTGTAGTTTCTCGATTTGTTATTTGGTCCCTCTCCGCTTACGTCTACGTCCTTCCCTCTTGCAGATGGGTCCTTGTGCATGACAGAGATGTCCATTTTGCTTCATTTAAGTCATTTCGTCTGACATTTCAGTATTTTTTCTCTTCTCTTCTTTATTACCTAATACCTAAAATATTACAACAAACACTTGAGTAGCACAATATTGGGGTAAATTTAAGGATATATAACATGAATATGATGCATGATATGCTACTAATAAAGCTCCATTAGTTACTATTTCGTTCTTAAGCATCTCACAGGTTAATTCGACTTTATGTCCATCAATGTAGCCAAGAACTTCCTTTGCACTTCACGTTGGTGAGATCTTATCTTATTCATGCATAACCATGTAGTATCATGCTCACATTCATTGTGGACCATGCATGAAGTAAGTGTGTGTGTGTGTGTGGGGGAGTTTTATCATCTATATATAGTCGAGTATTTTCTTTTTATTTTGTTTGTATTGTTAGGGTCATGATAGTGTGTTGCATTTAACATTGATATATCTTGCTATACCATGATCCTTGGGTGACCTGCCTTCATTTGCTTGCCTAGTGCTTTAATTCTTCTATTTGTTTCAAAATCTTCATGTGTTTGTGAAAGAAATTTTTTTATGATTTTTGCGTGTGTTTAGCATTTGCAAAATTGTTGAGAGGCAAAGTAAAAAGGAAGCTCCCAAAATCAACTTGAAGATGATGCATTAGGATATCTAGTAAACCGACTTTAAGTCTTATTTAGTCGTAAGGATGCACCTCGATTTTCCCTCGGAGGGAGAGTAGTCATAGGGTTTTAGTACTCAAACAAATAGAGATGTCAACCCTGAACCTTGTGAATCGAAGAATTTGCGCATGTTAGTATAAGGATGTTTGTTGAAGTTAGGGACCATTAAACTCCTGTTGTGAAACCTTAAGTGTAGGGGTTTTGGTTTATATGTAGATAGTAAAATAATTTAGTGTGGTGTTGTCTCTTGTTGCACGACTACTATTACTCAGGAAAGTAGGTCCAATAGGGACTTAATACCTGGTACTTTCGAGTCATCTGACTTCGGATGCACCAACCAAACTCCCATTACACGGGTAGTAGGGATCTTCATAGGTTGATATTTGGGAAAATGTGTATGTGATAGTGCAAGCCCTCATAGTCAATGTTGCACGAAAGCTGACCCTAGAAGAATCAAACACTAACAAGTCTGACTCGTTGTTCTAGTTGTTACAAAAAGCATAAAAACATTAATGGACTTTACATGACGTATCACTTGAGGATATTAAGGTTGCCCTTTTCTTTCACTTATGTCCTTAATAAACTTGCACGAATAGTCCCTAGGCTAGGTGTGTCCATGATACGTATATAGAGTCGGCTCAAAGGATTACCGTGTCAAATGATTGACAAAAGTAGGTCTATGGAGTCATGTTGCTAGGTTGAATAATGCATCAATGTTCGGATTTCGTGGATATATCCGTTGAAAACCCTTAGGAGACACCACTCCTCCTCCTTGGCGACAAGGAGGTTTCACTTGCTAAGTTCAACCGTGATTCCTATAAAACTGTGTTAGGATTTTTCGTTTCCAATGGTGTAATATCTTTGTTTTGCTTGGGACTAGAAAGATAAATGTAGGGGTATATGATTAGTAGCATATCATACAGTGCATTCATGCTATATATCTTTTATTTTACCTCACAATTGTGCTACTCTGGTATTTGTTTCTTATATTTCAGGGTTTAAGTAATAAAGAAGAGAAATGAAGCAAAAATGACCTAAATGCAAGAAAAATGACTTATTTGGAAGCCTTCTGGACAAGTTTCTAATGATCAAGGACTGGATTGCAAGTCTAGAAGGAGCTAAGTGAAAACTCGGAGGGACCTGATCATAGAGATAGTATGTTGGTTGCAACCGTATGTAATCTCATGAACCTGAGGAGTAATTCAACAATGAAAACCAAACGGGTTCACAACAACGGCTCTCGGTGCACCCCACATGTGTAAATTATTAGTTTAAGTTGCTGGAGAAATTATTAGTTTAGATTTGTGTGTGTTTTAATCTTAATCTTGGAGCTTCAAATGATGTCCATAGCCATTTTCATGGGTTTCTCACTCTTGCCTTTGATGTGTTAATAGTCCTAATGGATACTTAAAACATGCTTTGGTTAGTGGGTCCACTTTATGGGGAATGATGAGGTGAAGATAAGATTGGAGTGGATAAAGAGATAAGATTGACATGTGAGCACGTGGTTATCTTTAGCCTATCTTAAGTAGTGCTTTGTATGTTTTAATGATGGTGATAAATCTTAATCCATGTCAAAATACACTTAGGATAATAGTCGTTATAGATGTCAAAATTAATTCACGTCATGAGAGCAGAATTGTACGCACACGCGTCACACGTATACATTATTGCATGCATTCTCCACCTCCTATGGGATTAGTCACATTTATATTACAAATTGTAACTAGCGTAATTTAGTGTACATACGCTCACATATACTTCATTTTCTTCCCCACTCGAGTATGGTCGACGACGACCAGCACTCGCTCCACGTGGACACGACCCGTACTTGCCACCGCTTCAACGTGATCGTACACTTGCGGTTTGGAACTTAAAATTTCCCAACAAGCATCAAACATTTTCTTTCCTTCAGTGAATCTTTCAAGATCTTTTTGTAATTGAGCATTTTTATCAAAGAGATCATGTGTGTCTTCACTACATGAAGATTTTGCATTTTGAGTTGCAATTTAATCAATCAAATGAGAAATCGCTAATGCAACTTTATCATGACTAGCAAGGAAATCGTTTTTCTCATTCATGATTGATTCAATTTGACATTGTAGCTCATCCATTTTCTTTCTACCTAGTTTGTTCCTTTGACAAATTTGTTCAAAATTTTCAACTAGCTCAATGAATTCGATTTGACGTTTATTATATGAATTTGAATCATGACTTGAGCTAGAAGATACCTCACTTTCTTTATCTTTGATTGCCATGAGGCACATTGTGTCGATTTCACCTTCAATTGATGAAGAAGATGTTGAATCATCCCAAGTTGTTTTGAGAGCCTTCTTCTTCTTCTTCTTCTTCTTCTTCTTCTTCTTCTTCTTCTTCTTCTTCTTCTTCTTCTTCTTCTTCTTCTCTTTACTCCTTTCTCTGTCTTCCGTGAGGACCTCCTTGAATTTTTGAGTCACCAACGCTTCTTCAATGACCCTATGCTTGTTAGAGTTGGTGATGGCATCTAGAACTAAGGATTTCTTGGCATCCTTCACCTTTCGATATTTCATTTGTATCTCATATGTCATGAGACTACCCATAAGCTCCTTGATTGACATCATTTCATGCTTATATTTGTACCTTATATCCATTATCTTACACCTAAGCAATGCTACGTGACGAGTTTTATGTTTAGTTTTCAGAAATAAAGAGGTTTGAAGAGAAGAGCCATGAAAGGACCCAAAAGCTGGAAAAAAGGACCTAATTGTGAGACCTGGGGACCAAGATGCAAGGGGGAAGGACCTGATCGTAAGACAGAAGGACCTAAGAGCAAAACAGGAAACTCCACACCATCATGAGGAGTATTTTGTCAATTCGATTCGGGTCGGAGCTCCACTAAACCAGCTAGATGCATCCAAGACCAAGAAACACACCAAGGCAAGCCCACCAGAAGACCCAGCCGGATCTGGGCTTTATAGGCCGCCAATTGGCGGTCTGGAACCGCCAATTGGCGGTCTTGTTAAGCCCAAATCAGCCAAGATTCTTCCTGGACTTGTATTATCATGTGTTTAGGCTATTTTTGGTATTGGTTTAGTCCCACATCGGGGGATTGTCCCGGATTAGCTTTTTCCATGCTTATAAATAGAACTCTTCACCTCCCATTGTATCCATATCCCTCTTGGTGGCCATCTTCCCTACTAAGAGTGAAGCCTTGAAGCAAAACTCTAGTGGAGGAAGAGCTACTTGTAATTGAGTGAGTTAATAATATAAGTTTTCTCTTAATGATGTTGTTTCTCTCTTAGTTTAATTTCCTTTCATTTGCATGCTTGTTTGTTTGTTTAGTTCTTTAATATTTCTTGCTTAAGTAGTATAAATTTCATTTCAGTATTATGTTTTCCTTTGCTAAATTAGTTAGTGTAATGAGTAGTGAGTAGTTCCATCCCCATTTGGGGGGTGGAGAAATATGTGATATAATAATGTAGTGTATTAAGTGTGTGTTATTTTTATCCCTTGAGCTTTATATGATTTCCATAACCATCTAATGGGTCTCCACTCTTATCTTTGATATGCTAATGCTCTTGAATGAAGCTTAGCTTATGCTTTGATTAGTGGACCTATTTTATGGGGAATGATAAAGTTAGGATATGGATGAAGTTAATGTTGGAAACACAATTTGTAGTGTATGTACTCTTGTTGCCTTTTCCTTAGCTAATGTCTTGTATGTTTTAATGATGTAGTCATCTTAATTCATGTAGAGGCATAGGAGGGTCTAGTCTTTATACTTGAGTTCATGTAGCTTCATTCCAATCATTGTCTTGTATGTTTTAATGATGTAGTCTTATCTTAATTCATGTAGAGGCAAGATTGGATGTAGTTTTATGATTTCATGCACTACATGTTGTGAGGAGCTTAATTGAACACACACACACACACATCTTTATGTTCACATTATTTCTCTACCCCCTTTGGGGCTTAGTTTTATTGCTTATCTTCATTTCCTTTTGCATTTCATTTCAGCTTTGTAGTTTAGATTAGTGTAATACATCTTTCTCCCTTCTTTTTACCTCTCGCCTTCGAATAAACCAAGTGTCGACACACCTCCCAGTGGACGACCCGTATTTGCCACCGCTTCAACGCGGCCGTGCACTTGCGGTTAAATATAAAACTATCAATCAAGTTTTTGGCGCCGTTGCCGGGGAGGTGCTCTGTCCAGACCTTGGTTTGGACGATTCGAGGGGTTTTTAATTTTTCGTTTTCAGTTTTTCTTAGTTTCAGGGAACACTCTGATCACGGGGAGGCCACTGGAGAAGTTTGAGGAAGCAAATCCAACAACAGACCGCTAATCAGCGGTTTGGAACCGCCAATTGGCGGCCTGGTAAGGGATTCTGTCTTCCAAATTTTTTGTGGTCATTTGTGTTGTAATTTGTGTTATCTGGGAGCCCAATTTTGCATGCTGTGACTTCTTATTTGCTCCCAGATCATTAATCACTCCCCCTTTAATCAACTTGGACCATAAAACTCAAAGCAAAAGATTAGACTTCTTGCCATCTAGGTCATGCACCATTGGTAGACCTTGCATGCATTTGTCTTTTCTTTGCTTTACATTTTGTCGTTGATTGCTGGCGTGAGGTACGTGCACCCACATCCCTCATTCATGCATGTTTCGTTCATGCATTAGTTAGTAAGGTGCATCGGGACAAGAGTGAGAGAGCGTTTGATTGGAGCGATTGATTGCTAGATCTAGGATCAAATCGCTACTAAGGAGGGGCTGTCCATAAAAGATAAGGTGGGGGATTTCATCACCCTTTCCTTGGCCCCAAAAATCACTCTTAATAAAGCCTTAACTAAAAGCAAGTAGACATTGGCCCTAGGATTGCGGGCGCACTAGGAGAGTAATCTAGTTGAGACCGTCATGACCTGATCGGCGTTGCCTACCTTGTCGATAGTAGGAGGTACTGGATCTCCGGATCTGGTATCACTTGCTGGGCATTGTGGTCCTCGTTGTAGGGAGGTGAGACGTGTCGAGGCTAGTGACCTCGAAGTTAGGCGTCGTCTAGCTTAAGGACCCATTGCCTTACTTTGATTGAGCCATGCTTGCTAGTTAGGCTTCTTCCTGATCCCACTATCCTCGCTAGCTCTAGGGATTCTTCCCTCCTCATCTGAGTCCTCTCCTCATCTATTCTCTACGTATAGTCTCCTCCTCTAGTACACCTTCTGTTGTGTGTAGGTTTAGAGTCGAGTCGAGCATTTTATGCGAGGTTGGGCTCGTTCTGGTGAGAGCGCTCGACTCGAGAGAGTGCTTATTTCTGAGATGGAAGATCTTGGTGATCGACCATCTCCGCCTCGTGCTCCTTTGGAGCAAGAAGGCGAGTCGTCTCGTGGTGGCGAGGGAGACCGGGTTCCATACATGGACTACCTCGGTCCATTCCCACCACCACGTAGACCTCCTTCTCCTCCTCCTCTGACTCGAGAGGAAGGGAGATTCGGTCAGGATCGAGTTCTAGGTGCACCACCACCTTTAGCTCGACAGGATAGGCCGATGACGTTGTGGGAGCGGACCCATCCTGTTCGGGCCGCGCAACCTTCTTGCATAGTTGTTCCCCCTGCTCGCGGGAACAACTATGAGCTGAAACCTCAGTATGTGAGCATGCTTCCAACCTTTACTGCCAATAAGGAGGATCCGTATATTTTTATACGCGAATTCGAGGAAGTATGCTCCATGTTCAAGCTTCAACAGCTTGACGAGGATTCTGTCCGGTTGAGGATGATTTCGTTCGCATTGAAGGATAATGCGAAGAAATGGATGTATAGCCTCCCGGCGAGCTCGATTCGGTCTTGGGATGACTTTGTGACCGTCTTTCTGAAGAGATTTTTCCCTCAAAGGAAAACTCAACAGATACGACACCAGATACATCAGATGTATCAGACCGAGACCGAATCTTTTCATGGATTCTTTGAGAGGTTCAAGGACCTTCTCCAGCAATGCCCTCATCATGGACTTGAGCTATGGCAGCTGTGCCAGATTGTTTATGAGGGCATCAACTACAACACCCGCACATTGTTGGAGTCGATGTGTCAGGGTGACTTCCAAATGAAACCCATCGAGGAGGCATGGGACACTTTTGAATCCATGGCTGAGCGCACCTTCGAGTGGGACACCATGAGAGAGCCACCAGCCGCCAGGTCTTCTGGTCGAGCTGGATCATATCATGTTGAGTCGACTATCACGTCTGAGGCGAAAATGGCTGCTCTCATGCGTAGGATAGAGAGTTTGGAGATGGACCGAGCTCCTGTAGCTCAGGTCGCTACTCCCGGGTGTACTAGGTGTGGACTGTCGGGACATGATGACTTGGAGTGCGCTTACGCTCCAAGAGATACTGAGCATGCAAATGCGATGTATCATCAAAGGCCCCGAAACGACCTGTACAGTCATTCCTATAACCCGGGATGGCGTAACCATCCTAACTTCTCTTGGGGGTCTAATGGAGGACACGGTCAGAGCTCGCACGCTCAACCTCAACCTCCACCTTATCAACCTCCACGCCCATCGGCGACCTACCAACCCCCACATCAAAGGTCTCAGCACCAAAATTACCAACCTGGTCAGGCCTCTTCGACGGGTTATTCTAACCAGACTCCACCACCTCAGCGGGTTGACCCCAAGGACCCTTCTAGTGATCCGACCCTTCAAGCATTCATGCAGAGCATGCAAAGTACAGTCAAGGCTTTGGAAATGCAAGTTAGCCAATTGGCTCATCAATTCCATGAACGCGAGAAGGGTCAGTTCCCGAGTCAACCTGTGGTAAATCCCAGGGGTCAGCCTGCTAATACCAGGCAGAATGTACACAATGTTGAAAGTGACCCTTCCCAACATGCTAATGTTATTCATACCTTGAGATCGGGAAGGGTCGTTGACAACAATGTGAACATGCCGGAAGCCAATCCTGTTGGCAAGTCTTCCGAGGAGAGTCTTGAGCCTGTCAAGGAACCTAATTCTGAGACTCCTCCTCGTGATTCCTATGTCCCCAAGGCACCATTCCCTCATCGGTTGACTAAAAAACGTGATGAGCATTGGGATAAGATCGTTGAGGTACTTAGGCAAGTAAAGGTGAACATCCCGTTGTTGGACGTTGTTCAACAAATGCCACCGTATGCCAAGTTCCTCAAAGACCTTTGCCCCACCAAGAGAAAAACAAATGTGCCCAAGAAGGCCTTCTTGGCCGCCAATGTGAGCTCCATATTGACACAACCCATGACTGTCAAGTACAAGGACCCTGGTTGTCCAACTGTCTCTTGCATGATTGGGAATGTGACCATCTCTCAAGCTCTATTGGATTTGGGGGCATCTGTGAATCTCCTGCCTTACTCAGTCTATGTCAACCTTGGGATAGGCGATCTTAAACCAACGAGGACAACCCTCCAGTTGGCTGATAGATCCGTCAAAATCCCACGAGGGAGTGTGGAGGATGTCCTTATCAAAGTGGGTGAGTTCGTATTTCCAGTTGATTTCATCATCTTGGATACCGAACCCGTGTCCAACCCACAAGGACAAATTCCTGTAATCCTTGGGAGGCCATTTCTTGCGACATCTAATGCCTTGATCAATTGTCGCAATGGCTTGATGAGGTTGTCTTTTGGAAACCTCACGGCGGATTTCAACATCTTCACTCTTGGTAAGCAACCTGGGCTCTTCGACGACTCAGTCGGAGCCAATTTCATCCAGGACACGGATGAGCCCGATTCATTAGGCATGTTCGACTCACATCAACATATTATTGAGGTGCCTAATGATCATGTTGCGAGTGAAGAGGATCTTGAGGAATCCGCCAGCATATCTCTGGACGATGAGGCACATCTGGGTGCTTGCTCCTCTTACCCCGTGGCCCTTGAGCCACTTGAAATTAACTCTGAATCCGACAAGGACCCACCTCTGGTCGAGCTTAAACCGCTCCCCGATAACCTAAAGTACATCTTTTTAGGGGATAATGAGACCTTGCCACTCATTATTGCTTCTGATCTTGAAAAAGATCAAGAGGTTGCCCTCAAAAGAGTACTCTTTGAAAACAAAGAGGCGATCGGGTGGTCCTTGAAGGATATCAAGGGAATTAGCCCTGGTATTGTTCAGCATCGGATCCACATGGAAGAGGATTCTAGGCCCCGCAGGGACCCACAACGGAGATTGAATCCTGTACTGAAAGAAGCCGTCCGAAAGGAGGTTCTTAAGTGCTTGGATCATGGCATAATCTATCCTATCTCTGATAGTTCGTGGGTGAGTCCTGTCCATGTGGTTCCCAAGAAGTCAGGCGTGACGGTTGTGGAGAATGAGCATAATGAGCTTATCCCGACACGCCTGCAAACTGGCTGGCGAGTTTGCGTTGATTATCGCAAGCTCAATGCGGCAACGCGGAAAGATCATTTCCCGTTGCCATTCATTGATCAGATGTTGGAAAGGTTGGCCGGACATGAGTACTATTGTTTTCTTGATGGATACTCCGGTTACAACCAAATTCCCATCGCCCCCGAGGACCAAGAGAAAACCACATTCACTTGTCCCTATGGCACGTTTGCCTACCGTCGCATGCCCTTTGGGTTATGCAATGCGCCGGTAACGTTTCAGAGGTGTATGATCAGCATCTTCTCCGATATGGTTGAGCGTTTCCTTGAGATCTTCATGGACGACTTTTCCATATTTGGCGCTTCCTTTGATGAGTGCCTTCATCACTTGAGCCTTGTCCTCAAGCGATGCCGTGAGAAGAACCTCGCTCTCAATTGGGAGAAATGTCACTTCATGGTGAAGCGAGGGATTGTACTTGGACATGTGGTCTCAAGTAGGGGAATTGAGGTCGATCCCGCCAAAGTGGGTATCATTTCTAATCTCCCACCGCCACGTAATGTGAAGGATATCCGCGCCTTTTTGGGGCATGCTGGATTCTATCGGCGGTTCATTCGGGATTTTAGCAAAATCGCTCGACCTCTCACCGCCTTGTTGGCTAAGGATGCCATTTTTGAGTTCACACCGGATTGCCACCATGCCTTTTTGACCTTGAAAAAAGAGTTGACTTCAGCTCCCATTATTAAGGCACCGGTGTGGACTGAACCCTTTGAGTTAATGTGTGATGCATCTGACTTCGCTGTGGGAGCAGTGCTTGGGCAACGATTGGACAAATTGCCTCATGTGATCTACTATGCCAGTAGAACACTCAATGATGCCCAATTGAACTACACTGTGACCGAGAAGGAATTCTTAGCGATCATATTTGCTTTGGAGAAATTCCGGTCGTACTTGATTGGCTCCCACGTGATTATCTATTCTGATCACACAGCCATCAAGCACCTCATGGCGAAGAAAGATGCAAAATCCCGACTCTTGAGATGGATCTTGTTGTTACAAGAATTCGATCTCGAGATTCGGGACAAAAAAGGGTGTGAAAACGTTGTAGCTGACCACTTGTCTCGTCTAGAGACAACCAACCCACAGGACCAAATCATTGACGATAAATTTCCTGACGAGCAGTTGTTCATGATCGAAGATAACCCTTGGTTTGCCGACATCGTGAACTACCTCGTGACCGAGCAATTTCCTGTGGGTTGGTCAAAATCTGACCAATCCAAATTTAGATCGTATGTCAGATTCTTTCACTGGGACGACCCCTACCTATTCAAATACTGCTCTGACCAAATTTTCAGGCGGTGCGTCCCAGATACCGAGTTCCAAAGTGTGCTCCATTTCTGCCATTCCAAGGCATGTGGAGGACACTTTGGAGCAAAGAAAACTGCTGCCAAGGTGCTCCAATCTGGATTCTACTGGCCCTCTCTTTTCAAGGATGCTTACGACTTTTGTAAGCAATGTGATAGGTGCCAGCGCCTTGGCAGGATTGGTCGACGTGACATGATGCCTTTGCAAAATGTCCTTGTTGTCGACATCTTCGATGTGTGGGGCATCGATTTCATGGGTCCCTTCCCGAACTCTTTCGGGAATGTTTACATTCTGGTGGCCGTTGACTATGTGTCTAAGTGGGTTGAGGCTATACCCACAAAGACCAATGACAACAAGGTGGTCACCAAATTCTTGAGGGACATTTTTGCGCGATTTGGTACTCCTCGTACCATAATCAGCGATAGGGGTACCCACTTCTGTAATCGCTCCTTTGAAGCGCTTATGAGGAAATATTCGATCACCCACAAGCTTGCGACCCCATACCATCCGCAAACTAGTGGGCAGGTCGAAATCTCTAACCGTCAATTAAAGCAAATACTTGAGAAGACGGTTAGTTCCTCGAGGAAGGATTGGTCTACCAAGTTGAATGACGCATTGTGGGCTCTCCGCACCGCGTACAAGACCAATTTGGGTATGTCCCCTTATCGGGTAGTGTACGGCAAGGCTTGCCACCTACCCGTCGAGCTTGAGCATCGTGCTTTCTGGGCGATCAAGAACCTGAATGTGGATCTTGATCAAGCAGGAGTACAACGTAAGTTCGACATTGTGGAATTAGAAGAGCTACGCAATGATGCGTACGAGAATGCCAAAATTCATAAGTCCCGAGCCAAGATGTTTCACGATCGCATGATTATGCGAAATGTGTTTACGGCCGGGCAGAAGGTGTTGCTCTACAATTCCCGGCTTCATCTGTTTGCGGGTAAGCTCCGCAGTCGCTGGTCTGGCCCGTTTATTGTCCAAACCGTTTATCCTCATGGAGCGGTTGAGATCTTGAACCCAGGGAATGGGGACGTGTTCAAAGTTAATGGACAACGCCTCAAACCCTACTTGGAGGGGGCACCAGCCGAAGTCGAGGAGGTCATGTTCCTTCATGAACCTCCCTCGCACTCAACCATTCATGCTCCTACATGAGTGGTTGAGCTTTCATGTTTGTAAATAGTTATAAAAAATAAAAATAAAAATAAAAAAAAACTCTTTCAGTGAGCATCGATTGTTGTGGGCCCCAACCCTTGAGTATTTGGGCCCCATTTCTTTCACGTATTTGTATCCCTTCTTTAGCATCTCACAGGTTTTGAGGGAATTCGGGTTATGTCCATCAACATGACCTTGCACTTCCCTTTGTACTTCATGTTGGTGAGATCTCTCCTTTTTATGCATCAATCCATGTAGTATCTTGCTTGCATTCATTGAGGACAATGCATGAAGTAGGTGTGGGGGGGTGTTTTACGTGTGTACATAGTCGAGTCTTTTTCCTTTGATTTTGTTTTCTTTTGTTTGCATTGTTAGGGTCATGATAGTGTGCTGCATTTAATATCGATATATCTGCTTGCCATGATCCTTGGGTGACTTGTCTTCTTTTGCTTGCCTAGTGCTTCAAAAATTTTACATTTCTTTCAAAATCTTCATGTGTTTTCGAAAGAAAAGGTTTTGTGGGTTTTGCGTGTGTTTAGCATGTGCAAAACCGTTGAGAGGCAAAGTAAAAAGAAAGCTCCCAAAATTGTCTTGAACTTGATGCATTAGGATATCTAGTACGTGGCTTTAGGATTTATCGAGTCGTTAGGATGCACCCCAGTTTTCCCTTGGGGGTGAGTAATCAGTGGGTTTCAGTGCTCAAACATTTAATAAGTCCACCCTGAACCTAGTGAGTCAAATAATTCGTGTTTGTTAATTTAGGAAGTTTGTTGTAGTCAAGGGCCCTTAATATCTTTTTGTGAAACTTAAGTGTAGGGGTTTTGGTTCCCATGTAGATAAATGAATAAATAAGTGGTGTTCTCTCTTCTCGCACGGCTCCTATCACTCGGGAAAGTAGGTCTGAGGGGACTTTGTGCCTTTGTTGAACGTTTTAATTAAACCGCAAGTGCACGGCCGCGATGAAGCGGTGGCAAGTACGGGTCGTCCTCAGGGAGGTGAGCAGTCTCTTGTTTGCACGAAAGCAAGTGGCAAAAATAATGGAGAAGAGAGTTGGTTACGCTACTCTACACTTAACTACGCTACACTAAGAAGTATGAAATGCGAACGAAAGAAACAAACAATGAACTAACAACTAAGCTAAGAACAAAATAGGAATGCTGGAATACAGAAATGGAAAACCCCTAAGGGGTGGAGTGAGTGCACACATGCAAAGAGGTGGGTGTAGAATACATTCTTTAAGCACATGAAGGTGGTGTTTATCAAGCATAGGAAGTGTCTAAATGTTATGGCAAAACCTATCAATCTATTCACCAACTTGGTTGATTAACATTTACATATGCAAGTTGTTTATTTCAGAACCTAATCAAGCATGAGAGGTGTCTAATCATTTTGGCAAAACTCATCAAGTTATAAACTCTATCCTAAACAAGCAAGCATACATTCATGTTTAATCAACACATTGAAATTAAAGCATTCATCCCATTCTCTAATGCATGTATGTACATCTACTCCACCCCCCAAAGGGGATGGAACTACTCAGTAAACATTACACTAATTATTAAACTATGAAAAGAAAGCATATTCAAACTAAGCTAGAATTAAAAGACGATTAAACTAAAACATGCACAACAATAAAAGAAGCATAAAACAAACAATGAAAGAAACATAAAACTTTATTGATAAAATGACTCACATTAAAAGTAGCATCCTCCTACTTTAGTGTGTGCTTCAAGGCCTCACTTCTAGTAGGAAGAATAGCCACTTAAAATATGGAGTGATTACAAAAGGAGGTGAAGAGTTCTATTTATAGGCATGGAAAAAGCTAATCCGGGACAATCCCCCGATGTGGGACTAAACAGATACCACAAATAGCCTAAACAAACATTAATACACGTCCAGGAGAAACATTGGTGGATTTGGGCCCAAAGTGACCGCCAATTGGCGGTCTTGGACCGCTAATTGGCGGTCCAAATTTTCCGGATCGAGTTGAATCTTGTTCTGGGCTTTGCTTGGTGTATTTGGTGGTCTTGGATGCATCTACTTTGTTTATTGGAGCTCCGACCCGAATCCAATTGCTAAAATACTCCCCATGATGTTGTGGAGTATTCTGTTTTGCTCTTAGGTCCTTCTGTCTTGCGTTCAGGTCCTTCTCCCTTGCATCTTGGTCCCCAGATCTCACAATCCAGTCCTTTTTCCCAGCTTTTGGGTCCTTTTATGTTTCATCTCTTCAAACCTATTTATTCCTGAAAACTAAACATAAAACTCGCGACATAGCATTGTTTAGGTGAAAGATAATGGATATAAGATACAAATATGAGCATGAAATGATGTCAATCAAATACCCCCACACCTAACTTTTGCTAGTCCCGAGCAAAACAAAGAAAGAGAAAAGCAAACGAAAAACAAGAAATCCTAACTCACTTTCGTAGGAATCACGGTTGCACTTAGCACGTGCAACAAGCCGTTAAACCTCCTTGTCGCCAAGGAGGAGGAGTGTTGTCTCCTGAGGGTTTTCAGCGGATCTACCCACAAAATCCGAACAAGATGCATTAATCAATCTAGCTACACGACTCGCTGGACTTATTTTGTCGATCATGGGACGCGGTAACACTACGGGTCGACTCTATATATGTAATCGGTCCACACACCTAGACTAATGAGTTATTCGTGAGAGTTAACTAAGGAATTAAGTGAAAGACATGGGCAACCTTAACTTCTGAATGTGATACAACGCGTAAAGTCCATTTTGGTTCTTATTTGACTTTTTTTTTCTTTTTTTTTTCTTTTTTTTTCTTTTTTTTCTTTTTCTTTGGAGCATTTATTGGTTGGTGTTTGATTCTCCCAGGGTCAGGTTTCGTGCATCATTGCCTATGAGGACTTACACTATCACGTACACCTTCCCCCAAATCTCCACATAGGGCGATCCCTACCACCCGTGTAACGGGAGTTCGGTCGGTGCATCCCAAGTCAGATGACTCGAAAGCACCAGGCACAAAGTCCCCTCAGACCTACTTTCCCGAGTGATAGGAGCCGTGCGAGAAGAGAGAACACCACTTATTTATTTATCTACATGGGAACCAAAACCCCTACACTTAAGTTTCACAAAAAGAGATTAAGGGCCCTTGACTACGACAAACTTCCTTATACTAACAGACACGAATTATTTGACTCACTAGGTTCAGGGTGGACTTCTTTAAATGTTTGAGTACTGAAACCCTATGATTACACGCCCCCCGAGGGAAAACCGAGGTGCATCCTAACGACTCGATAAGACCTAAAGCCAGTAAACCAAAAATCCTAATGCATCAAGTTCAAGACAATTTTGGGAGCTTTCTTTTTACTTTGCCTCTCAACGGTTTTGCACATGCTAAACACACGCAAAACCCACAAAACATTTTCTTTCGCAAACACATGAAGATTTTGAAAGAAATGTGAAAAATTTAAAGCACTAGGCAAGCAAAAGAAGACAAGTCACCCAAGGATCATGGCAAGCAGATATATCAATGTTAAATGCGGCACACTAACATGACCCTAGCAGTACAAACAAACGAAAATAAAACCAAAGGAGACTCGACTATGTACACACGTAAAACACCCCCCCACACCTACTTCATGCATTGTCCTCAATGAATGTGAATAAGATACTACATGGATACATGCATGAAAAAGGAAAGATCTCACCAACATGAAGTACAAAGGGACATTCAGGGTCATGTTGATGGACACAAACCCAAATTCCCTCAAAACCTGTGAGAAGCTGAAGAAGGGAGATAAATACGTGAAGAAATTGGGGCCCAAGTACACAAGGGTTGGGGCCCACAACAATCGATGCTCACTGAAGGAGTCTTTTAATACACACTTTTTCTTCTTCTTTTTTTTTGTTGTTTTTTTTGTTGTTGTTTTTTTTTTTGAAGATATATACATCAACCAAAATATTCTCATAATCATTTGGTCAAGGAACATCAAATGAGAACATCAAGTCATGAGGACCAGAGACTTGCCGAGATGGGCAAACTCCACTGGTACTCTGAGGTGTCATGAGGGGTGAAAGGTCAAAGCTGAAAGGCTCGAACCCCTCATGATTTTGGTCGGGTGTGGGCAACAAAGAATGAAGTTGTGTTGCCTCACTAGGGTTTAGTTGCTCATCGAACAAAACCCTCCAACCAATAGGCGGGTGCATCGGAATGAGTTCCTCAAGCTCATTCGATGGATGCAGCAGACCTGCATCACTAAGAATGGGGCTTCTCCCCAAGTCATCCAACAAGGACCTCCCACCATCATTTAGATCATCAAGCATAAGCTCGGTCAAAGGTGGGTCCTTGTTGGAGTCAGAATGAAGCTCAAATGGCTCAAGGGCCAAGGGACATGAGACAGAGACACCTTCTAGTATAGGCATATGATGAGGTGTCTCACTCTCACTAGTACTCTCAACTGAATCATGCAACGAACACTCCCTTTGAACATTCATGTTTGAGGCCAGCTCACTCTGTTGCATTGCAAAGACAGGCAATGAGTCTTCGCTGAGCCTACAAACATTCTCAACGGGTTGCATTGGTGTTAGAGGTGTTCGTTGATTTTGTGGTGCTTTCTCCAATTGGCGGATGAGATTGAGATTTAAAGGTTCATCCATGGGTTCCTGTTGCCTACCAGAGTTGAACACATGAAACTCGGCACTCCTGTTACCGAATGAGAGCTTCATGAGACCATTTCTACAATTAATCAAGGCATTGGAGGTTGCCAGAAATGGTCTACCCAAAATCAAAGGTATTTGAGAGTGGGTGTTCGCAACAGGATTGGTATCGAGGACAACAAAATCGACTGGAAATATAAAATCTCCAACCTTGATAAGCACGTCCTCGATAATCCCCATGGGAATACGAATGGATCTATCTGCCAATTGGAGGGTGATCTTAGTTGGTTTTAATTCTCCCAAGTTCAACTGTTGATAAACAGAGAATGGGAGGAGGTTGACCGCTGATCCTAAATCAAGCAAAACATTGCTCAGTCTAGTGTCCCCTATCGTACACTGAATAGTAGGACACCCAGGGTCCTTGTATTTTGTGTAGGTGGGATTGGACAAAAGAGAGCTTATATTTGCAGCCAAGAATGCTTTCTTAGGAACATTGGTCTTCCTCTTGGTTGTGCAGAGATCCTTCAACACTTTGGCATATTGAGGTATTTGTTGGATGACATCCAACAAGGGGATGTTAACCTTCACTTGCTTAAATACCTCTAATATCTTGTCCATGTTGTCACTCTGCTTTTTGGTTAACCTACTTGGATAAGGAGCTTTTGGCAGGTAGGTTTTCTGCTGTGCCTGAGAAGAAGGAAGCGTTGGTGTATTACCCTCACCCTCAGCTTCTTCTTCACCACCATTCCCACTAGGGGGCTGCATAGATGGTGGTGGGTGTGGCAAGGAAATGTGATTGTCAACCTGTTTTCCATTCCTTAAGGTCACAATGGAATTGACATGGTGAACAGGTTCCTCCACATGGTTCACTTGCCTCCCCCGAGGTACCACATTCTCATTTTGCATTTGTTGTTGTTGGTACATGCGGGGGTTAGCCTCAGGCTGGCTAGGAAAAGACCCTCTCTCTCTTTCATGTACAGACTGAGCCAATTGGCCCATCTGAAGCTCTAGAGATTTGATGGTCTGCTGATTTGAAGTGAGAACTTGACTTGTGGTAGACATAAAATTTTTCATTGAGTTTTCAAGTCCACGAGTCAAGGTCTCAAGCGAATTGAATCAGGTTTCCATATTATTGGAATTTGGGAAACCCGATGGATTGGTGGTTTGCGCTTGGGGTGGCTGATAGGAATGCGCATGCATGGGAGGTTGGTGTGATTGGTAAGGTGGTCTAGAGGAGTTTGAAGGACCACCCGGGGCATTATTTTGGTTCCATGAAAAATTGGGGTGGTTCCTCCATCCAGGGTTATAAGATGATGAGTATGGGTCATTCCTAGCTCTGTCATAGATGGCGTTGACACGCTCCATCTCAGGAGGAATGGACTCACACTCGCTCTCTACATGACCTATCCTACCACATGAATGACAAGGAACTGGACCAGATGTGGACATGTGAGGTGCACTTTGTTGGTTTTGGAGCTCAATCGAATCCATACGGCGCATTAAGGCCGCCATGCGTGCCTCGGTGGCCGTAGTGGTATCGATAGCAAATGCGGAACCCGATCTAGTTGAGTTTGCATTCGCGATCCTCGCTCCTATACTAGATGATGCAGGTGGTTCCCTCACACTCTCCCACTGCATGGTTTTCTCAGCGAGGTCTTCTAGGAAGGCCCATGCCTTCCTTTCATCCTTTCCCAAGAACTCTCCTTGACACATGGACTCAAGGAGCGTTCTGGACGGGATGTGAAGACCCTCATACACAATCTGACAAAGACGCCACAACTCAATGCCATGGTGAGGGCACGAGGATAGTAGCTCTTTGAACCTCTCAAGATATGCATGAAATGGTTCGGTCTCATGTTGATAGAACGAATTGATTTCGTTCCTCAATTTTTGAGTCCGATGATTAGGAAAGTACTTCTTGAGGAATGCAGATTGAAACTCATCCCAAGTCCTAAAGGAATTCGCCTGGTTGCTGTACAACCACTTCTTGGCATCATCCTTTAGTGCAAAAGGAACGAGCCTAAGATGGATGGAGTCTGTGCTAAGTTGTTGCAGCTTGAACATAGCACAGACCTCCTCAAATTCCCTGAGAAAGATATAGGGGTCACCTTTCCCAGTGAAATGAGGGAGCATGGAAATGAATTGAGGCTTAACCTCAAAATGGTTCCCATTAGCCTCTGGTAATACGATGCATGAGGGTAGAGCTGTACGGCTCGGGTAGCATCGATCACGTAGAGGTATGGGAACGACAACTGGAAGCACTGGTCGAACAGGTGGGTCCAGCAACTGCTCCTCCTCACGGAAATTAGCAGCCATTGAACCCGAACTACGTGCGACACGAGAGGAGGAAGGTGTCGAGAAATCGATGACCGAAGCCGGATTGACAACGCTCCTCGTCAAACGACCACTCTCGTCTCGTGTCCACGAAAGCATGCACAACGGTGCACACACACAAAACAAAACTTTTTTTTCTTTTTTTTTTCTTTTCTAACAAAGAATGTGCGTAGAGGAGAAGACGGGAGAACACAGGAGAGAAAGAATGACTCAGGAGAGAAGGGAAGAAGTCCTTATGCTACGGCGGATGGGTACAGGTAGAAGCACACAAGCAAACAAGGCTCAAGCAATCCTAAGGTCGCTATAGGTCCTTACAGCTAGACGACGCCTAACTGCGAGGTCACACGGCCTCAACACGCCTCACCTCCCTACAACGAGGACCACAAAGCCCAGCAAGTGAGCCAAGATCCGGGGATCTCGTCTCTCCTACTATCGACAAAGTGGGCAACGCCGATCAGGTCATGACGGTCGGGACCGGATCACTCTCCTAATGCGTCCGAATTCCTTAAGGCCAATGTCTACTTGATTTTAAAATTAGGCTCTTGATTAGTGTGGTTTTTGGGGCGAAGGAAAGGGTGATGAAATCCCCCACCTTATCTTTTATGGGACAGCCCCTCCTTAGTAGCGTTTTGGAGTCCTAAATCTAGCAATCAACTCTCCAAACAACGCTCAACTCACACTTGTTGCAATGCACTTCCTACTAACTAATGCATGTTCATACGAAATGCATGAATGAGAGTAGAAGGTGCGTACCTCACGCCAGCTCTCAGCAACAGAAAATAAAGCTAAGATAAAAGACAATCTAAATGCCTAAGTCACATACATGATGCATGGCCTAAACAACAAGAATGCCTAATCTTTTGCTTTGAGTTTTAGGGTCCAAGTTGCTTAAGGGGGGGTTTGATTATTGATCTGGGAACAAACTATAAGTCAAAACATGCCAAATTAAGTCCCAGACCACTAAATCATATAAAGAATTACTTCAAAGAAATTTCGAGGTCAACTGAAACAACCAGACCGCCAGTTGGCGGTTGTAGACCGCTGATTGGCGGTCTTCTTCTCTCAAACCGCCTCCAAACTTCACCAGATGCTTCCTCTTCTCAATGTGAGTCTCCTGAAACAAAGAAAACTACAAAGCAAAAATTAAATCCACTCGAATCGTCCAAACAAGAGTCTGGACTGGCACCTCCCCGGCAACGGCGCCAAAAACTTGTTGAACGTTTTAATTAAACCGCAAGTGCACGGCCGCGATGAAGCGGTGGCAAGTACGGGTCGTCCTCAGGGAGGTGAGCAGTCTCTTGTTTGCACGAAAGCAAGTGGCAAAAATAATGGAGAAGAGAGTTGGTTACGCTACTCTACACTTAACTACGCTACACTAAGAAGTATGAAATGCGAACGAAAGAAACAAACAATGAACTAACAACTAAGCTAAGAACAAAATAGGAATGCTGGAATACAGAAATGGAAAACCCCTAAGGGGTGGAGTGAGTGCACACATGCAAAGAGGTGGGTGTAGAATACATTCTTTAAGCACATGAAGGTGGTGTTTATCAAGCATAGGAAGTGTCTAAATGTTATGGCAAAACCTATCAATCTATTCACCAACTTGGTTGATTAACATTTACATATGCAAGTTGTTTATTTCAGAACCTAATCAAGCATGAGAGGTGTCTAATCATTTTGGCAAAACTCATCAAGTTATAAACTCTATCCTAAACAAGCAAGCATACATTCATGTTTAATCAACACATTGAAATTAAAGCATTCATCCCATTCTCTAATGCATGTATGTACATCTACTCCACCCCCCAAAGGGGATGGAACTACTCAGTAAACATTACACTAATTATTAAACTATGAAAAGAAAGCATATTCAAACTAAGCTAGAATTAAAAGACGATTAAACTAAAACATGCACAACAATAAAAGAAGCATAAAACAAACAATGAAAGAAACATAAAACTTTATTGATAAAATGACTCACATTAAAAGTAGCATCCTCCTACTTTAGTGTGTGCTTCAAGGCCTCACTTCTAGTAGGAAGAATAGCCACTTAAAATATGGAGTGATTACAAAAGGAGGTGAAGAGTTCTATTTATAGGCATGGAAAAAGCTAATCCGGGACAATCCCCCGATGTGGGACTAAACAGATACCACAAATAGCCTAAACAAACATTAATACACGTCCAGGAGAAACATTGGTGGATTTGGGCCCAAAGTGACCGCCAATTGGCGGTCTTGGACCGCTAATTGGCGGTCCAAATTTTCCGGATCGAGTTGAATCTTGTTCTGGGCTTTGCTTGGTGTATTTGGTGGTCTTGGATGCATCTACTTTGTTTATTGGAGCTCCGACCCGAATCCAATTGCTAAAATACTCCCCATGATGTTGTGGAGTATTCTGTTTTGCTCTTAGGTCCTTCTGTCTTGCGTTCAGGTCCTTCTCCCTTGCATCTTGGTCCCCAGATCTCACAATCCAGTCCTTTTTCCCAGCTTTTGGGTCCTTTTATGTTTCATCTCTTCAAACCTATTTATTCCTGAAAACTAAACATAAAACTCGCGACATAGCATTGTTTAGGTGAAAGATAATGGATATAAGATACAAATATGAGCATGAAATGATGTCAATCAGGTGCTTTCGAGTCATCTGACTTGGGATGCACCGACCGAACTCCTGTTACACGGGTGGTAGGGATCGCCCTATGTGGAGATTTGGGGGAAGGTGTACGTGATAGTGTAAGTCCTCATAGGCAATGATGCACGAAACCTGACCCTGGGAGAATCAAACACCAACCAATAAATGCTCCAAAGAAAAAAAAAGAAAAAAAAAGAAAAGAAAAGAAAAGAAGAGTCAAATAAGAACCAAAATGGACTTTACACTTTGTTTCACATTCAGAAGTTAAGGTTGCCCATGTCTTACACATAATTCCTTATTTAACTTGCACGAATGGTTCATTAGGGTAGAGGTGTGGACTGATCACCTATATAGAGTCGGCCCGTAGCATTACCGCGTCCATTGATCGACAAAATATTTCCAACGAGTCGAGGTCTAGATTGAATAATGCATCTTGTTCGGATTTTGTGGGTATATCCGCTGAAAACCCTCAGGAGACAACACTCCTCCTCCTTGGCAACAAAGAGGTTTAACGGCTTGTTGCACGTGCTAAGTGCAATCGTGATTCCTACGAAAGTGAGTTAGAATTTCTTGTTTCTCGTTTGTTTTTCTCTTTCTTTGTTTTGCTCGAGACTAGCAAAAACTTAGGTGTGGGGGTATTTGATTGACATCATTTCATGCTTATATTTGTACCTTATATCCATTATCTTACACCTAAGCAATGCTACGTGACGAGTTTTATGTTTAGTTTTCAGAAATAAAGAGGTTTGAAGAGAAGAGCCATGAAAGGACCCAAAAGCAGGAAAAAAGGACCTAATTGTGAGACCTGGGGACCAAGATGCAAGGGGGAAGGACCTGATCGTAAGACAGAAGGACCTAAGAGCAAAACAGGAAACTCCACACCATCATGAGGAGTATTTTGTCAATTCGATTCGGGTCGGAGCTCCACTAAACCAGCTAGATGCATCCAAGACCAAGAAACACACCAAGGCAAGCCCACCAGAAGACCCAGCCGGATCTGGGCTTTATAGGCCGCCAATTGGCGGTCTGGAACCGCCAATTGGCGGTCTTGTTAAGCCCAAATCAGCCAAGATTCTTCCTGGACTTGTATTATCATGTGTTTAGGCTATTTTTGGTATTGGTTTAGTCCCACATCGGGGGATTGTCCCGGATTAGCTTTTTCCATGCTTATAAATAGAACTCTTCACCTCCCATTGTATCCATATCCCTCTTGGTGGCCATCTTCCCTACTAAGAGTGAAGCCTTGAAGCAAAACTCTAGTGGAGGAAGAGCTACTTGTAATTGAGTGAGTTAATAATATAAGTTTTCTCTTAATGATGTTGTTTCTCTCTTAGTTTAATTTCCTTTCATTTGCATGCTTGTTTGTTTGTTTAGTTTTATGCTTCTTTAATATTTCTTGCTTAAGTAGTATAAATTTCATTTCAGTATTATGTTTTCCTTTGCTAAATTAGTTAGTGTAATGAGTAGTGAGTAGTTCCATCCCCATTTGGGGGGTGGAGAAATATGTGATATAATAATGTAGTGTATTAAGTGTGTGTTATTTTTATCCCTTGAGCTTTATATGATTTCCATAACCATCTAATGGGTCTCCACTCTTATCTTTGATATGCTAATGCTCTTGAATGAAGCTTAGCTTATGCTTTGATTAGTGGACCTATTTTATGGGGAATGATAAAGTTAGGATATGGATGAAGTTAATGTTGGAAACACAATTTGTAGTGTATGTACTCTTGTTGCCTTTTCCTTAGCTAATGTCTTGTATGTTTTAATGATGTAGTCATCTTAATTCATGTAGAGGCATAGGAGGGTCTAGTCTTTATACTTGAGTTCATGTAGCTTCATTCCAATCATTGTCTTGTATGTTTTAATGATGTAGTCTTATCTTAATTCATGTAGAGGCAAGATTGGATGTAGTTTTATGATTTCATGCACTACATGTTGTGAGGAGCTTAATTGAACACACACACACACACACATCTTTATGTTCACATTATTTCTCTACCCCCTTTGGGGCTTAGTTTTATTGCTTATCTTCATTTCCTTTTGCATTTCATTTCAGCTTTGTAGTTTAGATTAGTGTAATACATCTTTCTCCCTTCTTTTTACCTCTCGCCTTCGAATAAACCAAGTGTCGACACACCTCCCAGTGGACGACCCGTATTTGCCACCGCTTCAACGCGGCCGTGCACTTGCGGTTAAATATAAAACTATCAATCACTCCTCGACCGACAACTTAGTGAGATCTTGTGCTTCTTCGATAAAGGTCATCTTCTCCCATTTGCCGGTGAGTGACCGTAGAATCTTTCGAGTCATTTCTCCATTGCTAAAAATTTTAGCAAGAGTATTAAGAGAGTTAATGATTTTAGTGAAGCGAGTGTGCATTTCGCTTATGTTCTCACCGGATTGCATAGAAAAGAGTTCATATTTATGCATGAGCAAACTTATCCTAGTTTATTTTATTCTACTTGAACTCTCATAGTGCATTTCTAATGTATGTCATATATCATATGCACTATCACAACCTCTTACTCTATTGTATTATCCCTTATTTAAGTTCCAATACAAGATGTTCATTATACGGGAATTTATCTCCACTTTCTTAATTTGGCTTTAGTTAGGGACAAATCTCATCCTCATTTGGACATGTGTATGAGTTTAATATGAATGACCAATATTTCAAGTCATTTGATTACAAATAATTCTCATTATTTTCTTCTAATAGTCACCGTTTAAGCCATTAAACCAGGGTGACCTAGTTGTAGACAATCCCTTACAATGATTAGATGTAGATGTCATGTTAAACTACGACTAAGTCGATGAAATTAGAAACCTAATGCTCTGATACAAATTGTAAGGATCGATGGCCCTCTAATCTCAAAATAAATACATAATTAAGCGGTAAACAAAGGCTTAAGAAAAGAACAATCAAACCACAATTGAAGACACCAGATTGAGAGGTTCGGCCAAGAAGGAATCGGTTGACCAATAAGAGTTTGGTCATCCAAAAGAGGACAAGTTAATTGGACTCTAAGGCACTGTTCAAATGCGACCCTTGGAGTAAAACCCTAAACCCGTCCAAGGCATTTCGGTCGTCCATCTGGACAATTCCAGAGAGCATCCTCTAACGTCTACTTATGAGAAGATTTTGATTGTCCATTAGGGGTTTGGTTGACAGAACTTGGTCGTGACAGAATCCTAGTGCTTAAGTTTATATTTAATAATTCAACGTCTTAAACGCTGAGTTCTGTAGAAATAAAATTCTTTATAGAACTCGGTCACTGCAACGTCGAGTTCTCACTTAGAAAATTTAGACGCCAAGTTCTGTAGAAATTGAGTTTTTTTATAGAAGTCGACATATGCAACGTCGTGTTATAACACTTAGAAAATTTGACGCACCCAAGAAATGACATGTGAGATGACATGTGCACCTCCTGACATCACTATTATCTCAAGAGTATGCATGGTCTGAGGTCTACGAGGATTTATTGGGAGATTGTCTAGAAAACATATAGGTCGTAAGGGTAGTGTGACATTGGCATGGTGGTAGGATCACTTTTAGATGTTACGAGAAGATGTTGATAACATCATTGTTATACGGCACACCAAAGCGTACATCATATTTCAGTTTGGTTGCAGCAATTTGGTTGATAAGAGTGACACCATGATACACTTGATGTAACATCCTGTCCCCGAGCCCGCATAGAGTCTGAGTCCCATTCCGTCACTCATGAGTCCACTGACCCACAACACCCACCTATTGCCACAAAACTTAAGTTGGTAAGTGTTATAGTGGTGGACTCATGTCATTATATCTCACACTAACATTTTTATGTTAGGCAATGTGGGACTAATATTTGGGGTGTTAGACTTGAAGTATTTACCCTTGTTGGGAGATCTAGCAGCAGTATTAGAGTACAGTTGGGGAAGCGTTGTAGGATCGTATGACCCCTAATTATATCTAATCAATAGAACAATCCCTACTAAGATGCAGTGGAAATGATAATTTAAAAATGAGTAGGGAAAGAGACAATGCAAACCAGAAATGAAGACTCGAGGATTTATAGAGGTTCGGCACCCCACCCGGGACCTACTTCCTCTCTTACAAGCTCCGCTCGATCCCACGAGCTCCACCTACGCCTTCACTAACCCCTCCCCGCTCTGGGCCGAGAGAGAACGCTTTTACAATACGAACTCGCTAACAATCCTCGTTGAGCTCCATTTCTTCCTCTCACAAACCGAAAGTGATGCTTTGGGTTTTCACCGAAACCCTTTACAACTTTGACAGTATCAAAATGTGAGTGAATTAAACACTCTATAACTTGAGCATACTTAAGTATGATTTGGATTTGATCAAGTGGTGAAGTTTAAGCTCTTGAGTGTAGTATTTGGGATTTAGGAGTTGAAGGATTACTCTATAGTGTAGGAGACCAATAGAAGTTGGAGAGTTGTGTAAATAAAGTGTGGGAACCTCTATTTATAATCTTCTAGAGAGATATAGCCATTGGGGAAGATTTGGTAAAGGCTTGTGTAAGATACACAAAATAGAAATTAAGTTCAGCAAATCTGTCCAATACAGGTCGACTGGTATGGGATGAACGGTCGACCATTTCCATGAAGATAAGCAAACATTCAAGCCAATAAGACAATGGTCGAACCTAAATGACTATAACTTAATTTATCAGTCGATCTTAATGTGGGGAACAATTGACTAATTAGAGGGTTTGGCTAGGTAAAAGATTAGCGATCGAACGCAACAAGGAAGTTTGTCTGACCAAAAATAACAAGCACATTTGGCGCCCACAATTGTCTAGATCCGGTCGACCACCGTCAAGGTATCATTCGGCCGGTGTCCAAATACATCTTAAGGGTTAGATGAAAATATGAATACACTGTTGTATAATACGACAAATATAACGATCGTCCTGAAATTAAGGGTTAACCAGTCGACCAAAAGGTCAAAAGAGGTTGACCGGTTGGACTAGGAAAAGTCACTTTGGGTTAACCATTTAACTAGTACAAACTAGTACAAACTAGTTTCGGTCGACCGTTTCACACAGACAGTTTAAGGTTTAAATTAGGTGATTTCCTACCTAAGTTTGGTTATCTATTGAAGTTCATTTAATGTGAAATTTGGTGTATAACGTCTACAAGGAACCTAGTGTGTATATGAATAGGTTTAACTCTTGTATGCTCAAGTTCACATATATTCCTAAGACTCAAACAAAGGCAAAATCACATATCTTCAAATAGTTTCATTACATGTCTTGACTTCATTCCATACTTCCTCGGGTCTTGATAACCTTTAAATGTTAGCACAATACAATATATATTGTGATTAAGATTAGGTTAGTTAAATCATCAAAACACAGATTAAGGTCAAAAGGCCAACAAGCGCTACTCTAGCCCATTTCTATCACGGTTTGGACGATGCTTGCTTCAAACGACCAGACACCTATGTGGTTTTTGACATTTCTGCAGCTCTGGTGTTGGGACTATTTACATATAGGAAGACCTGAGAAGACCAGACCACTAGTGTACCCAAATTACGAGATGGCACCATTGGGAGCTCGCTAGAGAAGACCACAAACACTCAGGGGAGTATAAAAACTTACACATTGGTTTCTATAGAAATTAGTTGGACACATAGGAGATGGATCAAGTGATGTGGAACCCCCACGTACATCTGGATCTACAACATTTCCATCACTACGTAAAGAAGGTTCAAAAATACGGATGAGCCAAACATGACTTATCAATTTTGGGGAGGTGGTAATGCATTATCCCGATCGGGTAATGTTGCAGTTTGGTCAAGTCCAACATATTCTAGAGCTGATCGAGCGACATGAAGTGAAATCAGCTTAGGACCAGGAAAACGTGAATTGGCTTGTGGAAAATTTCAGTTGATGACTAATTAACATATCAATAAACACATGTTATCCTACGTCAACCGATATTTCCCAGTTCGATCGATTCCATCTTCTTCATCGGTTATACCTTGACATGTGTCACGGTTAGTGTGGAAATCGGTCGACCAAAATTTGATTCTCGTTCAATCGTTTGACACATCGTATTTGTCTTTAATATGATCGTTATACTTGTTGTATTATACAACGGTCGTATACACATACTTCAACTAACCCAATTCGTACTTTTGGCAATCGGTCGAACAATGCCATGATGGCGGTCGACCGGATCAAGAAAAATTCGAGTATCAAACTCCATGTTCTTTTTGGTTGTACTAGATACTTATTTGGTTTGACTGTTACCTCATTTGTTTAATATTATCCTTGTCAAAACCTTCAGAACAGTCGATGTTGAACGTTTTAATTAAACCGCAAGTGCACGGCCGCGATGAAGCGGTGGCAAGTACGGGTCGTCCTCAGGGAGGTGAGTAGTCTCTTGCTTGTACGAAATCAAGTGGCGAAAAAATGGAGAAGAGAGTTGGTTACGCTAATCTAGACTACGCTACGCTAAGAAGTACGAAATGCGAAACAAAGAAATAAACGATCAAATAAAAACTAAGCTAAGAACAAAATAGAAGTGCTGGAATTTCAGGAATGGAAAACCCCCAAGGGGTGGAGTGAGTGCACACAAGCAAAGAGGTGGGTGTAAAATACATTCTTTAAGCACATGAAGGTGGTGTTTATCAAACATAGGAAGTGTCTAAATGTTATGGCAAAACCTATCAATCTATTCACCAACTTGGTTGATTAACATTTACATATGCAAGTTGTTTATTTCAGAACCTAAACAAGCATGAGAGGTGTCTAATCATTTTGGCAAAACTCATCAAGTTATAAATTCTATCCTAAACAAGCAAGCATACATTCATGTTTAATCAACACATTGAAATTAAAGCATTCATCCCATTCTCTAATGCATGTATGTACATCTACTCCACCCCCCAAAGGGGATGGAACTACTCACTAAACATTACACTAATTATTAAACTATGGAAAGAAAGCATATTAAAACTAAGCTAGAATTAAAAGACGATTAAACTAAAACATGCACAAACAATAAAAGGAGCATAAAACAAACAATGAAAGAAACACAAAACTTTATTGATAAAATGACTCACATTAAAAGTAGCATCCTCCTACTTTAGTGTGTGCTTCAAGGCCTCACTTCTAGTAGGAAGAATAGCCACTTAAAATATGGAGTGATTACAATAGGAGGTGAAGAGTTCTATTTATAGGCATGGAAAAAGCTAATCCGGGACAATCCCCCGATGTGGGACTAAACAAACACCAAAAATAGCCTAAACGAACATTAATACAAGTCCAGGAGAAATCTTGGCGGATCTGGACTAATCCAGACCGCCAATTGGCGGTCCAAAATGTCCGGATCCAGTTGAGTTTTATTCTGGGCTTTTCTGTGTGCTTTTGGTGGTCTTTGATGCATCTACTTCGTTTGTTGGAGCTCCGACCCGAATCCAATTGCTAAAATACTCCCCATAATGGTGTGAAGTATTCTGTTTTACTCTTAGGTCCCTCTGTCTTGCAATCAGGTCCTTCTCCCTTGCATCTTGGTCCCTAGATCTCACAATTCAGTCCTTTTTCCCAGCTTTTGGGTCCTTTTATGCTTCATCTCTTCAAACCTATTTATTCCTGAAAACTAAACATAAAACTCGTGACATAGCATTGTTTAGGTGAAAGATAATGGATATAAGATACCAATATGAGCATGAAATGATGTCAATCAAATACCCCCACACCTAACTTTTGCTAGTCCCGAGCAAAACAAAGAAAGAGAAAAGCATGCGAAAAACAAGAAATCCTAACTCACTTTCGTAGGAATCACGGTTGCACTTAGCACGTGCAACAAGCCGTTAAACCTCCTTGTCGCCAAGGAGGAGGAGTGTTGTCTCCTGAGGGTTTTCAGCGGATATACCCACAAAATCCGAACAAGATGCATTAATCAATCTAGCTACACGACTCGTTGGACTCATTTTGTCGATCATGGGACGTGGTAATACTACGGGTCGACTCTATAAATGTAATCGGTCCACACACCTAGCCTAATGAGTTATTTGTGAAAGTTAGTTAAGGACTTGAGTGAAAGACATTGGCAACCTTAACTTCTGAATGTGATACAATGTGTAAAGTCCATTTTGGTTCTTATTTGACTCTTTTTTTTCTTCTTTTTTTTTTTCATTGGAGCATTTTATTGGTTTGTGTTTGATTCTCCGAGGGTCAGGTTTCGTGCATCATTGCCTATGAGGACTTACACTATCACGTACACCTTCCCCCAAATCTCCACATAGGGCGATCCCTACCACCCGTGTAATGGGAGTTCGGTCGGTGCATCCCAAGTCAGATGACTCGAAAGCACCAGGCACAAAGTCCCCTCAGACCTACTTTCCCAAGTGATAGGAGCCGTGCGAGAAGAGAGAACACCACTTATTTATCTACATGGGAACCAAAACCCCTACACTTAAGTTTCACAAAAATAGATTAAGGGCCCTTGCCTACGACAAACTTCCTTATACTAACAGACACGAATTATTTGACTCACTAGGTTCAGGATGGACTTCTTTAAATGTTTGAGTACTAAAACCCTATGATTACACGCCCCCCGAGGGAAAACCGGGGTGCATCCTAACGACTCGATAAGACCTAAAGCCAGTAAACTAGAAATCCTCCTGCATCAAGTTCAAGACAATTTTGGGAGCTTTCTTTTTACTTTGCCTCTCAACGGTTTTGCACATGCTGAACACACGCAAAACCTACAAAAACATTTTCTTTCGCAAACACATGAAGATTTTGAAAGAAATGTGAAAATTTTAAAGCACTAGGCAAGCAAAAGAAGACAAGTCACCCAAGGATCATGGCAAGCAGATATATCAATGTTAAATGCGGCACACTAACATGACCCTAACAATGCACACAAAAGAAAACAAAAAAATCAAAAGAAAAGACTCGACTATGTACACACGTAAAACACCCCCCCCCACACCTACTTCATGCATTGTCCTCAATGAATGTGAACAAGATACTACATGGATATATGCATGAAAAAGGAAGGATCTCACCAACATGAAGTACAAAGGGACGTTCGGGGTCATGTTGATGGACACAAACCCAAATTCCCTCAAAACCTGTGAGAAGCTGGAGAAGGGAGATAAATACGTGAAGAAATTGGGCCCAAGTACATAAGGGTTGGGGCCCACAACAATCGATGCTCACTGAGGGAGTCTTTTATTACACACTTTTTTTTTGTTGTTTTTTTTAAAGATATATACATCAACCAAGATATTCTCATAATCATTTGGTCAAGGAACATCAAATGAGAACATCAAGTCAGGAGGACCAGAGACTTGCCGAGATGGGCAAACTCCACTGGTACTCTGAGGTGTCATGAGGGGTGAAAGGTCAAAGCTGAAAGGCTCGAACCCCTCATGATATTGGTTGGGTGTGGGCAACAACGAATGAAGTTGTGTTGCCTCACTAGGGTTTAATTGCTCATCGAAGAAAACCCTCCAACCAATAGGCGGGTGCATCGGAATGCGTTCCTCAGGCTCATTCGATGGATGCAGCAGACATGCATCACTAAGAATGGGGCTTCTCCCCAAGTCATCCAACAAGGACCTCCCACCATCATTTAGATCATCAAGCATAAGCTCGGTCATAGGTGGGTCCTTGTTGGAGTCAAAATGAAGCTCAAATGGCTCAATGGCCATGGGACATGAGGTAGAGACACCTTCTGATATAGGCATATGATGAGGTGTCTCACTCTCACTAGTACTCTCAACTGAATCATGCAACGAACACTCCCTTTGGACATTCATGTTAGAGGCCAGCTCACTCTGTTGCATTGCGAAGACAGGCAATGAGTTTTCGCTGGGCCCACGAACATTCTCAATGGGTTGCATTGGGGTTAGGGGTGTTCGTTGATTCTGTGGTGCTTTCTCCAATTGGTGGATGAGATTTAGATTTAAAGGTTCATCCATGGGTTCCTGTTGCCAACCAGAGTTGAACACATGAAACTCGGCACTCATGTTACCGAATGAGAGCTTCATGAGACCATTTCTACAATTAATCAAGGCATTGGAGGTTGCCAGAAATGGTCTACCCAAAATCAAAGGTATTTGAGAGTGGGTGTTCACAACAGGATTGGTATCGAGGACAACAAAATCGACTGGAAATATAAAATCTCCAACTTTGATAAGCACATCCTCGATAATCCCCATGGGAATACGAATGGATCTATCCGCCAATTGGAGGGTGATCTTAGTTGGTTTCAATTCTCCCAAGTTCAACTGTTGATAAACAGAGAATGGGAGGAGGTTGACCGCTGATCCTAAATCAAACAAAACATTGCTCAGTCTAGTGTCCCCTATCGTACACTGAATAGTAGGACACCCAGGGTCCTTGTATTTTGTGTAGGTGGGATTGGACAAAAGTGAGCTTATATTTGCAGCCAAGAATGCTTTCTTAGGAACATTGGTCTTCCTCTTGGTTGTGCAGAGATCCTTCAACACTTTGGCATATTGAGGTATTTGTTGGATGACATCCAACAAGGGGATGTTAACCTTTACTTGCTTAAACACCTCTACTATCTTGTCCATGTTGTCACTCTGCTTTTTGTTTAACATACTTGGATAGGGAGCTTTTGGCAGGTAGGTTTTCTGTTGTGCCTGAGAAGAAAGCTTTGGTGTATTACCCTCACCCTCAGCTTCTTCTTCACCACCATTCCCACGGAGGGGCTGCATAGATGGTGGTGGGTGTGGCAAGGAAATGTGATTGTCAACCTGTTTTCCATTCCTTAAGGTCACAATGGAATTGACATGGTGAACAGGTTCCTCCACATGGTTCACTTGCCTCCCCCGAGGTACCACATTCTCATTTTGCATTTGTTGTTGTTGGTACATGCGGGGGTTAGCCTCAGGCTGGCTAGGAAAAGACCCTCTCTCTCTTTCATGTACAGACTGAGCCAATTGGCCCATCTGAAGCTCTAGAGATTTGATGGTCTGCTGATTTGAAGTGAGAACTTGACTCGTGGTTGACATAAAATTTTTCATTGAGTTTTCAAGTCCACGAGTCAAGGTCTCAAGCGAATTGAATCGGGTTTCCATATTATTGGAATTTGGGAAACCCGATTGATTGGTGGTTTGCGCTTGGGGTGGCTGATAGGAATGTGCATGCATGGGAGGTTGGTGTGATTGGTAAGGTGGTCTAGAGGAGTTTGGAGGACCACCCGGGGCATTAGTTTGGTTCCATGAAAAATTGGGGTGGTTCCTCCATCCAGGATTATAAGATGGTGAGTATGGGTCATTCCTAGCTCTGTCATAGATGGCGTTGACACGCTCCATCTCAGGAGGAATGGACTCACACTCGCTCTCTACATGACCTATCCTACCACATGAATGACAAGGAACTGGACCAGATGTGGACATGTGAGGTGCACCTTGTTGGTTTTGGAGCTCAATCGAATCCATACGGCGCATTAAGGCCGCCATGCGTGCCTCGGTGGCCGTAGTGGTATCGATAGCAAATGCGGTACCCGATCTAGTCGAGTTTGCATTCGCGATCCTCGTTCCTATACTAGATGATGCAGGTGGTTCCCTCACACTCTCCCACTGCATGGTTTTCTCAGCGAGGTCTTCTAGGAAGACCCATGCCTCCCTTTCATCCTTTCCCAAGAACTCTCCTTGACACATGGACTCAAGGAGCGTTCTGGACGGGATGTGAAGACCCTCATACACAATCTGACAAAGACGCCACAACTCAATGCCATGGTGAGGGCACGAGGATAGTAGCTCTTTGAACCTCTCAAGATATGCATGAAATGGTTCGGTCTCATGTTGATAGAACGAATTGATTTCGTTCCTCAATTTTTGAGTCTGATGATTAGGAAAGTACTTCTTGAGGAATGCAGATTGAAACTCATCCCAAGTCCTAAAGGAATCCGCCTGGTTGCTGTACAACCACTTCTTGGCATCATCCTTCAGCGCAAAGGGGACAAGCCTAAGATGGATGGAGTCTGTGCTAAGTTGTTGCAGCTTGAACATAGCACAGACCTCCTCAAATTCCCTGAGAAAGATATAGGGGTCACCTTTCTCAGTGAAATGAGGGAGCATGGAAATGAATTGAGGCTTAACCTCAAAATGGTTCCCATTAGCCTCTGGTAATACGATGCATGAGGGTAGAGCTGTACGGCTCGGGTAGCATCGATCACGTAGAGGTATGAGAACGACAACTGGAAGCACTGGTCGAACAGGTTGGTCCAGCAACTGCTCCTCCTCACGGAAATTAGCAGCCATTGAACCCGGACTGCGTGCGACACGAGAGGAGGGAGGTGTCGAGAAATCGATGACCGAAGCCGGATTGACAACGCTCCTCGTCAAACGACCACTCTCGTCTCGTGTCCACGAAAGCATGCACAAAGGTGCACACATACAAAACAAAACTTTTTTTTTAACAAAGAATGTGCGTAGAGGAGAAGACAGGGGAACACAGGAGAGAAAGAATGACTCAGGAGAGAAGGGAAGAAGTCCTTATGCTACGGCGGATGGGTACAGGTAGAAGCACACAAGCAAACAAGGCTCAAGCAATACTAAGGTCGCTATAGGTCCTTACAGCTAGACGACGCCTAACTGCGAGGTCACACGGCCTCAACACGCCTCACCTCCCTACAACGAGGACCACAAAGCCCAGCAAGTGAGCCAAGATCCGGGGATCTCGTCTCTCCTACTATCGACAAGGTGGGAAACGTCGATCAGGTCATGACGGTCGGGACCGGATCACTCTCCTAATGCGTCCAAGATCCTTAGGGCCAATGTCTACTTGATTTTAAAATTAGGCTCTTGATTAGTGTGGTTTTTGGGGCGAAGGAAAGGGTGATGAAATCCCCCACCTTATCTTTTACGGGACAGCCCCTCCTTAGTAGCGTTTTGGAGTCCTAAATCTAGCAATCAACTCTCCAAACAACGCTCAACTCACACTTGTTGCAATGCACTTCCTACTAACTAATGCATGTTCATACGAAATGCATGAATGAGAGTAGAAGGTGCGTACCTCACGCCAGCTCTCAGCAACAGAAAATAAAGCTAAGATAAAAGACAAACTAAATGCCTAAGTCACATACATGATGCATGACCTAAACAAGAATGAATGCCTACTCTTTTGCTTTGAGTTTTAGGGTCCAAGTTGCTTAAAGGAGGTTTGATTATTGATCTGGGAACGAACTATAAGTCAAAACAGGCCAAATTGAGTCCCAGATAACTAGATCATTTAGAGCAACAACAACAAGAATTTAAAAGATGAACAGAGCTCACCAGACCGCTGATTAGCGGTCTCAAACCGCTGATTGGCGGTCTGAAGTGCTCAGGTCGTCTGGAAATTTCTCCAGTAGCCTCCACTTGCTATTCCCAGTCTCCTGAAACAAAGAAAAACTACAACACACAAATTAAATCCACTCGAATCGTCCAAACAAGAGTCTGGACTGGCACCTCCCCGGCAACGGCGCCAAAAACTTGTTGAACGTTTTAATTAAACCGCAAGTGCACGGCCGCGATGAAGCAGTGGCAAGTACGGGTCGTCCTCAGGGAGGTGAGTAGTCTCTTGCTTGTACGAAATCAAGTGGCGAAAAAATGGAGAAGAGAGTTGGTTACGCTAATCTAGACTACGCTACGCTAAGAAGTACGAAATGCGAAACAAAGAAATAAACGATCAAATAAAAACTAAGCTAAGAACAAAATAGAAGTGCTGGAATTTCAGGAATGGAAAACCCCTAAGGGGTGGAGTGAGTGCACACAAGCAAAGAGGTGGGTGTAAAATACATTCTTTAAGCACATGAAGGTGGTGTTTATCAAGCATAGGAAGTGTCTAAATGTTATGGCAAAACCTATCAATCTATTCACCAACTTGGTTGATTAACATTTACATATGCAAGTTGTTTATTTCAGAACCTAAACAAGCATGAGAGGTGTCTAATCATTTTGGCAAAACTCATCAAGTTATAAATTCTATCCTAAACAAGCAAGCATACATTCATGTTTAATCAACACATTGAAATTAAAGCATTCATCCCATTCTCTAATGCATGTATGTACATCTACTCCACCCCCCAAAGGGGATGGAACTACTCACTAAACATTACACTAATTATTAAACTATGGAAAGAAAGCATATTAAAACTAAGCTAGAATTAAAAGACGATTAAACTAAAACATGCACAAACAATAAAAGGAGCATAAAACAAACAATGAAAGAAACACAAAACTTTATTGATAAAATGACTCACATTAAAAGTAGCATCCTCCTACTTTAGTGTGTGCTTCAAGGCCTCACTTCTAGTAGGAAGAATAGCCACTTAAAATATGGAGTGATTACAGTAGGAGGTGAAGAGTTCTATTTATAGGCATGGAAAAAGCTAATCCGGGACAATCCCCCGATGTGGGACTAAACAAACACCAAAAATAGCCTAAACGAACATTAATACAAGTCCAGGAGAAATCTTGGCGGATCTGGACTAATCCAGACCGCCAATTGGCGGTCCAAAATGTCCGGATCCAGTTGAGTTTTATTCTGGGCTTTTCTGTGTGCTTTTGGTGGTCTTTGATGCATCTACTTCGTTTGTTGGAGCTCCGACCCGAATCCAATTGCTAAAATACTCCCCATAATGGTGTGAAGTATTCTGTTTTACTCTTAGGTCCCTCTGTCATGCAATCAGGTCCTTCTCCCTTGCATCTTGGTCCCTAGATCTCACAATTCAGTCCTTTTTCCCAGCTTTTGGGTCCTTTTATGCTTCATCTCTTCAAACCTATTTATTCCTGAAAACTAAACATAAAACTCGTGACATAGCATTGTTTAGGTGAAAGATAATGGATATAAGATACCAATATGAGCATGAAATGATGTCAATCAGTCGACCACCCCTAGACTAGGTTAGACCGTTCACTTGAGTTGTAGCCTTAGTAGTTTGACTGGTGTGTACTTCAGGTTGAATGTTTTCTTAGTTATAAGGAAACGGTCGAACAGTTCTCCCATACCGGTCGTCTGTTGGTGCACAGATTTGTGTCCTGAACTTTTCTGTTTTGTTTATCTTACACAAATCCTTTCCAAATCAATCCGAACGGCTAGATTAAGTTTAGAGGTTATAAATAGAGCTTAGAACATACTTTTTAAGTCACCAATCTTTTCTCAAAAGCTCATACTCTCATACTACTCTCTTGTGCTCTAAACTTCTCAATTGTGCTCAATCCTCCACTTGAATCACTGATGCATTGCATACATTGCATCATATGTCTTTCATTTAGATTACTTTTACATCAATAAATGCTACTAAGGTATGTGTTTAGTCTTATTTACAGATTACAGGGACCTGAATGCAATTTACCCACATCCCGAGCATAAACGCATGCAAAAGACTCATTTCTATCATAAAGACCAAGTTCAAGATTATCGGGTTACGAATGGAAATGTATCCAAGCATAAAAGCATTCAAGTCCTAATTACAAAAAGAACAAGGACTTAAGCACAAAAGTAACTGGGGACTTAACTGCAAAAAGTCAAGGACCTAATTGCAAATCACGAGTAGCTTTTATTCTCTTGGAGAAAATATATAGAAAAATCAATGTATATCTCCAAATATGTGAAAGAATTAATCCGGAGTTCAAAAGAATGGAAAAAATCAATCCAGACGCGCAAAGAAGGATCAAATCATACCATAAACATTCAACCAAAACCCGGACAAAATCAGGCCAGATTGTGCGGCGTTTCCGCCGCACCACACATACAATATGCGGCGTTTCCGCCGCCCAAGCATCAATCCGTGTGCTCCAATTTCGTCCAGTCGTGTCTGGACACGTGTACTTTCCAATATTATACCTAGATCCCTTGTAGCAACTATAAATAGACCCGAGAACGATGTTAGAAGGGTCCTTAGTCTTTGGTGTTAGTTTTTATTCTTACTTTTAGTTTTGTAATCTTCTTTTCATTAATAAAATTCTGTCTTTTATTTCTTACTTTTAGTTTTCTTTTGTAATGTCTCAAGGACCCCTTCTTCCTCCCTCTATGAGTTTCTAACTCCTTCCAAAGGGTGGAGGTGACGGATTAGGGTGAAGAGAAGATGAATGAATGTTATTATTTTAATTTCGTGTTAGTATATTTTGATTACTTGAGTTTATGTTAAATCATTTATCATGTAATGCTTTATAACTAATATGATTTATTATAAGTTTCTGAATTCTCTAATCTAAACCTTAAATCTAAACCTCCACCCGACGGAATTCACTTCTTTATTCTTGTTTTAAATTTAATTGTTCTTGTTCTTGCTTTAGATAATAAAAAACCCAAAAATCTCAAAACCCAATTTATTTCTTCTCTTCTTCTTCTCCTTAATCGAAAATCACGAAAATAACAGAATCTCTCCATCCTTGTGTTCGACCCGTATTTGCCACGCCTTCATTGACACCGTGCACTTGCGGTATAAATTTAATTCCTATCAAGTTTTTGGCGCCGTTGCCGGGGTGGGGACGCAGATTTTGTTTTTTGTTGATTTCGATTCTATTCTGTTTATCTTGTGCGCGATCTAACTATTTGGATTTGTGTTTCAGGAGACAACAGAGCGCGCGGCGAAATCTGAGCGCAGTCTGAGCAACAAGGGCGGCGGAATCGCCGCACATCAAGAGGAACCTGCGGCGGAATTGCCGCACAATTGAAGCATCTGGGCTTCAAATTTTTCGGGGGTTAGCACCATCTCTGGGTGGACGCGTGGAGCTACTGAAATTTCGAGAGCGGGCGGCGAACCCGACTGAGCATTGCGTAGGTAACCTTTGTTGCCTTGTTCCTCGTAATTTCTAGTTTCAGAAAATTTTCTTTTCATAGAACTGCATGTGTTAGGGCAAAATTCCATAATTGGCAATAATTCAACTCTGACCTAAAATTGGCAAAATTAGAAAGGCCTTAGTGCATGCATCATCTAGTGTTTTGTATGCATTATTCTTGCTAAATTCTTGCAAATTAATTCTTGTTGAAGAGTGCTGGAGGCAAGGTACGTATCGCGTTTTAACGATTGCATTTAAGCATATAATTTAGTTTGCATACAACCTTGCAATTGCCCCCTCTAAAGACCATTGTTTGACTATCTTTGCTAGATCTAAGTTAAACTATTTTAAGGGCAACTCCGTAGGCAAAGATACGGTGGGGATTTCATCACCCTTCCGTGGCCCACAAATCACAATCCTAAAGTGTCACCTAAGCCTTAAATTTAAAATCAATTAGACATTGGCCCCTAAGGACTCAGACTCATTTAAGGAGAAGAATTGGTTTGACTTGCTATGACCTGAAGTCGATTGAATTTAATTTGGTGTCTAGAAAGTGTTTTTGTGTTGACGTAAGTCTTCCAAGCGAAGTGGTTGTCTAATTGGCACCGACTCTGTCGGAAGCGCCCCCACTAGCTATACACGGCCTGGCCAAGTTGGTTTGATTAGTGAGGGAGGTGAATCAAGCGAATCAATTCGACTCAACCAGTTAGGAGTCGTCTAGATCTAAGCGACACTAGGTCTCCGATTGTTTCAACCGTGCTTTCTTAGGAATTTTCTGACCAACCCTCTTTCTATCTTTAGAGTTAGGTCTCCCTTCTCATCTGAGTCTTCTTTCTCTTCTCACCTAAATTCTCTAGATTAGGATTCCTTTCTCATCTTTCCCCATTCTATTGTTTGTTTCCCTTTTGAAAAAAAAAACAAAAAAAAACAAAAAAAAAACGAAAATTAAAAAAAAAAAATTGTAATTAATTCTTGAAATTAAATTTGGAATTTAAATTTGGAATTTGAATTCAAAAATTGATTCAACCTGGTGCACTCAGATTTGGATTCGGGACTTGAGTAATCGACTCTCACGAGTTCATCTAGATTCCAGTCTGGAACTTAGCCCCAATCCACCTGTTGCACCACCTCACCCAGATCCAATGGGTGAGAACGTAGTGGACCCACCTGTTGTGCAACCCATAACTCTGAGGGATCGATGCTATCCAGCGATGGCTGCTCAGCCATCGTGCATCGTTATGCCCACCATACCGGGTCGCGACTTCGAACTCAAGGCACAATACATGAGTATGTTGCCTAAGTTCACCTCTAGGGAAGACCCATATCTCTTCCTTAGAGAATTTGAGGAAATCTGCTCTCTTATGCAATACCAGCATATTCCTGAGGAGGCAGTGCGTCTGAAATTCGTGCCTCTAGCACTGAAGGATGACGCTAAGAAATGGCTATATAGTCTAGCCGAAAGATCTATTAGGAGTTGGGCTGAGTTTGTTCAAGTATTCCTGAAAAAATATTTTCCCAACCATAAGACTATTAGGATTAGGAATGAAATTGTTGCATTCGTTCAGTCTGAGAGCGAGCCGTTCTATTCATATCTAGAAAGATTCAAAAGTGTTCTGACCCAATGCCCTCATCATGGAATTCCGAGATGGCAATTATGTCAAATTATTTATGAGGGATTGACACCCACATCTAGGGTTATGGTAGAATCCGTAAGCCAAGTGAACTTTATGTCGAAAAATGAAAATGATGCCTGGACTTTCCTTGAGGATTTAGCTGAAAACAGTATGCAATGGGACAATGCTAGAACACCGCTTAACCCGAGTATTGGATCTAGAATAGCAAGTCAACCCAGACCAGGTGTCTTAGCTGTAGATGCCAACATAGCGGCTAAAGCAAAACTAGCAAACCTTATGCGCAGAATGGAAAGTTTAGAGCTACAAACCCAAAACCGAGTGAATCAAGCCTCGACTATCCCGTGCTCTAGATGTGGTCAGACTGGTCATGTAATGGAGGATTGTGCGCAATGGGACCAAGTTAATGCCATGTATAACCATGCTAGAAATGACCCATACGCATCAACCTATAACTCGGGTTGGCGTAATAATTCCAATTTCTCATCAAACCAACAGGGTCAACCTCCTAGACAACAACCAAACCCGTATAACCAAAATAATACGTCATCTGGGTTTAGTAACAATAACGATCATGAGGTTAGGTTGACAAGCTTGGAAAATTTGATGAAAACTTTTATACAAACAACAAACCAGACCTTCCAAAGGCTAGAGACACAAGTCAGTCAACTAGCACAAATAGTAGGTGAAAGAGAAAAGGGTCGGTTTCCAAGTCAACCTGAGGTGAACCCTAGATCTAATAATTCCTATCAATCCTATCAAGCACCTTCAGGAAATAACAACCCTAGACCGGTTCAAATAGTTAATGAAAAAGGATCGTTCCAACAAATAAATGCAGTAGTGTCATTACGGTCCGGAAGACAAGTTGATAACAATGTGGTAAATCCTAGAGTGTCCAATCAATCTAGCCATCAAGCACCCACATATGACCTGACCATTGAACCTGACGTCCAATCTGAAACGCCCAACCCACCTACTCAACCTGAACCCATAGCTCAACCTGAACCTGAGCGAGTCAATGTTCCTAAAGCCCCATTCCCCAATAGACTCAAAAAGAACTCAAGTGCACAAATAGAGAAAATCTTGGAAGTATTTAAGCAAGTTAAGGTGAACATTCCACTCTTAGACATGATTCAACAAATACCTGCTTATGCTAAATTCTTAAAAGATTTGTGCACTAAAAAGAGAAAAACAAATGTACCAAAGAAGGCATTCTTAACTGCAAACATAAGTTCTATTTTGTCCAACACATCTCCTATAAAATATAAGGATCCTAGATGTCCCACAATTTCATGTGCAATAGGAGATACTTTTATCAACAAAGCCCTTCTAGACCTTGGTGCTAGTGTTAACCTACTCCCGTACTCTGTCTACGAGCAACTCAACCTTGGTCCATTAAAACCCTCTAAGACAACCCTTCAATTTGCTGATTGCTCTACTAAGAAACCAAGAGGTATAGTCGAGGTCGTTTTGATCAAGGTAGGTGACTTCATTTACCCAGTGGATTTTGTCGTATTAGATACCGCACCTGTTGTAGATCCTAAGAGATAAATCCCTGTAATTCTAGGCAGACCCTTTTTGGCCACTTCTGAAGCATTGATAAACTGTCGAAATGGGCTCATGCAATTATCTTTTGGGAACTTAAAAGCTGAATTTAATATCTTTCATATTGATAGTGAGCCAGAAATAACATGCAATCAAAGTGATGTTGTGATGAAATCGCGTATCTATAATATTTCTGAATCGTCACAAAATCAAAAAGGAAGTAAGAAAAAGGGGAGAAATTCATCTACACACCCACCGTCACTCGAGCAAATAAGAGAACCAATTTATGTGAGGGGTGTGGAACCTGTAACCCAGGATGCTCATTGCAACATGAGGAACAATTCAACTGGATACATGCACCAATATGGTGTCATTCAATCCAGTTCTGACTATGGTTGACTTTGAGCAAAGTCCATCCGTCCACCGCAGTTCACCAAGGTAATAAGTGCATTTGCTTTATATTTGCATACATTGAGGACAATGCATGATTTAGGTGTGGGGGGTGTTTATGTATATATTTATCTATAGATCTATTTTTATTTCAAAAATAAAAATAAAAAAATAAAAAAATAAAAAAATAAAAAAAAATCAATGTTTCATGACATAGCTTAAGATTGAACTGCTAAAACCCGTGTACAAATTGCATTGAGTTTTTGTTCCTTATTATATAGTTCTGCTTGTAGAAATTGTGACATAAATCTAAGTTCCAAAGAAATAACCCTTTGCCCTTTAAGACATGTATGCACTTAAATTGGATGAATCAAATCTTTGAAGTGGTTGATAAAAAGCAGAGGTTGAGGAAAATATACCGGGAAGTGTGGACTTCTAATAGCAATTAAGCCTTGAGGAAAATAAAAATAAAGGAATAAATTGAGGAAAACACATTTTGCAAAATGATTACAAAAGCCCAAGCCTTTGAGTCACTGGTCCGTAGGGGTATCTTGAAACCCGGTAACTTGAGTCTACCAGCTCGGGATTATCGACCAAACTCGCTACACGAATGCAAAAAGGGTAAAAGTGTCAAAAAGCAAATGTGTTGAATCACGGAAGAAAAGAAAAAAATAATACTCAAGGCCCAAAAGCTAAAAGAATGATCCATGCCATGGTTGATCTGAATGATACTTCACACCCAGAGGAGGCGTGCAAAATAATTCAAGTGATAAACATGTGTAGAAGGGTTAGTGGTGTGAATGTTGGAGGAACAAAGACCAAGTCATATTTTTAATGAGTTAGATTTATATAATGAGCATGCAAGAATTCTCAGTGATATGTATAAGGTTGAGGTAGGGATATTGAGAACTATTAATGAAATGTTGATTCAGGATTTTGTGGGTATATCCGCTGAAAACCCTCAGGAGACAACACTCCTCCCCCTTGGCAACAAGGAGGTTTAAAGGCTTGTTGCACATGCTAAGTGCAACCGTGATTCCTACGAAAGTGAGTTAGGATTTCCCTGTTTTCATTGTTCTTATATTCTGTTTTGCTAGGGACTAGCAAAATCTAGGTGTGGGGGTATTTGATGCATTGCATACATTGCATCATATGTCTTTCATTTAGATTACTTTTACATCAATAAATGCTACTAAGGTATGTGTTTAGTCTTATTTACAGATTACAGGGACCTGAATGCAATTTACCCACATCCCGAGCATAAACGCATGCAAAAGACTCATTTCTATCATAAAGACCAAGTTCAAGATTATCGGGTTACGAATGGAAATGTATCCAAGCATAAAAGCATTCAAGTCCTAATTACAAAAAGAACAAGGACTTAAGCACAAAAGTAACCGGGGACTTAACTGCAAAAAGTCAAGGACCTAATTGCAAATCACGAGTAGCTTTTATTCTCTTGGAGAAAATATATAGAAAAATCAATGTATATCTCCAAATATGTGAAAGAATTAATCCGGAGTTCAAAAGAATGGAAAGAATCAATCCAGACGCGCAAAGAAGGATCAAATCATACCATAAACATTCAACCAAAATCCCGACAAAATCAGGCCAGATTGTGCGGCGTTTCCGCCGCACCACACATACAATATGCGGCGTTTCCGCCGCCCAAGCATCAATCCGTGTGCTCCAATTTCGTCCAGTCGTGTCTGGACACGTGTACTTTCCAATATTATACCTAGATCCCTTGTAGCAACTATAAATAGACCCGAGAACGATGTTAGAAGGGTCCTTAGCCTTTGGTGTTAGTTTTTATTCTTAATTTTAGTTTTGTAATCTTCTTTTCATTAATAAAATTCTGTCTTTTATTTCTTACTTTTAGTTTTCTTTTGTAATGTCTCAAGGACCCCTTCTTCCTCCCTCTATGAGTTTCTAACTCCTTCCAAAGGGTGGAGGTGACGGATTAGGGTGAAGAGAAGATGAATGAATGTTATTATTTTAATTTCGTGTTAGTATATTTTGATTACTTGAGTTTATGTTAAATCATTTATCATGTAATGCTTTATAACTAATATGATTTATTATAAGTTTCTGAATTCTCTAATCTAAACCTTAAATCTAAACCTCCACCCGACGGAATTCACTTCTTTATTCTTGTTTTAAATTTAATTGTTCTTGCTCTTGCTTTAGATAATAAAAAAACCAAAAATCTCAAAACCCAATTTATTTCTTCTCTTCTTCTTCTCCTTAATCGAAAATCACGAAAATAACAGAATCTCTCCCTCCTTGTGTTCGACCCGTATTTGCCACGCCTTCATTGACACCGTACACTTGCGGTATAAATTTAATTCTTCATCAATCACTCATTGCATTCATCAATCATTCAAGTGCTCAAGAGAGAATTCAAGTGCTCAAGAGAGAAATGATTACTCAACTATCCAGCAAAGCGTTGTATTAGCTTCCGGAGTGAAGCTCTTCTCGGTGTTGTGGTTCGCATCCCTTATTCTCTATTTGTTTATATTGTTCCTGTTTTAATTGCTTAAGTTTTTAAGAACTTAATTAAGTTATTCACCCCCTTTAAACTAATGTTATGGCTAATTAGATCATACATCTTTTTCTGCATGTCCATCAAGTTTGGGAGTTTTACTAGGAACTGCACGAGATTCCCGAAGTTATTAAAGATCATAAGAAAGGCTTTGTCACTCACTGCGAAGCTGAAGGATAAGATGAAGGATTTCCTAGGATGTTTTGGTGTTTATGACCCTACACTACGGTTCAGTCGGGGTCGGGTGGAAGAGGAAGAAGATGGAGAAGATGATACTATTGTTTGAGCTACTCTAGAATGTGGAGTTGGGATTCTGAATCAGGAAAGGGGAGAAGCTACAAATGCAGGATGCGGTGGTGGCCACGACCGTGGTAGACGACGTGCTCAAGCATGTCCAAAGAAGAAGAGGTTGCGGGCTCATTGAGGATAGTTAGTTCCAAACGAAAACATGTATTGTCAAAGCCTTTGTTATGTACGATGGATTGGGAAAAAACAATTAGATATTTAATTTGTAATTGTGCTTTTCATGAATGGTTTTTTCTTGTTTGTGCCTCATCTAGAATGTTTGAATTTTTTTAACTGGAAAAAACTTATCGACAAAATAAATGATTTCAACATCATATCTGTTTGAGTGAACTCAGCGTTTGCATTGTCGAGTTCACTGAAAAGAACACAGTGTTGCCATGGCAGAGTTCACTGTTGGTTCCAGACTTCTCATTCGACTTTTAGAAGAAAAAAATCAATGTGTTAGAACTCGACGTTAGCCTTTCCAAGTTCTAATAAATTGAACACGGCATTGCGATTGTCGAATTCAAATTGAATTCAAAATGAAACTCGACATTGCTCGTGCTGAGTTCAATCAAAATTAACTCAACAATGCCCGTTCCAAGTTGATTCAAACTAAACTCGACGTTGCATGTCTCGAGTTCAATTTCGACCCCACGGTACCATCATGCGTGCGTTAAATTTTCGAAGTGTTAGAACTCGGCGTTGCAGACATCTAGTTTTGTACATACTAAAAAACAAGGCTGCCATCAGCACGTCGCAAGTTTAATAAATATTTATAGTACAGGTCTATTGGTAGGAGAGTATCCGAATCCGTAGTTGAAATGTACCCATCACGTAATGAGGTAGGTAATGTATCTTTTCAGTCATAGAAATCTGTAATTACTATAAAATACGTGATCTCAGCCGAAGCACAAAAAAATTAGATATATTTAACGTTGTGATGTACGAACGTGAAATGAATTAAATAACTTAATTAAATCATCCAAGTCAGTTCTCTAGGTAAAAATAAGTGCCTGAAAGTGTTTTCTTGGAAAGCAACGGAAAAGGAATTAATTAGAATCCAGTTTCTATTTGATCAACATCTCTTGTTTGTACATGCCAATAGAATCTAATTGAAAACTTGAAATATATTTCACTCTTATTTTTTAACAATGCAATATTAGATTTAAGATATACTATTATGGGTAATTTCTTTATATAATAACTTATTATTATATGTCATAATGATTATTTAAAAATAATTATGTAATGTGGATTTTTTATTCTACAAATGTACTTTTGGAGTTTTGTTAATTAATTTTTTATATAATAACTATAGTTATAAAATTGTTCGACCGATTATGTAATTTTTAACATATCAGCGCTTAACATTTGTTTCATGAGAGAGGAAAATAGAGAAAAACAATTCTTTCCACAATTGACACCAACATCTGAATCTAATCAATCAACCTGACTTAATTTCTTAATTTGGATTTCAGCCTTTGCCAGCTTGTTTGGAATCTGATGAGTTGAACTAAGACGGAATCTTAATATCGTAAGGGACTTCAATTACAAAATAAGACATGAAAGGGACTTCAATTACAAAACAAGACGGAATTCCTAACATTGAAAGGAACTTCATTATAAAAAAAGCCAAAACATCGATCGTAAGTTCAATTGCAAATTGATGACAAGGAAAGCGACATCTCTTCAACTTATAACACAGGAAAACTTTCCTAAATTTATGTGGTGGATGTGTAAAGCCGAATGATATTTCCCTTGCATTCGTAACAGGAATTATTTTTCTCTGAGTCTACACGTGAATAACAACATGGGTAATGGGGTGGATGTAGTAAGCCGACTCTTTGACCGTTTTGGCTCTGATACCATATTGAATTGTAAGTATCGTAGTCAAAAGTAATTAGTGAGAAATTAGAGGACCTTCAACTTATAATTCAGGTTAACGACCATAAATCTTTGTGGGATTATTCTCTAGTACTCCCTTGCACGCGTGACATGACCCATGAACAACATGGGAGGATTTGTTAAGTCGTCAATTGGGTCTTTTTGACTCTAATGCCATATTAAATTGTAAGTATCAAACTCAAAACAAATGAGTGATGAGTGGGTGAGCCCTTCAACATACAACCAAGGAAAACGTCTCTAAATCTATGTGGGAGTATTCTCTAACATTCCCCTGTTCGCATGACATGATTTATTTTTCTGCATATCTAAATGTGAACAACAACATTGGTAGATGTGTTAAGCGTTGCATTGCCTTTTTTGCCTTTGTTAACATATTGAATTGAGTATCCAACTCAAAACCAATCGGTGATTAGTGAATGGACCATTTAACTTACAATTCAGGAGAACGTTCTCTATATGTGACTATTCTATCCACACCTAAAATGGTTAATTACAGTTTACCACCCTGAACTATGTCTTATATAACCTTGCACCCTCGAACTTTAATTTAAAAGGGTTAATTGCCGCATTTTAAAGTTTAATAGTGCAAATTTGTATCAAGGCTTAATTCAGGGGGACAAACTGTAATTAACCCCTTTTACAAATGATCCTCGATTCTGAGATGACAAACACGCCCCCTCATCTCCTTATACGGCCTACAAATATTTATCCACCCTTTTGTCAATTTATGAACGACCCAACCCAACACATAAAAAATGTTTTAAAAATGTTATTAGCTTAGGTGCACTTGCAGAGTAGGGATATTGGATTTGTGCAGTTGAGTTTTCGAATTTTACTTGGGAACACTTGCATAAAAACTAAATTTCCTTTGTGCAATTGAACTTGACGAGATTTCACTCTAGGTTTCTTAGTCCATCCTCTCCTGTTTGGCTTAATCCTCTGAGGCATGTGAGAAATCACGTTTTCAAGTTTGGTTTGTAGTGTCTTTTTTGTTCGGGTTTTTGTTTCATTTGTTTTGGTTAAGATCATGAATTGTTTGTTGTAGTGATGTATTTACAGTGTATTGGGGGAGGAAGAAGAGGAATCTAACGATGGTGGGGGAGAGAAGAGAGAGAGTCACTAGTGGGATTAACAGATTTTAGAAATGTTCACGGAATAGAGTGAAACGCCGTCAAGTTCAATTGCACAAAGAAAATTAGTTTTTTTGCAAATACACCCAACTAATCCAAAAACTCAAATGTAAAAATCCAATATCATTACTTTGCAAGTGCACCCAAGGAAATAACCCTTCAAAAAATGTATATACATCATTAGTACAACTTCTTGTGATGATCTAAACTTTGTACAATGTCAGCACACATAATTTAGTACAACATCAAAAACATAAAGACCGACGGATTCAATATTTAAACAATAATCTCAAATTATATAAGCAAAATAATTAGTTAGGAGAAGTGAGGTTTTTCCTCAAGTCCTAAGGAAAATGGATGAGGTGTTTCAACTTGAAGTCTTATTGAGTTCACATTTTGATTAATAATGATGGATTGTGTGTTCGTGTAGGAGATTTGTGCAGGACTTCGTGTCACTATGTATGTATATATTTTAAAAAATTTAATACAACATACAAGATCGATTTCATACTTTCAACAATTTTATGTACATTACTTTGTATTTATTCTAATATCGTGCAATCCTACATATATTAAAAAAAATCACAAAGAGAGAATCATACCCAAAGTTTCTCTAAAACCTTTCGAAGATCCGGAGTCGCGTTGCCCGTTGAATCGCCCGTCGATTCACCTCCAAGTGTTTACCAAACTCTAAACAAGGTTACAAATAAAAGAGCTAGCCAATCAATCTCTAATTAGGATTAGAATCTAGCTAATAACTCATCTTTAAGCTCGGTTGACCGTTCACACTCGGTTAACCGAACCCGATTGTCCAGGCACTCTAGACAATTTTGGTCAACCAATTGCGCTTACCTGTTCCCCATTCGGTTAACCAACCCGAAGATACTCCGGTCGGCCGAACCCTGAACGGTTCATCGTGTTTGACCCCGATTTTGCCTTTGTTAAATTTGGATTTATTTCCAACAAAATTTGATCTTTTGGGGTTTTTAGCAAATTCATATCTTATGTAATATATTATCTTATGCAATATTAAATTATTACACCCTATAATATACACACCTCATATGAATTTATAATGATTCTAATTATGTAAATTCTCATGACATATTGATTTTATTCGTTCACCACATGTGTCCCTTTTTCATATGAAACCTAACACATCATATGAACTCAAAATCAAGTTTCTTATTTTCCAGTTTTTTGGTGTGGCCTATAAGAGGATCTAAGCTAAATTGGTAGCGATATTAAACAATTAATATCTCAAACTATAAGCGGTATTCAGCTACACATTATAGTTACCCAATTAGCATAGATGTCTTTGTTCCACTCGAACTAAAACACGGTCTATTTAGTGATGTAAGTGCACCACTTGTGTCCGTCCCTTGCCTCATGATATTAAGAATATATACAAAGTAGAAATGTGTCACATTTGTATTATATTCATTTCTTGATCTCTTTAAGCTAATTATAACCATGTAACTTAACTCAAGTTACATTGTACACATTATAATTTTGCTTTATCAAGGGGTCCACTAATATCATCACTCAATTAAGAGGGGCAACGTTAATCGTTAACTAGCTATCTTTTTCAGCACAAGTCATGTTCAACCAACTATTGTCTTTATCACTATACTCATTAATAGCTTTTAACAATAATGAAATTAAACACCTCTTGAGGGAAAAAATATGTCTCATATCTTAGGATCCAAGACACAGTAAAACATTAATGACACGAAACACAATTCCATAATGTTTTACTTGTTAGGTTTATTCAATATATAAAAGTAATTTTTTCATCTTTTATATACTCGTGTCGTCAATTATTTGTAGAGCTACAACAATCGATGACCAACACGACAATCTTATCTCGGTGATTAATGTTCCATGTTAATTACCATGATTGTGAATAACTTTTGATTTATGTAAAACATTATCTTTTAGAACTCTACAGTTAAGGACCAAGCGTCTTTTCCTTGACACTTCCAAAAGTGAATACCATAATCAAGGAACAAAATGTTTGCACATTTTATTCATAATAATTGACATATAAAAGTAAAACTTTTAGAAAACATTCCTTTCAATTTGACCAAGTGAAAATATACTATTGTGTATATTTAATTAGGTTTAGGTCTAATCGGGTAACATTACCCCCTCACTCCACCTGGACCACATCCGAGTTTCTTTAGATTTCAAATTGTAAGAAGCTCAGCCTGACCCATAAATCCATAATATGAGAAAATTTGACTCATTGGTTTGACTACATGTATTGTATTATATTGTATTGTATTTTGTGCACCTTATTGACAATAAAATAAACACTGATTGTTCATGTATGAGTATTTGTGGTTAAATTTGAAAAAACTAAATGACTTAATTATTCATCCACAAACAAATATAATAATTGATAAGCGTATATTTTGATACTAATTTAGTACGAGGGAGCTGCTATGGAAGACGGTAAAGGATCAAGCATATGGGACACATTTACTCACCAGCATCCCGGTATGTCACTTACTATATATTCTACGAGCTTCATTTTTTTTTGCGAAGAAGTCAAAAACATATTTCTGTTATCATTTATGATTTTCCCCCTCTTCCAGAAAAGATTGAAAGTAGAAGTAATGGAGATGTGGCTGTTGATTCATACCATTATTACAAGGTCAATGATTACCTCATTTTTTCTACATCTTATTTGCCTTCTATTTCTTTTAACGCCTTTATAATTGGGGGGGAAATTAATCCCACGGTTTTTGGCTAGGAAAATGTAACATTTTCATGATATTAGCTATTTATATGAATTATTTAATGAATTGTAGGATGATGTGAAACTTGTAAAAGACATGGGCATGGACGCGTACAAGTTCTCCATTTCTTGGCCAAGAATACTCCCAAGTAAGATTCACATATACTTATTTCACCAAACACCAAATAATAACTTTTACGGTAGTAAAAAATCGTGTGACCATATATTAACATATCAAAGATATTACGAGTCATCCATCTAAATAAGCATGCAAATGTCATTAAGCTCCAAGTTGTACAATCACATTATTCTATTTATGAGGTTAGATCTACTCATTAATCATGACAAAAAACATGAAACACGCTAAACATGCATAAAAACACTAAAGCAACGAACACAACAAGCCACTGAAAGCAACCAAACCCCAAAACATGACCCACGGGTAGTATTGTCAATAGTTGAAGTTAGACTATTCCATGCCCCTTGTTGCTATCGACGTATATGTGAACTTATTGTCATGGCCGGACCCACCATGCACCAAGTGCATACCTAAAATTTTCGAAGAAAAAAAATCTTGTCGGATGGCTCACATCAATAGTATACCAATCAAATAGCAATTTAACTCTAATAAAAGCTTTCAAAATGATAATCATATATACTTTTCATTATGCATAATCTTATTAAATGAGAAGTAAAATAAATGTGTTGCAGAAACTTAAAGAGTTTTCTTTTCATTCAATTATCGTATATTTTTTATAATCTTTTTTTTAAGCTCGTACCTAAAATTGAAGTATCCGAAATGGGACAAGTACTGCTACTTAATTTACTACTAAGAACCAAATCAATTTGTTGTAAGGGTCTATTTTTTATGATAAGTAGTTATGATATTTAAAATGCTTTCAAAATATGGATGTTTACGTGGAAATAACTATTTGATTTAGAAAATTTATGTTTGGGTTATTTGCTTGGGTGTCACCAAGAAACAACTAAATTGACTTGATGTCACATAATTTTGACTATTTAACATAATGTCATAGAAAAATCAAATTATTTATCTTAATGTCATAGAAAAACAAAATATTTACCTTTATGTTATTCCGTCAGCAAACCATTAACTTTTTCGTTAACATCCGTTAAGTATATTAATATTTAATAGATTTTTTACAGAATCACCGTGAATAAACCAAAAAAATCATTAAATTCATTAAATGTGTTGTAACAATTGCAAAATATTACTCAAATAATTTATATATACTCTATCATCTCTATCTTTCAACTTTCATTTCTTCGTTCTCTCACTAAACTTAATGGTTCGATTATTAAACTAATGCAATTCGATAAATTTTTATATTTTAAATATACAAAACAATTAATTATTTTTTATTAAAAATTGTTTTTCTAATAAAAAATTATTTTTATATAAAATATGCTTGTCCAAATTTATTTATTGTTTTGTATAAAAATTCTTTTATTAATTATCAGATTCGTGTACTAAAATAATAAAAATCATGAATTTGAAATAAGATAAATAAAAAATTAGATTTTTTTTTTCAAATTGCATTAGTTTAGTAATCGAGACATTAAGCTTAGTGAGAGAAAAAAAGGAATGAAAGTTCAAAGATAGAGATGAGAGAGTGTATAGATAAATTATTTGAGTAATTTTTTACAATTTTTACAACACATATAATAAATTTTATGAATTTTTGGTTAATTCAGGACGATTCTGCAAAATTTCCATTAAATATTAATATACTTAACGAATGTTAACGGAAAAGTTAACGGTTTACATAATGACATAAAAGTAAATATTTTATTTTTTTATAACATTAAGATAAATAGTATGATTTTACTATGACATTAGGTCAAATAGTCAAAACCATGTGGCATAAAGTCAATTTATTTGCTTTTTGGTGGCACCCAAATAACTCTTTATGTTTTAACACGTTTTCAAGTGCTCATGTTAAACCTATTTTTTTATTTGTCATCATTGAGAGTTTTGTTATTTGGGAAGAAGATCCCACGATTTTTGGCTAGGAAAATGTAACATTTCCATGGTATTAACTATTTAATTGAATTATTTAATGAATTGTAGGATGATGTGAAACTTGTAAAAGAAATGGGTATGGACGCGTACAAGTTTTCCATTTCTTGGCCAAGAATACTCCCAAGTAAGATTCACATATTCTTATTTCATTGAACACCGGGTACTTCAATAACTTTTTAGGTAGTAAAAAATCGTGGGACCATTAACATATCATATTAAGAGTCGTCCATCTAAATGAGCATGCAAATGGCATTAAGCTCCAAGATATACAATCACATTACTCTCCATCTCCTTACGAGGTTGGATCTACATTAATCACGGCCAAGAACATGAAACACACTAAACATGCATACAAATACTAAAGCAATAAACATAAAAGTTACCTCAACCGAAAGCAATCAAACCCCAAAAAATGATCCATTAGTAGTATTGTGAATAGTTGAACTTAGATTATTCCATGCCCCTTGTTGCTATGGATATAAGTGAACTTATTGACATGGGCGGATCCACCATGCACCAAGTGCATACCAAAAAATTTCAAAGAAAAAGAATCATTTTAGATGATCTGCGTCAATAGTATACCAATCAAATAGCGATTTAACTCTAATAAAGTGTGAATTTAGACCCTTTAGAGCCATTTATGAAAACGTAAAACATGTTGAAAGAAAACATGTAGAAACTTTCCTAATGATAATCATATTTTTTTTCATTATGCGTAATCTTATTAAATGAGAAGTTAAATAAATGTGTTACAGAGACTTAAAGAGTTTTCTTACCATTCAGTTATCGTACATTTTTTTAATAATCTTTTGAATCTCGTACCTAAAATTGAATAATCTGAAATGGGACAAAGTACCGCTTCTTAATTTACTACTAAGAATCAAATCAATTTGTTGTAAGGGTGAATGTTTCATGATAAGTAGTTATGATATTTTAAAATGATTTCAAAACATGGATGTTTACGTGGAAACCTATCTATTTTGATTTAGAAAATTTATGTTTTAACATGTTTTCAAATACTAATGTTAAACCTATTATATTATTTATTTGTCATCATTGAGAGTTTTGTTATTTATTATATAAAAAAATTATGCATACCTTATTGATGCATATTGTCTTGGTGCCAGATGGAAATATAATTGGTGGAATCAACCCAAAGGGCATCACATACTACAACAATCTCATTAACTACGTCTTATCAAATGGTAATCAGTTAATTGATCTCATTTAAGTCATTCTCTAATCAACGCCCGTGTCATTTGATGCATTCCAGCCACTAACATGATGCCATTTGATGTAGGCATCAAGCCATATGTAACATTGTTCCACTGGGACACCCCTCAAAACTTGGAAGATTCATATGGAGGTTTCCTAAGTGAAAAAATCACGTAATCAACATATACACCTGCCCTCATAATAAAGGGTCATTTGCTTGGGTAGACCTCAAAAGGTGCACAATTGGTTAAATACCCCTGAGTTTTTACTATTCACTTGGGTACACCTCGTTGCACTGCATATTGCTTGCATGCCCTCGGACCGTTTGTGGGGCCCATTCCGTTAAATTTTCTGTTGGTTTATTTACAAAACACACCCTCTAAATTTCAAATATCCTTAATATTAAATATAAAAACACAAAACAAATATTTTCTTTACAAACACACCCCTTCTTCTTATTCTCTCTCTTTTATTCTCTCTCTACTCTCCACTCTCTCTTGTTTTCTCTCTCCTCCATCTCGCTACTCTCTCTTTTATTCTCTCTCTTTTATTCTCTCTCTCCCCTCTCTTTCTCTCTCTACTCTCCACTCTCTCTCTCTTGTTTTCTCTTTTCTCTCTCTCGCTACTCTCTCTATTGTTCTCTCTCTCTCTCCTCTCTCTACTCTCTCTCCTCTCTCTACTCTCTCTCTCTCTCTCTTCGGTTCTCTCTTCTCATTCTCTTCGGTTCTCTCTTCTCATTCTCTCATTCTCTCTCTCTCTCTCGCTACTCTCTCTATTGTTCTCTCTCTCTCCTCTCTCTACTCTCTCTCCTCTCTCTACTCTCTACTCTCTCTCTCTCTCTTCGGTTCTCTCTTCTCATTCTCTCTCCTCTCTCTCTTCGGTTCTCTCTCCTCTCTCTCTCTACTCTCTCTCCTCTCTCTACTCTCTCGCTACTCTCTCTTTTATTCTCTCTCTTTTATTCTCTCTCTCCCCTCTCTTTCTCTCTCTACTCTCCACTCTCTCTCTCTTGTTTTCTCTTTTCTCTCTCTCACTACTCTCTCTATTGTTCTCTCTCTCTCTCCTCTCTCTACTCTCTCTCCTCTCTCTACTCTCTCTCTCTCTCTCTTCGGTTCTCTCTTCTCATTCTCTTCGGTTCTCTCTTCTCATTCTCTCATTCTCTCTCTCTCTCGCTACTCTCTCTATTGTTCTCTCTCTCTCCTCTCTCTACTCTCTCTCCTCTCTCTACTCTCTACTCTCTCTCTCTCTCTTCGGTTCTCTCTTCTCATTCTCTCTCCTCTCTCTCTTCGGTTCTCTCTCCTCTCTCTCTCTACTCTCTCTCCTCTCTCTACTCTCTCTCTACTCTCTCTCCTGTCCTCTCTCTCTTCCAAACTTAGATGTAGCGTACCTGATGCCATGCCCAGGACCACATGTTATTTTGGTAATATTGATATTTGAAGATCCCCTTCCAACAGCAATGCAGTCATCTCCTGCACCAATTTTAAAAACAAATATTGGTTTAGTTTATATAAATTCATAAGTGACTATTTATATAACCATGGGTTTAATTATCACCTGATGCAATCGTGGAATTGGTAATGAAAACGTTCTGGCTCTCCTGGACGTGCATACCGTCTGTGTTGGGACTGTCTTCCGGAGAAGAGAGAACATGAGAGAGAGAGAGAGGAGAAAGAATAGGAGAGAGAGAGAATGAGAGAATGAGAAGAGAGAACCAAAGAGAGAGAGAGAGTAGAGAGAGGAGAGAGAGTAGAGAGAGAGGAGAGAGAACCGAAGAGAGAGAGAGAGCGTAGAGAGAGGAGAGAGAGTAGAGATAGGAGAGAGAGTAGAGAGAGAGGAGAGAGAACCGAAGAGAGAGAGAGAGAGAGAGTAGAGAGAGGAGAGAGAACCGAAGAGAGAGAGAGAGAGAGTAGATAGAGGAGAGAGAGTAGAGAGAGAGGAGAGAGAGAGAACAATAGAGAGAGTAGCGAGAGAGAGAGAATGAGAGAATGAGAAGAGAGGAGAGAGAAAACAAGAGAGAGTGGAGAGAGAGAGAGTAGAGAGAGAATAAAAGAGAGAGAATAAGAAGAAGGGGTGTGTTTGTAAAGAAAATATTTGTTTTGTGTTTTTATATTTAATATTAAGGATATTTGAAATTTAGAGGGTGTGTTTTGTAAATAAACCAACAGAAAATTTAACGGAATGGGCCCCACAAACGGTCCGAGGGCATGCAAGCAATATGCAGTGCAACGAGGTGTACCCAAGTGAATAGTAAAAACTCAGGGGTATTTAACCAATTGTGCACCTTTTGAGGTCTACTCAAGCAAATGACCCTAATAAATATGTTGTTACATGTGCACTATATATGTCTATGTAATTAACAAAGGACAATACACTGTGTGGTGGTACTGTGACAGAAAGGACTTTCGGGGGTATGCTGAAGTTTGTTTCCTGGAGTTCGGCGACCGGGTGAAGCACTGGTTCACCTTCAATGAGCCATGTAATTATTGTAGCAATGGATATGGGAGTGGTGGAAAGGCACCGGGGCGGTGTTCATCGTCGGTTAGTGAGAGCTGCCCAGAGGGCGACTCAGGAAGGGAACCTTACACCACTGCCCATAACATGTTGCTTGCTCATGCTGAAGTGGTGAAGTTATACAGAGAAAAATATAGGGTGGGGAGAGCATGCGTTACTAACACAAGATACCTATGCTAATATTTACATCTCTATATATATATATCGATTACACACCTGAGTGGTTAATACACTCTGACAAACATCTAAGGTTCATTCAGTATTGGATATTCAGTGTTAATTTTTTTATTTCTCATTCTGAACTTGGCTAAGATCTACTAACTCAATCCAACTTTTTTTTGAAGTTGCGCATATTATACCTTGAATTTAGTCTTTCGAATAGGCTGGAAGAATAGCACTTAATGTTTTTTAATGGATAAGGAGTGCTTAATATTATATCTTTAGTAGCACATGATGTTATTATATGAAGGACTCCATAAGTTTTATACATGTACATATTAGTATATAATTAACTATCAATTATGTTGTTAGCTATGAAAATGAATTATGATTAATAGGAACGAGGCTTGGCCATGCACGATACACAACTGGGATGCACTGTGACCAAATATAAGACCAAAATGAAGCATATAGAATGCAAATGATTAATATTTATGTGTGTTTATGTTTTAGAGCTGTAACTGCATTAAACCTTCATATTTATAGGGATTCCAAAGGGGCTCGATTGGTATAATACTAAATTCTCATTGGTACGTTCCCTTCTCAAACTCCCAATCTGACCGTGATGCCACACAAAGTGTAATAACCTAATCTAAAACATCTTAATTAACTAAACCTAAACCTAATTAACCTAATCTAATCCTGGAATAGTGTAGCATGAGGTGTTGATTTAGGATTGGATGAGGTGGAGGTTGGATAAGAATTGGTTTGCCTATAAATTGGAAGGTAAGGTTAATAAAACGTTTTCTTTTCCTTTTCAACAACCAGAGCTTGAGAGAAGAGGTTAGAGAGAAGAAGAAGAAGGAGGTGAAGAAGAAGAGGAGAAGAAGTGAAGAAAGAGAAGAAGAAGTGGAGTGAAGTGGTGCAAGCTTGGGAGGCTTCTTCACTCGACCAAAAGGTATGCCAAATCTTCAATATAACTCACTTGTGCCTTGTGAGTGTTGGGGATCGACGTTGGTGTCGAATTCCCCGTCGGAATTCAACCAATTCAGAGGTTGAAGACGACGATCGGTCGACCGGTGCCTGTGGGCAGTCGACCGATCCTATTATTATATTGATATTTACCCGCGAACGGTCGAACGATGTCGTTAGACGGTCGACCGTTATGCCAGATTTGTGCGGGAAAAAGGGGATATGCTGTTATCGGTCGAACGGGACCACTTAGCCGGTCGACCGAATAACGATGAGAATGGGTCGGTTGGGGATTTTGACTTATTAAACGGTCGAACGTCCTTTACCTTGTTCGACCGATCCATTCGATGCTAAGTCGGTTGGGAGCTTTGACCATCAAAACGGTCGACCGCTCTTTAACTCTCGGTCGACCGACTGAGCATTTAATTAAGCGGTAGAGTGCTTGTGTTGTTTCGGTCGAACTGTATTTCAGTTCCGGTCGACCGAACGAGACTTGGGCAAAATATTGAAATCCCTGTTATCGGTCGAACGTCCCCTTGGTTCGACCGGTCGGATATATATATTATATAAAATGGTATAGCGTAGACCTTCCAAACGGTCGACCGCTAGATGACTTTTGTTCGACCGATTGGTCGGTAATTCGGTTGGCGTGGTTCGACCGGTAGATTTGTTTGTACAGTACTGTGTACTGTGTGGGGGACCGGTCGACCGGTGTGCTTGTAGCGGTCGACCGATCTACCGCAGGTTGGTGGATTTATCCACACGCGATCCGTCGATGTCAGGTCGACTACCGGCTCCGAGGCGACGGTTGATTACCGGCTTTGAGAGCTACGGATTTCACCTTCGACGAAGGCGTATTATTGTTGTACCTTTTTCCTCTCTTACCGAGCGGGGTGTGAGGGATGTGTACCGTAAACCTTGGGCAGTTTGCGAGGGTTTAGCGGTAGGCCGAGGATGTTCCGGCAGGGTGCGCGCTAGGCGACTCTTGGGGGAGCAGTGGCTGTCGTCTGACCCGAGTTGTGTATTCGGCGGGCTGACTCGCTCCTTGGGTGCGGCGTGTACCGGGGGTTCCTTCCTGCACTTTTTGGGGAGCAGTGGTGTCGACTGACCCTTGTGAGGCAGCGGTGGACTGACTTGACCCTAGTGGCAGGAGTGGTTCAGTGCCGCGGAGGCGGTGAGGGCATTATTGTGGGCCCGAGGCGGATGATCATGTGCATAGCATTGCATTGTATTTAATTCCTTTTTATATTTTAGGAGGTTTGGTATACGGGGTTCCTTCAGGGAACTCAGGCATGTTTGTTGTTTGCATTTCAGGTAGCGAGCAGGGTTAGAGTTTGAGGTGGTGACCGAGGACGGTGCCCCCGAGATCAGATCCTGTAGTTGTCAGTCTCTTTCTTTTGAGGTGATTACATATTGTATAGCTTTTGTCGTAATCACAGTCAGTCTGTATATTTGACTTCCACGTGGATCATATTTATATTATATATGTTGGTTTGTTTCCCGTGACGTGCCCAGTGTTGACCGTTGACGGTCTTTATTATTGTTTAAATTTTCCGCTGTTTTCGGGTACGTTACAATTTGGTATCAGAGCGTTGATCTCGGCGTACTTGTCTAAAGAAACCACCTTGGAGTTAGGAGTTAGGTCTAGAGGATCATGCATGCACAGATTATATTGATATTGTCTTGTTTCCTTTGGCAGATGCCTCCTAGACGGGGGAAGGCGGTTGCCCATACTCGCGGTGAGAGTGAGACTGCGAGGGATGAGGCTTGGGAGGATGAGCGTCGGACGTTGTTCGATACGGTCGGACGTCTGACAGAGATGCTACAGCAGCAGACAGCACAGACTGGGCAGACGGGGACTGGTGCTATGCATGACCGGTTTATGCGCCAGCATCCGCCTACCTTTCTGGGGCAGTACGACGCAGAGGCTGCGGAGGAGTGGATCTTCATGATGCAGAAGATCTTCAGTGCTATTGGTTGTCCTCCAGAGGCGAGAGTGGGCTTGGCTACTTATGTTTTGGGCGGTGCTGCGTCCAACTGGTGGAGGTCCACATCTGCAGTGGTGTTTGCGGACAGAGATGATATAGCCTGGGAGGAGTTCGTTGGCGAGTTCAACGAGCAGTATTTTCCGCAGCATGTCCAGGATCAGAAGAGGGAGGAGTTTCTGAGTCTTCAGCAGGGAGACATGACCCTAGCAGGCTACATCGGGAAGTTCAACGCCCTTGAGCGTTACTGTCCCGAGATGTATGTTACACAGGAGCAGAGGGCAGGGAAGTTCGTCCGAGGGCTCCGGAAGCAGCTGAGGACGAAGGTGCTGACACACATGCCGAGCACGTTGGCCGATGCAGTGAAGAGTGCCTCTGTTCTTGATCGTGACTACAGGGAGAACTACCAGGATGAGAGGAGGCCATCAGGTAGGTTCTCTGGGAGGCCAGGAGGTCAGACTGGAGGGAATCCGGGCAAGAGGCCCCGATACGAGGGAGCAGGAGTTGCAGTACCACGACCAGAGCCTTGTGGTACTTGTGGGAGGTTTCACTCCGGGCCGTGCTTCACCCCCGGAGCATGTCATGGGTGTGGCCAGCTGGGTCACTTTATCAGGAGCTGTCCGAGCCGAGGAGCTGGGCCGAGCAGACCACCGGGTTTACCCGCACCAGGCAGAGGAGGAGGCGGAGGTAGACCACCTTTCAGACCCCAGCAGGGGCAGCGCACTGGCAGAGTTTTCACCATCCAGGCAGAGGAGGCTCGGGATGGAGGCGCTGTCGTGGAAGGTACACTTCTTGTCGCAGGTTCAGTAGCTAGGGTGTTATTTGATTGTGGCGCGACACACTCGTTCATCTCAGAGCGATTTGCGGGAGTGTTGGGCTGTACCCTTGCGATGTTGACTGCCACTTTGGAGGTCAGCACACCCCTGGGTCTGGTGGGCACTGTGGGGAGATTTGTCCCCGGCGCCACGGTTGTTTCGGGAGATCAGGAGTTTCCGGCAGACCTGGTCTTGCTACCGATGGAGGACTTTGATGTCATACTTGGGATGGATTGGCTGTCCCAATATGATGTTCGAGTCTTGTGCCGTGAGAAGAAGATTTTGATCCCGAGGAATGGTTTGCCTGATATTTTGATTAGAGGGATCAGAAACAGAGGGGGTCGCATTATTGTATCTGCTGTGAGAGCTCAGAGACTGTTACAGCAGGGATGTGCAGCTTTTCTGGCGACACTTGTAGTTGCGGAGGCAGAGTCCCAGAGGCTAGAGGACATTGAGGTGGTGCAGGAGTTCGCGGATGTTTTTCCAGCGGAGATTCCAGGTTTACCACCACACCGAGAGTTGGAGTTCGGCATTGAGTTGGTAGCTGGCACTACACCACAGTCGAAGGCTCCATACCGGATGGCACCTGCTGAGTTGACAGAGTTGAAGAAGCAGTTGCAGGAGTTGATGGACTCTGGATTTATCAGACCGAGCGTCTCGCCTTGGGGTGCACCAGTTTTGTTTGTGAAGAAGAAGGACGGATCCTTGAGGATGTGCATAGACTACAGGATGCTGAACCAGGTGACGGTGAAGAATAGGTATCCCTTACCTAGGATTGAGGACCTCTTTGACCAGCTGCAGTCAGCGAAGGTTTTCTCGAAGATTGACCTGCGTTCAGGATATCACCAGTTGAGGATCCGAGATGAGGACATCCAGAAGACAGCCTTCAGGACGAGATATGGACACTATGAGTTCTTGGTGATGCCATTTGGATTGACGAATGCTCCGGCAGCGTTCATGGATCTGATGCACCGGACATTCAGGCAGTACATTGATATATTTGTGATTGTCTTCGTGGATGACATCTTGATCTATTCACCAGATGTGGAGCAGCACAGAGAGCATCTGAGGGTTGTACTCAGCATCTTGAGGACTCAGCAGTTATATGCTAAGTTCTCAAAGTGCGAGTTTTGGTTGGACAGAGTGGCATTCCTCGGACACATTGTATCGGCAGAGGGGATATCAGTGGATCCGGCGAAGGTAGAGGCGGTGACACAGTGGAGGACCCCTACGAGCGTGACAGAGATTAGGAGCTTTGTTGGACTGGCGGGTTATTACCGTCGCTTCATCAAAGACTTCTCGAGATTGGCAACACCACTGACAGCTCTGACGCAGAAGGGAGTCACTTTTGTTTGGTAGCAGAAGTGCGAGGACAGCTTTCAGGAGCTGAAGAGACTGTTGACCACAGCACCAGTTTTATCATTGCCGAGTGGCACGGGTGGATTCGTGATTTATAGCGACGCTTCAGGTGTTGGCTTAGGATGTGTACTTATGCAGCACGGGAGGGTGATCGCATACGCATCCAGACAGCTGAAGGTCCATGAGAGGAATTACCCGACACATGATTTGGAGTTAGCAGCAGTGGTTCACGCACTGAAGACCTGGAGACACTATCTTTATGGCGAGCAGTTCGAGGTGTTTACAGATCATCAGAGTCTGAAGTACCTGTTCTCGCAGAAGGAGCTGAATATGAGGCAGCGCAGATGGCTTGAGTTCATTAAGGACTACGACTTCACTATCTCTTACCATCCGGGGAAGGCGAACACAGTTGCAGACGCTTTGAGCCGGAAGGTGGAGGTATCAGTAGCAGGCCTATGCATTCAGGAGTGGAGACTGCTAGAGTCCTTGGCAGAGTGGAGGCCATTTGCTGATAGCTCTGAGGGCGCAGTGATTGCCGGATTGAGAGTAGAGCCTCAGACAGTATCAGCAGTGATTCATGCTCAGACTACAGATGAGGAGTTGAGCAGTTTGTTACAGTTAGCTGCCAGAGATGGGTCAGATTTCAGAGTTGGAGTGGACGGAGGTCTGAGATTCAGAGATCGTATCTGGGTGCCGAAGACAGAGGACCTGAGACATGATATCATGGAGGAGGCACACAGATCGAGATATTCCATTCATCCAGGGAGCACCAAGATGTACAAAGACCTGCAACGGAACTTCTGGTGGCGAGGTATGAAGAAGGACGTTGCAGACTTCGTGTCGAGGTGTTTGGTCTGTCAGCAGGTGAAGATCGAGCACCAGAGACCAGCAGGGCAGATGCAGAGGATTGAGTTGCCCGAGTGGAAGTGGGAGCACGTGACGATGGATTTTGTTACGGGGCTACCGAAGACACGGAGATTCCACGATGCGATTTGGGTTATAGTCGATCGACTGACCAAGTCGGCGCATTTCTTAGCTATTAAGACCACTCTTGCTCTGGAGGGTCTAGCTAAGTTATATATTGAGGAGATTGTCAGACTTCATGGCGTACCAGTCAGTATCATTTCAGACAGAGATCCCAGATTCACTTCGAGATTTTGGGAGAGTCTACACAGAGCACTGGGGACACGTCTGAAGTTTAGCACAGCTTTCCACCCACAGACAGATGGCCAGTCAGAGCGGACGATACAGACATTGGAGGACATGCTGAGAGCGTGTACACTTGACTGGGCCGGGCATTGGGATGAGCATTTGCCGTTGATCGAGTTCGCCTACAACAACAGCTACCACTCGAGTATTGGAATGGAACCCTATGAGGCATTATACGGGAGACCGTGTAGATCGCCGGTATGCTGGAGTGATGTGGGCGAGAGACAGCTAGTTGGACCTGACATTATCCAGTTGTATTCAGAGAAGGTCGACGTGATTCGGAGACGACTAGCTACGGCGCAGAGTAGGCAGAAGAGTTATGCTGATACGCGGAGGCGTGAGCTGACTTTTGAGGTAGGAGATCATGTCTTCCTGAAGATCTCGCCTTCCAGAGGGGTGATGAGATTCGGGAAGAAGGGGAAGTTGAGTCCGAGATATGTCGGACCGTTTGAGATATTGGATCGGGTTGGTGAGGTGGCGTATAGGATTGCTTTACCGCCACAGTTTGCAGGACTTCACAACGTCTTCCATGTTTCTATGCTGAGGAAGTACGTGTCCGATCCAGCTCATGTGATAGAGATATCAGTACCGGAGATCCAGCAGGATTTGTCGTTAGATGAGAGACCAGTAGAGATTGTGGATCAGATGGTACATCAGCTCAGGAGGAGAGCGATTCCGATGGTGAAAGTCAGGTGGCAGCATCACAGTGTCAGAGAGGCTACCTGGGAGATCGAGGAGGATGTCAGGAAGCAGTATCCAGAGTTGTTTCGGTGAGTCTGTTGTTTCGAATTTCGCGGACGAAATTTCTTTAAGGAGGGTAGATTGTAATAACCTAATCTAAAACATCTTAATTAACTAAACCTAAACCTAATTAACCTAATCTAATCCTGGAATAGTGTAGCATGAGGTGTTGATTTAGGATTGGATGAGGTGGAGGTTGGATAAGAATTGGTTTGCCTATAAATTGGAAGGTAAGGTTAATAAAACGTTTTCTTTTCCTTTTCAACAACCAGAGCTTGAGAGAAGAGGTTAGAGAGAAGAAGAAGAAGGAGGTGAAGAAGAAGAGGAGAAGAAGTGAAGAAAGAGAAGAAGAAGTGGAGTGAAGTGGTGCAAGCTTGGGAGGCTTCTTCACTCGACCAAAAGGTATGCCAAATCTTCAATATAACTCACTTGTGCCTTGTGAGTGTTGGGGATCGACGTTGGTGTCGAATTCCCCGTCGGAATTCAACCAATTCAGAGGTTGAAGACGACGATCGGTCGACCGGTGCCTGTGGGCAGTCGACCGATCCTATTATTATATTGATATTTACCCGCGAACGGTCGAACGATGTCGTTAGACGGTCGACCGTTATGCCAGATTTGTGCGGGAAAAAGGGGATATGCTGTTATCGGTCGAACGGGACCACTTAGCCGGTCGACCGAATAACGATGAGAATGGGTCGGTTGGGGATTTTGACTTATTAAACGGTCGAACGTCCTTTACCTTGTTCGACCGATCCATTCGATGCTAAGTCGGTTGGGAGCTTTGACCATCAAAACGGTCGACCGCTCTTTAACTCTCGGTCGACCGACTGAGCATTTAATTAAGCGGTAGAGTGCTTGTGTTGTTTCGGTCGAACTGTATTTCAGTTCCGGTCGACCGAACGAGACTTGGGCAAAATATTGAAATCCCTGTTATCGGTCGAACGTCCCCTTGGTTCGACCGGTCGGATATATATATTATATAAAATGGTATAGCGTAGACCTTCCAAACGGTCGACCGCTAGATGACTTTTGTTCGACCGATTGGTCGGTAATTCGGTTGGCGTGGTTCGACCGGTAGATTTGTTTGTACAGTACTGTGTACTGTGTGGGGGACCGGTCGACCGGTGTGCTTGTAGCGGTCGACCGATCTACCGCAGGTTGGTGGATTTATCCACACGCGATCCGTCGATGTCAGGTCGACTACCGGCTCCGAGGCGACGGTTGATTACCGGCTTTGAGAGCTACGGATTTCACCTTCGACGAAGGCGTATTATTGTTGTACCTTTTTCCTCTCTTACCGAGCGGGGTGTGAGGGATGTGTACCGTAAACCTTGGGCAGTTTGCGAGGGTTTAGCGGTAGGCCGAGGATGTTCCGGCAGGGTGCGCGCTAGGCGACTCTTGGGGGAGCAGTGGCTGTCGTCTGACCCGAGTTGTGTATTCGGCGGGCTGACTCGCTCCTTGGGTGCGGCGTGTACCGGGGGTTCCTTCCTGCACTTTTTGGGGAGCAGTGGTGTCGACTGACCCTTGTGAGGCAGCGGTGGACTGACTTGACCCTAGTGGCAGGAGTGGTTCAGTGCCGCGGAGGCGGTGAGGGCATTATTGTGGGCCCGAGGCGGATGATCATGTGCATAACATTGCATTGTATTTAATTCCTTTTTATATTTTAGGAGGTTTGGTATACGGGGTTCCTTCAGGGAACTCAGGCATGTTTGTTGTTTGCATTTCAGGTAGCGAGCAGGGTTAGAGTTTGAGGTGGTGACCGAGGACGGTGCCCCCGAGATCAGATCCTGTAGTTGTCAGTCTCTTTCTTTTGAGGTGATTACATATTGTATAGCTTTTGTCGTAATCACAGTCAGTCTGTATATTTGACTTCCACGTGGATCATATTTATATTATATATGTTGGTTTGTTTCCCGTGACGTGCCCAGTGTTGACCGTTGACGGTCTTTATTATTGTTTAAATTTTCCGCTGTTTTCGGGTACGTTACACAAAGAGCTCTTGATTTCAACTTTGGATGGTAAGTAATGGTCAGTTTGGAATAGAAATTCAATTAACATTTCATAACTTTCTTTCAGTTTCAAATTCATGTAAATATGCTAGCTAGTGTAGTTTGGAAATAACTATTTTTCACACATGGTAATGTTGTCACAAATTTATAGTTTAATCTCTTATAACTGTACTTCTATTTCTGGGGGTTTTGCAGCTATACCCTTAAACTATATATTTCATTGGGAATTTTCCATCCACACCCTTCGTTCGGGAAATATTTGCATCAAGGTCCTCCAATTTTAGTTGCAGTTTATGACTCTTACTCTCCGCTTTGGATAATATCATCATTTAAACCTTTGCCATAATGCCATATATGCTCATCGTTTATGTTATTTTCAGTATATTTTGCGGTATTGTTCACGTTTAAATAGATGTCTTCTAATTTGATGTGCTTCTGTTAAAACCTAAATCATAAATTCTTTGCATCTTGACATTTTTACCTATATCTACCCATGAAAAACAACTCTCTTTTTTTACCTTGAATTACAAAAACATCGATTTTTCAAAAGCTCAAAACTATGAAGCATTACAAGAAACATTAATTAAGACCTTTGTGGACCCATCCATTCACAATATTTTAGTATGGGGAAAATTTGATGTAGATTCTTATAGAACAAGAAATCCTAACTTTGTTTGTTCGTTGATATATGTATCAGTTCGTCAATGTTTCAAGTCTTCCCACTCAAACAAAGCGATGTCTTAAGTTGTGAAAATTTTAATTGATAGGTTGATGGACCCGTTGAGAGATTTGGTTGGAGAAAGATTGCCCAAATTCACGGCCAATCAATCAAACATGCTCAAAGGATCATTTGATTTCCTTGGAATCAACTACTATACATCCAACTATGTGCTTAATGTTGTCTTGTCTTCTCAAGTGAATGCGACCTATTTCTCTGACTCTTGCACCAATACCACAGGCAAGAATACGTATATTATATATCGTAGCATAATTTCTAAAATATATAATACGAATATAATATCCTCCATTCCACATATTTTCAGGGTTTCGCGATGGAAAACCGATTGGCCCTCAGGTAAATATTTTGCTTGCATCTTAGAGTGAAGTCCTAGAAGCAGGGATTGTTTTACTTTCACGTCCAATAAGAACATCATGTTTTTTTTTCATTTAAAAAGTCGTATAAAAATGTTGTTTATTTATTGCGTCATGCAGGCTGGTTCTTCGTGGCTTTTCATGTACCCACAAGGCCTCAAGGAGTTATTATTATACATAAAGAACAAATACAATAACCCTGTGATTTACATAAGTGAGAATGGTAAGGGAAATATATCAACATTTGAATTTAAACTAATTTCTTTATCAAAATATGGATCCCTTACTCTTTTTTCCTCTGCAAAGGTGTTGATGAGGCCAACAGTGACACCTTATCACTGAAAGAAGCACTAGAGGATAACATGAGAATAATGTACCACAAAAGCCATCTCCTATTTCTACAACAAGCCATTAGGTATGCTGCAATATATACAATATTTTTTCTCATATTGCAATATGGTCCAATTATTATTTTAAATTTATTTTAGGAATGGAGTTGATGTGCGTGGATACTTTGCTTGGTCGTTGTTGGATAACTTCGAGTGGGTTGCGGGATACACAGTGAGGTTCGGATTGAATTATGTGGATTTTAAAGACGGATTGAAAATGTACCCGAAGAAATCTGCTCAATGGTTTCGTGACTTTCTTAAACATCACAATTATGCTCAAAAGTATTATTCAAGCCAATGAGAATGTAATGATCCTACCACTTTCATGTAATTATTAGTTTATTAAATTAATTGATCAATGTAGCTTGTCAGTTTTATTATAAGTAGATGGTGATTAATTGAACTTCACCATACCATAGTAGTGGTAAATGTATATGGACTTGTAGTCTTGTATACTTTTTGGAGTTTGCATAGGTATTGTTTGTTGAAATGTTGTAGAACCAGTTTATTGAAATGTTGTAGAACCATAGGAAATTTTCTTCCCCGTGCATCTTAGTCCATATGTTTGTTTTCCACAAACGATAATGGTTTTTGTAGAACCATTTTGTGTAGAATGACTGTAAAATTAGTATTCTTGCAAATTTCTTCAATAAAATAAGAATAAAATATAATATCTTAGTTGACAAACCTTGTGACTTTCTGGGCATGATAATTAAGAGAACACATTAACTTATGAAATTACTTTTTCCTCCCTCCTTTTTGCTTTGTCTCTTCATCTTCCTCGTCCACTTCGGCCCTTTTTGTTCCTTTGCATGACAACTTTATTTTATATATCATTCATAATATCATACTGTAACATCTTCAAACAGCGGAAAGTTTAAACTTTTAAACATACAATCAAACAGAAGAAATTACTCAAAACATAAGGAAAATGGGTGCACCAACATATATAATATACACATCCGAGTGTTTCAATAGTGTGATTACATCAAAAGGCTATACAAAAGTAGATGTAATCACTCTGACCTCAAAATGAGAGAAAGCAGGATCTGGTAGCGGTGCTCCTCTCCTTGGTCCCCACCCCCTAACGCCGATCACGACCTGAAAGATAAACATGCAACAATGTCTGCGTTTCCAGAAGAAAACCCTGTATGCCAAACTCAACAATGCATGAAATTAAAACCACTGTAGCATGCAATTCTATCCATAAAGAAAAGCATAAACACAAGGCTGGGCTCCAGGGATTTTTCACCAAACCACAGCAACACTCAACGTCATCAAGCTGGACTCCAGGGATTTTTCACCCAAGCATAACTACCACGACACGACCGGAGCTCTTTCACCCAACCCGAATGTTTTAAGGGCTCCAGGGCTTTTTCACCCAACCCTTGTCATGCGGTCCTTGCTCGGGCTCTAGGGTTTTTTCACCCAACCTCGCGCGAACTAGCTGGGCTCCAGGGCTTTTTCACCCAACCGTAGCTCTCACACCAGTAACGGGGTTCCAGGGCTCTTTCACCCCATCACCGCAACACCTGTGCTCACAAGTACACTAGCCGGAAGAACATCGGCACCACAACTCGTCTCACAAACTGACCACAACAAACGCACCTCACATGTGCAAAATTGAACAATATCGGTCGACCAAAGCAAGAGTCTCGGTCGACCGACTCTCATCAAAATCAGGCAAATGCCTCAACCGACAATCCATCGGTCGAACATCTCCCACCACAAACACACATTCGGTCGAACCAAAGTCAGTGACCGGTCGACCATTTAGAAGGTCACCTCCCAGGTTCAACGAACACAACGACCAATCGGTTGAACGGAAAAGGGGGACAGTCCAACCCCGAAACCACCAGAAAAATCTCTCATCGCTCAACATAATCCACCGATCGAACCACCATGAACTCACGGTCGACCGAAACCCACCAGTAAAATCCTCCATCGAAACCAATTAACACCGCTTGACCGAACAACCATCGTTCGGACCAACAAATAAGTTAACTTAAGTCGTCGGTCGAACGAGTCAACGGGCGGTCGACCGTTTAGATGGTCAACACCCCCAACCGACCTACAACAGTGCACATGGTTGAACGGCAAGGGGAACCCGTTCGACCGGAAACAACCAGGACGTGCCTTTAACGCACTACTGGTCGACCGCCCAGAGGCATCGTTCGACCAGCGCGAGGCAGAAACCCAAAATCAGATTAGGAACGGTCGACCGTTGCACCAACCGGTCGACCGATCCAGCAGACAAATCTGCTGCACGTTTACCTACGACGAGCCTTTCGGCCTACCGTCGACTTCCAAAAACTCACATAACATAAGTGAGCTACAACAACAAGTTTGACATACCGTGAAGGTTTGACGAAACCTTCGAAGAACCTCGACGGCGCTGCCATGAGCACTTCTCTCCAAAACACGATTTCCGACGAACTACTCGCTCGATCAACGATCACCGCACCTCATCGATCCACAACCACACCATCACCTTCGTCGATCACCTCACCAACCACAACAACTGAGAGAGAGACGGATTTGAGAGCGAGAAAGAAGAAGGAAGCAAAAGAGAAGAGTTGGCTTAAAAAATGACTTACCACGCCACTCAACCAACGCTTGCCAAACCTCACTTCCTCGCCGAAAAACACCACCTCTCCCAGGAGCTCAGCACTAAGAGAGAGAGAGAGATGCATGAGAGAGAGTGAGAGAGTAGTGAATGAGAGAGAGAGAATCCACCACAACATCCTTACCATCCACCCAACCTTCTCAACTCCATCCCAGTCGTCCAATCCAATCCTCCCTAATCACTCTCCAAAACAACACAAAAACCCAATTACGATTAGGATCTCACAATCCACTCCTAAAAGAATTTCGTCCTCAAAATTAGAACAGAACTCACCAAACAGCTCTGGAAACTTCTTCCAGACCTCCTCCTCGATTTCCCAAGTGGTCTCTCACTCACTATGGTGCTGCCACTTGACCTTCACAATTGAAATGGTTTTCCTCCTGAGTTGATGCTCCATCCGATCCAAAATCTCCACAAGTCTCTCCTCGAGAGACAAATCCTGACAGATCTCTGGAACCTCTAATTGAATCACATCAGTGGGATCTGCTATGTACTTCCTCAGCATCAAAACGTGGAAGACGTTGTGAAGACCCAAAAACTGCGGTGGCAGCTCAACCATGTAGGCAACATCCCCGATACGATCGAGAATCTCAAACGGCTCGGCATACGTTGGATTGAGCCTCCCCTTCTTCCCAAACCTCATCACTCTTCGAGATGGTGAAATCTTCAGGAAGACATGATAGCTTACCTCAAAAATGAACACACGCTTACGCTTATCCACGTAGCTCTTCTGCCCGCTCTAAGTTGTCGCTAGTCTCTGCCTGATCATGTCAACCTTCTCAGCATACATTTGCACAATCTCAGGCTCAACTAGGTGTCTCTCGCCTACATCACTCCAGCATACCAGTGATCTGCACGGTCTCCCGTATAGAGCCTCGTACGGTGTCATCACAATACTCGAATGGTAGATGTTGTTGTAGGCGAACTCTATCAACGACAAATGCTCATCCAAATGTCCCGCTCAATCCACAGTACAATCCCGTAGCATATGCTCTAACGTCTGGATGGTCCTCTCGGACTGACCCTCTGTCTGCGGATGGAATGTTGTACTGAACTTCAGCCAAGTCCCAAGAGCCTGCTGCAAACTCCCCCAACATCTGGAAGTGAACCTAGGATCTCGGTCAGAAATGATACTCACTGGCACTCCATGAAGTCTGACGATATCCTCAATATACAACTTAGCTAGAGCCTCCAGAGGTAAAGTGGTCCAGATAGCTAAAAAGTGTGTCGACTTGGTCAGTCGGTCGACTATAACCCAAATCGCAACATGTAATCCTCTCGTCTTCGGCGACCTGGTGACAAAATCCATCATCACATGCTTCCACTCTGGAAGCTCGATCCTCTACATCGGTCATGGGGGTATTTGATGCTCAATCTTCACTTGCTGACAAACCAGACATCTGTCAACAAACTCTGCTATCTCCGTCTTCATCCTCTTCCACCATAAATTTCTCTGAAGATCTCTATACATCTTCGTATTGCCCAGGTGGATAGAATAACAGGATCTGTGTGCCTCCTCTAAGATGTCCTTCCTCAGATCTGCTCCCTTCGGCACCCAGACATGACCTCTGAATCTCAGTCTACCATTGACTCCTACACAGAAGTCTGATCCATCTCTGACAGCTATCTGCAACAACCCAGCTAACTCATCATCTGAACTCTGAGCCTGGACGATACTCGAGACCATCTGAGGATCCACTCTCAGATCAGCAATCACTGCACCCCGTGATTCTTCAGTGTACGACTTCCACTCAGCCAACGCCTCAAGCACCTTCCACTCCTGGATACAAAGACGTGTTGCGGTAACCTCCACTTTCTTGCTCAAAGCATCTGCAACCGAGTTCGCCTTCCCCGGATGATACGAGATGGTGAAGTCATAATCCTTGATGAGCTCGAGTCATCTACGCTGCCTCATATTCAGCTCCTTTTGCGAAATAGGTACTTCAGGCTCTGATGATCTGTGAAGACCTCGAACTGCTCACCATAAAGATAATGTCTCCAAGTCTTCAATGCGTGCACCACTGCTGCCAACTTCAAATCATGAGTGGGGTAGTTCCTCTCGTGCACCTTTAGCAGACTCAACGCGTACGTAACCACCTGCCCGTGCTGCATGAGTACGCATCCCAAATAGACACCTGACGCGTCACTGTAAATCACAAACCCCCCGCTGCCACTGAGAAGTGTCAGAATTGGAGCAGTCGTCAACCGACTCTTCAATTCCTGAAAACTGTCCTCACACTTCTAAGACCATACAAACATGACTCTCTTCTGCGTCAATGCCGTCAGAGGTGAAGCAAGCCTGGAGAAATCCGGGATGAAATGGCTATAATAACCTGCCAGACCTAAAAAACTCTTGATCTCTGTTACGCTAGTCGGGCCTCTCCACTGCGTAACAGCCTCAACCTTCGCTGGATCTACTGATATCCCAGCTCCCGATACAATGTGTCCTACAAAAGCAACACTGCTCAGCCAGAACTCGCACTTCGAGTACTTGGCATACAACTGCTGATCTCTCAAAATACCAAGTATTATCCTCAAGTGCTCCCAAAGCTGCTCCAGATCTGGCGAGTAGACCAAAATGTCGGCCACGAAGACAATCACAAAATGGTCGAGGTACTGACTGAACGTCCTGTTCATCAAATCCATTAAAGTTGTTGGCGTGTTCGTCAACTTAAAAGGCACCAGTAGAAACTGGTACTGCCCGTACCTCGTTCTGAAAGCTATTTTCTACAAATTTGCCCCTCTGATCCGCAACTGATGGTAACCGGATCGCAGATCAATCCTCGAGAACACATTCATTGACTGCAACTGGTCAAACATGTCCTCGATCCTGGGTAAAGGATACTTATTCTTAAGGATACTTTTAAGTAACCGACGTCTATGTATACATGATGCATTTCATACATTGCATCATATGTCTTTCATTTAGATTAATTTTATATCAATAAATGCTACTAAGGTATGTGTTTAGTCCTATTTACAGAATACAAGGACCTGAATGCAAATTACCCACATCCTGAGCATAAACGCGTGCAACAGACTCATTTCTATCATAAAGACCAAGTTCAAGATTATCGGGTTTCAAATGGAAATGTATCCAGGCATAAAAACATTCAAGTCCTAATTACAAAAAGAACAAGGACTTAAGCACAAAAGCAGCCGGGGACTTAATTGCAAAAATTCAAGTACCTAATTGCAAATCACGAGTAGCTTTTATTGTCTTGGAGAAAATCTAAAGAAAAATCAATGTAGATCTCCAAATATATGAAGGAATTAATCCGGAGCTCAAAAGAATGGAAAGAATCAATCCAGACGCGCAAAGGAGGATCAAATCATACCATAAACATTCAGCTAAAATCCAGATTTAATCCGAGCAATATATGCGGCGTTTCCGCCGCAAATTACACTTACCATGCGGCGTTTCCACCGCCCCAGAGTCGATCCGCGTCTCCAAATTTTGTCCAGTCGTGTCTGGACACGTGTACTTTCCAATGTTATACTTAGGTCCCTTGTAGCAACTATAAATAACCCCGAGAACGATGTAATAAAGGTCCTTGGCCTTAGACCTAGTTTTTAATTGTTGTTTTTATTTTTAGTTTTGTATTCTTCTTTTTAGCAATAAAATTCTGTCTTTTATTTCTTGTTTTTAGTTTTCTTTTGTAATTCCTCTAGGACCCCTTCTTCCTCCCTCTATGAGTTTCTAACTCTTTCCAAAGGGTGGAGGTGACGGATTTAGGGTGAAGAGAAGATGAATAAATGTTATTATTTTAAGTTCGTGATTAGTATATTTTGATTACTTGAGTTTATGTTAAATCATTTATCGTGTAATGCTTCATAACTAACATGATTTTTTATAAGTTTCTGAATTCTCTAATCTAAACCCTAAATCTAAACCTCCACCCAACGGAATTCACTTCTTTATTCTTGTTTTAGTTTTATTTGTTCTTGCTTCTTGCTTTAGACACTACAACAGTTTTCCCCTTTAGCCACGGTACTTATCCGTGGTTGTAGCTAAGTATCCGTCGCTATGGAGCAACAGCCACGGATTTTTACCGTGGCTATTGATGGCGTCACTATAGGGTATCAGCGACGGATTGTGTGACGGATGTGTACCGTTACTGATATTTTTTGGAGGGAAAAAATGGCGGGATGGAAAAGACCTTTAGTGACGGATGTTAAGACCTTTAGTGACGGATATATCCCGTGGCTAAAAGTTTTTCTCAGAAAAAAAAATATAAATTTTCAGCATTTAATAAATCACTAATACACTTATATTTATAAACATATCTAGATTCATTCTAATAACTTACAACCGTGCAATAAATAAAATATAAACATTAACATAAACAATTATATAATACAAAATGAATATGATCTTGTCAAATAACAGTAACAATATTCAAATTGATATTTCATTCCGAATCAATATCCTAATCGACAAATAAATTGCTCGAATAAAGCACAAATGCAACACAAAACACTGTCAAATTCAGCACAAATCACTACCAAAATAAGTCAAGATGCAGCCGAGTTGCAGCCAAAGATTCAATCCAAAATCTCAGCACAAACTACAGCAACTTCAGCACACAAAATAGCCATTCAATTCAGTAATAAAGAAGCCCAAATGTATCTCAAGCACAGCCTACAATCGCAACCAAAATTTGACACTTAAATAGCCTAGTTGCAGCACAATATTAGCTCAATTATTCAGCACAAATGCAGCAGAGGATTAGATGTGATTCAGCTAAAAAATTCAGCACAAGAGAGACACAATAATTCATGATTAATCAAGCAAATACCAACTCAAGTCAAGACAAAAATTAGCAATTGAAGACAAAATCAGAATTTTAAGAGAGCTCAATTTCAAGTCAATAATTAGCCAAAGTCAATAGAATAATCCAAATATGAATCAACAACTATTGTACTCATCTAGATAGCCATGTTTATTAGCAACTTACATGACATGATCTTTTATATCTTTCATCTCCTTCTTAGGACAAGCCAAGTTGCAAACTTTGCCCATTTGATCTTCACATGAGCATATGAATCCATTTAATCCGTCGCTACAAAAACCACATAACCATTTGAACTGTTCAACTCAAATAATCAAAAGGAAAATAAATAAATATGAAACTGAAAATAAAAACTCTACCTGGTGCTGCGGTCTATTCATATGTTAAATTTAGATTGGCACAAGCAAACATATATTGTCAAAATATTGTCCAATTTTCTTGCACTACACATTGACTAAAGCACCTATACCTGCAGAGAGCAACATGATGTATTGTGAAAAGGAAGGCAGCTGCTCGTCTCAAGTGGTTCGAGACCCAACATCATGACCATTGAGGTGATGAGTTCCTTCCAAACTTCTCGAAGCAACTAAAGTACGATGTAAATGATAATGCCACCTAATTTCGATTTAGAAAAATCATATGCCTAGGACTCTTTTTTTAACGTGATGTATCCTATTGTCTCCCCTCAATTTTCATATCTTGGCAAATAAAGACAAAGGTGTTCTCGTGACACCTTGAGAAGAGATATAACCTGCAAACCCAACCTCAAACAAATGTCAAACAGGAAATATACAAAAAGCAAAAGCAAATCAGCAAAAGCAAAAGAAATATACAATTTTCAGTTAAGCACACTGAAAAGAAAATCCAAACAGCAAAAGCAAGCATGGTAATTGATTGCAAAATGATATAACATGCATCATCACATACTTCATCGTATGCCTTTTCATCGTCATACTTTCTCAATAAATAGAGAGTTATGATTGTATACACAAGATATACTTTCAGCTTCCTCTGATTTAACAATGTAGATTTCACCTGAAAGGTCCCTAAGCCTCGACCACAATTTGTGAACCATTAAGGACAAAACAGAGTTTCCTATTTGCATCATCCAAATCTGCATTATTCTCCTCAAGCTCCCTCATTCGCGACAACAGCTTCGAAGAATCATTCTGTAAAATCACCACAAACAAAGATGGAATGAAAAAAAAACAACTTTCCATAACTTGTTAGCAGGAAGGCAACCCCGAGATCCTTCCGCCTCAGATGGCCTCGAGGAGGTGCCAATAGAGTGACAAATCAGATATTTCACAACAAATAATCAAAACTTTCCTACACAAGAAATCAGATTAAACTAATAAAATTAAACTAAAGCCGAATGTACGAGCCTCCTCCATCTAAAGCTACTTCCAATGATCTATCCTCGTCTTCAACACAATCTATGAACCCAAAACAATGAAAAAATCACACATTTCATCCCTAAATTTGACATTTCAAAGAACCAAAACAAAAATTCTAAATGTTCATTTATCCACAGTAATTTCCAGATCCACGGTAGTTATAAGCATCTCAATAATTCGAATTTTCAGAATTCCTTTTAAAAGTTCTTCCACTCTTGATATGTATTGTTGATTGAAGATAAAAATGATGAAAAAAGATAGATGAGAAGAAGTGGAGAACAAAGACCTTTTGCACTCTCTCATCTTTGCAGTGAGTTCATCCAACTGTTAGGTCTGTCTATTTGGATCCTTGATCTTATCGAGCTTCTAAAATCCATTTCTGCGGAAAAGAGAAGAAAACAAAGAAAAAGGCAATGTTACCATCAAAAAAGAAAGGAAGCTGCAAAGGTTAGGTTAAACACAAAAAAAAACAATAAGAAAGATAAGATTGTTAGTTGGTTATTTGTCTTCTTCCTTTAATTCCCAAATCAAAACTTCAAACCAACAAAACCAACAAGAAGACGATGATGAAGAAGAGAAAATATTTGGCATTCGAACCAAATTGGACACAACCAAACCCCAAGTAGCCAAATACCAACAAGACAAAGCAGAACAACAAATCTAAGCAAATTGACTTCCGACGGTGAGGAGAGTGCGAGTGATGCCGTCGAACGGCGATGGTGGCGGGCGAACGACTAGGGCAGAGGATGGAGAATATGGGCATAGAGGGAAGGCCGCAGGGGTGGAGGAAGGACGGTCAGAGGCAGGGCGGGCTGGAGAAGGGACGGTCGGAGGTGGGGCGGGCTGGAGAAGGGACAATCGAAGGATAAATGGCGAAGTGTCTGGGGCTTTTGGTGACTTGAGGGAGTTGGGGGTGAGGGTCGGTTTTGGGTTTTGTTTAAAGGGTACAATATCCACGGTTTTGTGTTTTGTTGACATCTGCCACGGGCAATATCCATTGCAGAGCCACGCCTATCCGTGGCTGATTTATCAATCAGTGACGGATAAGGCAGCCACGGTTTTCGCTACCGTGGCTAAAATCATGCTTTCTTGTAGTGAGATAATAAAAACCAAAAATCTAAAAAACCCAATTTATTCTTCTCTCCTTCTTTCCCCCAATCGAAATCACACTAATAACAAATCTCTCCCTCCTTGTGTTCGACCTGTATTTGCCACGTCTTCATAGACGCCGTGAACTTGCGGTACAAATATAATTCTCATCACGTTTTTGGCGCCATTGCCGGGGAGGCGACACAAATTTTGTTTTTTGTTGATTTCGATTTTATTCTGTTTATCTTGTGCGCGATCTAAGTATTTGGATTTGTGTTTCTGGAGACAACAGAGTGCGCGGATAAATCCGAGCACATTTGGAGCTAAACGAGCGGCGAAATCGCCGCACCTAAAGAGCAACTTGCGGCGAATCCGCCGCACACTTGGAGCTTCTGGGCTTCAAACTTTTCTGGAACGCGACTCATCTCTGGGTGGACGCGTGAAGCTACTGAAATTTCGAGAGCGGGCGGTGAACCCGACTGAGCATTGCATAGGTAAACTTTGTTGCCTCTTTTCCTCGTAATTTCTATTTGCAGAAAATTTCTTTTTATTAGAACTGCACGTGTTAGGGCAAAAATTCCATAATTGGCAATAATTCAACTCTTACCTAAAATTGGCAAAATTAGAAGACCTTAGTGCATGCATCATCTAGTGTTTTGTATGCATTATTCTTGCTAAATTCTTGGAAATCAATTCTTGTTGAAGAGTGCTGGAGGCAAGGTACGTATCGCGGTTTTTTATTGAATTTATTTAAGCATATAATTTAGTTGCATACAACCTTGAAATTGTCCCCCTCTAAAGACCATTGTTTGACTATCTTTGCTAGATCTAAGTTAATCTATCTTAAGGGCTACTCCGTAGGAAAAGATACGGTGGGAATTTCATCACCCTCCCGCGCCCACAAATAGCAATCCCAAAGTGTCACCCAAGCCTTAAATTAAAATCAACTAGACATTGACCCCTAAGGACTCAGACTCATTTAAGGAGAAGAATTGGTTTGACTTGCTATGACCTGAAGCCGATTGAATTTAATTTGGTGCCTAGAAAGTGTTTTTGTGTTGACGTAAGTCTTCCAAGTGAAGTGGTTGTCTAATTGGCACCGACTCTGTCAGAAGCGCCCCCACTAGCTATACACGGCCTGGCCAAGTTGGTTTGATTAGTGAGGGAGGTGAATCAAGCGATTCAATTCGACTCAACCAGTTAGGAGTCGTCTAGATCTAAGCGACACTAGGTCTACGATTGTTTGGACCGTGCTTTCTTAGGAATTTTCTGACTAACCCTCTTTCTATATTTAAAGTTAGGTTTCCTTTCTCATCTTTCCCCATTCTATTGTTTGTTTCCCTTTTGAAAAAAACATAAAAAAAACATTATATATATATATATATATATATATATATATATATATATATAAACGAAAATAAAAAAATTGTAATTAATTATTGAAATTAAATTTGGAATTTAAATTTCGAATTTGAATTCAAAAAAGGATTCAACCCGGTGCACTCAGATTTGGATTCGGGACTTGAGTAATCGACTCTCACGAGTTCATCTAGATTCCAGTCTGGAACTTAGCCCCAATCCATCTGCTGCACCACCTCACCCGGATCCAATGGGTGAGAACGTAGTGGACCCACCTATTGTGCAACCTATAACTCTGAGGGATCGATGCTATCCAGCGATGGCTGCTCAGCCATCGTGCATCGTTATGCCCACCATACCGGGTCGCGACTTCGAACTGAAGGCACAATACCTGAGTATGTTGCCTAAGTTCAACTCTAGGGAAGACCCATATCTCTTCCTTAGAGAATTTGAGGAAATCTGCTCTCTTATGCAATACCAGCATATCCCTGAGGAGGCAGTGCGTCTGAAATTCGTGCCTCAAGCACTGAAGGACGACGCTAAGAAATGGCTATATAGTCTAGCCGAAAGATCTATTAGGAGTTGGGCTGAGTTTGTTCAAGTATTCCTGAAAAAATATTTCCCCAACCATAAGACTATGAGGATTAGGAATGAAATTGTTGCATTCGTTCAGTCTGAGAGCGAGCCGTTCTATTCCTATCTAGAAAGATTTAAAAGTGTACTAACCCAATGCCCTCATCATGAAATTCCAAGATGGCAATTATGCCAAATTATTTATGAGGGATTGACACCCACATCTAGGGTTATGGTAGAATCCGTAAGCCAAGGGAACTTCATGTCGAAAAATGAAAATGATGCCTGGACTTTTCTTGAGGATTTAGCTGAAAACAGTATGCAATGGGACAATGCTAGAACACCGCTTAACCCGAGTATCGGATCTAGAATAGCAAGTCAACCCAAACCAGGTGTCTTAGCTGTAGATGCCAACATAGCGGCTGAAGCAAAACTAGCTACCCTTATGCGTAGAATGGAAAGTTTAGAGCTACAAACCCAAACTCGAGTGAATCAAGCCTCGTCTATCCCTTGCTCTAGATGTGGTCAGAATGGTCATGTAATGGAGGATTGTGCGGACTGGGAACAAGTTAATGTCATGTATAACCATGCTAGAAATGACCCATACGCATCAACTTATAACTAGAGTTGGCGTAATAGTTCCAATTTCTCATCAAGCCAACAAGGTCAACCTCCTAGACAACAACCAAACCCGTATAACCAAAATAATACATCATCTGGGTTTAGTAACAATGGAGATCATGAGGTTAGGTTGACAAGCTTGGAAAATTTGATGAAAACCTTTATACAAACAACCAACCAGACCTTCAAAAGGCTAGAGACACAAGTCAGCCAACTAGCACAAATAGTAGGTGAAAGAGAAAAGGGTCGGTTTCCAAGTCAACCTGAGGTGAACCCTAGATCTAATAATTCATATCCATCCTATCAAGCACCTTCAGAAAATAACAACCCTAGACCGGTTCAAATGGTTAATGAGGAAGGACCGTTCCAACAAATAAATGTTGTAGTATCATTACGGTCCGGAAGACAAGTTGATAACAATGTGGTAAATCCTAGAACGTCTAATCAATCTAGCCATCAAGCAACCATATATGACCTAACCATTGAACCCGACGTCCAATTTGAAACGCCCAACCCACCTACTCAACCTGAACCCATAGCTCAACCTGAACCTGAGCGAGTAAATGTTCCTAAAGCCCCATTCCCCAATAGACTCAAAAAGAACTCAAGTGCACAAATAGAGAAAATCTTGGAAGTATTTAAGCAAGTTAAGGTGAACATTCCACTCTTAGACACGATTCAACAAATACCTGCTTATGCTAAATTCTTAAAAGATCTGTGCACTAAAAAGCAAAAAACGAACGTACCAAAGAAGGCATTCTTAACTGCAAACATAAGCTCTATCCTGTCAAACTCGTCTCCTATAAAATATAAGGATCCTGGATGTCCCACAATTTCATGTGCAATAGGAGATACTTTTATCAACAAAGCCCTTCTAGACCTTGGTGCTAGTGTCAACCTACTCCCGTACTCTGTCTATGAGCAAATGAACCTTGGTCCACTAAAACCCTCTAAGACAACCCTTCAATTTGCTAATTCCTCTATTAAGAAACCAAGAGGTATAGTAGAGGATGTTTTGATCAAGGCTGGTGACTTCATTTACCCAGTGGATTTTGTCGTACTAGATACCGCACCTGTTGTAAATCCTAATCGACAAATCCCTGTAATTCTAGGCAGACCCTTTTTAGCCACTTCTAAAGCATTGATAAACTGTCGAAATGGGCTCATGCAATTATCTTTTGGGAACTTAAAAGTTGAATTTAATATCTTTCATATTGATAGTGAGCCAGAAATAATATGCAATCAAAGTGATGTTGTGATGAAATCGCGTATCTATAAGATTTTTGAATCATCACAAAATCATAAAGGAAGTAAGAAAAAGGGGAGGAATTCATCTACACACCCACCATCACTCGAGCAAATAAGAGAACCAATTTATGTGAGGGGTGTGGAACCTGTGACTCAGGACTCTCATTGCAACATGGGGGAACAATTCAACTGGATACATGCAGCAATATGGTGTCATTCAATCCAGTTCTGACTATGGTAGACTTTGAGCAAATTCCATCCTTCCACCGCAGTTCACCAAGGTAATAAGTGCATTTGCTTTATATTTGCATACATTGAGGACAATGCATGATTTACGTGTGGGGGGTGTTTATGTATATATTTATCTATATATCTGTTCTTTTATTTCTTAAAATAAAATGTTTCATGACATAGCTTAAGATTGAACTGCCAAAACCCGTGTACAAATTGCATTGAGCTTTTGTTCCTTAGTATATAGTTCTGCTTGTAGAAATTATGACATAAATCTAAGTTCAAGTAATAACCCATTGCCCTTTAAGACATGTATGCACTTAAATTGGATGAATCAAATCTTTGAAGTGGTTGATAAAAAGCAGAGGTTGAGGAAAATATACCGGGAAGTGTGGACTTCTAATACCAATTAAGCCTTGAGGAAAATAAAATTAAAAATAAAGGAATAAAGTGAGGAAAACACATTCTGCAAAATGATTACAAAAGCCCAAGCCTTTGAGTCACTGGTCCGTAGGGGTATCTTGAAACCCGGTAACTTAAGTCTACCAGCTCGGGATTATCGACCAAACTCGCTACACGAATGCAAAAATGGTAAAAGTGTCAAAAAGCAAATGTGTTGAATCACGGAAGAAAAGAAAAAAAATACTCAAGGCCCAAAGCTAAAAGAATGATTCATGTCATGGTTGATCCGAATGATACTTCACCACCAGAGGAGGCGTGCAAAATAATTTAAGTGATATCATGTGTACAAGGGTTAGTGGTGTGAATGTTGGAGGAATAAAGACCAAGTCATATTTTTAATGAGTTAGATTTATATAATGAGCATGCAAGAATTTTTAGTGAGATGTATAAGGATGAGGTAGGGATATTGAGAACTATTAATGAAATGTTGATTTAGGATTTTGTGGGTATATCCGCTGAAAACCCTCAGGAGACAACACTCCTCCTCCTTGGCAACAAAGAGGTTTAAAGGCTTGTTGCACATGCTAAGTGCAATCGTGATTCCTACGAAAGTGAGTTAGGATTTCCCTGTTTTCATTTCTTTTATGTTCTATTTTGCTAGGGACTAGCAAAATATAGGTGTGGGGGTATTTGATGCATTGCATACATTGCATCATATGTCTTTCATTTAGATTGATTTTATATCAATAAATGCTACTAAGGTATGTGTTTAGTCCTATTTACAGAATACAGGGACCTGAATGCAAATTACCCACATCCCGAGCATAAACGCGTGCAACAGACTCATTTCTATCATAAAGACCAAGTTCAAGATTATCGGGTTTCAAATGGAAATGTATCCAGGCATAAAAACATTCAAGTCCTAATTACAAAAAGAACAAGGACTTAAGCACAAAAGTAGCCGGGGACTTAATTGTAAAAATTCAAGGACCTAATTGCAAATCACGAGTAGCTTTTATTGTCTTGGAGAAAATCTAAAGAAAAATCAATGTGGATCTCCAAATATATGAAGGAATTAATCCGGAGCTCAAAAGAATGGAAAGAATCAATCCAGACGCGCAAAGGAGGATCAAATCATACCATAAACATTCAGCTAAAATCCAGATTTAATCCGAGCAATATATGCGGCGTTTCCTCCGCAAATTACACTTACCATGCGGCGTTTCCACCGCCCCAGAGTCGATCCACGTCTCCAAATTTTGTCCAGTCGTGTCTGGACACGTGTACTTTCCAATGTTATACTTAGGTCCCTTGTAGCAACTATAAATAACCCCGAGAACGATATAATAAAGGTCCTTGGCCTTAGACCTAGTTTTTAGTTGTTGTTTTTATTTTTAGTTTTGTATTCTTCTTTTTAGCAATAAAATTCTGTCTTTTATTTCTTGTTTTTAGTTTTCTTTTGTAATTCCTCTAGGACCCCTTCTTCCTCCCTCTATGAGTTTCTAACTCTTTCCAAAGGGTGAAGGTGACGGATTTAGGGTGAAGAGAAGATGAATGAATGTTATTATTTTAAGTTCGTGATTAGTATATTTTGATTACTTGAGTTTATGTTAAATCATTTATCGTGTAATGCTTCATAACTAACATGATTTATTATAAGTTTCTGAATTCTCTAATCTAAACCCTAAATCTAAACCTCCACCAAACGGAATTCACTTCTTTATTCTTGTTTTAGTTTTATTTGTTCTTGCTTCTTGCTTTAGATAATAAAAACCAAAAATCTCAAAAACCCAATTTATTCTTCTCTCCTTCTTTCCCCCAATCAAAATCACACTAATAACAAATCTCTCCCTCCTTGTGTTCGACCCGTATTTGCCACGTCTTCATTGACGCCGTGCACTTGCGGTACAAATATAATTCTCATCAATACATGACACAAATATAGACATCAGATAAGGGAGCCATATAGCCGACGTATAGACCCCCAAAATCTGACGTATATTCCCTTTTCTACACTGGTGCATGCATTATTAAAATTTTGGCACGGAGCCGAAATACAACTTCATGTCATGGTGGCACTACATCAACAAGCTGGAGCCAAAGGACAAGACAAGGCCTTCATTCCAACAAGACTTCGAGCTCTACTGGAACGGGACCTTCCCGTGGGGCCAGGTGTGGGACCACATGTTGGGGTACTGGAATGACCACTGATGTCGACTGGAAAAGACATTTTCCCTCATGTACGACGAGGTGAGAAGAGACGTGGAGGGGACGATCCGAAGGGTCACGAAATTCATGGGATTCGGATTCATATGTGATGAGGAGAGGGACAGAGTGGTGGAAGGAATTGCTAAGATGTGTAGCTTTAAAAAGCTTAGAGAGATGGAGATTAACAAGAATGGGAAGATTGGAGAGGGAGATGGAGGTGTTGAGTATAAGAATGAAGTGTTCTTCAGGAAGGGGGAGGTGGGGGATTGGGAGAACCATTTGAGTGATGAAATAGTTAAGAAGATTGATGCTATCACCAAGGAGAAGCTCAGTAGATCTGGTCTTAGTTTCTAATAATTGCTTGTTTCGAACAATGTCTAACATGATCGATGAAGGTCTTGGCTCATGATTTTTATGTCATGATCACTTCTCTTTGTGTTTGGCTATGGTGTTTATGGTTTCTAAGTTCAATTTAATTCACATGTCGACGTGCTATTTTGATGAATTAAATTGTATGTTAATTGTAGTTTGCCTTCTTGTTCTTTCACTTTTTGTCACTATAAAAAGTTATTTATGTATCTAATGATCCTCGATCTTTTGTAGAAGTTTACTCAATATTGTGATTTACTATGATAATGTTGCTGATATATGGAATGATCTTGAAGAAATATTTAGACAATCAAATGGACCTAGTTGTTTAAACTCAAGATGAAAATTCTAATATAAATCAAGGAAATTCCTTTTTTATACTAGTAACTTTTGTGATCTTAAAGAATCATGGGATGAATTGGTATCGTATAAGAGACATGATAAATATGAAAAAAGAACAACAAGATAAGACCCTACAATTCGGTTTAGGATTGAATGAGTCTTATTTTGCAATAAGGGGACAAATACTGTTGTATAATCCTATTCCATGTGTCAGCAAAGCCTATGTGCTCATACATAGAGAGAAGCAATGGCATGTAGGAGGCATATCTAATCCATTTGAGGAGAGCACTACCTTTTTTATCAAGTAAGAGGGAGGTCGGGCCTCGAGGATTCTATTTCTTTTTTAGTAAATGTACGACCTAAGCTGGCATGTACTATTCATAGAACGAAAAGAAAACTATGATCTACACTACATAGTAAAACTACTCTACAAAAAGGTGGTTGCTCACAGAGCAGGCGTCAAACCTACCCAAAAAAATCAACATGAGTACTAGGCCAATCCCATATCCTTATCTGATTAGCCGCTAAGTTCACAATGAGGCATTTACCAGTACCCGATCCATTTTCATCAAGAATGGGTGGGAATCCCACTAGAATTAGGCCTAATTCCTCATGACCTCGTCCCTCTCAATGGAAGTGTTGAAGGTAGGGGTGCCTTTGATGACGATAACATCTACCAGCCAGGCAATGACTCCGGTCGAAACACCTGGCCCGTGGGTCTGGATGAGTCCCCATGCATTAGTTATAATGAAATCCACATTTCTTTTGGGGCCCTAAGTGAGTCTATCTTCACCCCCACAGATAGGCGTAGAGAGAATAAAGGCTCATAAGTGCACCATTGCAATCGATCGAGGCTGAGGGAGGTGCCAATTGCCCTCATAAACAAAGGTGTTCACCTTAGTGTTAATAGGAATAGCAATATCATAATGGAGACGTGGCCCATAATGTTCCCAGACGATCGGCCGCCCAACCCATGGGTCGCCACTGCTAGCCGAAAGTGCTCAATGGCTATGGCTCTAACCTTGACAAGCCCCTGCCACGCCTAGGATATTGAATGGTGGTCGCGCCATCCAGATGGTCTTGGTGCGGAGGTACTTTGCTCACATCCACCGTATCCACAAGGAATCTGAGTTCGCAGCTTGACACCAAAAGAACCTTAGCATGTTTGCATCATTCAGTCTGTGAGACATCTCAACCCGAGACCCCCTTCCTTCTTAAGAGTGCAATGTCCTTCCACGAGACATTGACTAGTGCTTTCTTAGACTCCCCCAGATAAAGTGGCACATAATGGCTTCTATTTCCTTCACCACTTCATGGGGGAGAAGGAAAGCAGATCTCACTGCCACAGAATGAGGTTATTACGTCAACCTTTTCAACATATCACATCGGGTTGACCGACCCTAACTGATTGGCGTGTGTCCGGGCGACGTGGTCAGGGAGGGGGTTATGTCGTCTACCAATACACTGACATAGTATGTAGGTCAACCACTTTGGTATTTACCAATATAACCGACGTGGTATTTACAACATACCATGTCGGCCGAACCCAGAAGATCAATGCAGATGTATTATCAAAACAAAAAATTCGGCAAAATCCAAGAATAGGACATACCACGTTAATTTGTTGGCAAGTGACCAACGTGGTCTGTTGACACACCATGTCCGTTGAAACAGAAGGTTGACGTGGTCTGTCGTATTATCAAAAAAAGAATTTCGAAAAAAATTGTAATAAAATATACAAAATAGTCAACGTTTTACATTCTTAAACAGATTTTATTGTTTAATTCTGATTTTATTTTTAATTTCACATAAAAAACCCAGCAATTGAAACGGAAATGCACCATATAAAATTCTATGCAATTGAAACACGCTTACCCCACAACAGTCGGATCATTTTATATAAATAATGATGGAGGATTTGATCGAAACTAAAAATAACATACACCAACTTGATTTTGAGTTGGCACAGGATTGTGCATTATCTTTATGTCACGTGGCCCTTGAGCCACATGATCGTAATGTCATGCCCCTCAGGGACCCACCTTTGGTGGAGCATCAACTCTCGAATACTCAAATCTTCATAAGAACTAATGAGGCTATTAGGATGTCCTTAAAGGATATCTTGGGTGAAAGACTCACTTTCTGTTTGCCTGGTGTGTTAGGTAAGTATAGCGAGGTTCTTGACCACTTTCTGACACAACAACATATTGGCTGGAGAGTTTGGATTGATGATCTTGATTTTAATACTTCAACGGGGGAAATTGTGCATCAATTGAGAAATTGTTGCTAAGCTTTTGAGAGGTTCGAGCTCCTTCAATTTGATCCTTTGAATCATACGTCTTTGCGTCCAATTCATGAACCTCTCCCAATATGGTGTATGCTTTGTGAGGGGGGACCACACATGAGTATTTCAGCCCCACGTGGTGTCATGTTCCCATTCAGGTACATTGATCCACTATAAGGTTCCCTTTCGTTGTCCTTTGACAAAGGATGATGAGAGCTTCTTTTTGTATATAGTTATATAAAGAGATATTGTTTGTTGTGGCTCCCACTCCTTAGAAGTTGTGCTTCATTTGTTAATGTACTTGTAATGACGTGCCCCTCAAGGACCCACCTTTGCTGGAGCATCAGCTCCCTAATACTTCTATCTTCATAAGAACTGATGAGGGTATTGGGATGTACTTAAATGATATCTTGGGTGAAAGACACTTTTTGTTCACCTGGTGTGTCAGGCAAGCATAACGAGGTTTGTGACCACATTCTGACACACCAGCCTGTTGGTGGGGGGTTTGGATTGATGATTATAATTTTAAAACTGCAACGGGGAAATCTCTTCTTCTATTGCGCAATTGTTGCCAAATGCTTGGGAGGTTCGAGCTCTTTTAGTTTGATCCTTTGAATCAAATGTATTTGCTCCAACAGTGAACTTCTCCCGATATCTGTTACACTTTTTGAGGGGGGCCCACACATGAGTATTTTGGCCCACATGGTGTCGTGTTCCCATTCCGAGTACATTGATCCACTTTGAGGTTCCCTTTCGTTGTCCATTGACAAAGAACAACGAGAGTTTCAATTGCTATATACTTATATTAAAAAAACAAAAAATGGTTGTCATGGCTCCCACTCCTTGAGAATTTGAGCTCTGATTTATCAGTTATAATACTGTAAGTGCACGGCCACGATGAAGCCGTGGCAAGTACAGGTCGAGTTCATATGGAGGTGTGTCAACTCTGGTTCTTCAGAAATCAAGTGGAAAAGAATGGAGGAATAAGTTTGATTACAATAAACTAACAACTAACAAACAGGAAAGATGAAAGCATAAGACTAACTAAAACTAAACTAAGTAACTAACAAACCAGAAAGATGAAATTCAATAAGGAAACCCCTAAGGGGGTGGAGTGTGTGTACACATGTGATAAGGTTGTGAAGAATGCATTCAATAAGGCACAAGTGTAGGTTGTGTTTTCATGCATCAGAAGTACCTAATGGTTGTGGCAAAACCTATCATTCCAATCACTAACCTAGTTGATTAACATGAGCATAAACAAGTTGGTTATTAAGAACCTAAATAAGTATGGGAAGTATCTAATGGTTATGGCAAAACCCATCAAGTTATGTATTCTCATTTATACAAACAAGTTACATTCGCATTCATCACATATTGCATAAGATAACATTCATTTTCATTCTTCATTACATGTATAAACATTATCTCCACCCCCAAAGGGGGATGAAACTACTCAATACACATTAAGCTAACAATTATACAGAGGAAGAGAAACATTATAACTCATTATACTAAGATCAAGGAAACAAAACTAAACTAAATATGCAAGCATCAAAAGAGACAACATTAAAACAAAACTAGGAAGAATTATTTTATTTACATGACTCACATTACAAGTAGCAATCTTCTTTACTTGAGTTTCGCTCCAAGGCTTACTCCATGTAGAGAGAATGGTCACCAAAAAATGAGTGATTACAAAGGTGGAAGAAGAGTTCTATTTATAGGCATGAAAAAGGCAATTGTGGACAATCCCGTGGTGTGGGACTAATGAAACATTCCCAGTATAGACATAAACACATAACCCATATCCGCGTGAAATTGGGTCGCATTCGGACCAAAAGGGACGGCCAATTGGCAGTACAAATGGGTCAGATGCGACTAAATTTTGGGTGTCTACTTAATCTCTTCAATTATGAACGTGGGGTGTGCCCTAGCCAGCCATTTGAGTCTGCGCCCGAATCTAATTGTCAAAATACTCCACATAATGGTGTGGAGTTTCTCATTTGCTATTTGGTCCCTCTGGGCTTACGTCTACGTCCTTCCCTCTTGCAGATGTGTCATTGTGCATGACAGAGATGTCCATTTTGCTTCATTTAACTTATTTCTTCTGACGTTTCAGTCCTTTTTCTCTTCTTTTCTTTATTACCTAATACCTGAAATATAACAACAAACACTCGAGTAGCACAATATTGGGGTAAATTTAAGGATATATAGCATGAATATGATGCATGATATGCTACTAATCAAGCCCCATTAGCTACTATTTCGTTCTTAAGCATCTCACATGTTAATTCTGGTTTATGTCCATCAACGTAACCAACAACTTCCTTTGCACTTCACGTTGGTGAGATTTTATCTTGTTCATGCATAACCATGTCGTATCATGCTCACATTCAATGTGGACCATGCATGAAGTATGTGTGTGGTGGGGAGTTTTATCATATGTATATAGTCGAGTCTTTTCTTTTTCTTTTGTTTGTATTGTTAGGGTCATGATAGTATGCTACATTTTACATTGATATATCTTGCTATACCATGATCTTTGGGTGACTTGCCTTATTTACTTGCCTAGTGTTTTAATTCTTCTATTTCTTTCAAAATCTTCATGTGTTTGAAAAGAAAATATTTTGTGGGTTTTGCGTGTGTTTAGCATTTGCACAATTGTTGAGAGGCAAAGTAAAAAGGAAGCTCCCAAAATCAACTTGAAGATGATGCTTTAGGATATCTAGTAAACCGACTTTAGGTCTTATCTAGTCGTAAGGATGCACCCCGATTTGTTATGGATGTGATTAGTGAGTAATTCATCCCTATTGGCGGGTGGAGGATGATGTGAAGTGTTAATGTTGTTAGATGTGTGTGTGTTTTAATCTTAATCTTAGAGCTTCAAATGATGTCCATAGCCATTTTCATGGGTTTCTCACTCTTGGCTTTGATGTGTTAAGGGTCCTAATGGATACTTAAAACATGCTTTGGTTAGTGGGTCCACTTTATGGGAATGATGAGGTGAATATCAGATTGGAGTGGATAAAGAGATAAGATTGACATGTGAGCATGTGGTTATCTTTAGCCTATCTTAAGTAGTGTTTTGTATGTTTTAATGATGGTTATAAATCTTAATCCATGTGGAAATACACTTTGGACAATAGTCATTATAGATGTCAAAATTAATTCACGGCATGAGAGTAGAATTGTACGCACACCCGTCACACGTATACATTATTGCACGCATTCTCCAGCTCCTATGGGATTAGTCGCATTTATATTACAAATTGTAATTAGCGTAATTTAGTATACATACGCTCACACACACTTCATTTTCTTCCCCCACTCAAGTATTATCAACGACGACTAGAACTCTATCCTCATGGACACGACCCGTACTTGCCACCGCTTCAACGTGGTCGTGCACTTGTGGTTTGGAACTTAAAATTTCCCAACAAGCATCAAACATTTTCTTTCCTTCAGTGAATCTTTCAAGATCTTTTTGTAATTGAGAAATTTTATCAAAAAGATCATGTGTGTCATCACTACATGAAGATTTTGCATTTAGAGTTGCAAATTAATCAATCAAATGAGAAATCTCTAATGCAACTTTATCATGACTTGCAAAGAAATCATTTTTCTCATTCATGATTGATTCAATTTGACATTGTAGCTCATTCATTTTCTTTCTAGCTAGTTTGTTCCTTTGACAAATTTGTTCAAACTTTTCAACTAGCTCAATTAATTTGATTTGACGTTCATTATATGAATTTGAATCATGACTTGAGCTAGAAGATACCTCACTTTCCTCATCTTCGATTTCCATGAGGCACATTATGGCGATTTCACCTTCAATTGATGAAGAAGATGTTGAATCATCCCAAGTTGTTTTGAGAGCCTTCTTCTTCTCTTTTCTTTACTCGTTTCTCTGTCTTCCGTAAGGACCTCCTTGAATTTTTGAGTCATCAACGCTTCTCCTTTCGATATTTCATTTGTATCTCATATGTCATGAGACTACCCATAAGCTCCTCGACTGACAACTTAGTGAGATCTTGTGATTTTTCGATAGGGGGCGTCTTCTTCAATTTGCCGGTGAGTGACCGGAGAATCTTTCGTGTCATTTCTCCATTGCTAAATTTTTTGCCAAGAGCATTAAGAGAGTTAATGATTTCGGTGAAGCGAGTGTGAATTTCGCTTATGTTCTCACCGGATTGTGTAGAAAAGAGTTCATATTTATGCATAAGCAAACTTACCCTAGTTTATTTAATTCTACTTGAACTCTCATAGTGCATTTCTAATGTATGTCATATATCATATGCACTATCACAACCTCATAATCTATTGTATTATCCCTTATTTAAGTTCCAATACAAGATGTTCATTATACGGGAATTCATCTCCACTTCTTTAATTTTGGCTTTAGTTAGGGACAAATCTCATCCTCATTTGGACATGTGTTTGAGTTTTAGATGAAAGACCAATATTTCAAGTCATTTGATTACAAATAAATTCTCATTGTTTTTTTCTAACAGTCACCGTTTAAGCTAGGGTTGAGCAACCGGTCAGACTCGGACCGGAACTGGATCGGCTCCGGACCCCGGATTGAAGACCGGATCAGTCCAAAACCAGGTTTTTTACCTTAAAATTAAAAAAAATTCGGACCAGACCGGAACCGAATTGGCTCCGGATCTCGGACCGAAGACCGGATCAGTTGGGTCCGGTCTGGATCGAAACCCGGATCGACCGGTCTGGACTGGACCGGTTGTTGCTCAACCCTAGTTTGTCATTAAATCAGGGTAACCTAGTTGTAGACAATCCCTTACAATGATTATATGTAGACGTCATGTTAAACTACGATTAAGTAGATGAAATAGCAATCCATGAGTGTTGAGTCCTTAGCTTATGTTCTAGTTTTTATTCCTTAGTTTAATAAATTTCTGTTGTTTTATTTCTTGTTTTTAGTTTTCTTTTGTAATTCCTCTAGGACCCCTTCTCCTCCTTTCCATCCATGAGTTTCTAACTCTTTCCAAAGGGTGGAGGTGACGGATTTAGGGTGAAGAGAAGAAGAATAAAAATTATTATTTTAATTTCGTGTTAGTATATTTTGATTACTTGAGTTTATGTTAAATCATTTATCATGTAATGCTTTATAACTAATATGATTTATTATAAGTTTCTGAATTCTCTAATCTAAACCCAATACCTAAACCTCCACCCAACGGAATTCACCATCTTTGTTCTTGCTTTAGTTTTATTTGTTCACGTTTCATGCTTTAGGAAATTAAAAATCAAAATCTCAAAACCCAATTTATTTCTTCTCTCCTTCTTCCCCTTAATCGAAAATCACACAAATAACAAGATCTCTCCCTCCTTGTGTTCGACCCGTATTTGCCACGTCTTCATTGACGCCGTGCACTTGCGGTATAAATTTAATTCTCATCAAGCACACTTGAGTATGATTTGGATTTGATCATGTGGTGAAGTTTAAGCTCTTGAGTCTAGTATTTGGGATTTAGGAGTTGACGGATTACTCTCTAGTGTAGGAGACCAATAAAAGTTGGAGAGTTGTGTAAATAAGGTGTGGGAACCTCTATTTATAAGCTCCTAGAGAGATATAGCCGTTGGGGATGATTTGGTAAAGGTTTGTGTAAGATACAGAAAACATAAACTAAGTTCAACAAATCTGTCCAATACTGGTCGACCGGTACGGGATGAACGATCGACCGTTTCGTTGAAGAAAAGGAAACATTCAAGCCAACATGATAAGGAAGTGATTACTCAACTATCCAGCAAAGCGTTGTATTAGCTTCCGGAGTGAAGCTCTTCTCGGTGTTGTGGTTCACATCTCTTATTCTCTATTTGTTTATATTGTTCCTGTTTTAATTGCTTAAGTTTTTAAGAACTTAATTAATTTACTCAACCCCTTTAGACTAATGCTATGGATAATTAGATCATACATTTTTTATGCATGTCCATCAAGTTTGCGAGTTTCACGAGATTCCCGATGTTATTAAAGATCATAAGAAAGGCTCTATCACTCACTGCGAAGCTAAAGGATAAGATGAAGGATTTCCTAGGATGTTTTAGTGCTCACGACACTACACTACGGTTCAGTCGGGGTCGAGTGGAAGAGGAAGAAGATGGAGAAGATGATACTATTGTTCGAGCTACTCCAGAATGTGGAGTTGAGATTCTGAATCAGGAAAGGCGAGAGGCTGCAAATGCCGGATGCGGTGGTGGCCACGACCGTGGTAGACGACGTGCTCAAGCACGTCCAAAGAAGAAGAGGTTGTGGGCTCATTGAGAATAGTTAGTTCCAAATGAAAACATGTACTGTCAAACCCTTTGTTATGTACGATGGATTGGGAAAAAACAATCAAATATTTAATTTGTAATTGTGCTTTCCATGAATGGTTTTTTCTTGTTTGTGCCTTATCTAGAATGTTTGAATTTTTTTAACAGGAAACAACTTATTGACAAAATAAATGATTTCAACACCAAATCTGTTTGAGTGAACTCAGCGTTTGCGTTGCCTGAGTTCAATGAAAAGAACACGGTGTTGCAACGGCCGAGTAATTGACATCATTTCATGCTTACATTTGTATCTTATATCCATTATCTTTCACCTAAACAATGCTACGTAACGAGTTTGATGTTTGAATTTCAGAAATAAATAGGTTTGAAGAGAAGAGGCATAAAAGGACCTAAAAACAGGAAAAAAAGGACTGAGTTGAGAGACTCGAGGACTAAGATGCAAGATCGAAAGACCTGAATGTAAGATCGAAGGACCAATGAGCAAACAAGAATACTCCACACCATCATGGGGAGTATTTTGGCAATTCTTTTCGGGTCGGAGCTCCAGCAAGCGAAGTAGATGCATCAAAGACAAACAAAGACATCCAGAAAAGCCCAGAATAAAGCCCAACACGATCCAAACCCTGTAGATCGCCAATTAGCGGTCTGGGACCGCTAATTGGCAGTCCGGGTTGCTACGGATCCACTAAGATTTCTGTGGGGCATGTATTAAAGTGTATTTAGTCTATGTCTAGTATATGTTTAGTCACATACTGGGAGATTGTCCCGGATTACCTTTTTCTATGGCTATAAATAGAACTCTTCACCTTCTATTGTAATCACGCCATGCTTAGTGGCCATTCTCTCTACTTGAAGTGAAAACCTTGAAGCAAGAAACTCAAGTGGGGAGATAACTGTAATTAAATTTTGTATATAATAATTGTAGTTATTTCAATTCTACAAATGGCCAGTCATTTCATCCATCGAGCAATGTCCCGAGATTATTACCCTCAATTAATAAAGCAAGAAACTTTATTGTGAGTCTGAAATCAATAAAGTTTTCCTTGTTTTGTTGCTTCATTTATAGTTCTTGCATGTTTAGCTTAAATGTCTTTTATTAAATCTAGCTTAGTTAATCTGTTTTCCTATCTTAGTGTAATAGTTAGTTTAATGTTTAATGAGTAAAACCACTCCCCTTTGGGGGGTGGAGATGATACTTATATATGCAATTAAGAATGGAAGAATGCTTTATTTTGAAATGTGTTGATTAATATGAATGTATGCTTGCATGTTAGAATAGAATACTTCACTTGATGGGTTTTTCCACAAATCTTAAGACACCTCCCATGCTTGTTTAGTTTCTGAAATGACCAGCTTGTGTTTATGAATGTTAATCAAATAGGTTAGTGATTGAATTGATGGGTTTTGCCATGATAAGTAGACACCTCCTATACATGAAAACACTACCTCCACTTGTGCCCAATGGAATGCATTCTTACCTTCTTATTGTATATGTGTAATAACTCCACCCCCTAGGGGCTTTCTCTTCCTAATTCCAGTTTAGTGTTAAGTTCCTTTAGTTTTGTCGAAGTAATCTCTTTCCTTTGCATTTTCTTTTTAGTAGCTTAGTGTAGCGTAGATTAGATAGACAAAACTCTTTTCCCTTTTTGTTGCCACTTGATTTCTGAAAAACCAGAGAGTTCTCTCCTCCCCGTGGATCGACCCGTATTTGCCAGGTCTTCACCGACGTCGTGCACTTGCGGTAGTTTAAACGATTAAACACTGAGTTCACTGTTGGTTCCAGACTTCTCATTCGACATTTAGAAGAAAAAAATCAATGTGTTAGAACTCGTCGTTAGGCTTTCCAAGTTCTAATAAATTGAACACGGCATTGCAATTGTCGAATTCAAATTGAACTCGAAATGAAACTCAACATTGCTCGTGCCGAATTCAATCAAAATTAACTCAACAATGCCGGTTCCAAGTTCATTCAAACTAAACTCGACGTTGCATGTCCCGAGTTCAATTTCGACCCTAAGGTACCATCCTACGTGCGTCAAATTTTCGAAGTGTTAGAACTCGGCGTTGCAGACATCTAGTTTTGTAGATACTAAAAAATAAGGCCCACCGTCAGCACATCGCAAGTTAATAAATATTTCTAGTACAGGTCTAAAATGGAAAAAAAGATAAATCCTCCAAAGTGGGTTGAACGGAAAATCAAAGGTGGTTTGATAATTGACACACCTATAGAAGGTAAAACTAGACGTTACCCTTCAACACCAAGCCAACAAGGTGAAATGATTACCACCATTTCGTTATTTCAATTAATGATCTTAGATATAAAACCAAGTGAATTTCAGTGATTGTATTTTTATGGATGGCAGAGCCTCACCACTTCGTTATTTCGAGAACTAATGATATCTATAATTTTAGATATAGAAAACCAAGTGAGTCTCGGTGATTCTATTTTCATTCAAACTAAACTCGACGTTGCATGTCCCGAGTTCAATTTCGACCCCACGGTACCATTATGCGTGCGTCAAATTTTCGAAGTGTGAGAACTCGGCGTTGCAGACATCTAGTTTTGTACATACTAAAAAACAAGGCTGCCATCAGCACGTCGCAAGTTTAATAAATATTTATAGTACAGGTCTATTGGTAGGAGAGTATCCGAATCCGTAGTTGAAATGTACCCATCACGTAATGAGGTAGGTAATGTATCTTTTAAGTCATAGGAATCTGTAATTACTATAAAATACGTGATCTCAGCCGAAGCACCAAAAAATTAGATATATTTAACGTCGTGATATATGAACGTGAAATGAATTAAATAACTTGTTTAAATCATCCAAGTCAGTGCTCAAGGTAAAAAAAATGCCTGAAAGTGTTCTCTTGAAAAGCAACGGAAAAGGAATTAATTAGAATCCAGTTTCTATTTGATCAACATCTCTTGTTTGTACATGCCAATAGAATCTAATTGAAAACTTGAAATATATTTGACTCTTATTTTTTAACAATGCAATATTAGATTTAAGATATATTATTATGGGTAATTTCTTCATATAATAACTTCTTATTATATGTCATTATGATTATTTAAAAATAATTATGTAATGTGGTTTTTTATTCTACAAATGTACTTTTGGAGTTTTGTTAATTAAATTTTGTATATAATAACTGTAGTTATAAAATTGTTCGACCGAGATATATGTAATTTTTAACATTTCAGCATTTAACATTTGTTTCATGAGAGAGGAAAATAGAGAAAAACAATTCTTTCCACATTTGACACCAACATCTGAATCTAATCAATCAACCTGAATTAACTTCTTAATTTGGATTTCAGCCTTTTGCAGCTTGTTTGGAATCTGATGAGTTGAACTAAGACGGAATCTTAATATTGAAAGGGATAGCATTTATTAAACAAGACATGAAAGGGACTTCAATTACAAAACAAGACGGAATTCCTAGCATTGAAAGGAACTTCATTATAAAAAAAGCCAAAACATCGATCGTAAGTTCAATTGCAAATTGATGTTAAGTCGTCGATTGGATCTTTTTTGTAGGAATTTTGTGTCCTTATGTATGTATATATTTTAAAAAATTTGATATAACATACAAGATCGAATTTCATATTTTCAACAATTTCTATGTATATTACTTTGTGTTTATTCTAATAACATGCAACCCTACATTTATTAAAATAAATCACAAAGGTAGAATCATACCTAAAGGTTCTCTAAAACCTTTTGAAGATCCAGAGTCGCGTTGCCCGTTGAATAGTCCACAGATTTGCCTCCGAGTGTTCACCAAACTCTAAACAAGATTAGAGAGAAATGAGCTAGCCAATCAATCTCTAACAAGGTTTAGAATCTAGCTAATAACCCCTCTTTAAGCTCCTGAGATTCTTATCTCTAAAACTTAAATTTACTAAGAGATTTTCGGGGTGATTATGGAGAGATTAATGAGAGAGTTTTTTGCATTAGTATTAAACAAGTAGGAGTAGGGGTCCTTTTATAGTCTCCCAAAACATCATTATCAAGAGCAATTCTTTAGCCATGATCTCTTGCTTATTCTCTCCTAAAATTAATCTTTAATTTCCACATAAGCACCCACAAAAAACGTTTTTAATTAAATCTGGAATTAATCCACCCATGATTTAATTAATCTCTTAATAATTCAGGCAGAATCATTCTTATTCGATGAACCGAGTATAACTCGGTCAACCGAACCGTTCAGTTATAACACGTGTTTGATGCACCGTGAGCTACACGGTCGACCGAATCCGTATGAGAAAAATTCCCTGGAAGAATTTGGACGAACCACGTCTTTTACTCGGTCTACCGTTGACTCACCAGAATCGCTCCTGGGACATAGTCATCGGATGACCGTGTCACCTTCGGTCTACCAAAAATACTAATTCTCGGTTGACCGTGCACACTCGGTTAACCGAACTCGATTGTCCAGGCACTCCAGATAATTTCGGTCAACCAATTGCGTTTACCTGTTCCTTATTCGGTTAACCGATCCGAAGATACCCCAGTCGACCGAACCATGAACGGTTTACCGTGTTTGACCCCGATTTTGCCTTTGTCAAATTTTGGATTTATTTCCAACAAAATTTGATCTTTTAGGGGTTTTAGCAAATTCACATCTGATATAATATATTATCATATGTAATATTAAATTATTACACCTCATAATATATATACCTCATATGAATTTATTATGATTCTAATTATGTCAATTCTCATGACATATTAATTTTAATTAATTCACCACATGTGTCATATTTTCACATGAAACTCGACACATCATATGAACTTAAAATCAATCCTCTTGTTTCCCAGTTTTGTGGTGTGACCTGTAGGAGGATCTAAGCCAAATTGGCAGTGATATTAAACACTTAATATCTCAAACTATAAGCGGTATCTAGCTACACATTATAGTTACCCAATTAGCATAGATGTCTTTGTTCCACCCGAACCAAAACACGATCCATTCAGTGATGTAACTGCACCACTTGTGTCCGTCCCTTGCCTCATGATATTAAGAATATATACAAAGTAGAAATGTGTTATCTTTGTATTATATTCATTTCTTGATCTCTTTAAGCTAATTATAACTATGTAACTTAACTCAAGCTACATTGTGCACATTATAATTTTGCTTTATCAAGGGACCCACTAAAATCATCACTCAATTAAGAGGGGCAATGATAATCGTTTGACTAGCTATCTTTTTCAACACATGTCATGCTCAACCAACTATTGCCTTTATCACTACACTCATTGATAGCTTTTGACAATAATCAAATTAAGCACTTCTTGAGTGAAAAGATATAAGTCTCATATCTTAAGATGCAAGACACAGTAAAAACATTAATGACACGAAACACAATTCCATAATGTTTTACTTGTTAGGTCTATTCAATATATAAAAGTAATCTTTTCCACTTTTATATACTCGCGTCGTCAATTATTTGTAGAGCTACAACAATCGATGACCAACACGACAATCTTATCTCGGTAATTAATGTTCCATGTTAATTACCATGATTGTGTATAACTTTTGATTTATGTAAACCATTATCTTTTAGAGCTCTACGGTTAAGGACCAAGTGGTTCTTCCTTAACACTTCCAAAAGACGAATACCATAATCAAGGAACAAAATGTTTGCTCATTCAATTCATAATAATTGACATATAAAAGTAAAACTTTTAGAACACATTCCTTTAATTTTTGGCTCTAATGCCATATTAAATTGTAGGTATCAAACTCAAAACAAATCAGTGATGAGTGAGTGAGCCCTTCAACTTATAACCAAGGAAAACGTCTCTAAATCTATGTGGGAGTATTCCCTAACATTCCCCTACTCGCATGACACGATCTATTTTTCTGCATATCTAGATGTGAACAACAACATTGGTAGATGTGTTAAGCGTTGCATTGGATTTTTTGGCTCTGATAACATATTGAATTGAGTATCCAACTCAAAACCAATTGGTGATTAGTGAATGGACCATTTAACTTACAATTCAAGAGAACGTTTTCTATTTGCGACTATTCTATAACACAATTCAATAAATAAAGTTAAAAATCCACACCCAAAATGGTTAATTACAGTTTACCTCCCTGAACTATGTCTTATATCACTTTGCACCCTTGAACTTTAATTTAAAAGGATTAATTGTCACCTTTTAAAGTTTAATAGTGCAAATTTGTATCAAGGCTTAATTCAGGGGGACAAACTGTAATTAACCCCCTTTACAAATAGTCCTCGATTCTGAGATTACAAACACGTCCCCCTCATATCCTTGTATGGCCTACAAATATTGATCCACTCAATTGTAAATTTATGAACGACCCAACCCAACCCAACACATAAAAGGTGATTTGAGTTGATTCTATGCTAACATGTTTTAAAAAAGGTAATTTGCTTAGAGCAAATTACCTTTTTTAAAACATGTTAGCATAGAATCAACTCAAATCACCTTTTATGTGTTGGTATCAGGGATGTTCAAAAGAGTTCCTAGTAAACTATCACAAATATTTTTTTCTACATGCATGACGTCAACACAATATCTAACTTCTAAGGTTTGCCACTAAGGTAGGTACAAAATATGAATTTCTTTTTCCAACTACTCTTAAAGTTTCTACCACTGTAAGGCTTGCTGAATTCACATTTAATGTTCTTCACAGGTTCAATCTACGGTAGGTATGATTTCAGACTTGTTTGGCATTGATTACTTTGGGTCGTTCGTTATATTCCTGCTTTCCATTGAATGCCTTCTTCAATCTACGGTAGTTGTAATGAACACGTGTTCTCTTAACAACACGGACATGCTTTGTGGCCTTTTACGAAATATCCCGACAGTTTATCATAAATGGGAAGGTCATTTATTATGCAGAAGATCATCTCACACATAGTAAATGACTATTGTCGATGGGCATCCCGCACTTTCTCACATCCTTCCTACAATGTCTTTAGGTCAGGAATTAAGTGTCTGAAGTACACATTGATGTTGTTTTCTGGTTATTTTGGACCCGAAATCATTAACGACAACATCATGTATATGCGTTTTATGCTTAACCACGGTGGGAGATTGTAAATAACAAGCAAAAGGAGTCACAAACTATGAAGGCTACTCAAACTACCATAATGATTCATTCTATCGGTACACAGACCAAGTCTCAGGTTTCTGGATTCCTCACCAAATAATGGAAAGTCAGAATTAATTTTCTACCACTAGGGAGAAACTGCAGGATGCCGAAGCAACTGATCATTCGTTGTCTCTCGATCTACATGCCATGTTAGGTTCTTTGAGTCCTCAGAACATGCAAACAAATTCTTCAACATTGGAATTATCGAAAGATACCACAACACCTTTGCAGAGGGACCTTGTGGTTTTCCGTTCTCATCAGCACTCATATTTTTCTTTTGTTTGTACTGTAAGACAATACAAAGAGGACAATAATGCAGGTTTTCAGAGTCACCCATATAGAGTATACAATCATTAGGACATGCATGTATTTTCCTATACCGCATCCCATAGGACACAATATTGTTTTTGCCTCATAGGTACGATCCAGAAGTTTGTTGCAATCTAGAAGAATCTCTTTCAACAACTTCAGCAAGGCTGAGAAATTGACAGCACTCCAAGCATTTGTTGCTTTCAAGGTATATACCCTTAAAACTACAGACAACCTACTGAACTTACTGCAACCCTAATACAAAGGTTTTTCATTGTCAGATATTAGACTGCCAAGTACATCGGGTTTATAACAATATTTGTCGAGAACATCTCGGATCATATCCTCTAACAAGTATATCAAATGAGTATATCGAACGAGTATATCCTTTGTCAAAACCTTTCTCAAACAAATGAGCTTTTATCTCTTTTATATCTTGTAAGAATATGCTAAAACAACTCATACATGGACATAAGACATTTCTCTCATTTCTAGCATCTACATTCTTCAGGGAAAATTGTAGAAATTCATGAACCCCAGCCTCATACTCATCCCTCAATCTACTAGCGGAAATCCATATTCAATCCATTTTCTACACATCAAGAGGAACAATCTCAATGTAAAGATAGTTATAAATTTTGATTCTTAGTCCTCTAAAAGTCTCAATTTCGAGTCCATAAATCCATTCCATTATAAATTTCAAACAAACAAAACTTTGATATATGCTTCCTTGCAACTCATTAAAACAAGTTAGAGTAATTAAAATTCCTTGCAAAAATGGAAGCATTGAGCACCTTTGCGAGCAAGTGTTGGATGTAAAAAAGATGGTCAATGTTGGTCGGTCTGAACTGGGCAATCTGTCGAGTCGAGCTGACAAGGGGGATGGGGAAAGAAAATTGGTTTGCACGCCTAGCTTGTAACTAGGTTTGTCAGTTTGTGTGTGTGATTTTGGGTTGAATATTGAATATGACAATGCAATATTAGAATTTACTAAAAAAATTCGAGTTTACCACGTCAGCTAACCTAAGCAATGACGTGCTAAATCCCTATATGGACATAACATACTATCCGGATGACTGAATACAATTCACTCCACCGAAATTGTAAAGAATCACCAGTTCGGACAATCGAAAGGCATTCAGTAAATAGAGGGTATGTATGTCGTTGAAAGGACATGTATGTCCTTTAAAGGATACGTATGTTCACCACGTTAGTTAACCTAAGCAACGACGTGGTTAATCCCTATTTGGACGTAACATACTATGTTGACGACTGAGTACAATTTGCTCCACCAAAACCGCTAACTAGAATCACCATTTCGGACAACCGAAAGACATTCGATCAATACAGAATACGTATGTCCACCACGTCAGTTTTCGGTAACATATAACGACCGACGTGGTAATGCAAACATTCACGCCGACCGTACCCTATTCGACATGATAAGCCAACAAAGCACGTAGATGCACGTCAAACATATTTCGGTCGACGTGGTAAGTCTAACATCTCGTCGAATTTTAAGCTGCTGACGTGGTCCGCCTAATTGCACGTCGGATTCTCGCAGTCCGACGTAGTGATGGAGACATAATACCCTTATTTTCCAGTACTGTGTTTGTCAAGAATTTGAAAATGCTATAACATTTCGGAAATGTCTCACAAAGTATGCAATATCTTGTGGTTTCAGCTACAAGTTTCTGAGAAATTATCCTTTCAGAGTTACCGCACATTGTGCAAAGGATAATTGTTCATGACGTGTGCATGTAATCAAATCCTCTCAATCTGGTTGTTTTCTTATAAAAGTCCTTGTGAACGAACATACTTTTGGTAGTGGTGGAATTGGAACAACAAGTCATCCCAGAACATCAAAGAGTTTTGTTGCTAACATTGTGGCATCTATTTTGAAGCAACGACCAATGTATCGACCATGTGAACTGCAAACAGACATATCTCGTGAACTTGGGGTGCAAATACCATACATTCGAGTTTTGCAAGATAAAGAGCTAGTGATGAATAAGTTATATGGATATGAAAGTAAGTCTTTTGACAGACTTAGATGGTATCGAGAAGTTGTACTTGCAAGCAATCCAGGCTCTTTAGTGGACTTGGATTGGGACACTGCTGAAAGTCGATGGTTTAGAAGAATTTTTTTGGCATTTAACTGTAGTATAGTCGGGTTTAGAGATGGTTGTCGACCATTATTATTTTTAGATGGTAATTTTTTGAAGACAAAGTACCAAGGCATTCTACTTGTGGCTACCGGTGTGAACGGGCAGAATACGATATTCCTATTGGCTTTCATCGTAGTTTCTGTCGAGAATGAATAAAATTGGGAATGGTTTTTGCAAAACTTAAAGAAAATTCTTTTATCGAGTATAGCTTTAACATTCATCTCAAATTGTTGCAATGGTCTCACTCATCTGTTCAACAGATTTTCCCAACTTCTCACCATGCCTATTGTTTACGCCACTTGGAAGACAATTTTGAAGTTCAAGTTCTTCAACATGTTGCTAAGACAACTCATTTGAAGTAAGTTAACCTCATTTTTAATGTTAAAAATATAATGTCTAAGTATATGTTGCAATGTCCATTTTCCTTACAGGATGTTGACCATTCTCCGAAAATATTTTATGCTTATCATACTTGTGAATTCACTATAGCATATGACGAGTTATCTACCATTTCTAAATGTGAGAAAAAATTCATTGACTCCTCTGAACTCAAACATTGGGCAAATGCGTTATTCCCAGAACGATATGGAAATATGTATTCAAATGTGGCAGAGAGATTTATTGTGTGGATTCTTGGCACAAGAAACCTTGCTATATCAGCGCTTGTTGATCAAATTTACTTGCAGACAGTGGAACTTTCTAGTAGAAGGAGAATTACGTCCTCTGAGTGCATTACTGACTTGTGTCCTGAAGTAGAAAAGATCCTTAGGAAAATCATATCTAAATCTCGAGGAGTAGAATGTTCAATTTCAGTTCCGGGCATGATAATTGAGGTACACACAACTCCCGCTTGCACCGTAAAAGTAGAACAATTCGATTGCACGTGTTGGAAATGGCGCATTATTTGTATCACTTGCCCTCATTCTTGTGCATCAATACAATTCCTTTGTGAAAATATTCATGATTATTGTAGATTATATTGGACTTCTATCATGTATTGTGCATCATATTCCTCCCCTAGTTTTCCAATATGTAGAGTCGATAGGAAAAATACTGAAAATTCTGAGAGCATATCTTGGGTAACAAAACCACGTTGTGGTAGGAGGAAGAAGAAGAGAATTCCCTAAAGGGGACATGAACCTGAATCTATTATTTGTGGTCGTTGCAAGCGAAAAAGACACCACAACCAAAGAACTTGCACAAATCCAATTGCAGATGATTGTTTTTTTAGTGTTAGACCATTAGTATATTGTACAATTTAACTTGTTAAGTGAACTTCTAGTCTTCCATTTCTGAACCACTTGTCTTGTTACAAAATCATATTTTTTAAAACAAGTCGTAAGAAACATTTCTAAATTTGTGAAATTAAATTTGTTAAGTAAACTTCCATAGAGACGAGTCTGTCCTGCTCGTTTTGCAAGTGTCCCGCTCCGTAAGACTATGTCCCGCTCGGGACGCAAGTGTCCCACATAGGGACAAGTCTATCCCTCTCGGGACGCAAGTGTCCCGCATAGGTACGCGTTTGTCCCGCTCAAGATGACTATGTCCCAAAAAGGGACAAGTGTCCCGCTCGGAATGCAAATTTCCATGCAAATATATACTTCTCTCTAAGACTTGAAGCAACTTGTCCAATATGAGACAACTTAATTAACAACATATCCAATTACATGTAATTATTTTTGAGTATTAGACCATTAATATGTAGTTCAACATAATTTGTTAAGTTAACTTGTTACAAGTTAACTTGTACGCACAGACCAACAAATTTGTTACTGAAAGGAATGTGTTCTAAAAGTTTACTTTATGTCTTTTATTATGAATTGAATGTATAAATATTTTGTTCCTTGATTAATGTATTCGTCTATTAGAAGTGTTAAGGAATAGGCTCTTGGTCATTAACCGTAGAGCTCTAAAAGATAATGGTTTACATAAATCAAAAGGTAATTCATAATCATGGTGATTAACATGGGAAATTGATTACCAAGTTAAAATTGTCATGTTGGTTCAAGCATATTACAATACAATTATTTAACAACAGGAGTTTATGAAATAGAAAATATTTCTTTCATATATTGAATTGACCTAACAACTGAAACATTATGGAATTGTGTTTGTGTCATTAATGTTTCATTGTATTTTTCAATCCTAAGATATGTGACCTATCTCTTTTGACATGAGAAGTGTATAATTTGATTATTATCAAAAGCGATCATTGAGTAAAGTGCTAAATATAATAGTTGGTTATATATGACTTGTGCTGGAAAATATGATATGTCAAAAGATTATGATTGCCCATCTTGACTTGAGTAATGATATTGTTGGGTCCCTTGATAAAGCAAAGTTATAATGTGCACAATGTAACTTGTGTATAGTTACATATTTATAATTTGCTTGAGAGATCAAGAAATGAATATATAATACAAAGAGGACACATTTCTACTTTGAATAATATTCTTAATATCATGAGGTAATGGATGAACACAAGTGATATTACTTATATCACTAAGTGGATCGAGTTTAGTTCAAGTGAACAAAATATCTTTGTTATTTGGGTAACTATAAAATGTGTAGCCAGATACTATTTATAGTTTATGATATAAAGTGTTTTATATCATTGCCAACATAACTTAGATCCTTCTATAGGTCGCACCACAAAACTGGGAAACAAGAGATGTGATTTTATATTTTATATGATATATTAAATTTCATGTGTTATGAAATAATATACATGTGGTAAAATAATAAAATCGATATGTCGTAATAATGGCATGGTTAGAATAACAAATAAATTCGTATGAGATGTATATATCATGGGGTATAATGTTTTGACATTATATATGAGAAGATATTTTATGATATAATGTGATCCGCAACATTATAATATATAAATTTGCTAAAACCCCAAAGCTTAAATTTTGTTCGATGTTAATCCAAAATTTGTGAGAGGCAAAAACAGAGTAAAAATGGTCGGCCGTTTGCCGATGATTTTCCCTGAATTAATGAGAATTTTTCTGATCATAGATTGAATTGTTCCAAGTTGGTCAAAGGTAGTTATGGGATGATTAGAGGAGAAATAAGCAATTATTCATGTGCAAAGTAGTTTTCAAATGATGTGGTTTAGTGGAGAGATTAACAAGGGATTGTGTGTAAGTGGTTTGCACATATGTGAGTTAGAGTAAACCCAATAAAAATAACCAAACGACCAGGGTCATTTGACGAAACGAGTTGGGTCGTCCAGTCAAAACGAGTTTGGTCACTCAGTCAAAACGACCTTGGTCGTTTGACCAAACAACCAAAGTAGGGTTCGGTTGACCGAAAACTTCAAGACTCTACTGGGTTGGCAAAAATGATCATGTTCGGTCGACCGAGCCAAAGTCTCCGGTCGATCGAAAACGTCCAGCCAGTTGCACAAATTGGAGACACTGAACGTTTGGTCGACCGATAGGCTAAATATATTTTGGGGTATTTAGAAATAATACGAATACGACCGTTTACGATCCAACAACATTTGCATCCTAAGTGAGACACACTTGCATCCCGAGCGACACACTTGTGTCCCGAGCGGGACAGGCTTGCATCTCGCGTGGGACACACTTGTGTCCTGAGTGGGACAAACTCGACCCTATGTGGTCTAGAGTCGTTTGAAGCAGCACATTTGCGTCCCAAGCGACACACTTGCGTCCCAGGTGGAACCCTATACGAATTTAAGCGTCCAACTCTAGGAGTACAATAAGTTTCATGAATTTCAAATCTCCTTGGATTGTGCACCGGCCTTGTTTGGATGTGTAGTTATGTGCATCCAGATTTTTGAAAATCTGACTTCTCCTCGGATTCCACATTGCCCTGGATTACGCCAAAATTTGAATGGACAAGTCGCTCCATGTTTGGATGCATGTATTCAATCGTTATGATGGTACTTGGTCTTACTTGGGTTTTTGAATGTGAAATTAATATGTTAATGTCTTGCCCCATCACGTCATTACTAAAAGGCTCCCATTCGTCTTGTACCCTGAAATATCGTTCCTGCTAAGTTAAAGAGGTGTGAAACCAACACAAATCATCTTTCCCATTTCCAAAATTCCACCATTTTTCCCATTTTTGAATCATCTTCCCCGTTTCCGAAACTGCCTCATCTTCCCCATTTCCTAAACACAGGTATGGAGTCGTTTCCAATGAAGCCACTCAACTATTTCAGCAGGCTTCGTGCTAAGAGTGAATACATTGGTACGTCCAGCTCGATCGATCCCTGGTATTTTTGTTGCCCAACTCCTCCAAACACGGTGATCTTTCTCCATTCTTTTCCCTTTTGGTCTTTCTCTTTTTTCCTTTTTTTGTTTCTGTAACATACCATTTGCATTATTTTGTAGGACCCCCTCCCTTGAGCTTTTTCGTGTATGAGGACATGTTGTCCTCTCTGTTGGACTTCATTCTTGAAATTGTCTTTAATCTTCAACTTGGGTTTACGAACTAGAGCGACTTAAGGGCCAGTTGGAGTCATTGGAGGAGGACGTAGCTTGGCTGGCAGGCCTCAGACACCTTTCCCATGTAAACATGTTGGGTACATTGTGCATTACGTCTTGGTTCTAAGATCAGCTTTATAAATGCACTTCAAAGTTTTTGACATTTGTTTATTTTATTGAGCTCCAATTCCAACATCCCCGGATAACTCGCCCGTGACACCACACAATGATTTTGTAGAGGTCCGGTGTGGCAACGGTGGGGCGGTTAACATGCAGGAGACTCCAACTAGAGTGGGATTTCCTCCCGGTTGCTGTCTGGGGACCCTAGGCCAGCGTAGTATGCAAGTAGATGAGGATCCAGAAGCTCCATTTCGGGAAGGAGTAAGGGAGAACAACCTTTAATAATTATGGGTTTATGTTGTTGTTGCCAGTTTTTGTTTGAAATTCCCTTGTTCACCAATATCTTTGGGGATTAATTACTGCTCTTTTTGTGTTTGGTTATGTAAAAAGTGTACAATCCAGATTAATTGTTTAACTAATGTTGCTTTGAATGACTGGCCCTTGCTGATTCTTGGGAAATGAAAGTTCAAAACCGGAAGTGTAACGCCCCAGATCTCGTGGGTACGCAAGCTGGGAAAACCAAGTGAACTGTAGTGATCAGAGTCATCTGCGATGACCGAAGGAATTACAATAGAAGACTACACATACAAGAAACACTAAAATAGAACATACATGGATCGACTAAAAATAAGACATAACTGAAAAGAGAGTTTATCCATGTATGGAAATATAGTCAAATACATTACGTCAAGGTTCAATAGGGAAATAGATCATAATAATGTGGAAGCAAAAGATGACAACTGGGAGAATCTAGTCGACGTACCCCTTGTGTACAGAATCCTCCGAAACTCCGCCAGTCTAGCCCCTGAAGGAAACCTAAGTACCTAAGGCAAAACAACAACAAATATGTGTGAGTTTTCAATAAAGAAAATCTTGTATGCCCCAGGTCCAAAAATAGATTACAAAGCCATGCATGGAATCTACCTACCACACATGCAAACAAGAAGGCAACTACTCTACATAGTTGAGCCGGGTGACAACTCTACATAGTTGCATCGCACGGGGTCCACCCGAAGTAATTCCTCTGCATAGGAACCCGAATCTACATAGTCGTGACTACACGGTGTCCCTTCGAGGTTATCCTCTACATAGGAATCGAACCACCAGCCATGTTGGTCTAATTCACAAGCGGGTCACCCGTCAGTGACCCACCGCTTGGCACAAAATGGTCTTCCAGATTGACATCCCAACTTACGGCAAGTGACCTACATGATGCCATCGCGACATTGGAAATGCCCGTCCTGTAGCAAATGGCAGCACGCCTGCCCACGCCTTATCTTACGCCTAACCTCTCTACATAAAGGTCTTTCCAAATAAGCCTCTCTACATAGAGGTTATTGGATTAATCTAAGGATTAAGATGATGTTTGCCCAAAGCACTGACACGTGGCGCACTCTCATTGGTTGCGCATTAGGGTTTTGGGTGGGGCCATCTATATAAGGAGGGGAGCTGCCCATTGGATGGACTAATTCTTGTGTGCAAACCCTAGCCCCACCAAACCCTAGCCGCCACCTCTCCCTCTCTCTCCCATTCGTCCCTCCACATCCACCAAGCTAATTCATAGACTCTTGGGTTGTGGACACGTGCTTCTTCTCCAAGAGAGTAGGAGACCGACCGGTGAGAAGGATTCCGTAAGGTGACCTCCGATCTTTCTTCCGCTGCCACAGGTTCTCTCCAAGAAAGGTACTCCTGAACCTGTAGAATCGTTATTTGCTTACATTGGTACCAGAGCCATCTCGGTTACCTTCAAATCCTCACCATGCTTGACGAATTTTTTGTTTCATGATAATCTGATTTGAGATAAAAACAAAATATTCGGTGGTTATGTTTTTTGGAGAAAGAAAGTAAACAGAAAATCAGCATTGCTTATTTACATGATGCGCATGTTATATATATTGATTGTTCATGATTTTTTTCTTTCAAATTCGTTTTCATATTCTGGAAATGAAAACTCAGAGGTTTTTGATCTTTAAATGAAATAATATGATCACTCATTTAGAGATATAAGTGGTGCATGTTTGCTGATTTCTTTCTAACATGCAATTAGGGTTTAGACTAGTTTCTACATGTTGCGCATGTTATGGTTCATTAGAGCATGCATCTAGGGTTAGATTTTGCTCCTCCATTCTTGTGCATGGTTTAAGATGGATTTTTCCTGATTTTATTTCGAGCCAATATGATATGTTGCTCTCCTATCATTACACATACATAGATGTGACCAGAATTATATTTTTTCTGTGTTGTTACCTCTATCCTTTGTGCATGTATTAGATAAAATCAGAAGTTATTTTCCATGTTGATTCTTCTAAATCATGCACATGTATACATGAAATAAGATGTCTATTTTTCCTGATTTTTACGAATTAGGGTTAGATATTATTTATTCTAATCTTTGAGCATGTATACATGAATATTGAGTTACCATATTGTATATTTCGTTTTTTTGGAATGAGAGCATTCATTTCATTTGAAATATTTCCTTTATGATTGAATGCACATATATGTTAATCTCATTAAGGATATTTCGGATTTCTTTTGGAATAATTGCATGCATTTCATTTGAAATATTTCCTTTATGATTGAATGCACATATATGTTAATCTCATTAAGGATATTTCGGATTTCTTTTGGGATGATTGCATGCATTTCATTTGAAATATTTCCTTTTCATCAAATGTGCATATATGTGATGTCATCCACCAAAGAATTTCGAATTTTTCTTTCCATTACAAGTAGCATAATTATTGTTGATTGCTTGCTTATGTTGATTATGGAAAGATTGCCTAATTCTGAAATTTTTGGAAAGATATTATGGGCTGGAATTTTATTGCCTTAAAAATATGTTTGGATGCTTTCCTTTGATGCAAAAAAATATGTGTTGTTCTCCACCATATAATTTCGAATTTTTTCTTTCCATTAGAAGTAGCATAATTATTATTGATTGCATGATTATATTGATTATGGAAAGAAGAACAAAAATCTATTTTGAGAATGATTATTGTGGAGATTGGTTGTCATTACCTAACACGTTTTTTTGCCTATTTTCGTGCCTCATTCATGCATTGTTTCCTTATGCATTACTTCCTTATTGTTTGAATGAGGTGCACACTTTATGGTATTTTTTCATACGTCGGATTGTGCTAACGTATGGAAAGATTGTGGCTATGTGGAATGAATGATTCCTGATTTTATTTACTGCCTTATTGAGAGATGAGCGTAATTTCATTCATTTATTTCCATTTGCAATAGTTATCGCAATGGACTGTATATTTATGGACTGTAATAATTATGGACTGTAGACTGTTTATTGCCCTGAGGAGACGAGGGGCTCCTTTATTTTTATTATTGCGATATTATTGCTATAAGACTCATGCAAGTTCCCGTCGACGAGGCTAAATCCCTAATGGGGATCATTAGCTCGATATGGAAGTAATGTAGTAATCATATCTGTGTGATGTTGATTGTTTTTTGAAAACCGTTTTTTGGGAACTCGCATGCCTAGTGGGAGTTGCAAGGTTGAAGTGTTTTGTGTAAACCACCTAGTAACCGGTGGCAATTTTTTTTATTTGCTGATTTACCATGATTTAAAACGTTTTTTTGGTCATTAAATCATGATGGAGCTCAATATCTAGATTAGTAAAATGGCTTTATTAACTATTGCATGAGGATTTGATCGAATGCTTTATGTTTTCTTTTGGTCTGAATGCTATAGCTATTAAGTCAGTTTATTCTTTATGATTATTGTAGCTCGTTATATTTTATGCTAGAACTCATGTATCGCTATGTATTTTGATTGTCCTAGATTCTTTATGGCTGCTTCCAAAAGCATTGTCGCTGATCTGACTCGAGGAGATAAACTCAATGAAAGAAATTACGATCTGTGGCATCGTAAAATTGAGTATCTCTTAGAGGATCAGGACATGTTAGAAAACATAAACCAATCTATGTCCCCCCCCCCCCCCGAGGAGGGGAATACTGCGCAACATCGCAGAAACTTGGATGTTTATAATGCATGGAAAAAGAAAGACTGAATTGCTCGAATCACAATTCTAAGTTCAATGAGGGACGATCTGTTACTGCGGTTCGAAAAGTTTCGAACTGCAAAGGCCTTGTGGGAAGCTGTGAAGTTTCAGTACGGAGTGACCTCCGTCACAAGGGCCCGTCAGCTTGGGCTTATGTTTGATGGGTATAAAATGCGCCAAGGTCACACAATGAGGCAGCATATTACCGCAATGTCAAACATGATTAGCGAGCTGAGTGCTGACGGTCGTGCTAAGACCGATGAGGAGCAAGTGTCTGCTTTCATCAGATCATTGCCTTCGAAGAGTTGGGAGCATATGAAGGTCCATCTGACCCATGCTGATGACATGAGGACATTTGACCAGGCCGAAAAACACCTAGATTTGGAGGAGGACCGCATGCTTGCGGAAGCCCCTCTAACTGAAGTGTTTGCTGCTGAAACTGGCACTCCTCGGAGGAGTGCAGGTTTTAAGCGCAAAAGAGATAGAGCTCAGGGTTTTAAAGGCAAGAAGGGTGCAAATGCAAACAAAACAGAAAACAAAGCTGGAAAGAAACGACCTCGAGGATCCAGGGGTGGGAAAGATAAGTCTAATGTGACTTGTTTTAACTGCCGAAAGACTGGACATTTTGCTCGTGAGTGCACTGAGCAAAAGGTAATTACTGTGTGTAATCCCTCGAATTGTAACGTGACTAGTTCTGTGATGCTCACTGATTATTCTCCTGTGTGGATTGTGGATTCAGGTGCCACGGACCACGTAACAAAGGATCGTTCTGCCTTCGTGGAATATCACCGTGTTCCAAGTGGGTGGCAAATAAACATGGCAAACAACACTAGCATTGAAGTTCTTGGAGTTGGCACATGCAAAGTGGCTTTGCGAAGTGACCGGATCCTATTACTTCACGACGTGTTGTATGCACCAGCTATATGGCGAAATATTATTTCTGTTGTTGTCTTTATGAGACATGGTTTTAAAGTTGTTTTTGAGAACAATGATATGGGTTTATACCTTTCTAACATTTATTATGGACGTATTTTTCTTTCTGACGGTTTTATTGTGTTGGACGCAATTTATGATTTCAATCATAACGCTAGTGCCTTTATGAACCAAAGTTCCATGAATAATGATTCAGTTATGTGGCATGCTAGACTAGGTCACATTGGTGTTGACCGGATGAACATGTTGGCAAAGGAGGGGGTATTAGGAGAATACTCCAAATTTGAATTGCCGACCTGTGAATCTTGTCTAGCTGGAAAGGCAACTAGAAAACCGTTCGGAAAAGCCATTAGGGCTACTTCTCCTTTAGAACTAATTCACTCAGATATTTGTGGACCTTCGAATGTGCGTACTAGACATGGACAAAGTTACTTCATCACATTCATTGATGACTTCACTAGATATGGTCATATTTATCTTATTTCTCACAAGTCAGAAGCTCTAGAATGTTTTAAGAAATTCATGAGCTTAGTTGAGAATCAGTTGGATAATAAGATAAAAACTCTTAGAACGGATAGAGGTGGTGAGTATCTCTCCATAATGTTCAAGGAGTTATGTGATGAAAAGGGGATATCTAGACAACTCACTATGCCTTATATTCCTCAGCAAAATGGTGTTGCCGAGAGAAGGAATAGAACGTTGCTAGACATGGTTAGATCCATGATGGCGCATGCGAGCTTACCAATTTCGTTTTGGGGAGATGCTCTAATGACTGCTGCCTATATCCTCAATAGAGTTCCAACAAAATCGGTTCCCTCAACTCCATATGAGTTATGGACAGGACGGAAGCCTGATTTTAGTCTGCTGCGTCCTTGGGGATGTGCGGCATACATTCATTCTACTAGTCACCGATATGGAAAACTAGGACCTAGAGGGAAAAAGTGTATCTTTGTAAAATACAGTGATTTCTCCAAAGGTTATGTTTTTATCGGGGTAGACGAGAATGAAAGAAGGACGGAACTGGAGTCTAGGGATGCCACATTCTTGGAAAATGATTTTCCAACGCTTGCTGGAGCTATCAAAGAGTCAGTGGACTTCTTTGAACAACAAGATGAGGACATTGCCACTCCACGGGATCATGATCTGGAAGTTGAACATGAGGTTCCACCAGTCGATCCTAGTGGGAGCAGCAATGCTGAGGATCCGATAGCTCTCACGGAGGATGAGCCATCAGATATCCATCTGCGTCGAAGCAAACGCGGGCTCATTCCTCGTAGGCGGTTTCGCTTAGAGGAAGAGGCCCTCATGATAGCTCAAGAAGAAATTGATTATGAATCACCCGGGATGACAGTAATCGATGAGCAAGAACCGGAGACCTTGAAAGAGGCTTTGGAAGGTCCAAATGCTAAAGAGTGGTTAGAAGCTATAAAGGAAGAGTTGGAGTTGATGAAAGTTAATCGAGTTTGGGACTTGGTCGACTTACCGCCGAACCGAAAGGCCATTGGGGCCAAGTGGATCCTCAAGATTAAGAGGAAGGCAGATGGATCTATTGATAGATTCAAGGCTAGACTGGTAGCTAAAGGCTACACCCAAAGAGAAGGCGTGGATTTTGACGAAACCTTTTCACCAGTGGTTAGGTTTGCCTCCATCCGCCTTCTACTAGCTATTGTAGCTCAGATGGACTTAGAGCTTTACCAAATGGATGTAAAGTCTGTTTTTCTCAATGGAGAACTTGAGGAGGAGATCTATATGGATCAACCTCAAGGTTTTGAAGTCAAAGGACAGGAGCGCAAAGTGTGCAAGCTCAATAAGTCCTTATATGGCTTAAAACAAGCGTCTAGACAGTGGAACATTCGCTTCCATCAAGCTATATCAGAGAATGCGTTCTCTATGCTTGAGGAAGATCACTATGTGTACGTTAAGAGATCCAATGGTAAATTTGTCATTCTGACCTTGTACGTTGATGACATACTCATGGCTGGCAATAGCAAAGAGTTTCTGAAATCCACTAAAGAGTGGTTGTCCTCCACGTTTGATATGAAGGACATGGGTGAAGCTAGCTACGTCCTTGGTGTCAAGATTGTTAGAGATAGGTCCAAGAGACTTCTGGGATTGTCTCAAGAGACTTATATTAACAACGTCTTAAAGAAATACCATATGGACAAATGCAAACCAATCGACACTCCTGTTGAGAAGGGATTGCACTTAAGCCTTGATAAGCATCCTGAGACTCCTGAAAAGATGGCCAAAATGGACAAAGTTCCATACTCCAATGCTGTGGGAAGCCTCATGTACTCTATGATGTGTACTAGGCTAGACATTCGTTATGTTGTGGGCATGGTGAGTCGATACCAGTCCAACCCAGGCATGGAGCACTTTGTGAAGGACATTATAGCGAGAAAGGAAGTTGTGTTAAGACATGTGTCTACTAGTCTTATGGTAGCTGACCCTCTTACCAAGGCTATAACTAAGGACTCGTTTATGTCTCATGTAAAGTCCTTAGGCTTACACAAACTTTGATGTATTGGCATGTCTAACTTCCTTTTATGAGTGATTGTGTTTTTTCCTTTCAACTATATCTGTTTGGTTGATGTAGTTGTTCTAGCATAAAATATTATTTTGTCAATAGGCTGAAGAATGCTTACTCACACGAGCATTCGCCTCTGGCACTTTTGATAGCGAGCAGAGATGAGACTGATCATGAAGAGATCTTGTATGATAGATCCAGAGTAGTTCATGATAGGACAGTCGCCTTGATTAGGAATCAAGATGAGATCCTCTATGTTGGTGAGGATTGACATGAATGTTCCCACGATTCATGTGACCTATAGAAGCCAAGTGCGAGCATCACATGTGGCGTCAGGTAACACCTGTATGGTGTTAAGGCGACAATGATGAAGCTCGGGTCAGGCGCAGAGGGGGTGCGACTGGACTAAGACTTGTATGGTGTTGAGAGACAGACATACTGTTGTGTGCAGTATGATCCACCATAGCATGTTTGTCATACAACATGTGCTGAGCGACCATTTGGAAGTGAAAAGATGGATCCCTGCTCCTTCACTGTGTGAGTCCAAGACTTGATTGTCATTTAGTTGCCCTCAGTGACCTTCGTCGACACCATGAAGCAAAGAGTTGATGTGGCTACTTTGGGATGTTATCTATGACCATGAGAGATTCGGTCTAAAGAGGCATCTTCCGGAAAGGAGTCAACTCTGAGTGTAATGGTGGTCCGGGGCGAAGGGAAAGGTTCGACTCGACTGCACTAAAAGTATTTGCTGGGCCCAACTGTATTGGATATAGTAGCAAGTACCTTGAGGACAAGAAGGTATTCTCTCCGAGGGATCGAGATACCGTTCGTGTCAAGTGAGTTTCTGAGTAAACCTAACAGTGATGTGCATTTGACTGCTTAATTGTTATTTTTGTGAGGATGTTGTCATTCTGGCCTTCTAGTAAGGTTTCTAGTTTGAGACTCCTAAATTCCAGGTGCATCACCGGTCGCACGACCCATTTGTCCGTATGATCGGAAGAGTACATGTGTCGGGGACACATATGGTCTTGTATCAGGGATACATGATCAGAGACTTGCGTATTGTGGATGCATTCTTGGAAGAGAGAAATAGTTGTATATATCAGGGATGTATACATATGTGTCAGGGACACATGAAGAGGTGACACATTGCCATCTTATGATTGTATGTATCGGGGATATATACGTATGTGTCAGGGACACAAAAGAAGATGACATGTTGTTGACGTGCTATTGTCCAAGTGGGAGATATTGGATTAATCTAAGGATTAAGATGATGTTTGCCTAAAGCACTGACACGTGGAGCACTCTCATTGGTTGTGCATTAGGGTTTTGGGTGGGGCCATCTATATAAGGAGGGGAGCCTCCCATTGGATGGACTAATTCTTGTGTGCAAACCCTAGCCCCACCAAACCCTAGCCGCCACCTCTCCCTCTCTCTCCCATTCGTCCCTCCACATCCACCAAGCTAATCCGTAGACTCTTGGGTTGTGGACACGTGCTTCTTCTCCAAGAGAGTAGGAGACCGACCGGTGAGAAGGATTCCGTAAGGTGACCTCCGATCTTCCTTCCGCTGCCACAGGTTCTCTCCAAGAAAGGTACTCCTAAACGTGTAGAATCGTTATTTGCTTACAGAGGTCCTACCCGTGGCCTGTCGGCTCCAAAACCATCGTGCCGAAGATTCATTTTATTCATTAAATGCACATGCAAGCTATCTATATAACTATTTCCAACCTATAGCTAAATAGTCATGCACGAGCCCAACACAATGAGTGTACAATTACACTCATCACGGATCCAAACAAATCAGAAGTAACATATGCAAATCATCAACTTAATAGCATAGTCACAAACAAACAACCATAATTAAACCAACTCAACAAGCATATTCATGCAACCACGCCATCTATAGGTCATGTGACTCAAGTTGTTACATATATGCTCATGACAATAATATCCCATAAGTGCAGCAAATCAGAAATAATAGATCAACAAGTCAGACCAAACATAAGACTAGTGCATGTTGTCCCAACATGAGCTATGTGTCATAAAATGATGGTTATATGGTCAAGATTTACCCTACAATATACATGCATAACCTCATGTTTTTACAGTAGCAAGTAACATCATTATAATCAAGTCAAATTCATGTAACATCAGTTTATTAACAATGGAAATCAAGCATGCAACAAGATCAATAAACTATGCACGAATTGATCGAAAGATGCATAACATGAGCTAGTAAATTGCCAGCAATGAAGATCAAATTGTATGCAACAAAATATTCCTGATATGAACATATAAACTCGTAATTATATCTCTACTGACATGAGGTTATCATAAAACCACACATAAATCAAGAAATGAGTCAACATCTCAATAGGTAGATGTGCATGCGCATGGTGTATCTAATCAGCAATAATCCACCACATAACAGTATGATATCAGCAGCAAAATTATACATAAACATATGATATCTTAACAGCAAACTAATCTTAAAAATAGTCATGGAATTCAGCATAAAAATCACGTCCACAACCTACAAGAAATCACGAATCCAGCAACAACCAAGGTGCAACACCCCCACTTTATAATCTACTTAAGGCCCTAAGGCATAGCTACATTTGATGAGGAGGATGGTTGGATATCACCGGAGTTGCAGCCCATGTTTCCTTCCTAGCGCATGCCTCTTCCTAACTCGCCGGAGATAGATGCTTCACCGGAGTCACCTTGCGTTTGTTGGAGGGGAGGAGAATGATGGCTAGAGCAGTGCAAAAGAGAGTGGGTGAAAGAAGAGGACAACTGAGACTTATATCTTTCAAAAGACCCTTCCACTTCCACCCTTGATGCACACCCATTGGCCATCAAAAAGCACCCAAGTCTCTTCATCTTCCATGCTACATGGCAGCCACCTAGCACCATATCTGCAAACCCTTTGTCACAAAAATTGTCCTTTGCTCAACCATCTTTTGTCCTTGAGTAGCTGGTCCAAAAGTTTTAACTCTACGTCCAAACGCCTGTCCAAAAGGGGTAGAGAAATAATGTGAACATAAAGAAGTGTGTGTGTGGGGGGGGATGAATCTACTCACTACTCATTACACTAACTATTTTAGCAAGATGAAGCATTATACTGAAATGAAATTACCCTAAGAAAGCAAGAAATATTAATGAATCTTAAAAAGAAAGGAAAGACTAAACAAGCATGCACAAATTAAAAGACAAGATTAAAAGAAACTAGAAGAATTATTTTATTAACAAATGACTCACATTGAAGGTAACATTCTTCTCCACCTTGGGTTTTGCTTCAAGGCTTACTCCTTAGTAGAGAGAATGCCACCAAGCAATGGGTAGGTTACAATAGAAGGTGGAGAGTTCTATTTATAGCCAAAGAAAAAGGCAATCCGGAACAATCCCCCGATGTGGGACTAAACAAATACCAGAAATGGACTAAATACACACCAATACCAGAAATGGACCCACCAAAATCATAGCGGATTTGGACCAAAACAGACCGCCAATTAGCGGTCTTGAACCGCCAATTGGCGGTCTATATGGTCTGGATCACGCTGTATTTTATTCTGGGTATTTCTGGATGTCTTTGTTGGTCTTTGATGCATCTACTTCACTTGTTGGAGCTCCGATCCGAAAAGAATTGCCAAACTACTCCCCATGATGGTGTGGAGTTTTCTGTTTTGCTCTTTGGTCCTTCTATCTTACGTTCAGGTCCTTCTCCCTTGCATCTTAGTCCCCAGGTCTCACAATTAAGTCCATTTTCCCCGCTTTTGGGTCCTTTCATGCTTCATCTCTTCAAACCTATTTATTTCTGAAATTCAAACATAAAACTCGTCACGTAGCATTGCTTAGGTGTAAGATAATGGATAAATATAAGCATGAAATAATGTCAATCAAATACCCCCACACCTATGTTTTTGGTAGTCCCGAGCAAAACAAAGAAAGAGAAAAACAAACGAGAAACAAGAAATCCTTACTCACTTTCGTAGGAATCACGGTTGCACTTAGCACGTGCAAGAAGCCGTTAAACCTCCTTGTTGCCATGGAGGAGGAGTGTTGTCTCCTGAGGGTTTTCAGCGGATATACCCACAAAATCCCAACAAGATGCATTATTCAATCTAGACACTAGACTCGTTGGACAAATTTTGTCGATCATTGGACGCGGTAATCCTATGGGCCGACTCTATATAGGTAATCAGTCCACACACCTAATCTAATGAACCATTCGTGCAAGTTAAATAAGGAATTAAGTGAAAGACATGGACAACCTCAACATCCTCAAGTGATACAAAGTGTAAAGTCCATTAAGGTTCTTATTTGCCTTTTTTTCTTTTTTTTCCTTTTGTTTCTTTTTTCTTTTCTTTTTCTTTCTTTTTATTAGTTTGAGCTTCATTCTCCCAGGGTCAGGTTTTGTGCATCATTGCCTATGAGGACTTACACTATCACGTACACCTTTCCCCAAATCTCCACATAAGGCAATCCCTACCACCCGTGTAACGAGAGTTCGGTCGGCGCATCCCAAGTCAGATGACTCGAAAGTACCAGGCACAAAGTCCCCTCAGACCTACTTTCCCGAGTGATAGGAGCCTTGCGAGAAGAGAGAACACCTACTCACTTATTTCTTATCTACACATGAACCAAAACCCCTACACTTAATGTCTCACAACAAGATTTAAAGGGTCCTTGACAACAACAAACTTCCTTAAGTTAACAGACACGAATTATTGACTCATTAGGTTCAGAGTGGACTTCTTTAAATGTTTGAGCACTGAAACCCTATGATTACTCATCCCCAAGGGAAAACTGGGGTGCATCCTAACGACTCGATAAATCCTAAAGCCACTGTACTAGATATCCTAATGCATCAAGTTCAAGACAATTTTGGGAGCTTTCTTTTTACTTTGCCTCTCAACGGTTTTGCACATGCTAAACACACACAAAACCCACAAAACATTTTCTTTCGCAAACACATGAAGATTTTGAAAGAAATGTGAAAATTTTGAAGCACTAGGCAAGCAAAAGAAAACAAGTCACCCAAGGATCATGGCAAACAGATATATCGATATTAAATGCAACACACTAACATGATCCTAATAATGCACACAAAAGAAAATAAAATCAAAGGAAAAAGACTCAACTATGTACACACGTAAAACACCCCCCACACCTACTTCATGTATTGTCCTTAATGAATGTGAGCAAGATACTACATGGATTTATGCATGAAAAAGGAGAGATCTCACCAACATGAAGTACAAAGGGAAGTTCAAGGTCATGTTGATGGACACAAACCCGAATTCCCTCAAAACCTGTGAGATGCTAAAGAAAGGATACAAATACGTGAAAGAAATGGAGCCCAAATACACAAGGGTAGGAGCCCACAACAATCGATGCTCACTGAAGGAGTCTTTTATTGTACTTTTTCTATCTTTTTTTTCTTTTTTTCTTTTTTATAACTATGTACAAACATAAGTTCCCATCTTCATTTGTCAAAAGACATCAAATGGGAACCTCAAGAGTGGGTCAATGCACTTGGAAAGGGAACATGACACCACGCGGGGCCAGAATACTCATGTGTGGCCCCCCTTCACAAAGAGCACAAGATGAAATGAGAGGTTCATGAATTGGACGCAAAGGCGTCTCATTCAAAGGATCAAACTGAAAGAGCGTGAACCTCTCAACAGTTTGGGAAATGAGGGGCAACGGAAGAAGAGTTTCTCCCGTTACGCTGCTGAAGTTATGATCGTCAATCCAAACTCTCCAACCAACAGGCTGGTGGGTTGGAACGAGGTCAAGCACCTCGTTATGCATGTCCAACTCACCAGGAGAACAGGAAGTGGGTCTCATACCCAAAGTATCCTCCAAGGAACTCCTAATACCCTCATGAGCAATGTAGTTGTTTGATGTTCCATCATTTCCAAGATGATCAGGAACAATAGTGAGAGGCAAACTCTCATCAGGTTGTTTGAAATTGAGGGTACTAGGGAGCTCTTGCTCCACCAGAGGTGAGTCGTTAAGAGGCACAACATGAAGATCATGTGGCTCAAGGGCCATGGGACAAAAAGATTAGGCACAATCCTGTGCCGACTCATAATGAAGCTGGTCCAAATTATTCTCAATTTGAATCGAATCCTCCACTAAGTGATCGTGAATTGAAACCCCAAGTCCCTCAGACTGACTAGGAGTTTGACTTTTAAAGGTTGTGCTTTGAATTTGTGGATGTGGTGGTGGTTCGATATCAAAAGAAGAATCCTCATGTTGACATGAAATGTCACTCTCCTCACGTTCACGTAATTGCTGCGACATTTGACTCACTTGCAGTGCCATATTTTGTATGGACTGTTGAGTGGTTTCCATGAACGTAAGGAAAGTTTGTCTCAAGGAATTAGGTATGCGGTCAACTATGAGGTCCAAGTCCGAATTTGAGAAATTTTGGGGTTGGGTGTTAATGGGCTGAGAATGAGTCCAATGATTTAGAGTGGGGTGTTGGTAGACTTCTGGGTAATCGGGAGGAGGATACTGGGGTGGAAATGATGTATAAGAATTTGAATACGAATTGTCTCCCCACGAATCCATCCCTCTCGGGTTGTACGCGGATGAGTAATGGTCATATTGAGCATTTTGGGAAAATGTATGCTCATACTCAGGCTCAGGGGGAACATAAGGACATTCCCCGATAACATGACCACACAACCCACAACAGTCGCACGGTACGGCTACTGGAGCCACCGGTGGACTCATGTCATCTGCCATACGCATGAAAGAGGCCAAAGTTTGTTGTAATGTCTTAGTTTGTTGACCAACATATGATCTGACGTAACTAGATGGTGGTCTAGCAGTCGGTGCCTCTGTCATACTACCCCAATATGAAGATTGCTCAGTCACACAATTAAGATTGTCTCAACCATACGGGGTGTTAGTCTGAGCCACCCCAGGTTGCATGGGTCCAGAATACCAGGAAGAATTGTCCTGGTCCCAACAATGATATGGATGGTCGCCCATGTAACCATCCATCTCAACAAAGAACTCTGGAGTCGATCACTCTCACCACCACGAGGCCAAGCTCGCAAAAAGTGCTCGACTCGTCCCTAAAATGCTACCAGAGAGTGTAAAGGGGAGGAGACTAGAACGTAGAAGTAGGTGAGAAGAAGATGACTCAGAGGAGAAGGGAAGAATCCCTAAAGCTAGCGTGGGTAAATGGTGAAGGTAGAAGCCTAACAAGCAAGCACAGCTCAAACAATGTAAGGCAATGGGTCCTTAGGCTAGACGACGCCTAACTTCGAGGTCACTAGCCTCGACACGCCTCACCTCCCTACAACGAAGACCACAATTCCCAGCAAGTGATACCAGATCCGGAGATCCAGTACCTCCTACTATCGGCAAGGTAGACAATGCCGATCAGGCCATGACGGTCTCAACTAGATTACTCTCCTAGTGTGTCTGAAATCCTAGGGACAATGTCTACATGCTTTTAGTTTTGGCTTGATTAAGAGTAATTTTTGTGGAGAAGGAAAGGGTGATGAAATCCCCCACCTTATCTTTTATGGGACAGTCCCTCCTTAGTAGCGTTTTGATCCTAAATCTAGCAATCAACGCTCCAATCAAAATGCTCAATTCACTCTTGTCTTAATGCAATTCCTACTAACTAATGCATGAGCATACAAGATGCATGAATGAGTGTAGGAAATGCGTACCTCACGCCAACGCTCAACAACTGAAAATAAAGCTAAAAGAAAAGACAACTACGTGCCTAAGTCAAGTACATGATGCGTGACCTAAACAAGTAAGAATGTCTAATCTTTTGCTTTGGATTTTAAGGCCAAGTTGATTAATGGGGATTGGTTTAATGATCTGGGAGTAAAGTAGAAGTCAAAACATGCCAAATTGTGCTCCCAGACAACTATGTCAAAGCAAACAACTACGAGAACAAAACTGAGAGGAAGCAAAGCTTACCAGGCCGCCAATTGGCGGTCCCAGACCGCTGATTGGCGGTCCGTGTTGAAGCTTTTGTGCTCCAAGTTGTCCAGTAGCCTCCCCTTGATCCAAAGGTCCCCTGAAACAAACAAAAACTAAAAACTAAAAATTAAAACCACTCGAATCGTCCAAAGCAAAGTCTGGACACGGCACCTCCCCGGCAACGGCGCCAAAAACTTGTTGAACGTTTTAATTTAAACTGCAAGTGCACGGCTGCGTTGAAGCAGTGGAAAATACGGGTCGTCCGCTGGGAGGTGTGTCGACGTTTGGTTTGTGCAAAGACGAGTGGTAAAGAAAGGAGAGAAAGGTTGGTTACACTAAACTACACTAAGGTGCAAGTGCAAATGGAAAAGAAGCAAGAAAACTAAACCCCAAAGGGGGTAGAGAAATAATGTGAACATAAAGAAGTGTGTGTGTGTGTGTGTTCATTAAGCTCCTCACAATATGTAGTGCATGAAATCATAAAACTAAATCCAACTTTGCCTCCACATGAATTAAGATTAGATCACATCATTAAAACATACAAGACAATAAGTGGAATGAAGCTAAATGAACTCAAGTATAAAGACTAGACCTTATTATGCCTCCACATGAATTAAGATAAGACTATATCATTACAACATACAAGACATTAACCAAGGTAAAGGCAACAAGAGTACATACACTACAACTTGTGTTTCCAATATTAATTCCATCCATATCCTAACCTTATCATTCCCCATAAAATAGGTCCACTAATCAAAGCATAGGCTAAGCTTCATTCAAGAGCATTAGCATATCAAAGATAAGAGTGGAGACTCATTAAATGGTTATGGAAATCATATAAAGCTCAAGGGATTAAGATAACACACACTTAATACACTACATGATTATATCACATATTTCTCCACCCCCCAAATGGGGATGGATCTACTCACTACTCATTACACTAACTATTTTAACAAGATGAAGCATTATACTGAAATGAAATTACCCTAAGAAAGCAAGAAATATTAATGAAGCTTAAAAAGAAAGGAAAGACTAAACAAGCATGCACAAATTAAAAGACAAGATTAAAAGAAACTAGAAGAATTATTTTATTAACAAATGACTCACATTGAAGGTAGCATTCTTCTCCACCTTGGGTTTTGCTTCAAGGCTTACTCCTTAGTAAAGAGAATGCCACCAAGCAATGGGTAGGTTACAATAGAAGGTGGAGAGTTCTATTTATAGCCAAAGAAAAAGGCAATCCGGAACAATCCCCCGATGTGGGACTAAACAAATACCAGAAATGGACTAAATACACACTAATACGCGACCCACCAAAATCTTAGCGGATTTGGACCAAAACAGACCTCCAATTGGCGGTCTATATGGTCTGGATCACGCTGGATTTTATTCTAGGTATTTCTAGATGTCTTTGTTTGTCTTTGATGCATCTAATTCACTTGTTGGAGCTCCAACCCGAATAGAATTGCCAAAATACTCCCCATGATGGTGTGGAGTTTTCTGTTTTGATCTTTGGTCCTTCGGTCTTACGTTCAGGTCCTTCTCCCTTGCATCTTAGTCCCCAGGTCTCACAATTAGGTCCTTTTTCCCTGCTTTTGGGACCTTTCATGCTTCATCTCTTCAAACCTATTTATTTCTGAAATTCAAACATAAAACTCGTCACGTAGCATTGCTTAGGTGTAAGATAATGGACAAATATAAGCATGAAATGATGTCAATCAATGCACCAACGACCTGGTGGGACGCACCAACGTGGTTATTTTCACTAAACAAGCTGAATCGTTTTCACCAAATGAGCTGGCTTATTTACACCAAACGAGTTGGGTTGTTTGGTCGAAATGAGCTGGGTCGTTGCAACTTAATTAGCAACCAGAATTCGTTTTAACAACAACAAAAATACATTTCTAGGACATGAAAGAATTTGTTCTACATGACACAACTTAATTAACAACATATACAATTACAGATTGTTGGTTTTGAGTGTTAGAATATTAATGTGTACAATTTAATTTCTTAAGTGAGCTTATTATGTTCAATTTCTGATTTTTTTGCGTTGTTATGAAAAATCATATGTTTTGAAATAACTTTATAGCACAGTTGTTAGATTCAAATTCAATCAAGACAAACAAGTTTTAACAAATCAATTTGTTACAAGTTAACTTGTAATGAGACGAACATTGAGACAGGACAAACCAACTTGTAACAAGAACACATTGAATCCAGATAAATGAGTTGTAAAACTCACCAAACAAGTTGGGTCGTTCTATCAAACGAGCTGTCTTGTTTTCAAGAAACGAGCCGAACGACTTAGGTCGTTTTCACCAAACGAGCTGTGTCGTTTTTCCCCTTAAACGAACTGGGTCATTTTCACCAAACAAGCTAGGTCGTTTTCCCCCAAATGCGTTGGACACAGTAGTCCCACGGGGGACACACCAACGAGCTGGGTCATTTTCACCAAACGAGCTGAGTCTTTTTCACCAAACAAGCTGCCTTGTTTTTACCATTACTATGAAGCTCGATTGGCTCGATATGAGTTCGATAGGAATGCGATTGTTGTGCTCGATACGATCAATCACTTTTTCATTTGACCTCGATAGGATTAGACTGAGTATTTTGTACAGTGGATTGAATCGATGGAAGTCGGACTAATCTTCTATGTTTCTAATGAAACTGATGGGCTCGATGGATGTTCAATAGGAACGCGGTTGTTGTGTGCGATATGACCTTGATACTTTTCACTGTATACCTCTCTCCTCCGATATCCAAATAAGATGATTCAAGACTCGTTACAAAGATGATTTTGAGACGTAAAACTTTCATATTTAACATATTTCTAAATTAGGAACCTAATGTGCTCATAAAGGGCGTAGAATACTTTTGATTTGAGAGAACAAAAAACGAGCCAAGTTGTTTTCACCAAAGAAGCTGGGTCGTTCTAGCAAACGAGTTGGGTCGTTTTCACTAAATAAGCTACGTCGTTCTAGCAAACGAGCTGGGTCATTTTTCCACAAAAAAAATTGGGAAGCACCAGTCTCGCTCGGGACGCATCACTTATTTTACTCATAACATCCACATCCAAATATAGAATTTGATGATTCTAGATCCGTTCGAAAGATAACTGAAAGGAAAACATATTATTTCTCTTACGACTTGCGAAATTCCGATGATACGAGGGTGAAAAACGTGTGTGAAGAAACTTCGTATTTGGAAACTCGACAATTGACGGATCATCACTAATTTGTGCCTAACCCTCTTCTCAGAAATCCAAATATGGCGATTCAAGAGGTGTTACAAAGAAAATTTTGAGACGCAAAAATATTGTATTTAATATATTTCTATATTCGAAACCTAATTTTCTCATAAATGGCGTGAAATATGCACTAGTCCCACTTGGGACGAACCAGTCCTGCTTGGGACGCACTCGTCTCGCGCGTGACGCATGACTTCTTTTACTCATAACATCCAAATCCGAAGATAGAATTTTGTGATTATAGAACCGTTGGAAAGATAATTAAAATGAGCACAGATTAGCCTATTACGACTTGCCAAATTTTGATTATACGAGGGTGAAAAACGCGTGTCAAAACAGACCATATTTGGAAACTGGAAAATCAATAGATCATCAATAATTTGTCCATAACTCTCTCCTCCAACATCTAAATAAGGAGATTCAAGATGTGTTACAAAGAAATTTAGAGACGAAAAACTTTAATATTTAAAATATTTCCAAATTTGAAACCTAATGGGCTCAAAAATGACGTAGAAGATGCACTAGTCCCACTCGGGACGCACCAGTCCTGCTCGGGATGCACTCCTCACACGCAGGACGCATCACTTGTTTTACTCATAACATCCACATACAAATATAGAATTTGATGATTTGAGATCTGTTGGAAAGATAATTTAAAGAACCACATATTAGTATCTCTTACGACTTGCCAAATTTCGATGATACGATGGTGAAAAACATGGTAAGACCGTATTTGGAAACTGGAAAATCGACAGATCATCAATAATTTGTAAATAATTCTCTCCTCCCTTATCCAAATAAGGAGAATCAAGATATGCTACAAAGAAAACTTAAGGATGCAAAACTTTTGTATTTAATATAGTTCCAATTTAGGAACCTAGTTTTCTCAAATTAGTCCCAAGCAATCAAGAGTTGTCTTAAGCAGTCTAGAGTTGTCCTAAGACAAGTCCCGAGCATGTCCCGAATAGTGCCCAACCAATCCCGAGCCCAGTCCTAAGCCAGTCTGAGCACTCTCAAACCAGTCCCGAACGAGCTGGGTAATTTAACCAAACAAGCTAAGTCATTTTATACATAACATCCACATCGAAAAATGGAATTTGATGATTCTAAATCCGGTGGAAAGACAATTGAAAGGAGAACATATTTGTTTCTCCCATGACTTGCCGAATTCTGATGATATTAGAGTGAAAAACGTGTGTCACGACAGATCATATTTGGAAACTGGACAATCGACAGATCTTCAAGAATTTCTGAATTACTCTCTCCTCCAATATCCAAATAACACGATTCAAGACTCGTTTCAAATAAGATTGTGAGACACAATTTTTTTATATTTGACATATTCCCAAATTAAGAACTTATTGGGTTCATAAAGTGCGTGGAAGGCTCCTGATTTGAGGGAACAGAAAACGAGCTGGGTCGTTTTTTTTTCACCAAACGAGCTGGGTCGTTTTTTCCACCAAAAAAGTTGGGTCGTTTTTCCACTCCAACAAGCTGGGATGCACCAATCCCGCGCGGGATGCAAGAACGAGCTGAGTTATTTTCACCAAAGGAGTTGGGTCATTTTCACCAAATGAGTTGCATTTTTTTCACTAAACGAGTTGAATTGTTTGGTCAAAATGAGCGGGAACAGTGGTCTGATGGGCGAGGTCGTCGATGGGTTGGAATGTTTAGGATTTGTTGTGGGAACGTGGAAAATTTGGTGGGTTTGTTTGGGATGTGAGTTTGTGGTGATAGGGATAAAATTGGAAATATATTAAAATATATTAATTTTTTGGCCTTCAAAAGAACTTGTACAATGATTAGCCTTATGTAACTTTTGGCTTCCCTACTTTGGCCCTTTAATATATTCTCCCAAATATTTAATAATAAATAATTTAAATAATGTGTATATCTTTTAAATATGATAAATATAGTACACGACCCCGAATGCGACACACTATGGCCCCGTTTGGCAACATGGTTTTCATAATCAGTTTCTTGAAGAAACTGATTAAATGATTTGACATTTGAAAACTCGTTTTGGGAAACACGGTAGATGAGTGTTTGGATGCAAAAACAGGGTAACTGGGATGGGGTGGGTCTAATCAAGGTTTTTTACCTCGATACCCTGGCCGTCCTTTCATGTCCCAGATGCCCTTAATTCTCCTTCTTCCGATCCCAATCCCTTATCCTCCCCCAGTTATTATTCTAAACCCTAAGAAACTCAACCCACCCCGTCAAGGAAGACCAACCGCAAGCCCTCATCGGTGAAAATGGCGTACCTCCCCAGGTCCCGAAATGTTACTGCATTTACTATGACAACCGTGTGTGCGTCGGGTCGACCAACGAGGTGGTGCAAGTTCGTTGGGAGTGCAGTGCGTCGGACATGACCATGAGTTGATCTAAAACGCCACGTTATATTCGATTTTACAAATATTTGCAACCAGACATAAATTCAACGACCCAGTAAAGGTGTTGTGTTTTTTCAACGGTCAGAGGCATGATATTTGCCCATTCGTTTTGTTCGAACCATCTTCCTCACAGTCGGGACCCCAAGTGGAGGTCATCCAAAAAGTCAATGCATTGGTGACACTCATGGGTACCTTTGATAACCACGTCGTCGGGCTGGAGCGAATGATCGAGGACCTCACCCACGCGCAACTCGATATACATTTTTTCGATCTTAACAACCTCTTTGCATTCCAAAAGGCCATGCATTTACATAATGTTGTTCATTTGCATAGATATAAATTTTTGTGTATTACTTTGAATAATAGTTGTCCTTGTTGTGATGTACATGTAAGGACCACCTACGGCTACTCCCCCACCGCACCTTGCGTTTCAGGAACACCATTGTCCAAAATGCGGTGCAGTATGCTTTGCAGAAACACAGTCTACCGGTTGTCCTCCATTCATTCAAACTGGGCATGTGATTGAATTGTTTCCGAGCAGCCATACTGGCCAAAATGGTATGTCCCCCCTCGTAACAAAGATGGAGCACGACCCCCTCACCATGCTTGACCTCCACTCCAAAGTCTGAGTGGGATAAGTATATCTAGCTTAGAAAATTGCGAACTTGTTTTGGAATACTTAGCTGACTAGTATCGTGTTGCTATAGTGTTTTGTGTTATCATATCAGATTAGCAATTTTTGGGCATACCATATTACCACATCGGTTTACTCCATAGTTTCTTTTGGTTATAATTTCAGTAATGTAAGCAAAATTGAAATGTCAAATGTAGTTTTTGGTATGTTGTTACATAGTGCTTGGAGGATACTGGTTTAATGAAAGATATATGGACTTATGAAGGTTATTTATTTGATTGTAGTGGTGTTCTTGATTTGTCTCATGAATTGTAATTGTCATCTACCCATTCTTAACGTCCTTCAATCCAAGTAATTCCGTAACGTTATATGTGTTGGACCCCATTCAACATTTTCATTGATTTAAACCACTTAAGTAAGCCTATAATATATAAATTTGCAGCACTCAACCAACAAGTAGATTCGACATTAGATGGACAAACCTTTCTGATTACTAGCACGACCACTTTGGACGTCGGAAGACATGAGTTCTCTCCCGATGGTGGATACTCCACAGGAGATCTAGACGAGGTCGGATCACATGAATTCTCTCCTGATGGTGGATACTCTACAGGAGATCTAGACGACCTCGACCAAGGTGAAAGCATCTGGGATTCCAGCGATACTCTTACGTGGTACTTACAGTCAGACACATCTTCATGCAACACCTAAACAGTGGCAGGAGCATCCAAAGTAGTGCAGCCATTTTATGGGGACGTTATTAGTAAAATACTAGCAATGTTGGGAGGGTTGATCTTGTTGTAGTGTGATATTGTAGTGGACAAATGTAATAAGTATTTGTTGGTTATGAACTTATTTTTGTAAGGGTTGAAGAAAACATTGCATTTACCTTGTTGCTCCACTGAACACTCAATGGGCGCTGCTTGTTGAGGTTTATCTAGTCAACTTCGATTTAATCCAATTTATTATGCTTCGTATGAGCTTAACCAACATGTGAAGAACATGACAGGTGTGTTTATTAAGACATGCATAACTTGTCTATACAGCAATGGCCACCTCCATATTTTAAACTTAGCTAGTACCATACATAGAAAGGTCGTAGTAGACCAAAATCTACAGAGCAAAGAAGAATCTAGTCCAGAATCATCAAACTCGTCCACAATCCAGCGTTCAGAATCATCGGACCTTATGGACTGAGTCTGCTCTAGAATCCAGCGTCCAGAATCATCGGAACTTCTGGACTGAGTCTGCTATAGAATCCAACGTCCAGAATCATCGGACCTTCTGGACTGAGTCTGGTCTAGAATCCAACGTCGAGAATCATCTAGCGTCCAGAAGAAGTCTTGTCCAGAAAGTCTATTTGTCCAAGAATCGGTCTTAATGTGTTAGATAATCATCTTTGTATTTAGCCGGTTTATTCACCATGGCTTATTAAATAGTGATTCGTCTTAAAAGAATGACGAATCATCTTAAAGCATTCCTACAACTTGGAAGGTTCCAAGTGACATAAATTAAAAAAACTTCCTAAGGTTCTTATTACACAGCCAATGCCACATGAAATTTAACAGTAGCTTGAAGACAGACAAAGTAGGATGTTACAAAGTAATGCCCAACTCCTTGCATAACCAAAATTTCCTATGAGAAGGGTCAGCTAGGGCAACAAACACTTCTCTTTTAGAGCTGATTTCAAATTTTTGTCCCGCACAAACCCACTCCTCGGCCCCAGGTGTCAGACCACACTCTTGGGCAAGATCCAGCCATTGTACTATTGAGCATTGATGTAACATCTCTAATCCGCACTCGGGACATGATTGGATCATTTTAATTAAACCGCAAGTGCACGACCGCGTTGAAGCGGTGGCAAATACGGGTCGTCCACAGGGAGGTGTGTCGACTTTTGGTTTGTGCGAAGGCGAGTGGGAAAGAAAGGAGAGAAAGATTGATTACACTAAACTACACTAATCTAAACTAGTAAACTAGAAAAGCTGAAATGAAATCATAACACAAACTAAACTAAGCAACTAATGAAGGAAGATAAAACTCAGGAATGGAAACCCCCTAAGGGGTGGAGTGTGTGTGTGTGTGCACATGAAATAAGTGTGGTAGTGAATGCATACAAGAAGCACAAGTTAGTTAGTGTTTGTTAATGTATAAGAAGTACATAATGGCAAGACCTATCATTTACAACACTAACCTAGGTGATTAATATGAGCAATGCAAGGTTGTTATTAAGAACATACAAGCATGGAATGTACCTAACTATGGCAGAAACCATCAAGTAAAATTCTTATTAATTCAAGCAAGCATACTAATATCTCTCACAAACAATTATATCTAGCATTCATACCATCTACATAACATGTACACACATCTACTCCACCCCCAAAGGGGATGGAACTACTCACACATATTTAAACTAACAATTATACTAAGGAAAGAAGGCATGCTTACTCTAATTATAGAAAGACTAAACAACAAGTTAAATAAAAGACATAAAACAAAACAAACATGCAAGCAAGCAAGCATATTAAAGGAAATTAAACTAAGCAATAAACAACATGCTAATGGAAAACATCTATTATTAACTCACTCAATTACAAGCAACCTCTTTCTCCACTAGAGTTTTGCTTCAAGGCTTCACTCTTAGTAGAGAAGATGGCCACAAAGAGAGGAGATGGGGTACATGAGAGGAGGGAGAGTTCTATTTATAGTCATAGAAAAAGGTAATCTGGGACAATCCCCCGGTATGGGACTAAACAAATACTAAAAATAGCCTAAACAAACACTAATACATACGCTCCATAAATCTTAGCGGATCCAGAGAGATCCGGACCGCCAATTGGCGGTCTACAAGATCCGGATCTGGCTAAAGTTTGTTGTGGGCTTTCCTGGGTTTCTTTGTCGGTCTTTGATGCATCTACTTTGTTTATTGTAGCTCCAACCCGAATCAAATTGCCAAAATACTCCCCATGATGGTGTGGAGTTTTCTGTTTGGCTCTTTGGTCCTTCGGTCTTACGTTCAGGTCCTTCTACCTTGCATCTTAGTCCTCGAGTCTCTCAACTCAGTCCTTTTTCTATCTTTTGGGTCCTTTCATGCCTCTTCTCATCAAACCTCTTTATTTCTGAAATTCAAACATAAAACTCGTCACGTAGCATTGCTTAGGTGTAAGATAATGGATATAAGATACAAATATAAATATGAAATGATGTCAATCAGGACACAACAATGAGTACAACACTAAAAGAAGGCAAAAAATGGACATTAACCGTAATAACCAACTCGAGGCCTCAATTTAAAATATATGACAAGGTCAAGTCAAGGTACAATGCGGAAGGGAAATACAGGCAATTTTAAACCTACTACATAATTACTAAGATGAGTAGGAAAAATACATGACAACTGAGCTCAACATATCCAGTCTACGCGTCCCAAGCCCAAGTCGCCTCTGATCACCTACCGCGTCCCACCTGGACATGAACATGCACGCCTGAGTCTTAAATCAAGACCCAGTACACCACCCCAACCTGACACCGAACAAGGTCTAGCCGTCCCTGACGACTCACATTGTTCTCGTGTTCCAAGGCGGTCATACGCCCAGCGAGGCCGAGTGTGCACCTCGACCCCCACCGCGCATCCAACCCACAAGGCAACACTCGACCCGCTCTCACGGGAGAACTATCACACGTCCCAAGGCAACCACGCGCCCAGCCAGGCCGAGCGTGCACCCTCAACAAGACCGCGCATCTGGCTTACAAGGCAACACCCTACTCCAACTACGTGTCCGAGCCCGTGAGCAACGCTCCCAAACGGCCACCCGTCACAACGATGGTGAGCTGACCAGTTCCGCATCTGGCTTCAGAGGCCTACCACACGCCCGAGCTCGTGGGCAACGCTCCCTAATGGTCACTCGCCACAACGTGGGTGGACCCTTCCAAACCGCAACAACACAGGGGAAAAAATGGCTCCGGGAATCCAACCACAACACCCGAGCCCGCGAGCCTAGCTCCAGCGGTCACTCGTAACAACGCTGGTAAACCATCCCGGACCGCCTCAACAAGGGAAACACCTAACATCTAGTCATACGTGCCTCACACACCATCCTCATTACCCGACCACACGTCCGAGTCCGTGAGCAACGCTCCAACGGCTACTCGCAACAACGTGGGTAAACAGTCGATTCCACGAACCTCTCAGACAACCACACAAGACATGGAGGAAAATACAATTTACGCCACAACACGGGTCACAAAACCCAGAACTAATATAAAGCAATAAACACGAACCAAACTACAAAATCATATAAGCAACGTGAAGAAAATATAGCTTTAAATCCACAATCAATTCATCCAAAAATTCTCTTAAAAGTTTTAAGTTTTGGAGATTAAAAACTCAGGAGCTTTTATAGGGGTTATTAGCTAGATTCTAAGTTTAATTAGATATTGATTGGCTGGCTCATTTCTCTCTAATCTTGTTTAGAGTTTTGTGAACATTTCGAGACGAATCGACGTGCGATTCGATAGGCAACGGAACTCCGGATCTTCGAAAAGGTTTTAGAGAACCTTTGGGTATGATCCTCTCTTGTTTATTTTAATATGTGTAGAATTGCATGATATTAAAATCAATGAAAATATCAAATCGATCATGTATTATTGTATTTAATTTTTTTAAACATACACATACATAGGGACACGAAATCCAATAGGGATGTCAACCGGGATCACCTGAATGTATCCTAATTGACACAAGACGCGATCAGGCAAATATGGCTCCATGATATCCCGATAACGAATAAGGCCCATCAATAAAGTCCTCAGCACATCCGCAGTAGGTTCAAGACCATAGGCCAACAACCACTCCATCTAAACCTTGACATGTTAATAATAATAAAAATAAAATTTAAATAAACGTAAATGGTATAAAGTTTTATACCTGCAATGCAGTCATCTGATCTAGCTGTCTTCGGAGGGAATAGAGTTGCCTCTTGCTCTTATCCTCGCTCCGGACAGCCCATCTATGCGAACAAGGATTGCCCGACTCAATGATTTTCTGCTCTCGTTGCGGGCGGAGAGGAGGAAAATACTCATATATCCAAGCCTGCAGCAGCGTAAGACACCGGCAATACCAGAACAATCAGCACGGCTAGCTATCCCCAACTGATGATACAGGTATGCCAACGTCGCCGACCCTCATAAGTACTGACCAATCATCTTTGGGTCCCTAGCGTCCAATATGTTGTGTGGTCTGATCCTGCAACCGCTCTTGTCAACAAACAAGACACATCCAAACAGTAAGAACAGGTAGGCCGTTAACTACGTATCCTCCACCCAGGGAGGTCGTCTCCGTCCGCATAAGTCGTCAACAACGTCGATGCTAACACCATCGCCACTCCAAAAAGGGTTATCCCTCCCAATACTATCAACACTCACCCCGAACAACTCTACTACGTAACTTTTCAACTCAGCCGTCAATGCCTCACCATCGACCAGACGACCATCAACAAGAATGTGCAGGATATGGAACACGTCATGCAACATGATTGTCATCTCACTAGTGCAGAATTGGCTTTACTCGTCGCACAATAGACGTCGGCTGTTACAACAGCCGACGTCTATTGTGGAGAGGACAGAATAGACGTCGGCTGAAATGGAAGCCGACGTCTATGTGACACTATAGACGTCGGGTTTTGGAATAACACGTTTAGCCGACGTCTATAGTGTATAGACGTCGACCTTTAGACGTCGGTGTTTTAGTACCTTGTGAGTCCGACGTCTATAGGGTATAGACGTCGGCCTATAGACGTCGGACGTAATGTAAGACCGACGTCTATAGTCTATCCACATAGACGTCGAGGTATAGACGTCGGTGTTATGGAAAATCCGACGTATATAGGTCTTAAAGAAATCGGACAGACGCGTTTTCTTTCATTCTTTTCAGTCGAAACCCACCCAAACCCTAGCCGTCCCGCGACCGAACTCTCCTCCGCGACCATCCTCCGACCGATCCGCACCGTCTCCGGCACCGCAGCGAGCTCCCAAGCGCTCCTCCACTTCTCCGGCCCTCTTCTCCTTCTTCCTCCGTCTTCCTCCGTCTCTCTCCACATGTAGGTTTTAAGTTCGTTTTTTCTTGTTTTAAGTTCATCTTTCTCCACATATTCTCTCTAACTTAGCCTCCTCCGCATGTAGCTTCATCGTGTCGTTTACAGCCGTCTCCTCCGCGACGTCTTCGGGAAACACAAAGAGCTCCTCCGGCAATACAACTTTTCCCTCCTCTGGTTCGTCCTAAATTTTAGATTCTTAATTTAGGATTAGTTTAGACCAAGAATCCAACGCCAAATTAGGGTTAGTGCAAATATTGGTTAGATATCGATTCAATGTGGATGTACACTCTTGACATGTAGACGTGATAAACAACTTCTTCTCGGAGTTTTTTTGCATGTGTGTTATGTGTTGATATTTGATAAACATATTCATTGGATTGATTTAGTTTGGATTGAGTTGTGTTGGTTGGATGATTTAACCAAACTTTGTTTTCATTGGATTGATTTGGTTTGGATTATGTTAAGAATTTGGTTTGGATTGAGTAGAGAAATACATAATGTGAATGTGATTAGATAACTAGATATTAGGATTTGAATAAAATTTAAGTGGATAACTAGATGTGAATGTGATTAGATACCTAGATATTAGGATTTTCTTGTTGATTTCAGGATTTGAAGAATTTTACATATTAAATTTTAAGTGGAGGTTCTGCCAAAATTTCAATAAAATTTTATTCCCAATTATTATTAATAACATGATAGTTTGTGTTTCAAATGTTTTTCTGTCAATTCATGTAATTAGTTTTAATACTTGATTTTAATATTTTAAATGTTTATTGCCTTAATTTATTGAATTTTTAATATTATGATAATAACTCATTGCCCCCCTTAAACAACTTGGCCTTTAATAACCCAAAGCAAAAGATTAGACAATATTTGTTAAGTCATTCATCATATAGGATTTGCATGCATTGTATTTTCTATTATTTACGCTTTCTGTCGTAGATTGCTGGCGTAAGGTACGTATTATCTTTCACTCATCATTCATTAGAAAGCACGCATTAGTTAGTAGGACTTGCATTGTAACAAGAGTGAGGTGAGTGTTTGTTTGGTGTGTTGTTTGTTAGATTAAGGTATGAAAAACACTTAGGGGGCAGTCACCTATAGGAGATGAGGTGGGGGATTTCATCACCCTTTCCTTGGCCCAAAAACCACTTAATAAAAGAGCCTTAATAAAATCAATTAGACGTTGGCCCCTAGGATTTTCGGACGCATTAAGGAGAGGAAACCGTTTAAGACCGTTATGGCCTGAATGTCGTTGCCCATCTAGTCTCCCTGAGATTTTAGGAACCTCCGGGTTCTTGATTTCCTATAGATTAGTGGTCCTCGATGTTTAAGACCCTTTCGGCCTGAACGTCGTTGCCCATCTAGTCTCCCTGAGATATTAGGGACCTCCGGGTTCTTGATTTCCTACAGACTAGTGGTCCTCGGTGGGACCTCGAAGTTAGGCGTCGTCTATTACTAAGGACCTATAGTGGACTTTAGGTTTGTTTTGGCCTTGATTGTTTAGTTAGATTTCTAACCTTCCTTATTCCACGCTAGATTAAGGACTTCATCTCTTCTCCTCTGAGTCATTCTTTTCTCATCTTAATGTCTCCGAATCTTCTCATCTACGTACACATTCTTTTAAATTGAAATTTTATTTATGTTCTGCAATAATAACTATCATTTTTGCCTCTGTTTAGATTGAAATGGATCGAGAGTGGATAGTTTCAAACAGATTGAGTGATGAATATGAGAACGGAGTGAATATGTTCTTAGAGGTTGCCAAAAAACATTCTAAGAAAATGAAAGACAGCGACATGGCGTATTGTCCGTGCAATAAGTGTCATAATATGTCAGTGTTGACTTTTCGGAAAATGAAAGATCATTTGTTTGAGAAAGGTTTCGACCCAAATTACAGACGGTGGATATGGCACGGCGAAAATGAATCATGTAGTCGTTCCAAGAATGATGGAGAAGATGTTAGTGTGGAAGATCACTTAGAGGAAATGGTTCAGGATATGGCTGAAAAGTTTTCGTCCAACCCCGATTTACTTGGTAATTTGTTGAGTGACAATGAGAAGCCGTTGTATAAGAATTGTACCAAATTCACTAGATTGTCAGCGGTGTTGAAGTTGTACAATTTAAAAGCTGGAAATGTTTGGTCCGATGTGAGTTTCACATCAATGTTGAAGTTAGTGAAAGAGATGCTTCCAGATGACAATGAGTTGCCAGATAGAACTTATGATGCAAAGAAAGTGTTGTGCCCTATGGGAATGGAATATAGGAAGATACACGCATGCCCGAACGATTGTATATTGTATACGGGTGAGTTTGAAAACTTACATTATTGTCCCAGGTGTAATGTGTCAAGATACAAAATGAAACGTAGTGGACCAAACCACAATGAAGAGGCTGATGAGATGAAAATCAAAGGACCTCCTGCTAAGATTTTGTGGTATCTTCCGATAATACCAAGGCTTAAACGTTTGTTTGCGGGTAAAGAGGATTCCAAGAACATGACATGGCATGCTGATCGTGAGAAACCAAATGATCAGTTGCTACGTCACCCTGCAGATTCACCTCAGTGGAAAAAAATAAATGTCGACTTTCCTGTGTTTGGTGAAGAATCGAGGAATGTACGACTTGGGCTCTGTACTGACGGAATGAATCCTTTTGGTAGTTTGAGTAGCATTCACAGTTCTTGGCCCGTTCTGCTTGTAATTTACAATCTGCCCCCGTGGTTATGCATGAAACGCAAATATATCATGTTGTCCTTAATGATTTCTGGTCCGAAACAACCTGGAAACGACATCGATGTGTATTTAAGACCTTTAATTGATGACCTAAAAAAATTGTGGGGTGACGGAGAGTCAGTTTTTGATTCTTATCGTCAGGAGTCGTTCGTAATGCGGGCAATGATATTTTGCACGATTAATGACTTTCCAGCTTATGGTAATCTGTCCGGATATTCAGTTAAAGGTCATAAAGCTTGTCCAATTTGCGAGGAAAATACATGTTCTTTGCAACTAGTTAATGGTTCTAAGACTGTCTATCTCGGTCATCGGAGATTTTTGCCGAACTCTCATCCTTATCGTAGGTTGAAGAAAGCATTTAACGGAAAATAGGAGTTTCAGAATCCGCCAGTTGAAATCAGCGTCGAAAAGGTGTATGAACGTGTAAGGAACATTGAATGTGAATTTGGAAAACCGTACAAACGAGCAAACGACAAAAGTAGTTGGAAAAAAAGATCAATATTTTTTGATCTCCCTTACTGGAAAACTTTAGAAGTTAGACATTGTATTGATGTGATGCACGTAGAGAAAAATGTTTGTGATAGTCTTGTTGGCACTCTGTTGAACATACCTGGTAAAACCAAAGATGGATATAATGCAAGACTTGATCTTGTTGATATTGGTATACGAGCAATGTTGGCACCAGAGAAGAAAGGAGATCGGAATTACTTACCTCCAGCTAGTTATACATTGTCTAGAAAGGAGAAAAAAATTCTCTGTCAGTGTTTGCACGATGTAAGGGTTCCACAAGGTTATTCTTCAAATATCAGTAATCTTGTTGTTATGAAGGATTTGAAACTTGTGGGGATGAAGTCTCACGATTGTCATACTTTAATGCAGCAGTTGTTACCTGTAGCACTGAGATCCATATTACCGAAAGATGTTAGACAAGCAATAATAAAGTTGTGTTCGTTTTTTAATAAGATTTGCAGTAAGGTGGTCGATCCTGTGCAGTTAGACAAGTTACAGAATGAAATTGTGGTCACATTATGTCAGTTGGAGATGTTCTTCCCCCCGGCTTTTTTCGACATTATGATTCATCTTGTTATTCATTTGGTTAGAGAAGTTAAATTGTGCGGACCAGTTTTCTTAAGGTGGATGTATCCTTTTGAGCGTTATATGAAAGTGTTGAAAGGTTATTGCAAAAATCGTCAAAGACCAGATGCTAGTATTGTTGAAGGATACATAGCTGAGGAGGTTATCGAGTTTTGCACTGGATACCTAGCAAACACCAAAACTGTTGGACTTCCGAAGAATCGTCATGATAATCGTGTCGATGGTAAAGGGACACGGGGGATGAAAATGTTAAATCCAAATGGCGATGACTTAATGACAGCATATTTTTATGTGTTGTGCAATTCGAATGAAGTTCAACCATACCTAAATGAACACATGAAGTTTCTAAAGGAAAGAAATCCTTTGTGGAGTGATCAACAAGTAATTAATAGTCACAATAAGAATTTCATCTCTTGGTTCAAAAATCTAGCATACAAGCGTGATGTTTCTGAGACAATACAGTGGTTGGCTTACGGTCCGCATTCTGTTGTTATAAGTTACAGTGGTTATGATATCAATGGATATTCTTTCTACACAGTTTGTGAAGATGCGAAAAGTGCTGTTCAGAACAGTGGCGTCACCTTAATAGCAGAGTCTTTGCATGTGTCTAGTTCTAAAGACAAGAATCCTGTATACGCCGACATGTCCTATTACGGTGTAATTGAAGATATATGGGAGCTAGACTTTGTTAAATTCAAAGTACCTATATTTAGATGCAAGTGGGCTGATAATAAAACAGGAGTTCGAGTGGATGACTATGGCTTCACTTTAATAGATTTTTCAAAACAAGGGTATAAAGGAGAACCTTTTATTCTAGCTTCCCAAGCGAAACAAGTCTTCTATGTGGCTGATTCGTGTGATAAGAAATGGGCAGTAATTTTGGAAGGGAAGAAAAAAATTGTATCAGATGATAGTCTGATCGAGTATGAAGAAACACCACCTTTCTCTAAGCAAGCACCTGAATTGAACTCAGTAGATGAAGAAATAAATGTTGAGACTTGTATGTTTAGAGATGACCACGGTGAAGGTATATGGATTGAAAATCCATTAAGGAAAAAAAAACAGTAAAGGTGCAAATTTTCTGTTGTAACACATTGTAATAGACATTTAATCCATGTCTTTACCTTATTTAATTACTTGAATTTATATTTTATAGTATAATGGCTCCGAAAAAGAAACCCACTTCCTCCGAGTCTGAAGGTTCGAAGACATACAGTACACGAGGTCCTTGTCTCATGAAAGAATTCGTGGGCAGAAGAACTAGAGACGGTAGAATTCCAATCCAGTTTGATGACCGTCTTGAGCCCTTAGGCATGTTGTCTGATAATTGGAAAAGTTTTCTGGGTAGCTTAGCGAGGGCCAAAGTTGACATTTGTTTATCCAGTTGGGCTGATGTAGATGAGAAGTTGAAGGACACAATATGGGATAATGTGCAAGTAATGGTTCCATTATAGATTTCTATAGTTTTAGTTGAACTTTTGATATATATAAAGTTAACGTGTTGTAGGAATCTTTTGAGTTCCAATCCACTGACAAGTTGAAGAAGAAGTGGATGACATACATGTCAGTTCGTTGGAGGGATTTCAAAACAAATTTAACGAACAAGTACATATTCGGAGACTACCAGGATAGAAATCCATGCGATGTCTATAACTTTATCACTCTGAATCAATGGGAGCTATTCAGAAAATCCAGAGATAGCCCGGAGTTTGAGGTATACTGAGTTTAATTTATAATATAGTAACTGAGTTTCAAAACAAACTTGTTAGTTATTGATTTTAGTGACAATCTAATAAACTTGATTTTAGGCCATCCGAGCAAAAAACCAAAAGATTAGATCTTCTAACAAGTATACCCATCGTATGTCTCGAGCGGGGTACCACAAGTTGGAAGCACAAATGATGGCTGAAAAAATTGCTCAGAAGAGACAGGAGGCAATTGACTCCGTTATGAGTGAGGAGCAAGCAAGTAACCTATCTCCTCCTTCTCCCATAGCTCGTTGTGATTCTTGGAAGAGAGCGAGAGTAAACTCCAGAGGGGAGTACGTCACAGACGAGTCGCAAGCTATCGGCTCGAAGATAGTAAGTTGCATCATTTATATATATGTTATTAATTCAGAATCATTAATTTTATATTGCTCAAATGATAGTAAATATTGTTTTAAACTTAGGACTCTCTGAAGTTGAGAGAATCTCAAGGCGAATTTGCTTCCGATGGTCGGAATGATATTCTACGCGAGGCCTTGGGAAACGACGAACACCCCGGTCGTGTGCGAGGGGTAGGGAGTAGAGTTGGACTTCGACAATATTTTGGGAAGACTCAACGGTCTACTTCGACGACTAGTCATACCAAATGCCAGCAGGAGATTGCAGATTTGAAGAAGTCTTTGCAGCTTCTTTCGGAGAGATTGGATCGTGCTTTGCCTACTTCTCCTACCCGTCGTAAGACCGGTTCTTCCACGGAGACTACTCCAGTTCCGCCAGTGTTCGACCATCATCGACATGATGATTTCGTGTCTCATTCTCGAGAATTGGCCCTCGTCGACGGTCCCTCGTTTGGAAAGTTCGTGGATGGATCTAGATGTGCTTTATTTGTCGAAGACCCTGATCGAAGATTGGTGGGACACGGGAAAGTTTATAACATCTCCAGACACCACTTCACAGAGGTAGGAGAGGGAGAATTGAAGGTTGCAGTTGAGAGTTGCTTAGATCCTGGTGTTTTTGTGCCATTTCCGGAAGAAGAGATTGTTACTCTCGGCGATGCTATCGGTGGGTTCGTGCGTTGGCATAGTTATTTAGTAGAGCTAAACGACAAACATGAGGTATAGTTTAACTTTGAAAGACTTTAAACTTCAATTTTGTTAACAATTGTATTTTAACGGTTCTATACATCTTTGTAAGGTGTCAAGCCCCCGGAGCAAAGGGTCAAACAACCAATCTCCGATCAACATTAATTCGCTTCCAAGTAGGTGCAAAATGTTGTATCAATGTATGGTAGGTAGGGAGGCACAATCGTTAAGTACCTTGGAGTTGGAGGGGGATAAAGGGTTGCCTCCGGCTTTGTACGTCACCAAAGAGGATATCATGCAGTTCATGGCGATGGATTCGTTGTGTATCATGATTATCGACGTGCAAGTGAAGTAAGTGTTCTTTTGTATACAATGAAAAGTATTGAATAATTTTATCAAAACTGTAATAAATTATAATTTTTATACTTGTAGACATCTTTACGACGCCAGAAGGTCAATCTTTCCCGAGGATCAAGTATTTGGATTTATCAGTCCATCTACATATATATACGGGAATGACGATAAATCGGGTCAACTAGGGACATTCTTTAAAGAAGAAGACAAGAAATATTATCTGCTCCCTTATCATGAGAGGTAAACTTTGTAATTCAAAGTGAAATTTTATTTTGTAATAAACTTCTAATTATATATATAACACAGGGCTCATTGGATGTTTGTCGTTGTATGCCCAACGACTAATTCGGCATATTGGTTTGATCCGTTGGGGTCGAATAAACCAAGGGACTCAATAAAGAAACTTCTAAATATGTAAGTTCGTTTAGTCGTGAATAAAGTAATTCGTGGATTTTTATTAGTATTATTGATTGATATTTTAACTTGTGCTACTCAGGGCAATTAAGGTTTACAGAGCTTTAGGTGGTAGGAGAACAACCACAAAATCAGGAATAACATGGCATGGAATGAGAGTACGTTCTATCCCATTTTTGTTAATTAAGTTAGGAACAAATATTTAGCGAATTCCTATGTTTGTAGTACCGGAAGCAGGTTGGAAATACGGAATGCGGTTACTACGTGATGAGATACATGGAGGAAATCCTCGATGTGGCAACTCAAGACGTATGTCTAACCGAGGTAATGTAGATCGTTATTCAATTGTATATTCAATTGTAGTTTCAATATTTAGTTATTAATATTCAACACACTTGTAATTTTTTGATAGGTTTTCCCAAAAAGTAGTGATCCATTCTCGCAACAAGAGCTCGATGAAACTCGCGACCGATGGGCTCGCTATTTCATCAGAAACATGCTGACGAACTAAGAGGTTCTACTGCCAATTGTATTTTTTGTAATTTAGTTAACAAGTGCACTTGTATTACAAACCTACACTTTATGCCTTAATATAATCGCCTTAATTTTAGAATGAATTAATTGCAAGTGTGTTGAATGTCAATTGTGTGGTTGTATTTTTGTGTTTGTGTTTGTGCATGTATGCTTGTGGATGTATGTGGATGTATGCTTGTGAATGTCAATTGTATGTGGGATGTATATGGATGTATGTGGATGAAATTTATAGGTGAACGAATTTGGTGCAGTTGTATGTACACGACGACGATGACTAAAAACAATTTCGTCGGATCCTATTTATTTTTTTTGTCCAGGTTTGGGAATAGACGTCGGCTGTTTATATAAGCCGACGTCTAATCCTCTGAAGAAACGAATAGACGTCGGCTTTCTATGTAAGCCGACGTCTATCCCTAAAGTATAGGCGTCGTATGTTAGTTAACCGACGTGTATGCTTAACGTATAGGCGTCGTATGTTAGTTAACCGACGTGTATGCTTAAAGTATAGGCGTCGTATATTATTGACCCGACGTCTATCCCTAAAGTATAGGCGTCGTATGTTTATTAACCGACGTCTATACATTAAAGAATACACGTCGGCGTCTAATTACAGCCGACGTCTATTCGTTAGGTATAGACGTCGGCTATACGATGGCCGACGTCTATGTATAGACGACGCACACATATACGTCGGATGGGGGTGTGCTTATATCAGACGTGTATATGCCCTTATATCCGACGAATATTCTATTTTCTGTAGTAGTGTCTCTCTGAAAGGCAGGTCGAAAGTGTTGGTGTCAGGCTACCACCGCTCCACAAACTCAGATATCAATGGTATGTCAAGGCAATGGAACATGTTGTAGGGCAAGTGACTCAATCCGCTATCACTAATGACCTCGTGATATCATCACTCAAAAATGAGCGCCAACCCTACAATGTAGTACAAGCTTTGTGCTGATTATGGCCCTCCTGCCGCTCTAACTCCAACCCATACCGGCCCCCATCGTCACTCTCCACCTCATCCGAAACTTTCTCATCATCGAAGAAATCATCACGCGTCTGACGACAACGTAAACTATCTCTCTCCCTCCTAACTGAAGCAGATATACCCTATCTACGTGGATGACGATGTGATGAATCCTCCAAGTAAGCATGTGCTAAGGGTATGGATTTTCTATTTCCTCCACGATAACCCGATGACTATTCATTAAATTTTAGAATTAAAATTTCGTTAAATGGATTTAAGTTACTAAATTAACAAATTTATTAATTAATTTTTACTAATTACCAATTAATACTAATTATATTTACTGATTATTTGTCTATATAAAAAAATGGAGGGGGTGTTTGCGGGAGCCCCCCCCCCCCCCCTAAGGGGAGGTGCCTCCCACGGACGCCCCCTTCAAAAAAAAAATTTAAAAAACTTAAAATAATTTGGAAATTTTACCATATTTGAGTGCACCGGGAGGTCCACTAGCTCATTTTCTGGCCTCTGAGACATTGTTTTTAATGATTAAGAGGAAGATGAAGAGAGAGTGATGGTAGGAGAGTGAAATGAAGAGATGTATAAGTAGAAATGAGAGAATGACAAAACGGTAATTGACACGAGCGATTTAAGTAATTTACGGACGACGTTTAGCCGTCCACTTAAAATAAGAAATCCATTACTAAACGTAAAGGTTGATGAGAAATTTCTACCAACTACTGGCTTTGTAAATGCAATTCATAACTACCTGTTCCTAGTAAGTAAGTGTAGAAATTAATGTTTAACACATGTTTAATTGTAGGGACATGAGAAAGAACAAATCTAAGTACAACCATAGAATGCAAGAGCTGTCTTTCCACTGCCTCACATATTGATTTAGGAAGTTCAATACAAATGTATTACATACTTACATTGCCTATGTGCAAATTTGAGAGTATATTTATGAAATTCAAATTCTACAAGTGCAGCTCTTAAGGAAAAAGAATATTAAATTAACATCCCCATAAATCAGAGAAACTACAAACGGCACTTAGATTTAAAGAATAGAAACTATACATAAAACCGTGAACACAAATACCCATGCTGTGTTCACATAAACTTACATTGCACAGGTTCAGGGTTTTATAACTAATAGTGTTTAGAAGATTTTTTCTGATAAAGATATTGTTGTTTTTATGGTACGTATACCTATAGAGATTTAGTTATTTTTTTCCTCTCCAAAAACGCATCATCATAGAGATTAGATGTTGGTTCTTTCAAATTCAGAGTAAAGTAAAATCGAAGCATAATTGTAGGATGTAAATTGCAATTAACCTATTTTTTGATAATTGATATGATCAATTGTAATTATTAGGTTGATTGAAGATCCACATTTCAAATACTACATTGTGGGGATGAGAATCAAACTTACTCTCTCTCTCACAAGTCGTATATGGGATTAGAAATAGGTGTTTTTTAGGGGTTTTTTTCAAAATAATATTTTTAATTTTTTTTTTACCAAAATAGATCTCATTTAAAAGTATTTTTCATACTATACTCGCTGTCACCCATGGTGACACGTGACGGCGGCGAATTTTATTTTTTAGTATCTAGAGAACTTGGTATTACCAGTGCCGAGTTATGCTTGAACTCGGCACTGGTGTTGCCGAGTTATCTTTGAGAGAACTCGAAATCCCCAGTGTCAAGTTCAGTTTGGTTTTTATTGCCCAACACTTGTCATATTTCGCTCGACGTGAGTTGCAAGGAGAACAGTAGTTCAAATAGAACTCAGCATCACAAGTGTCGAGTTCTATTTGAACTGTTCTCCTGGCAACTCAAATCGTGCATAAGACGGGTTGAGGGTCAGGAGAACAGTGATTTAAATTGAACTCGGCACTGAAGATGTCGAGTTCTGTTGATGTGAACTCGGCATCACAAGTGTCGAGTTCACATCAAGAGAACTCGGCAGCACCAGTGCCGAATTCGCTTGAAGAGTGCAAGTTCATTTAATTTAGGAACTTGACAATTTCATTTCCTGTTTAAAAACCTTTTGAAAACAACGACAATCATTCCAATTACAAAAAATCTAACAACAAACACAACCACTTCCAAGTAGCAAAATACAACCAATATCACCATTTCTCACTTCCTAAATTTCAACACACCAAAAATTCCAAGTTTAACACAATAAGAAGTTTAACAGTTTAACATAAAACCAAAAGTAGTGTAATAACAACCAAAGAAGTTTAACACAACTAAATATCTATCGTAAGTGACCTCTAAATCTCTTCTTCCTTTTAAAACGTGTTGTATTCTTTGTATCCTGAGTCAGATCGCGATAGTCTTCTTGAGTGTGTGGATCTTCTTCTTCAACGACGCGATCCTGACTCAAATGTAATGTGGTTTCTTCAACACTAAAACACATGAGTCAAGCCTTCGTTTTTTCCTTCAATTTCTCAACCATGGAAGAGTCTGTCTTGTGATCTCTGATCGCCTCATGAATTTGATGGAGTTCTTCGTGGAACTCATATTTGACATCCACATTAGCAATAAACCTCTATATTTGCTATAGAGTGGGTTCCATCCACACTGACAACGGGTCTGCAATAATGAAACCCACTAATTGATGGCCCGAACGCCCAAAACACACACTTAAACATCTCCTCGTCTAGATTTACCTGTACGGTCTCTATTTCGACAACATATCCTTCATTGTTTTGACAGAGAACTGTGAGGAACCTTCGCAGATCCCTAAAATTGTCTTCTTCGACACCATAAATTCAGTTCAACATTTTTTGCTTGGGATGTCATGCTTTAGCGTAATCGATTTCAAGTCAGTATTTGGTATTCCCCTTTCCATTATTTCAGCAGGAGTAATTGTGAACTTAATCCTAAAAGATGACATTATCAAGTCGCAAACCAAATTAGCACTGCATTGTTTGTTGTCGTTTAGCAACATCGGATTGGAACAAGTGTACTCGGCGTCGTACGTTTTCACTTGAAAATATCAGTAGCCTTTTGGGACAAACGCATGTAGACGTCATTTGCAGTTATCCTCATCACGATGAAGACAATGAACAGTATATCATTTCGTTGAAGAAACCACAACTAAATACTGAACAAACTTTTTAATGTGCCACAATTGCAGAGCGTGAACCCAATCATCTTTCGTTGGGAAATTTCGTTTATCCCAAAAAGAACGACCATCTTCCGTACGCCAATCACCCCGTTCCAAATTGTTCGCAGCATCGAAGAATGAGTGTTCAACTACAGAATTCTCTATCCAGTTGTCATCCTCGAAGATATCGGGAAGTTCATTAAGAGTTGGAACCATGTCGTTGTTAGCAACTACATCATCAACAACATCGACGTCTTCACTGTTTATGGATTGACTCATCGCATATATGACATCATGTGTCTCCGGAATGACTTCATTAGCAGAAACAGCTTCAGGTTTATCTTCTACAGCGAATGGTGTACTGTAATCTCCTAATTCCTCAGTGTCATCATCTTCAACGCTATGCATCTCGTGCATGAATTCTGGTCGACTAAAATGAATTGGGTCAACATCTGACAAACGAAGCCCAAGAGAGGGATATGAGGTAGACGGTCCAACCCTACTAGCAAACTCATCATGACTGTAATGCATGAGTTTAAATTGCGACAAACCAGGATAAGGATTTGCACTGCTAGACGAAATATCACATGCATTTTCTGGTCATTCATTGTATGTTTGCTGGTAGTTATACGATTCAAAAAATGGAATTTGCTGGTATGCTGGAACTTTGGTTGTAGGATTTAGACTTATATTCAAATCTATTCCGCGGTCCCAATCGGTCGACATTACTGTACCATACTCCGGCGAATGAGTGTTGGTTGTCTGCGTAGGGTAGGGCATTTTAGGTTCAGCTTCCACATACACTCCAACCACAAACATCTTTTTAAACAAATGCATCATTCCATAAACCGACCTATCATTGGTTAATGGAGCGTATGTGGATAACAACATTCAGATCTTATGACATCCATTAAATCCCCATATTTTATGTTCAACGGAACAACTACCAATTTGAGGTCAGATCTTCTATACTCTGTCACATCTCTGTTACATTCTAATTTCCCATTATACATGACCAACAAAGATCCTTCATCATCTTTATCCATTCCTAACATATATTAATTAAATTTGAAATGGTGTTCAAGTGAGATGATTGTTCTTCTATTACTAATTAATTAAAAAATTGAAATTACTAAAAAGTTTTAAAAATTAACGCAATCGAGTGTAGTAGCAAACGGCTTTAAACGTCGAACAATGAGTGTAGTAGCAAAATCAATTACAATAAACAACGTTACGACTAATGTTAGTTTTTTTTTAAAATTTGACATGACCTCCCTTTATTTTCAAATTCGTAAAATTTAAACTTGCATTGTAAAAGGAACTAACGATACTACAAATAATATTCTCAACTTCCAAACATCTAAATAATGACATATTTCACAAATTCAAACGACATACATTCAAACAACATACAAATCACGACATATTTAAAACACATATTTCTCAACTTCAACACATTTTTTCCATTAAAACTCACATACATTCATTACTCTATTTTTAAGATTACATAAATCAAACTAAAATTCCAACATACAATCAAATACATATATTCAAACCCAAATAAATCATTTTTAAACTTACATTCATTAAAACTAACATACTTTCAAACCAAAATAACAACAAAAAATCTAATTTCAATCACAACAATCAAACTTAAATTCAACTATTTTTATGATTACTACCGTAGACCTACAATCAACAAAAATTAAATGAATAATCAACTAAGAAACAAGAAATAAATCGTTTGGCTTAAAAACCCAAATTCAAAATCTAACCAAAACGGGTTCCTAAACCAACAAAAATACTACAATCAACCTAAAACAACAATGTATATCATCATAATACATAAAAAAACAAGAAAACGAAAAAAAATCGAAACTTTAAACTTAAAATCGTGAGAACTCGGCAAAAGGGGAGCGGGGGCGTCGGGCTAGTTTTATAGCCCGATGGAACTCGGCATTTGTAATGTTGAGTTCTTCCTTTAGAGCTCGGTATCTAGGATGTCGAGTTCTATTTAAGAAATTGTTCTCCTAGCGCGGCAACCGTCTCATGCACGATCTGAGGGCCAGGAGAACAGTTCAAATAGAACTCGGCATCACAAGTGTCGAGTTCTCCTTGAGAACTCACGTCGAGCGAAATATGACAAGTGTTGGGCAATAAAACCAAATTGAACTTGACACTGGTGATGCCGAGTTGTCTAGACACTAAAAAATAAAACCCGTCACGTGTCACCACGTGGTGGCAGCGGGTCTAGTATGAAAAATACTTTTAAATGATTTCTATTTTGGCCAAAAAAAATTAAAAATATATTATTTTGAAAAAAACCTTTTTCTAAGGATTACACAGGAGGTGTACTGGGCATGTTAGTGAGATGTAAAAGTAACCCAAGAAAAGAAAAATACTCACGTACGTCAGTGTCAAATCCCATATTGGAGACTCTTCTTTGCAGCATGACAGTAGGGTGGTAGGTCTTCTACTCCTCCGGGAGAAGGATTTATGACCGATGGGTTTTTTATAGAAAATTTTATTTATGACATAGGGTGATCTTGATTCTGATGTGATTTTTGTTGGTTTTTGAAACACATCCCAGAGCTTAGCCACGATCAAAGTAAATAAATGCAAGCAAAGTTCGAAAATTAGGTGAAAGGCCTTTTAGATTTGGCAAGTCGGAGAGGAATATATCTCAAAATTACTCTCATATTTACTTAAATATTTAATTTTGTATTCCTTTTTTATTAAAATAAAAAAAATTGGTTTGTGCATGTCGTAACGTATGTATGACGTATCTAAAGAAAAGGCAGACAAATCTATTTTCTCTTCCGAAATTAGTCCCTTTTCGGATAAATTTCAGCCGGTAGGGCTTTCATTTTCTTCGGTCTTCGGTCAGACACTTTATGTCATTCTCTTCTCTCTGATGAAATCTATATGAAAAGTGATCAGGGTTTGGTTTGAATAGAATACCACTTTCCTAAAGAAGAAGCAACGAAGAATAGCGACTTTTGTTTTTGAAAAATAGATTAACACCATTCATAAAAGTTCATACGATATTGAGAATGAATAAATACAAAGTGAAAGTCCGAATAATTTCACTCCTGTATATTAATCATTCAAGAGAACTAATTTTAAATTTAATTAATCAGATCTTGGAACCAAAATACCATCATCAACTTGGATGGCAAGTTGTACCAGAACTTAGCAGTAGGAGATAAGTATTAGTTACGTTGTTGAGAGGTGCTTAAAGGTTGCGAAAGGGAACAAATGACGAAATTATGAGAGCTGCAAGAACTGGAGTCAAGTATGCGTTCGTTGATGGAAAACTAATGATATTATGAAACATGCTCAATGCTTTTATTTGAAGCTATGTAAGTTTTGTATTACATTGTAGCTTTTGGATGGAGTTTTCTAAATTTGGTTGGAGTTACACATTTGATATTTAAGGAAAACTAATCAGGAATAATGAAATGGTTAAAATTAGATTAGTCAACTTACTGTTAAACCCGTGGTGGCTCTAATGTTGCGGATAACATAACATTACAAACCAAATAGTAAAAGCTAACCATTTTACTTAAGTAAACTCACTTGGTATATATTGTAACACATCTTTATATCATAACACATGTATGTCATAACACAAGTATATATTATTGGATTAATCTAAGGATTAAGATGATGTTTTCCCAAAGCACTGACACGTGGCGCACTCTCATTGGTTGCGCATTAGGGTTTTGGGTGGGGCCATCTATAAAAGGAGGGGAGCCTCCCATTGGATGGACAAAAATTCTTGTGTGCAAACCCTAGCCCCACCAAACCCTAGCCGCCACCTCTCCCTCTCTCTCCCATTCGTCCCTCCACATCCACCAAGCTAATCCGTAGACTCTTGGGTTGTGGACACGTGCTTCTTCTCCAAGAGAGTAGGAGACCGACCGGTGAGAAGGATTCCGTAAGGTGACCTCCGATCTTCCTTCCGCTGCCACAGGTTCTCTCCAAGAAAGGTACTCCTGAACCTGTAGAATCGTTATTTGCTTACATAAATCTTACGCAAATAGTTTGTGGCAATACAAAAGATAATATGGATATCCGAAAGGAAAAGCAATGAAGAACGGTTGTGTGCCATTCTTTTTTTCGGTGCAAATGAAGGATGGTTGTGTGCCTCTCACTAGTTCAGAAAAGTCCATATACGTCGGATATACAGGGGTATATTACGGTTGTGTGCCATTCTTTATATCGTATATACCACTGTATATCCGACGTATATTGGCAGTTCAAGTACCCGACATATATTTACCTGTCACCTATGCCCTGCTATATAGACGTCGACTATATACGACCGACCTCTACGCCCTGCTATATAGATGTCAACTATATATGACCGACGACTATTATACCTTTAAAATAACACAAAAGAATACATTACAATCTATGAGAGACATTAAACCCGCACATTAATCAAGCCCCTAGTTTCCCAAGTGCCTCAAGTGTCAATCTTTTTATTATTATCCAAGTACATCAAGCCCAAGTTGCCCAAGTGACCAAACTCGTTCGCATTCACCTGTAGAGAAGTGATGAAGTACATCAACAATAGTAGTAAAAAAGAAATCCCAATGAGGGACTAAACTATTACGAGCTATATTGGGTGATCGACGTTTATACATACATTACGACCTATAGACGTCACCCACCCTATAAATCCGACGTTTATACCTTTAAATAATAATAATAATAATAAATTACGGCCTATAGACGTCTATACCTTGAAAAATAATCCAAAAAACATTGCAACCATCTAATATCCAAAAATAACGCAATGAATATTTCTAAGTACATCAAGCCCAAATGCCCCAAGTGTCAATATTTTGGCTATTTTATATATATATATATATATATATATATATATATATATATATATATATATTTTACTTGTCTTTTGTAGTGTGGTACCCAACTCTCATTTAGAAGTAAATGAGTGTTGAAGTATATCAACGTCATCAGCAAAAAAAAACTCTCCAATGTGGAACTAAACTTCAACACATATGACCATAAACACACATATTTAATCAACACAAATGTGATAGTTACATTCATGTAACTATTTTTAAATCAATCCAAATAATTCACAATATTTTCTATGAAGTACAAAATTGCATAAATTCATATACAAAATATGTCCACCTAAATTCTTATACAAAATAAATCGCAAAAAATAAACAAAAAATATATTATTTATTTCTGATGGTATAGACATCGGTTATATATTAAAAAACCGAAGTTTATATAAACCTATAGACGTTGGATGTTTGGATATCCGACGTCTATACTTATAGACGTCGGCTATTTCTATATCTGACGTCTATTGTGTAACATTTATTGTGCATTTTGCACAAAGTGGTGGTGATGCTATTAGAAACATGTAAAGTTGTAGAAAAAAGCTTTACAAACATGTTGATTATGTTATGTTCTCAAATTGTATTTGTATTTCTTAGCAGAAATTTGGGCTTGGATCGATTGACGGATGTACCTGAACTTGACGAATCAGGTGGCTACAGAAAATTAACTCCACAACCAAAGTTAGGGTGTGCAATTACCAACTAAGAAATGGATTTGGAGAGGTAAAATATGAGAAAACGTGAAGATATAATTAATAAGTAAGAACGTGAGAACAGTGAAGTTATAAGCAAATGATGCTCCATTATAATATCACTAGTGCAGAATAGGCTTTACACGTCGACCAATAGACGTCGACCGTTATAACAGCTGACGTCTAGGAGGGAGAGCATAACATAGACGTTTATTGTTACTACGACCGACGTCTATGTGTAATATAGACGTCGGCTATTGTATTTCTGAGTTTATCCGACGTCTATGGGATATAGACGTCGACAAATAGACGTCGGATATTAGAATACCCTGTTCAGCTGAAGTCTATAAGGTATAGACGTTGGATGTTATAAATGGACGATGTCTATAATCCCTTCACATAGACGTCAGGGTATAGACTTCGGACATGTATAAAATCCGACGTTTATAGGTCTTAAAGAAAACGAATAGACACATTTTCTGTCATTCATTTCAAATGAAAACCCACCCAAACCCTAGCCGTCCCGCGACCAAACTCTCCTCCGCGACCGATCTCCGACCGAGTTGCACCGTCTCCTCCACCGCAGCGACGTCCCTTGTGCTCTCCTCCCTTTCTTCGTCCCTCTGCACCGGCTTCGTAGCCCGCCGCGACCACCGTCACCGCACCCTCCTCTGCGACCGTCGTCAACACACGACCTCCTCCTCCTCTGGTTCGTGCTCATACTTTTAATGTTCCTCGTAGTATGGTAGTGATAGTGATTAATGGTAGTAACTAACTTGTTGCATATATAAGAAATGACGATGGTAATTTAGTATGGTCTCGAAGCCCTGATCTTGTGCATGTATCATTTTTTGATGGTTAGCTCTAATGCATGTATTGTTAGATGATTGTGAGGATGATTTTAGCTGTAAAGTTTGTCGTTCAATCATTTTGGGTATTGGTTTAGAAACTTTTAGGTTATTGGGTATTTAATTTGTCTCATTTTTATTTAGCTTTAGGTTTGAAAGAAAAAATGAGCATAGAAAGTATGAATTACAAATTGATTCAATACGAATGTGGTGCTCTTAATAAATTGGGTATGAAAATAGAAAGTATGAATTGACAAATTTGAATTGGGTATGAAAATTTGAACACCAAATATCTTTAAATTATGTTTTCATTTTGATCTCCATTTAGAAGTAGATTCTCTTTCTTTGTGCTTAACATGATATTTTGTGTTTAAAATATTTTTCTGTCAATCCAAGTAATTATTCTTAATACTTGCTTTTAATATTTAAAATGTTTATTGCCTTACTTTTTTGAATTTTCAATATTATGATAATAACTCATTGACCCCCTTAAGTAACTTGGCCTTTAATAACCTAAAGCAAAAGATTAGACAATATTTGCTAAGTCATTCATCATATAGGATTTGCATTCATCGTATTTATTATAAATTTTACGATTTCTGTCGTATATTTCAATATTATGATAATAACTCATTGACCCCCTTAAGTAACTTGGCCTTTAATAACCTAAAGCAAAAGATTAGACAATATTTGCTAAGTCATTCATCATATAGGATTTGCATTCATCGTATTTATTATAAATTTTACGATTTCTGTCGTATATTTCTCTTAGAACAGAGGGTACATCGTCAGTCAACCTATAAGCATAGAACATCCCAAGGACTCTTGATACGCGGCAAGGAAATCCGCACGCAGCCTGGTTTGCCTCGCGCCATAGGCCCTCCACTCCATGAGCTGGTCAAGCAAGAACCATATGTGAGAGAATAGGATACGGAGTCTCGGGGAGATTTCTTCAAAAAGAGTACATCACCAAAGAGGATATCATGCAGTTCATGGCGATGGATTCGTTGTGTATCATGATTATCGACGTGCAAGTGAAGTAAGTGTTTTTTTGTATACAATGAAAAGTATTGAATAATTTTATCAAAACTGTAATAAAGTATAATTTTTATACTTGTAGACATCTTTACGACGCCAGAAGGTCAATCTTTCCCGAGGATCAAGTATTTGGATTTATCAGTCCATCTACATATATATACGGGAATGACGATAAATCGGGTCAACTTGGGAAATTCTTTAAAGAAGAAGACAAAAGATATTATCTGCTCCCTTATCATGAGAGGTAAACTTTGTAATTCAAAGTGAAATTTTATTTTGTAATAAACTTCTAATTATATATATTACAGGGCTCATTGGATGTTTGTCGTTGTATGCCCCACGACTAATTCGGCATATTGGTTTGATCCGTTGGGGTCGAATAAACCAAGGGACTCAATAAAGAAACTTCTAAATTTTTAAGTTCGTTTAGTCGTGAAAAAGTAATTCTTGGATTTTTATTAGTATTATTGAATGATATTTTAACTTGTGCTACTCAGGGCAATTAAGGTTTACAGAGCTTTAGGTGGTAGGAGAACAACCACAAAAGCAGGAATAACATGGCATGGAATTAGAGTATGTTCTATCCCATTTTTGTTAATTAAGTTAGGAACATATATTTAACGAATTTCTATGTTTGCAGTCCCAGAAGCAGGTTAGAAATACGGAATGTGGTTACTACGTGATGAGATACATGGAGGAAATCCTCGAATTGGCAACTCAAGACGTCTGCCTATCCGAGGTAATGTAGATCGTTATTCAATTGTATAGTTGTAGTTTCAATATTTAGTTATTAACATTCACACTTGTAATTTTTTGATAGGTTTTCCCAAAAAGTAGTGATCCATTCTCGCAACAAGAGCTCGATGAAACTCGCGACCGATGGGCTCGCTATTTCATCAGAAACATGCTGACGAACTAAGAGGTTCTACTGCCAATTGTATTTTTTGTAATTTAGTTAACAAGTGCACTTGTATTACAAACCTACAATTTATGCCTTAATTTTAGAATGAATTAATTGCAAGTGTGTTGAATGTCAATTGTGTATGCTTGTATATTTGTGCAGGTATGGTTGTATGTTTGTGTTTGTGTTTGTGCATGCACGAATACGATGACTAAAAATAAGTTTGTAGGATGCTATTTTTTTCCAGGTTTCGGAATAGACGTCGGCTGTTTGTATTAGCCGACGTTTATTCATCTGAAGAAAGGAATAAATGTCGGTTGTATGTATCATCCGATGTCTATTCTTTAGGAATATACATCGTCTGTTATTTCACCGACGTCTATACTTAAAGAATAGACGTCAGTCGTAAATAACGGCCGACATCTATGTCTAAAGAATAGACGTCGGTCCTAAAGGACGGCCGACGTCTATTCGTTAGGTATAGACGTCAGATATATCTCGTCTAACGTCTATGTATAGACGACGCACACATAAAAGTCAGATCTGGGAGTGCTTATATCCGATGTATATAGCCTCATACATCTGACATATATTCCCTTTTCTGTAGTAGTATATAATAATATGACAATAATATAAATGTGGAAAGAATTGGTACTACACACACAACTCAATAGGATTCAGGAAGGTTGTTTGGTGTTTGTCACTTTGATGTCTTCCTTTGTACAACTATAATGATCAATTTTTATTTGGCATTGTAAAGCATCAATTTCCTTGTTTTCAACTTCTGTATGAAACATGGGTATATACCGAAAAACTAATTAGACAATGATAATGAGAATACTAACAGAAACAAAAATATATATAACACCCAAGTGTGTCATTACCATCAATAAGCAAGAAATCAACAAAGGAATTAAGGAACAATACCATGACTTGATAAGATAAGCCAGAAATAACCTATATAGAGTGTTCCAGAAGTTATTAAATCTAAACATAGGAACAATGGTAAAACAAATACATGAGCGTCTATGTCTCGTGGATTGAACAATACAAAAAGTTAATCATATAAAATTCTCTTTGAAGAGTATGTGACTTGTGTTTAATCCATTTAACTAAATTCAACAATTGACGGTCTACAGGGTTTGGATCCGGTCAATATTTTTTGTGGGCTTTCCTGGATGGCTTTCTTCATGTGTGTTGTATTCAAGTCGGTTTATGGAGCTCCGACCCGAATCGAATTGCCAAAATACTCCCTATGATGGTGTAAAGTTTATTGATTTGCTCATTGGTCCTTTGGGCTTACATTCAGGTCCTTCTCTCTTGCATCTCAGTCCCCAAGTCTTACAACTCAGTCTTTTTTCCTTGCATTTAGGTCCTTTTATGCCTTTTCTCTTCAAACTTGTTTATTCCTGAAACTCAAGCATAAAACTCACTACGTAGCATTTTTTTAGGCTCAAAATAATGGATATAAGATACAAATAAATGCATGAAATGATATCAATCTAATACCCCCACCTAACTTTTGCTAGTCCCGAGCAAAACAAAGAAAGGAAAAAAATACGAAAAATAGGGAAATTTTAACTCACTTTCGTAGGAATCACGGTTACACTTAGCACGTGCAACAAGCTGTTAAACCTCCTTGTCGCCAAGGAGGAGGAGTGTTGTCTCCTAAGGGTTTTCAACGGATATACCCACAAAATCCGAACATTGACGCATTATTCAATCTAGCAACACGACTCGATGGGCTTTTTTTCGTTGATCATTGGACGTGGTAATCCTATGGGCCGACTCTATATATGTATCCACTCCACATACCTAGCCCAATGAATCATCGTGAAAGTTAATTAATGACTTAAGTGAAAGACATGGACAACCATAACATCCTCAAGTGATACAAAGTGTAAAGTCCATTAAGGTTCTTATTTGCATTACCATTTTTTTTTCTTTTTTCTTTTTTTACTAGTTGGTGTGTAATTCTCCCAGGGTCAGGTTTCGTGCATCATTGCCTATGAGGACTTACACTATCACATACACCTTTCCCCACATCTCCACATAGGGCAATCTCTACCACCCGTGTAACGGGAGTTTGGTCGGTGCATCCCAAGTCAGATGACTCGAAAGCACCAGGCACAAAGTCCTCTCAGACCAAATTTCTCGAGTGATAGGAGCCATGCGAGAAGAGAGAACACCTGCCCACTTATTTATTATCTACACATGAACCAAAACCCCTACACTTAATATCTCACAACAAGATTTAAAGGGTCATTGACTACAACAAACTTCTTTATATTAACAGACACGAATTATTGATTTACTAGTTTCAGGGTGGACTTCTTGAAATGTTTGAGAAACTTATGATTACACGCCCCTCGAAGGAAAATCGGGGTGCATCCTAACGACTCGATAAGACCAAAAGCCAGTAAACAAGATATCCTAATGCATCTAAGTTCAAGATAATTTTGGGATCTTCCTTTTACTTTGTCTCTCAATCGTTTTGCACATGCTAAACACACGCAAAACCCACAAAACATTTTCTTTCACAAACACATGAAGATTGTAAAGCACTAGGCAAGCAAAAGAAGACAAGTCACCCAAGACTCATGCCAAGCGGATATATCGATATTAAATGCAGCACACTAACATGACCCTAACGATGCAGAAAACAAAATCAAAGGAAAAAGACTCAACTATATACACACGTAAAACACCCCCCCCCCCCTCACACCTACTTCATGCATTGTCCTCAATGAATGTGAGAATGAAACTACATAGATTTATGCAAGAAAAAGAAGAGGTCTCACCAACGTGAAGTACAAAGAGAAGTTCGTGGTTATGTTGATGGACACAAACCAGAATTCCCTCGAAACCTGTGAGATGCTAAAGAATGGATACAAATACGTGAAAGAAATGAGGCCCAAATACTCAAGGGTTGGATCCCACAACAATCAATGCTCACTAATGGAGTCTTTTGTCTTCTTTTTTTCTTTTCTTCAAATTTAACTTTATACAAACATGAAAGCTCAACCATTCATGCAGGGACATGAATGGTTGAGTGCGAGAGAGGTTCATAAAGGAACATGACCTCTTCGACTTTAGCTGGTGCCCCCTCCAAATAGGGTTTGAGGCATTGTCCATTAACTTTGAACACCTCCCCATTCCCTGGGTTAAGGATGTCTACCGCTCCATGAGAAATACGGTTTGGACAATAAAAGGGTCAGACCAGCGACTGCGGAGCTCACCCGCAAACAGATGAAGCCGGCAATTGTAGAGCAACACCTTCTACCCGGCCGTAAACACCTTTCGCATAATCATGCGATCATGAAACATCTTGTCTCGGGACTTATGAATTTTGGCATTTTCATACGCATCATTGCGTAGCTATTCCAACTCCACAATGTCGAGTTTACGCTGCACCCCTGCTTGATCAAGATCCATATTCAGGTTCTTGATCGCCCAAAAAGCACGATGCTCAAGCTCGACGGGTAGGTGGAAAGCCTTGTCGTACACTACCCGATATGGGGACATACCTAAGTTGGTCTTATACGCGGTACGGAAGGCCCACAATGCGTCATTCAACTTAGTTGACCAATCCTTCCTTGAGGAATTAACCGTCTTCTCAAGGATTTGCTTTAATTGACGGTTAGAGACTTTGACCTACCCACTAGTTTACGGATGATATGGGGTCGCAAGCTTGTGGGTAATTGAATATTTCCTCATAAGCGCTTCAAAGGAGCGATTGTAGAAGTGGGTACCCCTATCGCTGATTATGGTACGAGGATTACCAAATCGTGCAAAAATATCCTTTAAGAATTTGGTGACCACCTTGTTGTCATTGGTCTTTGGGGGGATAACCTCAACCCACTTAGACACAATCAACGGCCATCAGAATGTAAACATTCCTGAACGAATTCGGGAAAGGAGCCATAAAGTCGATGCCCCACACATCGAAGATGTCGACGACAAGGACATTTTGCAAAGGCATCATGTCACATCGACTAATCCTGCCAAGGCACTAACACATATCACATTGCCTACAAAATTTGTAAGCATCTTTGAAAAGAGAAGGCCAGTAGAATCCAGATTCAAGCACTGGTGGCAGTTTTCTTTACTCCAAAGTGTCCTCCACATGCCTCAGAGTGTCAAAATTGGAGCACACTTTGGAACTCGTTATTTGGGACGCACAGCCTGAAAATTTGGTCAGAGCAGTATTTGAATAGGTAGGGGTCATCCCAGTGAATGAATCTAACATAAGATCTAAATTTGGTTTGGTCAGATTTGGACAAAGCCACAGGAAGTTACTCGGTCACGAGGTAGTTCACGATGTCGGCAAACCAAGGGTTATCTTTGATCATAAACAACTGCTCCTCAGGAAATTTATCATTAATAATTTGGTCTTGTGGGTTGGTCATCTGCAGACAAGACAGGTGGGTCCGCTACAACATTTTCACACCCTTTTTTGTCTTGAATCTTGAGACCGAATTCTTGTAACAACAAGATCCATCTCAAGAGTCGGGATTTTGCATCTTTGTATGGTATGAGGTGTTTGATGGCTGCGTGATCAAAATAGATAATCACATGGGAGCCATTCAAGTAAGACCTGAATTTCTCCAAAGAAAATATGATCGCTAAAAATTCCTTCTCGGTCACAATGTAGTTCAATTGGTCATCATTGAATGTTCTACTGGCATAGTAGATCACCTGAGGCAATTTGTCCAATCATTGCCCAAGCACTGCTCCCACAACGAAGTCAGATGCATCACACATTAACTCGAAGGGTTCAGTCCACACCGGTGCCTAAATTATGGGAGCTGAACTCGACTCCATCTTCAAGGTCAAAAAACATGGTCGTAATCCGGTGTGAACTCAAAAATGACATCCTTAGCCAATAAGGCAGTGAGAGGTCGAGTAATCTTGCTAAAATCCTGAATAAGCCGCCAATAAAACCCAGCAAGCCCCAAAAAGGCGCAAATATCATTCACAATACGTGGTGGTGGGAGATTAGCAATAAGACCCACTTTGGCGGGATCGACCTCAATTCCCCTAGTTGAGACCACATGTCCAAGTACAATCCCTCGCTTCCCCATGAAGTGACATTTCTCCCATTTGAAAGTGAGGTTCTACTCACAACATCGTTTGAGGACAAGGCTCAAGTGACGAAGGCACTCATCAAAGGAAGCACCAAATATGGAAAAGTCATCTATGAAAATCTCAAGGAAACAATCTACCATATTGGAGAAGATGCTGACAATACCATGGCTAGTTCCCTTGATGTCCTTCAAGGACCACCCGAAAGCCTCTTTGTTTTCAAAGGGCACTTTTTTGAAGGCAGTCTCTTGATTTTTTGCAAGATCAGAAGCAATAATGAGTGGCAATGTCTCATTATCCCCTAAAAAGATGTATTTAAGGTTATCGAGGAGCAATTTGAGCTCGAATTGAGGTGGGTCCTTGTTGGATTCAGAGTTAATTTTAAGTGGCTCACAACATCGTTTGAGGACAAGGCTCAAGTGACGAAGGCACTCATCGAAGGAAGCACCAAATATGGAAAAGTCATCTATGAAAATCTCAAGGAAACAATCTACCATATCGGAGAAGATGCTGACAATACCATGGCTAGTTCCCTTGATGTCCTTCAAGGACCACCCGAAAACCTCTTTGTTTTCAAAGGGCACTTTTTTGAAGGCAGTATCTTGATTTTTTGCAAGATCAGAAGCAATAATGAGTGGCAATGTCTCATTATCCCCTAAAAAATGTATTTAAGGTTATCGAGGAGCAGTTTGAGCTCGAATTGAGGTGGGTCCTTGTTGGATTCAGAGTTAATTTTAAGTGGCTCAAGGGCCACAGGGTAAGAGGAGCAAGCACCCAGATGTGCCTCCTCATCGAAAGGTGCACAGGTGGTTTCCTCAAGATCATCTTCACTCGCAACCTGGTCGTTAGGCACCTCAATAATATGTCGATGTGAGTCGAACTTGCCTAATGACTCGAGCTCATTCGTGTCCTGAATGAAATTGGCTCCAACAACATCGTCGAAGAGCCCGGGTTGCTTACCAAGAGTAAAGATGTTGAAATCCGTTGTGAGGTTTCCGAAAGACAACCTTATAAAGCCATTGCAACAATTGATCAAAGCATTAGATGTAACAAGAAATGGCCTCCCAAGGATCACTGGAATTTGTCATTTGTGGGTTGGACACAGGTTCAGTATCCAAGATGATGAAATCAACTGGAAATACGAACTCACCCACTTTAATAAGGACATCCTCCACACTCCCTTGTGAAATCTTCACGGAACTGTCAGCCAACAGAAGGGTTGTCCTCATTGGTTTAAGATCGCCTATTCCAAGGTTGACATACACTGAGTAAGGCAAGAGATTTACAGATGCCCCCAAATCCAATAGAGCTTGAGCGATTGTCACATTCCCAATCATGCAAGAGACAGTTGGACAACCGGGGTCCTTGTATTTGACTTGCATGGGTTGTGTCAATATCGAGCTCACATCGGCGGCCAAAAATGCCTTTTTGGGAACATTTGTTCTTCTCTCAACGGCCCAAAGGTCCTTAAAGAACTTGGCATACGGTGACATTTGCTGAACAACATCCAAGAATGAGATGTTCACCTTGACTTGCCTAAGTACCTCAACGATTTTGTCCCAATGCTCATCACGTTTTTTAGTTAACCTATGAGGGAATGATGCCTTGGGGACATAACTATCACGAGGAGAAGTCACAGAATTAGGTTCCTTGAAAGACTGACGACCCTCCTCGGAAGAGTCACCAACATGATTGGATTCAGGCATTTCCACATTGTTGTCAACAACTCTTCCCGATCTTAAGGTATGGACAACATTTGCATGTTGGAAAGGGTCACTTTCAACGTTGTGCACATTCTGCCTAGCCTGAGCAGGTTGACCCCTGAGATTTACCACAGGTTGACTCGATAAACTGACCCTTCACGCATTCATGGAACTAATGAGCCAACTGACTAACTTGCATTTCCAAAGCTTTGACTGTACTTTGCATGCTCTACATGAACGCTTGAAGGGTCGGATCACTAGAGGGGCCCTTTAGGTCAACCCGCTGGGTTAGTGGAGTTTGGTTAGAATAACCCGACGATGAGGCCTGAGGAGGTTGGTAATTATGGTGCTGAGACATTTGATGGGGGGTTGGCAGGTCACCGATAGGCGTGGAGGTTGATAAGGTGGAGGTTGAGGTTCAGCGTGCGAGCTCTGACCGTGACCTCACTATGCCCCAAGGAGAAGTTAGGATGGTTACGCCATCCCGGGTTGTAGGAGTGACTGTACGGATCATTACGGGGCCTGTGTTGATACATCGCATTTGCATGCTCAGTATCCCTTGGAGCGTAAGCACATTCCAAGTCATCATGTCCCGTAAGTCCACACCTACTACACCTGGGAGTAGCGACCTGAGCTACAGGAGCTCAGTCCAACTTTAAACTCTCAATCCTACGCATGAGAGCAACCATTTTTGCCTCAGACGCGATAGTTGACTCAACTTGATATGATCCAGCTCGACCAAAAGACTTGGTGGTTGGTGGCTCTCACATGGTGTCCCTCACCAGGACCGAATCGAGCTCGCTGGGAGGCTATATATCCATTTCTTCGCTTTATCCTTCAATGCAAAAGAAATCATCCTCAACAGGACTGAATCCTCATCAAGTTATTGAAGCTTGAACATGGAGCATACCTCCTCGAATTCACGTATAAAAATATATTGATCGTCCTTATTGGAAGTGAAGGTAGGAAGCATGCTCACATATTAAGGTTTCAGCTCATAGTTGTTCTCGCGAGCCGGCGAGATAACTATGCAAGAAGGCTACGCGGCGCGAATAGGATGGGTCCGCTCCCACAAAGTCATCGGTCTATCCCGTCGAGCTAAAGGTAGTGGTGCACCAAGAACTCGATCCTGACCGAATCCCTCTTCCTCCTGAGTCAGAGGAGGAGGAGAAGGAGGTTTACGTGGTGGTGGGACTGGACCGAGGTAATCCATGTATGGAACCCGGTCTCCCCCATCCCAATGAGATGACTCAGCCTCATGCTCCATAGGAGCACGAGGCAGAGATGGTCGATCACCTAGACCGTTCATCACATAAAATGCACTCTCTCAAGTCGAGCGCTCTCACCAGAACGAGCCCAACCTCACATAAAACGCTCGACTCGACTCTAAAACAACACACAACAAAAGGTGTAATCAAACGAGGAGACTATAACGAAGAATATAGAGGAGGAGAAGACTCAGATGAGAAACGAAGAATCCTTAGAGCTAGCGTGGGTAGTGGGAGAAGGTAGAAGCCTTATCTAGCAAACACGACTCAAACAATTTATGGCTATGGGTCCTTAGGCTAGACGACACCTAACTTCGAGATCACTAGTCTCGACACACCTCACTTCCCTACAACGAAGACCACAATTCCTAACAAGTGATACCATTTCCGGAGATCCAGTACCTCCTACTATTGATAAGGCAGGCGATGTCGATCAGGTCATGACAGTCTCAACTCGATCACTCTCCTAGTACGTCCAAAATCCTTGGGCCAATGTCTACTTTCTTTTAGAATTAAGTCTTTGATTAAGAGTGATTTTTGGGGCAAAGGAAAGGGTGATGAAATCCCCCACCTTATCTTGTATGAGACAACCTCTCCTTAGTAGCGTTTTGAGTCTTAATCCAGCAATCAACTCTCCAATCAAACGCTCACCTCACTCTTTTCCCAATGCAATTCCTACTAACTAATGCATGGTCATACAAAATGCATGAATGAGAATAGGAAATGCTTACCTTACGTCAGTTCTCATCAACTGAAAGTAAAGCTAAAATAAAAGACAACTATGTGCCTAACTCAAGTGTATGATGCATGACCTAAACAAGCAAGAATGCGTAATCTTTTGCTTCGGATTTTAGTGGCCAAGTTGATTAAAGGGGATTGATTTTTAATCTGGGGGCAAACTACATGTCACACATGCAAGATTGACCTCCCAGACAACTAATAGGAAACAACAAACAAACAGAACAAAAACTGGAGCTAAAGAAGCTCACCAGGCAACCAATTGGCAGTCCCAGACCGCTGATTGGCGGACACTTCAGTGGATTTTGTCCTCCAATTCCTCCAGTGGCATCTGATACCGAGGATCCCTGAAACAAACCAAAACTAAAAATTAAAACCACTCGAATCGTCCAAACCAAAGTCTGGAAAGAACACCTCCCTGGCAACGGTGCCAAAAATTTGATTGAACGTTTTATAATAATCGCAAGTGCACGGCCGCATTGAAGCGGTGGCAAATACGGGTCAATCCACAGGGAGGTGTGTCGACTTTGGTTAGTTCGAAGGAGAGTGTGAAACAAAGGAGAAAAAGATTGATTAAACTAAACTACACTAAACAAGTAAACAACAAAGAAGGAAATGAAAGCACGAAACGAACTAAGCTAAGCAACTACAAATAGGAAAGATGAAATTTAGTAATGGGAAACACACCTAAAAGGGGTGGAGTGTGTGTACACATGAAATAAGTGTGGTGAATGCATACAATAAGCTCAAGTGTAGTTAGTGTTTGTTAATGCATAAGAAGTACCTAATGGCAAGACCTATCATTCAAAGCACTAACCTAGGTGATTAATATGAGCATGACAAGTTTGTTATTAAGAACATAAACAATCATGGAATGTACCTAAACATTATGGCAAAAACCATCAAGTTAAGAGTTCTCATTAATTCAATCAAGCATACTAACATTTCTCACATACAACAATGTTTAGCATTCATTCCATCTACATAACATGTATATACATTAACTCCACCCCCAAAGGGGGATGGAACTACTCACACATATTTAAACTAACATTCATACTAAGGAAAGAAAACATGCTTAAATTGATTCTAAGAAGACTAAAACGAACAAGTTAACTAAGCATGCAAAAATTGAAAAGAAGCAATATGAAGAAAACTTAACAAAACATCTATTATTACTCACTAAATTACAAGTAGCCTCTCTACACCAAAGTTTTTGCTCCAAGGCTTTTACTCCTAGTAGAGAGGATGACCACCAAGAGAGAGATATGGATACAAAGGAGGAGGAAGAGTTTTATTTATAGCTATAGAAAAAGATAATCCGAGACAATCCCCCCGGTATGGGACTTAACGTATACCAAAAATAGACTAAATACACCCTAATACATGACCCCAATAAACCGTATCGGATCCGGAGCAACCAAGACCGCCAATTGGCGGTCTATAGGGTTTAAATCTGATCTGGATTTTGGGTGGGCTTTCCTGGATGGCTTTCTTCATGTGTGTTGTATTCAAGTCGGTTTATGGAGCTCCGACCCGAATCGAATTGCCAAAATACTCCCCATGATGGTGTAAAGTTTCTTGATTTGCTCATTGGTCCTTTGGGCTTACATTAGGGTCCTTCTCTCTTGCATCTCAATCCCCAAGTCTTATAACTCAGTCCTTTTTCCTTGCATTTAGGTCCTTGTATGCCTTTTCTCTTCAAACTTGTTTATTCCTGAAACTCAAACATAAAACTCGTTATGTAGCATTGTTTAGGCTCAAAATAATGGATATAAGACACAAAGGAATACATGAAATGATGTCAATCAGTCCACTAAATCCAATAATTACAAATTTGATAATCCCAAAAATACATCACAAACTCAAATTTATACACTCCTGTGCTCCTGGTACCAATTTCATAATTTCTCAGGGACCCTTACAATTTGACCACTTAAAACCCAACCAGTTCCTAACTAAGAATCGTTAATATAACACATTCTTTAATGGGTAAATATTAGTCTGGCCCCCAGACTCTCGCGTCTTTGCATGTAGGTCCCCCAGCCAGGGTTGTCACGTTCTCCCCATCTGGGTCACATCCTCCGCCTGCTACCGTCTATCTCCGACCACTTTCGACTCTCCTCGCGGCAAATCCCTAAGTTACCAACTCACCACCCCACCACCTCACCACCCTACGCCTCAAAACTCAAAACCCGAACCTAATAACCCCACCTCCCTAGAACCCCAAACTCCAACCCCGAACCCGACAACCATTCTTACCTCTTCCTCTTGGTGCCCAACATATGGACTCCAACCTGAACCAAAACCCCTGACCCTGGACACTCAAACCGTGAGCGGAATGGGCGAAGCATCGACAAGTCAAACAAGAAGGTGGTTTACTGTCGTATTTAAGCTCTACCACCTCCAACTTAGCTTCTTCATCTTGCAAGCTGACTTGCATCAAAAATTGAAATCCATCTTCGACTGCCACAAATAATATAACATATGACAATCGTTTGCCCGTCTCCATCTCACGATCTTCCTCGAGTAGTCATCGGTGAATGTCAACATGTATCTTCCTCCATCTTTTGATGGAACTTGAGAAGTCCCCACAAGTCTGAATAAATGCAGTCCAAGGTACAATTGGTCCTCTACACTGCCATAGTAAAATTGATACGCTTTTGCTTGTCAAAAACACGTAACATCATCTCTAAGTAAACCACATTGCTTAATAGAGTCATCCATTCTCACTCATGTGACCAAGATGCACGCGCCACAACAAATATACTTTTATCTTCAAACATGGATGAAGCGGCAACCAATGCATCACCAACAACTGTGTTGCATTGCAATGTATAGAGACTGTCAACCTTAGTCTTCTTAGCATGAAGCGTGATCAGTGCCCTTTTCTTAATAGTGATCAAGACACCTTCACGCTGAAACTGCAACCATTAGTTGTAAGAGTCCCCACAAATATAAGGTTCTTATCTGCTCTTCCTGAGCCTTACTATTTTTCCTTATTTTGTAGATGTCAAACACTATTCAACCATGTGACATGTTTTCTTGTAAAACTTTCCCTTCTAGCCTCTATACTTTGATATAGCCTTGATTCTTTAACCTTTTTCATTTGATCTCCCTCTTGCCACCAATGCATTAATCTTACTAATTGATTCAATTATAATAACTACAAATGCACGACGTCGGTGAAGACGTGGCCAGTACATGTCGTGTCCAAGAGGAGAGCATGCGAGTCAAACTCCACAATACTTAAGTGGAAAAGGAAAATATAGATATTATATCAGAATTACACTATGATACGTACTAAATCAGAAAACAAACAATAAAAATAAACCGCTTAGGAGGTAGAGAATGAATGCGGAACTGAGAATATGTGTACGAGTGTATGTTCATTGGTGCTCATCACAACATGTAATACATGAAATCCATAAAAAACCAAATCCAATTTTGTCTCCACATGAAATAAGATAAGACATTATCATTAAAAAATACAAGACAATAATTTAGATGAGGTTAACACGAAATGGATAATGACCAAACCCCACTATGACTCCATATGAAATAAGATTTAAGACAATCATTAAAACATACAAGACATTAATTAGGATGAGACCAACGTGAGCACATGTATACACATGTCATGTTTCCTCCTTATCCACTCCATCATTATTCTCACATCATCATTCCCCATAAAATGGGCTCACTAATCTAAACATGTGAAATACATCACTTAAGAGCATTAGCACATCAAAGATAAAAGTGAAAATCACATTCAATGGTTATGGAACTCATGTGAGGTTCAAAGATTAGGATTAACACACACACTTAGTATATCACATAATCACATCACCTTCTTCTCCACACTCAAGCGGAGATGGACTACTCTCTACTCATTAACCTAACTAATTATGCTAAGATTTAAGGAAACACAACATGCAAGACTAAAGTAAACAATATCTAACTAAGAAGAATATTTTATTTACATAACTCACATTACAAAGTGACATCCTCTCCACCTTGAGTTTTTCTTCAAAGGTTTACTCCAAGTAGAGAGAATGACCACGAAACAATGAGAGATTACAAATAAAGAAAAAGAGTTCTACTTATAGACATGAAAAAAGAAACTTGGGACAATCCCCGGGTGTGGGACTAATGAAACATACTTAAATGGATAGAAACTACATAACCAACAACCACACGAAATCGGGTCGGATCCTGACCAAAATGGAACGCCATTAGCGGTCACAATTGGTCAGATGCAACCCAATTTGGCACGTCTACTTACCTTCTTTCATGCTTCACATGAGATGCGCCCAGGTCCATAATTTGAGTCTGCATTCAAATCTAATTTACCATAATACTCCTCATGATAGTGTGGAGCTTCTTAGTTTGTTGTTGGTCCCTCCGGACTTACGTCTCGGTCATTCCCTCTTGTTCATGGGTCCTTGTGTATGACAGGTCCTTGTATGACAGACGTGTCCATTTTACTTCATTTAAATCATTTCTTCTTACGTTTCAGTCCATATTCTCTTCTCTTCTTTTCTTTATTAACTAATGCCTTAAATATAACAACAAACACTCAAGTAGCAAAAAATCAGGGTAAAATAAAAGATATATAGCATGAGTACGATGTATGATATGCTACTAATCATTTACTACTTGAACGTGGGGAACCTTTTTCCATGTCACTCTTACTACTCAAGGAATTCTTCACATCAGACAAAGAGATAGTAGTACAACTATACATGATGGTCTCATGATAGAGTGTATAAGAGGAAGTTAAAGAACACAACAAAAATATAGCTTCATCTTCATCATCAACTTTAACATAAACATTATCTAGATTGCCAATTACGGAATTGAAATCATCCAAGTGTTGTTGTAGAGATGTATCTTCCGCAATTTTTAATTGGGAATAGGAATTGCTTCAAAAGCATTTGGTTGGTGACAGATTTGGATGTGAATACCTCTTCAACCTTTGCCCATAACTTCTCAACAGTCTTCTCGTGCATCACCTTACGAAATACCTAATCGGACAACGATAACTGGATGGCGGTGAGTGCTTTCTCATCGAGCTTTGCCTTCCTTTACGGCGTCATCATCTTAGATAACACCTCTAGAGTAAGTACATTGGAGACGTCAATTTGTACTAATAGTGTCTTCATCTTGATTCACCACACTTTGAAATTGACATCTCGAGTGAGTTTGTCTACCTTCTATTAGGAACCCATCTTCGAATCCACGCGACAAACATTTTAAACGCTATGATACCAGTTTGTTAGGATCTTTAATGTGGTGGTTCGTATGCGGAATGATAAATAAACCTATAGAACTCAAATTGAGCAGCCCATCGAACACCTAGCATGCATCTAGCAATCTCGCAAGCAATCAAGCAAACCCAAACAAGCACAACATCAAATTTACATGGAAACCCAATTGGGAAAAACGACGACGACGAAGACGAATCGAGCTTCACCATGAGAATGGTTGGAGAGTACAATGAGAATAAAACCAAAGATGGCTTGTTACACCAGATTGGGGGTTGGATGACCTCCAACAACAAGATTTTCCCAAAATCTAAAACCCCAAGGAGTATGGTGGCTAAACCTACCTCTCAACTTTTGTGGTTCTCTTTTCTCTTAAGATTTCAATAACACTACGGTTTTTAAGTAACTTACGTGTTTATAGGAGAAGTTTAGGGAAATGACTTAAGAACGCCCAAAGTACCCATAATAAAAATTACTCGTGTCTAGCTTTCGATCGACCGTTTGGGGAATCGCCAAGCAATTACTGTCCATTTGGTTTTGGTCTACCGTTGCCCAGACAATGACCGGATCCAGTTGACCGAATAAGGTTTGAATGTCCGTTCTCCAGATTTTAGTAACCCACAGGATGACTCTGTTGGTTTGATATCAGTGAACATAATGGGGTTCGGTCATTCCTCTCAGGGAGTCCTGCAAATTCTCAGTTTGACTCTGACAGATGTGTTGCGGGTACTTTCTAACAATTACTTTACGTCATTCTGTATAGTACACACTCGACAGCACATTATTTGTGATTATGTGAAATAAATCCATTGGTATGAGCTGGCAAAAGTGATGTTACTGTTTGGTTTTGAATGGATTACCATTTCTTAACGGATTAAAAGAAGATTATCCACTAATTGTTAGTCCGCCGAAGAAGAAGAAGATGAAGAATAGACGAAAATATATAATGTAGGAGAAGATGAGTTTGTAAATTAGATAGATTGTTTTATTTTTATTGTAAAATAAAACTCATCTGATGGATTTGAAAGTTTTCTTAACGTGACAATATAAACAAAGTAGTCCAATATGCAATATTAAACAAGAAAAAGAGTCGAACTAATTAGCAAGTTGACGGATTGTAATATCCTAAATCCTTACTTAGGACTAATCATGTTTTGGCCTTGTTTAGGTGCTTAATTGGGGGTTTTAGATTGAGGGCTGGGATTGATTGGGAAGAGATGGGATGGATGGTGGAGATTAGAGGAGAAGAGTTTAAGTGGTGAGTGTTACTCTCTCTCTCTCTCTCGTGTTTTTCTCTCTCTCCCGCTCAAACCCTCTCCCTCTCTCGGATCAGATCATCGGCGTGCTCGAGGAGTGGTTCTCGGAAGGCGAGGTAAAGCTCGGGTGTTCACCAGAGGGGAATAGATCGTTTCTCGGTTGGAGTTCGCCGGAGAAGGTGCTTTGCGAGGAAAAGCTCGCCGTTGGGTCTTCGAAGGCTTCTTCAAGTCTTCAAGGTATGTCAAGCTTTACTTTAATGCTCACTTATGCTTTGGTGAGTGTTGGTGTGGTCGACGGTAGGCCGGAGGGCTCGTCAGACCCGTGCAGCTGCGTTCTGCACTATAAACGGTCGACCGGTGGCATGGTTCGGTCGACCGGTCGTAGAGTAATTTGGGGCAAAATCCCTTGTACCGGTCGAACGATACCATGGTGGTGGTCAACCGGTAGTACATTTCGAGCGAGGGATGGAGACTCTGTGTGTTTTCGGTCGAACGGGACCCCTTTGCCGGTCGACCGAAAGCACTGTTGTAGGTCGGTTGGGGGCGTTGACCATCCAAACGGTCGACCGCCTAGTTGACTCATTCGACCGGAGAATTAAAATAACTTAAGTTGGTTCGACCGCGTGATGTTTCGGTCGACCGCTGCACTACGCTTGGATTTGGATTGGTTACTGGTCGTTTTCGGTCCACCGATGAGTATGTGTGGTTCGACCGTTGGTACATTTTACTGTGGCATGAGTTTTTACTGGTCGAATTCGGTCGAACAGGACCCCTTTGCCGTTCGACCGGTTGACAATTTTGTTGGTTGGGCCAGTCTTGTTGAGAGGATTCGGTCGACCGGTTGGGAGGTTTTGTTCGACCGTTTGGTACGGTTTTTGTGTGTTTTTGTGTTGTGGAGCCAGCTCGAGATGGCAACGGATCTCCTGCCCTAGAGGGTGACCGGTGCCGGCCTGAGAGTGGTTCACGAGTGTTGTCGGGCCAGCCCAAGAAGGCAACGGATCTCTGGCCCTAGTGGGGTGACCGGTGCCGGCCTGAGGGTGGTTCGCGTGTGGGGCCAGCTCAAGATGGCAACGGATCTCCGGCCCTAGAGGGGTGATGGTGCCGGCCTCAGAGTGGTCCTCTGGAGCAGCTCAAGATGGCAGCGGTACAGACGATACCGACCTGAGAGTGATCTAGCGTGTTAGCCGAGGATATTTCCGGCTGTGGTGCCTGGGACACGTGTGCGGTAGCCAAGGATGTTTCCGGCTGTGGTGCCTGGGGCACGTGTAAGGGTTGGGCTAGAGGACCCGCGAGACCCGTCACAGTTTGGTGTCTACTGTGGTAGGGAGAGAGTTCTCGGGGACCCAGTGAGACGTTGATTGGTTATTGCATTTCATATCATACATGTTTTAGCTGTCTAGTTCATTTATTGTGATAGAAGTTTGGCATACGGGGTTTCCTCGGGGGAAACTCAGGCATATTCATGTTTTATGTCAGGTCGTGAGCGGCGTTTAGGAGGTGGTGACTGAGGCGGAGTGCTTTCGGGGCCAGATCCTGCTTTCCTTGTTTTGAGGTCCGAGTGATTACATGTATATTTTCCTTACCTTTTGTTGTAATCACACTTTTGTAAAACTCTCAGATATATATTGTATATATGTTGGTGCACCAGTTGGCTTTTTTCTTCGGTAATATCCTCGTGTTGTGTTTTATTAAAAATTTAAATTTCTTCCGCTTTTGAGGATGTTACACCTTTCTTTACCAAAGTTGACATCATCCCAAGTTCTATCATTTGGGTGTAACAAGTAGATAAGGATTCCTAGGCAGACGTTGCCTGAAGGAGCTTGAAAACTATTAATTAAGGATTACCATTTGAATTTTCGGTTAATGCATAACTTTTGTTATCTGGACGAGGACGACTATTTGTTTTGGTGTCGGTGATCCTGTATTGGTCGAAATAATTTTATTCATGTAATCACATAACAAATATTGCATGCTTGTCTTAGGATAGTAGAGGTGAGAAGAAAACGTCTTCTTTACAGAGATGAACCTAGCATGACCACGTCAGTCAAATATGAGTTTGATTTAGAAAGTTCCATTTATTATAGTTAGATTAGATAAGAACCACCCCTCTCAAATGGAAAACCATCCGTCTCAGATGAGTCTGATGTAGTAGTCGTGGTTGTATTAAAAAAACTTATTTGAGACATAATAACACGTATTTTATGTACGAAGATAGATTTAGGAGGTGTTCGTGAGTTCTGAGGTGTGTATTATTAGAGCACCTCAGACCCTACCCCAACCCCATTTAATGAGGTGTGTATTATCCCTGAGAGGAATGTTGGAGCACCTTAGTTAGATAGATAGATTTGGGGTCGTGTCCTCCTCACACCCGACTACAGCCACCCTTAATGGGGAGCAGACCTAGGTTGGGTCCCGACCATGGGGCGAACTCGGGTTGGCTTTTTTTATATATTAATTTTTTTTTATATTTGTTATTTAATATATAATTTATATAATTAGAATTTATTCGTGAAAATAAAAATAAATGAAAATTAGCAAGGTAAATGTCAATAATTAATTGAAGTTAGTAAAAATAAATGTAGGTAATTAAAAAAAGTAAGATAATTGAAAATAATTGTAAATGTATATAATTAAAGAAAATTACCTATCATTTTAGAACACACGAATTTACCCAAGTTCACCCAAAAACACATTAGTAACCTAACAAACCGGTAGAGAATTACTAATAAATCTCAAACCCAAAACATTAGATCGACTCGTCGGAGTGGACATTATAATTACAACTAATTATTAAAATAAAGGAAATTAAATAAATGTAAAAATAACCCAAATAAAGGAAATTATCGTAATATGTAAATGTCAATTTTTAATTAAATCTAATTTTTCCAAATTATTTGGCAATTACCATAGTTTAATTAGATTAAGTCACCGTTAAAATAATTTATTTAGTAGTTTGTGTATTTTTGTGATGAAATAGAAAATGAGATAAAAGAAATGATATGGAGGAGAGAGAGTGTTGAATGTGGGGTTGGGGTTAACAAGTGAAAAATATGTTGGGTTGGGTAGTGGGTTGCATATTTTTTTTTCGCTGACATGACGGAGAGAGAAAATGGGTTGGAGGAGGATTTTGGGTTGGGGTTGTTGATGTCCTTAAGGATAAGAATGCCACCTCACCATACCGTTAGCTATTTATAATTATGCCCTGCTGACACGTATGATTGTTGTCTGCTGAAAACTACTACGTAAGCAATACATTCCATATTTGTTTAATTGAGTTGGTGCACCTCGTTAAAGTCGAAATTGAGCGCGTTGACGCCCCTATAATAGAGGAGCAAGGGTCAGGGCCAAAATAGGATTCGTTTTGGCTAGAGCGCCCAAATCCGCTATATATTTGACACGGGTTTGCCGTAATTCTGGAACTATGGCGAATGCATCTACCGTCATTGATGCATAAATAAAGATCCCAATTAGTAGTGATTGAATCCGCTCTATGGTTCCACATGAGAAACCAATACAAGTATAACCTACATGTCCAATCGAACTATAAGCTAGAGGTCTTTTTACTTTCGTTTGGGCCATGGCGGCCAGTGCTCCTAAGATCATAGAAGCAATGCTGCAGAAAAAGAGGATTTGTTGCAATGTATCGACAGGAGAATCAACAATAGAAGGATGTGACATATTTGCAGAAATAGAGATTTTAGGCGCAATAACAAGGAATGCTGTAACCGGGGTGGGTGAACCCTCATAGATATCAGGTGTACCCTAGAATACTCTAGAAGGAGTATTCTAGAACTGAGATACCCAAGAATACTCTAGATATTTTGAAGGCTCAAACTATATCAAGAAGCTTCTAGATACTAGATATTTTCTATCTTAGAAATATCTAAGGAATATTCCAAGGAATATACTTGTAGATATTTTGTGTATCTAAATATCTTGGAATGTTTTAATGTATACGTGATTCTAGAAAGAGGGGATCTTCTCCTATAAATAGGGGTCCCTACCCCTCATTTGCAAGCAAGCAAGTTTGCTATCAATACAAGAGTGTTTGAGATTGTCTTGTCTCAAAGTGTTCCTTTTGTGGGTGTGCGTGTTCTACTTAGCATCTCTAGCTACGTGAGGAGAGTGAGAGGCTGACTCAACCAAGAGTCACCAGGGTGATAGTGTAGAGTGCCGACACGGTTGCTTCTTGAGGAAGTAAGTCTCTGACAATGTGCACCCGTGTTTTTCAAAATTAGTGTGGTGCACCTGAACACTCAAATATTTTAACCCTATGCACCTCTGCCGTAATAAGGGGGTTAAGTTACAATTTCGGTTAATAAGTTTGCACATTACACATTCTACATTTTACTAATAATATTTTCTATTAGAGATATCCTTATAAAATAACAAATATCCTTATAATAGTCATCTCTTGTCCTTTTCTCTCTATTCTTTCCTCTCTCTCTCTCTCTCAAGTCCTCTCTCTTCTCTTCCTCCCTGTCTTTTTTCTTTCCTCTCTCTCTCCTCCCTCTCTCTTCTTTTCCTCTCTCTCTCTCCTCCCACTCTCTTCTCTTCCTTCCTCTCTCTTGTTTATGGGAGAAGTAAACAACCGTTGTTTAATTTGTTCATCGTCATTCGTCCATCAGAACTTCACCTCACCTCACCTTTCCCATCTCTCCTCTCCCGTTCGTGCACAGACATTGGAAATCGTTACTATATAAACCCCCCAAATCCATCCTCCATCCATTTCCCCTCTCCGTCTCCCTCTCCCTGTCGATTCCGCCAAATCCCAGATCCACTCAAACCCTTCCCCCCAGGTGAGTTCGATTCCCCCCTCTCGATCTCCAAACTCCTCGTTTCGGTGCTTTTGTTGCCATGCAAAGCGCAATTTCAAGGTTGTGGTCTTTGATTCGGTGGAGAACCATGGATTCATGTGGGAAATGGATTTGAAGTGTATTTTGTTGTTTAATTCTTCATCGGATCATTTGATTTGATGGAGAAGTTAAAGTTTGCTAGCAGGATGTGTGTTTGATGCATAGAATTGGATGTTTCTGTCATGATTTTGAATTGAGTAGAATTTGACTCCGAGTGGATCCGTTGAAGGAGAATATCGGGTTTTTTTGGGCTGATAACAAGGTAGAATACGAGAGCGAGGATGGCAGGGAGGACGGTTAGCATGAAGAAAACACCACAGCACTAAGAGATACAGTATCAGCAAGAACATTTACAATGGTGGGTCCGGCAATGGTAAGTGTTCTCCGACAATGGGATCCTAAAGAATTGGTCCGTTGGGACTTGGACTACGTAGGTGCCGGAGCTGTCAGGGGAGGAGAAGTGGTTGGGTTGTGAATGGTCAGGTTGATTGGTTGCACGAGTGGTGGACGAAGAGGATGAGGTTGGGTGTGGAGACTTCGGTCGAGGTGGCTTCACGGCTTTGTTGAAGGAGGATATTGGATGTCTGGAGGATGGAGTTGGTGTAGAGATCTCGTCCATCGGTCTGAGAAGGTGAGAATCGGTGGTGATGGTAGTGGGGGAGATGAAAAGAGAAGAGAGGGGGATTAGAGAGAAAGGAAGTGAAGAGAGAGAAAGGAAAGAAGAGAGAGAGGACTTGAGAGAGGGATGAGAGACAAAGAGGAAATGAGAGAGAGATGAAAGATGACTATTATAAAGATATTTGTTATTTTATAAGGATATCTCTAATAAAAAATATTATTAGACAAATTTAAAAGGTGTAATGTGCAAAATTCCCAACCAAAAGTGTAACTTAATCCAACAGATGTGCATAAAGTTAAAATATTTGAATATTCAAGTGCACCACACTAATTTTGAAAAAAAACGGGTGCAGTGCTCAATTTCGACTTTAACAAGGTGTACCAACTCAATTAACTCTTCCATATTTAACCATTCCTTTTTTTTCTTCTTATCATGTATGTATCGAGTATGATATAAGTAAGAACGCATGCACCAAAAGGGCATTGTTCCCTTTGATTGTTCTAATCCAATCCAATAGGTATAATATCCTTAAAATCGTTTGTTGTTTGAAAGGTTGAACACTTGAACCTAACATGACTTCACGAGTCACATTGAAAATTACCTCATTAACTCTCTTTTTTCCAATCTTCTGATCGTGTGGAATCCACACTCACATATGAATTGTTTAGAAAATATACACCCCCAGCGAGAAATGCAATGAAAAAACTGTTTTATATTACAATTCAAAATTGAAAGATATAGAGAAATCATTGTCAGTTTAAAGGCGGACATAATTAAAAGTGAAAAAAGAAAATTAATTGGTATGTGAAGAATCATTTATAACTAGCATCTACGTAATTTGATAGATTGTGGTATTCATTTTCCCTTAAATCTAGATCAGAAAACTTAAGACAATGAAGTCTCTCACACTTGTTTATTAACACGGGTCAAAGTCGAACTGATTAATAATAACACGCAACCATCTCACAAAAAATCTTCCTTTGACGTTTAATACATGTTGTACAGGACCAAACTATCTCCCAACAATATTTATATTTATACATTGACATATAGGCTTCTTCTATATTTGCAGCTATATCATTTGTTGGCACAATGAATAATATATTTGTTCCCTTGTTGTTTGCATGTTTGTTACCTTCTGTGTCCGCTCTTAGTCGGAGTGGATTCCCAGTTGGTTTTATTTTCGGCACTGCCTCCTCGGCATACCAGGTTCGTATCGAATATCTATTTCATTATTGTTATGACCTTTGATATTTGATTCTAGAGAATCTGATTTTCGTTTCGAAATTTTATGTTTGACAAAAGGTGATTTTGAAGTATCACTTCCATATATTAAGAACTGATCATGTCCCCACTTTCGTTGTTTGCGATTCAAATTTGAGTTGATTCGACTCATACTTTCGTAGAGATATGTGAACCATAGGGTCATTAATGAGTTGCCTTTGAGCTAATTGTCGACGCGCTCTTATTGAAACTAATCTGAGCAACATGACGTCTACTGGTATGGTTAACATTATGAATCTTTTTAGCCTTTTTTAATTATCTAACGAAGCAAATATAACACACATAAGACGGCTGGGGTGGCAATGAAGATTGAACAAGTAACCTTTGGTTGAGGAAAATGACCCAAAGTGATTGATATGGCTAGTATTACATCATATTGTTTAAGTACTCCACTTTGTTACGTAATAGATAACAATATGAAACAAGTACTATTCCTCCCAAGTGGGATGATCGCAGAATAAAAGGTGGTTTGATAATTAACACACCTATAGAAAGTAAAACTAGACTCTACCCTCCAACACCAAGCCATCAAGGTGAAATAATTACCACCACTTCGTTATTTCAATTAATGGTAACGTAGCGCTGGTACAAAATACTCAATAGACGTTACCGAATAGACGTCGGATATAAAAACATCAAACATTTATAGGTTTGTATAAACGTCGGTTTTTAGTATAACCGACGTCTATACCTCCTGAGAGAAGAAAATATTTTTTGTTTATTTTTTTTGGATTTATGTCGTATAAGAATTTATGTAGATTTATTTTGTAGCAGAAATAACACAATTTTTTGGGATTTATTTTGTGTAAGAAATAACTCGTTTTTTTATTTTGTATAAGAAATAACGCAATTTTTTGGAATTTATTTCGTATAAGAATTTATGTGTATTTATTTTGTATTAGAATAATGTGGATTTAAAAATAGTTACATCATTGTAACTATCACATGTGTGTCGTACACATGTGTATGTAGGGTGACATGTTTGGAGTTGAAGTACTTCACCACTCCTTTACTTCTAAACGAGAGTTTGGTACCACACTATAAAATGCAAGTGAGATACATATATATATTTAATGGTCAAAAGATTGGCATTTGGGCTTAAAATGGTTGCAACGTTTTTTTTACTATTTACCCATGTATAGACGTCGGTTGTATATGGTAGCCGACGTCTATAGGGCGTATTTTTTTTATTAATTATTGTTATTCCAATGTATAGACGTCGGATGTATAGCATGGCCGACGTCTATAGGTCGTGTTGTATGTATAGACGTCTGTCAATCTATATATCCGACGTCTATGGGGCGTAATAGTTTAGTCCCACATCGGAGAATTTATTTTTGTTGGTTTGGTTGATATACTCCACCACTCCTTTACTCTTGAACGCGAACAACTTGGGGGCACCTGAGCATGTTGGGCTTGATATTCGTGTTATTTGTCAAAAGATTGGCACTTGGGCAGCTTGGGCTTGATTAATGTGAGTGCAGAATGCCCGATATAGGTTGCAATGTATTTTTTGTTAATTAACATATAATAGACGTCGGTCGTATATAGCCAACGTCTATACACTGTATAGACGTCGGTCATGTATAGCCGACGTCTATACAACAAGGAATAGGCGACGGGGAAATATACGTCGGGTACTTGGACCGCCGAAATCCGACGTCTATACCCCTGTATATCCGACGTATATGGGCTTTTCTGAACTAGTGTAGATGTAAAAAGCAAGTGCATCTCAGTGATTGTATTTTTATGGATGGTAGAGACTCACTACTTCGTTATTTCGAGAACTAATGATATCTTATATTTTAGATATAGAAAACCAAGTGTGTATGTAACATCCTCAACAACGAAAAAATTTAAACTTTCTAAACATACGATCAAATAGATGATATTACTCGAAATACAAGGAAAACAGGTACACCAACATATATCATATATATATCCGAGTATTTCAAAAGTGTGATTACATCAAAAGGCTATACAAAAGTACAAGTAATCACTCCGACCTCAAAATGAGAGAAAACAGGATCTGGCAGCGGCGCTCCTCTCCTCGGCCCCACCCCCTAACATTGTCACGACCTAAAAGTTAAACATGCAGCAATGCCTGAGTTTCCAGAAGGAATCCCTGTATGCCTAACTCAACAATGCATGATACTAAAACACTCTAGCATGCAATTTTATCCACAAAGAAAAGCATAGCACAAGACTGGGCTCCAGGGCTTTTTCACCCAACCACAACAACACTCAACGTCGTCAAGCTGGGCTCCAGGGCTTTTTCACCCAACCACAGCTACCATGTCACGACCAGAGCTCTTTCACCCAACCCGAACGTTCTAAGGGCTCTAGGGCTTTTTCACCCAACCCTTATCACGCAGTCCTTGATCGGGCTCTAGGGCTCTTTCACCCAGCTCAAACGTACTACGGAGCTCCAGGGTTTTTTCACCCAACCCCGCACAGACCAGCTGAGCTCCAGGGCTTTTTCACCCAACCGCAGCTCTCACAAACAGTTACAGGGCTCCAGGGCTCATTCACCCAACCACCGCAACACCAGTGCTCACTAGCACACTTACCAGAAGAACATCGACACCACAACTCGTCTCACAAGAACGACCACACCCAACGCACCTCATATGTGCAAAACTGAACAATAACGGTCGACCGAACCAAGAGTCTCGGTCTACCGACTCTCACCAAAACCAGGCAAATGCCTCGACCGTTGCTCCATCGGTCGAACACCTCTCACATAAAACATCATGGTCGGTGTAACCAAAGTTAGAGGTCGGTCGACCATTTAGAAGGTCACCTCCCAGGCTCAACGAACACAACTAACAATCAGTCGAACGACAAAGGGGGGTCGTTCGACCGGAAATCTCCAGTAAGATCTCTCATCGCTCAACATAATCCACCAGTCGAACCACCACTAACTCTCGGTCGACTGAAAACCACCAGTAAAATCTTTCATCGATTCCAATCAACATTGGTCGACCGAACAACCATCGATCAGACCAACATTAAGTTAACTTAACTCATTGGTCTAACGAAATCAATAAGAAGTCGACCATTTAGATGGTCTAGGCTCCAACCGACTTAGATACATGTGCGATCGGTCGAACGAGTCAATGGGCGGTCGACAGTTTAGATGGTCAAAGCCTCCAACCGACCTACAACAGTGCACACTGTCAAACGGCAAAGGGGGCTTATCCGAACGGAAACAACCAGGGCTTGTCTCTAACGCATCACCAGTCAACCATCCAGAGGCATCGTTCGACTGACGCGAGGCAAAAACTCAAAATCTCACTAGGAACGGTCGACTGTTGCACCAACTGGTCGACCGATCAAGCCGTCAAACTGTTGCACGCTACCTGCAACGAGCATTTCGGCCCACCGTCGACTTCCCAATTACTCACACAACATAAGTGATCTACAACCACAAGTTTGACGTACCGTGAAGGTCTGAAGAACCCTTCGAAGAACCTCGACGGTGCTTCCACGAGCACTTCTCTCAAAACCACGATCATCCGAGGAACCTCTCGCTCGATCAATGATAACACCTCCTCGTCGATCCATAGCTACACCTTCACCTTCGTCGATCACCACACCAACCCCAACAACTGAGATAGGGACTGATATGAGAGAGAGAGAGAAAGAGAGAGAGAAGAAAGAACGCAAAAGAGAAGAGCTGGCTTGAAAATCGACTCACCTCGTCACCCAACCAACACTTGTCAAAGACCTCTTCTCGTTGGAGATCACCACCACCTTCGTCGGAGCTCATTACTGAGAGAGAGACGTGAGAGTGAGAGAGAAATGAGAGAGTGAAAAGAAAGAAAGTTAAGTTCTCACTTATACTCACCCCTCACCAACCCCAATCGAAAGCCTCCACTTGACCCTTCACTTCTCTCCTCCAAAATAACAATCAACCACCTAAACATCAATGAAAATCTAATTAGGATTAGGATATAACAGTGTCAGTGATTCTATTTTGTGAGTGGCTGAGATTGATGTTACCAGGAGAGTATCCGAATCCGGAGTCAACGTGTAATCTACCAATCACGAGGTAGGTAATGCATCTTTTCACTCATATATAGGAATCGGTAATTACTATAAAATACGTTGAACTCAGCAGATACAATAACTTATCTGTGTGATTATTGTAATTAGATATAAATCTGTAATTACTGTAATTAGATATATTTTAACGTCGTGATGTACGAACGTGAAGTGAATTAAATAACTTGTTTAAATGATCCAAGTCAGCGATCAAGGTAAAAATAAGTGCCTGAAATTGTTTTCTTGGAAAGCAACGGAAAAGGAATTAATTAGAATCATCAATATTTAACTGAAAACTTAAAATATATTTGACTCTTATATTTTAACAATGCAATATTAGATGTAAGATATATTATTACGGTTAATTTCTGTATATAGTAACTTCTTCTTATATGTCATTATGATTATTTAAAATAATTACGTAATGTGGGTTTTATTCTACAAATGTACTTTCAGAGTTTTATTAATTAATAAATGTGTTTATAAAATTATTCGACTGATTTATTTGTAATTTTTAACATTTCAATGCTTAACATTTGTTTCTTGAGAGAGGAAAATAGAGAAAAACATTTTTTTCGACAATTGACACACATCTGAATCTTGTTTGGAATCTGATGGGTTGAACCAAGACGATATCTAAATATTGAAAGGGGTAGCATTTATTACAGAAAAGAAGACATGAAATAGACTTCAATTACAAAAACAAGAAGGAATTCCTAACACTGAACGGAACTTCATTATAAAAAAATACAAAACATTGAATGCGATTTAAATTGCAAATCATTTCTCCCAGGGAGACACATATTTGTTATTCAATTCAAAATCAATTGGTGATACGGAAAGGAATGTCCCTTCAACTTATAACCGAGGAAAACATTCATAAATCTATGTGAGACTATTCTCTAACATTCCCCCACATGCGTAGCATAAATTATTCTTCTGTGTGTCGACACGTGAAGACCATCATGGGTGATGGGTAGATGTGTTAAGCCGACCGTTTGACCTTTTTTACTCTAATATCATTTTGAATTGTGAGTATCACATTCAAAATCAATTAGTGATGAATGAAGGGGTCTTCAACTTATAACTCAGGAAAACGTCCTCAAATCCTTTTGGGACTATTCTATAGGATCCCCCCACACTCCTGATAAGAATTATTTTTCTCCGTGACTACACATGAACAACACGAGAGGATTTGTTCAGTCATTCGTTGGGCCTTTCTGGCTCTAATTTCATATTGAATTATGGGTATCAAACTCAACCAATTGTTGATGAGTGAATGCGCCCTTCAACTTATAACCCAGGGGCACGTCCCTAAATCCATATGAGAATATTCTCTAACACTCCCCTGCACATGTGACTTGAATTATTTTTCTGTATATCTACTTGTGAACATGTGTTGATGTGTTAAGCATTGTGTTGGGTCTTTTTCGTTCTGATGACATATCGAATTGTGAGTATCTAACTCAAAACCAATTAATGATTAATGGAATGACCATTTAACTTACAATTCAGGACAACGTCCCTAAATTTATATGCGACTATTTTATAACACAATTCAATAAATAAATTAAAAAATTGACACCTCCTTTACGGATAACCGTCGAGGACGACAAACATGATTCCCTCATCTCCTTTTACGATCTACAAATATTGACCCCAGGCTTGACTCAATTGTCAAATTATAAACGACCCAACCTAACACTTAAAAGTTGGGTTGGGTTGATTCTATGCTACCATGTTTTACAAATTGTATATACATCATTAGTACAACATCCCTTGGACATCTAAACTTTGTATAATGTCATCACACATAATTCAGTACAACATCAAAAACATAAAGACCGACATTGATTCAATATTTAAACAATAATCTCAAATTACATAAACCACTATGGGTGCAAAAGGAGCGGGGTGGGTTTCACACCGACCGCTACCCGCCCCGCCAAAGTTTGGTGGGTAAGTGGGGCGGGGTAGGGCGGGTTAATTTTTTTCTAATTGCTACGTGCCTCATTTAAGGGCAGGTTTGGCGGGTTAAACTGGTTAATTTTTATATAATTTAATTTGGACCTATAACATGTATGAAATGAAATTAAAATTTAAAACTTGTAAAAATCATACAAAATCAAACATGTAAAACTAAGATGTAAAAATGTAGAAGACTAAAAGAGACTTAGTTAATAAAAAAAGAAGATAAACATATTTATTTTATTATAATTACGATCTTAAACTTTTAAATAATATATTTAAAATGTATATTTATATATTTAATTATAGTTTGTCTATTTGACGTGTTAGCAGGACGGCGTACCTTCAACCGCAATCTACCCCGTTTAAGTTGGCAGGTTGGAGGGTTGTGAAAAAAACAACCACAACCTGTCCCACACAGGATGGGGCGGGTTGACGGTTCAAATCGGCCCCACGAACAACCCTGTAAACCACATAATTTGCAAGGAGAACTGAGGTTTATTTTCCCTCGGTTGAAAAAAGACGAGGTGTTTAGTCTTATTGAGTCACAATTTTTATTAATAACGATGGGCTTCGTGTCTGTCTAGGAATTTTGACTGTGTAAAAATATACTTTGGTGTATATTTAGTTAGTTTTATGTCTAATCAGGTGACATTACCCCCTCACTCCTTGACCTGGACCAGATCCGAGTTTTTTGAGTCTCAAATTTTAAGAAGCCCAGCCTAACCCATATGAGAAAATTTGACCCTTTGGTTCGGCTCTTTATATTATATTATATTAAACTCAATGTGCACCTTATTGATAATGAAATAAACACTGATTGTTCATGTATGAGTATTTGTGGCTAAATTTCAAAAACTAAATGATATAATTATTCATACACAAACAAATATAATAATTGATAAGCGTATACTTTGCTACTAATTTAGTACGAGGGAGCTGCTATGGAAGGCGATAAAGGATCGAGCATATGGGACACATTTACTCACCAATATCCCGGTATGTCACATACTATATATTCTATGAGCTTGAATTTTTTCTTGCTAAGAAGTCAAAAACATATTTCTATTATCATTTATGATTTTTCCACTCTTCAGAAAAGATTGAAGATAGAAGTAATGGAGATGTGGCTGTTGATTCATACCATCATTATAAGGTCAATGATTACCTCACTTTTCTACATCCTATTTGCCTTCTATTATTTCTTTTGACGCTTTTATAATTGGGAAGAAGATCCCACGATTTTTGGCTAGGAAAATGTAACATTTCCATGGTATTAACTATTTAATTGAATTATTTAATGAATTGTAGGATGATGTGAAACTTGTAAAAGAAATGGGCATGGACGCGTACAAGTTTTCCATTTCTTGGCCAAGAATACTCCCAAGTAAGATTCACATATACTTATTTCATTGAACACCGGGTACTTCAATAACTTTTTAGGTAGTAAAAAATCGTGGGACCATTAACATATCATATTAAGAGTCGTCCATCTAAATGAGCATGCAAATGACATTAAGCTCCAAGATATACAATCACATTACTCTCCATCTCCTTACGAGGTTGGATCTACATTAATCACGGCCAAGAACATGAAACACACTAAACATGCATACAAATACTAAAGCAATAAACATAAAAGTTACCTCAACCGAAAGCAATCAAACCCCAAAAAATGATCCATTAGTAGTATTGTGAATAGTTGAACTTAGATTATTCCATGCCCCTTGTTGCTATGGATATAAGTGAACTTATTGACATGGGCGGATCCACCATGCACCAAGTGCATACCAAAAAATTTCGAAGAAAAAGAATCATTTTAGATGATCTGCGTCAATAGTATACCAATCAAATAGCGATTTAACTCTAATAAAGTGTGAATTTAGACCCTTTAGAGCCATTTATGAAAACGTAAAACATGTTGAAAGAAAACATGTAGAAACTTTCCTAATGATAATCATATTTTTTTTTCATTATGCGTAATCTTATTAAATGAGAAGTTAAATAAATGTGTTACAGAGACTTAAAGAGTTTTCTTACCATTCAGTTATCGTACATTTTTTTAATAATCTTTTGAATCTCGTACCTAAAATTGAATAATCTGAAATGGGACAAAGTACCGCTTCTTAATTTACTACTAAGAATCAAATCAATTTGTTGTAAGGGTGAATGTTTCATGATAAGTAGTTATGATATTTTAAAATGATTTCAAAACATGGATGTTTACGTGGAAACCTATCTATTTTGATTTAGAAAATTTATGTTTTAACATGTTTTCAAATACTAATGTTAAACCTATTATATTATTTATTTGTCATCATTGAGAGTTTTGTTATTTATTATATAAAAAAATTATGCATACCTTATTGATGCATATTGTCTTGGTGCCAGATGGAAATATAATTGGTGGAATCAACCCAAAGGGCATCACATACTACAACAATCTCATTAACTACGTCTTATCAAATGGTAATCAGTTAATTGATCTCATTTAAGTCATTCTCTAATCAACGCCCGTGTCATTTGATGCATTCCAGCCACTAACATGATGCCATTTGATGTAGGCATCAAGCCATATGTAACATTGTTCCACTGGGACACCCCTCAAAACTTGGAAGATTCATATGGAGGTTTCCTAAGTGAAAAAATCACGTAATCAACATATACACCTGCCCTCATAATAAATATGTTGTTACATGTGCACTATATATGTCTATGTAATTAACAAAGGACAATACACTGTGTGGTGGTACTGTGACAGAAAGGACTTTCGGGGGTATGCTGAAGTTTGTTTCCTGGAGTTCGGCGACCGGGTGAAGCACTGGTTCACCTTCAATGAGCCATGTAATTATTGTAGCAATGGATATGGGAGTGGTGGAAAGGCACCGGGGCGGTGTTCATCGTCGGTTAGTGAGAGCTGCCCAGAGGGCGACTCAGGAAGGGAACCTTACACCACTGCCCATAACATGTTGCTTGCTCATGCTGAAGTGGTGAAGTTATACAGAGAAAAATATAGGGTGGGGAGAGCATGCGTTACTAACACAAGATACCTATGCTAATATTTACATCTCTATATATATATATCGATTACACACCTGAGTGGTTAATACACTCTGACAAACATCTAAGGTTCATTCAGTATTGGATATTCAGTGTTAATTTTTTTATTTCTCATTCTGAACTTGGCTAAGATCTACTAACTCAATCCAACTTTTTTTTGAAGTTGCGCATATTATACCTTGAATTTAGTCTTTCGAATAGGCTGGAAGAATAGCACTTAATGTTTTTTAATGGATAAGGAGTGCTTAATATTATATCTTTAGTAGCACATGATGTTATTATATGAAGGACTCCATAAGTTTTATACATGTACATATTAGTATATAATTAACTATCAATTATGTTGTTAGCTATGAAAATGAATTATGATTAATAGGAACGAGGCTTGGCCATGCACGATACACAACTGGGATGCACTGTGACCAAATATAAGACCAAAATGAAGCATATAGAATGCAAATGATTAATATTTATGTGTGTTTATGTTTTAGAGCTGTAACTGCATTAAACCTTCATATTTATAGGGATTCCAAAGGGGCTCGATTGGTATAATACTAAATTCTCATTGGTACGTTCCCTTCTCAAACTCCCAATCTGACCGTGATGCCACACAAAGAGCTCTTGATTTCAACTTTGGATGGTAAGTAATGGTCAGTTTGGAATAGAAATTCAATTAACATTTCATAACTTTCTTTCAGTTTCAAATTCATGTAAATATGCTAGCTAGTGTAGTTTGGAAATAACTATTTTTCACACATGGTAATGTTGTCACAAATTTATAGTTTAATCTCTTATAACTGTACTTCTATTTCTGGGGGTTTTGCAGCTATACCCTTAAACTATATATTTCATTGGGAATTTTCCATCCACACCCTTCGTTCGGGAAATATTTGCATCAAGGTCCTCCAATTTTAGTTGCAGTTTATGACTCTTACTCTCCGCTTTGGATAATATCATCATTTAAACCTTTGCCATAATGCCATATATGCTCATCGTTTATGTTATTTTCAGTATATTTTGCGGTATTGTTCACGTTTAAATAGATGTCTTCTAATTTGATGTGCTTCTGTTAAAACCTAAATCATAAATTCTTTGCATCTTGACATTTTTACCTATATCTACCCATGAAAAACAACTCTCTCTTTTTTTACCTTGAATTACAAAAACATCGATTTTTCAAAAGCTCAAAACTATGAAGCATTACAAGAAACATTAATTAAGACCTTTGTGGACCCATCCATTCACAATATTTTAGTATGGGGAAAATTTGACGTAGATTCTTATAGAACAAGAAATCCTAACTTTGTTTGTTCGTTGATATATGTATCAGTTCGTCAATGTTTCAAGTCTTCCCACTCAAACAAAGCGATGTCTTACGTTGTGAAAATAATAATTGATAGGTTGATGGACCCGTTGACGCATGGGGAATACCCTTCTACAATGAGAGATTTGGTTGGAGAAAGATTGCCCAAATTCACGGCCAATCAATCAAACATGCTCAAAGGATCATTTGATTTCCTTGGAATCAACTACTATACATCCAACTATGTTCTTAATGTTGCCTTGTCTTCTCAAGTGAATGTGACCTATTTCTCTGACTCTTGCACCAATACCACAGGCAAGAATACGTATATTATATATCGTAGCATAATTTCTAAAATATATAATACGAATATAATATCCTCCATTCCACATATTTTTAGGGTTTCGCGATGGAAAACCGATTGGCCCTCAGGTAAATATTTCGCTTGCATCTTAGAGTGAAGTCCTAGAAGCAGGGATTGTTTTACTTTGACGTCCAATAAGAACATCATGTTTTTTTTCATTTAAAAAGTCGTATAAAAATGTTGTTTATTTATTGCGTCATGCAGGCTGGTTCTTCGTGGCTTTTCATGTACCCACAAGGCCTCAAGGAGTTATTATTATACATAAAGAACAAATACAATAACCCTGTGATTTACATAAGTGAGAATGGTAAGAGAAATATATCAACATTTGAATTTAAACTAATTTCTTTATCAAAATATGGATCCCTTACTCTTTTTTCCTCTGCAAAGGTGTTGATGAGGCCAACAGTGACACCTTATCACTGAAAGAAGCATTAGAGGATAACATGAGAATAATGTACCACAAAAGCCATCTCCTATATCTACAACAAGCCATTAGGTATGCTGCAATATATACAATATTTTTTCTCACATTGCATTATGGTCCAATTATTATTTTAAATTTATTTTAGGAATGGAGTTGATGTGCGTGGATACTTTGCTTGGTCGTTGTTGGATAACTTCGAGTGGGCTGCGGGATACACAGTGAGGTTCGGATTGAATTATGTGGATTTTAAAGACGGATTGAAAAGGTACCCGAAGAAATCTGCTCAATGGTTCCGTGACTTTCTTAAACATCACAATTATGCTCAAAAGTATTATTCAAGCCAATGAGAATGTAATGATCCTACCACTTTCATGTAATTATTAGTTTATTAAATTAATTGATCAACGTAGCTTGTGAGTTTTATTATAAGTAGATGGTGATTAATTGAACTTCACCATACCATAGTAGTGGTAAATGTATATGGACTTGTAGTCTTGTATATTTTTTGGAGTTTGCATAGGTATTGTTTGTTGAAATGTTGTAGAACCAGTTTGTTGAAATGTTGTAGAACCATAGGAAATTTTCTTCCCCGTGCATCTTAGTCCATACGTTTGTTTTCCACAAACGATAATAGTTTTTGTAGAACCATTTTGTGTAGAATGACTGTAAAATCAGTATTCTTGCAAATTTCTTCAATAAAATAAGAATAAAATATAATATCTTAGTTGACAAACCTTGTGACTTTCTGGGCATGATATTGATAATTAAGAGAACACGTTAACTTATGCAATTACTTTTTCCTCCCTCCTTTTTGCTTTGTCTCTTCATCTTCCTCGTCCACTTCGGCCCTTTCTGTTCCTTTGCAAGACAACTTTATTTTATATATCATTCATAATATCATACTGTAACATCCTCAAACAGCGAAAAATTTAAACTTTTAAACATACAATCAAACAGAAAATATTACTCAAAACATAAGGAAAATGGGTGCACCAACATATATAATATATATATCCGAGTGTTTCAATAGTGTGATTACATCAAAAGGCTATACAAAAGTACATGTAATCACTCTGACCTCAAAATGAGAGAAAGCAGGATCTGGTAGCGGCACTCCTCTCATCGGTCCCCACCCCCTAACGTTGATCACGACTTGAAAGATAAACATGCAACAATGCCTGAGTTTCCAGAAGGAAACTCTGTATACCAAACTCACCAATGCATGAAACTAAAACCACTGTAGCATGCAACTCTATCCATAAAGAAAAGCATAAACACAAGGCTGGGCTCTAGGGATTTTTCACTCAACCACAGCTACCACGACACGACAAGAGCTCTTTCACCCAACCCAAACGTTCTAAGGGCTCCATGACTATTTCACCCAACCCTTATCATGCGGTCCTTGCTCGGGCTCTAGGGCTCTTTCACCCAGCCCAAACGCACTACGGAGCTCCAGGGCTTTTTCACCCAACCGTAGCTCTCACACCAGTAACGGGGCTCCAGGGCTCTTTTACCCCACCACAGCAACACCCGTGCTCACAAGTACACTAGCCGTAAGAACGTCGGCACCACAACTCGTCCCACAAGGATGACCACAACAAACGCACCTCACATGTGCAAAATTGAACAATATCGGTCGACCAAAGTGATTGACATCATTTCATGCTCATATTTGTATCTTATATCCATTATCTTTCACCTAAACAATGCTATGTCACGAGTTTTATGTTTAGTTTTCAGGAATAAATAGGTTTGAAGAGATGAAGCACAAAAGGACCCAAAAGCTGGAAAAAAGGACTGAATTGTGAGATATGGGGACCAAGATGCAAGGAAGAAGGACCTGATTGCAAGACAGAAGGACCTAAGAGCAAAACAGAATACTCCTCACCATCATAGGGAGTATTTTGGCAATTCTATTCGGGTCGGAGCTCCAACATGCAAACTAGATGCATCAAATACCAACAAAGCCTTCCAGAAAAGCCCACAAGAAATTCTAGAGCGATCCGGACACTGTAGACCGCTAATTAGCGGTCCAAGACCGCTAATTGGCGGTCACTTTTGGCCCAAATGCGCTCAAATTTCTTCCGCACATGTATTAGAGGATGTTTAGGCTATTTGTGGTATCTGTTTAGTCCCACATTGGGAGATTGTCCCGGATTAGCTTTTTCCATGCCTATAAATAGAACTCTTCACCTCCTATTGTAATCACTCCATATTTTAAGTGGCTATTCTTCCTACTAGAAGTGAGGCCTTGAAGCACACACTAAAGTAGGAGGATGCTACTTTTAATGTGAGTCATTTTATCAATAAAGTATTGTGTTTCTTTCATTGTTTGTTTATGCTTCTTTTATTGTTTGTGCATGTTTTAGTTTAATCATCTTTTAATTCTAGCTTAGTTTTAATATGCTTTCTTTCCATAGTTTAATAATTAGTGTAATGTTTAGTGAGTAGTTCCATCCCCTTTGGGGGGTGGAGTAGATGTACATACATGCATTAGAGAATGGGATGAATGCTTTAATTTCAATGTGTTGATTAAACATGAATGTATGCTTTCTTGTTTAGGATAGAATTTATAACTTGATGAGTTTTGCCAAAATGATTAGACACCTCTCATGCTTGTTTAGGTTCTGAAATAAACAACTTGCATATGTAAATGTTAATCAACTAAGTTGGTGAATAGATTGATAGGTTTTGCCATAACATTTAGACACTTCCTATGCTTGATAAACACCACCTTCATGTGCTTAAAGAATGTATTCTACACCCACCTCTTTGCATGTGTGCACTCACTCCACCCCTTAGGGGTTTTCCATTCCTGAAATTCCAGCATTCTTGTTTTGTTCATAGCTTAGTTCTTATTTCATTGTTTGTTTGCTTCTTTCACATTTCATACTTCTTAGAGTGGTTTAGTGTAGAGTAGCGTAAACAACTTTCTCCCCCTATTTTTCGCCACTTGATTTCGTGCAAACAAGAGGCTGCTCACCTCCCTGAGGACGACCCGTACTTGCCACCGCTTCATCGCGGCCGTGCACTTGCGGTTTTAATTAAAACGTTCAACAAGTTTTTGGCGCCGTTGCCGGGGAGGTGCCAGTCCAGACTCTTGTTTGGACGATTCGAGTGGATTTAGTTTTTGTTTTGTAGTTTGTCTTTGTTTCAGGAGACTTGGAGTGGTCAGGAGGAGCACCTGGAGAAGTTTTGAAGCAAGCTGAGCACTGCAGACCGCCAATCAGCGGCCTGAGACCGCCAATTGGCGGTCTGGTAAGCTCTGTTTTCTCTCTTATTTCTTTGGTTGGTTTTCATAATTGATGTAGTGATCTGGGATTTAATTTGGCATGTTTTGACTTATAGTTTGTTCCCAGATCCATAACCAACCTCCTTTAAGCAACTTGGACCCTAAAACTCAAAGCAAAAGATTAGGCATTCTTTTTGTTTAGGTCATGCATCATGTATGTGACTTAGGCATTTAGATTGTCTTTTATCTTAGCTTTATTTTCTGTTGCTGAGAGCTGGCGTGAGGTACGCACCTTCTACTCTCATTCATGCATTTCGTATGAACATGCATTAGTTAGTAGGAAGTGCATTGAAACAAGTGTGAGTTGAGCGTTGTTTGGAGAGTTGATTGCTAGATTTAGGACTCCAAAACGCTACTAAGGAGGGGCTGTCCCGTAAAAGATAAGGTGGGGGATTTCATCACCCTTTCCTTCGCCCCAAAAACCACACTAATCAAGAACCTAATTTTAAAATCAAGTAGACATTGGCCTTAAGGATCTTGGACGCATTAGGAGAGTGATCCGGTCCCGACCGTCATGACCTGATCGGCGTTGCCCACTTTGTCGATAGTAGGAGAGACGAGATCCCCGGATCTTGGCTCACTTGCTGGGCTTTGTGGTCCTCGTTGTAGGGAGGTGAGGCGTGTTGAGGCCGTGTGACCTCACAGTTAGGCGTCGTCTAGCTGTAAGGACCTATAGCGACCTTAGGATTGTTTGAGCCTTGTTTGCTTGTGTGCTTCTACATGTACCCATCCGCCGTAGCTTAAGGACTTCTTCCCTTCTCTCCTGAGTCATTCTTTCTCTCCTGTGTTCCCTCGTCTTCTCTTCTACGTACATTCTTCATTTGAAAAAAAAAAGAAAAAAAAAGAAAAGAAAAAAAAAGAGTTGTGGTTTGTGTGTGCACCTTTGTGCATGCTTTCGTGGACACGAGACGAGAGTGGTCGTTTGACGAGGAGCGTTGTCAATCCTGCTTCGGTCATCGATTTCTCGACACCTTCCTCCTCTCGTGTCGCACGTAGTTCGGATCCAATGGCTGCTAACTTCCGTGAGGAGGAGCAGTTGCTGGACCCACCTATTCGACCAGTGCTTCCAGTTGTCGTTCCCATACCTCTACGTGATCGATGCTACCCGAGCCGTACAGCTCTACCCTCATGCATCGTATTGCCAGAGGCTAATGGGAACCATTTTGAGGTTAAGCCTCAGTTTATCTCCATGCTCCCTCATTTCACTGGGAAAGGTGACCCCTATATCTTTCTCAGGGAATTTGAGGAGGTCTGTGCTATGTTCAAGCTGCAACAACTTAGCACAGACTTCATCCATCTTAGGCTCGTTCCTTTTGCACTAAAGGATGACGCCAAGAAGTGGTTGTACAGCAACCAGGCGAATTCGTTTAGGACTTGGGATGAGTTTCAATCTGCATTCCTCAAGAAGTACTTTCCTAATCATCGGACTCAAAAATTGAGGAACGAAATCAATTCGTTCTATCAACATGAGACTGAACCATTTCATGCATATCTTGAGAGGTTCAAAGAGCTACTATCCTCGTGCCCTCACCATGGCATTGAGTTGTGGCGTCTTTGTCAGATTGTGTATGAGGGTCTTCACATCCCGTCCAGAACGCTCCTTGAGTCCATGTGTCAAGGAGAGTTCTTGGGAAAGGATGAAAGGGAGGCATGGGCCTTCCTAGAAGACCTCGCTGAGAAAACCTTGCAGTGGGAGAGTGTGAGGGAACCACCTGCATCATCTAGTATAGGAGTGAGGATCGCGAATGCAAACTCAACTAGATCGGGTTCCGCATTTGCTATCGATACCACTACGGCCACCGAGGCACGCATGGCGGCCTTAATGCGCCGTATGGATTCGATTGAGCTCCAAAACCAACAAAGTGCACCTCACATGTCCACATCTGGTCCAGTTCCTTGTCATTCATGTGGTAGGATAGGTCATGTAGAAAGCGAGTGTGAGTCCATTCCTCCTGAGATGGAGCGTGTCAACGCCGTCTATGATAGAGCCAGGAATGACCCATACTCATCATCTTATAATCCTGGATGGAGGAACCACCCCAATTTTTCATGGAACCAAACTAATGCCCCGGGTGGTCCTTCAAACTCCTCTAGACCACCTTACCAATCACACCAACCTCCCATGCATGCGCATTCCTATCAGCCACCCCAAGCGCAAACCACCAATCAATCGGGTTTCCCAAATTCCAATAATATGGAAACCCGATTCAATTCGCTTGAGACCTTGACTCGTGGACTTGAAAACTCAATGAAAAATTTTATGTCAACCACGAGTCAAGTTCTCACTTCAAATCAGCAGACCATCAAATCTCTAGAGCTTCAGATGGGTCAATTGGCTCAGTCTGTACATGAAAGAGAGAGAGGGTCTTTTCCTAGCCAGCCTGAGGCTAACCCCCGCATGTACCAACAACAACAAATGCAAAATAAGAATGTGGTACCTCGGGGGAGGCAAGTGAACCATGTGGAGGAACCTGTTCACCATGTCAATTCCATTGTGACCTTAAGGAATGGAAAACAGGTTGACAATCACATTTCCTTGCCACACCCACCACCATCTATGCAGCCCCTCAGTGGGAATGGTGGTGAAGAAGAAGCTGAGGGTGAGGGTAATACACCAAAGCTTTCTTCTCAGGCACAGCAGAAAACCTACCTGCCAAAAGCTCCTTATCCAAGTAGGTTAAACAAAAAGCAGAGTGACAACATGGACAAGATATTAGAGGTATTTAAGCAAGTGAAGGTTAACATCCCCTTGTTGGATGTCATCCAACAAATACCTCAATATGCCAAAGTGTTGAGGGATCTCTGCACAACCAAGAGGAAGACCAATGTTCCTAAGAAAGCATTCTTGGCTGCAAATATCAGCTCACTTTTGTCCAATCCTACCTACACAAAATACAAGGACCCGGGGTGTCCTACTATTCAGTGTACGATAGGGGACACTAGATTGAGCAATGTTTTGCTTGATTTAGGATCAGCGGTCAACCTCCTCCCATTCTCTGTTTATCAACAGTTGAACTTGGGAGAATTGAAACCAACTAAGATCACCCTCCAACTGGCGGATAGATCCATTCGTATTCCCATGGGGATTATCGAGGACGTGCTTATCAAAGTTGGAGATTTTATATTTCCAGTCGATTTTGTTGTCCTCGATACCAATCCTGTTGCGAACACCCACTCTCAAATACCTTTGATTTTGGGTAGACCATTTCTGGCAACCTCCAATGCCTTGATTAATTGTAGAAATGGTCTCATGAAGCTCTCATTCGGTAACATGAGTGCCGAGTTTCATGTGTTCAACTCTGGTAGGCAACAGGAACCCATGGATGAACCTTTAAATCTCAATCTCATCCGCCAATTGGAGAAAGCACCACAAAATCAACGAACACCCCTAACCCCAATGCAACCCATTGAGAATGTTCGTGGGCCCAGCGAAAACTCATTGCCTGTCTTCGCAATGCAACAGAGTGAGATGGCCTCGAACATGAATGTCCAAAGGGAGTGTTCGTTGCATGATTCAGTTGAGAGTACTAGTGAGAGTGAGACACCTCATCATATGCCTATTCCAGAAGGTGTCTCTACCTCATGTCCCATGGCCATTGAGCCATTTGAGCTTCATTTTGACTCCAACAAGGACCCACCTATGACCGAGCTTATGCTTGATGATCTAAATGATGGTGGGAGGTCCTTGTTGGATGACTTGGGGAGAAGCCCCATTCTTAGTGATGCATGTCTGCTGCATCCATCGAATGAGCCTGAGGAACTCATTCCGATGCACCCGCCTATTGGTTGGAGGGTTTTCTTCGATGAGCAATTAAACCCTAGTGAGGCAACACAACTTCATTCTTCGATGTTGCCCACACCCAACCAATATCATGAGGGGTTCGAGCCTTTCAGCTTTGACCTTTCACCCCTCATGACACCTCAGAGTACCAGTGGAGTTTGCCCATCTCGGCAAGTCTCTGGTCCTCCTGACTTGATGTTCTCATTTGATGTTCCTTGACCAAATGATTATGAGAATATCTTGGTTGATGTATATATCTTTAAAAAAAAAAAAAAAAAAAAACAACAAAAAAAAACAAAAAAAAGAAAAAAAGAAGAAGAAGTGTGTAATAAAAGACTCCTTCAGTGAGCATCGATTGTTGTGGGCCCCAACCCTTGTGTACTTGGGCCCAATCTCTTCACGTATTTATCTCCCTTCTTCAGCTTCTCACAGGTTTTGAGGGAATTTGGGTTTGTGTCCATCAACATGACCCTGAACGTCCCTTTGTACTTCATGTTGGTGAGATCTTTCCTTTTTCATGCATGTATCCATGTAGTATCTTGTTCACATTCATTGAGGACAATGCATGAAGTAGGTGTGGGGGGGTGTTTTACGTGTGTACATAGTCGAGTCTTTTTCCTGTGGTTTTATTTTCGTTTGTTTGTACTGCTAGGGTCATGTTAGTGTGCCGCATTTAACATTGATATATCTGCTTGCCATGATCCTTGGGTGACTTGTCTCCTTTTGCTTGCCGAGTGCTTTAAAATTTTCACATTTCTTTCAAAATCTTCATGTGTTTGCGAAAGAAAATGTTTTTGTTGGTTTTGCGTGTGTTTAGCATGTGCAAATCCGTTGAGAGGCAAAGTAAAAAGAAAGCTCCCAAAATTGTCTTGAACTTGATGCATTAGGATTTCTAGTTTACTGGCTTTAGGTCTTATCGAGTCGTTAGGATGCACCTCGGTTTTCCCTCGGGGGGCGTGTAATCATAGGGTTTCAGTACTCAAACATTTAAAGAAGTCCACCCTGAACCTAGTGAGTCAAATAATTCGTGTCTGTTAGTATAAGGAAGTTTGTCGTAGGCAAGGGCCCTTAATCTCTTTTTGTGAAACTTAAGTGTAGGGGTTTTGGTTCCCATATAGATAAATAAGTGGTGTTCTCTCTTCTCGCACGGCACCTATCACTCGGGAAAGTAGGTCTGAGGGGACTTTGTGCCTGGTGCTTTCGAGTCATCTGACTTGGGATGCGCCGACCGAACTCCCGTTACACGGGTGGTAGGGATCGCCCTATGTGGAGATTTGAGGGAAGGTGTACGTGATAGTGTAAGTCCTCATAGGCAATGATGCACGAAACCTGACCCTGGGGAGAATCAAACACCAACCAATAAAATGCTCCAAAGAAAAAGAAAGAAAAAAAAAAAGTCAAATAAGAACCAAAATGGACTTTACACATTGTATCACATTCAGAAGTTAAGGTTGCCCATGTCTTTCACTTAAGTCCTTGACTAACTCTCACGAATAACTAATTAGGCTAGGTGTGTGGACCGATTACATATATAGAGTCGACCCATAGTATTACCGCGTCCCATGATCGACAAAATAAGTCCAACGAGTCGTGTAGCTAGATTGATTAATGCATCTTGTTCGGATTTTGTGGGTATATCCGCTGAAAACCCTCAGGAGACAACACTCCTCCTCCTTGGCGACAAGGAGGTTTAACGGCTTGTTGCACGTGCTAAGTGCAACCGTGATTCCTACGAAAGTGAGTTAGGATTTCTTGTTTTTCGCATGTTTTTCTCTTTCTTTGTTTTGCTCGGGACTAGCAAAAGTTAGGTGTGGGGGTATTTGATTGACATCATTTCATGCTCATATTTGTATCTTATATCCATTATCTTTCACCTAAACAATGCTATGTCACGAGTTTTATGTTTAGTTTTCAGGAATAAATAGGTTTGAAGAGATGAAGCACAAAAGGACCCAAAAGCTGGAAAAAAGGACTAAATTGTGAGATCTGGGGACCAAGATGCAAGGAAGAAGGACCTGATTGCAAGACAGAAGGACCTAAGAGCAAAACAGAATACTCCTCACCATCATGGGGAGCATTTTGGCAATTCTATTCGGGTCGGAGCTCCAACATGCAAACTAGATGCATCAAATACCAACAAAGCCTTCCAGAAAAGCCCACAAGAAATTCTAGAGCGATCCGGACACTGTAGACCGCTAATTAGCGGTCCAAGACCGCTAATTGGCGGTCACTTTTGGCCCAAATGCGCTCAAATTTCTCCCGCACATGTATTAGAGGATGTTTAGGCTATTTGTGGTATCTGTTTAGTCCCACATCGGGAGATTGTCCCGGATTAGCTTTTTCCATGCCTATAAATAGAACTCTTCACCTCCTATTGTAATCACTCCATATTTTAAGTGGCTATTCTTCCTACTAGAAGTGAGGCCTTGAAGCACACACTAAAGTAGGAGGATGCTACTTTTAATGTGAGTCATTTTATCAATAAAGTATTGTGTTTCTTTCATTGTTTGTTTATGCTTCTTTTATTGTTTGTGCATGTTTTAGTTTAATCATCTTTTAATTCTAGCTTAGTTTTAATATGCTTTCTTTCCATAGTTTAATAATTAGTGTAATGTTTAGTGAGTAGTTCCATCCCCTTTGGGGGGTGGAGTAGATGTACATACATGCATTAGAGAATGGGATGAATGCTTTAATTTCAATGTGTTGATTAAACATGAATGTATGCTTTCTTGTTTAGGATAGAATTTATAACTTGATGAGTTTTGCCAAAATGATTAGACACCTCTCATGCTTGTTTAGGTTCTGAAATAAATAACTTGCATATGTAAATGTTAATCAACTAAGTTGGTGAATAGATTGATAGGTTTTGCCATAACATTTAGACACTTCCTATGCTTGATAAACACCACCTTCATGTGCTTAAAGAATGTATTCTACACCCACCTCTTTGCATGTGTGCACTCACTCCACCCCTTAGGGGTTTTCCATTCCTGAAATTCCAGCATTCTTGTTTTGTTCATAGCTTAGTTCTTATTTCATCGTTTGTTTGCTTCTTTCACATTTCATACTTCTTAGAGTGGTTTAGTGTAGAGTAGCGTAAACAACTTTCTCCCCCTATTTTTCGCCACTTGATTTCATGCAAACAAGAGGCTGCTCACCTCCCTGAGGACGACCCGTACTTGCCACCGCTTCATCGCGGCCGTGCACTTGCGGTTTTAATTAAAACGTTCAACAAGTTTTTGAACACCCGTGCTCACAAGTACACTAGCCGTAAGAACGTCGGCACCACAACTCGTCTCACAAGGATGACCACAACAAACGCACCTCACATGTGCAAAATTGAACAATATCGGTCGACCAAAGCAAGAGTCCCGGTCGACCGACTCTCATCAAAATCAGGCAAATGCCTCGATCGACAATCCATCGGTCGAACATCTCCCACCACAAACACACGTTCGGTCGAACCAAAGTCAGGGACCGGTCGACCATTTAGAAGGTCACCTCCTAGGTTCAACGAACACAATGACCAATCGATTGAACGGCAAAGGGGCACGTTCAACCCTGAAACCACCAGCAAAATCTCCCATCGCTCAACATAATCCACCGATCGAACCACCACGAACTCACGGTCGACCGAAACCCACCAGTAAAATCCTACATCGAAACCAATTAACACTGCTCGACCGAACAACCATCGGTCGAACCAACAAATAAGTTAACTTAAGTCGTCGGTCGAACGAGTCAACGGGTGCTCGACCGTTTAGATGGTCAACGCCCCCAACCGACCTACAACAGTGCACATGGTCGAACAACAAGGGGAACCCGTTCGACCGGAAACAACCATGGCGTGCCTCTAACGCACCACTGGTCGACCGCCCAGAGGCATCGTTCGACCAACGCGAGGAAGAAACCCAAAATCAGATTAGGAACGGTCGACCGTTGCACCAACCGGTCGACCGATCCAGCAGACAAATTTGTTGCACGTTTACCTACGACGAGCCTTTCGGCCTACCGTCGACTTCCAAAAACTCACACAACATAAGTGAGCTACAACAACAAGTTTGACATACCGTGAAGGTTTGACGAAACCTTCGAAGAACCTCGACGGCGCTGCCACGAGCACTTCTCTCCAAAACACGATTTCCGACGAACTTCTCGCTCGATCAACGATCACCGCACCTCATCGATCCACAGCCACACCATCACCTTCGTCGATCACCTCACCAACCACAATAACTGAGAGAGAGACGAATTTGAGAGCGAGAAAGAAGAAGGAAGAAAAAGAGAAGAGTTGGCTCAAAAACTGACTTACCTCGCCACTCAACCAACGCTTGTCGAACCTCACTTCCTCCCCAAAAAACACTACCTCTCACCGGAGCTCAGCACTAAGAGAGAGAGAGAGATGCATGACAGAGAGTGAGAGAGTACTGAGTGAGAGAGAGAGAGAATCCACCACAACATCCTCACTATCCACCCAACCTTCTCCACTCCATCCCAGTCGTCCAATCCAATCCTCCCTAATCACTCTCCTAAACAACACAAAAATCCAATTACGATTAGGATCTCACAATCCACCATCCTAAAAGAATTTTGTCCTCGAAATTAGAACAGAACTCACCAAGCAGCTCCGAAAACTTCTTCCGGACCTCCTCCTCGATTTCGCAAGTTGCCTCTCGCTCACTATGGTGCTGCCACCTGACCTTCACCATTGGAATGGTTTTCCTCCTGAGTTGATGCTCCATCCGATCCAAAATCTCCACAAGTCTCTCCTCGAGAGACAAATCCTGACGGATCTCTGGAACCGCTAACTGAATCACATCAGTGGGATCTACTACGTACTTCCTCAGCATCAAAACGTGAAAGACGTTGTGAAGACCCAAAAACTACGGTGGCAGCTCAACCTTGTAGGCAACATCCCGGATACGATCGAGAATCTCAAACGGCTCGACATACGTTGGAATGAGCTTCCCCTTCTTCCCAAACCTCATCACTCATCGAGATGGTGAAATCTTCAGGAAGACATGATAGCTTACCTCAAAAATCAACACACGCTTACGCCTATCCACGTAGCTCTTCTGCCCTCTCTAAGTTGTCGCTAGTCTCTGCCTGATCACGTCAACCTTCTCAGCATACATCTGCACAATCTCAGGCCCAACTAGCTGTCTCTCGCCTACATCACTCCAGCATACCAGTGATCTACACGGTCTCCCGTATAGAGCCTCGTACGGTGTCATCACAATACTCGAATGGTAGATGTTGTTGTAGGCAAACTCTATCAACGACAAATGCTTATCCAAATGTCCTGCCAAATCCACAGTACAATCCCATACCATATCCTCTAACGTTTGGATGGTCCTCTCGGACTGACCGTCTGTCTGCGGATGGAATGTTGCACTGAACTTCAGCCAAGTCCCAAGAGCCTGCTGCAAACTCCCCCAAAATCTGGAAGTGAACCTAGGATCTCGGTCAGAAATGATACTCACTGGCACTCCATTAAGTCTGAGGATATCCTCAATATACAACTTAGCTAGACCCTCCAGAGGTAAAGTGGTCCGGATAGCTAAAAAGTGTGTCGACTTGGTCAGTCGGTCGACTATAACCCAAATCGCAGCATGGATCCTCTCATCTTCGGCGACCCGGTGACAAAATCCATCATCACATGCTCCCACTTCCACTCTGGAAGCTCGATCCTCTGCATCGGTCATGCGGGTCTTTGATGCTCAATCTTCACTTCCTGGCAAACCAGACATTTGTCAACAAACTCTGCTATCTCCGTCTTCATCATTTTCCACCAGAAATTTCTCTGAAGATCTCTATACATCTTCGTATTGCCCAGGTGGATAGAATAACGAGATCTGTGTGCCTCCTCTAAGATGTCCTTCCTCAGATCTCCTCCCTTCGGCACCCAGACACGACCTCTGAATCTCAGTCCACCATCAACTCCTACACAGAAGTCTGATCCATCTCTGGCAGCTAACTGCAACAACCCAGCTAACTCATCATCTGAACTCTGAGTCTGGACGATACTCGAGACCATCCGATGCTCCACTCTGAGACCAACAATCACTACACCCTGTGATTCATCAGTGTACGACTTCCACTCAGCCAACGCCTCAAGCAGCTTCCCCTCCTGGATACAAAGGCGTGTTGCGGTAACCTCCACTTTCCTGCTCAAAGCATCTGCAACCGAGTTTGCCTTCCCCGGATGATACGAGATGGTGAAGTCATAATCCTTGATGAGCTCGAGCCATCTACGCTGCCTCATATTAAGCTCCTTTTGCGAAAATAGGTACTTCAGGCTCTGATGATCTATGAAGACCTCGAACTGCTCACCATAAAGATAATGTCTCCAAGTCTTCAATGTGTGCACCACTGCTATCAACTCCAAATCATGAGTGGGGTAGTTCCTCTCATGCACCTTCAGCAAACTCAAAGCGTACGTAACCACCTGCCCGTGTTGCATGAGTGTGCATCCCAAATAGACACCTGACGCGTCACTGTAAATCACAAACCCCTCGCTGCCATTGAGAAGTGTCAGAATTGGAGCAGTCGTCAACCGACTCTTCAATTCCTGAAAACTGTCCTCACACTTCCGAGACCATACAAACTTGACTCTCTTCCGCGTCAATGCCGTCAGAGGTGAAACAAGCCTGGAGAAATCCGGGATGAAATGGCTATAATAACCTACCAGACCTACAAAACTCCTGATCTCTGTTACGCTAGTCGGGGCTCTCCACTGCGTAATAGCCTCAACCTTCGCTGGATCTACTAATATCCCAGCTCCCGATACAATCTGTCCTACAAAAGCAACACTGCTCAGCCAGAACTCGCACTTCGAGTACTTGGCATACAACTGTTGATCTCTCAAAATACCAAGTATTATCCTCAAGTGCTCCCAAAGCTGCTCTAGATCTGGCGAGTAGACCAAAATGTTGTCCACGAAGACAATCACAAAATGGTCGAGGTACTGACTGAACGTCTTGTTCATCAAATCCATGATAGTTGCAGGCGTGTTCGTCAACTCAAAAGGCACCAACAGAAACCGGTACTGCCTGTACCTCGTTCTGAAAGCTATCTTCTACACATCTGCCCCTCTGATCCGCAACTGATGGTAACTGGATCGCAGATCAATCTTCGAGAACACATTCGCTGACTGCAACTGGTCAAACAGGTTCTCGATCCTGTGTAAAGGATACTTATTCCTAAGGATACTTTTAAGTAACCGACGTCTACGTATACACGACACAAATATAGACATCGGATAAGAGAGCTGTATAGCCGACGTATAGACCCCCAAAATCTGACGTATATTCCCTTTTCTACACTAGTGCATTCATTATTAAAATTTTGGCAGGGAGCCGAAATACAACTTCATGTCATGGTGGCACTACATCAACAAGATCGCGCCAAAGGACAAGACAAGGCCTTCATTCCAACAAGCCTTCGAGCTCTACTGATATGTAACAAAGCAAATGTAACACACATAATCCCGGGATGCAATGAAGACTTTGGTTGAGGAAAATGACCAAAAGTGACTGATATGGTTAAGTGACTGATATGGTGAGTATTACATCATATTGTTTAAGTACTTCACTTTGTTACGTAATAGATAACAATATGCAACACGAAATATTATTCCTCCAAAGTGGGATGAACGGAAAATAAAAGGTGGTTTGATAATTGACACACCTATAGAAGGTAAAACTAGACGTTACCCTTCAACACCAAGCCAACAAGGTGAAATGATTACCACCATTTCGTTATTTCAATTGATGATCTTAGATATAAAACCAAGTGAATTTCAGTGATTGTATTTTTATGGATGGCAGAGCCTCACCACTTCGTTATTTCGAGAACTAATGATATCTATAATTTTAAATATAGAAAACCAAGTGAATCTCGGTGATTCTATTTTATGAATGGCTGAGATTAATGTTGGTAGGAGAGTATCCGAATCCGTAGTTGAAATGTACCCATCACGTAATGAGGTAGGTAATGTATCTTTTCAGTCATAGGAATCTGTAATTACTATAAAATACGTGATCTCAGCCGAAGCACAAAAAAATTAGATATATTTAACGTCGTGATATATGAACGTGAAATGAATTAAATAACTTGTTTAAATCATCCAAGTTAGTGCTCAAGGTAAAACAAATGCCTGAAAGTGTTCTCTTGAAAAGCAACGGAAAAGGAATTAATTAGAATCCAGTTTCTATTTGATCAACATCTCTTGTTTGTACATGCCAATAGAATCTAATTGAAAACTTGAAATATATTTGACTCTTATTTTTTAACAATGCAATATTAGATTTAAGATATATTATTATGGGTAATTTCTTTATATAATAACTTCTTATTATATGTCATTATGATTATTTAAAAATAATTATGTAATGTGGTTTTTTTATTCTACAAATGTACTTTTGGAGTTTTGTTAATTAAATTTTGTATATAATAACTGTAGTTATAAAATTGTTCGACCGAGATATATGTAATTTTTAACATTTCAACATTTAACATTTGTTTCATGAGAGAGGAAAATAGAGAAAAACAATTCTTTCCACATTTGACACCAACATCTGAATCTAATCAATCAACCTGAATTAACTTCTTAATTTGGATTTCAGCCTTTTGCAGCTTGTTTGGAATCTGATGAGTTGAACTAAGACGGAATCTTAATATTGAAAGGGATAGCATTTATTAAACAAGACATGAAAGGGACTTCAATTACAAAACAAGACGGAATTCCTAGCATTGAAAGGAACTTCATTATAAAAAAAGCCAAAACCTCGATCGTAAGTTCAATTGCAAATTGATGTTAAGTCATCAATTGGGTTCTTTTGGCTCTAATGCCATATAAAAAAAGCCAAAACATCGATCGTAAGTTCAAACTCAAAACAAATCAGTGATGAGTGGGTGAGCCCTTCAACTTACTACCAAGGAAAACGTCTCTAAATCTATGTGGGAGTATTCTCTAACTGTTACATCCTAATCCTTTGCTAATTGGGTTTAATTGTGATTAGGTGGAGGATTAGAGGAGGTGGGTATGGAGGGCTGAGATTGATTGGGAGTTGAGGTGGTGGATGGTGGAGATTGAAGGAGGAGGAGTATAAAAGGTTGGAAACTCTTCTCTCTCTCTCTCACTTGTCTCTTACTCTCTCACTCGTTTCTCTCTCACGTCTCCCTCTCTCGACCCTTTTCTGATCCAGCTTGGGGAAGGTCGTGAGGCGAGATCGACGGCACGCGGAGGAGCTCAGGTGATCGCCGGAGTTGAGGTGATTGCGTTCGAGGAGTTCGTCGGTGGAAAAGAGATTTGCGAGGAAGCGCTCGCCGGGATTCTTCAAAGGCTTCTTCAAGCCTTAAGGTATGCCAAGCTTTAGTGTAGACCTCCTTTTAGCCTTTGTGAGGGTTGGAGTGGCCGATGGTAGGCCGGAAGGCTCGTCGAGAACCTTGCAGCAGCTTTTCTACTCTGCAACGGTCGACCGGTCGTAGTGTTAATCGGGCGAAAACCCTTGCACCGGTCGAACGATACTCTTCGAGTGGTCGACCGGTGGTGCGTTTTACCAGGGGAATAAGGCTCTGGGTGTTTTCGGTCGAACGGGTCCCCTTTGTCGGTCGACCGAAAAGCACTGTTGTAGGTCGGTTGGGGGCGTTGACCATCTAAACGGTCGACCGCTCATTGACTTCGTCCGACCGACGTTTAAGTTAACTTATTGGCCGGTCGACCGGGAGTGTGGTTTCGGTCGACCGTGTAGTGCGGTTTTGTTGGGGGATTTCCCTGGTTGTTTTCGGTCGACCGTGACCTGAGGGTCGTTCGACCGTTGGTGCTTTTGAGCGAGAGAGGATTTTCCCTGGTTGTTTTCGGTCGACCGTGACCTGAGGGTCGTTCGACCGTTGGTGCTTTTGAGCGAGAGAGGATTTTTCCTGTTGGATTTCGGTCGACCGTGATTTGAGAGTCGTTCGACCAGTTGGACGTTATTTCGGTTATTCTGAGGAATAGTTGTGGTGTTCGGTCGACCGGTTGGGGTCTTCCGTTCGACCGTTGGGCACTGTTTTGCATATGGATGCTTGTGCCGTGTGTTGTTGGATCCGCCTCGAGGGCAACGGGTCTCCGGTCCTTTTTGGGGCGACGGTACAGACATTGCCGGCCTGAGAGGAGGGTCGTGTTGTGGCTCTGAGGAGCGGGTGCCTTGTGTGCACGTTGTTGTTGTGGCTCTGAGGAGCGGGTGCCTTGTGTGCACGGTGTTGTGGTGGCTCTGAGGAGCGGGTGCCTTGTGTGCACGTGTGATTGAGGGGTTGGGGTGAGAGGACCCTTGAGACCCGGGGCCGATGTGTTCGGCTGTGCCTGGTGTGCACGGGAGACTGTTGTGTTTTACTGCATTTCATTTCATGTTTCATTACGCATTTTATGTTCATAATTTAGGGGTTTGGCATACGGGGTTTCCCACGGGAAACTCAGGCATATTCATGTTTTATGTCAGGTCGTACACGTCAGTAGGAGGTGGTGACTGCGGACAGGAGCACCCAGACCAGATCCTGTCTCTTTTGGTTCTTCGAGGTGGATGATCTTCCCTTGTACATGTGTTGTATATCTTTTGTGTTGGGTTGTAATCATCCTTGACTCTTGTATTGTACAATTTCCCTATTATATATATCTGTACTTGTGGTTTGGTGACGTCCCCTGTGTTAATTCTTTATCTGTTTAAAGTTTTAAATTTTCCGCTGTTTCGGGGCGTTACACTAACATTCCCCTGCTCGCATGACATGATCTATATTTCTGCATATCTAAATGTGAACAACAACATTGGTAGATGTGTTAAGCGTTGCATTGGCTTTTTTTGGCTCTGATAACATATTGAATTGAGTATCTAACTCAAAACCAATTGGTGATTAGTGAATGGACCATTTAACTTACAATTCAAGAAAATGTTTTTTATTTGTGACTATTCTATAACACAATTCAATTAATAAAGTTAAAAATCCTCACCTAAAATGGTTAATCACAGTTTAACTCCATGAACTATGTCTTATATCACTTTGCACCCTTGAACCAATGTTTAATGTGTGTGTGTGTGTGTGTGGGGGGGGGGGGGGGGGGGGGGGGGGAATCCCACGATTTTTGGCTAGGAAAATGTAGCATTTTCATGATATTAGCTATTTAATTGAATTATTTAATGAATTGTAGGATGATGTGAAACTTGTAAAAGACATGGGCATGGACGCGTACAAGTTATCCATTTCTTGGCCAAGAATACTCCCAAGTAAGATTCACATATACTTATTTCACCAAACACCAAATAATAACTTTTACGGGTAGTAAAAAATCGTGTGACCATTAACATATCAAAGATATTAAGAGTCATCCATCTAAATAAGCATGCAAATGTCATTAAGCTCCAAGCTGTACAATCACATTATTTTGTTTATGAGGTTAGATCAACTCATTAATCATGACAAAAATCATGATACACATTAAACATGTATAAAAACACTAAAGCAACGAATACAACAAAGCCATTGAAAGCAACCAAACCCCAAAACATGACCCACGGGTAGTATTGTCAATAGTTGAACTTAGACTATTCGATGCCCCTTGTTGCTATGGATGTATATGTGAACTTATTGTCATGGCCGGACCCACCATGCACCAAGTGCATACCTAAAATTTTCAAAGAAAAAAAATCATGTCAGATGGCCCACATCAATAGTATACCAATCAAATAGCAATTTAACTCTAATAAAAACTTTCAAAATGATAATCATATATATTTTTCATTATGCATAATCTTATTAAATGAGAATTAAAATAAATGTGTTGCAAAAACATAAAGAGTTTTCTTTTCATTCAATTATCGTACATTTTTTTATAAACTTTTGAATCTCGTGCCTAAAATTGAAGTATCCGAAATGGGACAAAGTACCGCTACTTAATTTACTACTAAGAACCAAATCAATTTGTTGTAAGGTTGTATTTTTATGATAAGTAGTTATGATATTTAAAATGCTTTCAAAATATGGATGTTTACGTGGAAACATAACTATTTTGATTTAGAAAATTTATGTTTTAACATGTTTTCAAGTACTAATGTTAAACCTATTATTTTATTTTTTATTTGTCATCATTGAGAATTGTGATTTATTATTTTTTAAAAATTTGCATACCTTATCAGCACACTGTCTTGGTGACAGATGGAAATATAATAGGTGGAATCAACCCAAAGGGCATCACCATTGGATTAATCTAAGGATTAAGATGATGTTTGCCCAAAGCACTGACACGTGGCGCACTCTCATTGGTTGCGCATTAGGGTTTTGGGTGGGGCCATCTATATAAGGAGGGGAGCCTCCCATTGGATGAACTAATTCTTGTGTGCAAACCCTAGCCCCACCAAACCCTAGCCGTCACCTCTCCCTCTCTCTCCCATTCGTCCCTCCACATCCACCAAGCTAATCCGTAGACTCTTGGGTTGTGGACACGTGCTTCTTCTCCAAGAGAGTAGGAGACCGACCGGTCAGAAGGATTCCGTAAGGTGACCTCCGATCTTCCTTCCGCTGCCACAAGTTCTCTCCAAGAAAGGTACTCCTGAACCTGTAGAATCGTTATTTGCTTACATTGGTATCAGAGCCATCTCGGTTACCTTCGAATCCTCACCATGCTTGACGAATTTTTGTTTCATGATAATCTGATTTGAGATAAAAACAAAATATTCGGTGGTTATGTTTTTGGAGAAAGAAAGAAAACAGAAAATCAGCATTGCTTATTTACATGATGCGCATGTTATATATGTTGATTGTTCATGATTTTTTTTCTTTCAAATTCGTTTTCATATTCTGGAAATGAAAACTCAGAGGTTTTTGATCTTTAAATGAAATAATATGATCATTCATTTAGAGATATAAGTGGTGCATGTTTGCTGATTTCTTTCTAACATGCAATTAGGGTTTAGACTAGTTTCTACATGTTGCGCATGTTATGGTTCATTAGAGCATGCATCTAGGGTTAGATTTTGCGCCTCCATTCTTGCGCATATGTGCATGGTTTAAGATGGATTTTTCCTGATTTTATTTCGAGCCAATATGATATGTTGCTCTCCTATCATTGCACATACATAGATGTGACCAGAATTCTGTTTTTTCTGTGTTGTTACCTCTATTCTTTGTGCATGTATTAGATAAAATCAGAAGTTATTTTCCATGTTGATTCTTCTAAATCATGCACATGTATACATGAAATAAGATGTCTATTTTTCCTGATTTTTACGAATTAGGGTTAGATATTATTTATTCTAATCTTTGAGCATGTATACATGAATATTTAGTTACCATATTGTATATTTTGTTTTTTTTGGAATAAGAGCATTCATTTCATTTGAAATATTTCCTTTATGATTGAATGCACATATATGTTAATCTCATTAAGGATATTTCGGATTTCTTTTGGAATAATTGCATGCATTTCATTTGAAATATTTCCTTTATGATTGAATGCACATATATGTTAATCTCATTAAGGATATTTCGGATTTCTTTTGGGATGATTGCATGCATTTCATTTGAAATATTTCCTTTTCATCAAATGTGCATATATGTGATGCCATCCACCAAAGAATTTCGAATTTTTCTTTCCATTACAAGTAGCATAATTATTGTTGATTGCATGCTTATGTTGATTATGGAAAGATTGGCTAATTCTGAAATTTTTGAAAAGATATTATGGGCTGGAATTTTATTGCCTTAAAAATATGTTTGGATGCTTTCCTTTGATGCAAAAAAATATGTGTTGTTCTCCACCATATAATTTCGAATTTTTTCTTTCCATTAGAAGTAGCATAATTATTATTGATTGCATGATTATATTGATTATGGAAAGAAAAGAAAAAATCTGTTTTGAGAATGATTATTGTGGAGATTGGTTGTCATTACCTAACACGTTTTTTTTGCCTATTTTCGTGCCCCATTCATGCATTGTTTCCTTATGCATTACTTCCTTATTGTTTGAATAAGGTGCACACTTTATGGTATTTTTTCATACGTCGGATTGTGCTAACGTATGGAAAGATTGTGGCTATGTGGAATGAATGATTCCTGATTTTATTTACTGCCTTATTGAGAGATGACCGTAATTTCAGTCATTTATTTCCATTTGCAATAGTTATCGCAATGGACTGTAATATTTATGGACTGTAATATTTATGGACTGTAATAATTATGGACTGTGGACTGTTTATTGCCCTGAGGAGACGAGGGGCTCCTTTATTTTTATCATTGCGATATTATTAATATAAGACTCATGCAGGTTCCCGTCGACGAGGCTAAATCCCTAATGGGGATCATTAGCTCGATATGGAAGTAATGTAGTAATCATATCTGTGTGATGTTGATTGTTTTTTGAAAACCGTTTTTTGGGAACTCGCATGCCTAGTGGGAGTTGCAAGGTTGAAGTGTTTTGTGTAAACCACCTTGCAACCGGCGGCAATTTTTCTTTATTTGCTGATTTACCATGATTTAAAACGTTTTTTTGGGTCATTAAATCATGATAGAGCTCAATATCTAGATTAGTAAAATGGCTTTATGTTTTCTTTTGGTCTGAATGCTATAGTTATTAAGTCAGTTTATTCTTTATGATTATTGTAGCTCGTTATATTTTATGCTAGAACTCATGTATCGCTATGTATTTTGATTGTCCTAGATTCTTTATGGCTGCTTCCAAAAGCATTGTCGCTGATCTGACTCGAGGAGATAAACTCAATGAAAGAAATTACGATCAGTGGCATCGTAAAATTGAGTATCTCTTAGAGGATCAGGACATGTTAGAAAACATAAACCAATCTATGTCTCCCCCCGAGGAGGCACTAGTGCAGAATTGGCTTTACTCGTCGCCCAATAGACGTCGGCCGTTACAACGGCCGACGTCTATTGTGGAGAGGACAGCATAGACGTCGGTTGGAATGGAAGACGACGTCTATGCGACACTATAGACGTTGGGTGTGGGAATAACACATTTAACCGACGTCTATAGTGTATAGACGTCGACCTTTAGACGTCGGTGTTTTAGTACCTTGTGAGTCCGACGTCTATAGGGTATAGACGTCGGCCTATAGACGTCGGACGTATTGTAAGGCCGACGTCTATACTCCAACTATATAGACGTCGAGGTATAGACGTCGGCGTTATGGAACATCCGACGTATATAGGTCTTAAAGAAATCAACAGACGCGCTTTCTTTCATTCATTTCAGTCGAAACCCACCCAAGCCCTAGCCGTCCCGCGACCGAACTCTTCTCCGCGACCATCCTCCGACCGATCCGCACCGTCTCCGGCACCGCAGCGAGCTCCCAAGCTCTCCTCCACTTCTTCGGCCCTCTTCTCCTTCTTCCTCCGTCTTCCTCTAGCTTTCTCCACATGTAAGTTTTAAGTTCGTTTTTGATTGTTTTAAGTTTGTCTTCCTCCGTCTTTCTCCACATATTCTTTCTAAGTTAGCCTTCATCCCGTGGTTTCGTTTGCAGCCGTCACCGCACCATCTCGTGTCACCGAACCACAAAGAGCTCCTCCGGCATCACATCTTTCCACTCCTCTGGTTCGTCACCGCACCATCTCTGTAGAAAAATCCTATTGTTACACGTTTGGGATTTAACTGAAAAATACTTAATGCTTTCGGTGAAAAAAAGTATGTGAGCATTCAAAGAGTATTGTAGTAATGTTTTTTTTTGGGGCCATAGAATCTAAGTATTTTAGGAAGTCTAGAACTTCATATATCTAAGAAAACTAACATTGCGTTTGGATGCGGTGGTTTGACTTGCAGTATCATATGATATTTCTAATATGTAATTTGAATGTGACGTATTTATGGAAGAAGGTTGATCTAAAATCATATCAGATTTGTAATCTTTGTTATTTAAAATTTCCATGAGGTTTTACGATAGGTCCATCTAAATGAGAACTTAAATGTTGCAAACTGAACTTAGATTGTTTTGGTTTGCTATCTTAGATTTGTAATGTAATGTGAATGTGAATGTGAATGTGATGTAATGACTTGGATTGGATTGGTTTGGTTTGGTTTGATTTCAGGATTTGAAGAATTTTACATATCAAATTTTAAGTGGAGGTTCTGCCAAAATTTCAATAAAATTTTATTCCCAATTATTATTAATAACATGATAGTTTGTGTTTAAAATGTTTTTCTGTCAATTCAAGTAATTAGTTTTAATACTTGATTTTAATATTTTAAATGTTTATTGCCTTAATTTATTGAATTATTAATATTATGATAATAACTCATTGCCCCCCTTAAACAACTTGGCCTTTAATAACCCAAAGCAAAAGATTAGACAATATTTGTTAAGTCATTCATCATATAGGATTTGCATGCATTGTATTTTTCTATTATTTACGATTTCTGTCGTAGATTGCTGGCGTAAGGTACATACTATCTTTCACTCATCATTCATTAGAAAGCACGCATTAGTTAGTAGGACTTGCATTGGAACAAGAGTGAGGTGAGTGTTTGTTTGGTGTGTTGTTTGTTAGATTAAGGTATGAAAAACACTTAGGGGGCAGTCACCTATAGGAGATGAGGTGGGGGATTTCATCACCCTTTCCTTGGCCCAAAAACCACTTAATAAAAGAGCCTTAATAAAATCAATTAGACGTTGGCCCCTAGGATTTTCGGACGCATTAAGGAGAGGAAACCGTTTAAGACCGTTATGGCATGAATGTCGTTGCCCATCTAGTCTCCCTGAGATTTTAGGAACCTCCGGGTTCTTGATTTCCTATAGATTAGTGGTCCTCGATGTTTAAGACCGTTTCGGCCTGAACGTCGTTGCCCATCTAGTCTCCCTGAGATATTAGGGACCTCTGGGTTCTTGATTTCCTACAGACTAGTGGTCCTCGGTGGGACTTCGAAGTTAGGCGTCGTCTATTACTAAGGACCTATAGTGGACTTTAGGTTTGTTTTGGCCTTGATTGTTTAGTTAGATTTCTAACCTTCCTTATTCCACGCTAGATTAAGGACTTCATCTCTTCTCCTCTGAGTCATTCTTTTATCATCTTAATGTCTCTGAATCTTCTCATCTACGTACACATTCTTTTAAATTGAAATTTTATTTATGTTCTGCAATAATAACTATCACTTTTGCCTCTGTTTAGATTGAAATGGATCGAGAGTGGATAGTTTCAAACAGATTGAGTGATGAGTATGAGAACGGAGTGAATATGTTCTTAGAGGTTGCCAAAAAACATTCTAAGAAAATGAAAGACAGCGACATGGCGTATTGTCCGTGCAATAAGTGTCATAATATGTCAGTGTTGAAACATGCTGACGAACTAAGAGGTTCTCCTGCTAATTGTATTTTTTGTAATTTAGTTAACAAGTGCACTTGTATTACAAACCTACACTTTATGCCTTAATATAATCGCCTTAATTTTAGAATGAATTAATTGCAAGTGTGTTGAATGTCAATTGTGTATGCTTTGTATGTTTGTGCATGTGTGTTTGTGTTTGTGCATGTATGCTTGTGGATGTATGTGGATGTATATGGATGTATGTGGATGAAATTTATAGGTGAACGAATTTGGTGCAGTTGTATGTACACGACGACGATGACTACAAACAATTTCGTCAGATGCTATTTATTTTTTTTGTCCAGGTTTGGGAATAGACGTCGGCTGTTTATATCAGCCGACGTCTATTCCTCTGAAGAAAGGAATAGACGTCGGCTTTCTATTTAATCTGACGTCTATCCCTAAAGTATAGGCGTCGTATGTTAGTTAACCGACGTGTATGCTTAACGTATAGGCGTCGTATGTTAGTTAACCGACGTGTATGCCTAAAGTATAGGCGTCGTATGTTAGTTAACCGATGTCTATACATTAAAGAATACACGTCGGAGTCTAATTAAAGCCGACGTATATCCGTTAGGTATAGACGTCGGCTATACTATGACCGAGGTCTATGTATAGACGACGCACACATATACGTCGGATTGGGGTGTGCTCATATCCAACGTGTATAACCCCTTACATCCGACGTATATTCCCTTTTCTGTAGTAGTGAGGGGAATACTGCGCAACATCGCAGAAACTTGGATGTTTATAATGCATGGAAAAAGAAAGACCGAATTGCTCGAATCACAATTCTAAGTTCAATGAGGGACGATCTGTTACTGCGGTTCGAAAAGTTTCGAACTGCAAAGGCCTTGTGGGAAGCTGTGAAGTTTCAGTACGGAGTGACCTCCGTCAAAAGGGCCCGTCAGCTTGGGCTTATGTTTGATGGGTATAAAATGCGCCAAGGTCACACAATGAGGCAGCATATTACCGCAATGTCAAACATGATTAGCGAGCTGAGTGCTGCCGGTCGTGCTAAGACCGATGAGGAGCAAGTGTCTGCTCTCATCAGATCATTGCCTTCGAAGAGTTGGGAGAATATGAAGGTCCATCTGACCCATGCTGATGACATCAGGACATTTGACCAGGCCGCAAAACACCTAGAGTTAGAGAAGGACCGCATGCTTGCGGAAGCCCCTCTAACTGAAGTGTTTGCTGCTGAAGCTGGCGCTCCTCGGAGGAGTGCAGGTTTTAAGCGCAAAAGAGATAGAGCTCAGGGTTTTAAAGGCAAGAAGGGTGCAAATGCAAACAAAACAGAAAACAAAGCTGGAAAGAAACGACCTCGAGGATCCAGGGGTGGGAAAGATAAGTCTAATGTGACTTGTTTTAACTGCCGAAAGACTGGACATTTTGCTCGTGAGTGCATTGAGCAAAAGGTAATTACCGTGTGTAATCCCTCGAATTGCAACGTGACTAGTTCTGTGATGCTCACTGATCATTCTCCTGTGTGGATTGTGGATTCAGGTGCCACGGACCACGTAACAAAGGATCGTTCTGCCTTCGTGGAATATCGTCGTGTTCCAAGTGGGAGGCGAATAAACATGGCAAACAACACTAGCATTGAAGTTCTTGGAGTTGGCACATGCAAAGTGGCTTTGCGAAGTGGCCGGATCCTATTACTTCACGACGTGTTGTATGCACCAGCTATACGGCAAAATATTATTTCTGTTGTTTTCTTGATGAGACATGGGTTTAAAGTTGTTTTTGAGAACAATGATATGGGTTTATACCTTTCTAACATTTATTATGGACGTGCTTTTCTTTCTGACGGTTTTATTGTGTTGGACGCAATTTATGATTTCAATCATAACGCTAGTGCCTTTATGAGCCAAAGTTCCATGAATAATGATTCAGTTATGTGGCATGCTAGACTAGGTCACATTGGTGTTGACCGGATGAACATGTTTGCAAAGGAGGGGGTATTAGGAGAATGCTCCAAATTTGATTTGCCGACATGTGAATCTTGTCTAGCTGGAAAGGCAACTAGAAAACCGTTCGGAAAAGCCATTAGGGCTACTTCTCCTTTAGAACTAATACACTCAGATATTTGTGGACCTTTGAATGTGCGTACTAGACATGGACAAAGTTACTTCATCACATTCATTGATGACTTCACTAGATATGGTCATATTTATCTTATTTCTCACAAGTCAGAAGCTCTAGAATGTTTTAAGAAATTCATGAGCTTAGTTGAGAATCAGTTGGATAATAAGATAAAAACTCTTAGAACGGATAGAGGTGGTTAGTATCTCTCCATAATGTTCAAGGAGTTATGTGATGAAAAGGGGATATCTAGACAACTCACTATGCCTTACACTCCTCAGCAAAATGGTGTTGCCGAGAGGAGGAATAGAACGTTGCTAGACATGGTTAGATCCATGATGGCGCATGCGAGCTTACCAATTTTGTTTTGGGGAGATGCTCTAATGACTGCTGCCTATATCCTCAATAGAGTTCCAACAAAATCGGTTCCCTCAACTCCATATGAGTTATGGACAGGACGGAAGCCTGATTTTAGTCTGCTGCGTCCTTGGGGATGTGCGGCATACATTCATTCTACTAGTCACCGATATGGAAAACTAGGACCTAGAGGGAAAAAGTGTATCTTTGTAAAATACAGTGATTTCTCCAAAGGTTATGTTTTTATCGGGGTAGACGAGAATGAAAGAAGGACGGAACTGGAGTCTAGGGATGCCACATTCTTGGAAAATGATTTTCCAACCCTTGCTGGAGCTATCAAAGAGTCAGTGGACTTATTTGAACAACAAGATGAGGACATTGCCACTCCACGGGATCATGATCTGGAAGTTGAACATGAGGTTCCACCAGTCGATCCTAGTGGGAGCAGCAATGCTGAGGATCCGATAGCTCTCACGGAGGATGAGCCATCAGATATCCATCTGCGTCGAAGCAAACGCGGGCTCATTCCTCGAAGGCGGTTTCGCTTAGAGGAAGAGGCCCTCATGATAGCTTAAGAAGAAATTGATTATGAATCATCCGGTATGACAGTAATCGATGAGCAAGAACCGGAGACCTTGAAAGAGGCTTTGGAAGGTCCAAATGCTAAAGAGTGGTTAGAAGCTATAAAGGAAGAGTTGGAGTCGATGAAAGTTAATCGAGTCTGGGACTTGGTCGACTTACCGCCGAACCGAAAGGCCATTGGGGCCAAGTAGATCCTCAAGATTAAGAGGAAGGCGGATGGATCTATTGATAGATTCAAGGCTAGACTGGTAGCTAAAGGCTACACCCAAAGAGAAGGCGTGGATTTTGAGGAAACCTTTTCACCCGTGGTTAGGTTTGCCTCCATCCGCCTTCTACTAGCTATTGTAGCTCAGATGGACTTAGAGCTTTACCAAATGGATGTAAAGACTGCTTTTCTCAATGGAGAACTTGAGGAGGAGATCTATATGGATCAACCTCAAGGTTTTGAAGTCAAAGGACAGGAGCGCAAAGTGTGCAAGCTCAATAAGTCCTTATATGGCTTAAAACAAGCGTCTAGATAGTGGAACATTCGCTTCCATCAAGCTATATCAGAGAATGCGTTCTCTATGCTTGAGGAAGATCACTGTGTGTACGTTAAGAGATCCAATGGTAAATTTGTCATTCTGACCTTGTATGTTGATGACATACTCATGGCTGGCAATAGCAAAGAGCTGCTGAAATCCACTAAGGAGTGGTTGTCCTCCACGTTTGATATGAAGGACATGGGTGAAGCTAGCTACGTCCTTGGTGTCAAGATAGTTAGAAATAGGTCCAAGAGACTTCTGGGATTGTCTCAAGAGACTTACATTAACAACATCTTGAAGAAATACCATATGGACAAATGCAAACCAATCGACACTCTTGTTGAGAAGGGTTTGCACTTAAGCCTTGATAAAGCATCCTGAGACTCCTGAAGAGAAGGCCAAAATGGACAAGGTTCCACTTTGTGAAGGACATTATAGCGAGAAAGCAAGTTGAGTTGAGACATGTGTCTACTAGTCTTATGGTAGCTGACCCTCTTACCAAGGCTATAGCTAAGGACTCATTTGTGTCTCATGTGAAGTCCTTAGGCTTACGCAGACTTTGATGTATAGGCATGTCTAACTTCCTTTTATGAGTGATTGTGTTTTTCCTTTCAACTATATCTGTTTGGTTTATATAGTTGTTCTAGCATAAAATATTATTCTGTCAATAGGTTGAAGAATGCTTACTCACACGAGCATTCGCCTCTGGCGCTTTTGATAGCGAGCAGAGATGAGACTGATCATGAAGAGATCTTGTATGATAGATCCAGAGTAGTTCATGATAGGACAGTCGCCTTGATTAGGAATCAAGATGAGATCCTCTATGTTGGTGAGGATTGACATGAATGTTCCCACGATTCATGTGACCTATAGAAGCCAAGTGCGAGCATCACATGTGGCGCCAGGTAACACATGTATGGTGTTAAGGCAACAATGATGAAGCTCGGGTCAGGCGCAGAGGGGGTGCGACTGGACTAAGACTTGTATGGTGTTGAGAGACAGACATACTGTTGTGTGCAGTATGATCCACCATAGCATGTTTGTCATACAACATGTGCTGAGTGACCATTTGGAAGTGAAAGGATGGATCCCTGCTCCTTCACTGTGTGAGTCCAAGACTTGATTGTCATTTAGTTTCCCTCAGTGACCTTCGACGACACCATGAAGCAAAGAGTTGATGTGGCTACTTTGGGATGTTATCTATGACCATGAGAGATTCGGTCTAAAGAGGCATCTTCGGGAAAGGAGTCAACTCTGAGTGTAATGGTGGTCTGGGGCGAAGGGAAAGGTTTGACTCGACTGCACTAAAAGTATTTGCTGGGCCCAACTGTATTGGATACAGTAGCAAGTACCTTGAGGACAAGAAGGTATTCTCTCCGAGGGATCGAGATACCGTTCATGTCAAGTGAGTTTCTGAGTAAACCTGGGGAACAGTGATGTGCATTTGACTGCTTAATTGTTATTTTTGTGAGGATGTTGTCATTCTGGCCTTCTAGTAAGGTTTCTAGTTTGAGACTCCTAAATTGCAGGTGCATCACCGGTCGCACGACCCATTTGTCCGTATGATCGGAAGAGTACATGTGTCGGGGACACATATGGTCTTGTGTCAGGGATACATGATCAGAGACTTGCGTATTGTGGATGCATTCTTGGAAGAGAGAAATAGTTGTATATATCAGGGATGTATACATATGTGTCAGGGACACATGAAGAGGTGACACATTGCCATCTTATGATTGTATGTATCGGGGATATATACGTATGTGTCAGGGACACAAAAGAAGATGACATGTTGTTGACGTGCTATTGTCCAAGTGGGAGATATTGGATTAATCTAAGGATTAAGATGATGTTTGCCCAAAGCACTGACACGTGGTGCACTCTCATTGGTTGCGCATTAGGGTTTTGGGTGGGGCCATCTATATAAGGAAGGGAGCCTCCCATTGGATGGACTAATTCTTGTGTGCAAACCCTAGCCCCACCAAACCCTAGCCGCCACCTCTCCCTCTCTCTCCCATTCGTCCCTCCACATCCACCAAGCTAATCCGTAGACTCTTGGGTTGTGGACACGTGCTTCTTCTCCAAGAGAGTAGGAGACCGACCGGTCAGAAGGATTCCGTAAGGTGACCTCCGATCTTCCTTCCGCTGCCACAGGTTCTCTCCAAGAAAGGTACTCCTGAACCTGTACAATCGTTATTTGCTTACAATCACATACTACAACAATCTCATTTAACTACGTCTTATCAAATGGTAATCAGTTAATTGATCTCATTTAAGTCATTCTCTAATCAACGCCCGTGTCATTTGATGCATTTCACCGACTAACATGATGTCATTTGATGTAGGCATCAAGCCATATGTAACATTGTTCCACCGGGACACCCCTCAAAACTTGGAAGATTCATATGGAGGTTTCCTAAGTGAAAAAATCACGTAATCAACATATACACCTGCCCTCATAATAAATATGTTGTTACATGTGCACTATATATGTCTATGTAATTAACAAAGGACAATACACTGTGTGGTGGTACTGTGACAGAAAGGACTTTCGGGGGTATGCTGAAGTTTGTTTCCTGGAGTTCGGCGACCGGGTGAAGCACTGGTTCACCTTCAATGAGCCATGTAATTATTGTAGCAATGGATATGGGAGTGGTGGAAAGGCATCGGGGCGGTGTTCATCGTCGGTTAGTGAGAGCTGCCCAGAGGGCGACTCAGGAAGGGAACCTTACACCACTGCCCATAACATGTTGCTTGCTCATGCTGAAGTGGTGAAGTTATACGGAGAAAAATATAGGAGTTTTTGCTACAGTACACCTCTGAGGTGTCCAAATTGGCAATATGTACCCGATTTTTTGATATTGCCTCATATACACCTGCGATTTGAATTAATTACACATATACACCTCTGTCGTTACTGTCTCTCACTCCGTTACTATTAAAGTCTAACCGTGTTAAACAATTTGCAAATTAAACCTCGTAAAAAAGAACTGTCTTTAATTGTAGACACAAATAATCCCACAAAAAATCAAATTGTCTAACAGTCTCCACTTTTCACTCTCTCTCTTTCATCCATTTTTCTCTCTCTCTCTCCCTTGAATCTCTCACTCTCTCCTTTCTCTCTCTCTCTTTCATCCCTTTTTTTCTCTCTTGAATCTCTCTCCATTCTCTCTCTCCACTATTTCACTCTCTCTAGAATCTCTCTTTCTCTCGCTCTCTCCTCCCTCTCTTTTGAATCTCTCTCATCCCTCTCTTTCTCTCTCTATCCTCTCTTGTATTTCTCTCTCTCATCCCTCATCTTTCTCTCCTTTGTCCCTCTCCACTATTTCACTCTCTCTAGAATCTCTCTCTCTCATTTCTCCTTCTCCACTCTTTTTCAGTTTCTCTCTCCTTTCTCCCTCTGCAATCTTTCACTCTCTCTCATCCCTCTTTCTTTCTTTCTTTGTCTCTTTCCTTCTTTCTTTCTTTCTCTCAACTCTTTCACTATCTCTCATCCCTCTTTCACACACACTCTCTCTTCAATCTCTTTCTCCTTTTTCCCTCACCACTCTTTCACTCTCGCTCCACCCTTTCTCTCCTTTTTCTCTCTCTTGAATATCTCTCTCATCCCTTTTTCTCTCTCCTCTATCTTTCTCTTTCTTGAATCTTTCTCTTTCTCTATCTCTCATCCCTCTCTCTCCTCCCTCTTTCTCTCCTTTCTCTTTTCTCTACTCATTCACTCTTTCTTTCTCTCCTCCCTTTCTCTCTCTCATCCCTCTTTCTCACTTTCTCTCTCTCTCTCTCTCCTCCCTCTTTCTCTTTCTTTCTTTCTCTTCTCCCTCTTTCTCTCTCTTTCTTTCTCTCCTCCCTCTTTCTCTCTATTGAATCAATTTGGATTAACTCCGGATAGAGTATGGTGCACCTCGGGATTCTCTGCGTACCCTTCGTGCATCCTGGAATCACTCTGGGTTGACTCTGGACCGTTGCTTGATTTAATCTGGAATTTATGGATCGACTCTGGAATCACTCTGGATCGTCTCTGGATTGTTGCTTGATTGAACACGGAATTATTGGATCATATCTGGATAGATTATGGTTCAACTCTGGATACTCCATCTCTTTTCTCCCTTTTTAATCTTTCACTCTCTCTCGAAAAGAGAGAGAGAAAAAAAGAGGGATGAGAGAGAATGAATGATTGGAGAGGGAGAAAGGAGAGAGAGAGAGTATAGTGTGTAACCATTGTCTCGATCTTGAATGTCCATGGATTATCTCTGATTTAACCCTGGAGTCCTTTCTGGACTAACTCTGGATAGGTTATGGTTCCACTATGGATACTCAGCGTATCCTTAGTGCATTTTGTAATCACTCTGGATTAACTCTGGATAGAGTATGGTGCACCTCTGGATTCTCCGCGTACCCTTCCTACATCCTGGAATCACTCAGGATCGACTCTAGGTCGTTGCTTGATTGATTCTGGAATATCTGGATCGACTCTGGAATCACTCTGGATCGACTCTAGACTAACTCTGGATCGACACTGGATCGACTCTAGACTAACTCTGGATCGACTCTGGACTAACTCTAAGTCGATCTAGTGTCGATCCAGCGTCGATCTAGAGTGAATCCAGAGTTGAGCTATAGTCGATCCAGAGTGATTCCAGAGTCGATCAGAGATTCCAGATTCAATCAAGCAACGATCCAGAGTGATTCCAGGATGCACAAAGGGTACGCGAAGAAACCAGAGGTGCACCATACTCTATCCAGAGTTAATCCAGAGTGATTACAGGATGCACTAAGGATACCCTAAGTATCCAGAGTGGAACCATAACCTATCTAGAGTTAGTCCAAAAAGGACTCCAGGGTTAAACTAGAGATAATCCAAGGACAATCAAGATCGAGACAAGGGTTACGCACCATACTCTCTCTCCTTTCTCTCTCTCCAATCTTTCACTCTCTCTCCTTTCTCCTTCTCCAATCATTCATTCTCTCTCATCCCTCTTTCTCTCTTTCTCTCTCTCTCTCTCTCTCTTCAAGAGAGAGATAGTCCAGAGTTAAAGATTAAAAAGGGAGAAAAGAGAGGGATGAGAGAGAGAGTGAAAGAGTGGAGAGGAAGAAAGTAGAGAGAGTAAAAGAGTGGAGATGGAGAAAGGATAGAGGGAGAGAGAAAGAAGGATGAGAGAGAGTGATAGAGTGATGAGAGAGAGAAAGTGGGATGAGAAAGAGAGTGAAAGATTGGAGAGAGAGAAAGGAGAGGGAGAAAGGAGAGAAAGAGAGATTCAAGAGAGAGAGTTAGAGAGTGGAGATGGAGAGAGAGAGAGAGAGAGAGAGAGAGAGAGAGAGAGAGAGAGAGAGAGAGAGAAAGGAGAGAGAGATTTAAAAAAAGAGCAGGATGAGAGAGAGTGTGTGAAAGAGTGGAGAGAGAGATTCAAGAGAGAGAGAAGGAGAGAAAGTGGGATGAGAGAGAGGAGAGGGAGAAAGGAGAGGGAGAGAGTGGAGGTAGAGAGATAAGGAAAGAAAGAAACATTCAAGAGAGAGAGTGAAAAAGTGGAGAAGGAGAAAGGAGAGAGAGATTTAATAGAGAGAAAAAGGAGAGAGAGATAGAAAATGGGATGAGAGAGAGAGAGGGAGAGTGGAGGTAGAAAGAGAGAAAGAAAGAAAGATTCAAGAGATAGAGGGAAAGAAAGAAAGAATGATTCAAGAGAGAGAGTGAAAGAGAGAGAGTGGATAAGGAGAAAGGAGAGAGATTGTAGAGAGAGTGATGAGAGAGAGTGGAGAGAGAGAGGGAGAAAGATGGATGAGAGAGTGTGTGAAAGAGTGGAGAGAGATTCAAGAGAGAGAGTGAGTGAAAAAGTGGAAAGTGAAAAAGTAGATAGTGTTTGACAATTTGATTTTTATAAGGTTTTTCTGTTTATAATTAAGGACATTTCGATTTACAATGTTTAAATTACAAATTTTCTAACGCCGATGGATGGTAACGGTGACGGAGTGAGGTCCACCAACGGCAAATGTGTATTTCAGCAAATAAGACAGGATTACTAGTGCATATCAGGAAATAGCAAAAAATCAGATGCATTTTGCCGATTAGGTCACTTGGGAGGTGCACAGTAACAAATTACCCAAAAATATAAGGTGGGGAGAGCATGCGTTACTAACACAAGATACCTATGCTAATATTTACATCTCTATATATCGATTACAGAGCTGAGTGGTTAATACACTCTGACAAACATCTAGGGTTCATTTAGTATTGGATATTCAGTGTTAATTTTTTTTATTTCTCATTCTGAACTTGGCTAAGATCTACTAACTCAATCCAACTTTTTTTTTTAAGTCGCCGCATAGAATTTAGTCTTTCGAATAGGCTGGAAGAATAGCACTTAATGTTCTTTTATTGGATAAGTAGTGCTTAATATTATATCTTTAGTAGCACATGATGTTATTATACGAAGGACTCCATAAGTTTTATACATGTACATATTAGTATATAATTAACTATCAATTATGTTGTTAGCTATTAACATGAATTATGATTAATAGGAACGAGGCTTGGCCATGCACGATACACAACTGGATGCACTGTGACCAATATAAGACCAAAATGAAGCATATAGAAAGCAAATGATTAATATTTATGCGTGTTTATGTTTTAGAGCTGTAACTGCATTAAACCTTCATATTTATAGGGATTCCAAAGGGGCTCGATTGGCATAATACTAAATTCTCATTGGTACGTTCCCTTCTCAAACTCCCAATCTGACCGTGATGCCACACAAAGAGCTCTTGATTTCAACTTTGGATGGTAAGTAATGGTCGGTTTGGAATAGAAATTCAATTAACATTTCATAACTTTCTTTCAATTTCAAATTCATGTAAATATGCTAGCTAGTGTAGTTTGTACCTTACATGTGAGTCAAGTCACTCATCTATTTTTTGGGAATAACTATTTATCACACATGGTAATGTTGTCATACTGTGAATATTGAAGTGCGACCCAAGGATGATGTTAAACCGTAATAGGAGACCCAAGGATTATATCAACATAAAAACAAATTTATAGTTTAATCTCTTATAACTGTACTTCTATTTTTGGGGTTTTTGCAGCTATATCCTTAAACTATATATTTCATTGGGAATTTTCTATCCACACCCTTCGTTACGGAAATATTTGCATCAAGATCCTCCAATTTTAGTTGCAGTTTATGACTCTTACTCTCCGCTTTGGATAATAACATCATTTAAACCTTTGCCATATATGCTCATCGTTTATGTTCTTTTCAGTATATTTTGCGGTCTTGTTCACGTTTAAATAGATGTCTTCTAATTTGATGTGCTTCTGTTAAAGCCTAAATCATGAATTCATTGCATCTTGACATTTTTTACCTATATCTACCCATGAAAAACAACTCTCTCTTTTTTTTACCTTGAATTACAAAAACATCGATTTTTCAAAAACTCAAAACTATGAAGCATTACAAGAAACATTAATTAAGAGATTTGTGGACCCATCCATTCACAATATTTTAGTATGGGGAAAATTTGATGTAGATTTTCATAGAACAAGAAATACTAACTTTGTTTGTTCGTTGATATATGTATCAGTTCGTCAATGTTTCAAGTCTTCCCACTCAAACAAAGCGATGTCTTACGTTGTGAAAATAATAATTGATAGGTTGATGGACCCGTTGACGCATGGGGAATACCCTTCTACAATGAGAGATTTGGTTGGAGAAAGATTGCCCAAATTCACTGCCAATCAATCAAACATGCTCAAAGGATCATTTGATTTGCTTGGAATCAACTACTATACATCCAACTATGTGCTTAATGTTGCCTTGTCTTCTCAAGTGAATGCGACCTATTTCTCTGACTCTTGCACCAATACCACAGGCAAGAATACGTATATTATATATCGTAGCATAATTTCTAAAATATATAATATGAATATAATATCCTTCATTCCACATATTTTCAGGGTTTCGCGATGGAAAACCGATTGGCCCTCAGGTAAATATTCCGCTTGCATCTTAGAGTGAAGTCCTAGAAGCAGGGATTGTTTTGGTTTCACGTCCAATGAGAACATCATGATTTTTTTTCATTTAAAAAGTCGTATAAAAATGTTGTTTATTGATTGTGTCATGCAGGCTGGTTCTTCGTGGCTTTTCATGTAATATCCTAACCTTGCTTATGGTGCTAATGGTGTTTAGGAGGGGATTAGTGGGGGTTGAGATCGACGGCTGAGATCGTTTCGGGGAAAGGTATAAAAGGTTTGGAATTCTCTCTCTCCCCCTCACTCTTCACTCTCTCCCTCTCTCACGACCTCTCTCTTTCTCACTCGTCTCTCTCTCCCTAGTGCTTCGTCGGTGTTGGTGGAGGCGAGGATCGGAGTGCTGGAGTCGCCGGAAGCGTCGTAGAGTTCGGGAATCGGAGGTTCGCCGGAGTTCGAGCTTTTCCGCGAGGAGGTGCTCACTGTGGTTTCTTCCAAGGCTTCTTCAAGCCTTAAGGTATGTCAAACTTGCTTTCAAGCTCACCTATCTTTAGTGTGGGAGTGGGAGTGGTCGACGGTAGGCCGTTTTGGCTCGTCGGACCTGCACAGCGGTTTCTGCACTAAAATCGGTCGACCGGTGTATGGGTTCGGTCGACCGGTCGTAGTGTATTTTTGGGCGATTCCCTTGCACCGGTCGAACGATGCCCCTTGGGCGGTCGACCGGTTGTGCAATTTTAACAAGAGGAAGACGTCCTGGTGCTTTTCGGTCGACCGGGACCCCTTTGCCGGTCGACCGCAAGTACTGTTGTAGGTCGGTTGGGGGCGTTGACCATCTAAACGGTCGACCGCTCGTTGACTTCGTCCGACCGACGTTTAAGTTAACTTATTGTCCGGTCGACCGATAGTGTTGTTTCGGTCGACCGTGGAGATCGTTTGTTTGGAGGTTTGTACTGGTGGTTTTCGGTCGACCGTGAGTGTTGGGTCGGTCGACCGTTGGTGTTTGGTTTGCGAAAACGTTTTCTTACTGGGGCTTTTCGGTCGACCGGGCCCCCTTTGTCGGTCGACCGATTGACGGGTTTTTCGGTTGAGCCAGTTCTCTAGGTGAGGATCGGTCGACCGTTAAACAGTTTTCGTTCGACCATTTCTGCTGGTTTTGGCGGATTCGTGGTTTTATGAGTACACTTGATGGTGCCTCGTCTCTCCGGCCTCACGGGGGGCAACGGCACGGACTGGCGCCCGATGGTTGGGTGCTCGTACGCTTGAAAGCGGCTCGTCTCTCCGGCCTTTTGGGCAACGGCACGGACTGTCGCCCGATAGTGGTATGAGTAGCGTGCGTTGTGGGGTTGGGGTGAGAGGACCCTTGAGACCCGGTTGTGTGTTGTGGGGTTGGGGTGAGAGGACCCTTGAGACCCGGTTGTGTGTTGTGGGGTTGGGGTGAGAGGACCCTTGAGACCCGTGGCCGATGATTTTCCGGCGGTGCCGTGTGTGCACGTGTGTGTTGTGGGGTTGGGGTGAGAGGACCCTTGAGACCGGTCGTGACTGTACCGGCGGTGCCGTGTGTGCACGTGTGTTGGTGGGTTGGGGTGAGAGGACCCCTGTGACCGGATCGTGTTTGTTGTGCTATTCATTATTCATTACACATTTCATTATTGTTCATATATGTGTTAGGGTTTGGCATACTGGGTTTCCTTCTGGAAACTCAGGCATTTATTGTCTGCTTTCAGGCCGTGAGCAGTGTTAGGGGGGTGGTGACTGCGGAGGAGAGCTTCTGGGACAGATCCTGCTTTCCCCTCCTTTTGAGGTCGTTGTGATTACGTTGTATATTTTATCTTATAGCTTTTGATGTAATCAGCTCTTGTTGTAAACTTAGATCTGTATATATATATATATATATATATATATATATATACGTTGGTGCACCTAGTGTTTTTCTTGGTAATGTCCTTCGTTGTTTGTATGTTTAAAATTTTAAATTTTTCCACTGTTCGAGGACGTTACATTTCATGTACCCACAAGGCCTCAAGGAGTTATTATTATACATAAAGAACAAATACAATAACCCTGTGATTTACATAAGTGAGAATGGTAAGAGAAATATATCAACATTTGAATTTAAACTAATTTCTTTATCAAAATATGGATCCCTTACTCTTTTTTCCTCTGCAAAGGTGTTGATGAGGCCAACAGTGACACCTTATCACTGAAAGAAGCATTAGAGGATAACATGAGAATAATGTACCACAAAAGCCATCTCCTATATCTACAACAAGCCATTAGGTATGCTGCTATATATACAATATTTTTTCTCACATTGCAATATGGTCCAATTATTATTTTAAATTTATTTTAGGAATGGAGTTGATGTCTGTGGATACTTTGCTTGGTCGTAGTTGGATAACTTCGAGTGGGCTGCGGGATACACAGTGAGGTTCGGATTGAATTATGTGGATTTTTAAGACGGGTTGAAAAGGTACCCGAAGAAATATGCTCAATGGTTCCGTGACTTTCTTAAACATCGCAATTATGCTCAAAATTATTATTCAAGCCAATGAGAATGTAATGTTCCTACCACTTTCATGTAATTATTAGTTTATTAAATTAATTGATAAACATAGCTCGTCAGTTTTATTATAGGTAGATGGTGATTGATTGAACTTCACCATACCATAGTAGTGGTAAATGTATATGGACTTGTAGTCTTGTATACTTTTTGGAGTTTTAATAGGGTATTGTTTGTTGAAATGTTGTAGAACCAGTTTGTTGAAATGTTGTAGAACCATTGGAAATTTTCTTCCCCGTGCATCTTAGTCCATACGTTTGTTTTCCACAAACGATAATGGTTTTTGTAGAACCATTTTGTGTAGAATGAGTGTAAAATCAGTATTCTTGCAAATTTCTTCAATAAAATAAGAATAAAATATAATATCTTAGTTCACAAACCTTGTGACTTTCTGGGCATGATAATTAAGAGAACACATTAACTTGTGCAATTACCTTTTCCTCCCTCCCTTTTGCTTTGTCTCTTCATCTTCCTCGTCTACTTCGGCTATTTTTGTTCCTTCGTACAACAACTTTATTTTATATATCATTCATAATATCATACTGTAACATCCTCAAATAACGGAAAATTTAACTTTTAAACATACAATCAAACAGAAGATATTACTCAAAACACAAGGAAAACGTGTGCACCAACATATAATATATATATATATCATAGTTTTTCAAAAGTGTGATTACAACAAAAAGGGTATACAAAAGTACATGTAATCATTCCGACCTCAAAATGAAAGAAAGCAGGATCTGTTAGCGGCGCTCCTCTCGTCCGTCGCCACCCCTAACGCTGATCACGACCTGAAAGATAAACATGCAACAATGTCTCAGTTTCCAGAAGGAAACCCCGTATGCTAAACTTAACAATGCGTGAAACTAAAACCACTCTAGCATGCAATTCTATCCATAAAGAAAAGCATAAACACAAGGCTGAGTTCAAGGGTTTTTTCACCCAACCACAGCAACACTCAACGTCGTCAAGCTGGGTTGCAGGATTTTTTCACCCAACCACAGCAACACGACACGACCAGGGCTCCAGTGCTCTTTCACCCAACTCGAATGCTCTAAGGGCTCCAGGGCTTTTTCACCCAACCCTTATCACGCGGTCCTTGCTCAGGCTCCATGGCTCTTTCACCCAACCTAAATGCACTACAGAGCTCCAGGGCTTTTTCACCCAACCCCGCACAGACTAGCTGGGCTCCAGGGCTTTTTCACCCAACCACGGCTCTCACAATAGTTACGGGGCTCCAGGTCTCTTTCACCCTTCCACCGTAACACCCGTGCTCACGAGCACACTAGCAGGAAGAACATCGACACCACAACTCGTCTCACAAGGACGACCACGACAAATGCACCTCACATGTGCAAACCTGAACAATATCGGTCGACCGAACCAAGAATCCCGGTCGACCGACTCTCATCAAAATCAGGCAAATGCCTCGACCGGCACTCCATCGGTCGAACATCTCCCACCAACAACACATGTTCGGTCGAACCAAACTCAGGGACCGGTCGACCGTTTAGAAGATCACCTCCCAGGTTCAACGAACACAATGACCAATCGGTCGAACGGCAAAGGATGGCGTTCGACCAGAAACCACTAGTAAAATCTCTCATAGCTCAACATAATCCACTGATCAAACCACCACAAACTCACGGTCGACCGAATCTACCAGTAAAATCCTCCATCAAAATCAATCAACATCGGTCGACCAAACAACCATTGGTTGGACCAACAAATAAGTTAACTTAAGTCGTCAGTCGAATGAGTCAACTGGCGGTCGACCGTTTAGATGGTCAACGCCCCCAACCGACCTACAATAGTGCACACGGTCGAATGGCAAGAGGGACTCGTTCGGCCGAAAACAATCTGGACGCGCCTCTAATGCACCACATTCAACCGCCCTGAGGCATCGTTCGACCGGTACGAGACAGAAACCCAAAATCACATTAGGAACGGTCGACTGTTGCACCAACCGGTCGACCGATCCAGCAGACAAATCTGTTGCACGTTTACATGCGACGAGCCTTTCGGCCTACCGTCGACTTCCAAAAACTCACACAACATAGGTGAGCTACAACAACAAGTTTGACATACCGTGAAGGTTTGACGAAACCTTCGAAGAACCTTGACGGCGCTGCCACAGCACTTCTCTCCAAAACACGATTTCCGACGAACTTCTCGCTCGATCAACGATCACCGCACCTCATCGATCTACAGGCACACCATCACCTTCGTCGATCACCTCACCAACCACAACAACTGAGAGAGAGACAGATTTGAGAGCGAGAAAGAAGAAGGAAGCAAAAGAGAAGAGTTGTCTTAGAAACCAACTCACCTCGCCACTCAACCAATGCTTGCCGAACCTCACTTGCTCACCGGAAAACACCACCTCTCGCCAGAGCTCAGCACTGAGAGAGAGACGCGTGAGAGAGAGTGAGAGTAGTGAGTGAGTGAGAGAGAGAGAGAGAGAATCCACCTTAAAACCATCCACCACAACATCCTCACCATCCACCAAACCTTCTCCACTCCATCCCAGCCGTCCAATCCAATCCTCCCTAATCACTCTCCTAAACAACACAAAAACCCAATTAGGATTAGGATCTCACACATACCTTGTTGTGTGTGCTTTAACATGCCCAATTACATTACAAAATTTCACATGACGAAACTTCATTATATGTATACCTGACAATCGTGTTGTTTTGATGCTTTCGTGTCGTGTTTTTTTTACATGTACAAGTCAAGTTGATCATATACGAACACAACACAAAATAATTTTGTGTACCCTACTGGAGTTTACGATCACGACTCGCTTCATTTCATATAAACACGAACACGATACGAATAAAAACGAAAAAAAATTATACATCAAATAGGTAGCCTTTCTTCATTAGAAGCAAACTTCATTTAAATTATTATTATTTTAACTTAAAGCTCTCAATAAAGAGAGGAAGCCACATATTTGGGGAAGCAATGGGGGCCCATATATATGGTAGAGAGCAAGACAAACACTGAAATCTTCCGATGTGGAACTAATTCATATGGTAAGATTGAAGACGGCAAAACAAAAATAAATAAATTCAGTACGCCTATAATAACATGAGCCAGCAATGGCTCATTGGCATGTTATTTGAATGAAAAACAAAACAAGGTGGATGATAGACATGAATTGATGAAGGTAACCATTGCTCCACCATGTTTAACTTGACTTTAGGTCTCGATGAAGCAACACAAAGAGGAAGATACCACCGTCGTCGCTCAAATTTCAACAATGGAAGATAGTGTGAACTTTCATTTTCGTTATGTGAACTTTCATCGTATGAACTAAAAATGTGTAAAAACAGTGGAAAAGAAACTAAAAAGGTGTAAAAACAACCCAAATGATGGCATATTGAACAATTAAAGGAGAGAGTGGGTTGCTTTCCAAGACATTGGGTGATGTGTAATGCATGGTTGGGGTTCTCAATGCATAGAAAAGTGCCCATTCTACACCAAATGAATCTTCACTAACCATTGTTCTTCCAAAAAGTTGGTAATTTTATTATCTCAATTACGCAATACAAATAAGAGATTATACTTCTTCGTCAATGACAAAAGGCAAATAACAAATTATCCGATAAACTAGTTTTTACCTAGCCTATCGTCCATATGTAGAAGGCAACAAGCATCCGATTACGAGGTATTTAACATTGTTAGGAATGTAAAAAGAATATCCTCATTCTTGCGTAGAGAAGGGATACAAAGTATGCCCATATGATTTTGCGAGCTTCGATATGATAGGAATCATAATTAGATGTATTAGATTCACTCATATTGTATTAAGAATGGGTGAACTAGATTTGGTATGTATTTGGGTTAATTGGATATTGATAAATGCAGTGAACTCATTAGGACCATTCACCCACATAATTGGATACCTAATTATCGAGTATACCGAAAACCACCCAGCTTATAAATAGGTGGGGTCGGTTCCTTTATTTGTTAATAGCTCACTTTCCCAATTAATGAAAACCTAATGCCCCCAATGACCTCATCTTTTCTCCTTCCTATGATGATTTCGATATATTATTCCTCATCTCGCCTCACATTGTCCATCTTCATCACCTATTTTCACTTCCCAATCATCGAATTCTACATGGTATCATAGCAATAGATCCAATCCAACTTCCACACTTGAAGAAATAACGGTTCTTAGTGGAAGAATTTCAACGAGGAATCAAAGGAGGAAGTCGAGGGATTCAGTAGACCAAAATTGACAAAGAAGCTGGTGGAAGAACGAGAATGGCAGACACAAAACAAAACCCTAATTCTGGAATAGCAAATCAAGATTCTGGTAGCCCTATCATATTCTACCTTCCGATAATCTTGGAGTTAATCTTGTTTCTTTGTTCCTCAATGGGGAAAATAACTAGCCTATAGGGTCAAGGCTATGCGTATGGCCTTAGGAGCTAAGAGTAAACTTGGTTTTGTGGATGGAAGTATAGGAAAACCACATCTAAACAATAATCACCCAAGGAAGATGCAAAATGGAGTAAGGCCAATGACATGGTTATGTCTTGGACTTTGAGTTCCTTAGATCAAGAAATTGTAGATAGCGTCATCTGTTATGATACAACACAAGAAATTTGGAAAGATCTACAAGATCGTTTCTTATAAACCAACCTACCAAGAGTTTTTATGATGAAAAAGGCAGTTTCTACTTTGAATCTGGAGAGTTACATTGTGAGGGGTTATTTCTCAAAGTTAATGGATTTTAGGATGAATTATCAGCCTACATTATAGCCCCTACTTGTAGTTGTGGAGGATGCAAACGTGGATCCATGAAAGATTTGGATGAGAAAGAGCAACGTGATAAAATATTGTAGTAGCTTTTGGGGTTGAATGAGTCTTTGAAAGAATTCTACCGAGGAATCCAGTAAATTCCAGCCACCACACTGCCGACAATGGTAAATTTAGAGGGGGTGAACAACTTGACCCCTACCTAATTACTAACAATTTGAGTGGATTTTACCTCCACCAAGATCCAGTGGAAGGATTTGAGATCCTCCGGCTTCAGTGGCACACAATTTTGGGCAAATAATGGTCGCCCAATTTCTATTATTCATGACTATTTATATGGGGAAAATCCTCTTCGATGCAGAGTTGATAAAAAAAGCACCCTAATCTATTACAAGTAAACTTGAGCTAATGACGCTCTCAATTCAACTAACTAACCACACATGAATAAAATGAAAAAAATAAATCGAAAATTAGATAAAAATACAAGTCTGGTCGGAAGGGAAAGGTGATCAGTTGTCGATTCCAGCCAGGTCTCCAGTGGATTTCAATTTGAGCACTGCTAGAACCAGGGCCTCTAACTCTTTTTTCATATGTGCATCAGTGCAGCCCCTACCCCACAACACATGTATCACACTCTATTATAGAAGGATGATAAAGTTAGGAGTTCTTAAGACTGGGACTTTCATCATCTCAGTTTTTAACCTTCCAAAAGCCTCATGTGATGCTTTAGTCCAAGTGAACTTTTCTGACTTGAGCAATTGGATTAAAAGAGAGGCTACTACATCATAAAGCTTAATGATTTTTTTTGTAATATCCAATGAATCCTAAGAATCCCCTCAGGGCTCTGAGAGATTTGGGAATTGGCCAGTTTTGCATGACTTGAATCTTCTCTAGGTCAACTGAAACTCCAGCAACTGAATTAACATACCCTAGGTACCCCCACTTGCTTTTGGCCAAATGCACATAGAAAACTTCACACACATTTGGTGTTTCCGTAGTAGCTCTAATGCCTGAACTAAATGCTTCAAGTGCTCCTCTCAATCAAGACTATAAACTAAGATATCAACAAAGAAGACTTGGATGGACTTCCTCAAATAAGGTTTGAACACAACATTCATCAGATGTTGAAAGGTGGATGGGGCATTACTGAGCCCAAAGGGCATTACCAGGTACTCATAGTGTCCATCATGAGTTCTGAAGGTAGTTTTATGTATGCCTCCTTCCTTCATTTTGATTTGGTGATAACTTAACCCTAAGTACAATTTGGTGAAGTAAGCAGCTCCACGCAACTCATCAAGTAGTTCATCTATTAGGGGAATACGGTATTTGTTCTTCAACGTGTTTAAGTTGAGTGCCCTGTAGTCCACACACATCCTCCATCCTCCCCCCCCCCCCCCATCATCTTTCTTCACTAGTAACACGGGTGAAGTAAATGCACTTGAACTAGGTCTCATAATTCCACTGGCCAGCCTTCTTTTATTGTTTCTTCAATGATGTTCTTCTAGTAGGGGGAGTGTCAGTAAGGAGCTAACTTAACTACTTTTGATTCATCCAGTAGGGTATATGATGATCATAGCTTTTGCATGGGGGTAATATTTGATGTTCAGCAAACACTTCAGAAAACTGAAGTAAAAAGTTTTATTGCTCACTAGGTTCAATATCCTGCAATTGTTGACTGAGGTCACTCTTCTCGTGCTTTCTTTCATCTAGCGCTTACAACTAAATCAAGTAGTGTTGGGTGGACTTCCTGGCCTCTTTCTGAAACTACTTGTCTCAAGCCTTTGAGTACATATTGTTTACCACTCTAGCTGAACCGCATGGTCTTATTCTTCAAATTTCAACTTATTGTATTCAAACTACTCAACCAATCTTCCCCAAGAACCACCCCATAAGTTTCCAAAGCCAGAACATGAAAGCCCATTGTGAGGTTTAACCCTTGCAATTTGAGGGTGACAAACTCAGTAAATCCTAGACCTTGTACAAAACCCTAAGGCAACCATCACTGGTTGAGTGCCCCCTAGTTGTAGTGTTATTCCCAACTTCTTTACTATCCTTTTATCCACAAAGCTAGTGGTGCTACCATAGTCAATTAACACTATCACCTATTTTCCCTGTATGGAGCATATGATTCTCATGCTTGAATCATTAACTTGCCCCAATTGCACACAAAGATATGTTATGGGTTTCATTGAGGGTGGACTTCTCTTCCTCTTCTTCCAACTCCTCATCTCTGCACAACTTCATGGCAAACAGCTTGTTGGGATCACATTTGTGATTACTGTGCCATTTATCATCACAATAATAACACAACCCCTTCTTCCTTTCTTCTTGGTTGTTCAATGTCAACTTCCTAGCAGGTGGTAATCCATTTTCCTCCACTGGTCCAGGGCCAAAATATTTCGGAAAAGAATTACCCCCACCAGGTCTAGGGGTGAGGGTGTTGGTCCTGGATGCAGTATGACTTGCATTGGATTTAAGTACCTCATTCAAATATTTTATTTTATTTTGTCATGTAACACTGCAAGACTCATTGCTCTAGAGAGGGAATTAGGTTCATAGGTGTTTACTTATGCCTTGATGTCAGTTCTAAGCCCACCTAAGAAGAGATAAATCTGATCTTGCTCAACCAAACAACATTAAAACTTAACCTCCTAAATTCGTTACTATAATCAGCAACTGAACATACTTGACTCAACTATTTGATGATTGTCGCAACATTTTCAAAGGGAGAAGCATAACATTTTTCTAATTCACAAGAGAAGAAGTTCCAATCCATGTTGACATCATTCTTCAACATCCACCAGTACCATTCTAAAGCATCCCCATACAAGTAACTTGAAGCACAATATACCTTCTGACTGTGAGGGATAGAGTTGACCAGTACATGTTACACCTGAAGATCCATTGGTTAGGATTAGTAGATCCATCATATTCCAACATATTCCTATCCCTCCAATAGCATATACAGGTCATCTATAAAAGTAATCCTTTAGATCTGGACCTTTGCGGTGTAGATCCTCCTTTTGATAGGCCCTGGGAGTAGGGGTCTCCAAAGCATCAAGTCTGCTAGAGATGATGAGCCAATCTCCTATGAATTGGCACAATAGGTTACCTTTTTTTTGCAAAGCAAAAGGGAGGCTTAGCCTCGAATTTCATTATAAAACTATGATTTACAGCCTACCAAAATTTTACTGTTAACCCGCGAGACATGCTATCTACATGCCCGACCTACCAACACCATGGGTCACCAGCCCATTACATAACACAACCCCTAGCTAATCAAGTCTAGTACACGTGTCTAATTCCATATTGCTTTAAACTCCTGCAACGCCACACCAACAAGACTTGGTTTGGCCGATTGGAGAGTTTCAAGGTCGCCACTCTCCCCAATCGGTGTTGCTACAGAAGAAGAGTGTATCTCATGCTCCATATGAGTAGGAAATCGAGGTGTTTAGGTGGAAAAACGGTGGAGGGAACCTAGGAACCCCCATGCTTCCCTAGAGCTTCTCTCTCCTCCTTTTTCTTCTTATTGTCACTCCTTTCTTTGATTCGGTTCTCTTGGTCTTCCCACTTGGCTTTAGTCTCTCTCTCACTATCGGTTTCCTTCTCAGCTTTACCTATTTTCTGATGTCACTTGACCAATGTTGCCTCGGATCTGGACCACCACTCCCTTCGCTGCTCTCCTCAGGCATCCTACTGGTCCTAGTAGGCTCTAATATCAGTTTGATAGGATTTCATCGGGGAATTTGGTCAATTCCAGCCACCACACCACCGACAGTGGTGGATTTTGAGCAGGTCAATAGTTTGACCCCTAATTACTAACAATTCGAGTGGATTCGAGCTCCACCAAGCTCTAGTGGAAGGAATTATAACTCCTCCGGCTCCGACAACACACAATTTTGGGGCAAATAATGGGCATCCAATTTCCATTATTTACAACTATTTATATGGGGGAAAATAATCTCCAATGCAGAGAGGATGAAAAACCTCACCCTAATCTAATTACAAGTAAAGTTGAGCTAATGACACTCTTAATTTGACTAATTAACCACACATGAATAAAATGGAAAAAATACATCGAAAATTAGTCTAGTCGGAAGGGAAAGGTGAACAGTTGCAGATTCTAGTTGGATCACCTAGTCAGGTTACCTCTACAACTTACTCAGTTGGCCGTTCAATGGAGCTTAAGTCATCAACTCGTAGTCGTTGCAACTAACAGTAAACACCTTCAATGAACTCCACCTACCACGAGCCCCATTAACGACGCCAAAAACTTGATTGATTCAGTTATAATTATCCGCAAGTGCACGACCGCGTTGAAGCGGTGGCAAATATAGGTCGATCCACAGGGAGGTGTGTCGACTTTAGTTTGTTCGAAGGCGAGTGGGAAAGAAAGGAGAGAAAGGAGTTACGATCTAAACTATACTACAATGTGAAAAGAAATGGGAAATACGCAATAAAACTAAACCCCATAGGGGGTAGAGAAAGAATGTGAATATAAAGATATGTGTGTGTGTGTGTTCAATTATGCTCATCGCAATATGTAGTGCATGAAAATCATAAAACTAAATCCAACTTTGCCCCCACATGAATTAAGATAACACAATATCATTAAAACATACAAGACAATAATTAGAATGAAGCTAAATGAACTCATGTATAAAGACTAGACCCTACTATGCCTCAATATGAAATAAGATAGCACATTATCATTAAAACATATAAGGCATTAACCAAGGTAAAGGCGACAAGAGTACATGCAACTACAAGTCATGTTTCCAATATTAATTCCATCCTTATCCTTACCTCATCATTCTCCATAAAATAGGTCCACTAATCTAAGCATACACTAAGCTTCATTCAAGAGCATTAGCATATCAAAGACAAGAGTGAAATCCCATTAGATGGTTATGGAAATCATATAAAGCTCAAAGTATTAAGATAACACACACCTAATACATCACATAAGCATATCACATATTTCTTCACTCACCCCCTCAATTGGGGATGAAACTACTCACTAATCATTACACTACAACCTACATTAACAAAATTCAACATTCTAATGAAAGGAAATTAAACTAAGAAAGAAAGGAATATTAAAGAAGCTAATTGAAAGGAATGTAAAACTAAAGAAGCATGCAAGAATTAAAAGACAAGATTAAAAGAAACTAAGAACAATTATTTTATCTACATGACTCACATTACAAGTGATATTCTTCTCCACCTTGAGTTTTTGCTTCAAGGCTTTTACTCCAAGTAGAGAGAATGCCACCAAGCAATGGGTTAATACAACCTAATCTAACATCAGACCAAAGCATGTGCGTTTTGAAGACATCTTGACCGCTGATTGGCGGTCTGGGACCGCTAATCAGCGGTCTATATTCTTCTGATCGGGTCTGGATTTCTTTGGCTTGGTTCTTGCTTGATTTCTTGGTGTTTGATGAACCTGATTGGGTTGTTGATGGTTGGGCTCAGATTTAATTGCCAAAATACTCTTCATTAAGGTGTGGAGCTTCTTGATTTACTCATTAATCCTTTTGGTTTTACATCCGGGTCCTTCTCTCTTTCATCTCGGTCCATAAGTCTTGCAACTTAGTCATTTTCCTTGCATTTGAGTCCTTTTTGAGTCTGTTCTTCCTAAACCTATTTATTCCTGAAACATAAACATAACACTCGTTACGTAGCATTGCTTAGGCTAAATTAAAGGATATAAGACACAAATATATGCATGATATGATGGCAATCAACAAACAGACCCCACTAACACAGTAACAATCTCATCAGTCTTTTTCTCGCATAAAATGCCACTTTTTCTCTCCAGTCTCATACTAGTAGTTACCGATTAAGGTATACTCATTGATTTTGCAAGAAGAAAAGAAAACACAAGTAGGTGGTTTGATGCATTGCATACATTGCATCATATGTCTTTCATTTAGATTAATTTTATATCAATAAATGCTACTAAGGTATGTGTTTAGTCTTATTTACAGAATACAGGGACCTGAATGCAAATTACCCATATCCCGAGCATAAACACATGCAAGAGACTCATTTCTGTCATAAAGCCAAGTTCAAGATTATCGGGATTCAGATGGAAATGCATCCAAGCATAAAAGCATTCAAGATCTAATTACAAAAAGGACAAGGATTTAATCACAAAAGTAGACAATGACTTAATTGGAAAAAGCCATGGACCTAATTGCAAATTACGAGTAGCTTTTATTATTACGGAGAAAAACTAAAGAAAAATCAATGTGGATCTCCAAATATATAAAGAAATAAAGTCGGAGCTCAAAAGAAAGGAAAGAATCAATCCAGATGCGCAAAGGATATTGAAATCATACCATAAACACAGGAAAAATTCGGATTAAATCGGAGCTAAAAAGGTGGCGAATCCGCCGCACCTTATGTACAACATGTGGCGAATCCGCCGCACTAAATTAGATCCATGCTCTAAAATTTTTACCGGTTGCATGTTGACGCGTGTACTTTCCTATTTTATACCTAAGTCCCTTGTATCGGCTATAAATAGCCCTGAAACGATGTTGTAGAGGATCTTCTTAATTTTAACCTTAGTTTTTAATTCTTAGTCTTAGTTTTGTATTCTTCTTTTTAGCAATAAAATTCTGTTGGTTTATTTTGTGTTTTTACTCTTCTTTCTTAGTTTCTCTAGGACCCCTTCTCCTCCTTTCCTTCCATAAGTTTCTAACTCTTTCCAAAGGGTGGAGGTGACCGATTTAGGGTGAAGAGAAGAAGAATAAAAGTTATTATTTTAATTTCGTGTTAGTATATTTTGATTACTTGAGTTTATGTTAAATCATTTATCATGTAATGCTTTATAACTAATATGATTTATTATAAGTTTCTGAATTCTCTAATCTAAACCCAATACCTAAACTTCCACCCAACGGAATTCACCATCTTTGTTCTTATTTTAGTTTTATTTGTTCATGTTTCGTCTTTAGAAAATTAAAACCCAAAAATCTCAAAACCAAACTTATTCTTCTCTCCTTCTTTCCCCTAATCGAAAATCACACTAATAACAAATCTCTCCCTCCTTGTGTTCGACCCGTATTTGCCACGTCTTCATTGACGCCGTGCACTTGCGGTATAAATTAAAATTCTCATCAAGTTTTTGGCGCCGTTGCCGGGGACACTGTGCAGACTTTGACACAAAGTTCTCTTCTCTCTTCTGGATAATATGTAACAAGCTGGTGGCAAAAAATTACGGGTCCCCTTAGCCTCTGGTGCTAGATTTTCTCGTTTACTAAGTTCTACTAGTTCACGTTTGTATTTTAACAATCTTTTGTCTTATCAAGGATGTTCAAAAGAGTTCCTAGTAAACTATCACAAATATTTTTTTCTACATGCATGACGTCAATACGATGTCTAACTTCTAAGGTTTGCCATCAAGGTAGGTACAAAATATGAATTTCTTTTTCCAACTACTCTTAAAGTTTCTACCGCTGTAAGGCTTGCTGAATTCACATTTAATGTTCTTCACAGGTTCAATCTACGGTAGGTACGATTTCAGGCTTGTTTGGCATTGATTACTTTGGGTGGTTCGTTATATTCCTGCTTTCCATTGAATGCCTTCTTCAATCTACGGTAGTTGTAAGGAACACGTGTTCTCTTCACAACACAGACTTGCTTTGTGGCCTTTTACAAAATATCCCGACAGTTTATCATAAACGGGGAAGTCATTTATTATGCAGAAGGTCATCTCACACATAGTAAATGACTATTGTCGATGGGCATCCCACACTTTCTCACCATCTTCCTACAATGTCTTTAGGTCAGGAATTAAGTGTCTCAAGTACACATTGATGTTGTTTTCCGGTTATTTTGGACCCGAAATCATTAACGACAACATCATGTATATGTGTTTTATGCTTAACCACGGTGGGAGATTGTAAATAACAAGCAAAACGAGTCACAAACTATGAAGGCTACTTAAACTACCATAAGGATTCGTTATGTCGGTACACAGACCAAGTCTCAGGTTTCTGGATTCCTCACCAAATAATGGGAAGTCAGAATTAATTTTCTACCACTAGGGAGAAACTGCAGGATGCCGAAGCAACTGATCATTCATTGTCTCTCGATCTACATGCCATGTTAGGTTCTTTGAGTCCTCAGAACATGCAAACAAATGCTTCAACATTGGAATTATCGAAAGATACCACAACACCTTTGCAGAGGGACCTTGTGGTTTTCCGTTCTCATCAGCACTCATATTTTTCCTTTGTTTGTACCGTAAGACAATACAAATAGGACAATAATGCAGGTTTTCAGAGTCACTCATATAGAGGATACAATCATTAGGACATGCATGTATTTTCCTATACTGCATCCCATAGGACACAATATTGTTTTTGCCTCATAGGTACGATCCAAAAGTTCGTTGCAATCAAGAAGAATCTCTTTCAACAACTTCAGCAAGGCTGAGAAATTGACAGCACTCCAAGTGTTTGTTGCTTTCAAGGTATATAGCCTTAAAACTACAGACAACCTACTGAACTTGCTGCAACCCGAATACAAAGGTTTTTCATTGTCAGATAGTAGACTGCCAAGTACATCGGGTTTATAACAATATTTGTCGAGAACATCTCGGATCATATCCTCTAATAAGTATATCAAATGAGTATATCGAACGAGTATATCCTTTGTCAAAACCTTTCTCAAACAAATGAGCTTTTATCTCTTTTACTTCTCGTAAGAATATGCTAAAACAACTCCTACATGGACATAAGACCTTTCTCTCATTTCTAGCATCTACATTCTTCATGGCAAATTGGAGAAATTCATGAACCCCAGCCTCATACTCATCCCTCAATCTACTAGCAGAAATCCATATTCAATCCATTTTCTACACATCAAGAGGAACAATCTCAATGTAAAGATAGTTATAAAATTCGATTCTTAGTCCTCTAAAAGTCTCAATTTCGAGTCCATAAATCCATTCCATTATAAATTTCAAACAAACAAAACTTTGATATATGCTTCCTTGCAACTAATTAAAACAAGTTAGAGTAATTAAAATTCCTTGCAAAAATGGAAGCATTGAGCACCTTTGCGAGCAACTGTTGGCTGTAAAAAAGATGGTCAAGGTTGGTCGGTCTGAATGGGGCAATCTGTCGAGTGGAGCTGACAAGGGGGATGGGGAAAGAAAATTGGTTTGCACGCCTAGCTTGTAACTAGGTTTGTCAGTTTGTGCGTGTGATTTTAGGTTGAATATTAAATATGACAATGCAATATTAGAATTTACTAAAACAATTCGAGTTTACCACGTCAGCTAACCTAAGCAATGACGTGCTTAATATCTATATGGACGTAACGTACTATCCGGATGACTGAATACAATTTACTCCACCGAACTTGCAAAGAAGCACCAGTTCGGACAATCGAAAGGCATTCAGTAAATAGAGGGTATGTATGTCGTTGAAAGGACATGTATGTCCTTTAAAGGATAAGTATGTCCACCACGTTAGTTAACCTAAGCAACGACGTGGTTAATCCTTATTTGGACGTAACATACTATGTTGACGACTGAGCACAATTTTCTCCACCGAAACCGCTAACTAGAATCACCAGTTCGGACAACCAAAAGACATTCGATCAATACAGAATACGTATGTCTTTTAAAGAAGATGTATGTCCACCACGTCAGTTTTCGGTAACATATAACGACCGACGTGGTAATGAAAACATTCACGCCGACCGTACCCTATTCGACATGATAAGCCAACAAAGCACGTCGATGCACGTCAAACATATTTCGGTCGACGTGGTAAGTTTAACATCTCGTCGGATTTTATGCTGCTGACGTGGTCCGCCTAATTGCACGTCAGATTCTCCCAGTCTGACGTAGTGCTGGAGACATAATACCCTTATTTTCCAGTAGTTTGTTTGTCAAGAATTTGAAAATGCTATAACATTTCGGAAATGTCTCACAAAGTAGGCAATATATTGTGGTTTCAGCTACAAGTTTCTGAGAAATTGTCCTTTCAGAGTTACCGCACATTGTGCAAAGGATAATTGTTCATGACGTGTGCATGCAATCAAATCCTCTCAATCTGGTTGTTTTCTTATAAAAGTCCTTGTGAACGAACATACTTTTGGTAGTGGTGGAATTGAACAACAAGTCATCCCAAAACATCAAAGAGTTTTGTTCCTAACATTGTGGCATCTATTTTGAAGCAACGACCAATGTATCAACCATGTGAACTGCAAATAGACATATCTCGTGAACTTGGGGTGCAAATACCATACATTCGAGTTTGTCAAGATAAAGAGCTAGCGATGAATAAGTTATATGGATATGACAGTAAGTCTTTTTACAGACTTAGATGGTATCGCGAAGTTGTACTTGCAAGCAATCTAGGCTCTTTAGTGGACTTGGATTGGGACACGGCTGAAAGTCGATGGTTTAGAAGAATTTTTTGGCATTTAACTGTAGTATAGTCGGGTTTAGAGATGGTTGTCGACCATTATTATTTTTAGATGGTAATTTTTTGAAGACAGAGTACCAAGGCATTCTACTTGTGGCTACCGGTGTGAACGGGCAGAATACGATATTCCCGTTGGCTTTCATCGTAGTTTCTGTCGAGAACGAATAAAATTGGGAATGATTTTTGCAAAACTTAAAGAAAATTCTTTTATCGAGTATAGCTTTAACATTCGTCTCAAATTGTTGCAATGGTCTCACTCATCTGTTGAACAGATTTTCCCATCTTCTCACCATGCCTATTGTTTACGCCACTTGGAAGACAATTTTGAAGTTCAAGTTCTTCAACATGTTGCTAAGACAACTCGTTTGAAATAAGTTAACGTCATTTTTAATGTTAAAAATATAATGCCTAAGTATATGTTGCAATGTCCTTTTTCCTCACAGGATGTTGAGCATTCTCCGAAAATATTTTATGCTTGTCATACTTGTGAGTTCACTACAGCATATGACGAGTTATCTACCATTTCTAAACGTGCGAAAAAATTCATTGACTCCTCTGAACTCGAACATTGGGCAAATGCGCTATTCCCATAACGATATGGAAATATGTATTCAAATGTGGTGGAGAGATTTAATGTGTGGATTCTTGGCACAAGAAACCTTGCTATATCAGAGCTTGTTGATCAAATTTACTTGTAGATAGTGGAACTTTCTAGTAGAAGGATAATTACGTCATCTGAGTGCATTACTTACTTATGTCCTGAAGTCGAAAAGATCCTTAAGAAAATCATATCTAAATCTCGAGGAGTAGAATGTTCAATTTCAGTTCCGGGCATGATAATTGAGGTACACAACTCCCGTTTGCACCGTAAACGTAGAACAATTCGATTGCACGTGTTGGAAATGGCGCATTATTTGTATCACTTGCCCTCATTCTTGTGCATCAATACAATTCCTTTGTGAAAATATTCATGATTATTGTAGATTATATTGGACTTCTATCATGTATTGTGCATCATATTCCTCCCCTAGTTTTCCAATATGTAAAGTCAATAGGAAAAATACTGAAAATTCTGAGATCATACCTTGGGTAACAAAACCACGTTGAGGTAGGAGGAAGAAGAAGAGAATTCCCTAAAGGGGACATGAACCTGAATCTATTATTTGTGGTCGTTGCAAGCGAAAAAGACACCACAACCAAAGAACTTGCACAAATCCAATTGCAGATGATTGTTTTCGAGTGTTAGACCATTAGTATATTGTACAATTTAACTTGTTAAGTGAACTTCCTGCCTTCCATTTCTGAACCACTTGTCTTGTTACAAAATCATTTTTTTAAAACAAGTCGTAAAAAACATTTCTAAATTTGTGAAATTAAATTTGTTAAGTAAACGTCCATAGAGACGAGTCTGTCCTGCTCGTTTTGCAAGTGTCCCACTCCGGAAGACTATGTCCCGCTCGGGACGTAAGTGTCCCGCATAGGGATGAGTCTATCCCTCTCGGGACGCAAGTGTCCCGCATAGGTACGTGTTTGTCCCGCTCAAGATGACTATGTCCCACAAAGGGACAAGAGTCCTGCTCGGAATGCAAATTTCCATGCAAATATATATTTCTCTCTAAGACTTGAAACAAGTTGTCCCATATGAGACAACTTAATTAACAACATATCCAATTGCATGTAATCATTTTTTAGTATAAGACCATTAATATGTAGTTCAACATAATTTGTTAAGTGAACTTGTTACAAGTTAACTTGTACGCATGGACCAACAAATTTGTTACCGCAAGGAATGTGTTCTAACAGTTTACTTTATCTCTTTTATTATGAATTGAATGTATAAATATTTTATTCCTTGATTAATGTATTTGTCTATTAGAAGTGTTAAGGAATAGGCACTTGGTCATTAACCGTAGAGCTCTAAAAGATAATGATTTACATAAATCAAAAGGTAATTCACAATCATGGTGATTAACATGGGACATTGATTACCAAGTTAAAATTGTCATGTAGGTTAAAGCATATTACAGCTCTACAAGTATTTAACAACAGGAGTATATGAAATAGAAAATATTTCTTTCATATATTGAATTGACCTAACAACTGAAACATTATGGAATTGTGTTTGTATCATTAATGTTTTATTGTATCTTTGAATCCTAAGATATGTGACCTATATCTTTTCACATGAGAAGTGTATAATTTGATTATTATCAAAAGTGATCATTGAGTATAGTGATAAATATAATAGTTGGTTATATATGACTTGTGCTGGAAAAGATGATATGTCAAAAGATTATGATTGCCCCTCTTGACTTGAGTAATGATATTATTGGGTCCCTTGATAAAGCAAAGTTATAATGTGCACAATTTAACTTGTGTATAGTTACATATTTATAATTTGCTTGAGAGATCAAGAAATGAATATATAATACAAAGAGGACACATTTCTACTTTGAATAATATTCTTAATATCATGAGGCAATGGATGAACACAAGTGATATTACTTATATCACTAAGTGGATCGAGTTTAGTTCAAGTGAACAAAATATCTTTGTTATTTGGGTAACTATAAAATGTGTAGCCAGATACTTCTTATAGTTTATGATATAAAGTGTTTTATATCATTGCCAACATAACCTAGATCCTCTTATAGGTCGCACCACAAAGCTGGGAAAGAAGAGATGTGATTTTATATTTTATATGATGTATTAAATTTCATGTGTTATGAAATAATATACATGTGGTAAAATAATAAAATCGATATGTCGTAATAACGGCATGGTTAGAATAACAAATAAATTCGTATGAGATATATATATCATGGGGTATAATGTCTTGACATTATATATGAGAAGATATTACATGATATAATGTGATCCGCAACATTATAATATATAAATTTGCTAAAACCCCAAAGCTCAAATTTTGTTCGATGTTAATCCAAAATTTGTGAGAGGCAAAAACAGAGGAAAAATGGTCGACCGTTTGCCCACGATTTTGCCTGAATTAATAAGAGAATTTTTCTGATCATAAAGAATTTTGCCTGATTTTCCAAGTTGGTCAAAGGTAGTTATGGGATGATTAGAGGAGAAATAAGCAAGTATTCAAGTGCAAAGTAGTTTGCACATGATGTGGTTTAGTGGAGAGATTAACAAGGGATTGTGTGTAAGTGGTTTACACATATGTGAGTTAGAGTAAACCCAATAAAAATAACCAAACGACTAGGGTCATTTGACGAAACGAGTTGGGTCGTCCAGTCAAAACGAGTTGGGTCGCTCAGTCAAAATGACCTTGGTCGTTTGACCAAACAACCCAAGTCGTTTTGACTTAATTAACAACTTGGCTAATTTAAAACTTTATATATATTTCTCTCTAAGACATGAAACAACTTGTCCTGTAAGAGACAACTAATTAACAACATATCCAATTGCAAATGATTATTTTTAGTGTTAGACCATTAATATGTAGTTCAATTTAATTTGTTAAGTGAACTTCTAACGTTCCATTTTTTGGAACTTTGTGTTGTTAGGAAAAATCAACTGTTTTGAAACAACCATATGACACTGTTACATTCAAATTGAATCAAGACAAATGAATGTTAGACAATTAATACGTAACTCAATTTAATTTGTTAATTGAACTTCCACATGAACGAGTCTATTCCACTGGGGACGCAAGTGTCCCGTTTAGGACAGCTCTGTCCCGCAAAAGGACGAGTCTATCGTACCCGGGGTGGAAGTGTCCCACATAGGACAACTCTGTCCCACATAGGGCATAGGGATGAGTCTATCCCACTTGAGATGCATCATTCAAACCAACAATCATGCCACACGAGACATGGTAGACGGGACAAACAAACGACTTGAAAACATCTCATGACAACTTATTACAAATTAACTTGTACGTACATTGTGACAAGACAAACAAACTTCTTAGATGGTAGAATTGAATCAAGATAAACGAGCTGTAAAAATAACCAAACGAGCGGGGTCATTTTGACTTAATTAACAACTTGGCTAGTTTTATAAAAAAATATACTTCCCTCTAAGACATGAAATAACTTGTCCAATATGAGACAACTTAATTAACAAAGTATCCAATTGCCAATGATAGTTTTTGAATGCTAGACCATCAATATGTAGTTCAATTTAATTTGTTAAGTGAACTTGTTACAAGTTAACTCTTATCCACATTGAGATGAGACAAACAAACTTGTTACATTGTAGGATTGAATTAAGACAAACGAGTTGAAAACATCACATGACAACTTTTTACAAGTTAACTTGTACCACATTGAGATGGGACAAACAAACTTCTTAGATGGTAGAATTGAATCAGGATAAACAAGTTGTTAACTTATTACTAGTTAACTTATACCACATTGAGATGGGACAAATAAACTTCTTAGATGGTAGAATTGAATCATGATAAACGAGTTGTAAAAATCACCAAACGAGTTGGGTCACTTGGTCGAAACAACCTGGGTTGTTCGACCAAACAAGCGGGGTCATTTCGACTTACTTAACAACTTGACTAATTTTTTAAAAAATATACTTCTTTCTAAGACATGAAATAACTTATCCAATATGAGACAACTTAATTAGCAACATATCCAATCGCAAATGATTGTTTTTTAGTGTTAGACCATTAATATGTAGTTTAATTTAATTTGTTAAGTGGACTTGTTACAAGTTAACTTATATGCACATTGAAACGGGACAAACAAACTTGTTACATGGTGGGATTTAATTATGACAAACGAGTTGAAAACATCACAAACCAACTTGTTAAAAGTTAACTTGTATGCACATTAGGATGGGACAAACAAACAGTGTTACATGGTAGGATTGAATTAAGACAAATGAGTTGGAAACATCACATAACAACTTGTTACAAGTTAACAACTTGTTAGATGGTAGGATTGAATCAAGATCAACGAGCTATAAAAATCACCAAACGAGATGAGTCTTTCAACCAAACGAGTTGGGTCATCTGGTCGAAATGCCATGGGTCGTTCAACAAAATGAGTTGGGTCGTTCGATCGAAATGACATGGGTCGTTGCAAACATCACGTGACAACTTGTTACAAGTTAACAAGTTAGCTTGTACAAACATTCAGACAGGACAAACAACTTGTACTGACTTAAAGGTTTCCCCGTTTGACCCACCTGTTAGTCCTAACCCCTTAGACTCAAACCTAACCTTAATGTTAGCTAGTTAGACACCCATCCGACCCAAAACTTTTCCCATTCTCCCTCTCATACCCAACAACCAGTCCACATCTAAGTGATAACATGTTGTTGGTGAGACGTCCATTCCGGGCAGGACACACTTGCGTCCCGAGCAACACAGTTGCATCCCAAGCAAGACACACTTGCTTCCCGAGCTGGTCAGACTCGACCCTATACGGGACAGAGTCATCCAGAGCGACACATTTGTTGGATTGTAATGGGGTCTCTAATTCTAATCACTTATAAGCTAATTACATATTTGTTTAAGCAATCAAGAATATCCAGCGAAATTAAAAGTAAACAAGCAAGTAAAGAGGAAATAAGCAAACCACAATGAGACGGAGGATTTTTATAGAGGTTTGGCACCCCACCCAGGTCCTAGTCCTCTCTTGCAAGCTCTTGGGTCCTGATCACCAAGTTCCACTCACGACTTCACTAATCACTCCCCGTTCCGGGCTGAGAGAGAACGCCTTTATAATCTTCAAACTCGCGAACAACCCTCGTCGATCTTGGCTCCTCCTCTCATAATCGGAGAGGGATGCTTCGGGCTTTCACCGAAACCTTTACTTGACTTTGACAGCAACAAACTTGAGTGGGACAATCACTCTCTAAACTTGAGCACACTTGAGAAAGATAAGGAATTCATCTTAAGTGTGGAAAATGAAGCTTTTGAGTGTTTGGAATGATCTCTCTAATGTAGGAGGCAAATATGTGTGGGAGAGTTGTGTAAAATGGTGTTGGGAACACCTATTTATAAGCTCCTAAGGTGTTATAACCATTGGGGTTAATTGGGTAAGAGTTTGTGTAAGAAACACAAAACAGAAACCTGCAGGATGCATTTCAGCATAAGTTCGGTGTACCGGATCAGGCAGAACGGTCTACCGTTGGGCATTTTTGGACTCGGTTTGGTCGACCGATTAAGGAATGGTCGACCACCAAAGGCTATGAATTAGGTACACTTAAGTTAACGGTCGAACACCAAATAGGGTTTGGTTGACCGAAAACTTCCAGACTCTACTGGGTTGGCGAAAATGATCATGTTCGGTCGACTGAGCCAAAGTCTTCGGTCGATCAAAAACATCAAGGCAGTTGCACAAATTGGAGACACTAAACGTTTTTTCGACCGAAAGGTCCACGGTCAACCGATAGGCAAAATGTATTTTGGGGTATTTAGAAATAATACGAATACGACCATTTACGATCCAACAACATTTGCATCCCAAGTGAGACACACTTGCATCCCGAGTGGGACACACTTGTGTCCCGAGTGGGACAAACTCGACCCTATGCGGGCTAGAGTCGTTTGAAGCGGCTCATTTACGTCCCAAGCGACACACTTGCGTCCCAAGTGGAACCCTATATGGATTTAAGCGTCCAATTCTAGTACAATAAGTTTCATGAATTTCAAATCTGCTTGGATTGTGCACCGGCCTTGTTTGGATGTGCAGTTATGTGCATCCAGATTTTTGAAAATCTGACTTCTCCTCCACACTGTTCCAAAATTTGAATGCACAAATCACTCCATGTTTGGATGCATGTATTCAATCGCTATGATGGTACTTGGTCTTACTTGGGTTTTGGAATGTGAAATTAATATGTTAATGTCTTGCCCCATCGCGTCATTACTGAAAGGCTACCATTTGTCCTGTACCCTGAAATATCGCTCCTGCTAAGTTAAAGAGGCGTGAAACCAACACAAATCATCTTTCCCATTTCCGAAATTCCACCATTTTTCCCATTTTTGAATCATCTTCCCCGTTTCCAAAACTGCCTCATCTTCCCCATTTCCTAAACACAGGTATGGAGTCGTTTCCAATGAAGCCACCCAACTATTTTGGTGGGCTTCGTGCTAAGAGTGAATACATTGGTACGTCCAGCTCGATCGATCCCTGGTATTTTTGTTGCCCAACTCCTCTAAACACGGTGATCTTTCTCCATTCTTTTCCCTTTTGGTCTTTCTCTTTTTTCCTTTTTTTTGTTTCTATAACATACCATTTGGATTATTTTGTAGGACCCCCTCCCTTGTGCTTTTTCGTGTACGAGGAAATGTTGTCCTCTCTGTCAGACTTCATTCTTGAAATTGTCTTTAATCTTCAACGTCGGGTTTACGACCTAGAGCGACATAAGGGCCAGTTGGAGTCATTGGAGGAGGACGTAGCTTGGCTGGCAGGCCTCAAACACCTTTCCCAGGTAAACATGTTGGGTACATTGTGCATTACGTCTTGGTTCTAAGATCAGCTTTATAAATGCACTGCAAAGTTTTTGACATTTGTTTATTTTATTGAGCACCAATTCCAACAGCCCTGGATAACTCGCCTGTGACACCACACAATGATTTTGTCGAGGTCCGGTGTGGCAACGGTGGGGCGGTTAACATGCAGGAGACTCCAACTAGAGTGGGATTTCCTCCCGGTCGTTGTCTGGGGACCCTAGGCCAGCACAGTATGCAAGTAGATGAGGATGCAGAAGCTCCATTTTGGGAAGGAGTAAGGGAGAATGACCTTTAATAATTATGGGTTTATGTTGTTGTTGCCAGTTTTTGTTTGAAATTCCCTTGTTCACCAATATCTTTGGGGATTAATTACTGGTCTTTTTGTGTTTGGGTATGTAAAAAGTGTACAATCCAGATTAATTGTTTAACTTATGTTGCTTTGAATGAGTGGCCCTTGCTGATTCTTGGGAAATGAAAGTTCAAAACCGGAAGTGTAACGCCCCCGATCTCGTGGGTACGTACGCTGGGGAAACCAAGCGAACTGTAGCTATCAGAGTCATCCACGATGACCGAAGGAGTTACAATAGAAGACTACACATACAAGAAACACTAAAATAGAACGTAAATGGATCGACTAAAAATAAGACATAACTGAAAAGAGAGTTTATCCATGTATGGAAATATAGTCAAATACATTACCTCAAGGTTCAAAAGGGAAATACATTATAATAATGCAGAAGCAAGAGAGGACAACTGGGAGAATCTGGTCGACGTACCCCTCGTGTAGAGAATCCTCCGAAACTCCACCAGTCTAACCCCTGAAGGAAACCTAAGTACCTGAGGCAAAACAACAACAAATATGTGTGAGTTTTCAATAAAGAAAATCTTGTATGCCCCGGGTCCAAAAATAGATTACCAAGTCATGCATGGAATCTACCTACCACACATGCAAACAAGAAGGCAACAACTATACATAGTTGAGCCGGGTGACAACTCTACATAGTTGCGTCACACGGGGTCCACCCGAAGTAATTCCTCTGCATAGGAACCCGACTCTACATAGTCGTGACTACAGGGTGTCCCCTCGAGGTTATCCTCTACATAGGAATCGAACCACCAGCCATGCTGGTCTAATTCACAAGCAGGTCACCCGTCAGTGACCCACCGCTTGGCACAAAATAGTCTTCCAGATTGACATCCCAACTCACGACAAGTGACCTACATGATGCCATCGCGACATTGGAAATGCCCGTCCTGTAGCAAATGGCAGCACGCCTACCCATGTCTTATCTTACGCCTAACCTCTCTACATAAAGGTCTTTCCGAATAGGCCTCTCTACATAGAGGTCCTACCCGTGGCCCGTCGGCTCCAAAACCATCGTGCCGAAGATTCATTTTATTCATTAAATGCACATGTAAGCTATCTATATAACTATATCCAACCTATAGCTAAATAGTCAAGCACGAGCCCAACACAATGAGTGCACAATTACACTCATCACGGCTCCAAACAAATCAGAAGTAACATATGCAAATCAACAACTTAATAGCATAGTCACAAACAAACAACCATAATTAAACCAACTCAACAAGCATAATCATGCAACCACGCCATCTACGGGTCATGTGACTCAAGTTGTTAGATGTATGCTCATGACAATAATATCCCATAAGTGCAGCAAATCAGAAATAATAGATCAACAAGTCAGACCAAACATAAGACTAGTGCATGTTGTCCCAACATCAGCTATGTGTCATGAAATGATGGTTATATGGTAACCTACAATATACATGCATAACCTCATGTTTTTACAGTAGCAAGTAACATCATTATAATCAAGTCAAATTCATGTAACATCAGTTTATTAACAATGGAAATCAAGCATGCAACAAGATCAATAAACTATGCACGAATTGATCGAAAGATGCATAACATGAGCTAGTAAATGCCAACAATGAAGATCAAATTGCATGCAACAAAATATTCCTGATATGAACATATAAACTCATCATTATATCTCTACTGACATGAGGTTAGCATAAAACCACACATAAATCAAGAAATGAGTCAAGATCTCAATAGGTAGATGTGCATGCGCATGGTGTATCTAATCAGCAATAATCCACCACATAACAGTATGATATCAGCAGCAAAATTATACATAAACATATGGTATCTTAACAGCAAACTAATCTTCAAAATAGTCATGGAATCCAGCATAAAAATCACATCCACAACCTACAAGAAATCACAAATCCAGCAACAACCAAGGTGCAACACACAACACAAAGAAAAATATGCATGCAATGCACCCGATGTGCTCCCCCACAACCCAACCACACACTCCCCCTGGTTTCTCTCCTCAAACCACCTGGAAGGAATGTACTTCAAGTCATGATGAAGGGGAGCACGTCCCAGCCAACCACAACAACCCAGGGCTCACGCAACACCAACCCAACAAAGATGCATGACCGGACTGCCCCTTTGGTGCTGGATGAACCTCCATCCAACACCCCCACTTTATAATCTACTCAAGGGCCTAAGGTATACCTACATTTGATGAGGAGGATGGTTAGAGATCACCGGAGTTGCAACCCACGTTTCCTTCCTAGCGCATGCCTCTTCCTAACTCGCCGGAGATGGATGCTTCACTGGAGTCACCTTGCTTTTGCTGGAGGGGAGGAGAATGATGGCTAGAGGAGTGCAAAAGAGAGTGGATGAAAGAAGGGGACAACTGAGACTTATATCTTGCCAAAGACCCTTCCACTTCCACCCTTGATGCACACCCATTGACCATCAAAAATCACCCAAGTCTCTTCATCTTCCATGCCACATGGCAGCCACCTAGCAGCCATATCTGCAAACCCTTTGTCACAAAAATTGTCCTTTGCTCAGCCATCTTTTGTCCTTGAGTAGCTGGTCCAGACGTTCTAACTCTTCATCCAAAAGTCTGTCCAAAAGTTCTATCCCGAAGACCAACACTGCGTCCTTCAGTCCCGCGGTTGCGTCCCTCGGTCCCGCACTTGTGTCCCTCAAATTAGGAGTGGTGTCCCTCTTGCCAACACAACACACAAAATCGGGTCAAGCATGCACGAACCGCCGGCTAGCCTGACGTCTGATGACCCACAGGTTGTCGCTCACCGTCGACGGCAATACACCCCCACACACCATGTGTGGGTTAAAAATCACACTTGGCAACAAAGAAAAAAAAGATGAAAAAGCAAGGTCAAAATATAAGTAAGCACAAGATCAAGGTCTTACAGGAAGTGCACAGTCGCTTTGGAGTGGTGGCAAGTACGGGTCATGTCCATGAGGAGTGAGTGCGGGTCATCGTCAAACCTTACTCGAGTGGGGGAAGAAAATGAAAGTTGAGTGTATTTGAATTAACTAACTAATGCAGTGTGAGGTGATGAAATTAACCTAATATAACTAGTCTCGTAGGTGGTAGAGAATGTGTGCAACAATGTAGATGTGTGACGCGTATGTATACAATTGCGCTCTCATGACATGAATTAATATGGACATGTATAATGGTCATTATTCTAAGTGTGTTTCCACATGGTTTAAGATTTATCACCATCATTAAAACATACGAAACACTATTTAAGATAAGGTTAAAGATAAGCACGTGCTCACATGTCAACATTATCTCTTTATCCACTCCAATTTTATCATCACCTCATTAATCCCCAAAAAGTGGGCCCATTAACCAAGCATGTGCTAAGCATCCATTATGACCACTAACACATCAAAGGCAAAGTGAGAAACTCATCAAAATGACATGAAACTAAAACTTGATTAAGAAAAAAAATACAAGATTTTGTTTCTCTTCTCCTCCACTCCACTACTAAGCAAGAAACAAAACCTACTACTAAGCAAGAAATAAAACCTACTATAAGAAAGAAATAAAACCTACTCTAATGGGGGAAGAAGGAAGAAGGAATAAGAGGAAGGTAAGAGAAACAATGCAATTTATAGAAGAAATAGAGGTGTGTAGATGAATCTAGGAGCAATCTGACGGCTGTAATTCAGATATGGATGTTGCGTATTGCTCTGACTCGACAACTCGACCCGTTGGAGAAATTTAAGGGCCAACTAATCCACCAGATCCGCCAGCAACTGATTTTAATCTATCATTGGTGGATCATTTGTGTATGATCGCCTCCAAATTTTGACAGCGGCTTAAGTTAACATATTGAACACGTGGGGTGCACCCAGAGTTGTTGCTTCGAACCCGTTTGGTTTTAATTGTTGATTTACACCTCAGGTTCAGGCGATTATGGACTTTTGCAAACAACATATTTTTCTTTACATAGAGGTCCCTTCGGGTTTTCACATGCGTCCTTCCTGAACTCTAGATGGGTCCTTGAGCATGACAAACATGTCCAAGATGTTTCAATAGGGTCATTTCTTTTTGCATTTCAATTGTTTTCTCTTCCTTTCTCTTCTTTACTACCTAAATCCTAAAACACATCAAACAAACACTCGAGTAGTACAAAATTAGGATAAAATAAAGGATATATAGCATGAAACAAATGGGGCCCAAATACATAAGGGTTGGGGACCACAACAATCAATGCTCACTTGTGGAGTTTTCGGTTCCTCTATTTTTTTGTTATAAACAAGATATATACATCAAAAAGGATATTCTCATAATCATTTTGTCAAGGAACATCGAATGAGAACATCGTTTAATACATAACATCCAAAAACGAAATTTGATCATTTCAGTTCCGTTGGAAAGACAATTGAAAGGAGAACATATTAGTTCTTTACAATGAGACAAATTCCGATGATACAAGGGTGAAAAACGTGTGTCAAGACAGACCATTTGTTAACTTGACAATCGATAGATCATCAATAACGTGTACATAACACTCTCATCCAATATCCAAATTAGTTGATTTAATACTAATTATAAAGATACGTTTGAGAAGAAAAACTTTCCTATTTAATATATTTCTAAATTCGGAACCTAATCAGCTCATAAATGGCATGGAAGATGCACCAGTCCAACACGAGAAGCACCAGTCCTGCTCGGGACTAACTCGTCCCGCGTGTGACACATTACTTGTTTTACTCATAACATCCACATCCAAGTATAGAATTTGATGATTCTAGATCCGTTGGAAAGATAATTGAAAGGAGAACATGTAAGTTTTGGACTTGCCCAATTCCGATGATACGAGGGTAAACAATGTGTCTGAAGACAGGTCGTATTTGGAAACTGGAAAATTAACAGATCATCAACAATTTGAGCATGACTCTCTCTTCCAATATCCAAATAAGACGATTCAAAACTCGTTACAAAGAACATTTGGAGACGCAAAAGTTTCATATTTAACATATTTCTAAATTTGCAACCTAATGGGCTCATAAATGGTGTGGAAGACGCACCAATCCAACTCGAGACACACTCGTCCTACGCGAGACGCACCGGCCCAGTTCGGGACACGCTCGTCCCGTGCGTGACACTTCACTTGCTTGACTCAACATTGACATACAAATATATAATTTTATGATTCCAGATCCGTTGGAATGATAATCTTAGGACTTGCCAAATTCCAATGATACGATGGTGAAAAATGTGTCTCAAGACAGGTCATATTTGGAAACTGGAAAATCAACAAATCATCAATAATTTGGGCATAAATCTCTCCTCCGATATCCAAATAAGGTGATTCAAGACTCGTTACAAAGCCAATTTGGAGATGCAAAACTTTCTTATTTGACATATTTCGAAATTCGGAATCTAATGGGCTCATAAATAGCGTGGAAGACATATTAGTCTCGATGTGTCCAGAATGTGTCTAGAATGGAAGTCGGACCGATCTTTTGTGTTTCCCATGAAGCTCGATGGGCTCGATAGATGTTCGATAAGAACGTGATTGTTATGCTCGAAAGGCTAGATTCCTTTTGCACGTGAGCTCAATAGGATTAGACTTAGTGTTTTGTGGAGTGGATTGTATTGATGGAAGTCGGACCGATCTTCTGTGTTTCCAACGAAGCTCGATGGCCTCGAAAGATGTTCGATAGGAACGCAATTTTGTGCTCAATAGGCTCAATTCCTTTTGCATGTGAGCTCGATAAGACTCGACAATAGTTTGTTGAGTTTGTTAACTTAACGACCCAGGTCGTTTTCCCCCCTCAAATGAGTTGACACGCAGCAGTCCCATGTGGGATGCACCAACGACCTGGCGGGACGCACCAACGGGGTCATTTTCACTAAACATGCTGAATCGTTTTCACCAAATGAGTTGGCTCATTTACACCAAACGAGTTGGGTTGTTTGGTCAAAATGAGTTGGGTCGTTGCAACTTAATTAGCAACCAGAATTCGTTTTAACAACAAAAAAATACATCTCTAAGACATGAAACAATTTGTTCTACATGACACAACTTAATTAACAACATATACAATTACATATTGTTTGTTTTGAGTGTTAGAATATTAATGTGTACAATTTAATTTCTTAAGTGAGCTTATTATGTTCAATTTCTGATTTTTTTGCGTTGTTATGAAAAATCATATGTTTTGAAATAACTTTATAGCACAGTTGTTAGATTCAAATTCAATCAAGACAAACAAGTTGTAACAAATCAATTTGTTACAAGTTAACTTGTAATGAGACAAACATTGACACGGGACAAACCAACTTGTAACAAGAACACATTGAATCCAGATAAATGAGTTGTAAAACTCACCAAACAAGTTGGGTCGTTCTATCAAACAAGCTGGCTTGTTTTCAAGAAACGAGCCGAACGACTTGGGTCGTTTTCACCAAACGAGTTGTGTCGTTTTTTCCCTCAAACGATCTAGGTCGTTTTCACCAAACAAGCTAGGTCATTTTCCCCCCAAATGTGTTGGACACAGTAGTCCCATGGGGGACACACCAACGAGCTGGGTCATTTTCACCAAACGAGCTGAATCTTTTTCACCAAACAAGCTGCCTTGTTTTTACCATTCCTATGAAGCTCGATGGGCTCGATATGAGTTCAATAGGAGTGTGATTGTTGTGCTCGATAGGCTCAATCACTTTTTCATTTGACCTCGACAGGATTAGACTGACTATTTTGTGCAGTGGATTGAATCGATGGAAGTCGGACCAATCTTCTATGTTTCTAATGAAGCTCGATGGGCTCGATGGATGTTCAATAGGAACGCGATTGTTGTGCGCGATATGACCTTGATACTTTTCACTGTATACCTCTCTCCTCTGATATCCAAATAAAGAGATTCAAGACTCGTTACAAAGATGATTTTGAGACGCAAAACTTTCATATTTAACATATTTCTAAATTAGGAACCTAGTGTGCTCATAAAGGGCGTAGAAGACTTTTGATTTTAGAGAACAAAAAACGAGCCAAGTTGTTTTCACCAAAGAAGCTGGGTCGTTCTAGCAAACGAGCTGGGTTGTTTTCATCATACAAGCTACATCGTTGTAGCAAACGAGCTGGGTCATTTTTCCACACAAAAAATTTGGGAAGCACCAGTCTCGCTCGGGGTGCATCACTTATTTTACTCATAACATCCACATCCAAATATAGAATTTGATGATTCTAGATCCGTTCGAAAGATAACTGAAAGGAAAACATATTAGTTTCTCGTACGACTTGCCAAATTCCGATGATATGAGGGTGAAAAACGTATGTGAAAAAACTTTGTATTTGGAAACTCGACAATTGACAGATCATCACTAATTTGTGCCTAACTCTCTTCTCGGAAATCCAAATATGGCGATTCAAGAGGTGTTACAAAGAAAATTGTGAGACGCAAAAATATTGAATTTAATATATTTCCATATTCGAAACCTAATTTTCTCATAAATGGCGTGAAATATGCACCAGTCCCACTACAGACGAACCAGTCCTGCTCGGGACGCACTCGTCCCGCGCGTGACGCATGACTTCTTTTACTCATAACATCCAAATCCGAAGATAGAATTTTGTGACTATAGAACCATTGGAAAGATAACTAAAATGAGCACAGATTAATCTCTTACGACTTGCCAAATTTTGATTATACGAGAGTGAAAAACGCGTGTCAAAACAGACCATATTTGGAAACTGGAAAATCGATAGATCATCAAAAATTTGTCCATAACTCTCTCCTACAACATCTAAATAAGGAGATTCAAGATGTGTTACAAAGAAATTTAGAGACGAAAAACTTTAATATTTAAAATATTTCCAAATTTGAAACCGAATTGGCACATAAATGACGTAGAAGATGCACTAGTCCCACTCGGGACGCACCAATCCTGCTCGGGATGCACTCCTCACACGCGGGACGCATCACTTGTTTTACTCATAACATCCACATACAAATATAGAATTTGATGATTCGAGATCTATTGGAAAGATAATTTAAAGAACCACATATTAGTATCTCCTACGACTTGCCAAATTCCAATGATACGATGGTGAAAAACATGTGTCAAGACAGACCGTATTTGGAAACTGGAAAATCGACAGATCATCAATAATTGTAAATAATTCTCTCCTCCCATATCCAAATAAGGAGAATCAAGATATGTTACAAAGAAAATTTAAAGACGCAAAACTTTTGTATTTAATATAGTTCCAATTTCGGAACCTAATTTTCTCAAATTAATCCCAAGCAATCAAGAGTTGCCTTAAGCAGTCTAGAGTTGTCCCAAGACAAGTCCCGAGCCTGTCCCGAATAGTGACCAACCAATCTCGAGCCCAGCCCTAAGCCAGTCTGAGCACTCTCAAACCAGTCCTGAACGAGCTGGGTCATTTAACCAAACAAGCTAAGTCATTTTATACATAACATCCGCATCGAAAAATGGAATTTCATGATTCTAGATCTGGTCGAAAGACAATTGAAAGGAGGGCATATTTGTTTCTCTCATGACTTGTCGAATTCTGATGATATTAGGGTGAAAAACGTGTTTCAAGACAGATCATATTTGGAAACTGGACAATCGACAGATATTCAAGAATTTCTGAATTACTCTGTCCTCCAATATCCAAATAACATGATTCAAGACTCGTTACAAATAAGATTTAGAGACGCAAATTTTTTTATATTTGACATATTCCCAAATTAAGAATTTATTGGGTTCATAAAGTGAGTGGAAGACTCCTGATTTGAGGGAACAGAAAACGAGCTGGGTCGTTTTTTTTCACCAAACGAGCTGGGTCGTTTTTTTCACCAAAAAAGTTGGGTCGTTTTTCCACTCCAACAAGCTAGGACACACCAATCTCGTATGGGACGCAAGAACGAGCTGAGTTATTTTCACCAAACGAGTTGGGTCGTTTTCACCAAATGAGTTGCATTTTTTCACTAAACGAGTTGAATTGTTTGGTCAAAACGAGCGGGAACAGTGGTCTGATGGGCGAGGTCGTCGGTCGGTTGGAATGTTTAGGATTTGTTGTGGGAGCGTTGAAGATTTGGTGGGTTTGTTTGGGATGTAAGTTTGTGGTGATGGGGGTGAGGGTATTTTAGGGATAAAATTGGAAATACATTAAAATATATTAATTTTTTGGCCTTCAAAAGAACTTGTACAATGATTAGCCTTATGTAACTTTTGGCTTCCCTACATTGGCCCTTTAATATATTCTCCCAAATATTTAATAATAAATAATTTAAATAATGTGTATATCTTTTAAATATGATAAATATAGTACACGACCCCGAATGCGACACACTATGGCCCCGTTTGGCAACATGGTTTTCATAATCAGTTTCTTGAAGAAACTGATTAAATGATTTGACATTTGAAAACTCATTTTGGGCAAACACGGCAGATGAGTGTTTGGATGCAAAAACGGGGTAACTGGGATAGGGTGTGTCTAATCAAGGTTTTTTACCTTAATACCCTGGACATCCTTTCATCTCCCAAATGCCATTAACTCTCCTTCTTCCGATCCCAATCCCTTCTCCTCCCCCAGTTATTATTCTGAAGCCCTAAGAAACTCAACCCCCCCCCCCCGTCAAGGAAGACCAACTGCAAGCCCACATCGGTGAAAATGGCGTACCTCCCCAGGTCCCGAAATGTTACTGCAGTTACTATGCCAACCGTGTGTGCGTCGGGTCGGCCAACGAGGTGGTGCAAGTTCGCTGGGAGTGCAGTGTGTCAGACATGAGCATGAGTTGATCTAAAACGCCACGTTATCTTCGATTTTACAAATATTTGCAACCAGACATAAATTCATTGATCCAGTAAAGGTGTTGTGTTTTTTCAACGGTCATGGGCATGATATTTGCCCGTTTGTTTTGTTCGAACCAGCTTCCTCACAGTCGGGACCCCAAGCGGAGGTCATCCAAAAAGTCAATGCATTTGGTGACACTCATGGGTTCCTTTGATAACCATTGTCCAAAATGCGGTGTGGTATGCTTTGCAGAAACACCGTCTACTGGTCGTCCTCCATTCATTCAAACTGGGCATGTGATTGAATTGTTTCCGAGCAGCCATAATGGCCAAAATGGTATGTCCCCCTTGTAACGAAGATGGAGCACGACCCCCTCACCATGCTTGACCTCCACTCCAAAGTCTGAGTGGGATAAGTATTTCTAGCTTAGAAAATTGCAAACTTGTTTTGGAATAGTTAGCTGACTAGTATCGTGTTGCTATAGTGTTTTGTGTTATCATATCATATTAGCAGTTTTTGGGCATACCATATTACCACATCGGTTTACTCTGTAGTTTCTTTTGGTTATAATTTCAGTAATGTAAGCAAAATTGAAATGTTGAATGTAGTTTTTGGTATGTCGTTACATAGTGCATGGAGGATACTCGTTCAATCAAAGATATATGGACTTATGAAGGTTATTTATTTGATTGTAGTGGTGTTCTTGATTTGTCTCATGAATTGTAATTGTTGATTGACATCATTTCATGCTCATATTTGCATCTTATATCCATTATCTTTCACCTAAACAATGCTATGTTACGAGTTTTATGTTTGAATTTCAGAAATAAATAGGTTTGAAGAGATGAAGCATAAAAGGACCCAAAAGCTGGGAAAAATGACTGAATTGTGAGATCTGGGGACTAAGATGCAAGGGAGAAGGACCTGAACGTAAGACCAAAGGACCAAAGAGCAAAACAGAAAACTCCACACCATCATGGGGAGTATTTTGGCAATTCTATTCGGGTTGGAGCTCCAACAAGTCAAGTAACCGCATCCAAGACAAACAATACCAGCAAGAAAAGCCCACAACAAATTCCAACCGGATCCAAACTTTATGGACCGCCAATTGGCGGTCTGGGACCGCTAATTGGTGATCCATATCACTCTGGATCCGTCCCAATTTCTCCAGCACATGTATTAGAGGATGTTTAGGCTATTTTTGGTATCGGTTTGGTCACACATCGGGGAATTGTCCTGGAGTGCCTTTTTCTATGGCTATAAATAGAACTCTTCACCTTCTAATGTAATCACTCCATATTTTGAGTGTCTATTCTTCCTACTAGAAGTGAGGCCTTGAAGCACACACTAAAGTAGGAGGATGCTACTTCAAATGTGAGTCATTTGTTAATAAAAGTTTCTTTGTTATGTTATTAGTTTCATTTTGCTTGTTTTACTTTGTTTAATTTCATTTCATTAGTTTTAGTAGCTTAGTTAATATGCTTTCCTTGCTTAGTTTAATAATTAGTATAATGTGTAGAGTAGTTTCATCCCCTTTGGGGAGTGGAGTAGATGTTCATACATGCATTAGAGAATGGAATGAATGCTTTATTTACAATGTGTTGATAAAACATGAATGTATGCTTGCTTATTTAGGATAGAATTTATAACTTGATGAGTTTTGCCAAAATGATTAGACACCTCTCATGCTTTTTTAGGTTCTGAAATAAACAACTTGCATATGTAAATGTTAATCAACTAGGTTGGTGAATGGATTGATAGGTTTTGCCATAAATTTTAGACACTTCCTATGCATGATAACACCACCTTCATTTGTGCTTAAAGAATGTGTTCAACACCCACCTCTTTGCATGTGTGCACTCACTCCACCCCTTAGGGGTTTTCCATTTCTGAATTCCAGCACTCTTATTTCGTTCTTAGTTAGGTTTTAGTTAATCGTTTGTTGCTTTCTTTCGCATTTCGTACTTCGTAGTGTAGTGTAGCGTAGAGTAGGATAATCAAACTCTCTTCCATATTTTTGCCACTTGATTTCGTGCAAACGAGAGGCTGCTCACCTCCCTGAGGACGACCTGTATTTGCCACCGCTTCAACGCGGTCGTGCACTTGCGGTTTAAATATAAAACGACTCAACAAGTTTTTGGCGCCGTTGCCAGGGAGGTGTCTGTCCAGACTCTTGTTTGGACGATTCGAGTGGATTTAATTTTTATCATGTAGTTTTCTTTGTCTCAGGAGACTCAAATTGAGAAGGGGAAGCATCTGGTGAAGTTTGGAGGCGTGCTAAGAGAAGAAGACTGCCAATCAGCGGTCTGGTAATTTTTGTTCACCTCTAAATTTCTGTGGAGTATTGCTTTATCTGATATAGTGATCTGGGACTCGATTTGGCATGTTTTGACTTATAGTTTGTTCCCAGATCAATAATCAAACCTCCTTTAAGCAACTTGGACCCTAAAACCCAAAGCAAAAGATTAGGCATTCTTTTTGTTTAGGTCATGCATCATGCATGTAACTTAGGCATATAGATCGTCTTTCATTTTAGCTTTATTTTCAATTGCTGAGTGTTGGCGTAAGGTACGCACCTTCTACTCTCATTCATGCATTTCATATGAACATGCATTTGTTAGTAGGAAGTGCATTGAAACAAGTGTGGGTTGAGCGTTTGTTTGGAGAGTTGATTGTTAGATTTAGACTCCAAAACGCAACTAAGGAGGGGCTGTCCCATAAAAGATAAGGTGGGGGATTTCATCACCCTTTCCTTCGCCCCACAAACCACACTAATAAAGAGCCTAATTTTTAAAATCAAGTAGACGTTGGCCCTAAGGATTTCAGGCACATTAGGAGAGTGATCTGGTCCCGACCGTCATGACCTGATCGGCGTTGCCCACTTTGTCGATAGTAGGAGAGACCAGATCTCCGAATCTTGGCTCACTTGCTGGGCTTTGTGGTCCTCGTCGTAGGGATATGAGGCGTGTTGAGGCCGTGTGACCTCGCAGTTAGGCGTCGTCTAGCTGTAAGGACCTATAGCGACCTTAGGATTACTTGAGCCTTGTTTGCTTGTGTGCTTCTACCTTTAGCCATCCGCCGTAGCATAAGGACTTCTTCTATTCTCTCCTGAGTCATTCTTTCTCTCCTGTGTTCCCCCGTCTTCTCCTCTACGCACATTCTTTGTTTCAAAAAAAAAAATTTGGTGTGTGTGCACCTTTGTGCATGCTTTCGTGGGCACGAGACGAGAGTGGTCGTTTGACGAGACGCGTTGTCAACCCTGCTTCAGTAGTCGACTTCTCGACGCCTTCCTACTCTCGTGTCGCACACAGTCTGGGTTCAATGGCTACTAATTTCTGTGAGGAGGAGCAGTTGCTGGACCCACCTGTTCCACCAGTGCTTCCAGTTGTCGCTCCCATACCTCTACGTGATCGATGCTACCCAAGCCGTACTGCTCTACCCTCATGCATTGTATTGCCAGAAGCAAATGGGAACCATTTTGAGGTTAAGCCTCAGTTTATTTCCATGCTCCCTCACTTCACTGGCAAAGGTGACCCCTATGTTTTTCTCAGGCAATTTGAGGAGGTCTGTGCTATGTTCAAGCTGCAACAACTTAGCACAGACTTCGTCCATCTTAGGTTTGTCCCCTTTGCGCTGAAGGATGACGCCAAGAAGTGGTTGTACAGCAACCAGGCGAATGCCTTTAAGACTTGGGATGAATTTCAATCTGCATTCCTCAAGAAATACTTTCCAAATCATCAGACTCAAAAATTGAGGAACGAAATCAATTCGTTCTATCAACTTGAGACCGAGACATTTCATGCATATCTAGAGAGGTTCGAGGAGCTACTATCCTCATGCCCTCACCATGACATTGAGTTGTGGCGTCTTTGTCAGATTGTTTACGATGGTCTTCACATCCCGTCCCGGACGCTCCTTGAGTCCATGTGTGAAGGAGAGTTTTTAGGAAAGGATGAAAGGGAGGCATGGGCTTTCCTAGAAGACATTGCTGAGAAAACAATGAAATGGGAGAGTGTAAGGGAACCACCTGCATCATCTAGTATACGAGCGAGGATCGCGAATACAAACTCGACTAGCTCGGGTGCCGCATTTGCTATCGATACCACTACGGCCACCGAGGCACGCATGGCGGCCTTAATACACCGTATGGATTCGATTGAGCTTCAAAACCAACAAAGTGCACCTCACATGTCCACATCTGGTCGAGTTCCCTGTCATTCATGTGGTAGGATAGGTCATGTAGAAAGCGAGTGTGCGTCCATTCCTCCTGAGATGGAACATGTCAACGCCATCTATGACAGAGCTAGGAATGACCCATACTCATCATCCTATAATCCTCGATGGAGGAACCACCAAAATAATATTCCTTCAAACTCCTCTCGACCACCTAACCAATCATACCGACCTCCCATGCATGCACAATCTTATCAGCCACCCCAAGTTCCAATCACCAATCAATCGGGTTTCCCAAATTCCAATAATATGGAAACCCGATTCAATTCGCTTGAGACCTTGACTCGTGGACTTGAAAACTGAATGAAAATTTTTATGTCAACCACAAGTCAAGTTCTCACTTCAAATCAGCAGACCATCAAATCTCTAGAGCTTCAGATGGGTCAATTGGCTCAGTCTGTACATGAAAGAGAGAGAGGGTCTTTGCCTAGCCAGCCTGAGGCTAACCCCCGCATGTACCAACAACAACACATGCAAAATGAGAATGTGGTACCTCGGGGGAGGCAAGTGAACCATGTGGAGGAACTTGTTCACCATGTCAATTCCATTGTGACCTTAAGGAATGTAAAGCAGGTTGATAATCACATTTCCTTGCCACACCCACCACCATCTATACAGCCCCTTAGTGGGAATGGTGGTGAAGAAGAGGTTGAGGGTAATACACCAACGCCTCCTTCTCAGGCACTGCAGAAAACCAACCTGCCAAAAGCTCCCTATCCAAGTAGGTTAACCAAAAAGCAGAGTGACACAATGGATAAGATATTAGAGGTGTTTAAGCAAGTGAAGATTAACATCCCCCTGTTGGATGTCATCCAACAAATACCTCGATATGCCAAAGTGTTGAAGGATCTCTGCACAACCAAGAGGAAGACCAATGTTCCTAAGAAAGCATTTTTGTCTGCAAATGTAAGCTCACTATTGTCCAATCCCGCCTACACAAAATACAAGGACCCTGGGTGTCCTACTATTCAGTGTATGGTAGGGGACACTAGCATGAGTAATGTTTTGCTTGATTTAGGATCAGCGGTCAACCTCCTCCCATTTTCTGTTTATCAACAGTTAAATTTGGGAGAATTGAAACCAACTAAGATCACCATCCAATTGGCGGATAGATCCATTCGTATTCCAAAGGGGATTATCGAGGACGTGCATATCAAAGTTGTCCTCGATACCAATCCTGTTGCGAACACCATGAAGCTCTCATTCGGTAACATGAGTGCCGAGTTTCATGTGTTCAACTCTGGTAGGCAACAGGAGCCCATGGATCAACCTTTAAATCTAAATCTCATCCGCCAATTGGAGAAAACACCACCAAATCAACGAACACCGCTAACGCCAATGCAACCCATTGAAAATGTTTGTGGGCCCAGCGAAAACTCATTGCATGTCTTTGCAATGCAACAGAGTGAGCTGGCATCAAACATAAATGTCCAAAAGGAGTGTTCGTTGCATGATTTAGTTGAGAGTATTAGTGAGAGTGAGACACCTCATCATATGCCTATACCATAAGGTGTCTCTACGTCATGTCCCATGACCATTGAGCCATTTGAGCTTCATATTGACTCCAACAAGGACCCACCTATGACCGAGCTTATGCTTGATGATATAAATGATGGTGGGAGGTCCTTGTTGGATGACTTGGGGAGAAGCCCCATTCTTAGTGATGCAGGTCTGCTGCATCCATCGAATGAGCGTGAGGAACTCATTCCGATGTACCCACCTCTAGGTTGGAGGGTTTTGTTCGATGAGCAACTAAACCCTAGTGAGGCAACACAACTTCACTCTTTAATGTTGCCTACACCCAACCAATATCATGAGGGGTTTGAGCCTTTCAGCTTTGACCTTTCACCCCTCATGACACCTGAGAGTACCGGTGAAGTTTGCCCATCTCGGCAAGTCTCTGGTCCTCATGACTTGATGTTCTCATTTGATGTTCCTTGACCAAATGATTATGAGAATATCGTTGTTGCTGTATATATCACTTTAATAAATAAATAAAAGAAAAAGAAAAAAAAAGAAAAAAAAGAGCGAGTAATAAAAGACTCCATGAGCGAGCATTGATTGTTCTGGGCCCCAACCCTTGTGTACTTGGGCCACATTTCTTCACGTATTTGTCTCCCTTCTTCAGTATCTCACAGGTTCTGAGGGAATTCGGGTTTGTGTCCATCAACATAACCACGAACTTACTTTTGCGCTTTATGTTGGTAAGATCTTTCATTTTTTCATGCATATATCCATGTAGTATCTTGCTCACATACATAGAGGACAATGCATGAGGTAGGTGTGGGGGGTGTTTTACGTGTGTACATAGTTGAGTATTTTTCCTTTGATTTTGTTTTCTTTTGTGTGTATTGATAGGGTCATGTTAGTGTGCTGCATTTAATATCGATATATCTGCTTGTCATGATCCTTGGGTGACTTGTCTTCTTTTGCTTGCGTAGTGCTTTAAATTTTTCACATTTCTTTCAAAATCTTAACGTGTTTGTGAAAGAAAATGTTTTTTGTAGGTTTTGCGTGTGTTTAGCATGTGCAAAACCGTTGAGAGGCAAAATAAAAGAAAGGTCCCAAAATTGTCTTGAACTTGATGCATTAGGATATCTAGTTTACTGGCTTTAGGTCTTATCGAGTCAATAGGATACACCCCGGTTTTCCCTCGGGGGCGTGTAATCATAGGGTTTCAGCACTCAAACATTTAAAGAAGTCCACCCTAAACCTATTGAGTCAAATAATTCGTGTATGTTAGTATAAGGAAGTGTGTCGTAGTCAATGGCCCTTAATCTCTTTTTGTGAAACTTAAGTGTAGGGGTTTTGGTTCCCATGTAGATAAATAAATAAGTGGTATTCTCTCTTCTCGCATGACTCCTATCACTCGGGAAAGTAGGTCTGAGGGAATTTTGTGCTAGGTACTTTCGAGTCATCTGACTTGGGATGCACCGACCGAACTCCCGTTACACATGCGGTATGGATCGCCCTATGTCGAGATTTAGGGGAAGGTGTACGTGATAGTGTAAGTCCTCATAGGCAATGATGCACGAAACCTGACCCTGGAAGAATCAAACACCAACCAATAAAATGCTCCAAAGGAAAAAAAAGAAAAAAAGAGTCAAATAAGAACCAAAATGGACTTTACACATTGTATCACATTAAGAAGTTAAGGTTGCCCATGTATTTCACTTAAGTCCTTAACTAACTTTCACGAATAATTCATTAGGCTAGGTGTGTGGACCGATTACATATATAGAGTCGACCCGTAGTATTACCGCGTCCCATGATCGACAAAATAAGTCCAACGAGTCGTGTGGCTAGATTCGGATTTTGTGGGTGTATCCGCTGAAAACCCTCAGGAGACAACACTCCTCCTCCTTGGCGACAAAGAGGTTTAACGGCTTGTTGCACGTGCTAAGTGCAACCGTGATTCCTACGAAAGTGAGTTGGGATTTCTTGTTTTTCTCGTATGTTTTTTCCTTTCTTTGTTTTGCTCGGGACTAGCAAAAGTTAGGTGTGGGGGTATTTGATTAACATCATTTCATACTCATATTTGCATCTTATATTCATTATCTTTTACCAAAACAATGCTATGTTACGAGTTTTATGTTTGAATTTCAGAAATAAATAGGTTTGAAGAGATGAAGCATACAAGGACGCAAAAGCTGGGAAAAAGGACTGAATTGTGAGATATGGGGACTAAGATGCAAGGGAGAAGGACCTGAACGTAAGATCAAATGACCAAAGAGCAAAATAGAAAACTCCACACCATCATGGGGAGTATTTTGGCAATTCTATTCGGGTCGGAGCTCCAACAAGTCAAGTAACCGCATCCAAGACAAACAATACCAGCAAGAAAATCCCACAACAAATTCCAACCCGATCCAATTTTATGGATCGCTAATTGGCGGTCCAGATCACTCTGGATCCGCCCCAATTTCTCCAGCACATGTATTAGACGATGTTTAGGCTATTTTTGGTATCGGTTTCGTCCCACATCGGGGAATTGTCGTGGAGTGCCTTTTTCTATAGCTATAAATAGAACTCTTCACCTTCTAATGTAATCACTCCATATTTTGAGTGGCTATTCTTCCTACTAGAAGTGAGGCCTTGAAGCACACTAAAGTAGGAGGATGCTACTTCAAATGTGAGTCATTTGTTAATAAAAGTTTCTTTGTTATGTTATTAGTTCCATTTTGCTTGTTTTACTTTGTTTAATTTCATTTCATTAGTTTTAGTAGCTTAGTTAATATGCTTTCCTTGCTTAGTTTAATAATTAGTATAATGTGTAGTGAGTAGTTCCATCCCCTTTGGGGGGTGGAGTAGATGTTCATACATGCATTAGAGAATGGAATGAATGCTTTATTTACAATGTGTTGATAAAACATGAATGTATGCTTGCTTATTTAGGATAGAATTTATAACTTGATGAGTTTTGCCAAAATGATTAGACACCTCTCATGCTTTTTTAGGTTCTGAAATAAACAACTTGCATATGTAAATGTTAATCAACTAGGTTGGTGAATGGATTGATATGTTTTGCCATAAAATTTAGACACTTCCTATGCATGATAACACCACCTTCATTTGTGCTTAAAGAATGTGTTCAACACCCACCTCTTTGCATGTGTGCACTCACTCCACCCCTTAGGGGTTTTCCATTTCTGAATTCCAGCACTCTTATTTCGTTCTTAGTTAGGTTTTAGTTAATCGTTTGTTGCTTTCTTTCGCATTTCGTACTTCGTAGTGTAGTGTAGCGTAGAGTAGGATAATCAAACTCTCTTCCATATTTTTGCCACTTGATTTCGTGCAAACGAGAGACTGCTCACCTCCCTGAGGACGACCCGTATTTTCCACCGCTTCAACGCGGTCGTGCACTTGCGGTTTAAATATAAAACTACTCAACAATTGTCATCTACCCATTCTTAACGTCCTTCAATCCAAGTAATTCCGTAACGTTATATGTGTTGGACCCCATTGAACATTTTCATTGATTTAAACCACTGAAGTAAGCCTATAATATATAAATTTGCAGCGCTCAACCAACAAGTAGATTCACCATTAGATGGAGAAACCTTTCTGATTACTAGCACGTCCACTTTGGACGTCGGAAGACATGAATTCTCTCCCGACGGTGGATACTCCACAGGAGATCTAGACGAGCTCGGATCACATGAATTCTCTCCCGATGGTGGATACTCTACAGGAGATCTAGACGACCTAGACCCAGGTCGAAGCATCTGGGATTCCAGCGATACTCTTACGTGGTACTTGCTGTCAAACACCTAAACAGTGGCAGGAGCATCCAAAGTAGTGCAGCCATTTTATGGGGACGTTATTAGTAATATACTAGCAATGTTGGGAGGGTTGATCTTGTTGTAGTGTGATATTTTAGTGGACAAATGTAATAAGTATTTGTTGGTTATGAACTTATTTTTGTAAGGGTTGGAGAAAATATTGCATTTACCTTGTTGCTCCACTGAACACTCAATGGGCGCTGCTTGTTGAGGTTTATCTAGTCAACTTGGATTTAATCCAATTTATTATGCTTCGTATGAGCTTAACCAACATGTGAAGAACATGACAGGTGTGTTTATTAAGACAAGCATAACTTGTCTATACAACAATGGCCACCTCCATGTTTTAAACTTAGCTAGTATCATACATAGCAAGGTCGTAGTAGACCAAAATCTACAGAATCTGATCAAGAATCATCAGACTCGTCCAGAATCCAGCGTCCAGAATCATCGGACCTTCTGGACTGAGTCTGCTCTAGAATCCAGCGTCCAGAATCATCAGACCTTCTAGACTGAGTCTGGTCCAGAATCCAACGTCCAGAATCATCTAGCGTCCAGAAGAAGTCTTGTCCAGAAAGTCTATTTGTCCAAGAATCGGTCTGAATGTATTAGATAATCATCTTTGTATTTAGCCGGTTTATTCACCATGGCTTATTAAATAGTGATTCGTCTTAAAAGAATGACGAATCATCTTAAAGCATTGCTACAACTGGGAAGGTTCCAAGTGACATAAATTAAAAAAACTTCCTAAGGTTCTTATTACACAGCCAATGCCACATGAAATTTAACAGTAGCTTGAAGACATACAAAGTAGGATGTTACAAAGTAATGGCCAACTCCTTGCATAACCAAAATTTCCTACGAGAAGGGTCACCTAGGGCCACAAACACTTCTCTTTTAGAGCTGATTTCAAATTTTTGTCCCGCACAAACCCACTCCTCGGTCCTAGGTGTCAACTAATAAGTACTACTGAGCATTGATGTAACGCCTCTAATCCGCACTCGGGACATGATTGAATCATTTTAATTAAACCGCAAGTGCACGGCCGCGTTGAAGTGGTGGAAAATACGGGTCGTCCACAGGGAGGTGTGTCGACTTTTGGTTTGTGCGAAGGCGAGTGGGAAAGAAAGGAGAGAAAGATTGATTACACTAAACTACACTAATCTAAACTAGTAAACTAGAAAAGCTGAAATGAAATCATAACACAAACTAAACTAGGCAACTAATGAAGGAAGATAAAACTCAGGAATGGAAAACCCCTAAGGGGTGGAGTGTGTGTGTGTGCACATGAAATAAGTGTGGTAGTGAATGCATACAAGAAGCACAAGTTAGTTAGTGTTTGTTAATGTATAAGAAGTACCTAATGACAAGACCTATCATTTACAACACTAACCTAGGTGATTAATATGAGCAATGCAAGGTTGTTATTAAGAACATACAAGCATGGAATGTACCTAACTATAGCAGAAACCATCAAGTAAAGTTCTTATTAATTCAAGCAAACATACTAATATCTCTCACAAACAATTATATCTAGCATTCATACCATCTACATAACATGTACACACATCTACTCCACCCCCAAAGGGGATGGACTACTCACACATATTTAAACTAACAATTATACTAAGGAAAGAAGGCATGCTTACTCTAATTATAGAAAGACTAAACAACAAGTTAACTAAAAGACATAAAACAAAACAAACATGCAAGAAAGCATATTAAAGGAAATTAAACTAAGCAAGAAACAACATGCTAATGGAAAACATCTATTATTAACTCACTCAATTACAAGCAGCCTCTTTCTCCGCCAGAGTTTTGCTTCAAGGCTTCACTCTTAGTAGAGAATATGACCACAAAGAGAGGAGATGGAGTACATGAGAGGAGGGAGAGTTCTATTTATAGCCATAGAAAAATGTAATCCGGGACAATCCCCCGGTATGGTACTAAACAAATACCAAAAATAGCCTAAACAAACACTAATACATACGCTCCATAAATCTTAGCGGATCCGGGGAGATCCGGACCGCCAATTGGCGGTCTACAGGATCCGGATCTGGCTAAAGTTTGTTGTGGGCTTTCCTGGGTTTCTTTGTCGGTCTTTGATGCATCTACTTTATTTATTGGAGCTCCGACCCGAATCGAATTGCCAAAATACTCCCCATGATGGTGTGGAGTTTTCTGTTTGGCTCTTTGGTCCTTCGATCTTACGTTCAGGTTCTTCTCCCTTGCATCTTTGTCCTTGAGTCTCTTAACTCAATCCTTTTTCTATCTTTTAGGTCCTTTCATGCTTCTTCTCATCAAACCTCTTTATTTCTGAAATTCAAACATAAAACTCATCACGTAGCATTGCTTAGGTGTAAGATAATGGATATAAGATACAAATATAAGCATGAAATGATGTCAATCAGGACACAACAATGAGTGCAACACTAAAAGAAGGGAAAAATGGACATTAACCGTAATAACCAACTTGAGGGCTCAATTTAAAATATATGATAAGGTCAAGTCAATGTACAATGCGGAAGGGAAATACAAGCAATCTGAAACCTACTACATAATTACTAGAGGAGTAGGAAAAATACATGACAACTGAGCTCAACATATCCAGTCTACGCGTTCCAAGCCCAAGTCGTCTCTGATCACCTACCGCGTCCCACCTGCACATGAATAGGCACGCCCGAGTCTTAAATCAAGACCCAGTACACCACCCCAACCTGACACCGAACAAGGTCTAGCCGTCCCTGACGACTCACACTGGTCTCGTGTTCCAAGGAGGTCATGCGCCCACCGAGGCCGAGCATGCACCTCGACCCCCACCACTTATCCAACCCACAAAGCAACACTAGACCCGCTCTCACGGAAGAACTGTCACATGTCCCAAGGCAACCACGCGCCCAGCCAGGCCGAGCGTGCACCCTCGACAAGACCGCGCATCTGGCCCATAACGCAACACCCTACTCCAACCATGTGCTCGAGCCCATGAGCAACGCTCCCAAACGGCCACCCGTCACAATGCTGGTGAGCTGACCAGCTCCGCATCCGGCCTCGGAAGCCTACCACATGCCCGAGCCTGTGGGCAACGCTCCCTAACGGTCACTCGCCACACGTGGGTGGACCCTTCCAAACCGCAACAACACAGGGGAAAAACTAGCTCTGGGAATTCAACCACAATGCCCGAGCCCGCGAGCCTAGCTCCAGCGGTCCCTCGTAACAACACTGGTAAACCATCCCAGACCGCCTCAACAAGGGAAACACCTAACATCTAGTCATACGTGCCTCACACGCCATCCTCACTACCCGACCACACGTCCGAGTCCGTGAGCAACGCTCCAACGGATACTCGCAACAACGTGGGTAAACAGTCGATTCCACTAACCTCTCACACAACAACACAAGACAAGGAGGAAAAATGCAATTTACGCCACAACACTGGTCACACAACCCAGAACTAATATAGAGCAATAAACATGAACCAAACTACAAAATCATATAAGTAGCGTGAAGAAAATATAACTTTAAATGCACAATCAAGGTACAAGAGCAATTAGTCCAAATATTACTTAATTAAGCAAATACAACCAAATCTAAGGTTTTCAAGGCAATTTATCCAATTATTAACTATTAAACTAAATACAACTAATTTCAGGATTTTCCAACAATTAATCCAATTATCTATTCTTCAATCAAATACGATAAAGTTTACTATTTATTCTGCAACTAACCCAACCAATTCTGAACAAATCAAATACAATTAAATCATAAGATTTCTTCCACAAAATATCCAATTAGTAATCAACCAACACAATACCATAGATTTCATGGATAATATGCAAATTACCCAAACCTTCTCCCCAACCCCAACCGATCCAGCACCTCCTCATCGGCCGGCGCTCTGGCCCTACACCGCCCCGTGATCGGCTGGCCAGCCCCAGGCTGTCGCGGCTCCAACGTCAGCCAAACTCGTGGCCACAAATCCAGTAGCACCCCCCGCGACCTCAACTTCGCCCGCAAACCGCAATCCCATGCCGGCTACACTCCCACCATCACCGGAGCCATCTCTGACAGCCCAACATTTCCCTCTACACCCCATAGAACCAAAATTGGAGGCGGGTGGCGTACCTTGACTCAAATCGAGTCGAGAAGAACTCGACAGAGAAGGGGACGCCTTCCCCTCCGCACCCACGTGCGGATGGTGCCATCGTCGGAGCTCCTCGTCGTCGCCTTTTCTGTCGCCAGAGTGTAGTGAGAGGGAAGATAGGAGGACGAGGGAGAGAGAGATGTGGGTTTTGGGGGAAATGGGTTAGGGATTTGGAGTAGCATGGGGACGGGTTTAACAATCACCCTACCAAAAAAGAAATTTCGTCGGCGAAATAGAAGCACACTACACAACGACAATCTCTTGCCTTTGGTACTTCTCCAGCACATCTGCCTCAATCTCCCACATAGTCCCTTATGGGGTGTGATCTTGTCGTTGCACCATAACCATCAGGATGACCTTCTTACTCGATTGGTGCTCCATCCGATTGACTATTCCTTCTGACCGTTTTTCCAATTTTAAATCAGTCTGCACTCTGGTTGCCTGGCATATCCACCTCTAACACGCACGAAGGGTCAACAATGCAATCTGATACGCCACGACACTAACTCTGACTAAAGCCTCAGACAACCCCTCATAGCTCGGACTCAGCTTTCCTCTGTAACCAAAATGCATCACACTTTTTGCAAGGGAAATCCTCAAGAACACCTACTGCAAAAGTCAACTCTCGTATGTGTTGGTCCGCATAACTCTTCTGTGTATTCTGCACTGTGGTCAATCTCTGCCTGGTCACCTCCATCTTCTCTGCATACTGCAGGACGATCCTCTAATCTGGCTAGTTGTCTCTCGCCCACCTCGCCCATCACGATGGCGATCTACACAATCATCCAAACAACACATCAATGCATGATATCCCTATACTGGCCTGGCAATTGTTGTTGTGCGCGAACTCGATCAACGGTAGGTGCTCGTCCCGACTGTCTGCCCAGTCCAACGCACTAGCTCTCAACAGGTCCTTGAGTGTCTGTATGGTCCGCTTTGACTGACCATCTGTCTGAGTGTGAAAAGTCGTACTGAACTTAAGCTTCATCCCTAGCGCCATCTGTATCAACCCCAGAATCCTGACGTGAAGCGCGTATCTCGGTCCAAGATAATGGATACTAGCACTACGTGCAGCCTGACTATCTCGTCCATGCATAACTGTGGCAAGCTGCTTGATGGTGTAGGATTTCATGTTTAATTATGCATGTTAATTTTTCGAATTTTATGCATAATAAGGATCAATTAACAATTTTCTACGATTTATTTCATGCATGCTTCAGTTTGTTTTAATTTCTAGTTTCAAAAACTTATTAAAACAAACACTAGGGACTCCGAAATTCATACCTAGAAGTTCTCTAAAACTTCTTGAAGATTCGGAGACGTTGAGGAAGATGATCGTCGCTTCCCGTTGCGCCGGATTCCTCCGAGTGTTCACCGAAACCCTAAACAAGGTTGAAGAGAAAGGAGCTAGCCAATCGATCTCCAAACAAGCTTAGAATCTAGCTACAAACCCCTTCCTTAGCCTCTGAGATTTCTCCTTCCAAAGACTTAGAAAACTAAGAGAATTTTCGTGGGTTTTAGTAGTGAATTAGGAGAGAAAATAATTTCTGAATTGTGTGTAACCCAATTAGGGAGAATAAGGACCTATTTATAGGTTCCAATCTTACTCTTAATCATGGCTATTCTTAAGCCACGGTTTTATGACAATTTCTCTCACAAACTAATTCCATAATGCATTATATGCACCCACAAAACGTTTGACCAAATTTGAACTAATCCAACCATCGATCAAATTAATCTCTCAATAATCAAAGGCAGAAAATCGGCCGTTGTTCGGTTTACCGAGTCCCACTCGGTTAACCGAATATGTCACAATCGTTTAACCGAGTACGTGACGGATGACCGAATCTTAAGGAGAAAAAATCTCCTTAACCGATCGGACCAATTCACGTCTAAGACCAAGTGCTATTCGGTTAACCGAAAATATCGGAACTTGACATTATTCGGTCGACCGTTTCTGGTTCGGTACACCGTACCAAAGATCCAGGCACTTTGGTCAAGTTCGGTCAATCAACTACGATTATCCGTTCCACGTTCGGTTGACCGATCCATAGATCCTTCGGTCGACCGAACCATAACGGATTACCGAACTTCTACCCGATTTTGCCTTCTTCAAATTTTGGATTTATTTCCAACAAAATTTGAACTTAAGGGGGTTTTAGCAAATTCACAACTTATGCAATATATTATCCTATGCAATAATAAATTTTTGCACCCCATAATATATGCATCTCATATGAATTTATCATGATTCTAATTATGTTTATATATATAACATAATTGATTTTACTTGTTCACCACATGTGTCATATTTTCTATAAGAAACCCGACACATCATATGAACCAAAAATCAAGCTTCTTGTTTCCCTGTTTCTTGCGGTGTGACCTATGAGAGGATCTAAACTAAGTTGGCAGTGATATTAAGAGCTTAATATCACAAGCTATAAGCGGTATCTAGCTACACATTATAGCTCCCAACTAGTTAGATGTCTTAATTCCACTCGAACCAAAACCCGATCCATTTAGTGATGGAGTGCACCACTTGTGTCCGTCCCTTGCCTCATGATATTAAGAATACTCACAAAGTAGTATTGTGTCATCTTTGTCTTAGTATTCATTTCTTGATCTCTTTAAGCTAGTTATAAATATGTGACTTAACTCAAATCACATTGTGCACATTATAACTTTGCTTTATCAAGGGGCCCACTAATATCATCACTCAATTAAGAGGGGCAATGATAATCTTTTGACTAACTATCTTCTCCAACAAAAGTTGTACTTAACCAACCAATGCCTTTACACTACACTTATCGATAGTTCAAGACACTAATCTAATTAAGTATTCCTTAAGTGATCAGATATAAGTCTCATATCAAAGGACCAAAGACACAGTAAAATATTAATGACACAGAAACACATTTCTATAATATTTTACTTATTAGGTCTATTCAGTATACAAAAGTAATATTTTCCTCTTTTGCATACTCGTGTCGTCACTCACTTGTAGAGCTACAATGATCTATGACCAACACGACAATCTTAACTCGGTAATTAATGTCCCATGTTAATTACCATGATTGCGAATATCTTTTGTTTTATGTAAACCAATATCTTTTAGAGCTCTACGGTTAAGGACCAAGAGCCTCTTCCTTAACACTTCTAAAAGAAGAATAACATAAACAAGGAACAAAATGATTTCTCATTCAATTCATAATAATTGACATTTAAAAGTAAAACTTTTAGAACTCATTCCCTTCAGATGGTGACATCATCCGTATTGCCAGAAAGTGCGCTGACTTGGTTAGTCGGTCCTCAATCATCCAGATTGCGTAGTGGAAACATCTCATCTAGGGTAGTCCGATAACAAAATCCACTGTCACGTGTTCTCACTTCCACTCTGGAAACTCAATCCTCTACAACACACCTGCAAGCCTCTGATGCTCGATCTTCACCTGCTGACAGACCAAACACCATGACACGAACTTCGCAATATCCTTTTTCATGCCCCACCACCAGTCATGCCTCCAGACATCACTATACATCTTCGTGCTCCCCAAATGGATCATTTATTGAACACGATGAGTGTCCTCTCTGACCTCCCTCCACAGGTTTGCTATCGTTGGCACTCACCGTCTACTCCGGAACCTCAGGCCATCATCTGGTGCTATCCTGACATCTAACTTCTCAATCTTTACTGACTGCATCAAGGTGGCCCTCTCTGGATCCTCTGCCTTTGCGCGGACAATGCGCTCCACTATGTCTGGCTCAACCCATACACTGACCAACATAACCCCGTTGTTTGTTGCTGCAAACGGCATCCTTTGAACTAGGTCCTCCAACAGTCTCCACAATTATACTAGCAGACGAGCAACTGAACTTTCCCCTTCTGACTCCGAGCATATGTAATAACCTATCAATCCCACAAGCTTCTGACCCCTGACACTGATGTGGGTGTTCGCCACTGCGTCGCTGTCTCAATCTTTGTTGGTTCACCTACGTATTGTCCTTTAATCCTTTAACACGATGTGCCCAAGGAATGTTATGTTATTAAGCAAATACTCAATTTCAATGCTTGGCATACTACTGCAGCTCCCTCAGCACCTCTAGTGTGGTCCGCAAATGCTTTCTGTACGTCTCATGGTTCGGCAAATATATCAAGATATCGTCCACGAACACAATCACACCCTGATACCTGAACGACTTAAAAGCCTTGTTCATCACATCCATTAACTTGCATGTGCGTTCATCAGCTTGAAGGACATCCCCAGAACTCATAATGTTTATATCTTGTGTGAAAGCTATCTTCGGCACGTCAGCATCTCTGATCCTCAACTGATGGTATCCGGACCTCAAGTAAATTTTCCAAAAGACCTTCGCAGACTTCAATTGATCAACGATGTCATCGATCCTCCACGACGATAACGGTTCCTGACAATCACCTTATTCAACATCCAGCAGTCAACACATATCCTCATCGAGCTGTCCTTCACGAACAAAACAAGGGCACCCCACGGTGACACACTCGGTCGAATGAACCCCTTGTCCAACAACTCCTACAACTGAATCTTCAGCTCAGAGGACTCTGCTGGGGCCATCCGATATGATGCCTTAGACTGAGGTGTCGCACCCGGAAGCATGTCGATAGCAAACTCAATCTCTCAATGCGGAGGCAATCCTACTAGATCCTCTGGAAACACATTTGCAAAATCCCAGACCGTCTCAACCTCTTCCAAACTGGGTCTCTCACTCTCTGCCAACACTGCGCTCGCCAGAAAAACTGCACACCCTGGCTCAAGAGCTTCTGTGCTTCCAGTGCAGAAATGAAAATATGACAATCTCTACCGCGCATTCCACGGATCACCAGATACTGACCCAATGCCCTCAGAATCAAAATCTTTCGCTCTCGGCAATGAACTTGCACGTCATAACGGGACAACCAGTCCATCCCGAGTATCACGTCAAAGTCCACCATCAACAACAATACCAAGTCAATCGGGAAGCTCTTGTCGCCCAACACAATCGGTACGCCAACTAGAAACTTCCCGAGCACAAACGTCTCGCCTACAGGGGTGCTGACCTCGAGGCGGGAGGCCAGACTCAGGGTGCAAAGGTCTACTACACTCGCAAATCTCTCAACAATGACGGAATGCGTAGCACCGCTATCAAATAAATTTTGGCCACATGACCAGCAACATCAAGTATACCTTCCACCACGTCAACAGACGCAGCTGCAGAATCCTACAAGTGTGCTGCGAAAACACGTCCAGCGGCCCTCGATGACCCAACTGTCGACTTGGAACCCCCGATACCCGCTCTATGCCTTTGAGTCATGTGCAACATGCCCTGGCTTCCCACAAGTGAAATAGGCTCTCGCTGCTTAGCCACTACCAATGCTGCCACTGCCTGCTCCTCTCTGCCCGGGGCAATCACGTGCCCTGTGACCCCAAATGTCCACACTTTAAGCATACACTAGTAACCTAGTCGCACTCTCGTTCCGGGTGTGAATGATGACAACGTCTACAAGCATCACTGACACTCCCTTCAGCTGATTGTTGCTTCTTCTCAGGACGACCCCGAATCTGCCCCTGGGCTGACTCCTGTCTTGACGACTACCGCCTCTGCTCCCACCGAACCGATCTGTACCGCCGCCAAACCCCCTACTCTCCTGGGTGCGACTCGGGCACTTAGCATCCAAAGTCATCTCACTACGATGTGCGTCCTCAAGTGTCCAAGGAATACTGGTAAGTACTGCTCGCTGAAGTGGTTGTCGAAGTCCCTCAGTAAACTTCATCGCCTTCTACTCGGGTGTACTAAAGATCTCCACACAGTATCTCTCGAGAGGACCAAACTTGTAAATATACTGATCCAAGCTCTGATCGCGCTGCTGAAGTGACAGAAACTCGCTCCTCAAACGATCACGAACGTCCTCCCAACTGATCGGGGTCGCACCTCCAAAGACAACCACGACAGTAGACGTCCACCAACTCATCACTAATCCATTGAAAATGTAAGTGGCCAGCCCCACTTGCCGCTCAGGTTGACAAGCAATCGCCTCAAATATCTGCTAGATCCTAAAAATCCAGTCATCCGCTGCCTCTGGGTCTGTACCTCCAACAAAGGTCGATGGGTGTTGCCGCATAAAACGATCTAGAATCTGGCCCTTGTCCTCATGCAGAGGCCTCCTGACGTGCTCCTCCATAAACACGCCCAAACGCTCTAACTGGTCTCGAATCACTCGTTGGTCCCCCAAATGGAAATTGTCTGTAGAGGAGTCCACACGCCTTGCTCAGACACCTCGACGGGGTGATATTCTCCCACCAAAACAAGAAATAACACACTTATAAGACTAACGGGACAACACTAAAAGGTTCCAACTTGGGTTGTACGCGAATGGACTGACCTAAGCTCTGATACCAAGTTGTAATGCCCCTAATCTGCACTCAGGACACATCAATGAGTACAACACTAAAAGGAAGCGAAAAAGGGACATTAACCGTAATAACCAACTCGAGGCCTCAATTTAAAATATATGATAAGGTCAAGTCAAGGTACAATGCAGAAGGAAAATACAAGCAATCTGAAACCTACTACATAATTACTAAGAGAAGTAGGAAAAATACATGACAACTGAGCTCAACATATCCAGTCCACGCGTCCCAAACCCAAGTCGCCTCTAATCATCTACCGCGTCCCACCTGCACAAGAACAGGCACGCCTGAGTCTTAAATCAAGACCCAGTACACCACCCCAACCTGACACCGAACAAGGTCTAGCCGTCCCTGTCGACTCACACTGGTCTCATGTTCCAATGTGGTCACGCGCCCAATGAGGCCGATCATGCACCTCAACCCCCACCGCTCATCCAACCCACAAGGCAACACCCGACCCGCTCTCACGGCAAAATTGTCACACGTCCCAAGGCAACCACGTGCCCAGCAAGGCCGAGTGTGCACCCTCGACAAGACCGCACATCTGGCCTACAAGGCAACGCCCTACTACAACCACGCGCCCGAGCCCATGAGCAACGCTCCCAAACGGCCACCCGTCACAACGCTGGTGAGCTGACCAGTTCCGCATCTGGCTTCGGAAGCCTACCACACGCCTGAGCCCGTGAGCAACGCTCCCTAACGGTCACTCACCACAACGTGGGTGCACCCTTCCGAACCATAACAACACAGGAGAAAAAATAGCTCCGGGAATCCATCCACAACGCCCGAGCCCGCGAGCCTAGCTCCAGCGGTCACTCGTAACAACACTGGTAAACCATCTCGGACCGCCTCAACAAGGGAAACACCTAACATCTAGTCATATGTGCCTCACACGCCATCCTCACTACCAAACCGATGCAACACCTCCCCGCCGGCTGGCTCTCCGACCTTGCACCGCCCCGTGACCGGTCGGCCAGCCCCAGGCTGTCGCGGCTCGAACTTCAGCCCAACTCGCGGCCACAAATCCAGTAGCACCCCCCGCGACCTCAACTTCGCCCGAAAACCACAACCCCATGCCGGCCACACTCCCACCACCACCGGAGCCATCTCTGACAGCCAAACAATTCCCTTTACACCCCATGGAACCAAAATCGGAGGCGGGTGGCGTACCTTGACTCAAATCGAGTCGAGAAGAACTTGATAACCCAACATTTACCTCTACCCACGTGCGGATCGTGTCGTCGTCGGAGCTCCTCCTCGTCGCCTTTTTTTGTCGCCGGAGTGTAGTGAGAGGGAAGATAGGAGGATGAGGGATAGAGAGATGTGGGTTTTGGGGGAAATGGGTTAGGGATTTGGGGTAGCTTGGGGACGGGTTTAACAATTGATTGAATTGGTGGCTAAGCATGGTCTTCCTCTCTTTTAGTTCATAGCCACTAAAGAAATCTCGTTGCTCAAAACCTAGGTAGAAGGTGGTATTCGTTGTTTACGCTTAACCTCATCAACTTTGGGTTGGTTGTTGGCCATATCTGCATTGTTGTCACCCTCTTGCTCCATGGCATTCACACTATCTCCGGCATTGACGTAGTTACTTCCAGAATGATGGTTGTAGTGAGATGACGCAGAATAACTTGAATTAAGGTAGCCTCTAGAACCACCCAATGCCACATTTGTTGGCTTTTAGGCCTTAATCCATATTTTGATGATTTAATCAACCTAATCTTAATCTCAATCAAATGTAGCATAGCACACATATTGCATAGCATATATATTTCTTTATGCTAACATCTACAGGTTATCAAGACTCAAGGAAGTAAGGAACTGAAGTCAAGACATGTAATCAAGCTATTGAAGACATATAATTTTGTATTTCTTTTAAGTCTTAGGAATCTATGTAATCTTGAGCATACAAGAGTTAAAATCCATTCACACATATACTAGGTTCCTTATAGAAGTTGTAGGATATAATGTGCCTTAATATTTGTCTAAAGGGGGCATGAATAGACTAATTAAGTTCTTTAAACAACTATTGCAAATTGAAAAATAGAACAATAAAAATAAAGGAGAAATATACAAACCACAACACCAGATGTATAGAGGTTTGAATCCAACCACCAGATCCTAGTCCTCTCTTACGAATTGCTCCTCCTCGAGCAACTTCGTGTCTTCCACTAATCTGATCTCCGTTGTGGGCCGAGATCACGCCTTCACACCACAAGCTTTGCGAACACCCTCACCTAGCTTGGACCACCTTCTCATAATCCTAGAAGAGCTTCACTCTAGAAGCAAGTATAACTCTTCAAGAAAATACTTCAGCAACTAATCTATGACACTTGAAATGAATGATGCAATCAATGAGCTAGTTTCAAGTGAGAAGATGTGAGCACAAGGAAGTTTAGAGCAAAATGTGAGTAGTAAGAATGTTTGAGCTTGGAGAAAGATTGGGTGCCTCAGCTCTATATATAAGCTCTAAACTTAATCTAGTCGTTGGGATTAAATTGGAAAGAAATTGTGTAAAGATACACAAAGCAGTGAATGACAGGAGACATTTCTGAACATCAACGGTCGACCGGATCTGGTCAATCGGTCGACCGGTATGTGAAAATAAAGAATTTTATCGAGCAAAAGTGCAGATGATTGAACCAACTGGGCTACAACTTAAGTGAATGGTCGACCGGAAAACTAGGTTCGGTCGACCGTTTGGAAATTTTGGTCTAGATAAAATTGTGCAAAAGGATAACGGTCGAACATAATGGATCAAGTGTTCGACCGGAAACTTCCAGTAAGTCCTGGAGGTGGGAAGTTTCATGAACCGGTCGACCGTTCAAAGAGATTCGGTCGACCGAAAGACCAAATCTAAATGAGTGGATTAGGTGAGGGTAGGTATACGACCGTTGTAAAATATGACAATATTAACAGTCCTATTTATGACAAATACGGTTATGCAATCGGTCGAACAAAACAAAGTTTTGGTCGACCGGTTGTCACACTAACAGAGACACGCGTTAACATACGATAGGTGAGATGATTTTTATCGGTCCAGCTGAGTTCTCTCGGTTGACAATAGGATACGGTCGAACGGAAGAGGGATTTTGGTCGACCGATCTAGATTGGGAAACCAAATATGGAATCGGTCGAACTAAAAAAGGTTCCTGGTCGACCATTTGGGAAACACAATGGTTGTCTGTTGAAATCTGGTCGAACCTGATGGTTCTACCGGTCAACCAGTTCACCCAGAAATCCTATTCTAAGGGATTTTCTATGTTTCGTCGATTTCTTATTGAAGTCAAATTGATATGGACTTAATTGTAAGACTTCTATATGTTCCTTAGGGGTCAAGAAATGCAATCTATCAAAGATTTCAAGTGCCAAGATACATTATAACCTAAGTACAAGAAATATAAAGTTATCTAATCTTCATTCTTGATTTCTTGTCTTGATTCAACTTGATTCCTGATATGTTAGAAATACAATATATGAATGCGATGATTTTAATGGAATACATGTGTTTATTGATATGTTAGTTAATCATCAAAACGGATTAGCAATTATTAGCCAAAAAGCCAACAATCCCCCCTTTTTTTTATGATGACAATTTATCATTCTAAATACATGTTCTTTTCAAATTTTATCATCATTAAGCAATTTCTAATGCTCCCCTATCTTATAGCACCCTCTATCTATAAGCATGTATTTATTTCTCCCCCTTTGGCATGATAAAAAAGATGGTACTCATGAAAAATGATATGCAATTAAGGCTTATCATGAGATAAAATAACGGAAGCGCAAAGAGATGCCAAAAAGACACAATCGTAGCCAAACATGCCAAATGAATCTCAAAACCATAAAGTCATTCAATTTAGCAAATCACACATCATAATGTCATAAGAGTCATAACAAACATCCAACAATAATAATAATAAACCACACAATCAACCAAATGTGTAGAAGAAAGGACAAAACACATGGTTCAAAGCAAACAACAAAAAACACAAACACACAACAAGCGAACAAAACACAATCAACCAAGCCGCTGATCACGAAGCAACGAGGAAATGGAGTCATTAGAAGCTTCTATGCGAGTCAGCTGAGCAGAGGAGGCAGAGGCGATCATCTTGAGTTCATCGTACCGAGCATTGGAGGAAGCCTCGAATGCATCAAAGGATCAAAGAGCTGCTGAAGGGAATGGGTGTCGCTTGAGCTCGGATGATTCGCAGTCTATCTACCACCATAGGTCCATGCATTCACCCCAAGGCTGAGATGGCTCCCGAGGCTCCTGACGAGGCATCCATCTCGGATCAGCTTCTGCTTCTTCTTCGGTTTCAAAGTCCTCGTTAAAGGATGGAAGAGAGGAAACGGTGATCGTCTTCATCTTGGATAAGGTGGTCTTACATATATGAAACTTGTAGACCACCGAAGGGAATGCAAAGACATTGATCTTCAAATGAGCAACTTGATTCTTGATTCTTTATTCTTGATTTATTGTCTTGATTCAACTTGATTCCTAAAATGTTAGAAATACAATATATGCATGTGATGATTTTAATGGAATACATGTGTTTATTAATATGTTAGTTAATCATCAAAACATATTAGCAATTATTAGCCAAAAAGCCAACAGAAGTCACACACAAAATTTCAGATCATTTGGACTTCAATAGGTCACCCAAACTTAGACCAGAAAACACTTAAACCTAAACCTAAACTGTCTGAGCAAAATCAATCGACCGAACGAGTTCTCTGTTTGACCGATTGGATCAATTAATATGCTAGCCAATAGTGTTAAACCGGTCGACCGTTTTAAGCATTTTGTTCTACCTTCTACACGTGTCATTTGACTGTTAGACTTGTCATATTATACCAACAGTCGTATTCACATTTTCACCCATACCCCAAAAATACATGTGACCACTGGTCGACCGTGTACCATGTTTCATTCGACCGAACTTAAACATCTTTTGAACCCCGTAGAGCTTGGAAGTTTTCGGTTGACCGTTCCCTAGTCTCTGGTCGACCGTTTGTCCATGGACTCTCCTGGACAATAATTCTAGATTGCCTAATCGGTCGACCGTTCCACTTTTGGTTTGACCATTTACTTAAGTTATAGCAATGTTCATTCGACCGCCCTTTGTTTGGACGATCGTTTGTTTCTGTAACTGTCTGGATGCCTTTTCTGGATAGAATCCGGTCGACTGTTTTACCTGTGTCGGTCGATTGAACTTAACCAGAATAGTGACCTACGCTTTTCTGTGTTGTGTTTATCACACATTCATCTACCACTTTTGTCACAACAACTATAACTCCTTAGGAGCTTATAAATATAGGATTGAACACATTGTTTAGAGAGCTCTCCTACACTCAATTATCTCATACATTAGAGAGAAGTCTCCAAATCCTAAAAGCTCCTACACTACACTCGAAGCTTCAATTCCACACCTTTGATCATATCCATATCCTACTCAAAGTGTGCTCAAGTTAGAGAGTGTTGTTCCACTCAATTGTCTGTCAAAGAAGCAAGGTTCTTGGTGAAAGCCCAAGACAAAAAGAGTATAGACTTCGGTGAGAGCCCAAAGTGTTGTTTCTCAGATTGTGAGAAGAGGAGCCCAAACTAGGCGAGGTTTGTTCGCTAGCTTGCTATGTAAAGACTTAATCTCGGTTTGGAACGAGATTGATAGTGAAGTCATGAGTGGAGCTCGTGGAGTCGAGCGGAGCTTGCAAGAGAGGAAGTAGGTGGGACACTGAACCTCTATAAAAATCTTCAGTGCCATTGTGGTTTGTATATTTCTAGTCTTTACTTGTCCTTTTTGTTTTCGCTGCATCTTTGATTGTTTAGGTAGAGAATAAGCTTAAAATTGATTAGATTTAGCGACCCACATCGATCCCACAACATTAACTTATAAACTTCTATATGCCATCGAACCTGCAAATATGACATCCAACTCATCTACAAATGACAAAGGTTTGTGCTTGAACTTTTCTAAATTGAAGTGAGCTTGTATACAAAATTACAACTTAATCAAATGGTCCATTGTTTAATCTTCATACGTATAAATGAGCGTAAATTTATGGCCTACATAGGACTTACGGCCGCGTTTTCTTTCCACCAACTATCGTCCATTCGCATTGTCCCAAGATCATGATATCATCCCTTGCCGATTTGTGCCTTCAACCACCTCCAAGTGTAGTATTCTTTCTTCGTATTCTCCCAATGGTTCTTGTATTGATCCCAGGTGTAGTATATTTCACTTTCAGTATGGAAGTTTTGAACAAGATTTCCCCCCCTCAGTAGTCAGAACTGTTCCAGGCTTATTACCATTATTAACCTCTTGCATTACCAAACGAACCCATAATTCATGTCGTCTTGGTGTCCAATTGGCTTTCTTGGCCTTTATGGTTGGTGGGAGAACAATCTCTCGTGGTCTGGGATGCAAAAATTGGGTGGATGAACCTCTTACATTTGTCTGTTCACCGCCTTGTAGGTATTGGCTGCTAAGTTCTGTAGATATGTACTCCTCATCTAATGATAGTTCGTAATCATCCAAAGCACCCCTGACTTCTGATGGCAACACGGGTTCAGTTGATTCCCCATTTCTATGTTGGCCCCTCAAGTCAGCAAGTCGATGTTATTTAAAAAAAATTGCACTTAACACAAATGATATTTAAGGATGTTGAGATAAAAATGTTCAACAAGTACACATGATAAATAAAAAGTAACGATAAGTTTACTAAGAAACGATATTCATACAATTTCACACTAATTAATCATAGCATCGGCAGTTGCATCCCGTATCTGGTATCTAACAACGACAATAGTTGATTCGTCGCTTCCTTCCCCGTTCGTGTGGTTGGCCACCCCTCCTGATGTGGAATCTACTATCACTGTGTCATTATACTGTTGGACCAGTTCGTCGTTCCGCTCGTCTATAATATAATTGTGCAATGTCATCGCCACTATCACAATTCTAGCTTGCTTTTCTAGGCTGTAAGGTCTCATTTTCTGTAGGAGTGCCCACCGCATTTTTAACACCCCAAAAGCACGATCTATGATATTCCGTAATGATGAATGCATTTGATTGAATGTCTCTTCCTTCCCTCTAGGTTGAGAACACTGGAAATCACTGCGATGGTACCTCGTGTTGCGATAAGGTGCCAGAAAGCCCTTACAGTTGGGGTAACCAGCACCGACAAGGTAATATTTATCTACCCAACCACCAAAAACAATAAAATTTACTATCAGGTGTGAGTTCAAAGTCTTGAAAAGCCTAAGATTTTAAATTTACCGTTAGGAGGCAAAGAGAAATTCTGGTTTCGATCGTATATTGCCTCATTAAAGATCAAATTATCATGTGCACTACCTTCCCATCCCGCAATTGCAAAGGTGAATCGCATGTCGAAGTCACAGACCCGCAACACATTTTGAATGGTGTGACTTGGGTCCCGCCCACAACGATATCGCGGTTGTTTTTCCTTTGGAACATAAGCATCGACATCGGTACCATCTATTGCCCCAACGCAGTTCATAAAATAAGGGAAAAACTTTCCACCAGCCCGAGTCTTAATTTGATTAGGAATCTCTTCCAAACTATGCTTAACCTTTATAATATCAACTGCCCACATTGTAAGTGCATCGATGACCGCATTGAAATGTCAACTCACTGTTTCTCTAGGGTGCTGTAACTCATCCTGAACACCCTTATTAACGTGTGCGTGTCCTAATGCCCATAAAACATGTGAAGTTCTTCTTCGACCGATACATGTCTTGTAGCTCTTAAAAGTTGTCAGCATTTCAAAGTATCACACAAACTAAGGAAGGTAGCTAAGTGCATGCGATAACCATCGTAGCATACGTGTCAATGACCTCTCAACATGTCTATTGTTTTTTGGTTCCCAGTAAATGGTGCAGTGTGAACTGTGTTTTTACTTAGGCGACAACCGATGTAGTCCTGAACACATGATATGGTGGCTAATAGAAGGAGATCTACCTCATTCTCATCTTCCAAAATTTCGTTTAGTTCTGCCTCCTCCATTATGCGGATACCACTATAATACGACAACCGCACTACAACTCCAAAGTCAACTTTATTTGTAGCAGTCCTACAACATAAAGAAGAAAGCTCTTAGGTTAAAACATCATACCAACCCATGGTTTGTGGAAATAATGCTCTCCAAACGAAGATTTTTATTTAAAAAACCTAGTCCCAAATCGATTTATTTAAAAAACCCTCGCCCCAAATCGATCAGCCACATATCGAATTTCATCAGCCATAGATCAGATTTGGGAAAAACAATAACACTTCATTGGAATCGCAATTAAACATGTAATTGGAAATGAGGTAATAACAGTAATAATTACAACACATGAAATTGAAAGAATCTTGCCTGAAAAATTATTCACAAAAACAATATAATTGTGGATGGAGAAGAATACTCAAGCCGACTACCACAACCGGACATACCTTCCAAAGGAAGAGACGCTGCATTCCACCTTGGTGGTTTTGGGCTCCGCGAGAGGCACGGGGGAGAATGAAGGAACAACGTCGCGACCGGGGAGAACGTAGGAACAACGTCAGTTGATCTTCACGTAGATCGGGTTTGAGATGGGGTCGGTAGGTGGGGCTTGAGGCAGTTTCAGCGTCGGTGGTGGCTGCATTCGTTGAATAAGACGAAGGAGAAATGATTAGGGTAAATAAAATCTAGGGATCTGGCATGACAATAATCCAATGTACGAGGGAAGTATTGATAAAGTGACGATGACAGAAAATGTAATATATCTATGTTCGATGGATATTCACCTACTCTTTTTACGTGGGCCCCACCATAAACGGAAAAAAACTCACCCCTACCGTTTTTCGTTTCACGTGTTAATTTTAGAAAACACAGTTTTCAAAACATTCATCACTGTTTAGGAATCTATGATGTTTGGAATACTTTTTCGTGTGAACAGTGATTTGCTGAGCAAATTACTATTGACAATCATGCATGCAAACGTGCCCTAACCCTCCGAAACAAAACTCAAATAGTCAAATCCAATCTGGCCTGCCCCACACCCCTCCAAAACCAAACCCAATTCCACACCTACACATAGGACTGTGCAAAACCCGGTCATGGTTCGGTCCAGACTGGTTGGAATCGGTCCGAATTCCGGTCTGAACTTTTCAGAAATACGGGTTCCGGTCCAATCCGGACCGGTTTCTGTTTTATTATATTAAAAAATCTGGTGCCGGACCGGACCGGACGGTCCGGAGTCCGGAAAAAATCCGGTCTGCACACCCCAAAACCGATCCCCACACCCAAACCAACCCCACCATCGCCCCTCCTCTAAACCCAAACCCAATCCCACCTTCTTCCCTCTCGCCTCGCCGGAGCCTCGTCCACGCCGTCCTCGTCCTCCAAACCAACAAGCAAGATCACCACCAAGATCTTCTTCCCTTGCGACGAGCGATCACAGTGGGGGCTGCCGGAAACGGTTCAACTAGGCTACGCCCCACCTCAGCTCAGCGCTGTCCAGTCCCCAACCAACGCCAATTGCAACGTCGACGAATCCCTTATCCGTTCCGCCACTGCAATGCGTAGATGTCTCAGGTACTTTCCACTCCCACCCCAAACCCTAAACCTCAAACACCCTGACGGACGTTCTTCTCTCCTTGCAGGTCGGCCGTCGGCTTCCTCGAGTCCTCCGTTCTGGTCTCCAGATCGAGGGACGAGGTACGCCTGGTTTGCCGTGATCGCTTCGGTAATGTTGTCGGTTGGCGATGCTTAACAAATTCGAGTTTGGTTTGGTTTGCAGGTCGAGAGAAGTCTGCTTGGTGAAGGGCTGGCCCGTTTGATGTTCTCCAGTTATGCAGGTACTAGTTTTCATTGGATTCTAGTGTTTTTGCTTGAAAATCTGTTGTAGTTGGTATGGTATTTGGAAAAATTTATCATTTCAATGTTAGTGCATTTGTTGATTATTCATGTGCAAAATTTGATTTTTTCTCGCACTTTCAGGGTGATTGGATGGAATATGAAGGCCTCCTTATTCCCTTATTATAAGCACTATGTTATGTTTAATTACTAATTCATGTACCAAGGAACTACAATGTCACAATGTCCTTATGCGTTATTGTTTTGGGATTGTTGCATTATAGGGCCATTAATAGTAGTAGTGAAAGTTTCTTGCAATGCAATAAGAAATAGTAATTCGTGATTCATAAGTTTGTAATCCGCATAATTATGAAGTTGATTCTTTTTGAGCTTTGTCGCAAAAATGGTCTTTTTGCTATGGTCATTGCAAGGGTCAAAATGAACACCTATTTAACTGTAAACATGGTAGCTGATAATTTCTCTCTCATGGTTGAGCAAATTGGAACTCCTATATTTTCTGAATTCAAATTAAATGTTTTCCTCTTTAGAACTTGGTCGATAAACACAAATGGAATTTGTGATAATTCTTCATGTAACCATAAAATGACTTATTTAAATGAAAATGTAGTTTTTATATGTTTGAATCGAAGAAATGACATGTTTTAACAAATAAAGATGTAGCTTTGAATATATTTATTAGTTAAATAATTTGATTTTCGGGTACTTGAATTTGAGATACCTTGTATCCAAATTGTAATGGTAAGTTTTTATTATACCAAATCCACATCCGGTTTGAAAATGGTAAGACATCTTACCAAAGACCAACTGAATAAGAATTTTCGAATCGGATGCTTAGGTACTGGGTAACCATTTACACCCCTACTTGCAAGCATATATGCTGTCAACTATTATGCTCTAGCCCCTTTTGCAAAACCTCAATCTGAAAATGGAGGAGCCAAAGAAGACTACAAGTGGTTGTCTCATCACAATTTTCAACTTTTCATATCTTATCTTGTGTGTGGATATCAACTTTATGAGAGAAATGGAGAATAAAGAAAAGAAATTTAGGTCTTCTCTTGTTTGCATAAATACTTAAGGACATATGTGGAGAGAAAAGAAAAAAATGAAGAGAATCTCTACTATATAATTTATAAAATGGACACCCAACTTTCTCTCAAATTTTGGAGAGCAATAGAGAGAAAATTGATATTCTTTCAAAATTGTCCATTCTTCCCAAAGTATCGAAATATGAAATTAAATAAGATGGTTAAGCAAGCATGGGTATTCTGGTAACATGATGAGACCCATTTCTTTCTTTTTTCTCCTAACTTATTTGTATCCAAGTGGTGGGAAAGACACATTTTCTCTTCTCTCTTTTTCTCTACTTTTACTTTCGCCTTCATTGCTATTCAAACATGCCATTAGCTTTCTTTTGTTTCAGTGAAGGTCTGTTGTTGGTTTAAGTTGGTCGTTAGAATGAGAAAATGATAGGTGAGTTGTGTTTGGTGAGGACAAAACATTGCATATGGTGTAGGGCACCATCTCCTCTTCCTATCTGTAGAGATGATGACTTGCCGAGGAGAGTTTGTCAAAAGGGTTCCTTGGAGATGGTGAAGAGAAATGTAATTCTAAAAACTTATAAATTTATGAACTTTTTCTTCTTCTTCGCATGAGTTAAAAATAATTTAACAAATTATATTAGGCCAAATCGGGAACATCATTCATTGAAATAGGTCCAAGATGAATTGCCAATAGTCCAAGACACCAAATTGATCACTTTTTACAGTTCAAGGTTATAAAGTGATTTTGGACCAAAGTTGATGATACTAATAAGAAATTTATCATTTTCGTAATTAGCTTGCAATTTTTCTATGAAGTAGTTTAACAATAAATCTTTGGGCCTTGCTGGTTCACGTAAATAACTCCCCAAAATGGTTTATTGATGATATCTTTCTAGTTTTGTGTTTCAATTTCCCAAACAGCACGTTTTCTGAATTGTTAATTCCAGGATGTTCTGTAATCCATAAAATTTTTTTATATAGTGTTGTCTTGCCTTATTTTTCTAAAATGTTTTAACAATCTCATCTGTTGAATAAAATAATAATAAATCATTTAGGTAAATGATATTATTGACACTTGCATTGAGGTTATCAACTATTCATATTTATATCAGCTGTTCTATTTATTCCAAGTCATTACTACTTGCAGGTGACTCTTGTCTACAATACGAAAGTGGGACTAGTAGACGGGTTGAACTGCAGATTGTCAATTTGCTTCACCTTCAAGAAAAAGAAAAAGCTTCTGATTTACTTCCAAGTCTGGTGAACATTGAGAATTATGAGTATGTTCTTGACTATTGTGCCAGAATTCCAGATGCACTAGTAAGTATGCCAAACAATGGTCGACTATGATTTGCAAGTGTTTCCATTTTCAAGAGTAATGGTATATTTTCATGAAAGAACTGAAGTTTTTTTGGTTACTATGTACTTCTAGATGGATTTGGTTCGAACTCTTGTTTATGTAGAATATTGTACAAATGTGAAATTCATCTTCTGAACAACTAATTGTATCCCTTATGGCAACTGTCTTTTCGAGTTAAGTCTCGCTGCAGCTTACCACCTTTCTCCGTCCCACCTTGACGACTTCTCGATTTTATTCAACATGCTCCTCATTGGTCTTTGTTTCCTTTTTGTTTGCCCTAAATCATTCAGTCTTGTGAAGACCACCACCACCAGCACACATCCTTTGCCACTCTTTCTCCGTCTCACTCTCCTTTTCTAAATGGCCACTTTTCTTCTCCTTGATTTGTTGAAAAATAGTTGCTCAATATTTAAGTTGGCAACACTATCATGAGTATTTTGCAAGTTGCAACATTTATGGGAATGTTAGGCTCAAACCTCTGGTCGGTTTGGATAAATGTACTAATTGGCTCGTATGAGTGAAGTCTATTTGGGAAGTAAATAATACAAATTTAAAGATGAAAGGCTGAAGAAATAATCACATGGTGGTGTATGTCACATGGCATTGTGGTATCTCTTTTCTTAGTGCCACTGTTTGCGTCTTTGGGCTGCTAGTAGTGGCAAACCACCAAAATATGAAGTATTTTTTTCTGGATATTTTGGGTTTCACTAAAAGAAATTGTGCATTTAAACAATAATGCATCGCAGTTTACAAGTTACAACTCTATTTTTAATTTTCCTCATACATTTAATGTTAAGCTCTCTTGCAATAATTTGTACCACCTTTCTCTGTTCATCTTCTAAATTGATTTATGTTTTCCAATACTAATGATGGAATGCAATTTTCAGATCCCATGCATCCCCCTCTATTGTCGTTTAGCCATTTGTCTCTGTAAAAGGAATTTTCTCACTATACTTAAAACTTTGAACAACTAAGAGTTTTGTGTCTGATGCTGGGTGATTAAGTGGGAATTGAAGGTTCTATTATTTTCCGGAGCTTAATAGTCATGGATACTTCAATTTACATAGAATACATTCAGGCTAGGGAAGTTATAGCTTGTGTCCATGCTCCAAGGTGTTTTTTTGCTACGTCATCAACATCATCAACATAACCCCAATGCCTCAGAAGAGGCTCCCGCCTAAGCAAGGTAAGGGGGGGTCGGATGTACGCAACCCTACCACTGTAAGACAATGATGTTGTTTCCAATTGACCCAAATGATGCAAATGCAACTGACCATCTGCGATTCCACAATAAAAGAAATGCAGATCGTTTAAATAGTCCTTTGATATAGTCCATGATGCTCCAAAATGTCAAAAAACAACTTAATCTTTGACATAGTGTTTTTTTGCTACTATAAAAATTAATTATGTGTTTTTCGTTTCACCTTTAAAATCAAAACTAACTCAAGTCATTAGACTGGGACTTATATGGCATGTTGCAAATGTTTGTTGGTAAGAAATGTAGAAGTTTCATATATTATGGTCTAAAGTTTAAGGTAATTGCTAATGCATCCACTTGCATCTCTAAAACCTAATGTGTGGTGACACTATTTTTTCATGTGATGTTTTCATGAATCCATGCTAATGGCTGTATGTATTTTTCTTTTGGTTTTATTCTTTCTATTTTTTGATGTGGTCTTTGAAATCCTCTCGTAGGCTTGTACCTGATTTTTGATTATGTGCCTTGTAGTTATATTCAGTATGGATGTTATAAAACCCTGATGTAGTATTATGTAATTGGAATGCTTCTTTCTTTTTATAGTTTGCAATGGGAACTTTGAGGCTTATGGATGAAAGAGTTGGATGCAAGCTCCTTATGTAATGCCTTATAATAGTACTTTTTTCCTATAGTTTGCCATGGAAACTTTGAGGCTCATGGAAAAACAGTCTGTGGAGATTAACAGAAGATGTTGGATGCATGTTCTTCGAGCTCTTTGCCGAGGAGGTTATCTCAAGGAGGTACATAGTAGTTGGTATGGTTAAACTAACATATTATACACTGGAATATTTTATTTTTGTACGATGTTCTGTAACCTTAATGTGATTTTAAATTTGTCGTATAAAGGTGCTCAGGCGATGTGATTATCCTTAACAAGAATGAAGTTTTTGCTGGTTTAACATCTCTTTGTTATTTATGAGGGAGTTTGCACCTTCACCATATTCAGTATGAACTCCCTATTTTATCATTAGAAGATGAATTGGTCAGAACTCAGAAGGTACTCAACACCCAGGATAAGTAAGCCTTAGGGTCCATGCCGAGCTATAAAAGATACTGTTACAATGAGATTCTCCTCTATATGCTTTGAATTTCTGCTGGTTTACTATCTAACTCAATTGGTGAGGTTGGAGTTTGGACCTCCTTCCCTGACCTTTGTGAACTCCCTGTTTTACAAATCATGATGAATTTAGAAACATAAGTTACTCAGCACCAACAATTTTAAAGGGGTGAAAAAGAAAAGAAGATAGCAAACACAACACATAGAAGTAAGTAGTCTTTCCCCCTACCATAAAGACCATCAAGGCATCAGCACATCAGGCACCCCCCATGCCTCAGAAGGTCCTGCATCAGCAATTTTTTTTTTGTTGGGAGGGGGGCAATCAGAGAGGTCGTTTCCAATCGACCCCTTGATTCAATGCACAATTGATCGTCTACCATAAAGACCATGTGATCTTCAATGTTTCTTATTATATTAATGTGCCTAGTTGCAAAGTTTTCGTATTCCATTTATTTATTTATTATTTATTTGGGGAGTATTCAGGCAATCAGCTTGCTGTGCTCGATGGGAGAATCACACACTACTGTGATTCCAATGTATAATGTGTACCTGAGTGCATGTGTGCGGTCCAAAAATTTTTCCCAAGCAAATAGTTGTTTGCAGCTGATGAATGTTCAACTTATGGGCAAGCGTGAAGGAACTTATGTGCAGCTTCTTAAGGTGTATGAACTACTCTTTTGTCTTGTCTTCATCCGTACACGTGAAATATAGGATGCAAAGCTCTATTTCTTGATGTTTTGCTAAAGTTGGAATAAATTCCTTGACTTTTCTTCTTCTATTTTTTGCTTTTATTTTGTATATATACATAGACTAGTACCTGAATGAGATTTCTCGATGGAATTTCTGAATCCTTTATAAACAATTAAATCACATCATTGAAAAGTATTCATATAAAAGTATGATAATATGCATTAAATAAAATATTTATTCCTCTTGCTCGAAGTTAATGTCTGGCTTTAAACCTAAAAATTATATTGAAAGAGTATAACAACAAAGCCTTTAACCCCAAACTAGTTGTGGTAGACTAGAACTGAACTCAAAAGAATCACGGTTCGGACACGTGAATAACCTTCTTATATGCACTCCTCCCAATACCAAATCCATGGGAATATTCCAATCATTTAGGGCTCTTTTAACCGCTTCTTCCCAAGTTAGTTTTGGTATGCCTCTTTTTTTATGTCTTCATCATTGCTCAACACTCCTCTTCTAACCGGTGCTTCCATAGGTCTTCTTTGTACATGTCCAAATCATCCCACTCTATGTTGTATAATTACTCATCTATTGGGGGCAACTCCAATTCTCTCGTGAATTTCCTAATTTCTAATCCGATCCATCCGCATATGACCATATATCCACCGTCCATCATTTTGAAGTATCGACCCTAGATATCTAAAAATATCCCCTCCTGCCTACCACATGACCATCAAATATAATCTCTTCTTCATCAATGCCGACAACGCTGAAACAACACTTCATATATTCAGTTTTAGACCTACTTAGTTTAAAACCATTTGTTTCTTAAGTGTCCCTCCACCACTTTAGTTTCCTCTCAACACTTATCCTACTCTCGTCAATTAGTACCACATAATCTGCAAAAAGCATGCACACATTGTAAGAAAGAATGACGAAATTAAAATTTTAACTTATGAATATCAAGGTCTACACCGTAAAACTTATATTCTATACTGTATTGCACGATTGGGCGGCCACAATAGTTGGAGATCGGTTAAGAGGCCACATACTTTTTAAGCGGTTGCACACTCAAACAACGGTCATAACTTTAATAGTCTGTCTGGGTCATGTTGGGTATAGGCTGAAACCGAATCAACTTTGTCAATTTTGGACTTCCGGTGGAATTTGAAGAAAATAATCTTGCACTTGCTTTTAATTTTTTTCATGAATCTTGTTCATTAACCTAATCTTTTCTTTAGTCATAGTCCTCGGATGATCTTGTCATAGGTTAAATTTCCCTGTCTGGAATTGGACGTGTTTACTGTGTTTTTCAATTTTAGTCGTAACTTTACTATTCCATTTCTTTCTGTTCTGTAATTATAGGTATTGTATTCAAAGCTAGTTTAATTGTTTCGCTATTTTCTAATCATCCATCTGAAATCAGATCAACTTTGTCTATTTTCGACTTTCGGTGGAATTTGAAGAAAATAATCTTGCACTTGCTTTTCATTTTTTTCATTAATTTTGTTCATTAACCCAATCTTCTGTTTAGACATAGTCCTCGGATAATCTTGTCATAGGTTAGATTTCCCTGTCTTGAATTGGATGTTTACTGTGGTTTTCAATTGTAGTCATAACTTTGCTATTCCATTTGTGCCTGCTCTGTTATTATAGGTATCGTATTCAAAGCTAGTGTAATTGTTTTTTCAATTCTCTAATTGTCCCTTTTCTTTTCATGGGATGTTCATGGTTAGGTGATTATATTTGAAATTTCACATTTCTTTTGGTTGTGTTTCCATCTTATGATGCCCCGTTATAGGACATCTTCTTTCTAGTTGTACACTAGTACTTTTTCTTGATTATTAGGTGATTCTTTGATCATTACCAAAAGTGTTGGCTTCAAATTTTCAGCTTGCAGTCCTGCAGAATAATCTCTCTCTTGTGCATGGAATATGGAAGGAATACTACAAATCCTACATGCCAAGCTTTACATTCCTGCATAAATACGTGTGGTCTCTTTGGAAGCTCGGGGATTTGGGATCAGCTTACCGCGCCTTAAAACAAATGGTAACTCTTGCTACTCAAGGAACAGCAGATTCAGAGCTTTCTGGTTCTGGAATATCTAAGTCCGGGCTAGATATCCCTATACCATTAAAAAATGAATCAGCAAGTACGACGTTGACTGTACCGACAATCCAAGAAGACAGTTCATGTGTGATTTCTTTGGATATCAAATGTGCCAATTTCCTTGGGATCAGAGGTATGATTCATGTTAGTGAAGGGGCTACATTTCTTAACAGGAAAATTACAGTAATATTCTGGACTTTTATGATCTCTCTAAATAATATTTACCGCTTTTCACAGTCAGGAAAATCTTGACTTCTTCCTTTAATGGCTTGCTGCATGCATGTGGAAATTATGGTAACTGTGATCTAGCCGAGCAACTCTTCCAACAGGTAATTTTATGAAGTTCTATATATATGCAAAACATCATTATGGTGATTTTATTTCATTTCAGAAGCAATTTTATATAGATGCATGTATTTGTATTAGTTATTTCAACTATTTTTTATGAAACCATCAGTCGTATATTTGTGCATGTTGATGTTAGATCGTATTCCTTTGGCATGTCTTTGTTTGTCAAAATGATGAGTCTTGAATGTGTTACCTCTGTTGTGTTTAACTCTTTATACAATAGCGCCAAAGTAGGTATTCTTGTATTGACTTTTGGGTGCAGAATTTATAATGCAGAAAGATGGTAGACCGTAAGTAGCTCAACTTTATCCTTTTGAACTGAGATGGCATGGGTGAAATGTAATATCTATGGTCATTGATCTAGTAACTTAGGAGTAAGGACAAACATGTAATTTCAAATGTTTATCACTTTACCAAGTTTATGTTGAGGGTGTTGAGAAAAGTGAATAGGTGTAAAAAGATTTGAGATGGAAGAGTATAGGTGAAATAGAATTTCAAATTGAAGTGTATAGGTGATGGTCTCTTTAATTGGAGGGTATTGCTGAAATTGAAGCTCATTTATTTTAATGATAAAAATGAAATTCCTCCTTTTTGTAATATATATTGTGCTGATTTGTGATTTCTTTTTAACTAAGTATAAAATATAATAAAAAAATAAAATATGATATGCCGATTTCATAATATTTCTCATTTCTAATATAATGTTGATTTTTAACTACATTCATTAATTCATGCAAAACAAGAAGGGCAAAGGTTTATAACTGATACAAACCAAACCAACTATGTTTGTTTTTAGAAATTAAAGAGAATTACAGTATAGGCTAAAAATATCCAAGGGAGTCACTTAGCAGTCTGGCATAATCTAGACTTATTGGGTAGACCTTTAGAGTTGAGACCAAACACCCAATCTAATCAGAGCACATCCCACAAGGCCACATGACATCTTATGTCTATGGTTGAGTATGGATCTCCATCATACAGAAATGATACTTTTATAGATTCTATATTGTGTAAGTTGCCACATTAACAATTCCATATTGAAAAATAATTCCCTCTACCATACTGTTTGTGGTGGAAAAAGAAGAGAGTTTCATATCATTGATTAGAAGAGTTATATATATATGTATGTATAGATGGATGAAGGTGTTTGGAAACATTGATTAGTAACATTGGTTAGGAATCTCCAATTAAATAAACTCTTATCACATGGATATCTAAAATCAATTTATTTCCTAATATCACCCCTTGGGGTGTAGCATAGCTGATTTTAGGGAGTGGATCATTCTCTTGGGTCTTAAGGTTGAACCCCTAGTTGGCTGCAAAAAATACACCGCAAGTAACTGGTGTTGGGTCACCCTAGTTTGGAACTCCAACTCACCTCATGAAGTGGGGTGAGTGCAGGGGAATTCTGAGTCATAAAAAAAATCCCAATATATATTTGTTCTAACAATACTATTTTCTGCTAATATCTGATTTCTATCTTTCAAAGTTTCATGGGTGTATGCATATCTCTGCGAGTGTGTTGCTTGTATATGATTCACCAATAGGTTTTCCAGTTTTTTCTGGGTTCTGATTTCTGAATTAGCATGCATGATGTATCTATCCATTTATTTAATCTTTGCTATCTCTATGTATTACAGATGTGCGAGGTAGGTCTGAAACCATCGTCAAAAACATATGACGGAGTTATTCGAGCTGTCCTTCCCAAGAACATTGAATATGCCAGAAAAATGGTAATGCAATATTGTGCATTTTTTTTTGTTCATATTAATAATAACATAGGATATACAGATACTTCTCATAAACTTTCATCTACAATAATTTTTGTTGACACCATATTGTGATATCATCATTGAAAAAATATTGTAATTAGCCTTGCTATACGGCCAGGATCAAGGGCTTCATTGGATATTACATAGAAGATATTTAATTTAGACTAATAAGTAATAACCATCCACAACTTCTGTATAAGTACTTTGCAATATCTTTTAGAATGTGTAAATATTGTGTATTTACTATTTTTCAGTTCAGATCTTTATATGTTTTTCTCTTTCAAAAATTAATATTTTAGCTATACATTAAAATACTGAAGTCTTATTAATTTTAGTGGGTTTGTTCTGAAGATATTTCAACAGTATAAACATTAAAATGAAGATATAGTTCCATATATGAGGGTTCTTAAATGTATATTTATGTGGAGAACTCACATTTTTTGATAATTTAGTTGTATCTTGTTTCTCGAAAGTCGAAACCTGCAAAATCAACGAATTGTAGGTTCTTTAGAAAAACAGTGAATTGGTAAACAAATTGTGTTTGTATTTGTAGAAAGGAAAATACAACGAGAAATGGATTTTCTATTGTTTTGAGAAACACCTCTATTTATAGAGGTTACATAAGGTAGAAAAGGAAAGCCAATTAGGATCCAATCAATATATGATTGGTCTGTTACAATATATAATAGATAACGATATCCCTAGAATATCTAGAATATTCATAATACTAATTTCCTATTCTAACATATTCAATTAAAAAGTAGGTTACTAGCCTTCTAGAAAGTAGGATACACGAAATATAGTGTGCTAATGGTAGTGGAGCAGGTATAAGTAATTTCATGTTTGTATTAGTATATGCAATGCAAATTTAGTTATGGAAATGAACAACCTTCAAAAATAAAAGCACATATCTTTATATATTATATATATACTTAAAAAACAGTTCCATAAAAATGTGTATACATATTTATTCTCAAGTAGATGCATTTGGATGTTGTATGCTGATGCACTTTTTATCAGAACGTAGGAGGTGTACATCTTTGTTAGGTTTTTTATTTTAGTTTTTGATTATGAAGTATTCAAATTAGCCAAATTACTGTATCCTTTGTCTGCGAAATTAGTCAAATTACAACCTTATTCTATCAAGTATTCAGTATCTATATCTCTATCGATATGATGCCTTGAAAAAAATAGAAAACCAAATATATTTGTTATCAGTGTCTAAATCTGCATTTGTAATGTGTAATTGATATGGATTATCGATGAGTAGTTTAAATATGTTCCTAATTCTTATCTAATATTTCTTGTGACTGCCATTGAAATGATGCATTCTTTTTCTTTTAAGTTTGATTTTAATTATGTTATTTGTGAATCAGTATGTGGGCTAGTTATCAACAATGTTAAATGAATACTTCAAATGTGTCAAAAATGATAAGAACATGACTGTATTTTGACCAGAATTTCCATATACCATTTATTTTTTCACAGAAACTACTGTCATGATTTTATCTCTCTGGATTTATCTTACATATAACGTTTGTTGTCTGAATTAACTTTTCCCAATGTGACGGGAAAAGGTATGGGTTTGATTTATCTTGTGTCTTTCGATAGGTATTGCCACCCTTAAAAAGAAATTTAAATTGACACGCACTTTATGTTTTTGGACATGCAGTTTGATGAAATGGAGAAAAGAAATATAAAGCCTTGTAATGCTACTCTTGCGGCTCTATCAATTAGCTACAGTAATATCTTAGATCTTGATTCAGCAGAGTTATTTTTGAACAAAATATCTCGCCAATCAAATAAGTTGGTATATCTGTTCAATGCTTTATTATCTGCCTGTCATAAGCTGGTGAGGCTCCTATTATATTTGTTTTACTATGTATTCTCTAAAATAAGCTCCCCCTCCTATGGTTGGGGTGCTCATGTCAATCTGGTTTGTTGTTATTAATCATTCTTATCCAATAATTTTTCAGGACAAGTTGGAGCATGCTCTTCATTGTTTTTCTAGAATGAAACACATGAATATTAAACCAGATCTGAAAACTTATGAGCTTCTTTTCTCCTTATTTTGTGCTGTGAATGCTCCCTACGAAAAGGGAAACCTTGATTCTCAACAAGCTCTAGCAAAACGAGTGACTTACATAGAAGTTGACATGCAAAGGAATGGACTCGAACACAATTCACTTACATTAGAAAATTTGGTAATTTCTGGATGTTTTTGTTTCCCTTTAAATATGAGAGTGGTCATTTCAACATTAAGGAATGCACTATGTAAGTTTGTTGTGACAGGCAAATGCATAAGGTATACAGAGTTGGGGGGGGGGGGGGGGGTATGCAAGGGAATACTTAGATTAAGATTTAAATAATTAGATAATATTAATCTTATGCATATATATTAATAATACTCAGATGCTTACAAGTACCTAAATTGAGAATTCTAGGCATAAACAACACATAAAACACAACAAAATATAGACATAAACTTAGGTTGAAAAATAGTAACGGTATTAAGAAAAAAATAGAAACAGACCTACATTGGGTTAATGGGTTCAGAACACTAACAAGTAAATAAATAAATGACAATTTAGCTCAAATAAACTGGGCCAAGTAGCCTATAAAAATGAAGTGCCAAAGTACACGTTAACCCATAACAAGTGACAACACTAACATGTAAATAATGGGTTCTAAATAAATCACACAATTTCCTAAAAGAAGTGATTTTGAGAGAAGAGCGAGAAAAACGAACACTGGTGACTGGTGGCAAATGGTGGTTAAGATGGTCTGTGGGAGGAGGTGGGGGTGTTGCCATGTTGGGGTTGGGGGTTGAAATGAGTTGGGTTAGGGTTTGGACTTTACTCAGATGTGTGTTGGTTAGATAAATGACGAAATGAATCCATAAATGGACCAACTTGACACTACTCAAATTCAAAAGCTGTTTTTGCAGAAACCCTTGCATATTTGGCTGGTTGGGGTCTGTTTTAAGAATATATGTTGGTTCTCGCTAAGTCCTAGGACTATTGTTTCTTCAGCAACTTTCCTACGTTTTTTCTCTCTTATTTCAGATAAGGGGCCTTGGATCTGAAGGAATGATAGAGGACCTCCTCCGATACATGGACAAGGCAGCCAGCATGTTTACTGATGCTTACCCAGGAACAACCACTTGTAATGTTGTCTTGCATGCACTTTTAGAGGCCAGAGATGTAAGTGATAAATATTGCATATGCCCATTAAGTTGGGTATAAACATACTTTCTCTTTTGCTTAAGAGTTTACCAGCCTGTCAATCCTGCTTTTGGTGCAGAATCAAAGAGCTGTTACGGTTTTCAAATGGATGAGAACATGTGATGTACAATCTGATTCTGAGACATACAATATTATGGTTGACTGCTGCAGCATTCCAAATTGTATGAGGACTGCAACTGCACTTATCTCATTGATGTTGCGTAGCGGATTCTCACCTTCAATCTGTACGTACACAGTCCTCATGAAGGTGATTCCCTCACTATGTAATTATTTGATGCTTTCCTTACAGTATCGTTAGTAAGCTTTTTAGGCCCTCCAGAGCTCCATGAAAAATTACGGTGATTTCGTATTTATTACAATTTACGAAGTTCAGATGATTAAATAGGTATCTTTAATTACACATTTTGGATTGCAATTGTTCTGTCATTTTACTAGTACAACATCAGTAAATCACAATGTATCAGACGTAGATGCATCATCAACACAATGGTTCTAAAAATGCTTGAGTTAGGAGATGCATGCAACCACCAATTAATAGGAGTGCTATTATCTTGCATTTACACCTTTGGAAAGTAAATACCTCATCGACAATTAATCCAGCAATTCAGGTCTCCAATTCTACCCCTTAGAAACTTGACACATATCCTGCATTTTTAATCATTAGTAGATAGCTAAAAAAGGATACAAAGTAAGAAAAAAACAAAAAAGAGGCAGAAGCCTTTTGAGGAACCAGACCCTAAAGAACAAAAAACGTAGTTACCAGGCGGGAGAAAACCAGACCATACATCCCTCCTGTAATCAAAACAAAATTTCAGCGCTCATACCGACTTGTCGCAACCAAAAGTAGACATCCCTCGCTGACTTTTGCTAAATACCTTTGTTAACCACATTTTTATTCTTGAAACACGATTTGTTTCTGGCCACCCAAATGTGCCACCAAAGGCACATTTGGTGATCTCTCACGACCATAGGGCATCTCTCATGTGTCCTTTGGGGATGTCCTCTAACCAGTTTCACCCAAAAGACTGGAAATTAGCCCCAACATTTGGTGTTGTTTTCTACCAACTTTGGAACCGAACTTCCGTAGTAGTGCCTTCGTGATATAACAAGACTTAAAGAGGTGGTCAATATGCTCCTGCAATGTTGTGATATTATGGTGTGGGAGAAAACCACACCATACATCCGGTTGAACCGGCCGGGCCGGGTCTGAAAACAGTGCTTATATATTAATATTTGTTGATTTCCTTTGGAAGGGGATGGGTAATAAAGAGAAGGGGTATCCGTTGGTATCAGGGGTAGGGTGTTTATTGTATCGGAATCAGGGGATAGGGTCTATCGGCCTAAATGGATGTGTGGGCTTGGAATATGGGAGCTCAAGGAGTTCAATTCGGCTCTATTTCGGAAATGGGTGTGTTGGCTTGGGGGACACCTAGACCACATTTCACCTCTGTTAGAGTGATTATAGTTTTTTTTATCATTAATAGAGAGAAAAAAGGAGATACAAGAGATGATAAAAATCATAAGCAGGGAAAACGGAAAAAAGAACAAAAAAACGGGAAACATGACCCCGTCACAACCAAAAAACAAGGACAAAATATCAGCAAAAAGACCCACAAGATGTGGGGCAACAAATAGGAGAATAGAGCCAATCGCAATGATCCCAAAAAGACATCATTCTAGAATATAAAATCCGCTGCACTTCCCGATGTTTGTAGCCAAAGATAGACATCTCGAACGGTCTTTTGCCAGATCTCCCTAATTCCAATTCTCTTGTTATGAAAACAGAGTTTATTATGAGGCACCCAAATATTCCACCATAAGGCAAGATGGCCAAGAGTACCAGCCAACTTAACAGGGCCACTAGGAATGTCCGAGGTCCACTTAGCCCAGAATTCTCTGAAATCATACCTTTACCAAGCTTAGAAGCAAGTTTATCTAACAAGGCTTTGGTAACCTCACAATTCCGGAAAATGTGATCATTATGCTCCTCCAAACAAAGTGGGCAACGACTAGCCAAATACCATCCCCGAGATTTCAGTGCGACCTCTGTCAAAGTCTTATCATGAAAAATAAACCAAACAAGGATACAAATTTTCGGCGGCGCATTCTTGTTCCAAATCAATGTGGTAAAGAAGAATATGATAAAGAGATTTGATTGAAAAAGAAAGGTTAGATCAACACTTCCAAATAAGAGAGTTGGCAACAGTAATGGAAATAGAGCATGAATTTAACAAGCCCAGAAGAGAACAAAATTGAGAGGATTCCCGGTCCAAGAGGGACCGGTAGAAAGCTAAATTCCAAGTTGTTGACAAATCCTGCCAAGTAAGGAGATCAACAATCCACGCCTCTTTATCCACCGCTAACCTGTATAGAGTAGGGGAAAAGTTACCATAAGTGACGATTGACCCACCCATCTAACTAACCAGAACCTAATAAACTTCCCATTTCCTACACCACACCTCATTCCCAGTTGTATCACATCCTCCCCTTCAAGAACACCCCTCCATAGACCTTTGATGGATTTGATATGATCAGGGAACCATTCAAAAGAGCCATGGTAGTATTTATCACGAGTTAAACGTTTCCACAAAGGTGGGTCTGGGTCAGACGGACCAGACAACCTCCAAACCCATTTGCCCAACAAAGCTTGGTTAAAGGACTTAATATCTTGAATACCCAAAGCTCCCCTCGATTTTGGTTGACAAACAACCTTCCAAGGGACAAGAGGGTAACCTGAATTTTCTCCTCTTTTCCTCATTTCCAAAGGAAGTTCCTACATAGACCAATTTTATTTGCCACACAAGTTGGGACCACAAATATTGACACAAAATAAATGGGTAAATTAGTAAAAACAGATTGGATTAACGTCAATCTACCCCCTAAGATAGAAATTTTACTTTCCAGCCTGCAAGTCTAAGATTCATTCTTTCCAAAACCGGATCCCAATCTTGTTTGCGATTTTTTTTGGGTGATAGAGGTATCCATAGATATTTGCATGGGAAGGTTTCAACTTTACACCCAAGCATGTTTGCTCGATCCCCCATATTTATGCCTATCACAGAAGTTTTATTACAGTTAACAGATAGTCTTGATACCCCTTCAAAGATCGTAATTAGGCAAAATAGAGTTCTGATTGTTTCCTTACTCCCGTTACAAAACAATAAAATATCATCCACATATTGGAGGAGATGGACTTCCTCCCCACTTCTACCCACCTTAAATCCTTCCCACATTTTATGTTGTTTGAGTACCTCCACCATCTCCCCAAGGATTTCACCGAAAAGGGTAAAAAGTAGTGGAGAAATTGGGTCCCCTTGTCTAATCCCTCTTGAACTTTTAAAAAAACTACAAGGTGAACCATTTGCTAGGATTGAGAATTTGGCAGTACACAATAATATTAATCCACCCTCTCCATTTGTTTCCAAAGTTCATAAGTTGCATCACTTTATCAAGAACCTCCCAATCCACACAATCATAAACTTTTGCTAGATCTAATTTAAGCATTAATCCAGGTTCTTTAGATCGTAATCTAGCCTCCACATATTCTTGAGCAACTAGAAAACCATCAGTAATTAGTCTATACTTAACAAACGCAGATTGGTAGCGCGAGGATAGTTTGGGTAGAAACGATTTGAGCCTTACCAACAATATTTTGGAAAAAAAATTTAGACAACAATTGAGTAGGTTGATAGGTCTAAAGTCAATTCATGGTGATCGCCCCGGTCGACTTTGGAATTAGGGAGATGAAAGTTGAGTTGACCGGGGAAAGATCAAGACCATCAAAGCAGTCCTTAATAAAACCCTCAACCTCTGGGGCCACAATTTCCCAACACTTTTGGTAAAACATAATAGGAAAACCGTTAGGTCCAGGGGCACCATTAGCCCTCATATTAAAAACCGTGTCCTTGATTTCTTGTTTTGTTATTTCAGCCTCAAGAGTCATGCGATCCTCCTCGGTAAGAGATTTAAAATTAACATTGGTGGCCCACAGGAACGATCCACTCCTTTTCTCAAAGAGTTTTTTGAAAAAACCTACCATCTCTTGACAAAGTCCCTCTTTATCCGACACAATCCCCGACTCAGTTTGTAATTTACGAATGTTATTGAACCGTTTTCGACCATTTGCATTTGCATGAATTATTTTTGTATTTTGTCTCCTTCCTTTAACCATTTAACTCGAGATCGTTGTTTCCAAAATATTTCTTCATTTTTCAGTATCTGTTCCTAATCAAACTTTAATTTCCCACGACTAATTATTTGATCCTCAGAAAGTGGTTGTTCCTCTTCCAAAACATCTAACAAATGAATTTCTTTAAGGATCTTATCTTTGTTGACATTAACATTCCCGAATTCTTCTTTGTTTCCAAATTTTGATTTGAGACTTAACTTCTTTTAGCTTGAGGATCAAGGTCAGGATTTTGTTTCTTTTCGAGGGCACCAATTTCCACCACCTCAATATTTTTAACAAGGATAATTTTTTCAAACCACATTTTTTGAATTGAAATGGAATGAGACCGCAGTTAGGACACTTTGTGTCAAGGAAAATAGGCACATGATCAAATATGACGTGAGGCAAGCCCACAACTGCAGAAAAAGGAAACGTCCTGTCCCACTCGGTGCTCACGAGGAATTTGTCCAATTTGGAAAGCACATGACATCTCTAAAATTAGACCAGGTAAAATTTTGGTTGGACAGAGGGAGCTCAATTAAATCGAGATCATTGATAAGGTTTGAAAAATTAGACAGATCTCCCACGCCTAACAACCAAGCTCCTTTCAAAAGTAAACCTTATAATGTTGAAATCAACCCCGATTACCCATGGTTTGGTAAATTGAGACCCCAATTGATTAAGCTCGGCAAAAAAATTCATTCCTTCGACCGTCCTCACAAGGGCCATAAACATTTGTGAAAATAAACTCGAAATCCGAATATACACAGATCCATTGGTTAATCAGATTAAGCTTATTATTATTCCAGAAAGTAATTAAACCACTTGAGGCCCCAATTGAACCCTTATCAACATATCGAATACTTCTATCCCTCCCAATGAGAATAGCGATTCTAAGGTCCCTTGTTTGAAATTTTGACTCCTGAATTGCCATGATCCATGGCTTATACTTCCCCCAAAATTACTTAAGTGATCTTCGTTTACACATTTAAGTGATTCCTTAAGTGATTATAGATAAATATTAGAAAATCTTAGAAAACTTGTTCCCTTTACACATTTATGGATTAGAGTGATCTGAAAGGGGAGATTGTGGGCTGATGAGGTGGTGAAAGTGGGCTTTAGGGCGGGAATTGGGGAAAGTACTATGGTGTATTTCTAGAAGGATAATTGGCTGGACCATACACCTTTCCGACTGGTTTTACCTCACTATACGTACTGACAATTGTGTAGGCTGGTCAAGTTGGAGATCTCTTGGTATGATACGGTACTTCGTTTTGGAACCTATTATTCCAGTGTGAGTGATCTGACCGATAAACAAGCAATGCAGCGGTCTCAACTTGTTTTGACTTAGATTCTTGGACAAAATTGTGTTCTATCAACCACGATAATAGGGAAGTGCTTAATCCAATAATCAAATTTGAAAAATTTAGATCCATCCTACATAGTAACAATGCCCTCGGAATCCCCAACAACTTGTAAATCGTCAAAACAATCAAGACAATCACCCTTAGTTGGCCTAATCAACAAACACAGACCCGTAGGCCCTAACACTATAGCAAGCCCAATTTTAGTCCCTTGTAAACCCGAAATCCAAGGCTTATCTCTTTAATCGAATTTGTCACGGCTCAATGCTTCTGTATGTCACCAAAACCTTGAAAGTTTCAATAAACAATTTCCACTAAGAAACCATGCCGTTCTTAAGGATCACATTCCTCTTTATAATGGGGTTACACGATGATTTAAGAACCCTCAATTCCTGCTATCTACTTATAATGAGATTGGAGAGGGTTAATGTGTTTTTTCTTTTTCTTTCTTTTACCCCCTCCCCTACCCTTCTTTCATTCCTATAAATACGTAATGAATCAGTGTTTTAAGTGTCTTTTTTAAGCCCAAACATGTAAGGTTTTTCTTGTTATATATTTTATTTGTATTTTCCCTATTTTTTAATTAAAACCAAAAATATTTTATTAAATAATTATTAAAAATGGTCTCTCACAACTGGGTGACCAACCAATCGTCTAGGTGTTACATGAGTGTTGCTCCAACCCTTCCTACACTACTAAAACAAAATAAAAACTACTCTAATGGGGAGGGGGAGGAAGGAAGCAAAATGGTAGGGTTACAAGTCTATTTATAGAAGATTAGAAGGTCTAGATTAATTCTGGACGAAATCTGACGACTGAAAATCAGATCTGAATGCTCCGGAGTGCTCCTATTCGAATACCCGACCTACTGGAGAAATTTCAGGGCTGACGGATCTGAACCATCTACTACTGAAACTAGAGTAGCATGTTAAGTTGGCTTTGAAGCACGTGAGGTGAAGCCTTGGTCCATTGACTCTAGCCGATTTGGTCTAAATTGTAGGATTTCTCCACAGTATCTTGAGATTATGGAATTTTGGCAACCAAAATATATTCTTTGCGATTAGGTCCCTTAGAATTTTCGATTAAGCCCTTCCTGACTTGCAATAAGGTCCTCGGACATTACAAACATGTCTAGAATGCTTCCAAATTAGTTATTTCTTCTTCATTTGAGTTATTTTTGCTTCATTTTTCTTCATTATTACCTAAAACATGAAATACATGCAGTAGAAACCCGAGTAGCAAAAATATGAGGTGGTATTTTCTAATAGCATGCAAGCTCCTTCTATCCTTCATCAATTATATATTTACACGTGAAGTTTAGTTTAGGATCATGAGAAAACAATGAGATCTAGGAATGATGTGAAGATGAGAGAATTGACAAATTTTAAGGTCATAAGAAAAACATGGGATGTGTCTAAGAAACCTGTAGTATGATCCTATTATGTTCTCTAACACCTTTGATCAAATGCGTGCTTTTGGATTATCTCTAACACCTTTGATCAAATGCGTGCTTTTGGATTATCTCTAACACCTTTGATCAAATGCGTGCTTTTGGATTATCTCTAACACCTTGGATTCTTATCTTGATTACAAAGTACCCTGAAACGATGTTGTGGCCCATTTTATGTTCGCCACAAGATAAGAATCCAAGGTATGAGACCCTTTGATCAAAAATGGATCGTAATTAGTCACATTGTCAAGTTCAATCCAATTTTTCTAAAAAATGGGTTTTAGGGTGTTAGAGAACCGAACTACTGACCGCTTCACGGTTGAACCAGCCGGTCCGATTTTCATAGGCATGTTTTTTTGGATGTAGAATTTGATTTTTCGTGCAAAACACAGTCAATTTTTTACAATTTGGAATTCTTCTAATCGTGGGCAAGTCTCTACAAAAGTAATTTTGTATTAGTACAATAATTTGTTGTCATTTATTAAAATTACTAAGTTTGGAAACATTTATAATGTGGGTTAATTACAGTTTGTCACTTTGAATTATGTCCCAATTTTACTTTGCCCTTTAACTTTAAAAGACGACAATCATCTCCTTATACATTCGTTTTGTAACACTTTACCCCACTGAACTATAAGAATTCATTATTTTTCAACATATTCGTCGTCATTTCTTGATTTGTTTGCGTTGTATACCTATCTAATACTCACAGTTCTAACTTTATGTTGAAGTTCGGATTTAGTTGAATGTCAGATTTGGTTCGAATTTAAATCAGATTTCCAATTTGATAAGAATTTTAACATAATGTTAGAATTATGAATGTTTTAGGCAAACAATGCAAAAAAGGTCAAAAAATAATGATGAACGTGTGCTAAAATAATGAATTTTAAATGTTAAGCGGAAGGAGGGAGTACAGTGTTACAAAATGAAAGTATAAGGGAGGTGATTGTCGCTTTTTAATGTTTAGGAAGACAATTTAATTGGGGCATAGGTTAGGGGACAAATTGTAATTACCCCTTATAATATTTATAGAATTTATATTGTCATAGTAAAATGTTATCATATAATGGCCAAATAATACATACGTAATAGTCCATATGGAGGGTCAAACTAGTCATTTGTATCTGACATGTGGAACGAAAAAACAATAATTTATATAATATTATCATAATACTTTAGATATATTATTGAATAATCTATGCATGGCTTAGGTTAACTACTTTGCGTCGTAAATGTGTTGACTCGGTTAATTTATTGCCAATAGACAAACCATTTTCTGCTTCTTCTAGAAAATAGAAATAAGTAGTGAATTGTATAGGTATAGCTCTCTAGAAAGTATGTACGCAAGGTCATAATTCAAACTAGATTTTTTTTGTGAAATTTCATTCACATGTATCTTAAGCATTTGATTCATCACTTATGTCATGAGTTATGACATGTTTTTTGACATTTGGAGCATCATGGACTATATCAAAAGGCTATTTAAACGATCTGCATTTCTTTTATTGTGGAATCGCAGATAGTCAGTTGCATTTGCATCATTTGGGTCAATTGGAAACAACCTCACTGTTTTACAGTGGTAGGGTTGCGTACATCCGACCCCCCCTTACCTTGCTTAGGCGGGGGCCTCTTCTGAGGCATTGGGGTTATTTTGATGTATGTATGTATGTACTTATGTCATGAGTTATGATTAGTTTTGGAAATTTATTATGTATAGGTTTAGTATATCATGTTGTATTGCTCGGTCAAGCCAATAACTCAAGCGACCCATTCTTTGAAATGTCACGTGCATAACATGATATTTATATTTTTTTCCTATGATTGATCCTGATTACATTATATGATTGTTTTTGAGAAAAGGTCTGCAAGTTCTGTGGTCTCACAATTTTTTCTAAGAGTTTGGGTCAGTTTTAAATTTTGCAATATGTTATTGTCCGTTGTAGAATAATCTTTCTCCTTGTGCGTACTATATGTGGCATGTGTTGTGTTCACAACTTCTCTCAATCTACATTAAGCGTGCTTTACTTAAATGAGTTTGATTGGGTAACAAACGTAGTAAGTAAACGCCTTCATTACGATCCACAGTTGTAAACACAGCTCAGCACTCAATTTGCTTTAGCTATTTCCCCCTCGAAATTATAGAAATATCTAAGCTAATGAGCACTCACAGTTCAAAACATCTTATTTAAAGGTTAAGTTCAGAGAAATTGTTCAACTGCAGTTCAGTCTATTCAAATCACTCCATAAGTTAAGACAAAGACAACCCAAAATTTGTCTGCTTCCTGTTCTCTTGTTTACTGGTTGGGGCAGTCCATAAAATTTAGAGAAAGTAAGTTTTGGATAGGTCCATGTTTGTATTCCTGCATGGCCATGGCATGTTATAGTGTCAGTGTTTGAGTTGGTGTGTTCCAATTTGTCATGGTAGACATCTTTTTGCTTCCAACTTCCATACTGTACTTATGTTACTGACTTCTTGCCATTTTAACACCTACAAATTTGTTTAAGCTGACTTCCCACACACACTATCTCGAAATTTTCGTAATAATTGTGTGAACTATTGAAGACTTGACTCAAATATGTTGATTGGGATATTAACTTGACGAATTTTGCTGAATCTATGGATCCTGTTTGGTTATTTGACCGTACCTCCGTCAAATACTCTTGATAGTTACTAAATTAAATACGCTGAACTAACTTTTCTATTATTTTTGCTAGATTCTGTTGAATATGGAAAATTTTGGTGAAACCCTGAGATTATTAGATCATATTCTTGGAGAAGGGCTTGAGGTTGATGTTCTTCTGTTCAATACTGTGCTCAAAGAAGCATCAATAAAGGTGATTCCGACTGCAATCACTCAGATCCTTTTTCAATCAATCAGTTAGTAGGATTTTGTTAACGCGGTGAATTTCTCAGGGATATCTTGATATGGTTGAACTTATTGTTGAGATAATGCACCAAGAAAAAATTCAGCCGGATCCAACAACATGTTCTTTGGTATTTTCTACGTACATTGAATGTGAACTCTATGATACTGCACTGGAAGCACTTGAAGTGTTGAGTATGCGGATGATATCTGAAGATTATGACAGTTTTTTCAAGATGAGAACTCTATATGAATATCTTGTGCACAGTGAGGATCCCGAAGTGGAGTCCTGGATAATCAATATTTTTAACGTAGCCAACGAGCATCTAGCAGTTGCTTTGTTGAATTTAAGGTGGTGTGTTATCAATGGGCATAGTATTTCATGGTTGCCTAATGAGAGCAATTGGACGAAAAGGCTTTCTCGAGCCTATAGTTCTTGGCGAAGAATGTTATTTCAGAATTCAGATTAGAATCCTTGTGACATGGTCTTTTTTCCATGTCTGAGGAATACCTGTTTCCAACATGTGCGTATTCTTTCGTGTTATGAGTGATGGGCTGCAATTCCCAGAGGATGTTCATTGCTGCATTTTTGCCTTAGCAGCAGTCATCCAACCTGGTCGTGACATCCTTGATTTGTTCTCTATGTTGCAGACGCTTAGTTCGGCAATCACATTGATCTTCAAGTTTGGACCTCGTGGTTCATGCCTGCTCTCCATTGTAGCCATACGATGGGGTCAAGGTCTGATGATTTGTGGAATCTGAAACCTTCTTGTTGGTCAATCCGACCTTATCAGTTTCAGACCGGCTTCTAGGTTTATTTAAATTTTGTTTCGTAGGTTACATATTATTTGGGGTTAGTTATATATGTTACCTTTAACTACCCTTGCTGGGCAATAGCTTGCCCTTCTAGGTATCTTTTTTATTTTTTTCTTAGCGTCTTAATTTAAATTTGCTTTGCAACTCACTCTTTGTAAGGGCTCATCTTCTGTAAATATTGTACCATTTGGAATGATCGATTATTCCCAAACGTACCAAAATTGTTAAGGTACGTATGCTTATATTAGGACACTATGGTTTATCTACTGTATTCATTTACTATAAAAAATAGAATGCTCATGCTAACAGGCCTAAGGCAAGAAGAAACTTAAATGTCAATCCGTAGATATCAAACTAGTATTCTTTTGTGTAAAAGAAAATCAGTTTAATATTTATGCATGTAGGACTAGATTGGAAAATTCTTTTAGAGGGAGTTTATTGTGTCAATTAGGTTCAATCGATACTTAGCATTTATTTCAAATCTAACATTTTTAATGAAAATATCAGCATTTTTCTATATATATTTTTCTCTTTCTTTCATAGAATGTCACGTTTCCTAGGATTTACATTGACAAGGGATGGTACTTCGAGTCTCGAACTGGATTTGCCAGCGTTCTCTAACCGTGTTGTTAATTCTCATTCGCGATCTAAGACAAGCTTATAAGGTGCAAACTTAACTTTTACGTCTCCTCTAGGGGTGGCAATGAGCAAACTGAACCGGATCTGGTAGTACTGAACGGTGATAAAACGGATTTGGATCGGATATGGATATTCAATTACAGAATCGACCTGGTTCTGGTTCTCACCACCGGATCAAGATGCGATGTATTATGAAAAAAAACTAACCTAACCCTACACCCAATGTGCCCATTGCCCATGACCTCTTATCCCAAACCATGAAAAACCCTAGTCCCTCCTCTCCCACCGCCTCCACTCCTACTGTCTCCACTGTCCTGACCTCTTGGCTGTCGGTGCCTCCTCACTCCCTCACCTTTTCCCAAGTATTCTCCACGTGGCCCCTCCGGTCTTCTCCACGCCTCTCTGATCTCCGGACTTATCCACACCCTTTCGACCTTCACACTCTGATCTTTATTTTTTGTTTCTAGGAATCAAACGGGTTGCAATTAGTATCTATTCATGGTTCCATTTGGTTTTTGTTTTCTTAATTTTGGTGTTATCCTTCTTTCTTTTTTGATTGGTTGATTGCTATGTGCCAACAAGAATATCTGTTCTTGAGTTCTCTTTTGTATGATAGAAATTTTTGTTTTGGAGTTTGTGGTTGCAGGACTTTGTTTTGTGTTACATTTTTTTATCTTTCAATTATAGGTTGTCTAGCTTGTTATGGGACCATGATTGTATCCCATGTGTGTAGCACTAGGTTGTTGTTCCATGTAAGGGATGCCCTTAAACTGTTTGTATTATTGACTCAAAGAACAAGAAATGTTCTTTAACCTGAGATTTTACCGTAGTATACATGCAGTGTTTTTCAACATGTGGTTGTAATGTTTATTCATAGTTAAATGGTTAATTACGTTGGATATAATTCTGAAAGAGAGCTTGAATATCTTTCTGTAGAATGGGTCCAATTCAGTTGTATGAACTGAATTTTTTAAGATTGCAGATTGTGTTTGGGTCCAGTTCTGTACCATTTCTTTGATTGTGGGCATTCTCGACTATGGCTTGGAGGATGCTAAGGAGAATGTTGCTTGTGATAAGAATCTCGTTGAGTTCTTAAGGACTGTTCAATTATGTTCTTTTGTGTTTTGAGATCAAGTGAAGCTACGTTTTTTCTTTTAATTATGGTTTAGAACTCATTTGATTGAATAAATTGAAGATGTATGAAGTAGACTTTAAGTTTGTTGTTTAGAAATATATTGCATTTTAAAATTAGATGAATGGAGTGGTTACTTGACGTGGAAATGAAAAAAATACAATTGAACTGTTGAATTTTTTTAGATTGGTACGTGACAGGGATATTAATAGGATATTAATAACAAGGTCTATATTGTACATGTAAATTGAAAAAAAACAGGATTTGTACCGGATCCGGTTCTGGGTACCTGTGAACCTATTGGATCTGGTTGTAGGTATCAAAGTTGGGAACCGATTTGGATCCGGTTCGATTCTGGGTCTCCAAAAATAAAGTAGATCGGATTCTCCTAGTATTCGAACCGGAACTGATCCGTTACCACCCCTAGTCTCCTTTATTTCTTACTTTTTAGGTCCTTTTTCTAAGACTTCTCCAGACCACTTCTCTCTCTGTCTCCCCTCTTCTTGCTCAGCCCTCCACTTTCTTCTCCTTTTTTTGGGTTATCTCGTCTATCGTCCTTGACATCTAGTTTCTGGTCTTCAACACTTCAATTTTCGATTTTTGGATTGTGGAGGTTGTACGAGGACCTTCCATTCTCTGTCGACTATGGTCTGGCATCGATGCCTCTTTCCTGAACACCTCTTTGTGGTTGACGCCTCCTCTAATGGCCTATTCAGTGTGGATCTGAATTTTCTAAATGAAAGAAGTAACTCTACTATCTGGAAACATGATGCAATCGTACATTTCCATCCTTTCTGTTAGGATATGGGGTTACTCTATACGGTGAATAGAGTATTTTAAATTTTAGTTGATTAATTATCTATTTGTTAGGTGATTTGTTAAAATAAAGAGAAAATCAAAACACAAATCATTGAAGAGAAAGAGACACTAGATTTTTATAAGGGCTTGGTCGCACAACACGAGATCTAGTCTAGTACCCAAGCATCCTGGCTGAGAGTTTTCTTTTCCAAACATTTTCAACAGGGAGGGTTTGGCGTTACATCGTGATCGACGAACACCTTCATTTACGCCCTTCAACTTAACGTGAACCCGACTTTGACAACCTTAAAGCTATATTACAAGTTTAGAGTAGCAGGTCCCACCAAGCACTCCCTGTTAGCAAGCTCTTTACTATTAAGAATTAACAATAAAAATGGGAGTGATGTGAAGAAGCCAGATTGAGCTTTTTAATACACTTGGAAAAACAGTTTTTTTGCTTGGGTGCACCTCGTAGGTGTCTTAGTTGATGATATGTACATGGAATTTTACTATTGTTGAATGTGCACTTATAAGTCAGACATATTTACTCATATGCACATCTGCCATTAGTTAACCCACTATGTCCTATTTCTGTCCAACATCGTTGGAAAATTTGCAAATTAAACCTCATAAAATTACGAATCTCCTTAATATTAAAAATAAAAAGTTAAAAACATAAAAACCCAAAAAAGCAAACCTCTCTTTCCTCACCTCCTCTTTCTTCCTTCCTGCCCACCTCACCCACTCCCTTTGGAAAGGGACATCGATATTATTTTATGCCGGCTGGAGATGATATTCCCATCGAGTTTTTTTGTACGTTGCATTTGCCAATTCACCTTGCCTGGGAGGTATGATTGGTAGGTCCAGTGCACTATTGCTAGATGTACATACTCGAAAGATATATAAATAAGTTGAAATCTTTTGTTAGAAATAGAAATAAACTTAAAAGATCAATTGCTGAAGGTATTCTGACAGAGGAATGTACTAACCTTTTGCTCTAGATATTTGAGGAACAATGAAGGTGAAAGACCCTTAGGTAAAGGTCGAATGATTGTCCTTGACGCTGTGGATCTAGAGAAAACTCACAATTGAGTTTTGATTAACACTGCCATTGTTGATGGATATCAAGAGTAAGTGAACAAAAATATTATTACTTCACTCATTTCTTAAATTTGATTGTTTCATCGCTAACGAAGTATTTGCCTTTTACAAGTGCTTTAACCGTTACAATCCCTTCATGGGAGCATGACTACGTCGTAATCGAAGACAACAATCGAATGCATGACATAAGAAATTTAGTAATTGGTTCAGGGAGATCGTTCGAAATGAAAACGGTTAGTGTTGAAATCGAAGCACTTGCTTGATGGGTCTGTACATTGTGGCAAGGAAATATTCAGGATATATCATCAATGGATTTCAGTTTCGCACAGAGACACACGAGTCCAAAGGAAAAAAATTAGAATTCTGGAGTTTTTGTGAACGTAACAATAGAAAGTTACTCAACAACACAAAATAACAATCCTATCCGTGCACCAGTCGACTACTTTGGTGTATTGCAAGACATAATCAAACTTCAATATTATGGTGATATGAAATATGTTTTGTTTAAGTGCAAGTTGTACGATATTCTCGGCCGGGACAACAGTACAACTAGAAGTGATAAATATGGGTTCGCGTTGGTGAACGCGAATAAATTTCTGAAGCCGAAAGAATCATTTGTACTTGCATCCCAAGTGGAAAAAATATTTTATGTTGCAAAGCCCAAAGAAAAAGAAAACGACGACCAAATGTGCATCGTTGTGCGAATGTTGCTGAGAGATTTTTATAGCATGGAGGAGGAAGTATCTGAAGTTCCTGAGTACGGACGAAGAAATTTTGTACAAAATAGAGTCGAATTAGATGATATTAATTTAGTATATTTTGTTAGACCATAACATGAACCAGTGGTGGAGTAGTAGAACCTGAGGGAATTGCACAATTTAACATCTACGAAAACAAATGTAATGACAAATCCAATATATGCATGATTAGATTTGTAGTTTATAAATTTTATTATGTAATTGAAGATAAATTGAATTACTTCAGATTTAAGGTATGACGAGACGTTAGTCTTCACCATCGCACCTAGAGGGAGACAATGATAGGCAGAGACGTCAGAAGGAGGATATTTAACAGATAACCAATGGTGCAGTCAATACTGGAGACATTTGTAGCACTTTAGCATATGGTGCAGCGAGTACGAGTAGGGTTTGTGGTTTCACACAACTTCTGGAGGATTAAAGCTCTACAATTCAGAACGAGATTTAGTTTACACCGGAAGGCATACTAAAAGGAAAGAATGTTGAATGCTCCCAAAATTTCATTGGAACGATAGTTAGGAGGACACGAGTACTGCCTCCTTGTTATTTGAACTGGAGATTGGTGCGAAAGATGGATAAGGATGTTGCATGGCAACAATTAACGGTAATATTACATATGTACTTAAGTTATATTTGTATTTATTTTAATTGAAAATTATGAGGTTTCTATACACCAAATGGAAAGAAAGCAAGTACGAGTTATACCTTGACGTGACGGATATGGAGACTAGAGAGGCAAGATTGGCGGTCAGACCGCATATTTCCGTGGAGGATTGATCTACTCTGTCGGACTACTGGTCCAGTGAGACGTTTAAGGTAAATTTCTAAGGTTTTTATTTAAATTATAATCAATGACTGAAAAACAAACAATTTTATTTTTTTGGTGATACAGATGAAGAGCGAGACTAACAAGAAAAACATGACGAATTTAGTCATACCATATCAGTATGGTACAAAATCGGGTAATATATTATTTATTTATTTTTAAATTCTTATAGATTCATTACTTTTTTAATATAAACTAAAACGATTGTTATTTAAATGATATTGCAGATTGTGGAAAATCCAGACGCTTCTTAGCCTAGTCGTACAACTATTTACATCCGGCTTCATGACAAGAAACTCCCAGAAGTTACGCCTGTTATTGTAAGTTTAAGATTATTATTAGTAATCAATTAGTTAATATTGTTTGATGCATTCATTTGTGAATTTATGATATTTTCTTCTTTTAGGAACAATTATAGGCTTTATGAGGACCGGATGGGATGAGTTCTCAGGACATTATCAATTCAGCGGCTGCCACCCAGGATCCTGTCGGGACTTTTCTTGGCAATGGGCACGGACGTGTGAGGATGCACTCCAGTCTTGTCACCCCGACTGACATGTACGGACTACCCGGGACGCCATCCCAAGTACAAAGTGAAGCCAGATTGCATGTTGAGCATGGTCAAGAGCTAAAGATGGTGAGAAGCGAGCTAGCGGAGACGAAAAACAATTTTGCAAACATGTAGTTGATGATCAAGTTTTTGATGACGAATGGGTTTTAATCCTCACGTATTCTATTTGTAATTTAAGAAGTTTTATTACATTTCTAAGTTAATTTATATGAATTATAATCTTCATGTATAATGTTTTAATCGTTTAGGATATTAATATAACATCCATCTGCAAACCACCCCTGCTGCCAAGTCGAGATAACGATGACGGTCTATCGGGTGGAGTAGGTATGGGAGGTTTGACAACATAGTGATTGATCTTAAGGGGCACCACCTATAGCCTTCAAGATAAGGTGGGGGATTTCATCACCCCTTCCTTCAGCCCCACAAAATACCTCTCAAAAAGCCTAATTTTAAAATCACGTAGATATTGACTCATAAGGACCTCAAGCGCATCAGAAGAATGACCCAGTTACGACCGTCATAACCTGATCGGCATCGCCCACTCTGTCGATTGTAGGAGAGATGAGATCTCCAGATCTTGGCTCACTTTCTGGGCTTTGTGGTCTTCGTTGTAGGATGGGTGGGGGGTGTTGAGGCCGCGTCACCTCGTAGTTAGGCGTCATCTAGCTGTAAGTACCTATAGTGACCTTAGGCTATTTGAGTTGTGTTTGCCAGATTAGGCCTCTACCATCACCTTTACCCACGCTAGCTCTAGGGATTCTTCCATTCTCCTCTGAGTGATCTTCTTATCACCTACTTCTATGTTCTAGTCTCCTCCCCTTTACACTCGTTATAAGCGTTTTAGGGTAGAGTCGAGCACTTTTTGTGAGCTTGGCCCCGTGGTGCTGAGAGTTGTCGACTTGAGAGTACTTTGTTGAGATGTATGGTGATTGATCGTTTTATATTTAACCGCAAGTGCACGGCCGCGTTGAAGCGGTGGCAAATACGGGTCGTCCACTGGGAGGTGTGTCGACACTTGGTTTGTGCGAAGGCGAGAGGTAAAGAAAGGGATGAAAGGTTGGTTACACTAAACTACACTAAGATGCAAATGGAAATGGAGATAAGCAATAAACTAAGCCCCAAAGGGGGTAGAGAAATAATGTGAACATAAAGAAGTGTGTGTGTGTGTTCATTAAGCTCCTCACAACATGTAGTACATGAAATCATAAAACTACATCCAACTTTGCCTCTACATGAATTAAGATAAGACTACATCATTAAAACATACAAGACAATAATTGGAATGAAGCTACATGAACTCAAGTATAAAGACTATACCCTACTATGCCTCTACATGAATTAAGATTTCACTACATCATTAAAACATACAAGACATTAGCTAAGGTAAAGGCAACAAGAGCACATACACTACAAATTGTGTTTCCAATATTAACTTCATCCATATCCTAACCTTATCATTCCCCATAAAATAGGTCCACTAATCAAAGCATAAGCTAAGCTTCATTCAAGAGCATTAGCATATCAAAGATAAGAGTGAAAACCCATTAGATGGTTATGGAAATCATATAAAGCTCAAGGGATAAAGATAACACACACTTAATACACTACATGATTATATCACATATTTCTCCACCCCCCAAATGGGGATGGAACTACTCACTACTCATTACACTAACTATATTAGCAAAAGAAAGCATAATACTGAAATGAAAGTTAACTAAGAAGGCAAGAAGCATTAAAGAAACATAAAAGACAAGATTGAAAGAAACTAAGAAGGAAAGACTAAACAAACATGCACAAATTAAAAGACAAGATTGAAAGAAACTAGAAGAATTATTTTATTAACAAATGACTCACATTGAAGGTAGCATTCATCTCCACCTTGAGTTTTTGCTTCAAGGCTCACTCCTTAGTAGAGAGAATGCCACCAAGCAATGGGTAATTACAATGGAAGGTGAAGAGTTCTATTTATAAGCATGGAAAAAGCTAATCGGGGACAATCCCCCGATGTGGGACTAAACCAATACCAAAAATAGCCTAAACGAACATTAATACAAGTCCAGGAGAAATTTCGACGGATCCTGAGCAATATGGACCGCCAATTAGCGGTCCAAGACCGCCAATTGGCGGTCCAAAATTGTCGGATCGTGTTGGAATTTCTTGTGGGCTTTGCTTTCTGGTATTGTTGGTCTTTGATGCGGTTACGCGACTTGTTGGAGCTCCGACCCGAATAGAATTGGTAAAATACTCCCCATGATGGTGTGGAGTATTCTGTTTTGCTCTTAGGTCCTTCTGTCTTACATTCAGGTCCTTCTCCCTTGCATCTTGGTCCCTAGATCTCACCATTCAGTCCTTTTTCCCAGCTTTTGGGTCCTTTCATGGCTCTTCTCTTCAAACCTCTTTATTCCTGAAAACTAAACATAAAACTCGTCACGTAGCATTGCTTAGGTGTAAGATAATGGATATAAGATACAAATATGAGCATGAAATGATGTCAATCAAATACCCCCACACCTAAGTTTTTGCTAGTCTCGAGCAAAACAAAGAAAGAGAAAAACAAACGAGAAACAAGAAATCCTAACTCACTTTCGTAGGAATCACGGTTGCACTTAGCACGTGCAACAAGCCGTTAAACCTCTTTGTTGCCAAGGAGGAGGAGTGTTGTCTCCTGAGGGTTTTCAGCGGATATACCCACAAAATCCGAACAAGATGCATTATTCAATCTAGACCTCGACTCGTTGGAAATATTTTGTCGATCAATGGACGCGGTAATCCTACGGGCCGACTCTATTTAGGTAATCAGTCCACACCTAGCCTAATAAACCATTCGTGCAAGTTAAATAAGAAATTAAGTGAAAGACATGGACAAACTCAAGATCCTCAAGTGATACAAAGTGTAAGGTCCATTAAGGTTCTTATTTGCATTACAATATTTTTTTCTTTTTGTTTCTTTTCACAATTTTTTTTCTTTTTCTTTTTTTTTATTAGTTTGGAGCTTCGTTCTCCCAGGGTCAGGTTTCGTGCATCATTGCCCATGAGGACTTACACTATCACGTACACCTTTCCCCAAATCTCCACATAGGGCAATCCCTACCACCCGTGTAACGGGAGTTCGGTCGGTGCATCCCAAGTCAGATGACTCGAAAGCACCAGGCACAAAGTCCCCTCAGACCTACTTTCCCGAGTGATAGGAGCCGTGCGAGAAGAGAGAACACCACTTATTCATTTATTTATCTACATGGGAACCAAAACCCCTACACTTGAGTTTCACAAAAAGATATTAAGGGCCATTGACTACAACAAACTTCCTAAATTAACAAACACGAATTATTTGACTCACTAGGTTCACGGTGGACTTCTTTAAATGTTTGAGCACTGAAACCCACTGATTACTCACCCCCAAGGGAAAACTGGGGTGCATCCTAACGACTCGATAAATCCTAAAGCCACGTACTAGATATCCTAATGCATCAAGTTCAAGACAATTTTGGGAGCTTTCTTTTTACTTTGCCTCTCAACGGTTTTGCACATGCTAAACACACGCAAAACCCACAAAACATTTTCTTTCGAAAACACATGAAGATTTTGAAAGAAATGTGAAAATTTTGAAGCACTAGGCAAGCAAAAGAAGACAAGTCACCCAAGGATCATGGCAAGCAGATATATCGATATTAAATGCAGCACACTATCATGACCCTAACAATGCAAACAAAAGAAAACAAAATCAAAGGAAAAAGACTCAACTATGTACACACGTAAAACACCCCCCCACACCTACTTCATGCATTGTCCTCAATGAATGCAAGCAAGATACTACATGGATTGATGCATAAAAAGGAGAGATCTCACCAACATGAAGTACAAAGGGAAATGTATGGCTATGTTGATGGACACAACCCAAATTCCCTCAAAACCTGTGAGATGTTAAAGAAAGGGATACAAAAACGTGAAAGAAATGTGGCCCAAATACTCAAGGGTTGGGGCCCACAACAATCGATGCTCACTGAAGGAGTCTTTTTTTTTTTTAACAGAAACTATGTACAACAATGGGCTCCCATCTTCATATATCAAGGGACATCAAATGGGAACCCGCCATCTCTCGAGCCAGAAATGCACCTGTATGGGCTCGCAACATACAAAACAGAATTGCTTGACCACCTGACACCCTTATTCGCATTGTGGTCGTTCGATGCCTCAAAAGAGGAGGCATGAATGAGAGGTGAACCTCTACCAGGTTGAAGGGTATCAGGTGGTTGATTCTTAACCCACATGGGGTCCTCAGCAGATATAGAATGACGATCATGTGGCCCAGAGGCCATAAAAAGGGTATCTGGTGGCTCAAAAGCCACGTGATCGAAAGGTTGTGGCTCAAGGGCCACATGATCAAAAGAATGTGGCTCAAGGGCCACAAGATCAGAAGGATGTGGCTCAAGGGCCACAAGATCAGAAGGATGTGGCTCAAGGGCCACAAGATCAAAAGAATGTGGCTCAAGGGCCACAAGATCATAAGGATGTGGCTCTGAGGCCACATGATCAGAACATAAGGCACCTTCTTGTGCCGGCCCAGGTGAAACATCTTCACCACCTTCAGGATCTTCATCGAACAATTCTCTGAAGTACTTGAAGGTGCCCTCAACTTCACTCTCATCCATGCCCTGGATAAGGTTAACCCCAACAGGGTCATTGAAGGCATCTGGCTTCTTGCCAATGGTGAAGATGTTGAAATCAGCGCATTGGCTACCATAAGTAAGGCGCATCAGACCATTGCGACAATTGATCAAGGCATTGGAAGTCGCAAGAAATGGTCGCCCCAGAATGACAGGAATTTGTCCAAGTGGGTTTGGCACAGGTTCAGTATCCAAGACAAAGAAGTCGACTGGATAAATGAACTCTCCCACTTTGATCAGCACATCTTCCACCACACCCCTCGGTTTCTTCATAGACCTATCAGCCAATTGAAGAGTGGTCTTTGTTTGTTTGAGGTCTCCAAGACCGAGGTGGACGTAGACAGAATATGGCAGAAGATTAACAGATGCACCAAGGTCCAGCAAGGCCCGATGTATGGACACATCACCAATCACACAAGAGATAGTAGGACAGCCAGGGTCCTTGTACTTGACTTGCATGGGTTGTGCCAACAAGGAACTCACGTTAGCCGCAAGAAAAGCTTTCTTGGGAACATGAGTTTTTCTCTTCTTGGTGCATAAGTCCTTGAGAACCTTGGCATAAGGTGGCATTTGCTGAATCACCTCCAGAAGAGGGATATTCACCTTAACCTGCCGAAACATCTCAAGCATCTTGTCATGCTGATCAGAGATTTTCTTTTTAAGGCGCTCAGGGAATGGCGCCTTTGGGGCATAAGGATGCGAAGGCACCCCAGAATTCAGGTCCAAAGAAACATGAGTGGGGACCTCAGAATCTGGTTCCTTCGTCACAAGAGGAGACAAGGGGACCTCAAGGTTCGGCCCCTTTGTCGAAGGAAATGCAGAAAGAACCTCAGGATCTGGCTCCTTCCTGGAAGTATTTGTGGAGGGAGCCTCAGGATCCGGCTCCCTCAAAGATGGTGATGACAAGAAATGCACCCCAATGTGGTTGTCCACCTCCTTACCAGACCTCAAAGTATGAATCACATTAATATGATGGGTCGGTTCAGAGGTGGCATGAGGTAAAGGTGTCCTTCCTTGAGAATGGGTACCCCGAGGATTCACCTCAGGTTGACTCGGGAACTGACCTTTCTCGCGTTCATGGAGTTGATGAGCCAACTGGCTAACCTGCATTTCCAAAGCCTTGACTGTACTTTGCAACGCTTGAAAGGTCGGATCACAAGAAGGGTCCTTAGGGTCAACCCGCTGGGGTGGTGGAGTCTGGTTGGAATAACCCGACGATGAGGCATGAGCATGTTGGTAATTTTGGTGCTGCGACCTTTGATGTGGGGGTTGGTAGGTCGCCGATGGGCGTGGAAGTTGATAAGGTGGAGGTTGAGGTTGAGCGTGCGAGCTCTGACCGTGGCCTCCACTAGACCCCCAAGAGAAGTTAGGATGGTTACGCCATCCCGGGTTATAGGAATGACTGTACGGGTCGTTTCGGGGCCTTTGTTGATACATCGCATTTGCATGCTCAGTATCCCTTGGAGAGTAAGCGCACTCCAAGTCATCATGTCCCGACAGTCCACACCTAGTACACCCGGGAGTAGCGACCTGAGCTACAGGAGCTCGGTCCATCTCCAAACTCTCTATCCTACGCATGAGAGCAGCCATTTTCGCTTCAGACGCGATCGATGAGTCAACTTGATAAGATCCAGCTCGACCAGAAGACCTGGCGGCTGGTGGCTCTCTCATGGTATCCCACTCGAAGGTACGTTCAACCATGGATTCAAAAGTATCCCATGCCTCCTCGATGGGTTTCATTTGGAAGTCACCCTGACACATCGACTCCAACAATGTGCGGGTGTTGTAGTTGATGCCCTCATAAACAATTTGGCACAGCTGCCATAACTCAAATCCATGATGAGGGCACTGCTGGAGAAGGTCCTTGAACCTCTCAAAGAAACCATGAAACGATTCGGTCTCGGTCTGATACATTTGATGTATCTGGTGCCGTATCTGTTGAGTTTTCCTTTGTGGGAAAAATCTCTTCAGAAAGACGGTCACAAAGTCATCCCATGACCGAATCGAGCTCGCCGGGAGGCTATACATCCATTTCTTCGCATTATCCTTCAATGCGAACGAAATCATCCTCAACCGGACAGAATCCTCGTCAAGCTGTTGAAGCTTGAACATGGAGCATACTTCCTCGAATTCGCGTATAAAAATATACGGATCCTCCTTATTGGCAGTAAAGGTTGGAAGCATGCTCACATCTGAGGTTTCAGCTCATAGTTGTTCCCGCGAGCAGGGGGAACAACTATGCAAGAAGGCTGCGCGGCCCGAACAGGATGGGTCCGCTCCCACAAAGTCATCGGTCTATCATGTCGAGCTAAAGGTGGTGGTGCACCAAGAACTCGATCCTGACCGAATCTCCCTTCCTCTCGAGTCAGAGGAGGAGGAGAAGGAGGTCTACGTGGTGGTGGGAATGGACCGAGGTAGTCCATGTATGGAACCCGGTCTCCCTCGCCACCACGAGACGACTCGCCTTCTTGCTCCAAAGGAGCACGAGGCGGAGATGGTCGATCACCAAGATCTTCCATCTCAGAAATAAGCACTCTCTTGAGTCAAGCGCTCTCACCAGAACGAGCCCAACCTCGCATAAAAATGCTCGACTCGACTCTAACAAACACACAACAGAAGGTGTACTAGAGGAGGAGACTAAACGTAGAGAATAGATGAGGAGATGACTCAGGTGAGGAGAGAAGAATCCCTAGAGCTAGCGTGGGTAGTGGGATCAGGAAGAAGCCTAACTAGCAAGCACAGCTCAAACAACGTAAGGCAATGGGTCCTTAAGCTAGACGACGCCTAACTTCGAGGTCACTAGCCTCGACACGCCTCACCTCCCTACAACGAGGACCACAATGCCCAGCAAGTGATACCAGATCCGGAGATCCAGTACCTCCTACTATCGACAAGGTAGGCAACGCCGATCAGGTCATGACGGTCTCGACTAGATTACTCTCCTAGTGCGTCCGAATTCCTTAGGGCCAATGTCTACTTGCTTTTAGTTAAGGCTTTATTAAGAGTGGTTTTTTTGGGGCCAAGGAAAGGGTGATGAAATCCCCCACCTTATCTTATATGGGACAGCCCCTCCTTAGTAGCGATTTGATCCTAGATCTAGCAATCAATCGCTCCAATCAAACGCTCTCTCACTCTTGTCCCGATGCACCTTACTAACTAATGCATGAAAGAAACATGCATGAATGAGGGATGTGGGTGCACGTACCTCACGCCAGCAATCAACGACAAAATGTAAAGCAAAGAAAAGACAAATGCATGCAAGGTCTACCAATGGTGCATGACCTAGATGGCAAGAAGTCTAATCTTTTGCTTTGAGTTTTATGGTCCAAGTTGATTAATGGGGGAGTTATTAATGATCTGGGAGCAAACCAGAAGTCAAAACATGAAAAATAGAGCTCCCAGATAACCAAATAGAAGAAAACAACTACCAGAAAAAATTTCAAGGCAAGATGACCTCACCAGGCCGCCAGTTGGCGGTCTACAACCGCTGATTGGCGGTCCCTTTTGGTCTTCTGGTCCTCCGATTTTCCCAGTAGCCTCCCCTTGATCAGAGTGTTCCCTGAAACTAAGAAAAACTGAAAACAAAAAATTAAAAACCCTCGAATCGTCCAAACCAAGGTCTGGACAGAGCACCTCCCCGACAACGGCACCAAAAACTTGATTGATCGTTTTATATTTAATCGCAAGTGCACGGCCGCGTTGAAGCGGTGGCAAATACGGGTCGTCCACTGGGAGGTGTGTCGACACTTGGTTTGTGCGAAGGCGAGAGGTAAAGAAAGGGAAGAAAGGTTGGTTACACTAAACTACACTAAGATGCAAATGGAAATGGAGATAAGCAATAAACTATGCCCCAAAGGGGGTAGAGAAATAATGTGAACATAAAGAAGTGTGTGTGTGTGTGTGTTCATTAAGCTCCTCACAACATGTAGTACATGAAATCATAAAACTACATCCAACTTTGCCTCTACATGAATTAAGATAAGACTACATCATTAAAACATACAAGACAATAATTGGAATGAAGCTACATGAACTCAAGTATAAAGACTATACCCTACTATGACTCTACATGAATTAAGATTTCACTACATCATTAAAACATACAAGACATTAGCTAAGGTAAAGGCAACAAGAGCACATACACTACAAATTGTGTTTCCAATATTAACTTCATCCATATCCTAACCTTATCATTCCCCATAAAATAGGTCCACTAATCAAAGCATAAGCTAAGCTTCATTCAAGAGCATTAGCATATCAAAGATAAGAGTGAAAACCCATTAGATGGTTATGGAAATCATATAAAGCTCAAGGGATAAAGATAACACACACTTAATACACTACATGATTATATCACATATTTCTCCACCCCCCAAATGGGGATGGAACTACTCACTACTCATTACACTAACTATATTAGCAAAAGAAAGCATAATACTGAAATGAAAGTTAACTAAGAAGGCAAGAAGCATTAAAGAAACATAAAAGACAAGATTGAAAGAAACTAAGAAGGAAAGACTAAACAAACATGCACAAATTAAAAGACAAGATTGAAAGAAACTAGAAGAATTATTTTATTAACAAATGACTCACATTGAAGGTAGCATTCATCTCCACCTTGAGTTTTTGCTTCAAGGCTCACTCCTTAGTAGAGAGAATGCCACCAAGCAATGGGTAATTACAATGGAAGGTGAAGAGTTCTATTTATAAGCATGGAAAAAGCTAATCGGGGACAATCCCCTGATGTGGGACTAAACCAATACCAAAAATAGCCTAAACGAACATTAATACAAGTCCAGGAGAAATTTCGACGGATCCTGAGCAATATGGACCGCCAATTGGCGGTCCAAGACCGCCAATTGGCGGTCCAAAATTGTCGGATCGTGTTGGAATTTCTTGTGGGCTTTGCTTTCTGGTATTGTTGGTCTTTGATGCGGTTACTCGACTTGTTGGAGCTCCGACCCGAATAGAATTGGTAAAATACTCCCCATGATGGTGTGGAGTATTCTGTTTTGCTCTTAGGTCCTTCTGTCTTACATTCAGGTCCTTCTCCCTTGCATATTGGTCCCTAGATCTCACCATTCAGTCCTTTTTCCCAGCTTTTGGGTCCTTTCATGGCTCTTCTCTTCAAACCTCTTTATTCCTGAAAACTAAACATAAAACTCGTCACGTAGCATTGTTTAGGTGTAAGATAATGGATATAAGATACAAATATGAGCATGAAATGATGTCAATCATATGGTTACATGGGTGACCATCCATTTCATTGTTGGGACAAGGACTATTCTCCTTGGTATTACGGATCCATGCATCCTGGGGTACCTCATACTAACACCCAACATGGTTGGGACAACCTTAATTGTGTGGCTGAGCAGTCTTTAGATTTGGGTAATATGAGAGGGGCACCGACTGCTAGACCACTATATAGTTGTGTGGGATTAGATTTGGTAAACAAACAGAGACATTACAAGAAACTAATACCCCTAATTTCATACGACCTGATGACAACTTGCCTCTCACTATAGTTCCTGATCATCTTGAAAATGAAGGGACACCAAACAACTACATTGCCAATGTATGTATTGGGAGTTCCTTAGAGGATACCTGGGCAAGAGACAAACATTCTGTTTGCCTGGTTAACCGGGCAAGGATAATGAGGTTGTTGCTCTCGTTCCGACGCACCAGCTTGTTAGTTGGAGAGTTTGGATTGACGATCATAACTTCAATATCGTAACTGGAGAAATTCTTCTTCCGTTACTCAATTACGACCAAACTCTTGAGAGGTTAGAGCTCTTTAAGTTTGATCCTTTGAATGGGATGCCTTTGCGTCTTGATCATGAACCTCTCCTTGCATCTTGTGCATTTTGTGAGGGGCCCCACTAATGAGTATTTTGGCCTCGCGTGGTGTCATGTTCCCATTCCAAGTACATTGACCCACTATTGAAGTTCCCATTTGATGTTCATTGACAAATGACGATAGAACTTATATTTGTACATAGTTATATTTGAAAAAAAAGAAAAAAAGAACCAAAAAAGAAAAAAAGACTGCAATAGGTAGCATAAGTTGTTGTGGGCCCCAACCCTTGTGTATTTGGACCCCATTTATTTTACGTATTTGTCTCCCTTCTTAAGTATCTAGAGGTTTTCGGGAATTTGGGTATATGTCCATCCACATAACTATGAATTTCTGTTTCCGCTTCACGTTGGTGAGATCTTTTATTTTTCATGCATAAATCTATGTAGTATCATACTCACATTCATTGAGGACAATGCATGAAGTAAGTGTGGAGCGTATTTTACGTATGTACATAGTTAGGTCTTTTTCCTTTTCTTTTGTTTGCATTGTTAGGTCCATATGTTTCCTTCGGGAGGAGAGTAATCATAGGGTTTCAGTACTCAAACAAAAAAGAAGTCCACCTTAAACCTAGCGAGTCTAATAATTCGTGTATGTTAATATAAGGAGGTCTGTCGTAGTTAGGACCCTTAAACTCTTATTGTGAAACCTTAAGTGTAGGGATTTTGATTCATATGTACATAAGAAATAATTTAGTATGGTGTTTTCTCTTCTCGCACGACTTATTTCACTCGGGAAATTAGGTCTGAGGGGACTTAGTACCTGGTGCTTTCGAGTCATTTGACTTGGAATGCACCAACCGAACTCCCATTATACGGGTGGTAGGGATCACTTTAGGTGGAGATTTGGGTGAAGATGTACGCGATAATGTAAGTCCTCACAGGAAATGATGCATGAAACCAGACCCTGGGAGAATTAAACACCAACAAATTTTAATTTCTTGTTCTCTAGAAAGAAAAGAAAACGAAATGAAATGATGAAGAAAGAAGAAAAGAAAATATAAATAAAGAATCTTAATGGACTTTACACAATGTATCACTTGTGGATGTAAGGTTGCCAATGTCTTTCACTTAAGTCCTTAATTAACTTGAACGAATGGTTCCCTAGGCTAGGTGTGTGGACAAGATACATATATAGAGTCGGCCCGTAGAATTACCGTGTCCAATGATCGACAAAAGTAGGTCTATCAAGTCGTGTTGCCAGGTTAAATAATGCATCAATGTTTGGATTTTGTGGGTGTATCTGTTGAAAACCCTCAGGAGACACCACTCATCCTCCTTGACAACAAAGATGTTTAACGGCTTGTTGCACATGCTAAGTACAACCGTGATTCCTACGAAAGTGAGTTACTTCCCCATTTTTCATATGTTTTAATTTCTTTTATTTTTCTCTTTCTTTGTTTTTCTCAATACTAGCAAAAGGTAAGTGTGAGGGTAATTGATTAGTAGCATATCATACGTTGCATTCATGCTACATAACCTTTATGTTACCCCATATTTGTGCTACTAGAGTGTTTTTTGTTGTGTTTCAGGGTTTTGACAATAAAAAAGGAGAAAGGAAGAGAAAATGACCTAAATGCAAGAAGAATGGACTGATTTTGAAGGTTGTTGGATATGTTTGTAATACCCAAGGACTTGACTGAAAACGCGGAGGGACCCAAGTGAAAACCTGGAGGGACCAAAGTGTAAAGAAATATATTGTGTCACAAAAGTCCATAACCTGAGGAGTAAATCAACAAGTAAAATCAAATCGGCTTTAACTCGCTGCACAAATTTTAGACTGATCAGAGCAACCAGATTCGCTAGTGGTAGATTTTGATCCGTCATTGGTGGATGTTTTTGCTCCATTTGAGCTTTAATTTTGGCGTCGGGTGAGGGTGTCGGGTCAGAGAAATAGGCAATATCAAGATCTGAGTTACAATCGTCCGATTATGCCCAGATTCATCCAAACCCTCTAATCTTCTATAAATAGACTTGTAATGCCTCATTTCTTCTACTTCCTTCCTCTCATCCTTAGGTTAGTTTCCTTTCTTGTTTAGTAGAGTAGGTTTTATTTCTTGTGTATTAGGGTAGGTTTTAGTTTATTGTTTAGTAGTGTTGTCGGGGAGAAGAGGAGCAACCTTGTAACCTTCATTTTCTTAATCAAGTTAAGTTTTTATGTTCTTTATGTTGTTCTCTTTCATTTGATGCAAATTTTGTAAACTTGCTTTGGTTAACTTTAGTTTTCTTTATTTTCTTATGGGTTGTTTTACTTTTGTTTTTTTTTGGTTATGGAGATAAGTAGAAAGTAGTCCATCCCCATTGGGGGGTGAAGAAGATGGTGATGTGATTATGTGATGTATTAAGTGTGTGTTAATCCTAACATTTGAACCTCACATGAGTTCCATGACCATTGAATGAGTTTTCACTCTTATCTTTGATACGCTTATGCTCTTGAGTGATGTTTAGCACATGCTTAGATTACTGAGACTATTTTATTGGGAATGATGAGGTGAGGATAATGATGGAGTGGATAAGAAGGAAACACGTCATGTGTATGCATGTGCTCATGTTGACATCATCCTAATTAATGTATTGTATGTTTTAATGATTGTGTTAAATCTTATTTCATGTGGAGACATAGTGTGGTTTGGTCATTATGCATTTCATGTTAGCTTCATCTCAATTATTGCCTTGTATATTTTAATGATAATATTTTATCTTATTTCATGTGGAGACAAAGTTGGATTTGATTTTTATGGATTTCATGTATTACATGTTTTGATGGGCACCAATGAACACACGTACACACATTCTCATTTCTGTATTCTTTCTCTAACTCCCAAGGGGTTTATTTTTATCGTTCATTTTCTTATTTAGTACACATCGTAGTGTAATTCCAATCTCATATCTCTCTTTTCCTTTCCAACGCGAGTATTGTAAACTTCGACTCACACACGCTCCCCGTGGACACGACCCGTACTTGCCAGGTCTTCACCGATGCGGTGCACTTGCGGTTTATTATAACTGAATCAATCAAAAGGCAATACAACATGAACTAAAATCCTACAACATCAATACTAAGAGATGAAATGAATACATCAAGATCTAGTCCCCCTCGTCCCGAGCCCAAGCTGCATCCAGCCACCTACTGCGTCCCACTTGCACACAGATGCCATGCCTAAGTCTCAAATCAAGACTCCGTACACCACCCCAACCTGACACTATACTAGACAACATTGACCATACGGCTCACACTGGTCTCGAGTCCCAAGGCGATCACGTGTCCTAACAAGGTCGAGCATGCACCTCGACCAAATCACGCATCCGATCTAGAAGGAAATTGGTCAACCCGCTCTCACGATAGAACCGTCACACATCCCAAGGCGACCACGCAACCAAATCAAGCCAAGCGTGCACCCTCGACAAGACTGCACATCCACAAGGGAACACCCTACTCAAACCATGTGCCCGAGCCCGTGAGCAATGCTCCCTTCTGGCCACTCGTCACAACACAGGTGAGCTGACCAGTTCCGCATCCGACTGCCGAAATCCGACCACACGCCTGAGTCCGTGAGCAACGGTCCCAAATGGCCACTCGTGACAATGTGGGTGGACCCTTCCAAACTACCACAACATAAGGGGAAAACCCTAGCAACTAGTTATACGCACCTCACACGTCATCCCACTACCACCGCACGTCCGAGCTCACGAGCCCAACTCCAATGGCTACTTGCCACGATGCGGGTGAAGAACCGGTTCCATGAACCTCACATGTATTTACATAAGGCAAGGGTAAATTTAATTTACCCAAAAGTACGGGTCATACAACCCCACCAATTCATATAAAAAGTTTCACTAAGGCAATAACAAATTCCATAAATTCAGGGTAAAAATAGTAAAATTTCCAATAAATATTGTTTACTACAAAATCTGTAAATCCAAGGAAAAATGGCAATTTTCCATAAATCAAGTTATTTCCTACAATTCTGCGAAGTCCAGGATTTTCCAAAAATATCCAAATTATTCATTCTTTACATAAAACACAAAAGTCCATGATTTTTCTAGCAATTATTCCACTTATATTGTTTAAACCAGAAACAAGTAAAGTCCAGAGACCTCATTGCAAAAAAAACCAAACCCTAGCTGACATTGGCGGCGACGGTGCCCCCGGAGACCCTCAACCAGTCGGCCTGACCGGCTGCCGGCACTGCTGTTGGCGATTCCGCTGTCGCGACATTCGCTCGACCCTCCCCATCCCCTTCTTGGCCGCAACTCCGGCTGTTGGCACCGTTACCGCCGCCTCTCCCAAAACACCTCCAACCCACACATCCAACCCCATGCAACCCGAAACAAGGGGGTTGGTAGCATACCTTGACTCAAACAGGTCGAGAAGAACTGACCGAAGAAAAGGATGTTGGCTTTTTTGCCTTAATCCGTGTTTTGATGATTTAACTAACCTAATCTTAATGACAATCAAATTTAGTGTAGCACACATTATGCATTGAAGATATATTGTATCCTCTATTGAAGGTGATATTTAAGGACCTAAAGTAGTTTGGGTACGTAAATTTACACTTGTAGGTACCTAAAAGATGGGAGATCGGTAGTGACCTGCAAGCTTGCAAAGTTAAATTCCAAGCCGGTTGCACTATCGAGAGGAGGATGGAACCAAAACAATGAGGAATGCAAGTTGGGAGAAGAAACATTGAAAATTGCAATAGTTGAGCAAAAACTATGCACATTTATAGGGGTAGAATCATATATGCATAGTTTACAAATTTAAATTTCAAGTATTAAGATATATGTTGTCATCGTAAAAAAAGGGGAGATTGTTGGTGTTTTGGCCTTAATCCGTTTTTTTGATTATTTAACTAACTTAATCTTAATTACAATCAAATGTAGTGTAGCACACATTATGCAAAGAAGATATATTGTATTCTGATAACATCTACAGGTGATTAAGACTCAAGGAAGAATGAAGTGAACTCAAGACATGTAATCAAGCTAATTGAACACATGTAATTTTACTTTATTTTGAGTCTTAGGAATCTATGTGAACTTAAGCATACAATGGTTAAAACTATTCACATACACACTAGGTTCTTTGTAGAAGTCACACACCAAATTTCAGATCAGTTGGACTTCAATAGGTCACCCAATTAGGCTGAAAATCACTTAATCCAAACCTAAACTGGCTGTACAAAATGGTCGACCGAAATAACTTTTCCATTTGAAACTATCAATTATTCAGTTAACCAATAGTGATCTCACCCAGCTCAATCGGTCAACCTATTTTACCTTTTCGGTCAACCGATTGACCCGTATTTTCCGGATGACCATTGTACTTGTTGTATTGTACAATGGTCGTATTCGTATTTCTCCTAATTCCTAAAATACATTTGGCCATAGTTCGAACGTTGACCTGAAAACGGTCGATCAGATGAACTCTAATTTTTTGTCCAAAAGTGCATGTTATTTTCGGTCGAACATATCCATATTTTGTGTTCGATTTATTACCTTTACCCAGGCCTAAGCCCTTATATCGGTCGACCGACCCCTGACCTGGTTCGACCGATAACATAATTTCTAGCCCAATTGGTTTGACCGTGGCTTATTTTGGCTTGAACATTTCCTTATCTTTATGGAAATGGTCGACCGTTCATCCCACATCGGTCGACCGGTTTAGGACAGATTTGATGAACTTAGATTTTTGTTTTATGTATCTTGTACAAACATCAACCAAATCTTCCCCAACTGCTATAAAACCTTAGGAGGTTATAAATAGAGGTTCATATACCTTATTTACACAACTCTCACTCCAAACTCAAACATACACTAGAGATTCCTACGAAAGTGAGTTAGGATTTCCTTGTTTTACGAAAAAAATTCATATCTTTCATTTTCCCTTTCTATGTTTTACTCGGGACTAGCAAAAGTTAGGTGTGGGGGTGTTGATTGACATCATTTCATGCATTCATTTGTGTCTTATATCCATTATCTTGAACCTAAACAATGCCACGTAATGAGTTTTATGTTTGAGTTTCAGAAAATAAACATGATTGAGGAGAAGAGGCATGAAAGGACCTAAAAGCAAGAAAAAAGACTAAGTTGCAAGACTTATGGACTAAGATGCACAAGAGAGGGACTTGAATGTAAAATCGAAGGGCCAATGTGAAAATCAAGAAACTCCACACCATCATGAGGAGTATTTTGGCAATTAGATTTGGGCCGACACTCCAATAACCAAACTGAGAGCAACCCATGTGAAGAATTGAAGAACTAAAGAACATATCCGAAAATGGATCGGATCCGGGAAAAAGTGACCGCCAATTAGCTGTCTGTTTGTCTCCGAATCTGACCCAATTTCTCGAGGATATGGGTTGTGTTTATGTGTATTCTGGAAAGGTTTCATTAGTTTCACATTGGGAGATTGTCACCGATTACATTTTTTCATGCCTATAAATAGAACTCTTCCTTCTCATTTGTATTCACCCATTGCTTGGTGGCCTTCTCTCTACTTGGAGTAAAGCCTTGGAGCAAAATCTCAAGGTGAAGAAGAATGTCAATTGTAATGTGAGTCATGTAAATAAAATAATTCTTCATAGTTTTGTTAGTTTTATATTGTCTTTATTTTGATGTTTGCACGTTTAGTTTGTTTGTTTTCTTTATCATAGTATAATTAGAATGTCTTCCTTTCTTTATATGGTTGTTAGAATAATGATTAGTGAGTAGTTCCATTCCCCTTTGGGGGTGGAGATGATGTTCATACATGCATTAAAGAATGAAAATGAATGTTTGATTTCGAAATGTGTTGATTATTATGAAGTATACTTGCTTGATTAGAGTAGAACACTTCACTTGATGGGTTTTGCCACTATTATTAGACACCTCTCATGCTTGTATAGTTTCTGAAATAACCAACTTGTGTATGTGAATGTTAATCAAATAGGTTAGTGATTGGATTGATAGGTTTTGCCATAACCTTTAGACACTTCCTATACATGAAAACACTACCTACATTTGTGCCTATTGAATGCATTCTTCACCATCTTATTACATGTGTACACACACTCCACCCCTTAGGGGTTTTTCTTACAGAATTCCAACTTCCTTTTGTTAGTTGTTTATCTTACTTTTAGTAATCTTGTGCTTTCATCTTTCTCCTTTGTTAGTTTCTAGTTTAGTGTAGCTTAGGTTAGCATAATCACATCTCGTCTCCCCTTTGTTTCCCACTCCCCTTCGAACTAACCAAAGTCGACACACCTCCCTGTGGATCGACCCGTATTTGCCACCACTTCAACGTGGTTGTGCACTTGTGGTTATTTTAAAACGTTCAATCAACTAATTAGGGCCATAATGATCCTACATGGGACACCTTCCCCTCCGCACCTATGTGCGGACCACGCCTTCGTCGGACTCCCTCGCCGTCGCCGGAGCCGCTAGAGCTAGGAGAAAGGTAAAGATGAGGAAGAGAGGTGGATGAAGGAAGAGGAGAAGGAAGAGGGGTTTAACACCCACTGTAAGCCTTAGGTTTGAAGGTAACTTATACGACCTGGTTATGTGAAGGGAAAGAATGATCGATGTTGAGTTTGAGGGTCCAATGAGCTACCAAGGACATGCAATAACAATGTCTTTTTGCTGGCTTACCTGCAACAACTCTAGGATGCCACATTTGATGTATTTTATTGCCTTTCTCTTTATCATGGTTTATCTTACATTTGCATGATAACAACATAAAGCATGTTCTGAAGGTCGGTCTGTAGAGATCTGTTAGGTTTACACTTTGACAAAATCTTTTGTTTATGTTATACAATATTGTTCTGGTTAGAGTCCGACCTGAATGTAATAGTTTCAATATCACCTAAGAGGACCACTTCCTTCTGATATTCCTTGCAGAGTCAATGAACTCACAATGATAAGAAACAACCAATCATTACAGAGGCATAGCCAATCATTGAACATCAATGCCAACATTACCCCTAAAACCTTAACAGGGGCTCCCACATTAAGCAGGATAAGGGGGGAAGGGGGTTGGATGTACACAACCATACCCCTGCCATTGTGTGACAGAGAGGTGGTTTCCGATCATTGAAGATCCTACTAATTAATTTTTCCAAGAAAAATCATCAGAGAGGCAAAACACAACCTCCTGTATATTTTTTAATCCAAGAAGTAGTGTCATTATGTCAGATATATAGGCAGCTTATACATATCCAATTGTATGGTAGTTCAATTCACAGTTTACCAATATACTATTTTATTTTTCTTCGTTTTTATTCTCTTTCATAATAGTTGGGGTTTCACTAAGTTTATCATCTGAATTTTCTTGTTATATTTTTATCCATTCAAGATAGTGAAATAATTGCTGAAACGTTTACTGGAAAAAGATTAGATGGATAGAAGTAATGACGGAACCCCCTTCATTTGAGTTGATTTTGATATTCATCTACATGTTTCAATTTCGAAATTTAGTTGTGCTTGCAATGTCAACGTATTTGAAAAACTCACCTTTAATTTCACAACACTTGGTTATTAACCAAAATAGTTTGCTCTATTTATTGATTATGCTTGATTTCTCATAGCACACTACTTTTTCTTTAGTTTTGTTATTTCACTTTCACAAATTTACCCTATGGGGAGGTACTTTTATGCTTAATGATTTTTAGCAGTTCAATACAAGTACCGAGTTTGTTATCTAGTGGAGTTTTGTCAGGGTTAAACTTGATTGTTCAAACATGTTTATTCTGAATGTTGTTATGATTGTTCTATGAAGGCATGACATACACAAAAGCTAGTTCTCATGATTCCTAACAATAATAGATATATGCTCATCTAGCAGACGTTGATGATGTTGGACAATCGAATCTTGGTTTGAGGCCCATGTAATATTCAATTGGAAATCTAATGTTGAGATCTATTTGTTGAAACATGTGAGATTCTTTCACACTCTTTAGTCCCACATTAAGGAAATTTTGGAAGTGGAGAAATATTTATGTACCTAGGCTTCCCATACCCCCTTGAAAGGCAGATAGAGGAGGAAAGAATGACACACAGACACAAACACACACACATAGAGTGTTAGGTAGGGTAGCAGTGCGGTGCTGTGAGATGTTTTCTTTCTAGTAGAGCCGTGCAAGGTTCGGTCCGGTCCTGGGTTTTTGGACCCTTTATGTCCATCATTGAAGTTCTCTCGTTCTTGAGAGGACTTCAGTATGTATCTTAAGCACAAGAATGAAAAATTGACTATGGATGATCTCATAGTTGCCATCACAATCGAGGAGGAACATTATTGTGAATAACATGTGATTCTTGATGAGTTCCAACCAAAAGTAAACATGTTAGTTGAATCCTCTAAGCCAAACAATAAAGGACGTTGACAACAAACTAACAAGGTAAAACCGAAAGATAAAATCCAGAAAAAACGAAAGAGCAAGACATGTTGGAATTGTGGACAGGTTGGGCACTAGGCTATGGATTGTCTTTCAAAGAGAGTCAAAGGCCAACAAGGTGTCACTGATTCGACTCCACGGGTCAACGAAATGACTAGTATGGAGGAAACCAACAGTAAGTTTGTTTCTATTGATCCTCAAGTCCTTTCCATTTATGAACCATATGAATGGTTGGTTGACACTAGGCTAATGTGCATGTATGTGCTATAAGTCCATGATTGTCTCTTACTAGCATGTTGATAGGAAGAATGTGGCAAATGAGAACATTGCAAAGGTTCTTGGCGTTTGATGTGTCGATCTGAAGTTACATTATGGGATAGTTCTTTTACTGCACATGACGCATCAATTACCTACTGTTCGTCGCAATATTATTAGTGGTCGATGTTTGGTAGTTGAGGGTTATGAAGTGTCTTTTCGGTGTAGTAAATTTGTACTAACTTATTCTAGTATTTTATTGGCAAGAGGTATTTGTCTAGTGGTGGTTTCTTACTTAATGTTGAACTTCCATTAGATAATCGTAATGCTATTGTGTGCACGATGAGCCTTCTTCTCGTGTTTATTCTGTTGAATCTTGTAATGTATGGACGTTTAGGACATGTGAACTATCAATGTTTGAAAACAATAATGAATTTAAATATGATTTTAAATTATGCCATTGAGAATAAAAATGTCAAGTGTTTGTATAGGCTAAGCAACCTAAGAAATCTTTCTATGTTGTGTCTAGGAAAACTGATATTTTAGAGTTGGTACATATGACATGTTAACTAAGGACATAATAAAGATTTTCTCACTTTCATTGATGATAGTTCCAAATATTGTTACGTCTACCTTTCGAAAAGTAAGGATGAAGTCTTGTCTAAATTCCTTATTTTGAAGAATGAAGCAAAGACTCAAAACCGAAAAAAACTCAAGATGTTGAGATCTGATAGAGGTGGCGGATAGACATTAAACATGTTTGAACAAGTATGTCAGAATTCTACCATAGTTCAAGAGGTAACGATGCCATATTATCCACAATCTAATGGGATTGCTGAAAGAAAAATAGAAAATTATCCAATATGATTAATGGAGTTTTCAAAAATAGAACATTATCCGATACTTGTGTAGAGAGAGGGAAGGGAGTTCTCTTTCTCAAGTCTGTGCATTTAGTTTTTTGCGGGCTTATATTATATTACCTTTGAAAAAGAATTGATTCAAAAAGAACATTTCTTTTCTTATTCCGGTGGTTACAAATTTTGTGGAGCCACTAATGTTAGGATCGATGCCCCTCTAATCACCAGATAAAAACAGAATTAAAAAATTATGTAAAGGATTAAGAAAATAAACATGCAAACTGTAATATCGTGAGGGTCTCTAATTCTAATCACTTCTAAGCTAATTACCTACTTGTCTAACTATCAAAGATGTGCACAGCGGAATTTAAAATAAACAAGCAAGTAAGGAAAAATATGCAAACCACAGTGGAAGATGGGTTTTTTTACAGAGGTTCATCCTCCCGGCTACGTCCTCTCTTGCAAGCTCCACTCGACACTTCGAGCTCCGCTCGCGTCTTCACTATCCACTCCCCGTCCCAGGCCGGGAGAGAACGCCTTTACAAGAGAACACCTTTACAAAAACACGCACTGCGAACACCCTCTCTTACTTGACCTTCTTCCTCTCACAATCCGAGAGGGAACACTTCGGGCTTTCACAGAAATCCTTGCTTCTTGAACAACAAATGAGTGGGACATCACTCTCTAAATATTGAGCACACTTTGAGTATGATTTGGCTATGATCAAAGGTCTGGAATTTAGGCTTAGAGTGTTGGGTTGGCGAAATTTGAGCTTGGGAGTTTCTCTCTAATGTATTGGACAAGTAGTAGTGGGAGAGTTGTGTTAAAATGTGTTTTACAACTCTATTTATAAGCATTAGAGAGAATATAGCCGTTGGGGTTAATTGGGTATGAGTTGGTATAAGATACACAAAATAGAAACTAGCAGGACCCAATTCTGAGTTAATTTGGTCAACCGGATCGGGCAGTTCGGTCGACCGTGTGCCAGTTTTGAACTCAGTTCGGTCGACCGGTTAAGGAACGGTCGACCGCCCAATGCTAAGACTCAAGTACACTTAAGTGATCGGTCGAACACCGAATAGGGTTCGGTCGACCGATTCACACCAGACACTTTGGGGTTGACAAACAAAGTTATATTCAGTCGACCGAAACAAGGTCCACGGTCGACCGAATTCCAGCAAGAGATTTGGGTTTGTCAAGAGACATAAGTTCGATCCACCGATACATAAAATGTATTTGGGGGTATTTTTGATTAATACGAATACGACCGTTGAGTATATACGACAATACAAACGGTCGGAAAATAATTGTCACTCGGTCGACCGAAAAGGTCTGGAAGGTCGACCGAACTTAGGAAGTTTAAACATTAACAGAATAATTGATCACTCGGTCGACTGAACGGTCTGTTTCGGTCGACCGAATGTGGGCAGACTATTTCGGTTCAGGTTAAGTGTTTTCCGGTCTAGGTTTGGGTGATCTATTGAAGTCCAAATTGTGTGAAATTTCATGTGACTTCTATAGGGAACCAAGTGTGTGGTTGAGTAGTTTTTAGCATAAGTATGCTCAATTACACAAAGTTCCTAAAGACTCAAAGAAATACAAAATACATGTCTTCAAAAGAGCTTGATTACATGTCTTGACTTGATTTCCTTTCTTCCTTGAGTCTTGATCACCTGTAGAGGTTAACGCAAAGCAATATATATGCAATGCAATATGTGTGCTACTCTACATGATCATAATTAAGATTATGTTGATTAAATCATCAAAACATAGATTCAGGCCAAAAAGCCAACACAAACCACAAAATTGACGACACCTAAGCTTAGAGAGGTTCAGCACAACACCTGATCCTACTCATCCTCGCAAGCCTCGTTCGATCCTCCGAGCTTCACTTACAGTTCAACTAACTAATCTCCATTTTAGGTCGAGATCAACACCTTCTACAACCACTGAGCCTCCCGATTAGTGCCATGTCATGCATATATCTAGGTCATATATCCTCTATTTTGAGCATAAGCAATGCTACGTTAAGAGTTTTATGTTTAAGTTTCAGGAATAAACAAGTTTAATAAGAAGAAGACACAAAAAGGCTAAACGCGAGAAAAATGACTAAGCTGTGAGACTTATGGACTTATCTACAAAAGGGAAAACCTGGATGTAAGCCGGAAGGACCAAATAGCAAACTAAGAAACTCCACACCATCCTGAGGACTATTTTGGCAATTATATTTGGGCCAAGACTCAAACAACCAATCAGGGTGCACCCCACGTGTAGAATTGAAGCAATTAAGAAGTCATCCAAAAATGAGTCGAATCCGATCAATTCGGACCGCCAATAGGTGGACCCAGACCTCCAATTGGCGACCCACTTTGGTCAGCATCTGATCCCTTCTCGTGGTTGTGTATTATGTTTTATGTCCATTTGTTGGCATGTTTCAATAGTCCCACACCGGGAGATTGTCCCTAGTTTCCTTTTTCATGTCTATAAATAGAACTCCTATTCTTCCTTTGTAATCAACTCATTGCTTGGTGGCCATTCTCTCTACTTAGAGCATGCCTTTGGAGCAAAACTCAAGTGGGAGACACTACTTGTAATGTGAGTCATTAATAAAATAATTTCTTCTAGTTTTATCTTCATGTTGTCTCTTTTAATGCTTGCATGTTTAGCTTAGTTTCGTTTTCTTAATCGTAGTATAATTAGTTAGAATATTTTCCTTTCTTAATATAATTGTTAGCTTAATGTGTAGTGAGTAGTTCCATCCCCTTTTGGGGTGGAGATAATGTGTATACATGTATAAAGAATGTGAATGAATGTTATCTTATGCAATATGTGATGAAAGTGAATATATGCTTGTTTGTTTTAAAATACTCATCCTGATGGGTTTTGCCACAACTTTTAGACACTTACCATGCTTGTTTAGTTCTTAATAACCAAGTTTCTTAAGCTCATGTTGATCAACTAGGTTAGTGTTTTGATTGATAGGTTTTACCACAACCATTAGACACTTCCTATGCATGAAAACAAAACATATACTTGTGCCATATCGAATGCATTCTTCACCACCTTATTACATGTTTACACACACTCCACCTCTTAGGGGTTTTCCTTAGTGAATTTCATCTAGCGTTGTTAGTTCCTTAGTTTAGTTTTAGTTAATCTTGAGTTGTTATCTTTCTCATTTGTTAGTTGCTAGTTTAGTGTTATCAAAACTCTTCTCTCCTTATTTGCCACTTGATTTTTGAAGAACCAGAGTTCACACCTCCTTGTGGATTCGACCCGTACTTGCCACTGTTTCATCACGCCCATGCAGTTGCAGTGTAAGCTTAATCGAAACACCTCGCGAACAACCTCGACTCACTCATGTCTGCACTCACAACCCGAGAGGGAGCTTCCTCGAAGCTTTACAACCCTTTGGTGATTCTTGAATATGGAAAGTTGAATCACAATCTAACTACACACTCTAACTTGGGCACACTTAGATATAGATATGGAATGAATATGCAAGTGATGAACTTTTGGCTTTGAGTGTAGGAAGATGAGAGCTTGAAGATATAGAGGATTTGACACTAGAGTATCAATCTATTGGGAGTGTTCAGAGTTCTAAAACTAAGATATGAGACGCTATTTATAAGACTTCAAACTCAACTAGCCATTTGGGAGTTGGTGAGATAGGGACCAATGAAAAGCAAGGATTTGCTTTAAGCTCGGGCAGATTTCAGACCAGGTTCAGTCGACTATTTGATGAATGGTTGTCCAAAACATGAAGGATGGACTGGTCACAATAAAGCACTCGGTTGAACGAAAGGGATTCGGATCACCGTTCACTAACTTTCAGTAACTATTTTCAATTTCACCCTATTAATTTCAGTTCACCAAATTGCATTCGGTTCACCGTTCTATGGTGGATAGTAAGATTGGTTAGGCTCTGATTACATGGGTTCGGGAGACCATTTATATATCAGATGACCGAAGATAGCGTGTGTTTTGTGCTGACAGTTAAGGCTTAAATGGTTGTTGAGTACAACGGTCAAATGCCACGTGGAAATAGCCATTGGGTGCCTAAAGAGTTCGGTCATCCAAAATTGGACAAGTCAATTAGGCTCTAAGGCTTAATTCAAATGTGATCATTGGAGCAAAGTCCAAAACCAGTTCACGGAATTTCGGTCGACCGAAGGTGTTTTAGTCATCCGACTAGAAAATTCCAAAGAGCATCCCATCATTACTAGTGAGAAGGATTCAGGTATCCAATAGGTGTTCGGTGGACCGAATTGGGAAGGTTTCAGTTTACCTAAGTTTGGTTGACTAACCTTTTTCGGGACAGAATCCTAGTGCTTAAGATTACATATTTTCCTATGGACTCAATTAATGGAAAATTAGATGTCTTGGTCCAAAGCTTTGATTACATGTCTTCAGTCTTTGTCCCAATGCTCTTTCTCTTGAATGTCTTGATCAACCTATTAAGATAATTGGCAAGTATACAAGTATATCCAATGCATGTAAGCATGTTTGCTCACTTTGATTGATTATGTTGATTGATTAAGATTAGTTTGATTAATTATAAAAATTAATATAGATTAAGGCCTAAAAGCCAACAACTAAGACCATGTTCTCAACTATTCAGGTGATTGTGAATTTTGTGTGTGTGTATTTGATGGCCCTGCAGTTTTTTCATATATAAGTATACAACAATCATCTCCCTTCTCTCCATTGTTCCTCAGTGATTATTGTGCGGGTCTCGATATGCTCTCGTGGTTCATCTTCAGTTGGGCCGGTAAGTCGGGGTAATTATTTCTCTAAGGGAAGTCTGAGAACGGATGCTTGGTCGATGTGTATTATGATCCTAACTTGTATCTATTTTTCATTGTTGAAGAGTTTAGGATTACCTAAATATATGTGGGGAGTTTAGGACATCCCCAAAGCTTTGAATACAACATGCCATATTTTTGAATAAATTTCCCAGAAAACATAAGGAGGTTAGTCCTTTCGAACACTGGCTTGGTCGAAAACCAAGTCCTAAATATCTTAGCTAGAGTTTGGGGTTGTCTTGAAAAAGTGTTAAACCCTCAACATAAAAGGGAAAAACTTTCCCCTAAGACTGTTGGTGCAATATTTCTCAGATATATGACTAACAACAATGCGTACAGATTCTTGGTAATTAAGTTCGAGATATCTGGTATAGATGTTAACACTATTGTTGAACTTCACGATGCAACATTCTTTGATGATGTCTTTGTCATCAAACCTAGTGTTCCTCGACAAGTTTCACCTATGCATCATCCCTCTACATCTAGTTCACTCTACAAACATGTGGAACAGATGACAAATGTGGTGGAAAATTTGTTCATTACTGAACTTGAGTTTTCACAAACTCAAGTTGAAGTTGAACCTAGAAGAAACAAATAGTCTAGGTTGCCAAGGACTTGGGAAGTGGTTTTATCACGTACAAAATCAAGGGTGAACCTAATACCTTCAAGGATGCTTTGACTTCTTTTGAAGCAAAGCATTGGAAAGATGCAATCAAGACCAAAAATGACTCCATTGTCTCTAATGGGACATGAGAGTTTGTGAATCTTCCTCCGGACTGTTCAATAATAATTAGTTGTAAATGGAAATTAAAGAAGAAATTGAAACTAGATCGACGGATCCATTGATAAGTACAAATATAGATTAGTTGCCAAGGGTCTTAAACAAAAGGAAGGAATATATTATTTTGATACATATTCCACAGTGTCTCTCATGACTACCATACGTGTGCTTTTAGCATTGACCTCTATATAAGATTTTACAATTCATCAAATGGACGTAAAAACTGCTTTTCTTCATGGTGATCTTGAAGAAGAAATTAATATGGACCAACTTGAGGGATTTCTAGCTTCTAGGAGCAAAAGCATAGTTTGTAAAACTTGTTGTCACTTTATGGACTCAAACAAGCCCCTAAAGCATAACATTAAAAATTTGACAAACTCATCTTGTCATTGGCTCTAGGTCATTGATTCTGACAAGTGTGTCTACTGCAAAATTGAAGGTTATGCCTGCATTGCATTGTTTATATGTTGATGGTTACTACTGTTTGACTCAAACCTTGATATAATACATGAAATAAAATCCTTCTTGTGTACTGAGTTTGAAATGAAGGATATGGGTGTTGCTATTGTGTTCTTGGACCTCAAACTGACTAGGTCAGTCTCAATCTCACTATGTTGAGAATATTCTTGAGAGATTTGGCTATACGAACTGTATATTTGTGAAAATCCCATATGATTTTTCACAACCTTTGAACAAGAACAAGAGTGGGTGTATGATGAGAATTAAATTTATACCGCAAGTGCACGGTGTCAATGAAGACGTGGCAAATACGGGTCGAACACAAGGAGGGAGAGATTCTGTTATTAGTGTGATTTCCGATTAAGGGGAAGAAGGAGAGAAGAAATAATTAGGTTTTGAGATTTTTTTTGGGTTTTAATTATCTAAAGCAAGAACAAGAACAATTAAAATTAAAAGAAGAACAAAGAGGTGAATTCCGTCGGGTGGAGGTTTAGATTTAAGGTTTAGATTAGCGAATTCAGAAACTTATAATAAATCATATTAGTTATGAAGCATTACATGATAAATGATTTAACATAAACTCAAGTAATCAAAATAGACTAATACGAACTTAAAATAATAACATTTATTCGTCTTCTCTTCACACTAAAGCCGTCACCTCCACCCTTTGGAAGGAGTTAGAAACTCATAGAGGGAGGAAGAAGGGGTCCTTGAGACATTACAAAAGAAAACTAAAAGTAAGAAATAAAAGACAGAATTTTATTAATGAAAAGGAAGAATACAAAACTAAGATTAAAAATAAAAACTACCACCAAAAGACTAAGGACCCTTCTAACATCGTTCTCGGGTCTATTTATAGTTGCTACAAGGGATCTAGGTATAATATTGGAAAGTACACGTGTCCAGACACGACTGGACGAAATTGGAGCACACGGATCGACTAGGGGGCGGCGGAATCGCCGCATGGTGTGTGTGATCTGCGGCGAAATCGCCGCACATCATGCTCTGATTTGGTCCAGATTTTGGTTGAATGTTTATGGTATGATTTGATCCTCCTTTACGCGTCTGGATTGATTCTTTCCATTCTTTTGAGCTTCGGATTAATTCCTTCACATATTTGGAGATATACATTGATTTTTCTTTATATTTTCTCCAAGAGAATAAAAGCTACTCGTGATTTGCAATTAGGTCCTTGACATTTTGCAGTTAAGTCCCCGGCTACTTTTGTGCTTAAGTCCTTGTTCTTTTTGCAATTAGGACTTGAATGCTTTTATGCTTGGATACATTTCCATTCATAACCCGATAATCTTGAACTTGGTCTTCATGATATAAATGAGTCTTTTGCATGCGTTTATGCTCGGGATGTGGGTAAATTGCATTCAGGTCCCTGTATTCTGTAAATAAGACTAAACACATACCTTAGTAGCATTTATTGATGTAAAAGTAATCTAAATGAAAGACATATGATGCAATGTATGCAATGCATCAAATACCCCCACACCTAGATTTTGCTAGTCCCTAGCAAAATAGAAGATACGAAAAATAAAAACAGGGAAATCCTAACTCACTTTCGTAGGAATCACGGTTGCACTTAGCATGTGCAACAAGCCTTTAAACCTCCAAGTTTCCTAGGAGGAGGAGTGTTGTCTCCTGAGGGTTTTCAACGGATATACCCACAAAATCCTAAATCAACGTTTCATTAATAGTTCTCAATATCCCTACATCCACCTTATACATCTCACTAAGAATTTTTGCATGCTCATTATATAAATCTAACTCATTAAAAATATGACTTGGTCTTTGTTCCTCCAACATTCACACCACTAACCCTTCTACACATGTTTATCACTTGAATTATTTTGCACGCCTCCTCTGGTGGTGAAGTATCATTCGGATCAACCATGGCATGGATCATTCTTTTAGCTTTGGACCTTGAGTATTATTTTTTTCTTTTCTTTTCTTCCGTGATTCAACACATTTGCTTTTTGACACTTTTACCCTTTTGCATTCGTGTAGCGAGTTTGGTCGATAATCCCGAGCTGGTAGACTCAAGTTACCGGGTTTCAAGGTACCCCTACGGACCAGTGACTCAAAGGCTTGGGCTTTTGTAATCATTTTGCAAAATGTGTTTTCTTCACTTTATTCCTTTATTTTTATTTTTATTTTCCTCAAGGCTTAATTGCTATTAGAAGTCCACACTTCCCGGTATATTTTCCTCAACCTCTGCTTTTTATCAACCACTTCAAAGATTTGATTCATCCAATTTAAGTGCATACATGTCTTAAAGGGCAATGAGTTATTTCTTTGGAACTTAGATTTATGTCATAATTTCTACAAGCAAAACTATATAATAAGGAACAAAAATGCAATGCAATTTGTACACGGGTTTTGGCAGTTCAATCTTAAGCTATGTCATGAAACATTGATTTTTTTTTTTCAGAAATAAAAGACAGATCTATAGATAAATATATACATAAATACCCCCCCACACCTAAATCATGCATTGTCCTCAATGTATGCAAATATAAAGCAAATGCACTTATTACCTTGGTGAATTGCGGTGGAAGGATGAAATTTGCTCAAAGTCAACCATAGTCAGAACTGGATTGAATGACACCATATTGGTGCATGTATCCAGTTGAATTGTTCCCCATGTTGCAATGAGCGTCCTGAGTTACAGGTTCCACACCCCTCACATAAATTGGTTCTCTTATTTGCTCGAGTGACGGTGGGTGTGTAGATGAATTCCTCCCATTTTTCTTACTTCCTTTTTGATTTTGTGATGATTCAGAAATATTATAGATACGCGATTTCATCACAACATCACTTTGATTGCATGTTATTTCTGGCTCACTATCAATATGAAAGATATTAAATTCAGCTTTTAAGTTCCCAAAAGATAATTGCATGAGCCCATTTCGACAGTTTATCAATGCTTCAGAAGTGGCCAAAAAGGGTCTGCCTAGAATTACAGGGATTTGTCGATTAGGGTTTACAACAGGTGCGGTATCTAGTACGACAAAATCCACTGGGTAAATGAAGTCACCAACCTTAATCAAAACATCCTCTACTACACCTCTTGGTTTCTTAATAGAGCAATCAGCAAATTGAAGGGTTGTCCTAGAGGGTTTTAGTGGACCAAGGTTCATTTGCTCATAGACAGAGTACGGGAGTAGGTTAACACTAGCACCAAGGTCTAGAAGGGCTTTGTTGATAAAAGTATCTCCTATTGCACATGAAATTGTGGGACATCCAGGATCCTTATATTTTATAGGAGATGTGTTGGACAAAATAGAACTTATGTTTGCAGTTAAGAATGCCTTCTTTGGTACGTTTGTTTTTCTCTTTTTAGTGCACAAATCGTTTAAGAATTTAGCATAAGCAGGTATTTGTTGAATCATGTCTAAGAGTGGAATGTTCACCTTAACTTGCTTAAATACTTCCAAGATTTTCTCTATTTGTGCACTTGAGTTCTTTTTGAGTCTATTGGGAAATGGGGCTTTAGGAACATAGACTCGCTCAGGTTCAGGTTGAGCTACGGGTTCAAATTGAGTAGGTGGGGTGGGCGTTTCAGATTGGACGTCGGGTTCAATGGTTAGGTCATATGTGGCAGTTTGATGGCTAGATTGATTAGACGTTCTAGGATTTACCACATTATTATCAATCTGTCTTCCGGACCGTAATGATACTACAGCATTTATTTGTTGGAACGGTCCTTCTTCATTAACCATTTGAACCGGTCTAGGGTTGTTATTTCCTGAAGGTGGTTGATAGGATTGATATGAATTATTAGATCTAGGGTTCACCTCAGGTTGACTTGGAAACCGACCCTTTTCTCTTTCACCTACTATTTGTGCTAGTTGGCTGACTTGTGTCTCTAGCCTTTGGAAGGTCTGGTTGGTTGTTTGTATAAAGGTTTTCATCAAATTTTCCAAGCTTGTCAACCTAACCTCATGATCGTTATTGTTACTAAACCCAGAAGATGTATTATTTTGGACATACGGGTTTGGTTGTTGTCTAGGAGGTTGACCTTGTTGATTTGATGAGAAATTGGAATTATTACGCCAACCAGAGTTATAGGTTGATGCGTAGGGGTCATTTCTAGCATGGTTATACATGGCATTAACTTGTTCCCAGTCCGCACAATCCTCCATTACATGACCAGTCTGACCACATCTAGAGCAGGGGATAGACGATGCTTGATTCACTCGGGTTTGGGCTTGTAGCTCTAGACTTTCCATTCTGCGCATAAGGGTAGCTAGTTTTGCTTCAGCCGCTATATTGGCATCTACAGCTAAGACACCTGGTCTGGGTTGACTTGCTATTCTAGGTTCAATACTCGGGTTAAGAGGTGTTCTAGCATTGTCCCATTGCATACTGTTTTCAGCTAAATCCTCAAGAAAAGTCTAGGCATCATTTTCATTTTTCGACATGAAGTTCCCTTGGCTTACGGATTCTACCATAACCCTAGATGTGGGTGTCAATCCCTCATAAATAATTTGGCATAATTGCCATCTCGGAATTCCATGATGAGGGCATTGGGTCAGAACACTCTTAAATCTTTCTAGATAGGAATAGAACGGCTCGCTCTCAGACTGAACGAATGCAACAATTTCATTCCTAATCCTCATAGTCTTATGGTTGGGGAAATATTTTTTCAGAAATACTTGAACAAACTCAGCCCAACTCCTAATAGATCTTTCGGCTAGACTATACAGCCATTTCTTAGCGTCGTCTTTTAGTGCCAGAGGCACAAATTTCAGACGCACTGCCACTTCAGGGATATGCTGGTATTGCATAAGAGAGCAGATTTCCTCAAATTCTCTAAGGAAGAGATATGGATCTTCCCTAGAGGTGAATTTAGGCAACATACTCATGTATTGTGCCTTAAGTTCGAAGTCGCGACCCGGTATGGTGGGCATAACGATGCACGATGGCTGAGCAGCCATCGCTGGATAGCATCGATCCCTCAGAGTTATAGGTTGTGCAACAGGCGGGTCCACTACGTTCTCACCCATTGGATCCGGGTGAGGTGGTGCAACAGGTGGATTGGGGTTAAGTTCCAGACTGGAATCTAGATGAACTCGTGAGAGTCGATTACTCAAGTCCCGAATCCAAATCTGAGTGCACCGGGTTGAATCAATTTTTGAATTCAAATTCAAAATTTAAATTCCAAATTTAATTTCAAGAATTAATTACAATTTTTTTTTAATTTTCGTTTTTTTTATGTTTTTTTCTTCAAAAGGGAAACAAACAATAGAATGGGGCAAGATGAGAAAGGAATCCTAATCTAGAGAATTTAGGTGAGAAGAGAAAGAAGACTCAGATGAGAAAGGAAACTTAACTCTAAAGATAGAAAAGAGGGTTGGTCAGAAATTTCCTAAGAAAGCACGGTTCAAACAATCCTAGACCTAGTGTCACTTAAATCTAGACGACTCCTAACTGGTTGAGTCGAATTGATTCGCTTGATTCACCTCCCTCACTAATCAAACCAAATTGGCCAGGTAGTGTATAGCTAGTGGGGGCGCTTCCGACAGAGTCGGTGCCAATTAGACAACCACTTCGCTTGGAAGACTTTCGTCAACACAAAAAACACTTCCTAGACACCAAATTGAATTCGATCGGCTTCAGGTCATAGCAAGTCAAACCAATTCTTCTCCTTAATTGAGTCTGAGTCCTTAGGGGCCAATGTCTAATTGATTTTAAATTTTAAGGCTTGGGTGACACTTTAGGATTGTGATTTGTGGGCCACGGAAGGGTGATGAAATCCCCACCGTATCTTTGCCTATGGAGTTGCCCTTAAGATAGTTTAACTTAGATCTAGCAAAGATAGTCAAACAATGGTCTTTTTAATGGGGGCAATTGCAAGGTTGTATGCAAATTAAATTATATGCTTTAATGCAATCGTTAAAAACCGCGATACGTACCTTGCCTCCAGCACTCTTCAACAGAAATTGATTTGCAAGAATTTAGCAAGAATAATGCAAACAAAACATTATATGATGCATGCACTAAGGTCTTTCTAATTTTGCGAATTTTAGGTCAGAGTTGAAATATTGCCAATTATGGAATTTAAGCTTAACACGTGCAATTCTAATAAAAGGAAATTTTCTGAAACTAGAAATTACGAGGAAAAAGGCAACGAAGGTTACCTACGCAATGCTCAGTCGGGTTCGCCGTCCGCTCTCGAAATTTCAGTAGCTTTACGCGTCCACCCAGAGATGAGTCGCGTCCCAGAAAAAGTTGAAGCCCAGAAGCTCCAAGTGTGCGGCGGATTCGCCGCAAGTTGTTCTTCAGGTGCGGCGATTTCGCCGCTCGTTTAGCTCAAATGGTGCTCGGATTTCGCCGTGCACTCTGTTGTCTCCTGAAACACAAATCCAAATACTTAGATCGCGCACAAGATAAACAGGATAAAATCGAAATACAAAAACAACAAAATCTGCGTCGCCTCCCCGGCAACGGCGCCAAAAACTTGATGAGAATTAAATTTATACCGCAAGTGCACGGTGTCAATGAAGACGTGGCAAATACGGGTCGAACACAAGGAGGGAGAGATTCTGTTATTAGTGTGATTTCCGATTAAGGGGAAGAAGGAGAGAAGAAATAATTGGGTTTTGAGATTTTTTTTGGGTTTTAATTATCTAAAGCAAGAACAAGAACAATTAAAATTAAAAGAAGAACAAAGAGGTGAATTCCGTCGGGTGGAGGTTTAGATTTAAGGTTTAGATTAGCGAATTCAGAAACTTATAATAAATCATATTAGTTATGAAGCATTACATGATAAATGATTTAACATAAACTCAAGTAATCAAAATAGACTAATACGAACTTAAAATAATAACATTTATTCGTCTTCTCTTCACCCTAAAGCCGTCACCTCCACCCTTTGGAAGGAGTTAGAAACTCATAGAGGGAGGAAGAAGGGGTCCTTGAGACATTACAAAAGAAAACTAAAAGTAAGAAATAAAAGACAGAATTTTATTAATGAAAAGGAAGAATACAAAACTAAGATTAAAAATAAAAACTACCACCAAAAGACTAAGGACGCTTCTAACATCGTTCTCGGGTCTATTTATAGTTGCTACAAGGGATGTAGGTATAATATTGGAAAGTACACGTGTCCAGACACGACTGGACGAAATTGGAGCACACGGATCGACTAGGGGGCGGCGGAATCGCCGCATGGTGTGTGTGATCTGCGGCGAAATCGCCGCACATCATGCTCTGATTTGGTCCAGATTTTGGTTGAATGTTTATGGTATGATTTGATCCTCCTTTACGCGTCTGGATTGATTCTTTCCATTCTTTTGAGCTCCGGATTAATTCCTTCACATATTTGGAGATATACATTAATTTTTCTTTATATTTTCTCCAAGAGAATAAAAGCTACTCGTGATTTGCAATTAGGTCCTTGACTTTTTGCAGTTAAGTCCCCGGCTACTTTTGTGCTTAAGTCCTTGTTCTTTTTGCAATTAGGACTTGAATGCTTTTATGCTTGGATACATTTCCATTCGTAACCCGATAATCTTGAACTTGGTCTTTATGATATAAATGAGTCTTTTGCATGCGTTTATGCTCGGGATGTTGGTAAATTGCATTCAGGTCCCTGTATTCTGTAAATAAGACTAAACACATACCTTAGTAGCATTTATTGATGTAAAAGTAATCTAAATGAAAGACATATGATACAATGTATGCAATGCATCAGTGTACCTGCTTCATAGTTGAGATATTCTCAGATCACAGGAAGCTTGTTGTATCGTGCAAATTGTACACGACCAGATATTTCTTTCTCGGTGAGCAAGATAAGTACATAATGAAGTTGTCCTGATCGTACTCATTGGGAGGCTTTGGATAGAGTACTAAGGTTCTTGAAGGGCACTTCTACCATTGGGTTGCATTATGGGACATTCCTAATTGTACTAGTAGGGTATAGTGATGCAAGCTAGATAGCCAAAAACTCCAGGAGTAATAGTGTTACAGGGTATGTTTTTACTCTTGATGGAGGTGGAGTTTCTTGAAGTTCTACAAAACAGAACATATTGTCTTGATCTACATTTGAGGCTAAGCTTTGTGCTTTGGACACAAGTGTAATGGAAGCTGAATGTCTGAAATGTCTCCTTTCTGAATTGCCAATGACTAGCAAACCAATTCGTGTGATATCTTGCATTGTGATAGTATGACTACCATTGCATAGTTAAGATGTTCAAAGTATAATCAAAAGCAAAATGTCACAAACAAGTCAGACTGAAGTATGTAAGGGAGTTGGTTTTGGAAAGGGTGATAGTTTTGATTTTGTTGGTACCAAAGACAATATAGTTGATCCTTTCACTAAAGGACTTGATTTAGCTTAAGTTCAGAAATCCAAGTTGGGGATGAGTGATTGACATCATATCATGCATATATTTGTGTCTTATATACATTATCTTGAACCTAAACAATGTTACGTAACGAGTTTTATGTTTAAGTTTTAAGACTAAACAGGATTGAGGAGAAGAGGTATAAAAGGACCTAGAAGCAAGGAAAATGATTGAGTTGCAAGACATGGGGACTGAGATGCAAGAGGGAAGGACCCAGATGTAAGCCCAAAGGTCCAAGGAGAAAATCAAGAAACTCCACACCATCATGAGGAGTATTTTGGCAATTCGATTCGGTCCTGAGCTCCAACAACCTACGCGGATGCATAAAACATGAAGAAATGAAGCCAGACAACCACACACCAATTGGCAGTCCAAGACCGCTGATTGGCGGTCGGTTTTGGTCCGGATCCGCTAAGACTTTGGAGGGTCATGTATTAGGTTGTGTTTAATCTATTTTTGGTATACATGTAGTCCCATACCGGGGGAATGTCCCAGATTACCTTTTTCTATGGCTATAAATAGAACTCTTCCTCCTCGTTTGTAATCACCCATTGCTTGGTGGCATTCTCTCTACTTGGAGTAAAAGCCTTGAAGCAAAAACTCAAGGTGGAGAAGAATGCCACTTACAATGTGGGTCATGTTAACAAAATAATTTTTCTTAGTTTCTTTTAATGTTGTCTTGTCTTTTAATTCTTGCATGTTTCTTTAGTTTAATTTCCTTTCATTTAGCTTCTTTTATATTTCTTGTTTGCTTAGTTTAATTTCCTTTCATTAGCATGTTAAATTTTGTTAATGTAGGTTGTAGTGTAATGATTAGTGAGTAGTTCCATCCCCAATTGGGGGTGGAGAAATATGTGATATGATTATGTGATGTATTAGGTGTGTGTTATCTTAATCCTTTGAGCCTTATAAGATTTCCATAACCATCTAATGAGATTTCACTCTTGTCTTTGATATGCTAATGCTCTTGAATGAAGCTTAGCATATGCTTACATTAGTGAACCTATTTTATGGGGAATGATGAGGTAAGGATAATGATGGAATTAATATTGGAAACATGACTTGTAGTTGCATATACTCTTGTCACCTTTACCTTGGTTAATGCCTTGTATGTTTTAATGATAATGTGCTATCTTATTTCATGTGGAGGCATAGTGTGGTTTGGTCTTTATACATGAGTTCATTTAGCTTCATTCCAATTATTGTCTTGTATGTTTTATTGATATTGTGTTATCTTATTTCATGTGGAGGCAAAGTTGGATTTAGTTTTATGATTTTCATGCACTACATGTTGTGATGATCATAATTGAGCACACACATACACATATCTTTATATTCACATTCTTTCTCTACCTCTTATGAGGTTTAGTTTTATTGCGTATTTCCCATTTGTTTTCGCATTGTAGTGTAGTTTAGGTCATAACTCCTTTCTCTCCTTTCTTTCTCACTCGCCTTCGAACAAACTAAAGTCGACACACCTCCCTGTGGATCGACCCATATTTGCCACCACTTCAACACGGCCGTGCACTTAGGGTTATAATTAAAACGTTCAATCAATGGGACTGAGGCCCATATCATGACTCATTTAGAATGACAACCCAACCTATATGAGTGGAGATCCCACAAAGTTGTTTCAATGTGATAATAACAAGTTCTTGAGTAAGTTGAATGCAACAACCTTGTGATACATTGTATCTGTGTCATTTCCCCAAGCAATGGACATGTTGCTGAAGTTGCAAGTTTAGTAAGAGTGTAGACTTTGAATGAGTTTGAATCTTTAAGACAAAATGTTAGCAGTGCATCTTTAGAGAAGCCCTACATGTGAATGCAATTGTATGACTGCAATTAGAGGATTGTGGTTCATTCCTTAAAAGCATTCATGAAATGGGATACTGATGCATGAACATAATGCATTAACCATGTAGATTGCAGTATGACATGCTTGGTGTTATTCTCAGTCGGGTCAGGTGCGGTGCAATGTTTTATTTATCATATGTATTCAAGTTTTTGGGGCTTATTTCATATTACCTTTGACAAATAATTGATTTGGAAAGAACATTTCTTCTTGGTTTGGGCGGTTACAAATTTAGACACATTCTTTTTGCCTTACAGATTCCTGTAACCACCATCTCACTCGTTTCCTCCATCGTTCTCAGGTGATCTGTCATGCGGGTCTTGATTTTTTCTCATGGTTCATCAGAGTTGGATTGCGCTGCCCATGACATTGAGACCGTTCTATCATGAGAGAAAGTGTTTGCACCCATCGTACGGGTACGTGAGGGCGATAATTTCTTAAAAGGGAGCCTAACAACGACGACCCAGTTGAGGTGTATCATGTTTCTAGCCTTCACTAGTGCAAAATAGGGAATAAACGTCTCCCAATACATGTCGATCTCCCATACATGCGACGTCTATAGGTATATACGTCGCGTTTACTGGTAGCCGATGTCTATACTCACATCTAGACGTCAATTATTAAATAAAAATGTCTATGCCTCGTTTAAAAAATGTTAAAAAATAAAAAAGTAACCAAGATTCTAAACTAAAAAACTTTCAAAGTTGAAACTCATTTAAACTAACATAACTCATGTGATTGTAACTCCAATCCAAAATTTAATCAAAATAGGCGTCGGTTGTTCCAATTGGCTGACGCCTATTGATTGATTCAGTTATAAACCGCAAGTGCACGACCATGATGAAACAGTGTCAAGGATGGCCGAGTCCACAAGGAGGTGTGCCAACTCTATTTTTTCAGAAATCGAGTGGAAAATAAAGGGGAGAAGAAGCTGATTAAACTATACTAAGCTACAATAAACTAGCAAGCAACAAACAAGGAAGATGAAAGTACGAGAGGAATTGAAACAAAACTAACTATCAAGCAAACTGAAATTCAGTAATAAAAACCCTCAAGGGGTGGAGTGTGTGTACACTTGTAATAAGGTAGTGAATGATGCAATCAATACGGCACAAGTTAGATTGTGTTTTCATCCATATGAAATACCTAATTGTTGTGGCCGAACCTATCATTCCAATCGCTAACCTAGTTGATTAACATGAGCATAAACAAATTGGTTATTAAGAACCTAAACAAGCATGGGAAGTACCTAATGATTATGGCAAAACCCATCAAGTTAAGTATACTCTTTTAAACAAACAAGCATACATTCACATTCATCTCATATTGCATAAGATAACATTCAATCTCATTCTTCATTACGTGTATAAACATCATCTCCACCCTCAAAGGGGGATTAAACTACTCACTACACATTAAGCTAACAATTATATTAAGAAAGAAATACATTTACAACTAATTATACTAAGATGAAGAAAACAAAACTAATCAAAACAAACAAGCATTAAAAAAGACAATATTAAAACAAAACTAGGAAGAATAATTTTATTTACATGACTCACATTACAAGTAGCATTCTTCTCAACTTGAGTATTGCTCCAAGGCTTTATTCTAAGTAGAGAGAATGACCACCAAGCAATGTGTAGTCTTACAAAGGAGGCAGAAGAGCTATATTTATAGGCATGAGAAAAGGTAACCGGGGACAAACCCCCGATGTGGGACAAATGAAACTTCTAAAAATGCATAAAAACAACATAATGCATACCCACGAGAAGTCGGGTTGGATCCCGAGCATATTGGACCACCAATTGGTTGTCTAGGGCTGCCAATTGGCGGTCATTTTGGTCAGATTTGACCCAGTTTCGTTTGGCTTCTTCATTGCTTCAATTCTCCATGCGGTCTGGATCTCTCTGGATCCGCTCAAACTTTGGGGGCACATGTATTAGAGGGTGTTTATTCTATTTCTGGTATTTGTTTAGTCCCACATCGGAGGATTGTCCCGGATTGCCTTTTTCTATGGCTATAAATAGAAGTCTTCACCTTCCAATGTAACCACTTCACATTTTGAGTGGCTATTCTTCCTACTAGAAGTTAGGCCTTGAAGCACACACTAAAGTAGGAGGATGCTACTTGAATTGTGAGTCATTTTAATAAAAGTTTCTTTATTATGTTGTTTGTTTCATGTTGCTTGTTTTACTTTGTTTAATTTCATTTCATTAGTTTTAGTAGCTTAGTTAATATGCTTTCCTTGCTTAGTTTAATAATTAGTCTAATGTGTAGTGAGTAGTTCCATCCCCTTTAGGGGTGGAGTAGATGTTCATACATGCATTAGAGAATGGAATGAATGCTTTATTTACAATGTGTTGATAAAACATGAATGTATGCTTGCTTGTTTAGGATAGAACTTATAACTTGATGAGTTTTGCCAAAATGATTAGACACCTCTCATGCTTGTTTAGGTTCTGAAATAAACCAGCTTGTGTATGTAAATGATAATCAACTAGGTTAGTGAAGGGATTGATAGGTTTTGCCATAACATTTAGACACTTCCTACGCATGAAATCACTACCTTTATTTGTGCTTGAAGAATGTGTTCAACACCCACCTCTTTGCATGTGTGCACTAACTCCACCCCTTAGGGGTTTTCCATTTCTGAATTCCAGCACACTTATTTCGTTCTTAGTTAAGTTTTAGTTCATTGTTTGTTGTTCGTTTATGCATGTGTTACTTCGTAGTGTAGTATAGCGTAGAGTAGGATAATCAAACTCTCTTCCCTATTTTTGCCACTTGATTTCGTGCAAACGAGAGGCTTCTTACCTCCCTGTGGAGGACCCGTATTTGCCACGTCTTCACCGACGCCGTGCACTTGCGGTTTAATATAAAACGTTCAATCAAGTTTTTGGCGCCGTTGCTGGGGAGGTGTCAGTCCATACTATTGTTTGGACGATTCAAGTGTATTTAATTTGTGTTTTGTAGTTTTGGTTTGTTTCAGGAGACTTGGCGTTTCCAGGAGAGGCAGATGGCAAAGTTTTGAGGGAAACAAAGCACTGTAGACCGCCAATCAGCGGTCTGAGACTGCCAATTGGCGGTCTGGTGAGCCCTGTTTGCCTTCTCCTTTCTTTGTCTTGTTGCCATAATTGATTTAGGAATCTAGGACTCAATTTAGAATGCTCTAACTTTTAGATTGCTCCCAGATTAATAATCAACTTCCTTTAAGCAACTTGGACCCTAAAACCCAAAGCAAAAGATTAGGCATTCTTTCTTGTTTAGGTCATGCATCATGTATGCGACTTAGGCACGTAGATTGTCTTTTATTTTAGCTTTATTTTCAGTTACTGAGTGTTGACGTGAGGTACGCACCTTCTACTCTCATTCATGCATTTCGTATGAACATGCATTAGTTAGTAGGAAATGCATTGAAACAAGTGTAAGTTGAGCATTTGTTTGGAGAGTTGATTGTTAGATTAAGACTCCAAAACGCTACTAAGGAGGGATTGTCCCATACAAGATATTGTGGGGAATTTCATCACGCTTTCCTTCCCCCCACAAACCACACTAATCAAGAGCCTAATTTTTAAAATCAAGTAGACATTGGCCCTAAGGATCTCGGACGCATGAGAAGAGTGATTTGGTCACGACCGTCATGGCCTGATCGGCGTTGCCCACTTTGTCGATAGTAGGAGAGACGAGATCTCCGGATCTTGGCTCACTTGCTGGGCTTTGTGGCCCTTGTCGTAGGGAGGTGAGGCGTGTTGAGGCCGTGTGACCTCGCAGTTAGGCGTCGTCTAGTGATTGACATCATTTCATGCTTATATTTGTACCTTATATCCATTATCTTACACCTAAGCAATGCTACGTGACGAGTTTTATGTTTAGTTTTCAGAAATAAAGAGGTTTGAAGAGAAGAGCCATGAAAGGACCCAAAAGCAGGAAAAAAGGACCTAATTGTGAGACCTGGGGACCAAGATGCAAGAGAGAAGGACCTGATCGTAAGACAGAAGGACCTAAGAGCAAAACAGGAAACTCCACACCATCATGAGGAGTATTTTGTCAATTCGATTCGGGTCGGAGCTCCACTAAACACGTTAGATGCATCCAAGACCAAGAAACACACCAAGGAAAGCCCACCAGAAGATCCAGACGGATCTGAAGTTTATAGGCCGCTAATTGGCGGTCTGGAACCGCCAATTGGCGGTCTGGTTAAGCCCAAATCAGCCAAGATTCTTCCTGGACTTGTATTATCATGTGTTTAGGCTATTTTTGGTATTGGTTTAGTCCCACATCGGGGGATTGTCCCGGATTAGCTTTTTCCATGCTTATAAATAGAACTCTTCACCTCCCATTGTATATATCTCCCTCTTGGTGGCCATCTTCCCTACTAAGAGTGAAGCCTTGAAGCAAAACTCTAGTGGAGAAAGAGCTACTTGTAATTGAGTGAGTTAATAATATAAGTTTTCTCTTAATGATGTTGTTTCTCTCTTAGTTTAATTTCCTTTCATTTGCATGCTTGTTTGTTTGTTTAGTTTTATGCTTCTTTAATATTTCTTGCTTAAGTAGTATAAATTTCATTTCAGTATTATGTTTTCCTTTGCTAAATTAGTTAGTGTAATGAGTAGTGAGTAGTTCCATCCCCATTTGGGGGGTGGAGAAATATGTGATATAATAATGTAGTGTATTAAGTGTGTGTTATTTTTATCCCTTGAGCTTTATATGATTTCCATAACCATCTAATGGGTCTCCACTCTTATCTTTGATATGCTAATGCTCTTGAATGAAGCTTAGCTTATGCTTTGATTAGTGGACCTATTTTATGGGGAATGATAAAGTTAGGATATGGATGAAGTTAATGTTGGAGACACAATTTGTAGTGTATGTACTCTTGTTGCCTTTTCCTTAGCTAATGTCTTGTATGTTTTAATGATGTAGTCATCTTAATTCATGTAGAGGCATAGGAGGGTCTAGTCTTTATACTTGAGTTCATGTAGCTTCATTCCAATCATTGTCTTGTATGTTTTAATGATGTAGTCTTATCTTAATTCATGTAGAGGCAAGATTGGATGTAGTTTTATGATTTCATGCACTACATGTTGTGAGAAGCTTAATTGAACACACACACACACACATCTTTATGTTCACATTATTTCTCTACCCCCTTTGGGGCTTAGTTTTATTGCTTATCTTCATTTCCTTTTGCATTTCATTTCAGCCTTGTAGTTTAGATTAGTGTAATACATCTTTCTCCCTTCTTTTTACCTCTCGCCTTCGAATAAACCAAGTGTCGACACACCTCCCAGTGGACGACCCGTATTTGCCACCGCTTCAACGCGGCCGTGCACTTGCGGTTAAATATAAAATGATCAAACAAGTTTTTGGCGCCGTTGCCGGGGAGGTGCTCTGTCCAGACCTTGGTTTGGACGATTCGAGGGGTTTTTAATTTTTCTTTTTCAGTTTTTCTTAGTTTCAGGGAACACTCTGATCACGGGGAGGCCACTGGAGAAGTTTGAGGAAGCAAATCCAAGAACAGACCGCCAATCAGCGGTTTGGAACCGCCAATTGGCGGCCTGGTGAGGGATTCTGTCTTCCAATTTTTTTGTGGTCATTTGTGCTGTAATTTGTGTTATCTGGGAGCCCAATTTTGCATGCTGTGACTTCTTATTTGCTCCCAGATCATTAATCACTCCCCCTTTAATCAACTTGGACCATAAAACTCAAAGCAAAAGATTAGACTTCTTGCCATCTAGGTCATGCACCATTGGTAAACCTTGCATGCATTTGTCTTTTCTTTGCTTTACATTTTGTCGTTGATTGCTGGCGTGAGGTACGTGCACCCACATCCCTCATTCATGCATGTTTCGTTCATGCATTAGTTAGTAAGGTGCATCGGGACAAGAGTGAGAGAGCGTTTGATTGGAGCGATTGATTGCTAGATCTAGGATCAAATCGCTACTAAGGAGGGGCTGTCCCATAAAAGATAAGGTGGGGGATTTCATCACCCTTTCCTTGGCCCCAAAATCACTCTTAATAAAGCCTTAACTAAAAGCAAGTAGACATTGGCCCTAGGATTGCGGGCGCACTAGGAGAGTAATCTAGTTGAGACCGTCATGACCTGATCGGCGTTGCCTACCTTGTCGATAGTAGGAGGTACTGGATCTCCGGATCTGGTATCACTTGCTGGGCATTGTGGTCCTCGTTGTAGGGAGGTGAGACGTGTCGAGGCTAGTGACCTCGAAGTTAGGCGTCGTCTAGCTTAAGGACCCATTACCTTACTTTGTTTGAGCCGTGCTTGCTAGTTAGGCTTCTTCCTGATCCCACTACCCTCGCTAGCTCTAGGGATTCTTCCCTCCTCATCTGAGTCCTCTCCTCATCTATTCTCTACGTATAGTCTCCTCCTCTAGTACACCTTCTGTTGTGTGTAGGTTTAGAGTCGAGTCGAGCATTTTTATGCGAGGTTGGGCTCGTTCTGGTGAGAGCGCTCGGCTCGAGAGAGTGCATACTTCTGAGATGGAAGATCTTGGTGATCGACCATCTCCGCCTCGTGCTCCTTTGGAGCAAGAGGCCGAGTCGTCTCGTGGTGGCGAAGGGGACCGGGTTCCATACATGGACTACCTCGGTCCGTTCCCACCACCACGTAGACCTCCTTCTCCTCCTCCTCTGACTCGAGAGGAAGGGAGATTCGGTCAGGATCGAGTTCTAGGTGCAACATCACCTTTAGCTCGACATGATAGACCGATGACTTTGTGGGAGCGGACCCATCCTGTTCGGGCCGCGCAGCCTTCTTGCATAGTTGTTCCCCCTACTCGCGGGAACAGCTATGAGCTAAAACCTCAGTATATGAGCATGCTTCCGACCTTCACTGCCAATAAGGAGGATCCGTATATCTTTATACGCGAATTCGAGGAAGTGTGCTCCATGTTCAAGCTTCAACAGCTTGACGAGGATTCTGTCCGGTTGAGGATGATTTCTTTCGCATTGAAGGATAATGCGAAGAAATGGATGTATAGCCTCCCGGCGAGCTCGATTCGGTCATGGGATGACTTTGTGACCGTCTTTCTGAAGAGATTTTTCCCTCAAAGGAAAACTCAACAGATACGGCACCAGATACATCAGATGTATCAGACCGATACCGAATCGTTTCATGGTTTCTTTGAGAGGTTCAAGGACCTTCTCCAGCAGTGCCCTCATCATGGATTTGAGTTATGGCAGCTGTGCCAAATTGTTTATGAGGGCATCAACTACAACACCCGCACATTGTTGGAGTCGATGTGTCAGGGTGACTTCCAAATGAAACCCATCGAGGAGGCATGGGACACTTTTGAATCCATGGCTGAGCGCACCTTCGAGTGGGACACCATGAGAGAGCCACCAGCCGCCAGGTCTTCTGGTCGAGCTGGATCATATCATGTTGAGTCGACTATCGCGTCTGAGGCGAAAATGGCTGCTCTCATGCGTAGGATAGAGAGTTTGGAGATGGACCGAGCTCCTGTAGCTCAGGTCGCTACTCCCGGGTGTACTAGGTGTGGACTGTCGGGACATGATGACTTGGAGTGCGCTTATACTCCAAGAGATACTGAGCATGCAAATGCGATGTATCATCAAAGGCCCCGAAACGACCCGTACAGTCATTCCTATAACCCGGGATGGCGTAACCATCCTAACTTCTCTTGGGGGTCTAGTGGAGGCCACGGTCAGAGCTCGCACGCTCAACCTCAACCTCCACCTTATCAACCTCCACGCCCATCGGCGACCTACCAACCCCCACATCAAAGGTCGCAGCACCAAAATTACCAACATGCTCATGCCTCATCGTCGGGTTATTCCAACCAGACTCCACCACCCCAGCGGGTTGACCCTAAGGACCCTTCTTGTGATCCGACCTTTCAAGCGTTGCAAAGTACAGTCAAGGCTTTGGAAATGCAGGTTAGCCAGTTGGCTCATCAACTCCATGAACGCGAGAAAGGTCAGTTCCCGAGTCAACCTGAGGTGAATCCTCGGGGTACCCATTCTCAAGGAAGGACACCTTTAACTCATGCCACCTCTGAACCGACCCATCATATTAATGTGATTCATACTTTGAGGTCGGGTAAGGAGGTGGACAACCACATTGGGGTGCCTTCCTTGTCATCACCATCTTTGAGGGAGCCGGATCCTGAGGCTCCCTCCACAAATACTTCCAGGAAGGAGCCAGATCCTGAGGTTCTTTCTACATTTCCTTCGACAAAGGGGCCGAATCTTGAGGTCCCCTTGTCTCCTCTTGTGTCGAAGGAACCAGATTCTGAGGTCCCCACTCATGTTTCTTTGGACCTGAATTCTGGGGTGCCTTCGCATCCTTATGCCCCAAAGGCGCCATTCCCTGAGCGCCTTAAAAAGAAAACCTCTGATCAGCATGACAAGATGCTTGACATGTTTCGGCAGGTTAAGGTGAATATCCCTCTTCTGGAGGTGATTCAGCAAATGCCACCTTATGCCAAGGTTCTCAAGGACTTATGCACCAAGAAGAGAAAAACTCATGTACCCAAGAAAGCTTTTCTTGCGGCTAACGTGAGTTCCTTGTTGGCACAACCCATGCAAGTCAAGTACAAGGACCCTGGCTGTCCTACTATCTCTTGTGTGATTGGTGATGTGTCCATACATCGGGCCTTGCTGGACCTTGGTGCATCTGTTAATCTTCTACCATATTCTGTCTACGTCCACCTCGGTCTTGGAGACCTCAAACAAACAAAGACCACTCTTCAATTGGCTGATAGGTCTATGAAGAAACCGAGGGGTGTGGTAGAAGATGTGCTGATCAAAGTGGGAGAGTTCATTTATCCAGTCGACTTCTTTGTCTTGGATATTGAACCTGTGCCAAACCCACTTGGACAAATTCCTGTCATTCTGGGGCGACCATTTCTTGCGACTTCCAATGCCTTGATCAATTGTCGCAATGGTCTGATGCGCTTGACTTATGGTAGTCAATGCGCTGATTTCAACATCTTCACCATTGGCAAGAAGCCAGATGCCTTCAATGACCCTGTTGGGGTTAACCTTATCCAGGGCATGGATGAGAGTGAAGTTGAGGGCACCTTCAAGTACTTCAGAGAATTGTTCGATGAAGATCCTGAAGGTGGTGAAGATGTTTCACCTGGGCTGGCACAAGAAGGTGCCTTATGTTTTGATCATGTGGCCTCAGAGCCGCATCCTTATGATCTTGTGGCCCTTGAGCCACATCCTTCTGATCACGTGGCCCTTGAGCCACATCCTTCTGATCTTGTGGCCCTTGAGCCACATCCTTCTGATCTTGTGGCCCTTGTGCCACATTCTTTTGATCACGTGGCCCTTGAGCCACAACCTTTCGATCATGTGGCTTTTGAGCCACCAGATACCCTTTTTATGGCCTCTGGGCCACATGATCTTCATTCTATATCTGATGAGGACCCCATGTGGGTTAAGAATCAACCACCTGATACCCTTCAACCTGGTAGAGGTTCACCTCTCATTCATGCCTCCTCTTTTGTTAACTCTCAAGAGGCATCGAACGACCACAATGCGAATAAGGGTGTCAGGTGGTCGAGCAATTCTGTTTTGTATGTTGCGAGCCCATACAGGTGCATTTCTGGCTCGAGAGATGGCGGGTTCCCATTTGATGTCCCTTGATATATGAAGATGGGAGCCCATTGTTGTACATAGTTAAAAAAAAAAAAGACTCCTTTAGTGAGCATCGATTGTTGTGGGCCCCAACCCTTGAGTATTTGGGCCCCATTTCTTTCACGTATGTGTATCCCTTTCTTTAGCATCTCACAGGTTTTGAGGGAATTTGGGTTGTGTCCATCAACATAGCCATGCACTTCCCTTTGTACTTCATGTTGGTGAGATCTCTCCTTTTTATGCATCAATCCATGTAGTATCTTGCTTGCATTCATTGAGGACAATGCATGAAGTAGGTGTGGGGGGGTGTTTTACGTGTGTACATAGTCGAGTCTTTTCTTTTGATTTTGCTTTCTTTTGTTTGCATTGTTAGGGTCATGATAGTGTGCTGCATTTAATATCGATATATCTGCTTGCCATGATCCTTGGGTGACTTGTCTTCTTTTGCTTGCCTAGTGCTTCAAAATTTTCACATTTCTTTCAAAATCTTCATGTGTTTTCGAAAGAAAATGTTTTGTGGGTTTTGCGTGTGTTTAGCATGTGCAAAACCGTTGAGAGGCAAAGTAAAAAGAAAGCTCCCAAAATTGTCTTGAACTTGATGCATTAGGATATCTAGTACGTGGCTTTAGGATTTATCGAGTCGTTAGGATGCACCCCAGTTTTCCCTTGGGGGTGAGTAATCAGTGGGTTTCAGTGCTCAAACATTTAAAGAAGTCCACCCTGAACCTAGTGAGTCGAATAATTCGTGTTTGTTAATTTAGGAAGTTTGTTGTAGTCAAGGGCCCTTAATATCTTTTTGTGAAACTTAAGTGTAGGGGTTTTGGTTCCCATGTAGATAAATGAATAAATAAGTGGTGTTCTCTCTTCTCGCACGGCTCCTATCACTCGGGAAAGTAGGTCTGAGGGGACTTTGTGCCTGGTGCTTTCGAGTCATCTGACTTGGGATGCACCGACCGAACCCCCGTTACACGGGTGGTAGGGATCGCCCTATGTGGAGATTTGGGGGAAGGTGTACGTGATAGTGTAAGTCCTCATAGGCAATGATGCACGACACCTGACCCTGGGAGAATCAAACACCAACCAATAAATGCTCCAAAGAAAAAGAAAAAAAAAGAAAGAAAGAAAAGAAAAAGAAAAAAAAGAAAAGAAAAGAAGAGTCAAATAAGAACCAAAATGGACTTTACACTTTGTTTCACATTCAGAAGTTAAGGTTGCCCATATCTTTCACTTAATTCCTTAGTTAACTCTCACGAATAACTCATTAGGCTAGGTGTGTGGACTGATTACATATATAGAGTCGACCCGTAGTATTACCGCATTCCATGATCGACAAAATAAGTCCAACGAGTCGTGTAGCTAGATTGATTAATGCATCTTGTTCGGATTTTGTGGGTATATCCGCTGAAAACCCTCAGGAGACACCACTCCTCCTCCTTGGCAACAAGGAGGTTTAACGGCTTGTTGCACATGCTAAGTGCAACCGTGATTCCTACGAAAGTGAGTTAGGATTTCTTGTTTTTCGTATGCTTTTTCCTTTCTTTGTTTTGCTCGAGACTAGCAAAAACTTAGGTGTGGGGGTATTTGATTGACATCATTTCATGCTTATATTTGTACCTTATATCCATTATCTTACACCTAAGCAATGCTACGTGACGAGTTTTATGTTTAGTTTTCAGAAATAAAGAGGTTTGAAGAGAAGAGCCATGAAAGGACCCAAAAGCAGGAAAAAAGGACCTAATTGTGAGACCTGGGGACCAAGATGCAAGAGAGAAGGACCTGATCGTAAGACAGAAGGACCTAAGAGCAAAACAGGAAACTCCACACCATCATGAGGAGTATTTTGTCAATTCGATTCGGGTCGGAGCTCCACTAAACACGTTAGATGCATCCAAGACCAAGAAACACACCAAGGAAAGCCCACCAGAAGATCCAGACGGATCTGAAGTTTACAGGCCGCTAATTGGCGGTCTGGAACCGCCAATTGGCGGTCTGGTTAAGCCCAAATCAGCCAAGATTCTTCCTGGACTTGTATTATCATGTGTTTAGGCTATTTTTGGTATTGGTTTAGTCCCACATCGGGGGATTGTCCCGGATTAGCTTTTTCCATGCTTATAAATAGAACTCTTCACCTCCCATTGTATATATCTCCCTCTTGGTGGCCATCTTCCCTACTAAGAGTGAAGCCTTGAAGCAAAACTCTAGTGGAGGAAGAGCTACTTGTAATTGAGTGAGTTAATAATATAAGTTTTCTCTTAATGATGTTGTTTCTCTCTTAGTTTAATTTCCTTTCATTTGCATGCTTGTTTGTTTGTTTAGTTTTATGCTTCTTTAATATTTCTTGCTTAAGTAGTATAAATTTCATTTCAGTATTATGTTTTCCTTTGCTAAATTAGTTAGTGTAATGAGTAGTGAGTAGTTCCATCCCTATTTGGGGGGTGGAGAAATATGTGATATAATAATGTAGTGTATTAAGTGTGTGTTATTTTTATCCCTTGAGCTTTATATGATTTCCATAACCATCTAATGGGTCTCCACTCTTATCTTTGATATGCTAATGCTCTTGAATGAAGCTTAGCTTATGCTTTGATTAGTGGACCTATTTTATGGGGAATGATAAAGTTAGGATATGGATGAAGTTAATGTTGGAGACACAATTTGTAGTGTATGTACTCTTGTTGCCTTTTCCTTAGCTAATGTCTTGTATGTTTTAATGATGTAGTCATCTTAATTCATGTAGAGGCATAGGAGGGTCTAGTCTTTATACTTGAGTTCATGTAGCTTCATTCCAATCATTGTCTTGTATGTTTTAATGATGTAGTCTTATCTTAATTCATGTAGAGGCAAGATTGGATGTAGTTTTATGATTTCATGCACTACATGTTGTGAGGAGCTTAATTGAACACACACACACACACATCTTTATGTTCACATTATTTCTCTACCCCCTTTGGGGCTTAGTTTTATTGCTTATCTTCATTTCCTTTTGCATTTCATTTCAGCCTTGTAGTTTAGATTAGTGTAATACATCTTTCTCCCTTCTTTTTACCTCTCGCCTTCGAATAAACCAAGTGTCGACACACCTCCCAGTGGATGACCCGTATTTGCCACCGCTTCAACGCGGCCGTGCACTTGCGGTTAAATATAAAATGATCAAACATCTAGCTGTAAGGACCTATTGCGACCTTAGGATTGTTTGAGCCTTGTTTGCTTGTGTGCTTCTACCTGTACCCATCCTTCGTAGCATAAGGACTTCTTCCCTTCTCTCTTGGGTCATTCTTTCTCTCCTGTATTCCCCCGTCTTCTCTGCTATGCACATTCTTTGTTAAAAAAAGTTTTGGTTTGTGTGTGTGCACCTTTGTGCATGCTTTCGTGGGCACGAGACGAGAGTGGCCGTTTGACGAGGCGCGTTGTCAACCTTGCTTCGGTAGTCGATTTCTCGATGCCTTCCTACTCTTGTGTCGCACACAGTCCGGGTTCAATGTTTAACGCCCCCAATCACGCGGGTACGCACACTGGGAAAGACTACAAGTGTCGCGATCAGAGACCTCCGCGACGACCGAAGGAGTTACAAAAGACAGACCAAACAACAACTCGACAATACGTAGAGAGATCATACATGGATAGACTAACATAAAACATAACTGAAAAGTGAGAGATTATCCATATATGTTAACAAGGTCAAATACATTACATCGAGTTCAAAAGGGAAATACATCATAAATAATGCGGAAGCAAAAGACAAACAGAAGAATCTGGTCGACGTGTCCCTCGTGTATAGAATCTTCGACTACTCGTCTAGTCTACCCTGTAGGAATCTAAGTACCTGCAAGCACCGCATCAACATATGCGTGAGTTTTCTATAAAGAAAACTCAGTATGCCCCTGGCCCAATTGGAGTTATATGGAAGAATGCATGCAATCAATCTATCTAAGACAAAAGCATCTGAAACAGAAACAGAAAAGCACATAATGCAACCGAAAGCTACGACTCCATAAGCCGTGCCGGTCGGGCGCACCCGAACCATTCCTCAACAGGAACTAGAACACCAGCCTCGCTGGTCAAAGGCGGTTACTCGACAATGACCCTCCACTCGGCACAAAGCGGTGCGCCGGATAAGTGTCCCAATTCGCGGCAAGTGACCTACATCGTGCCATCGCGAACTTGGGAATACCTACCCTGAGACAGAATGGCAGCGCACCTGCCCAGGACTTATCTTACGTCTGGCCTCCCAACGTGAAGGTCTTATGCGAGTGGCCTCTCTAGCTAGAGTACCCACTCGTGGCCCGTCGGCCCAGAAAACAGAACGTGCCCAGAATTATTAATCAGATTAAATGCAATGCAAGCTACTTAAGCATCTAAAATCTAATGCAACTACAGTGTATGGAACGAGCTCAAGGAGTATCTGGATATCCTCCTAGGAGCCCTGAACCAACTCGGAAATCAGACATACCAATCAGGAACAAACGAAACTCACAACAGCAAACAAACATTACCGAATCGGTAAATCGATATAACAACTAATTTAGTCATCTACGGGTCATGATACGGACGTTATGAGGTCTCAAATCTTAAGGGTCATACATGAGCACAACATAACACATCACATCATATATAGATCAGCATGAATAGAGTAACATAACCATGCAAACAGTAGAAGATATCAAAATTGCACCACACTAGAATCGACGATATGAATTATCAATTTCAGAGCATACATGGAATCGAATTAAAATCTCAGAATATGATCAGATCATATGTGGGCATGAAATATCTTATATATCAGTAATACAACATGGTGAAACATGCACATAATATCAGAAGGCTCAATCTATCCAATATTATTATCTATGCGTACATTCGAAAGCATGTGTTGCATTAAGATATAATATGAATAACATATAACAAGGAGTCCAATTTCGTTCCTGAGTGCATGCATATCAAAAATATCAGAGAATATAACCGAAATCAGATCATGAATGTATCATATGTGCTGCTGGACCAGAAATGACTCAAACCACGAATCCCAGCAACCATCACACACAATATAACCGATAACATCAGATAAATCACAGAAAAATACAAACCTCAGAGCCATGCATATGGATACCTGACCCATCCAAACCACGTGCTCAGAGCATCCTTCCCAGGCGGTCTGAGGTGGGAGAAGGTCAAAGGAAGATTGTCCAAGCCGTTCGGTCTAGCAACCGAGCAAGAAGCGCGCAAGATGCACCAACCTCATGGTTAACATCACTCTAGCGCACCATGCTCAGACCAAACAAGTCAATCCGACTCCTCTCACCCCTAGCCTCCCTAAGGTCCATCCCCACCCCCTCATGACCCCAGCCACCATCTGGAATGGCTGCACCAGCCAGCCGTCCAAAGCTAGGAGTCAAAAGGGTTGAAGGCAAACCTTAGTTGGATCTTGTGTGCACCAGCCACACCCAACCAGATCTGTGGCCACCCTCAAACTCAGCCCAGAAGGAACACCTTCACCTCTGGTTAGACCTCACTGGAGCAATTTGAAGGTCCGGTCCCTTTGGCTGCCCCACAGCCAGCCCCATCTAGCACATGCTCCTTGCGCACGCTAGAAGGGAATTGGTTGGTGGTGCAACCGTTGCACCAACCACCACCTGATGTTGGCTGACCCCTCCAGCCAACATCCCCTCCCATAAAACTCTTCAAGGGATAGGAGCATACCTCATCAGCAAGGAAGATTGCTTGAACTTAGCCACAACCTAATGTTGGCTGATGGCTGACCCCTCCAGCCAACATCCCCTCCCATAAAACTCTTCAAGGGATAGGAGCATACCTCATCTGCAAGGAAGATTGCTTGAACTTAGTCGGAGATTCTGCCCACCACTCTTCTAGTCACACCAAAAGTTGCACTAGATGTTGCTTCTAACCTCATCGGATTTGAAATTCATCGGAGCACCACTTGAGAGGCTTGACCACGTGGCTGAGGAGTGGAAGAGGTGGAGGAGACGTGAGGAAGAGGAATGGTTGTGCAAGGGTCAGCTGGAAGGAGGCCTTTTGTGTGCTACAACTCTTCAACTTCCATACTCTTCATGGTTATTCAAACCCCCCTCAAACATGCCAAAAATGGCACCAAGCAAAGGCATCCAAAAGGCACGAAATTATGTACATCCAAACCCCAAGTGCAACCCTTCCAATTCCACATCACCCAACATGGGCTAAGCCCAAAATCGCACCATAGGCTCACTCGAACCCAAATTGAGTCGAACGAGTCAAACCACCGCGCACTAGCCCGATGTGTCGCACCCGATCGACCAACGAGAAATCTGATCAAATCTACTCAAACAAGCATGCCATAACACAATTTGACATTCCAAGAAGTCAATTATGCATAACCGTGGAGAGTGGACTTATTATTATTATAGCAGGAGAGCGGGTCTTACACAATGGCTGCTAATTTCCGTGAGGAGGAGCAGCCGCCGGACCCAGCTATTCCACTTGTTCTTCATGTTGTCGCTCCCATACCTCTACGTGATCGATGCTACCCGAGCCGTACTGCTCTACCCTCATGCATCGTATTGCCAGAGGAAAATGGGAAACATTTTGAGGTTAAGCCTCAGTTTATTTCGATGCTACCTCACTTCACTGGGAAAGTTGACCCCTATATCTTTCTCAGGGAATTTGAGGAGGTCTGTGCTATGTTCAAGCTGCAACAACTTAGCACAGACTCCATCCATCTTAGGCTTGCCCCCTTTGCGCTGAAGGATGATGCCAAAAAGTGGTTGTACAGCAACCAGGCGAATGCCTTTAGTACTTGGGATGAATTTCAATATGCATTCCTCAAGAAGTACTTTCCAAATCATCGGACTCAAAAATTGAGGAACGAAATCAATTCATTCTATCAACTTGAGACCGAGACATTTCATGCATATCTAGAGAGGTTCAAGGAGCTACTATCCTCATGCCCTCACCATGGCATTGAGTTGTGGTGTCTTTGTCAGATTATTTATGGGGGTCTTCACATCTCGTCCTGAACGCTCCTTCAGTCCATGTGTCAAGGAGAGTTCTTAGGAAAGGATGAAAAGGAGGCATGGGCTTTCCTAGAAGACCTCGCTGAAAAAACCATGCAATGGGAGAGTGTGAGGGAACCCCCATCATCATCTAGCATAGCAGCAAGGATCGTAAATGCAAATTTGACTAGATCGGGTGGCGCCTTTGCTGTCGATACCACTACGGCCACCGAGGCACGCATGACAGCCTTAATGCGCCGTATGGATTCGATTGAGCTCCAAAACCAACAAGGTGCACCTCACATGTACACATCTGGTCGAGTTCCCTGTCATTCATGTGGTAAGATAGGTCATGTAGAAAGCGAGTGTGCGTCCATTCCTCCTGAGATGGAACATGTCAACGCCATCTATGACAGAACTAGGAATGACTCATACTTATCATCTTATAATACTGGAGGGAGGAACCACCCCAATTTTTCATGGAACCAAAATAATGCCCCGGGTGGTCCTTCAAACTCCTCTCGACCACCTAACCAATCATACCAACCTCCCATGCATGCACAATCTTATCAGCCACCCCAAGCTCCAATCACCAATCAATCAGGTTTCCCAAATTCCAATAATATGGAAACCCGATTCAATTCGCTTGAGACCTTGACTCGTGGACTTGAAAACTCAATGAAATTTTTTATGTCAACCACAAGTCAAGTTCTCACTTCAAATCAGCAGACCATAAAATCTCTAGAGCTTCAGATGGGCCAATTGGCTCAGTTAGTACATGAAAGAGAGAGAGGGTCTCTGCCTAGCCAGCCTGAGGCTAACCCCCGCATGTACCAGCAACAACACATGCAAAATGAGAATGTGGTACCTCGGGGGCGGAAAGTGAACAATGTGGAGGAACCTGTTCACCATGTCAATTCCATTGTGACCTTAAGGATTGGAAAAGAAGGTTGACAATCACATTTCCTAGCCACACCCACCACCCTCTATGCAGCCCCTCAGTGGGCATGGTGGTGAAGAAGAGGCTGAGGGTGAGGGTAATACACCAACGCCTCCTTCTCAGGCACCGCAAAAAACCTACCTGCCAAAAGCTCCCTATCCAAGTAGGTTAACCAAAAAACAGAGTGACACAATGGATAAGATATTAGAGGTGTTTAAGGAAGTGAAAGTTAACATCCCCTTGTTGGATGTCATCCAACAAATACCTCGATATGCCAAAGTGTTGAAGGATCTCTGCACAACCAAGAGGAAGACCAATGTTCCTAAGAAAGCATTCTTGGCTGCAAATGTAAGCTCACTTTTGTCCAATCCCGCCTACACAAAATACAAGGACCCTGGGTGTCCTACTATTCAGTGTACGATAGGGGACACTAGCATGAGTAATGTATTGCTTGATTTAGGATCAACGGTCAACCTCCTCCCATTTTCTGTTTATCAATAGTTGAACTTGGGAGAATTGCAACCAACTAAGATCACCCTCCAATTGGCGGATAGATCCATTCGTATTCCAAGGGGGATTATCGAGGACGTGCTTATCAAAGCTGGAGATTTTATATTTCCAGTCAATTTTGTTGTCCTCGATACCAATCCTGTTGCAAACACCCATTCTCAAATACCTTTGATTTTGGGTAGACCATTTCTGGCAACCTCCAATGCCTTAATTAATTGTAGAAATGGTAACATGAGTGCCGAGTTTCATGTGTTCAACTCTGGTAGGCAACAAGAGCCCCTAACACCAATGCAACCCATTGAGAATGTTTGTGGGCCCAGTGAAAACTCATTGTCTGTCTTTGCAATGCAACAGAGTGAGCTGACATGAAACATGAATGTCCAAAAGGAGTGTTCATTGCATGATTCAGATGAGATTATTAGTGAGAGTGAGACAACTCATCATATACCTATACCAGAAGGTGTCTCTGCTCATGTCCCTTGGCCATTGAACCATTTGAGCTTCATCTTGACTCCAACAAGGACCCACCTACGACTGAGCTTATGCTTGATGATATAAATGATGGTGGGAGGTCCTTGTTGGATGACTCTGGGAGAAGCCCCATTCTTAGTGATGCAGGTCTGCTGCATCCATCGAATGAGCTTGAGGAACTCATTCTGATGCACCCACTATTGGTTGGAGGGTTTTGTTCGATGAGAAACTAAACCCTAGTGAGGCAACACAACTCCACTCATTCGTGTTGCCAACACCCAATCAATATCATTAGGGGTTCGAGTCATTCAGCTTTGACCTTTCACCCCTCATGACACCTCAGAGTACCACTGAAGTTTGCCCATCTCGGTAAGTCTCTGGTCCTCAGAACTCGATGTTCTCATTTGATGTTCCTTGACCAAATGGTTATGAGAATATCTTTGTTGATGTATATACCTTGTAAAAATGTAATAAAAGACTCCATGAGCGAGCATTGATTGTTGTGGGCCCCAACCCTTATGTATTTGAACCCCATTTCCTCACGTATTTGTCTCCCTTCTTCAGTATCTCACAGGTTTTGAGGGAATTCGGGTTTGTGTCCATCAACATAACCACGAACTTCCTTTTGCGCTTTATGTTGGTGACATCTTTCATTTTTCATGCATAAATTCAAGTAGTATCTTGCTCACATTCATTGAGAACAATGCATGGATTAGGTGTGTGTATGGGGGGGTGTTTTACGTGTGTACATAGTCGAGTCTTTTTCCTTTGATTTTGTTTTCTTTTGTGTGTATTGATAGGGTCATGTTCGTGTGCCGCATTTAATATCGATATATCTGCTTGCCATGATCCTTGGGTGACTTGTCTTCTTTTGCTTGCCTAGTGCTTTAAAATTTTCACATTCCTTTTAAAATCTTCATGTGTTTGCGAAAGAAAATGTTTTTGTGGGTTTTACGTGTGTTTGGCATGTACAAAACCGTTGAGAGGCAAAGTAAAAAAAATCTCCCAAAATTGTCTTGAACTTGATGCATTAGGATATCTAGCTTACTGGCTTTAGGTCTTATCGAGTCGTTAGGATGCACCCTGGTTTTCCCTCGGGGGGCATGTAATCATAGGGTTTCAGTACTCAAACATTTAAAGAAGTCCACCATGAACCTAGTGAGTCAATAATTCGTGTGTGTTAGTATAATGAAGTTTGTCGTAGTCAAGGACCCTTAAACTCTTTTTGTGAAACTGTAAGTGTAGGAGTTTTGGTTCCCATGTAGATAAGTGAATAAGTGGTGTTCTCTCTTCTCGCACGGCTCCTATCACTCGGGAAAGTAGGTCTGAGGGGATTTTGTGCCTGGTGCTCTCGAGTCATCTGACTTAGGATGCACCAACCGAACTCCCGTTACACGGGTGGTAGGGATCGCCCTATGTGGAGATTTGGGAGAAGGTGTACGTGATAGTGTAAGTCCTCATAGGCAATGATGCACGAAACCTGACCCTAGGAGAATCAAACACCAACCAATAAAATGCTCCAAAGAAAAAAAAAGAAAAAAAAGAGTTAAATAAGAACCTTAATGGATTTTACACATTGTATCACATTCAGATGTTAAGGTTGCCCATGTCTTTCACTTAAGTCCTTAACTAACTTTCACGAATAATTTATTAGGCTAGGTATGTGGACCGATTACATATATAGAGTCGACCCGTAGTATTACCGTGTCCCATGATCGACAAAATAAGTCCAACAAGTCGTGTAGCTAGATTGATTAATGCATCTTTGTTCGGATTTTGTGGGTGTATCCGCTGAAAACCCTCAGGAGACAACACTCCTCCTCCTTGGCGACAAGGAGGTTTAACGACTTGTTGCACGTCCTAAGTGCAACCGTGATTCCTACGAAGGTGAGTTAGGATTTCTTGTTTTTCGTATGCTTTTCCCTTTCTTTATTTTGCTCGGGACTAGCAAAAGTTAGGTATGGGGGTATTTGATTGACATCATTTCATATTTATATTTGTATCTTATATCCATTATCTTTCACCTAAACAATGCTATGTGACGAGTTTTATGTTTGAATTTCAGAAATAAATAGGTTTGAAGAGATGAAGCATAAAAGGACCCAAAAGCAGGGAAAAATGACTGAATTGTGAGACATGGGGACTAAGATGCAAGGGAGAAGGACCTGAACGTAAGACCGAAGGACCAAAGAGCAAAACAAAAACTCCACACCATCTTGGGGAGTATTTTGGCTATTCTATTCGGGTCGGAGCTCCAATAAACAAAGTACATGCATCAAAGACCGACAAAGAAATCCAAAAAAGCCCACAACAAATTCAAGCCAGATCCAAAGCTTATGGACCGCTAATTGGCGGTCTGGATCTCTCTTGATCCGCTCAAACTTCGGGGGACACATGTATTAGAGGGTGTTTATTCTATTTCTGGTATTTGTTTAGTCGCACATCGGGGGATTGTCTCGGATTGCCTTTTTCTATGGCTATAAATAGAACTTTTCACCTTCCATCGTAATCACTTCACATTTTGAGTGACTGTTCTTCCTACTAGAAGTAAGGCCTTGAAGCACACACTAAAGTAGGAGGATGCTACTTGAATTGTGAGTCATTTTAATAAAAGTTTGTTTATTATGTTGTTTGTTTCATGTTGCTTGTTTTACTTTGTTTAATTTCATTTCATTAGTTTTAGAAGCTTAGTTAATATGCTTTCCTTGCTTAGTTTAATAATTAGTCTAATGTGTAGTGAGTAGTTCCATCCCCTTTGGGGGTGGAGTAGATGTTCATACATGCATTAGAGAATGGAATGAATGCTTTATTTACAATGTGTTGATAAAACATGAATGTATGCTTGCTTGTTTAGGATAGAACTTATAACTTGATGAGTTTTGCCAAAATGATTAGACACATCTCATGCTTGTTTAGGTTCTGAAATAAAACAGCTTGTGCATGTAAATGTTAATCAACTAGGTTAGTGAAGGGATTGATAGGTTTTGCCATAACATTTAGACACTTCCTATGCATGAAAATACTACTTTTATTTGTGCTTAAAGAATGTGTTCAACACCCACCTCTTTGCATGTGTGCACTAACTCCACCCCTTAGGGGTTTTCCATTTCTGAATTCCAGCACACTTATTTCGTTCTTAGTTAAGTTTTAGTTCATCGTTTGTTGTTCGTTTATGCATGTGTTACTTCGTTGTGTAGTATAGCGTAGAGTAGGATAATCAAACTCTCTTCCCTATTTTTGTCACTTGATTTCGTGCAAACGAGAGGCTGCTCACCTCCCTGTGGACGACTCGTATTTGCCGCGTCTTCACCAACGTTGTGCACTTGCGGTTTAATATAAAACGTTCAATCAGCTCTGTAGCCAACGTCTATAGGTCTCAAAATAAATAAAAAACCCAACCTAACCTAAACCCAAACCCGACTCCACTGGCCTCCAAACCCCAAAACCCCTGCGACCCCTTCCGAACCCAAACCCTAGCTACTACGACAAATCTCCAACCAAACCCTAGCCACCTCCGCGACCTTGGCTGACCTCCTCCGCCACCACAGCCACCTCTGCGACCTCGATCACCCTACTTTGTCACCGCAGCCACCTCCACGACCTCGATCACCCTCCTCCACGACAGCCACGACCCCCGACCACCGCCACCGCAACCATCATTGTAAGTTATCGTAGTAAGTTATCATATATTGAGTTCATTTACTTAATTACATGGTGCATGACGTTCAAAAAATGTTGGATATGTTTTCACTTTAGTACTATTTATCTAAATTTGTATGGTGATTGACATCATTTCATGCATTCATTTGTGTCTTATATCCATTATCTTGAACCTAAACAATGCTACGTATTGAGTTTTATGTTTGAGTTTCAGGAAATAAACATGATTGAGGAGAAGAGGCATAAAAGGACCTAAAAGTAAGAAAAAGGACTAAGTTGCAAGACTTGTGGACTAAGATGCACAAGAGAGGGACCCGAATGTAAAACCGAAGGGCCAATGTGAAAATGAAGAAACTCCACACCATCATGAGGAGTATTTTGGCAATTAGATTTGGGCCGACACTCCAATAACCAAACCAAGTGCACCCTATGTGAAGAATTGAAGAACTAAAGAACATGTGCGAAAATGGGTCGGATCTGGGAAAAAGTGACCGCCAATTGACGGTCCAAGACCGCTAATTAGCTGTCCGTTTGTCTCCAAATCCGACCCGGTTTCTCGAGGATATGGGTTATGTGTATTCTGGGAAGGTTATTAGTCCCACATCGGGGGATTGTACCTGATTACCTTTTTTCATGTATATAAATAGAACTCTTCCTTCTCATTTGTATTTAGCTCATTGCTTGGTGACCTTCTCTCTACTTGGAGTAAAGCCTTGGAGCAAAAACTCAAAGTGGAGAAGAATGTCACTTGTAATGTGAGTCACGTAAATAAAATAATTCTTCAAAGTTTTGTTAGTTTTATATTGTCTTTATTTTGATGCTTGCACGTTTAGTTTGTTTGTTTTCTTTATCATAGTATAATTAGAATGTTTTCCTTTCTTTATATGGTTGTTAGATTAATGATTAGTGAGTAGTTCCATCCCCCTTTGGGGGTGAAGATGATGTTCATACATGCATTAAAGAATGAAAATGAATGCTTGATTTTGAAATGTATTAATTAATATGAAGTATACTTGTTTGATTAGAGTAGAACACTTCACTTGATGGGTTTTGCCACAATTATTATCTCCACACCATCATGAGGAGTATTTTGGCAATTAGTTTCGGGCCAACACTCCAATAACCAAACCGATTGCACCCCATGTGAAGAATTGAAGAACTAAAGAACATATCCGAAAATGGGTTGGATCCGGGAAAAAGTGACCGCTAATTAGCTGTTCGTTTTTCTCCGAATCCGACCCAGTTTCTCAAGCACATGGGTTATGTGTTTATGTGTATTCTGGGAAGGTTTTATTAGTCCCATACCGGGGGATTATCCCCAGTTACCTTTTTTCATGCCTATAAATAGAACTATTCCTCCTCATTTGTATTCACTCATTGCTTGTTGGCATTCTCTCTACTTGGAGTAAGCCTTGGAGAAAAAACTCAAGGTAGAGAAGAATGCTACTAGTAATGTGAGTCATTTAATAAAATAATTTTTCATTGTTTTGTTCTGATGTTATTTCTTTTTTATGCATGCTTAGCTTAGTCTTATTTCTTTGATCTTAGGCTAAACTAGTTAGAATGTCTGATTTCTTCTTTAGTTTAATTGCTAGAATAATGTATAGTGAGTAGATCCATCCCCTTTGGGGGGTGGAGATGATGTTCATATATATTGTGAAGTTTGGATGGTTGATGAATTTTTGATTGTGTAGACTTGCATGTTTTGTATGTTCATTGGGGATATTTTAATCATCTACATGTTGGGGAATTTTGATAGGTTTTTCCATAATATTTAGACACTTCTCATGCTTAGTTTTCTCGTGTTTTTTGACTGAAATTTCCTGTTGAATATGCTACATGTTAGTTATGTGTTTGTATTTGTGTTTGTTTGCTTGATTGATTGAAGAAACTTTGTTTTGATGAGTTTTGCCATAACATTTAGACACCTCCCATGCTTACCTTTGTTCTTCACATGAGTTTATGGTTTTTGATGAGTCTTACCATATCTTTAGACACTTCTCATGCTGAGCCTAATCTTATGTTAATCAAGTAGTAATTGCCGATACATTGTGTGAATGGATTGATAGGTTTTTCCACATCTTTAGACACTTTCTATGCATGAAGACACACACACAACACACACACATACATGCTTACATGCATTTTCATCACTTATTTCACTTCATATGTGCACACACTCCACCCCTTAGGGGTTTCTCTTTCCGATTTCCAATCTTTCGTGCTTTATTCCGCATTTTGTACTGATTAGTTTAGTGTAGTTTAGCTTTAGTGTAATCTACAACTCTTCTCCCCTTTATTCACCATCTGATTTCAGTCATACCAAAGACTGCTCACCTCCTTGCGGACGACCCGTACTTGCCCCGTCTTCACCGATGGCTGTACACTTGCGGTCTAAATTTAAAACGAATAAACTTATGGAATATTGTGTTCCCTATTTTTGGTTTTGAATATGTCATAAAATTTGGTTCAAGTTTGGTGGAATGTAGTTTCGTTTTGGATTACCGGTAATTGTGTCTGAACTCTTGCATGGGCGTATCTGTATAATTGGTTTGGAACAAGTGATGTTTGAGTGTGAAATTAGTCGATGGAACTCCAGTTTCCGGAATTCTGGTTCATATAATGTGTTTATGTTGAAGTCCAAGGAAGTTATCCATGTTGTAGTGAGATGAGAATGCATCTTCTTGTAGTTTAGGAGTTCTACTAAGAGGATTTTTTTTTAAATTTTCTTTGGAAAATCAATCACATTGAAGTCATTCTAGAAGTGTACTTTTCCTAAAAGCAAATGCACCCTAAGAAAAGATAATGTTTTATTCTAAGATCATGCATGAACGAGGTAACAATCATGAATTTATATGATACAATTTTCAATGCCATGCCCATTGCATCGGGACACATTGGCATGGTAAAGATTTTATTATGTTCCTGTCTAGTTTTGATGGCCAAATGAATTTCTAATGCATTTCCAAAGTCCAGTGCATATGACATCAGAGTTTAAGTTGCACCTGAATTGGCTATTTAACTAGTTTTGTTCTTTGTTTGTCTTCAAAAAAAGGATAAGAGGACTTTCTCGATCAAAGATATTTATTTTTTGTTATTTTTGTTTCTGCAGAAATCGCTTTGTGGGGAGGCTGAAGATACAAAGGTTAGGTTGGTCTTATACCCTTGGCTTTAAATTTTAATTGATAGTATCATTGGTGTTGTTAAAACATGACATGCTAAAAAGATTAGAATGCATGAGAGAGATTCTGATTAGTTCAAAGTGCAAAATGTGAAATTACATTAAGGAAAGGAGACAGATATATCTTAGAAAAGATAGGCATGCCATGGATCACAAATGATCTTATTTAGCTATTAAATTCAAATTGCAAAGTGAAATTACATTAAGGATAGGGAGACATATAATATATTAGTTTGTCCATATATTTTTTATTGTTTTCACATCTCATGTAGCAAGAAAGCACCATTTTATTGAACAAAAACAGAATGGGCTATTAGAGAAATATTTATGTGCAAAATTGAATTTTAAATATAATCTACCAAATTGCATTGTGAAGATACTGGACTACGACAATCACCCAATCCGTGCTGAATGGGAACCAAAACTTTAAAAAAACATATCTACATGTTTGGACTTTAATCAAAATGAATTTGAAGATAACAAATAAATCTATGCCACCTGTTGAAATTTAATTTTCAATTGTTTTGAGAATGCTGAAATGTAATAATGTTTTATTCGTAAAACTTATTTTGCTTAGTTAAATATTTATTTATGTTGTAGTTTCTAGTAACTCATCGACCCTTAAGCAGCTTAGCCTTTAATAACCTATAACAAAAGATTAGACAATATTTGCTAAGTCATTCATCATATAAGACTTTCCATGCATGTAATCATCGTATTTATTTTTTCTTTTACGATTTCTGTTGTAGATTGCTGGCGTAAGGTATGTAATCTCTTTTACTCATCATTCATTAGAAAGTACACATTAGTTAGTAGGATTGCATTGACACAAGAGAGTGAGTGATTGTTTGGTGTGTTGTTTGTTAGATTAAGGTATGAACCTAGGGGGCAGTCACCTCAGGACGTGCAGGAAAAACTTGTTGGGTGGAATGGGAATAATGAAAAACATCTCAGGACAATGATACAAAATGTTGGGTGGAATAAGGACCACAAAAAATGTGGGCGTAACTTGACACGGTATGAGAGTAAGTTTCTCCCTTTTTGTTAATTTTTTAAGTACTTAAACGTATAAATAGCGAATTTATATCTTTGTAGTACCGCAAGTAGACTGAAAATACCAAATGTGGGCACTACGTTATGAGATACGTGCAGGAAATCGTCGAGATTGCACTTGAAAACATAGAGATTTTTGAGGTAATATAGATTATTTTCAGTGGTATAATTATAATTTTATTATTTACATATTTATATTGTGTACTTGTATTTTCATAGTCTTTCAAAAGACTAGTGATCCCTATTCGCAACTGAGCTCGATGATACTCACAAGCGACGTGTTTGCTACTTTATTAGCAATATGTTATGAACTAGAATGTCATGACTGCAATTTTATTGAACCACATTTTTTGTATTACCAACATTCTTTATAAATCATTCTTCGTAAATAATTTTTTTGTATTGAAATAACATTATTTGACTACAATTTTTATTTTAATATGATGAAACTTCTTTGTGAGTGATTGTGAAATATGTGGGTGAATGAAATTAGTTTAATTTGTGTATGATTGTGCAGAATGAATGATTGTAAATTTTGCATTGTGAATGTGTTGTGTAGGATGAATGAAGTTTGATTATGTGCATTTTATCATTTTGTTTTAATTTGGGAAGGGTATAAACATCGGTTATTAGGTTAACTCGACGTCTATACCTCAGCATAGACGTCGGCGGTCAGCATGACCGATGCCAAGTCTTTTTTGAAGGGAATGAGCAATGGTTGTGAGTATAACTGACACGTATTCCTTCGAATAGACGTCGGCTGTAAGTATAGCCGACACGTATTTCCTTCAAATAGACGTCGTCTGTTTGGATAACCAACACATATTCTCTTAGAATAGACGTCGGCGGTAGGGATAACCGACACATATTCACCAGAATTGACGTCGGCTCTTAGTGACCAACGTCTAGGTATAGACGACCCATAGATAGACGTCGGTTTGTGGAACGTTAATAACCGACGTATAGAAACTGTATATCCGACGTATTTTCCTTATTCTGCACTAGTGCTTGTTTGCTTTTGTTGTTTTGTCCTCATGGATTTGTTCGTTGACTTTGGTTAGATTGTAACATATTTGTTGTTCGACATATGTACCCTACTGTTATGCGTGCTATTTATATTATCAATGCTAGGAAACATTGTTAACCATTTGGGTAGCATCTTTTATGCTATGACAAGTAGAAAAAACAGTAGTAATCAACTATTACAGCAAACCTTCAATCCCAAATTAGCTGGGATTGTTAGAAATGAAACGCGACGAACACATTTTTCTCAATTTTTGCTATTTCTTGGTTGTGAATCTGAAAATCTAATTTCCTAACTTATTACTGTATCAATTTTAAAAAAGGACATATTGGCATTACACTGTATAGACATGAAACAATTCTATCCTAGTATAACCAAAACTAGACAAAGCACTGTTTTCCTTCAATAAGTTGACACATGGTTTCTTCTTTCTTTTTTGCTAGTTGCCACTGTCTGATGTTGTGTCTTCATGTTACACTGCAGGAGCTGTTGCTGCTACTGTGTCACGCTGAACTCTGAACTCTGATGTTATTGTAGAGGTTTTGCTGATCATTATCATGCAGTTCCTTTTCTGACCTTCCAGTTACCAATTGAACATTAACCATCATGTTATATTTTTAATTTTTTGATTTTATCACATGCATAAGTTTGTGCCAGTATATTTATATCTCTCTTCAGCTGACCTTTGAGGATAAATTGGATTAATACTGTCTAAGTTTAGACGACGGTTTTCTTTTTATGGATTGTCTAGATTGCCATTTAGTCTGGGAAAAACAGTTATAAATTTTACATGCTTAGTTTAAATCTATAAGCCATCACAAAATTCTGCATTCTAAATTTTGCAGTTTGGCAATTCGATGTTGGCATAGTCTGGATGTTTAAGTCAAAAGTGGCTTCTTATTGCACAACCAATTCTTGATATCCAATGAGCACTGGTCTGTTTCCGGACCCGACATAACACAGTCAAGAAAAAGATAAGTAGCAGAAGAAGAAAAAAGGAAAAGGAAAAAAAATTCCCCTCTCAACTAGTGGATTAATTCCTACTGACAATGATCACTTTCCCACACCATCTTCTCCCTTATCGGCCCCATGGTCATCATCGTTTTCTTTGTTCTTGAGCGTCTCACGGAGCCCAGACGCCTCTTTCTGGAGCCGCGAATTTTCCAGTATAATCCTCTCCCTATCCCCAATCACCAGGTTCAACTCGTCAATGAGTTTACGGTTGACGGTCCGGAGGTGAGCCACCTGAGACCACAGCTCATCAAGGTGCCTCTGCTTCCTCATGCGAGACCTCCGGGCAGACTCTCTATTAGAAATCATCCTCCGCCTCTTGCGCTCGTCTATGACACTCTGTTGCTGCTCCTCCGTGTCGTCCGAAGTCGAATTGTTGCTAAAGAAGGGAGCCTGCAAGGTAGTTATATCCGGTAGGTCCTGGCCCACCGGGAATTCTAGTGCAGCAGTCGACGCGAAAAAACTGTCCAAGTTAAAACCAGGGATGGTATCCTGCAGCATGGTTATGTCGGAAGGGTACGTGAGGTGGTACCGGAGGCTCGCGACTTCCCCGGGCTGCATGTTGGAGGGGAGAGAGTGTTTATGGTAGAAGAAGGTTGTTTTTCTGTTAGTGGAGGGGGGAGTGAAATGTGAGTGTGGTGGAGGGTTGTTATATAGGTGGTCACTGACTCTCAGAAATGTGGGCCACAAATGATGTCACCAACCAAACAACTTCAAGAGTTTTATTTTTTTTGCCAAATCCAGAAGGAGAGATGCCAATTCACAGCCTTAAACAGGTACCAAACACTTACTGAATTTCAGTGGTCCATCATCAAGTGCTCAGAACACTCCATTGCCGTTGGTGGGTGGGTTTGTTTTAGCAGGGAGTGCCAACATATTTGTGTCAATAAACTGCATGCATATGTATAGGAGAAAGGGAAGGTTATCCACTGAGAACTAGTTTTTTTAAGTGAGTTTATGAATAATGAAAATGATATTTTCCCTGAACTCTTTTAAAAAAATTAGAACAAGTTACAGTGGTTCCCACCAAAAGAGTCTAATTTGATGATAGAACTCAAGAAAAAACCCACAATGAGCTCTCTCTCTCTATGTGGGTATATATATATATGTGTATATATATGTAGAGGATATGAGAGACTCATGGACCTTATGATTCATAACACACACTCAATTTATTCATTGTAGGACTACAAGATCGAAGATTATAATACTTACATTTTGAGTACATTCTAAGATGGTATAAACAAACAAACAACCAAATCTTTAATCTCAAAACTAGTTGGAGTAGGTTTGGAATAATGGTGTCGCTACATCTAAAAGGTGAGGACCTCTGGATCATGTTATTTCGCTCACTTTGTATGATGGGATATTGAACCCCTTGGATTTTTTTACCCCCCTTAGATTTTAACCTCCCTAAATATTTTCAAATACTAATAATATATATACAGAAATTCTCTAGTTAGCTTGAGGCTTAATTTTTTTATTTATGCCCTCACCATATCCATCACTCATCTGAAATTGTAAAGGTAGATTAAGATGATGGGTGGTTATGCTAATAAATGATCTAATGGTGGAAATTAATCATAGAATAACCGTAATTTAGATCTAACGGTGAGATTGAAAGAGACTTAAATTAGTATGAGCCCTGAGCTCACTAGAGTTTCTCTCTCTCTCTCTCTCTCTCTACATATATATATTGTAACATCCCTGAAACAACAGAAAATTTAAACAAAACTCGAAGACAATAAGACCAGAATAGTAGGGATGATTGACATCTTTTCATGCAATCATTTGTGTCTTATATCCATTATCTTGAACCTAAATAATGCTACATAACGAGTTTTATGTTTGAGTTTCAGGAAATAAACAAGATTGAGGAGAAGAGGCATAAAAGGACTTAAAAGCAAGGAAAAAGACTAACACTAGTGCAGAAAAGTCCATATACGTCGGATATACAGGGGTATAGACGTCGGATTTCGACGATCCAAGTACCCGACGTCTATTTTCCCGTCGTCTATTCCTTATTGTATAGACGTCGGCTATATACGACCGACGTCTATACAGTGTATAAACGTCGGCTATATACGACCGACGTCTATTATATGTTAATTAACAAAAAAATACATTGGAACGTATATCGGGCATTCTGCACTCACATTAATCAAGCCCAAGCTGCCCAAGTGCCCCAAGTGCCAATCTTTTGACAAATAACCACGAATATCAAGCTCATCATAACCAGGTGCTCCAAGTCGTTCGCGTTCAGCAGTAAAGGAGTGGTGGAGTACATCAACCACACTAACAAAAATAAATTCTCCGATGTGGGACTAAAGTATTACACCCAATAGACGTCGGATATTTATATTGACCGACGTCTATTCATACAGCATGACCTATAGACGTCGGTCATGCTATACATCCGACGTCTATACATTGAAATAACAATAATTAATAAAAAATACGCCCTATAGACGTCGGCTACCATATACAACCGACGTCTATACATGAGTTAATAGTAAAAAAAAGATGTTGCAACCATTTGAAGCCCAAGTGCCCCAAGTGCCAATCTTTTGACCATTAAATATATATATGTATCTCACTTGCATTTTGTAATGTGGTACCAAACTACCATTTAGAAGTAAAGGAGTAGTTGAGTACTTCAACTCCACCAATAAAAAACTTTCTCCAATGTGGGACTAAACATGTCACCATACACACACATGTGTACAACACACATGTGATAGTTATAATGATGTAACTATTATTACACAAAATAATCCCCATAAATTATTACACAAAATAAATCCCAAAAAATTACGTTATTTCTTATACAAAATAAATCCCAAAAAAATGTGTTAATTCTTACACGAAATAAATCCCAAAAAAATGTGTTATTTCTGATACAAAATAATCCACATAAATTCTTATACGAAATAAATCCAAAAAAATAAACAAAAAATATTTTCTTCTTTTAGGAGGTATAGACGTCGGTTATACTAAACAACCGACGTTTATACAAACCTATAGACGTCGGATGTCCAAATATCCGACGTCTATACCTATAGACGTCGGTTGTTTGGACATCCGACGTCTATTTGGTGACGTCTATCGAGCATTCTGCACTAGTGTAAGTTGCAAGACTTATGGACTAAGATGCACAAGAGAGGGACTTGAATGCAAAACCGAAGGGCCAATGTGAAAATCAAGAAACTCCACACCATCATGAGGAGTATTTTGGCAATTAGATTCGGGCCGACACTCCAATAACCAAACCATGTGCACCCTATGTGAAGAATTGAAGAACTAAAGAACATGTGCGAAAATGGGTCGGATCTGGGAAAAAGTGGCCGCCAATTCGCGGTCCGTTTGTCTCCAAATCCCACCCGATTTCTCCAGGACATGACTTATGTGTTTATGTGTATTCAGTGAAGGTTTCATTAGTCCATACGTGGAGATTGTCTCCGGTTACCTTTTTTCATGCCTATAAATAGAACTCTTCCTCCTCATTTGTATTCACCCATTGCTTGGTGGCATTCTCTCTACCTGAAGTAAAAGTCTTGAAGAAAAAACTCAAGGTGGAGAAGAATGACACTTGCAATGTGAGTCATGTTACTAAAATATATTTTCTTAGTTTCTTTTAATATTGTCTTGTCTTTTAATTCTTGCATACTTCTTTAGTTAAGTTTCTTTTCATTTAGCTTCTTTAATATTTCTTGTTTGCTCTGTCTAATTTTGTTTCATTAGAATGTTTCGTTTTGTTAATGTAGTTTATAGTGTAATGATTAGTGAGTAGTTCTATCCCCCTTTGGGGTGGAGATGATGTTCATACATGCATTAAAAAATGGAAATGAATGCTTGATTTTGAAATGTGTTGATAAATGTGAATGCATGCATGCTTGTTTAGAGTAGAACACTTCACTTGATGAGTTTTGCCACAAATATTAGACACCTCTCATCCTTGTTTAGGTTCTTAAATAACCAACTTGTATATGTGAATGTTAATCAACTAGGTTAGTGAATGGATTGATAGGTTTTGTCATAACCTTTAGACACTTCATATACATGAAAACACTACCTACATTTGTGCCTATTGAATGCATTCTTCACCATCTTTTTATATGTGTGCACACACTCCACCCCTTAAGGGTTTTCCATTTCTGATTTCCAGCTTTCTTGTATTAGTCACTTAGTTTCATTTATCTTGTTTGATGCTTTCATCTTCTTTGTTTATTTCGTGCTAGCTTAGCGTAGTTACTTTAGTGTAGTCACAACTTCTTGCCCTCTTTTCCCACTTGCCTTCGAACAAACCAGAGTCGACACACCTCCTAGTGGATCAACCAGTATTTGCCACTGCTTCAACGCGGCCGTGCACTTGCAGTTATTTTAAAATGTTCAAACAAGGGACATTACTCAATAATTTCATCAAGGTGCACCATTACGTGGGAGTTTCAACAGAGATTACATCTAATACAAGGAGTATGAATACTGATAAAAATACAACCTACTAAATAAGACTAGAGGATCCGGTTCTGGTGTAAACGCGTCCTCGGTCGCCACCCACGCAGCACATAAAGGTCCCTGAAATGGAAACATGATAACAATGCCTGAGTTTCTATAAGGAAACCCCGTATACCAAGTCCACCTACATACGTATGAAAGTACAGTACAATGAACCTATCATACTAGTGTAACATGACAAAATACAATGCAACAAGTAAAACCTTCCCCATCTGGGGGGTAACAAGGAACAGTTGTCGCACCAACAACATCGGGTCGCCCAAGAGTACCTACCGCGGCACACACGGCCTTACGGAGGTATGCTCACACAAGTTGAACACATGGTTGCTCACCCAAGCTAATACCTCGATTGCTCACACAAGTTGAAACCCCGGTTGTTCACACAAGCTGAAACATCCCCGCTGAAAAGGAGTCCGGGCGGTTAACTCACCTGGTTGTCCCTCATTGATCACCGCAGATCACTCCTTGTTGTGCTCACTCCTTGCTCGCATCCACCACCACCGGCCAGCAGCTCCGGTCGCCGGAAAATGGGAGAAGAGAGGAAGATTGGAGTGGGAGGAGAGGAAGATTGGAGTGGAGTTATGTTGAGTGTTGGGTACGAGCTTTTCTCCAACCAAACCCACACAACCCCAACCAACCAAGCCACCCACACCTCCTACCGCCCACCCATACCCCCTCACTTCCAACCATACCCACCACCATACCTCCAAGTCGAAGCCACCATAAACTTCTAATCCTCCCCACTAATCACACTTAGCCACCTAACAACGGTTAGGGTCTTAACAAACCAACCTCCTTAAAGAAATTTGAAACAAGCAGCTCACCGAAAGCTTCAGGTCCTTCCTCCGCACTCACTCTGAAAAAGAAAGAAAACGTAGCACAAAACAACATTACCCTAGCAGCATAACCATCAACTAAAATGTACATTCCACTCCAATGTTGATGTCCTTCGCCTCCTCAGCCTGGATAACAAAGACTCGTCCAGCTCTCCTTCCTTCCTCTAGTCGTACGTCATGTCGGCTGACTCTGTCTCTCCCTGCACCTGGTGGTCCGGGTCTTCTGCTGACCTCACCTTGCCTGTGAGGGTACTCTGGGATATAGTGTCTCTGCTGACTACATCACAAGCAATCCCCAAGACAAAGAGAGGAAGCCCGTCCGGGCTGAACTCTACCACAAGCTCTCAACGCCTCCGGTCGGCTGATACCACCATCTTCAATCTGCGGCCTCTTCCCCAAATTCCCTCCAGAATGACCAACTTCTCGACCCCTAAGATCCTTTTGCGGCTTCCGGGGCTCCTGGTGGTCTCTGTCTAGGATTGTCGTGCACTTCACGACGTTCAGTAAGGTCTGCGACATGCTGGTGAGAACACAGGTCTTGAGCTACCTACGAAGTCATCGCGTGAACTTCATCGCCCTTTGCTCCTGAGTGACATAAATCTCCAAGTACTAGTGTTCCAGAGTATTGAACCTGTTGACGTAGCTCTCCAGCGTCAACTCCTTCTGCTCTAGGCTCAGGAACTCCTCCCGTTTCGCGTCCCTGACATGCTGCGGGAAGTACTTCAGATTAAACTCCTCCCAGCTTACATCTTCGCGATCACCGAACACCACTGCAGAAGTGGTCATCCACCAGTTGGACGTTGAATCGCCCAACACATAGGTGGTTAGATCATCTGTCATCTTCGGGAAGTATCCAATCACCCAAAATATCCTCTAGATCTTGAAGTCCTATTCCTATGCTGCCGCAGGATCAACTACACCCTCGAAGGTAGGCGGATGCTGGCGCATGAATCTCTCATGCATCGTGCCCACTCCTATCTGCTCACTCCAGGAACTCTCCGAGCCTCTCAACAGTCCCACAGAGTGTCCGCTTCTCCTCCTCCCACATAGTGACTTCAGTCGCCTCACTGGAGCTACGCTCACGTGTTGCGTGTCTCACGCGTCTCAGAGGCATATAACACCACAACCAAGAAAGCAGAATCAATTCAACTATGTAAGCATGATCTATTAAAAGAAAATGCAAAATTCTATACATCTACTCCTAAGGTTGGTTTCTTTAGATGAGTGCACCAGAACCGACATGCTCTGATACCAAATTGTAACGTCCCCAAAATAATGGAAAATTTAAACAAAACTCAAAGACAATAAGACCAGAATAGCAAGGGACATTACTCAGTAAATTCATTAAGGTGCACCATTACGCGAGAGTTTCAACAGAGATTACATATAATACAAGGAGTACGAATACTGATAAAGATACAACCTACTAAATATGACTAGAGGATCCGGTTCTAGTGTACACTCGTCCTCGGTCGCCACCCACCCAGCACATAAAGGGCCCTGAAATGCAAACATGATAACAATGCCTGAGTTGTAGGATCGTTATGGGTCAAAAAATCTAATCAAACTTACATTAATCTCTACCTAAACAAGTTGTGCAGTAGAATTAAAAAGATAGAGAGAAACATGCAAACCACACAAGTGGACAAAGTGATTTTTATAGAGGTTCGGTCTCCCGCCTACTTCCTCTCTTGCAGGCTCCGCTCGACTCTACGACCTCCGCCTACGTCTTCACTACCAATCTCGTTCCGAGGCCGAGATTAAGGCTTTACACAACAAGCTAGTGAACAATCATCGCCTAGCTTGGACTCCTCTTCTCACAATCCGAGAAGGAATACTTCGGGATCCCACCGAAGTCTATACTCTTTTGTCTTGGGCTTTCACCAAGATCCTTACTTCTTGAACAAACAATTTGTGAGTGGAACAACACTATCTACCTTGAGCACACTTTGAGTATGATTTGAATATGACCAAATGTGTGGAATTTAGGCTTTGAGTGTAGTGTAGGAGCTTTTGGGATTGACAGACTTCTCTCTAATGTATGAGACAATTGTGTGTGGGAGAGGTGTCTAAACAAGGTATTCAATCCTCTATTTATAAGCTCCTAAGATGTTATGTCCGTTGGGGTTGAGTGTGGTAAAAGGCTGTGCAAGAAACACAAAACAGAAAAGTTCAGCACACTGTTCGGGGTATGTTTGGTAGACTGAAACGGGCTTAACGGTCGACCGGACGACGTCTAGAAATAATGTCCAGAAAAGTCCAGAGATGTCCAGGAACAAAACGGTCGACCGAACAGGGGTCGGTCGAACGAACAATGCTACAACTTAAGTTCACTTAATTGAACAGACGAACTAAATGTGGCACGGCCGACCGTTTAGGCAGTCGAAATTAATGTCCAAGAAAGTCTAGGGACAAACAGTCAACCAGAGACTTGGGAACGGTCAACCAGAAACTTCCAGGCACTTAGGGGTTCAGGAGATGTTTATGTCCGGTCGACCGAATCTTGGTCCACGGTCGACTGGTGGACACTTGTATTTTTGGGGTATGGATAAAAATGTGAATATGCTTGCAATATGTGTTGATGAGAATTTTATTTATACTGTAAGTGCATGACGTCGATGAAGACGCGGCAAGTACGGGTCGAACACAAGGAGGGAGAGATATTTATATTTTTGTGATTTTCGATTAAGGAAAGAAAGAGAGGGAAATAAGGTTGGTTTGAGATTTTTGGATTTTCAATTTTCTAAAGCAAGAACAACAAAAAACTAAGAAGAAAGCAAATATGGATGAGAGTCCAGCGGGTGGGGGTTTAGATATCAGGTTTTGTTTAGAGAAATCTGAAACTTATAATAAATCACATTAGTTATAAAGCGTTACATGATAAATGACTCAACATAAACTCAAGTAATCAAAATATACTAACACGAAATTAAAGTAATAACATAATTCTTCTTCTCATCACCCTAAATCCATCACCCCCACCCTTTGGAGAGAGTTAGAAACTCATGGATGGAGGGAAGGAGAAGGGGTCCTAGAGAAACTACGAAAGAAAACTAAAAACACGAAATAAACGAACAGAATTTTATTGATAAAGGGAAGGGGAGGGGAGAAGATTGTTTCAATACATGATTCGGCCTTATTTATAGCCGCAACCGGGGATCCCAATACATAAAAGGAAAGTACACGCGTCAATACAACATTGGTAAAAATTTGAGCGCACGGATCAACTTTTGTGCGGCTAATCCGCCGCATTTTGTACATGAGGTGCGGCGGAATCGCCACCTTTCTGGCTCAGAATCGATCTGGATTTTTCCTGTGTGTTTATGGTATGTTTTAGCTGTCCTTTGCGCGTCCGGATTGATTTCTTTCCTTTCTTTTGAGCTCCGAATTAATTTCTTCATATATTTGGAGATCCAAATTTGATTTTTTATTTAGAACTTCTCCAAAATAATATTTTGATACTCGTAATTTGCAGTCGGGTCCTCGACTTTTTTCAATTAAGTCCCTGACTACTTTTGTGCTTAAGTCCCTCGTCTTTTTGTAATTAGGTCTTTCAATGTTTTATGCTTGGATGGACTTCAATTTGAACCCCGATAATCTTGAACTTGGTATTTATGATAGAAATGAGTCTCTTGCACGCGTTTATGCTCGGGATATGGGTAATTTGCATTCAGGTCCCTGTATTCTGTAAATAAGACTAAACACATACCTTAGTAGCATTTTTTGATATAAAATTAATCTAAATGAAAGACATGTGATGCAATGTATGCAATGCATCATGTGTGCTACACTACATTTGATTACGATTAAGATTATGTTGATTAAATCATCAATACATAGATCAAGGTCAAAAGGCCAACACGAGTTTCCATAAGGAAACCCCGTATACCAAGTCCACCTACATGCGTATGAAAGTACAGTAAAATGAACTTGTCATACTAGTGTAACATGGCAAAATAGAATGCAACAAGTAAAACATTCCCCATCCGGTGGTAAATCACCGGTCAGTCATCTACGCCGCCATAAAGGCGGTCACCTCCATCGCCATCAAGGCTGACAGTCACCTCACCTAACGAAGATGCGTCACAACTCAAATTATTGGGATCCGCAATCCCTCAATCCTTCTACTTGTGACTCAATAAAAATGCAATATGTCACTTGAAAAGCAATAAAACTCAAAGATGATATGTGCGACTAAATCCTATAGCTCTGTCCCTCAGTCCAGAAGCTTTGTCCCAGTACAACAGTTTCCTCCCTTAGTATGGAAGTTTTGTCCCTTCGTACAGAAGTTTTCGTTCGTTCTTCCAAAAGTTGTCCCTTCGTCCAGAAATTTGTCCATTCGTCCAGAAGGTTCCGTCTCTTTGTCCGGATGTTTTGTCCTTTCGTCCCGAAGTTTTGTCTAGAAGTTCTTCAAGAAATCCAGTCCCATCATCCAGAACTTCTGTCCCCTTCTTCCAACAATCTTGCAACACATGCGGACACCCAGCCACCCCTGCATAGACAACCAGCTAGCGTGAAGTCTAGCAGGGACAGACCACTCTGGTAGCCCACTAGCTGTCGGTCGTTGCCGGCGAGGCCTTCGACCGGCCGATGACGAGACACCCTCACACCTTGTGCGAGTTAAAATGTAAACATGACATACCTTTCGTCGAGAGTCGGAGTTCGTCGGAGCACCAATCGTCACTTGTTTCTACCCTCCTTGTAGCCAACGCCTCTAGCATCCACCAAGCCTCCAGCGACCTCCACACACCGAGCTCTACGGCAACCACCCACGCAATCACCACCTACCATTCCTTGTTGTGCTCCCTCCTTTCTCGCGTCCACCACCACTGGCCAGCAGCTCCGGTCGCCATAAAATGGAGGAAGAGAGTGGGATGGAGTGGGAGGAGAGGAAGATTGGAGTGGAGTTGTGTTGAGTGTTGGGCGTGAGCTTTTCTCCAATCAATAAGCTCCACACCTTAATGAGGAGTATTTTGGCAATTAAATCTGGGACCAACCATTAACAACCAAATCGGGTTCATCAAACACCAAGAAATCAAGCTAGAACCAAGCGAAACAAATCCAGACCCGACCAGACAAATTAAATCGCTAATTAGCGGCCCCAGACCGCAAATCAGCGGTCAAGATTTCTTCAAAACGCATATGCCTTGGTTGGGTGTTAGATTAGGTTGTATTTAGTCTATATTTGGAATGCTTTTAGTCCCATACCCGGGGATTGCCCCGGATTAACTTTTTCCATGCCTATAAATAGAACTCTTCATCTTCCGTTGTATTTACTCATTGCTTGGTGGCATTCTCTCTACTTGGAGTAAGCCTTGGAGTAAAACTCAAGGTGAAGAAGAATGCTACTTGTAATGTGAGTCATGTAAATAAAATAATTCTTCATAGTTTGTCTTAATGTTGTCTTTGTTTTAATGCATGCTTGTTTCACTTGTTTTGTTTGTCTTAATCTTAGTTGAAGTAATTAGCATGTCTCCATTTCATATCTTAATTACCTTAATTTCGTTTTGTCTTCTTTTAATGAGTAGTGGGTAGTTCTACCCCCTCTGGGGGTGGAGATGATGTTCATATATGCATTAAAGAATGAAAATGAATGTTTTATTTTGAAATGTGTTGATAAATATGAATGAATGCTTGCTTGTTTAGAGTAGAACACTTCACTTGATGAGTTTCGCCACAACTATTAGACATCTCCCATGCTTGTTTAGGTTCTGAAATAACCAACTTGTGTATGTGAATGTTAATCAACTAGGTTAGTGATTGGATTGATAGGTTTTGCCATAAGCATTAGACATTTTCTATACATGAAAACACTACCCACATTTGTGTCTATTGAATGCATTCTCCATCATCTTATTACATGTGTGCACTCACTCCACCCCCTAAGGGGTCTCTCCTGATTTGCAGTTTTGTATTAAGTTCTCTTAGTTTAATTTGAATAAGTCGTTAGTTACTTTCTTTCACATTTCTTCTTACTAGTTTAATGTAGCTTAGATTAGCATACTCAAATCTCTTCTCTCTTTATTCGCCACTTGATTTCGTACCAACCAGAAGCTACCTACCTCCTCGTGGACACAACTCGTACTTACCGTGTCTTCACCGATGTCGTGCACTTATGGTAAATTTAAACGATAAACACAGAGCAAGAGGAGCCCCTTTCTGTAACAAAGATTTTGTTCAGTGCGGTGGGAAGAGGGACCCAACTTTGGTCAATTATCAACGTTTTCTTTCTTTCTTATCGCTAATTGCATGTTTTGTAACTACCACATGGTCGTCTCTTCGAAATAGTTTCTTCCACATTAAGTAGAACAAAAGTAAAGCCCAGATGTCTTGTCTTGTATACTATGATATTATGTGTTACTAAGGATCAAGTACCATCATATTAGCGTTGCAAACTATTTTCATTAATTAGATCATAGTTTTGAATAGATAGAATTTCCCTAGATTGTTGGATGGATACCTAGGTATGTTACCACAAGCTGTCTTTGTGGAAAATATTGTGTTTATTGGAAGGATGTAGTGCGTAATTTAATTAATAAAGTACTAGCACGGTATTGTCACAACCTGTATCAACCAATCTTGGTTCAACTGAAGAACCTAATTTTTTTTATCAAACATAAGGGAATGTTATGATTTGTCGATTGCAATTTTGTCATCTTATATAAGTTCATTCTTGTTTGTTATATGTTTGGATATAAATGAGGGAGAAAAGTTAAAAAGAAAGAAAAGAGATTGTTTGTTTACCAAAAAATCTTAACCAATAGTGATGAAAGTCCTTATCAACATGGTGCTTAGATTCTTTCCATAGAAGTTGAGAAGCAAATCTTTGGGTTAAGTGATGGATTCCCGGCCTACCATCTTCTATCTAACGTACTTATGAATCCTTGACATGCCCAATATACTCGTCCATTCGGTAAGTCTTTCGACATGAAATGCGATTTCATCATGAGATTCGCACGCCCGATATCTCCGGATTTGGAGATATATCCCACTTATACGGTCATCATAGTGAAAGAGAGGTCTTGCGTTGATGAAAATCTAACTCTGTATTGATTTAGACATAGACCAACGTTGTTCAATGTAAATCCTTTCGATCTAGTCATTTTAAAGGCACATTTATCATGGATCACTACTTTCACTTCAATAATTTTGATAAGGTTGAAAAACAGAATAACCCGTCACCCCATTACAATACTTAAGCACTCCTAAGTCATTTTCAATGGTCATAACGTACCACAACACTTGAAGTTAGTTCATGTCATATATTCCCATCCATTAACACACACACAACACACAAATGCGTTTTCATGGTAAAAAAGCAAAAGCCAAAAACGAAAGACTTAAATACATGTCTTCTTTGTGCTCTTCATTCTTGAAAGAATTCTATTAGGAGGTACCCCAAAAAGACAACCTTGTTAGAAGTTGACGGACATATCGCTGTGTCCTTTGTTTGTCCCAAATTGACTCCTCCCCACTCGAGTCCAATCAAGTCCACTCCCCCCTCCACGTTTCAAGCCCCCGTAGGAGCCAAGAATCGAAAGCAAGACATGTTTTGGTGTTGGGGGTGGCTTTGGAGGGCACATGAGAATCTTTGTCGTATTCGGAGATCGTATCTGACATAAATATGTTTGCATGCCATTGCCGCCGACAAATCATATCCGCACGGATGGTGGGGAGCATCTAAAGCCGCTTGTTCAGTGTTCTAAGGTGTGATGAGTTCGTACGAATCTAGTCAAATGGATTGTCAATATAATTGTGTGCTGGTTGTCAACCTTTGATGATTTGTGCTCTTGTGTAAAGTGTTAGCTAGGTAGAGTAGGAGATATTTTATTGTGTTAATATTGCATCTTGTATCTTATGTGTCTATCAATTTTACTTCAAATCTTGGGTTCTTTGGCAACTACATTTACTTGCTCTCCTTCTGCATTTGAGAGAAAGTTGACGTTCCAATATGTAAATAAAATTGTGTCATAAGTCTCTAAAAATTATATCCAAACAAGAAATTAAAATCAAACATTCTCTCTATTTCTCTTTATCTTCTCCATTTCTTGATGTCCAAAAGTCCTCATGAATTAAGACATCAACATCAACATGACAAGACAAGACAAGACAAGACGGGATATTGACATATATATGTTCTTCAAACTGTCATATTGTATAAAGAAACTATAAATGAAAAAAAACAATACGAAAATTTGTTTTAAGTAGTAAGCAGAAATATCTTAAATGAATCAAAATAGACATATTTGTGATGCACAATGACCCATCTGGAAGAGGAAAGGACATGGACGTAAGCTTGGAGGACCAAATAACAAATTGAGAAACTCCACACTATCATGAGGAGTATTTTGACAATTAGATTCGGGCACAAACTCAAACAACCAATCTAGATGCACCCCTCGTGGAGAATTGAAGCAATGGAGAAGCCAACCAAAAATGGGTCAAATCCGACCAACCATGACTGCCAATTGGCTGTCCTAGATAGCCAATTGGCGGTCCAATATGCTCAAGATCCGACCCAACTTCTCGTGGGTGTGTATTATGTTGTTTGTATCCATTTGTAGAAGTTTCATTAATCCCACACCGGGAGATTGTCCACAGTTGCCTTTTTCATACCTATAAATAGAACTCTTCTTCCTCCTTTGTAATACAACTCCTTACTTAGTGGTCATTCTGTCTACTTCGAGTAAATCCTTGGAGCAAAACTCAAGTGGAGAAATGTTACTTATCATGTGAGTCATGAATAAAATAAAACTTTGTTAGTTTCATGTTGTCTCTTTTAATTCTTGCATGTTTAGCTTAATTGTGTTTTAGTAATCTTAATATATTAGTTAGAATGTTTTCTCTTCTTAATATGAATTTATTATAATGAGTAGTGAGTAGTTTCATCCTCCTTTGGGGGTGGAGATGATGCACATGTATGTTTTGAGGTTTTGATGTTTGACGAATTTTGATTGTGTAGACTTGAATGTTTGTATGTTCATCGGGTTTGTTTTAATCATTTACATGTAGGGTTTTTTGATGAGTTTTGCCATAAAATTTAGACAAATCCCACGATTGGTTTCCTCATGCTTATTGACTGAAATTTCCTGTTGGATATGCTACATATTAGTCGTGTGTTTGTCTTAGTGTTTACTCGCTTCATTGATTGAAGGAACTTTGTTTTGATGAGTTTTTCCATGAAATTCAGACACCTCCCATGCTTAGCCTTGTTCTTCACATGAGTTCCTGATTTTTGATGAGTCTTGTCATAATTTTAGACACTTCTCATGCTGAGCCTCATCTTGTGATAATCAAGTAGTAATTGTTAATATGTTGTGTGGATGGATTGATAGGTCTTGCGAAATCTTTAGACACTTCATATACATGAAGACACACACACATATATGCTTTTATGTGTCATTCATCACTTCTCTCACTTCATATGTGCACACACTCCACCCCTCAGGGGATTCATCCATATTTCGTTCCACATAGTTTGCTGAATTTTTCTAGTTGTCATTTGCATCGTAATCTAGTTTGTTTTGCGTACGTAGCATAATCGTCTTTTAATAGTAGTGTAATAATCTATTCTTCCATTGTTATTTCCCACTTGATTTCACTCACTTGAAGGTTGACAACGCTCCCTGCGGATCGACCCGTACTTACCCCGTCTTCACCGACGGCCGTGCACTTGCGGTTAATTAATAAAATACTAAACATGATATTTATGCAAAAGTTATTTTCTACAACTTTTTTTAGTTAAGGTTTACACAATTTGCATACAGATCTTAGGGAAGAATCTAATAACGAAGTGAGAGTTAAAAGGAAAAAGCTAACGCAGTAATAGTTAACTGCGGGGTTAAAATATTAGAGTAAATAATTAAAATTAGGAAATTAGTTTCCTCGACATTTGAGAACTTTTAAAAAAAAGTAAACAAAAAATTATGTAATAACCGATAAACAATTACTAAAAATCCTAGTTCACCATGAGGAATTATAAAGTCAAGAAACAGAAAACAAATAAAAATCAAGAATGATACAATTTTCTTCTGATTCATATGAAAATAGTAGTCATATACGTTGCCCATAATCTAACAATATTTTAAAAAATGTAAAATATTTGAGTTATACTTTAAAATAATTAAATAATTGACATTTGGCTTGAATAAAATTCACTAAATCAATATATATATATATATATATATGACGTGTAAAATTTACATAAAAAAGAAAATTTAGAAATTAAAAGGTTTAGAAAAAGGAAGATAATATCAAGTTAAAATATTTGTTAGTTTATTAATTTTGCACAACTTTATTCAATATGGCTATGAATTTTGGAATGTACGATTTGTATTGTTTACTTTTAAAATGTGATTTGGTGTTTGCATTTTCCAAAAACAGCTTTTGTGATAGATGTAAATGTTAATTTATCTGAACGTGTTCAAAACTATTTTTCCTAAAGCATCTTATTACGATCTGCCCAACAAAATTAATTAATCTTACACGAAGCTCTTATCCAATCATTAGTCACAGTTTCCAACAGAGAGCTAGCAACCGATACGATTAAGGTATAGAAAGGAGTAGGACAGGAGCAATAATTGGATTTAGACACATAAGTAGACGTGATCCAACGGTGAGTACGGAAGGGAACCTTGATTTAATGGCTCACCACTCTTGTCATGGTTGGTGCACACTACACCACACTGGTGGACCACCCTGGTCTTGCCATGGGTGCACCCTCCACCATCCAGGTCCCACTTCTTTTCACAACACGACAGCCAAGACCACATCACCCCCACACCACAAGTGTAGCCATTTGATTCATCGCCTAAAGTTTCTTGGCGAGTAGGGATATTTGCATCTTAATTGTCTAAGTTTTTACATATCAAAATAACATGCTAGGATTTTAGTGGTACCATTTAGGGAGACCTTAGATTGGGAAATTATTGAGGGGAAATGATTTCGAGGGTAAAGTCATAACGGTTGAAAACTCCAGGCTAAATATCGAACATTCCTATCTGTATTTGACTAAGGACGATCGTGTTCATGGTCATCCTTACTATTATTGAATGAAACTGATCTCCTTCCTCAAAACAAAAAAAAAACTATTAAAGGAGTAATTATTCAAGAGGTAAACTTTCCCATCGTAAAAAATGATACACCAGAACTATTTTTAACCTAGGAATCATTTCAGATTTGAATGAAATTGATCCGACATAAAATTGGTATTGAATAGATAAGTTTCCAATTTTAATCAACGTAACACACATTACGAGTTTAATGAAGTGAGAGAACGAAAAAAAAGTGAAAAATAATACTCCATAATTATTACGATATATAGAAGGTAGGCGGGCAATGCATTCCCCCAGTCCAAGCTGTCATGATAGGGGAATAACTATCCCCTAATTCCCTTCAATCAAGCACACCCTTAATTGTATTTTCTCTCTCTCTTTTTGCTACACCAACAATTATGTTGTATTGCCCTAGGAAATTCAACTTGTCATACCATGTCAGATTCTTGAGAATAAAGTTTGGGAAGCCTCTTAAGATATTTTTAGGAATATATGAAACAGTATCTTCATTATAAAATCAAACACCCAACTTATAAGTAGATTCATGAAATTGATGAAAGATGGTTGATCGAATTGAACTGTATGTTTGATACTGGAGGTTACCATTGATTGCCCAATTATAGGAATATTATAAACCTTCAATGAAATATGGGAGTTTATCTTTGATATTATAAAAACAAAAGGTATTAATGTTGATGTATAATAAATTAGTGATAACTAAAGGAAGTTTATGTAAATATTTTGTAGATAATATGCATGTTTTTGTATGGGGCAACTTGTTCCCGTGGTACTACTCTCTTGTACAACCTTTTTAATTCGCACCACTAGTATAGAGTGTCCGGGGTTCACAATCTTATCTCACCCATTACGAACCCATCGCTCTCTCTACTTTCTCTCTCTACCATATTTATTGATTTTTTTTAAAGCGTTCTAGACTTGTACTATATATATTGTGGGAGTGGGCATTGTGGGAGAGCAAGCATGTTATTGGACAAGTTAGGATAAGTTCTCAAGTCTGCTTCCGTCACTTTGGTAATTGGAATACTTTCACAAATATCCTTTAAGTGCTTTATAATATCACCAATACTCTTTCAATATTTCATGATATCATAGGCACTCTCGATCATTTTTCTTTGGCCATGACCAATTTCTCTACATCTTTCGCCTACACAACACATATGTTGGCAATTCTTATCCTCATTGGTTTTGGAGCTTCCTCGACGAATATATTTTTCTGGGAAAATTATATTGTGATCTAGTTTTCCAATTTAAAGAAAATTCTAATTGTACCATTTTGTCAGTAATTTTAACTTTAGTTTTGAGTTAGGATGCAATAAATTTCATGTAAAAATTACTTCTCCGGTTTACACATTGTACAGGTATATCATAAGGAACATGAAAGAGTGTTGCTGCAACATGAGGTTGCAATGCAAAGCTTAATCAAATGTAGTGGTACCTAAGTTATTATTTTGAAATATCTAATGCAATATTGTTATGTATATAGGTGATACTAGCGGCTATTTATGAATATATCCTTGGTTGTTCCACAAATACATCACAACATCACTCTCACAAGCTGTATCATTTGCTTGTTGAGATATTATTTTAAGAAACCAACGTACACTATAACAAAAGCCTTTGCGGACGGAATTGTCCGTCGGCAATACCCTTACTTGTGGTAGTGCAACTGTTTAACTAGTGATGATTGGAGTCTTGGTTGGGTTATTTGGTGCTTGTTAATTTTTCATGTTCATCAAAAGAGCAATTTAAGTTATACATTGACAAACGCTACTTTTGAAGGATCGTTCAGACCATTATCAGAAGCCGTGCCAGGATTTCTAATCAAACATACGTAGTTAACGTAGGTGTGGCCCATTATATTTGATAATGATATGGCGGTGGATCAGTGTGGCACGTAGTTTTGTAAAATACTTAGAATCAAAAGCATAATCACAGTTATCATAACACGATTTCAATTTTTCAACCTGAAGGAGTGAAGGACCATGTAAAATCAAGCTGTACTCAAATATATCGAAACATTTGTTTAAGTCTTCCCATTCGATAACACCCCATCTTTAGACGTATCATATTAGTTAACACTGGATAATCTTATTTGTTTTTGTATACCGTGTATGTAGATGGTTTCATTACTAAAAGACATCCTCTAATCTTTCGGCAACACTACACTCATCCCTACTTTATATAATATACATCCAAAATTCCTGTAGGTGAGATTGGAATGAGATCACTCACACTGAATTAAGTATATCTTTGAGATTTGGCTAGGAGCTAACAAAAAACGCAGAAGTTGCTTTTGGAATCATGTTTTTATAATGAAGATATGCACAGAAACACTACTGAAGAAAAGAAAATATACGTTGGATGTACGGGGTTATATACGTCGGATATAAGCATTCCCAGATCTGACGTCTATGTGTACGTCGTCTATACATAGACGTCGGTCGCTTAAAATCTGACGTCTATGCCTAAAACATAGACGTCGGCTGTTATATATGACCGACGTCTACACCTAAAGAATAGACGCCAGCCGTACTATATATCTGACGTCTATTCTTTAGGTATAGACGTCAGATTTAAATAACAACTGATGTCTATACATTTTTTCAGAGGAATAGACGTCGGATTTAAATAACAACCGATGTCTATACCTTTTTTCAGAGGAATAGACGTCGGCTAATACAAACATCCGACGTCTATTCATAAACCTGGACAAAAAAATAGAATCAGGTCTGCACCAAAAATACCGCTGACAATCTAGTGAATTTTGTACAACACTTATACAACGTCTTCTCATTGTCACTCAACAAACTACCAAGTAAATCGGGATTGGACGAAAACTTTTCAGTCATATCCTGAACCATTTCCTCTAAGTGATCTTCCACACTAACATTGTCTCCCTCATTATTGGAACAACTAAATGATTCATTTTCGCCATGTCATATCCACCGTCTGTAACTTGGGTCGAAACCTTTCTCAAACAAATGATCTTTTATTTTCCGAAAAGTCAGCACTGACATATTATGACACTTATTGCACGGACAATATGTCATGTCGCTGTCATTCGTTTTTTTTAAATGTTTTTTGGCAACCTTTAAGAACATATTCACTCCGTTCTCATACTCACCACTGAATCGGTTTGAAAGAATCCACTCTCGATCCATTTCAATCTAAACATTAACAAAAATGATAGTTATTATTGAAGTAAATAAATAAAATTTCAATTTAAAAGAATGTGTTCGTAGATGAGAAGATTCTAAGACATTAAGATGAGAAAAAAATGACATGGAGGAGAGGAGATGAAGTCCTTAATCTAGCATGAGAATAAGGAAGGTCAGAAACCTAACTAAGCAATCAAGGTCAAAGCAAGCCTAAAGTCCATTATAGACCCTTAGTACTAGACGACACCTAATTTCGAGGTCCTACCGAGGAACACTAGTCTGTAGGAAATCAAGAACCCAGAGCTCCCTAAAATCTCAGGGAGACTAGATGGGCAACGACATTCAGGCCGAAACGGTCTTAAACATTGATGACCACTAGTCTGTAGAAAATCAAGAACCCGGAGGTTCCTAAAATCTCAGGGAGACTCGATGAGCAACGACGTTCAGGCCATAACGGTTTTAAACAGTTTCCTCTCCTTAATGCGTCTGGAAATCCTAAGGGCCAACGTCTAATTGATTTTATCAAGACTCTTTTATTAAGTGGTTTTTGGGCCAAGGAAAGGGTGATGAAATCCCCCACCTCATCTTCTATAGGTGACTGCCCCCTAAGTGTTTTTCATACCTTAATCTAACAAACAACACACCTAACAAACACTCACCTCACTCTTGTTCCAATGCAAGTCCTACTAACTAATGCGTGATTTCTAATGAATGATGAGTAAAAGAGAATACATACCTTACGCCAGTAATCTACGACAGAAATCGTAAAATAAATAATAAATACGATGAATGAAAATCTTATATGATGAATGACTTAGCAAATATTATTTAATCTTTTGCTTTAGGTTATTAAAGGCCAAGTTGCTTAAGGGGGTCGATGAGTTATTAGAAACTAAACATAAATAAACATTTAACTAAACAAAATAAGTTATTTTCAGCATAAATAAACATTTAACTAAGCTAAACATTAATAAACATAAATAAATGTATGAACTCACTAAACTAAACATAAGATTTTTACATGATCTAAGTTATAGTCGTTTGATATAAAATCTAAGTTATAATTTTAATAAAATTACTTCGATTATAACTTTAAGACGGAAAAGCAAGTTAAATAGAAAATATCATGTTATTAATAACAATTGGGATTATAATTTTTTTTGAAATTTTGGCATAACCTCTCCTAACATTCACTATGTAAAAATCTTCAAATCCTGGGATTAACAAGAAAAAATGTATGACATCACAATTTAATAAAAGTAGACTAGAAAACTAGACTAAACTTCCACTACGTTGTAATTTCCATTCCAACTCCCAACACATCCGAAAGCCCCATTCCATCTCACACAATCAAACCAAATTTTCAATAAAAACCTAAAATCCTAGTGATACGACCAATCCATAAATGAATATTTATGCTCTTCTAATTACACTTAGACGAGTTGAATATTCATTGCTTGTCCTAAGAAAGTCTCATCTTATAAAATCACTATCCCAACAACCACATCTTATAAATTTACTTTTTTTAAGGACAAATTAACCTCAAACTGAATTAGGAACCTAAATCTATTGTCCTACAACTTCATAAAACATAATCTGAGATTGAGTTTGTTAAAAGCTTAAAAATAATCTAAACAAACACTAATCTGACCACAAAACACACCAACTCTCCAGCATTCACATCACAAGATATTAAAATCACATAAAAATCGAATCTTTAACCAAAATCCACGATTCCAAACACATGAAAACCCAAATCAGAACCCTAAATGTGAGCATCTTTACCAGAATCGGAGTTGGGTTTCTCAGCGGAAACGTTTCTTCGCTGAAACGAGATGGATCTAAAGTTAGAGATGACAATGAAATGCAAATAAAAATCTAAACTAACCAACAAACAAAACTAAGGAACGTAAAAAAATGTCGAGAGATTCACCTCAAGGTTGGGGAGCTCGTGGCGGCTGTCGAGGTCGTGGCGAAGGAGATCGCGGGTGGCTGCGGACGTCTTGGAGGTGTGGAAGGGCCAGTCGAAGAATGACTAGGGTTTGGTCTGGTTTTTGTCGGGATGAAAGATAAAAAATGAAGGGGGTTTTCGCGACTTAAAGACCTATAAACGTCGGTTGTATAATCTAACCGACGTCTATACCCCTAGACGTCAAGATATACACGTCGGTTTCAATGGGAATTTAACGAACTGACGTCTATTTGACACAATAGACGTAGGTTGTATCAATAGCCGACGTCTATACCCCTCTATGACACACAATAGACGTCGACTGTATCAACAGCCGACGTCTATGAGCCGACGAGTATGTCCTATTCTGCACCAGGGAATGACTACATCCTTACTACTTTACTTAACATTCACAAGAATATAATTAAAGAAGGCGTCAACTTAAGAAGACTTTCGGATTGGTGTTGGGGCATCAGTACTTCGTGGGAAAGAGGACGTGATGTCTTTATCTTTCCATTAATATATATTATAATTTTTATAATAATTGATGAGTTAGTGGTTTTAATTGAGATGATACAAGCATGCACGCATGTCGCTAAATATTTAGATTATGCTTACGCACACAAACCAACAAATCTTCTTCATCCACCCAAAAATATTAATTAAAGTGCTTATAAAAAGATGGTTTAGGCTTTTCACAATTTGCTCATTATCTAGTTTAATCTTTCCTTTTATTTGGTGGTTGTTGTCCTTGTTGTTGTCGATCGTCAGCAACGTTGTCTCGTCGCTTTCATAATAATCTGTCCAATGGTGGTCAAGAATTAACCAAATTTCATCTGGATGGCTATTATGCAATTCATTTGCACCTTTCATAATTTGTCTTTAGTTTTTTATGTTTCTGGTGTTGAGTACAACAAATCATGTGTTTCTGATTTGGATTATAGAGTTGAAGAACAACTGTTAATTTCTACCTATAAATGTGTTCACGAGAGTATCGGTTATCAGACATCTACTACTAATACTCTCGTGGTGTGGAATTTCACCGATGGACAAATATATCGATAATTCTGTACTTACTTTTGACGACAAGATTTGGCGACTGATGGAGCACCATATGATCTTAGACGTTCTCATCTTATATTTTACATGGCCTGGCACAAGAAGAAAGACTAATGAGTTCTTGTCTCGTTGACAACAGTCAACAAAAAGTCATAATAAAATGTGTACAATAATGGAATGCATTTTGGTGTTGGTGTCTTTACTTCGAAGATGTTGAAGTTTTTTGGAGTCATTAGTTAGACTATGAACGAATCATAATGTTAACTTACGTCTTAAACACCACTATTAGGAAAAAAGTGGAAGTAAAGGAGTAAATGTCAGTCCCTTATACACCGATATGATAAGACAGAAATTATAAAACTAATTACGTTACTTGATGTCTGACCTAATTGTAAAGTTCATTTATTTTTCTTTTGTACAAAAAATGGCTGGCTGGTGGCCATCGTCATAGGTAACACTTATTATATTGTTTAGACTTAATTACAGTTTATTCCCTTCAACCATCTCTGCTTTCTCAATCTTCCCCCTCAACTTTAATTTATACCAATTTTACCCCTCAACTTTATCTACATTCTTAAGTCTGACAGGGTGTTTGTTTTTTGGTTGGATTTCCATATTTACCCTCCACCTACACCCAACTCCCACTTCTTACCCCCACCCAGTCGTCACACCTTCACTCAAAAATTCTAACATCAAAAATTCATTTGTCATCTACTGAGGAAAATCCTAACATAACTTCACTACTAGAAAAATAGGTTTCATCGATGGATGGTGACACATTTGTCAGTAAAGTTAGCTATAAACCGACGTATAGCGATTTTCGTTGGTAGAGAATTACACCGACAAATATTCTCACTAACATCAAAGAAACAAATATGTCGGATAATATTTTCGTAGCATTTTTCAGACCAGAAACATACACCGATAGATAGCTACCATCGGTGTTTATTTCAGATTACAAAATCCAAGGTAAAATGAACTTTTTTGCGCAAAACAATCATCGACGGATACGTCTACACCGACGGATATATCTACTGGTGCCTTTTTTTAAGGCACCGACATATTGTATCTGTGGGTGGTTATTTTGAAAAATGATTGTTAAATGAATTTAATACGTTTGTTAAATGAATTTAATACGTTTAGATACACAACCAGATACATAACGAATCACCGAAGAATATATATGTTGATGCTTGTTTTTTAAGAGTCACCGACGGATAGCATCAGTCAGTGATTATTTCGAAAAACAACTGTAAAAAGAACTTAATACGTTTAGATACACCGACGGTGATGTAATGAAGAAACCGACGGATAACTGTCGCTGATATAGTGCTTTATCAGAAGTCTGATTCAGGCTTCCCCTTCAATTTCTCCATTTTTCTCCCAACCCTAATCGTTGTCGCTCCTTCGATCGCCATCGCCCCTTAGATTGTCGTCGGCCCTCTACGTCGCCCCCTCGCAATGCCGACTCCTCACCACCCCCACCCCTCTGCGTAGCCACCTCCCTCTCCGTTGCCACCGTCTGCTTTACCCTCATCGTTGGTGATTTTATTGGTTTAGATTTCATTATGCCCCCTCAAGACATTGCTAATCCAATATGAGTCCATGGCCTAAGTTTGAAGTTAGTAGCAATGTGATATAACCACAACACACATGTTGCATAGTTTGAACCTTTTTAAAAAAAATCGTAGATGTTTTGATTAATTGTCAAACTAGATTTCGTAATTTCATGGACTGTGATGATTTTTCTAGTATGAAAACATTAATATGGACCAAATCAAAATTAATGACCAATGAACACATTGTTGTTGAGTCGTCCCTAACTTGTCCTCCACAAACACCTATGGTCGTCCTTAACTTGTCATCCACCACCAACCCCACTGGCCGTTAGCCTCCACTACCAACCATCAGTGTCGACCTCCACCACCAACCCCACTGGCCTCCACTGCCATCAAACGATCCCACCACCAACCACCCCACCCTCCACCACTGATGCATTGCATACATTGCATCATATGTCTTTCATTTAGATTAATTTTATATCAATAAATGCTACTAAGGTATGTGTTTAGTCTTATTTACAGAATACAGGGACCTGAATGCAAATTACCCATATCCCGAGCATAAACGCGTGCAAGAGACTCATTTCTGTCATAAAGACTAAAGTCAAGATTATCGGGGTTCAAATTGAAGTCCATCCAAGCGTAAAAGCAGCCAAAAACCTAATTACAAAAAGGCCAAGGACTTAAGCACAAAAAGGCCAGGGACATAATTGCAAAAAGCCGAGGACCCGACTGCAAATTACGAGGACCAAATTATTATTTTGGAGAAATTCTAAAGAAAAATCAATTTGGATCTCCAAATATATGAAGAAATTAATTCGGAGCTTAAAAGAAAGGAAAGCAATCAATCCAGACGCGCAAAGGACAACTAAATCACACCATAAACACACAGGAAAAATCCGAATCAAATCTGAGCCAAAATTGCGGCGATTCCTCCGCACATTACATGCAAATTGCGGCGTTTCTGCCGCACCCCTTTGGATCCTCGGGTCGCGCTTTTGTCCAGTTACGTGTTGACGCGTGTACGTTCATATTTTGTGCTAGGGTCCCTTGTATCGGCTATAAATAGCCCCGAAATTATGTTGTAGGAAGAACTGGTTTTTCCATTCTTTAGCAATAAAATTTTGTTGGTTTATTTCGTGTTTTTAGTTTTCTTTCGTAGTTTCTCTAGGACCCCTTCTCCTTCCCTCCATCCATGAGTTTCTAACTCTCTCCAAAGGGTGGGGGTGACAGATTTAGGGTGACGAGAAGAAGAATGATGTTATTATTTTAATTTCGTGTTAGTATATTTTGATTACTTGAGTTTATGTTGAGTCATTTATCATGTAATGCTTTATAACTAATGTGATTTATTATAAGTTTCAGATTTCTCTAAACAAAACCCGATATCTAAACCCCCACCCGCTGGACTCTAATCCATATTTGATTTATTCTTAGTTTGTTTTTGTTGTTCTTGCTTTAGAAAATTAAAAATCCAAAATCTCAAACCAACCTTATTTCTCTCTTTCTTTCCTTAATCGAAAATCACAAAAATAACAATATCTCTCCCTCTTTGTGTTCGACCCGTACTTGCCACGTCTTCATTGACGCCGTGCACTTGCGGTATAAATAAAATTCTCATCAAGGTTTTGGCGCCGTTGCCGGGGACGCGACGAAGATTTTGTTTATTTTTGGTGATTTCGATTCTATTCTGTTTATCGTGTGCGTGATCTAACTATTTGGGTTTGCGTTTCAGGAGACAACGGAGTGCACGGCGAAATCCGGGCACAGTCGGAGCAAGAAGGGCGGCGAAATCGCCGCATCTAAAGAACAATCTGCGGCGGATCCGCCGCACCTATGAAGTAATCTTTGTTGGACGCGTAGAGCAACTGGGAATTTTTGAGAGTGGGCGGCGACCCCGAGTGAGCGTGCGTAGGTAACCTTTGTTGCCTTTTTCCTCGTAATTTCTATTTTCGGAAAATTTCCTTTTTGTAGAACTGCACGTGTTAAGCTCAAATTCCATAATTGGCAATAACTCAACTCTGATCTAAAAATTGGCAAAATTAGAAAGACTTGGTGCATGCATCATATAGTGTTTTGTTTGCATTATTCTTGCTAAATTCTTGCAAATTACTTTTGTTGAAGAGTGCTGGAGGCAAGGTACGTGCACAGTTTTTATCGATTGCAGTTAAGCATATAATTTAGTTTGCATACAACCTTGCAATTGTCCCCCAACTAAAGACCAATGTTTGACTATCTTTGCTAGATTTAAGTTAAACTATCTTAAGGGAAACTCCGTAGGAAAAGATACGGTGGGGATTTCATCACCCTTCCGTGGCCCACAAATCACAATCCTAAAGTGTCACCCAAGCCTTAAAATTAAAATCAATTAGACATTGGCCCCTAAGGACTCAGACTCAATTAAGGAGAAGATTGGTTTGACTTGCTATGACTTGAAGCTGATCAAATTTAATTTGGTGTCTAGAAAGTGTTTTTGTGTTGACGTAAGTCTTCCAAGCGAAGTGATTGTCTAATTGGCACCGACTCTGTCGGAAGCGCCCCCACTAGCTATACACTGCCTGGCCAATTTGGTTTGATTAGTGAGGGAGGTGAATCAAGCGAACCAATTCGACTCAACCAGTTAGGAGTCGTCTAGATTGTAATTGATCATATATTCGGAGAGGTAAAATCATATTTCATTGCTACAAATGTGTATTATTGAAAAGAATAAGACATGTTATTTGGATATTTCTCTTCAACTCTAAATTAAAGTATTCTATTTATGAAGGATTAGCCCTTTTCGGAACAAGAAAATAACATCAGGATTTAAATCTCAATGAAATAATACATCAATGAAAGGTTAGTTCAATAAGTTCAGTGAATTTTTTTTTCGAGGAAAAAAGAAAAAAACTAATCCTTCTTCAAAACAAGAGGAATAATTCTTCTCATTAGAAAAGAAACAAAAACGGGTACAAAAAAAGAAATATTTATGAAAGATATTTGGATATTTCTCTTCAACCTCGTGCGGGGCTAATCGTTTTCATTTCCCATCTCGCGGAAAACCCTTTTCGCTCCGCTTAGCCCTATCCCATTCTAGGGGTATTTTAGTGATAGGTTCTATAAGAACTGGACGATCGTATTTGGTCAAATACCTAGCGAAAAACTCCTATGTTCCTTTCATTACGGTATTTCCGAACAAGTTCCTGGATGACAAGTCTAAAGGTTTTAGTGATGATATCGATATTAATGATAGTGACAATATCAATATTGATGATAGTGACGATATTCATGATGACCTTGATATAAAGCTGCAAACTATGACGAATGTGCTAACTATGTATATGACGCCGAAAGTAGACCGATTTGATATCACCCCTCGATTTGAATTAGCAAAAGCAATGTCTCCTTGCATAATATGGATTCCAAACATTCATAATCTGTATGTGAATGACTCGAATTATTTATCCCTCGGTCTATTAGTGAAAATAAGCATAATGTCGCTTCGGTCTTTTTCAATATAATCATCACGTAATAAATCAACAAAACCCAAAGTAATCTCACGCTCACCTTCTAGTTTACCTACTACTGTACCAGAGTGAATATGATCTCCACCAGACATACATAATGCTTTAGCTAGTACACGAAAATGCATCCCATGATTCTTCTGTCTATCAATAACCGCATGCATTGCGCGGTGAATGTGAAGAAGTAAGCCATTGTCTCGGCAATAAAAAGCCAAACTAGTATTTGTAGTGAATCCACCCGTTAGGTAGTCATGCATTACGATAGGAACTCCCAATTCCCTGGCAAATTGGGCTTTTTTTAGCATTTCTTCACACGTACCTGCAGTAGCATTCAAGTAATGTCCTTTAATTTCACCTGTTTTGGCTTGCGCTTTATAAAGAGCTTCGGCACAAAATAAGAAACGATCTCTCTAGCGCATAAATGGTTGTGAGTTCACGTCCTCAGCATCGTTGGTAAAATCAAGTCCACCACGTAGACATTCATAAACTGCTTTACCGTAGTTTTTCGCGGATAATCCCAATTTAGGTTTAATAGTACATCCCAATAGGGGACGACCATATTTGTTTAATTTATCTCTCTCAACCTGGATTCCATGGGGTGGACCTTGGAAAGTTTTGATATAAGCAGGAGGAATTTGTAGATCTTCCAGACGTAGAGCTCGTAGAGCTTTGAACCCAAATACATTACCCACAATGGAAGTAAACATGTTGGTAACAGAACCTTCTTCAAAAAGGTCTAAAGGATAAGCTACATAAGCAATAAATTGATCTTCCTCCCCAACAACGGGCTCGATGTGATAGCATCGTCCTTTGTAACGATCCAAGCTAGTAAGTCCATCAGTCCACACGGTTGTCCATGTACCAGTAGAAGATTCGGCAGCCACTGCAGCCCCTGCTTCTTCCGGTGGAACTCCGGGTTGAGGAGTTACTCGGAATGCTGCCAAGATATCAGTATCCTTTGTTTCATAGTCAGGAGTATAATAAGTCAATTTGTAATCTTTAACACCAGCTTTGAATCCAGCACTTGCTTTAGTCTCTGTTTGTGGTGACATAAGTCCCTCCCTACAACTCATGAATTAAGAATTCTCACAATAACAAGGTCTACTCGACATGGAATAGGCATGAATAAAATCTTTGCAAAATTTTTCAACTAAACTAATATTATCAACTAATTGAATTAGTATTTGATTCACCAAATACATCATTATTGTATACTCTTTGATATGTATGACGCAACCCAATACTTATTTTGCAAGTTTTTAATTTATTAAAAACCTCTTTTTATTTAAGTTTAAATATCTAATATACTAAGATAAATTCTCTCTTGACACTGATATATGTTGTATATGTAAATCCTAGGTGTGAAAATAAGCTTAATTTAGGTCTAGGATTGTTTGAACCGTGCTTGTTTAGGAAACTTCTGACCAACCCTCTTATCTATCTTTTAGAGTTAAGTTTCCCTTCTCATCTGAGTCTTCTTTCTCTTCTCATCTCAATTCTCTAGATTAGGATTCCTTTCTCATCTTTCCCCCTTCTATTGTTTGTTTCCTTTTTTGAAAAAAAATTAAAAAAAAAGAAAAAAGTAATTGATTCTTGAAATTGAATTTGGAATTTAAATTTCAAATTTGAATTCAAAAATTGATTCAAACCGGTGCACTTAGATTTGGGTTCGGGACTTGAGCAATCGACTCTAACGAGTTCATCTAGATTCCAGCCTAGAGCTTAGCCCCAATCCACCTGTTGCACCACATCACCCGGATCCAATGGGTGAGAATGTAGTGGACCCGCCTATGACTCTGAGGGATCGGTGCTACCCAGCGATGGCTGCTCAGCCATCGTGCATCGTTATGCCCATCATACCGGGTCGCGACTTCGAACTAAAGGCACAATACATGAGTATGTTGCCCAAGTTCACCTCTAAGGAAGACCCATATCTCTTCCTTAGAGAATTTGAGGAAATCTGCTCTCTTATGCAATACAAGAATATCTCTGAGGAGGCAGTGCGTCTTAAATTCGTGCCTCTAGCACTGATGGACGACGCTAAGAAATGACTATATAGTCTAGCCGAAAGATCTATTAGGAGTTGGGCCGAGTTTGTTCAAGTATTCCTAAAGAAATATTTCCCCAACCATAAGACTATTAGGATTAGGAATGAAATTGTTGCATTCGTTCAATCTGAGAGCGAGTCGTTCTATTCCTATTTAGAAATATTTAAAAGTTTGTTGACCCAATGCCCTCATCATGGAATTCCAAGATGGCAATTGTGCCAAATTATTTATGAGAGATTGACACCTACATCTAGGGTTATGGTAGAATATGTAAGCCAAGGAAACTTCATGTCCAAAAATGAGAATGATGCTTGGATTCTTCTTGAGGATTTAGCCAAAAATAGTATGCAATGGGACAATGCTAGAGCACTTAGTAACCCGAGTATTGGATCTAGAATAGCAAGTCAACCCAAACCAGGTGTCTTAGCTGTACATGCTATTGTAGCTACTGAAGCAAAACTAGCTACCCTTATGCGTAGAATGGAAAGTCTAGAGCTAAAAACCCGACCCCTAGTGAATCAAGCCTCTTCTATCCCTTGCTCTAGATGTGGTCAAACTGGTCATATAATTGGAGGATTGTGCAGACGTGGAACAAGTTAATGCCGCATTTAACCATTCTAGAAATGACTCGTACGCATCAACCTATAACCCGGGTTGGGGTAATCATCCCCATTTTTCATGGAGCCAACAAGGTCAACCTCCTAGACAACAACCAAACCCGCATAACCAAAATAATACATCATCTGGGTTTAGTAACAATGGAGATTATGATGTTAGGTTGACAAGCTTGGAAAAATTGGTTAAGACTTTTATGCAAACAACCACCCAATCCTTCCAAAGGCTAGAAACATAAGTCAGCCAACTAGCACAAATAGTAGGTGAAAGAGAAAAGGGTTAGTTTCCAAGTCAACCTGAGGTGAATCCAAGACCTAATAATCAATATCAGCCCTATCAACCACCTCTAGGAAGTAACAACCCTAGACCGGTTCAAATGGTTCATGAGGAGGGACCGTTCCAACAAATAAATGTAGTTGTATCATTACGGTCTGGAAAACAAGTTGATAACAATGTGGTAAATCCTAGGGCTCCTAATAATTCTAGCCGTCAAGCACCCACATGTGACCTGACCATTGAACCTGAAGTCCAATTTGAAAAGCCCAACCCACCTAGTCAACCTGACCATATAGCTCAACCTGAGCGAGTCTATGTTCCTAAAGCCCCATTACCCAATAGACTCAAGAAGAGCTCAAGTGCACAAATGGAGAAAATCTTGGAAGTATTTAAGCAAGTTAAGGTGAATATTCCACTCCTAGATATGATTCAACAAATACCTGTTTATGCTAAATTCTTAAAGGATCTGGGCACTAAGAAGAGAAAAAACGAACGTACCAAAGAAGGCATTCTTGACTGCAAACATAAACTCTATTCTGTCAAACTCATCTTCTATAAAGTATAAGGACCCTGGGTGTCCCACAATTTCATGTGCGATAGGAGATACTTTTATCAACAAAGCCCTTCTAGACCTTGGTGGTAGTGTTAACTTACTCCCGTTCTCTGTCCAACTAAACCTTGGTCCACTAAAACCCTCTAAGACAACCCTTCAATTTGCTGATTGCTCTGTTAAGAAACCAAGAGGTATAGTAGAGGATGTTTTGATTAAGGTTGGTGACTTCATTTACCCAGTGGATTTTGTCGTTCTAGACACTGAACCTGTTGTCAATCCTAAGAGACAAATCCCTGTAATACTAGGCAAACCCTTTTTAGCCACTTCTAAGCTTTGATAAATTGTCGAAATGGGCTCATGCAACTATCTTTTGGAAACTTAAAAGCTGAATTTAATATCTTTCATGTTGATAGTGAACTAGAAATAGTATGCAATCAAAGTGATGTTGTGATGAGATTGCGTATCTATAAGATTTCTGAATCAAATAAATCATCACAAAATCAAAAAGAAAGTGAGAAAAAAGGGAGTAATTCATCTACCCAACCACCATCACTCGAGCAAATAAGAGAACCAACATATGTGAGGGGTGTGGAATCTTTACCTCAGAACTCTCAGGGCAACATGGGGAACAATTAAACTGGATACATGCACCAACATGGTGACATTCAATCTAGTTCTGACTATGGTTGACTCTGAGCAAATTCAATCCCTCTACCACATGTAATAAGTGCATTTGCTTTATCTTTGCATACATTGAGGACAATGCATGATTTTATGTGTGTGTGTGTGTGTGGGTGTTTATCTATCTATCTATCTATCTATCTATATATATATTCTGTTGGTTTAAAAAAAAATATTCAATGCTCCATGACATAGCTTAAGATTGAACTGCCAAAACCCGTGTACAAATTGCATTGAGTTTTTGTTCTTTACTATATAGTTCTGCTTGTAGAAAGTATGACATAAATCTAAGTTCCAAAGAAATAACCCATTACCCTTTAAGACACGTATGCACTTAAATTGGATGAATCAAATCTTTGAAGTGGTTGATAAAAAACAGAGGTTGAGGAAAATATACCGGGAAGTGTGGACTTCTAATAGCAATTAAGCATTGAGTAAAAAAAAAGAAAACAGTGAGGAAAGCACATTTTGCAAAATGATTACAAAAACCCAAGCCTTCGAGTCACTGGTCCGTAGGGGTATCTTAAAACCCGGTAACTTGAGTCTGCCATCTCGGGATTATTGACCAAACTTGCTACATGAATGCAAAAAAGGTAAAAGTGTCAAAAAAAGCAAATGTGTTGAATCACTTTAAGATACTCAAGGCCCAAAGTTAAAAGAATGATCCATTCCATGGTTGATCCGAATGATACTTCACCACCAGAGGAGGCGTGCCAAAATAATTTAAGTGATAACATGTGTAAAAGGGTTAGTGGTGTGAATATTGGAGGAATGAAGACCAAGTCAGATTTTTTATGAGTTAGATTTATATAATGAGCATGCAAGAATTATAAGTGATATGTATAAGGTTGAGGTGAAGATATTGAGAGTTATTAATGAAATGTTGAATTAAGACTTTGTGGGTGTGTCAACAGAAAACCCTCACGAGACAAAACTCGTCCTCTAAGGACACTTAGGGGTTTAAAGGCTTGTTGCACATGCTAAGTGCAACTGCGATTCCTACGAAAGTGAGTTAGGATTTCCCTGTTTTCATTTTTCTCATATTTTGTTTTGCTAGGGACTAGCAAAATCTAGGTGTGGGGGTATTTGATGCATTGCATACATTGCATCATATGTCTTTCATTTAGATTAATTTTATATCAATAAATGATACTAAGGTATGTGTTTAGTCTTATTTACAGAATACAGGGACCTGAATGTAAATTACCCATATCCCGATCATAAACGCGTGCAAGAGACTCATTTCTGTCATACAGACCAAAGTCAAGATTATCAGGGTTAAACTGAAGTCCATCCAAGCGTAAAAGCAGCCAAAGACCTAATTACAAAAATGCCAAGGACTTAAGCCCAAAAAGGCCAGGGACTTAATTGCAAAAAGCCGAGGACCCGACTGCAAATTACGAGGACCAAAATATGTGAGGGGTGTGGAATCTATACCTCAGAACTCTCAGGGCAACATGAGCAACAATTCAACTGGATACATGCACCAACATGGTGACATTCAATCCAGTTCTGACTATGGTTGACTTTGAGCGAATTCAATCCCTCTACCGCAAGTTGATTCAGGTAATAAGTGCATTTGCCTTATCTTTGCATACATTGAGGACAATGCATGATTTAGGTGTGGGGGGTGTTTATCTATCTATCTATCTATATATTCTGTTGGTTTAAAAAAAACCAGCCCTCCACCACCAACTACCCCGGCAGTACTCTACAACCACCACCAGCCACAGTCCTCTACAACCACCATGGCCACCCACAACTTCCACATTGTACTGGAAATATAATGAGAATGTTGATTCATGTTCTGTGTGCGGCGAATCTTGTTGGGTAACCGTGCAGGGGGAGATGAAGTGGAAACCCAAATTGCTACGACCCGAAAAGACAAGAATTCCAGTGCCACTCTTGTGGCACTTCCCTCTAAAACTAAGGCTCTGTAGGTTATATCTCACTGTTGATGTTGGCAAGTTAACGAGATGGCATGTGGAGGAACGAGAAAAATATGAGAATTACGTCATCTGGTTGATTCTGAATGTTGGGTCGTTGGACAACAAACATCACTCTTTCGCTTCAAAAATAAGAAATGTGAGGCTAGGTTTGGACTGAGATGTGTTTCAACAATTTAGTCTGACAAAACACAATATTTGGCCTGTAATGCTCCTGTCTTATAATCTCCCGCTATGGATGAGCATGAATCACTATTTTTACATGATGCCTCTTATCATTCATAGTATCCTTGCAACAAACTGGATGTTTGTTTGCAATCACTTATCAAAGAGCTAAAAGAACTTTGGGAAGAGGGTTTGGATACTTATGATGCTTATACTCAGTCATTTTTCACGCTGAAAGCTTCCTTGTTGTGGAAAATAAATGACTTTCCTGTGTATGGTAATTTGAGTGGTTCCATGACTAGAGGGTATATGACATGTTCCTATTGTATGGAAGATATTCATTCCATTTATCTGAAGCATAGTGACAAAAATTTCTATTTGGGCCAGCCACCATCGGTAGCTAGATAAAGATCACTGTTGTAGGAGGTATAAGAGAGCATTTGATGGCAAAGAAGAACACAAAGGTCCACCAGAAGACAAATCTGGAGAAGCTGTTCTTAAATATTGGCAAAATTGTTCCCTCGGTGATGACAATAACTTGACTAAGAAATATATTTTCGAGTAATCGTACTAGAAAGATCTTCTAGTTTGCCACAATATTGATGTGATGCACACTGAGCAGAATGTGTGGCAGTTTGTTCAAGATTATATTGACACCAAAAGAAACCGAAGATAATAACCAATCAATATGTGACTTAAAGGAAATGGGCATTAGAAGGGACTTGCTTACATTTGGGTCGTACTGACGAAGACAAGACAATGTAGCCACCTACATCTTTCTGGATGAGCACTGATGAAAAGAAAACGTTTTGTAGCATTTTCAGTCAGTGAAGGTGCCAGATGGGTATCCATCGAACATATCGTGTTATGTTAACACGAAAAAAAAATGCAAGATTAACTCATTAAAGAGTTATGATCATCACATATTGATGCAAGAGTTGTGACCATTCTCCATAAGAAAGAGACACGGAGAAAAAGAAGTGCGGGAAGTAGTCATTAACCTAAGTTAGTTTTTTTGCACCTTGTGTTCAAAAGTAAAGACCACTGATGATTTCGGACGCCTAGAAAGGAACATTGATATTATTGTATGCCAGCTACATATGATATTCCCATCGAGTTTTATTGATGTTATGTTGCATCAACCAGTTCACCTCGCTTGGGAGGCACGATTGACAGGTCCAGTGCACTATCGCTGGATGTACCTATTCGAAAGATGTTATGTACCTATTTCCTGAGTACGATCGATGAAATTTTGTACAAAATAGAGTCAAATCAAACGACATTAATTTGGTAAATTTTGTAAGGCCAAATTTAGAACCCCTAGTGGAGTAGTGCACAATTTAACATCTACGACAACAAATGTAATGACAAACCAAATCTATGCATTATTAGATGGATAAATTTTCAAATTAAAATTATTAGTAAAAAATTCAAATTAAATCTCTCTTAAAAATAATTTTCAAAAGGATTCGCGGCGACCACGTGGTAGCAGACGTCGAGTTATGCTGAAAAACATTCTTTGAAAACGCAGCGTGATGCATTGTCTAGACCGAGTGATTAGGTAGTTTGGTCTACAACAAGACATTCCAGAGCCGATGGAGAGACATGTGGTGAAATAGGCTCAAGGGAGAGCAAACATGAATTGGTTGGTGGAAAATCGGCCATTCATGCAACATTGGTCTCATAGAAGAGATCATCTATAAATTCAGGGACCACTCCTAGGTGCCACTCCTGAAGAGAGAAGACAGTTGTATATGGAATGATACTTGAACATCACAGTACATTGGATTGTTCACCATAGTTCAGTCTTCACCACCATACCCTGTATGTGAGGGAGACGGTTATAGGCAGAGATGTTGACTACGTCAGGAGGACGATACCCCACGGATAGTTGATGGTGTAGCCAATCCTTCCCAGAGTGGGAACGTTCCTAGCACTTCGGCCTCTGGTTTAAGAGGACGAGTTGGGGTCGTGGATCCACACATCTTCTGGAGGATTGGAACTCAGCAATTTAGATTGAGATATAGTTTACAACGGAGGGTGTCCCGAACAAAAGCGTGGAACGCTTCCAGAATTTCATTGGGACGACAACCAGAGGCCACAAGTACTTCCTCCTCATTATTTCGAATGGAGATTGGTGCCAAAGAAGGACAATGATGTGGCATGACAACGGTTAACGGTTAATGGTATTATCAACGGTTAATGGTATTACTTAAATTTTATTATTATTCATTTGAGTTGAATACTAATTTGATTTTTTTATAAGCACACTCGATAGTTTTTGAGAGGTTCATAACGAAGACTATGAGGTCTCTAAACACAAAAGAAGGAAAAACAAGTACCACTTCTACCTTGGTGTGACAGAAATGGAAACGAGAGAGGCGAGATTGGCAACTTGACTGCCGCACATTTCCGTTGAGGATTGATCAACTCTACTGGACTACTACTCCAGCGAGGCATTTAATGTTTATTTATAATGTTTTTAGTTAATTTATAATCAATGGATGAAAAAACAAATATATATTTCTTTCTGATGCAGAAGAAGAGCAAAACTAACAAGAAAGACAGGTCAAATTTAGTCATACCACATCATGTGGTAACAAATTTGTTGTGCGACATAGGGAGAAAATGAAAATACATTATTTACAATTTGTGAATTCTTATAGATATAATAGATTTTAATATAAACTGAGAAGATTGTTATTTTTAATTGTATTACAGATTGTGGAAAATTTGGACGCTTCTTAGCATATGATTGACATCATTTCATGCTTATATTTGTATCTTATATCCATTATCTTACACCTAAGCAATGCTACGTGACGAGTTAGATTTTTGAATTTCAGAAATAAATAGGTTTGAAGAGATGAAGCATAAAAGGACCCAAAAGTAGGGAAAAATGACTGAATTGTGAGACCTGGGGACTACGATGCAAGGGAGAAGGACCTGAACGTAAGACCGAAGGACCAAAGAACAAAATAGAAAACTCCACACCATCATGGGGAGTATTTTGACAATTGGATTCGGGTCGGAGCTCCAATAAATGAAGTATATGCATCAAAAACCAAAAAAGACATCCAGAAAAGCTCACACCAATTTCGAGATAGATCCAGAACCGATAGACCGCCAATCGACGGTCTGGGACCGCCAATCGACGGTCTGGGACCGCTAATTGGCGGTCTGTTTGGCTCCGAATCCGCTAAGCTTTGGCGGGCACATGTATTAGTGTGTGTTTATTCTATTTCTGTTATATATTTAGTCCCATACCGGGGGATTGTCCCAGATTACCTTTTTCTATGGCTATAAATAGAACTCTTCACCTTCCATTGTAATGACCCACTGCTTTGTGGCATTCTCTTTACTAGGAGTAAGCCTTGAAGCAAAACTCAAGGTGGAGAAGAATGCTACCTTCAATGTGAGTCATTTTTAATAAAATAATTGTTCTTAGTTTTTTTAATCTTGTCTTTTAATTTTTGCATGCTTCTTTAGTTTTATGTATTTTAGTTAACGTGTTGTTTAGTCTTCTTATAATTAGTTTAAGCATGTCCTGTTTCCTTAGTATAAATATTAGTTTAATATGTGTGAGTAGTCACATCCCCTTTGGGGGTGGACTAGATGTGTGTACATGTTATTTAGATGGTATGAATGCTAGATATTATTGTTTGTGAGAGATATTAGTATGCTTGCTTGAATTAATAAGAACTTTACTTGATGGTTTCTGCCATTGTTAGGTACATTCCATGCTGGTTATGTTCTTAATAACAACCTTTTCATGCTCATATTAATCACCTAGGTTAGTGTTGTAAATGATAGGTCTTGCCATTAGGTACTTATGCATTAACAAACACTAACTAAACTTGGGCTTCTTGTATGCATTCACCACACTTATTTCATGTGCATACACACTCCACCCCTTAGGTGTTTTCCATTCCTGAGTTTTATCTTCCTTCATTAGTTGCTTAGTTTAGTTTGTTTTGTGATTTCATTTCATCCTTTATAGTTTACTAGTTTAGATTAGTGTAGTTTATTGTAATCAATCCTTTATCTCTTTTCTTTCCCACTCGTCTTTGCACAAACCAAAAGTCGACACACCTCCCTGTGGATCGACCCGTATTTGTCATCGCTTCAACGCGGCCGTGTACTTGCGGTTAATATAAAACAAATCAATCAAGTTTTTGGCACCGTTGCCAGGGAGGTGCTCTGTCCAGACTTTGGTTTAGACGATTCGAGTGGTTTTAATTTCTCTATTTTAATTTTGGTTTGTTTTAGAAGTTGCAATAAGAAAGGGGAGGGTACTGGAGAAACTGGAGGAACTGGAGGAACGATTGCGCAAAAGGGACAACCAATCAGCGGTCTGGTGAGCTTCAATTTCTCCCAATTTTATTCTGGTGGTTTCTTATTTCATTATAGTTATCTGGGAGCACCATCTTGCATGCTGTGACTTTTAGTTGGCTCCTAGATTAAAAATCAATCCCTTTTCATCAACTTGGACCAAAAAACTCAAAACAAAATATTAGACTTCTTGCCATCTAAGTCACACATCATTTGTAGACTTTGCACGCATTTGTCTTTTCTTTGCTTTACATTTTTGTTGTTGATTGCTGGCGTGAGGTACGTGCACCAAAATATCTCATTCATGCATGTTTCGATCATGCATTAGTAAGTAAGGTGCATCGGGACAAAAGTGAGTTAAGCGTTTGATTGGAGTGTTGATTGCTAGATTTAAGAACAAAACGCTATTAAGGAGGGGCTGTCCCATAAAAGATAAGGTGGGGGATTTCATCACTCTTTCCTTGGCCCCAAAAATCACTCTTAAGAAAGCCTTAATTCTAAAATCAAGTAGATATTCGCCCTAAGGATTTTGGACACACTAGGAGAGTGATCTAGTTGAGACCGTCATGGCCTGATCAGCATTGCCTACCTTGTCGATAGTAGGAGGTACTAGATCTCCGGATCTGATATCACTTGCTGGGCATTATGGTCTTCGTTTTAGGGAGGTGAGGCATGTCGAGACTAGTGACCTCGAAGTTAGGCGTCGTCTAGCTTAAGGACCCATTGCCTTACATTGTTTGAGTCGTGCTTGCTAGATTCGGCTTCTACCCTCTCCACTACCCACGCTAGTTTCTAGGGATTCTTCCCTTCTCCTCTGATTCATCTTCTTCTCACATTCTTCTACGTTCTAGTCTCCTCCCCTTTACACTCTCTGTTAGCATTTTAGGGTCGCGTCGAGCACTTTTTGCGAGTTTGGCCTCGTGGTGGTGAGAGTGGTAGACTCGAGAGTTTTTTGTTGTGATGGATGGTTACATGTGCGACCATCCATATCATTGTTGGGACCAGGACAATTCTCCATGGTACTCTGGACCCATGCATCTTGGGGTGCCTCAGACAAACACCCTGTATGGTTGGAACAATCTTAATTGTGTGACTGAGCATTCTTCATATTGGGGTAATATGAGAGAGGCACTGACTGCTAGACCACCATCTAGTTACGTCGGATCATATGTTGGTCATCAAACTGAGACATTGCAAGAAACTTTAGCCTCTTTCATGCGTGCAGTAGACGACATGAGTGCACTGGTGGCTCCAGTAGCCCTACCGTGCGACTGTTGTGGGTTGAGTGGTCATGTTATCGGGGAATGTCCTTATGTTCCCCCAGAGCCTAAGTATGAGCATACCTTTTCCCAAAATGCTCAATATGACCATTACGCATCCACGTACAACCCAAGAGGGATGGATTCGGGGGGAGACAATTCTTATTCAGATTCTTATACTTGACTTTCACCCCAGTATCCTCCTCCCGAATACCCAGAATTCTACCAACACCCCACTTCAAATCACTGGACTCATTCTCAACCCATCAACACCCGACCCCAAAATTTCCCAAGCTCTGACTTGGACCTCATCGTTGACCGCATACCTGATTCCTTAAAACAAACTTTCCTTACGTTCATGGAAACCACTCAACAGTCCATACAAAATATGACATTGCAAGTGAGTCAAATGACACAGCAATTACGTGAACGTGAGGAGAGTAATTTTTCGAGTCAACATGAGGATTCATCTTTTGATATCGAACCACCACCACATCCACAAATTCAGAGCACAATCTTTCAAAGTCAAACTCCTAGTCAGTCTTAGGGACTTGGGGTTTCAATTCACGATCATTTAGTGGAGGATTCGATTCAAATTGAGAATAACATGGACCAGCTTCATTATGAGTCGGCAGGATTGTGCCTTATCTTTTTGTCCCGTGGCCCTTGAGCCACTTGATCTTCATGATGTGCCTCTTAAGGACTCACCTCTGGTGGAGCAAGAGCTCCTTAGTACCCTCAATTTCAAACAACCTGATGAGAGGTTACCTCTCACTATTGTTCCTGATCATCTTGGAAATGATGGAACATCAAACAATTACATTGCTAATGAAGGTATTAGGAGTTCCTTGGAGGATACCTTGGGTATGACACCCACTTTTTGTTCGCCTGGTGAGTCAGACATGCCTAACGAGGTTCTTGACCTCATTTCGACGCACCAGCCTGTTGGTTGGAGAGGTTGGATTGACGATCATAACTTCAGTACTGCAACAGGAGAAACTCTTCTTCCGTTGCCCCTTATTTCCCAAACTCTTGAGAGGTTCAAGCTCTTTCAGTTTGATCCTTTGAATGATACCTTTGCGTCTAATTCATGAACCTCTCTTTTCATTTTGTGCTCTTTGTGAGGGGGTCCACACATGAGTATTCTGGCCCCACGTGGTGTCATGTTCCCTTTCCAAGTGCATTGACCCACTTTTGAGGTTCCCATTTGATGTCTTTTGACAAATGAAGATGGGAACTTATGTTTCTACATAGTTATATTAAAACAAGACCCCATGAGCGAGCATTGATTGTTGTGGGCCCCAACACTTGTGTATTTTGGCCCCATTTCTTTCACGTCTTCGTATCCATTCTTTACCATCTCACATGTTTTGAGGGAATTCGGATTTTTTGTCCATCAACATAACCTTGAACTTTTTTTGCGTTTCATATTGGTGAGATCTTTCCTTTTTCATGCATAATGATTGATCTCGTTTTATATTTAACCGCAAGTGCACGGCCGCGTTGAAGCGGTGACAAATACGGGTCGTCCACTGGGAGGTGTGTCGACACTTGGTTTGTGCGAAGGCGAGAGGTAAAGAAAGGGAAGAAAGGTTGGTTACACTAAACTACACTAAGATCCAAAAAGGAAATGAAGATAAGCAATAAACCTAAGCCCCATAGGGGGTAGAGAAATAATGTGAACATAAAGAAGTGTGTGTGTTCATTAAGCTCCTCACAACATGTAGTGCATGAAATCATAAAACTACATCCAACTTTGCCTCCACATGAATTAAGATAAGACTACATCATTAAAACATACAAGACAATAATTGGAATGAAGCTACATGAACTCAAGTATAAAGACTATACCCTACTATGCCTCCACATGAATTAAGATTTTACTACATCATTAAAACATACAAGACATTAGCTAAGGTAAAGGCAACAAGAGCACATACACTACAAATTGTGTTTCCAATATTAACTTCATCCATATCCTAACCTTATCATTCCCCATAAAATAGGTCCAGTAATCAAAGCATAAGCTAAGCTTCATTCAAGAGCATTAGCATATCAAAGATAAGAGTGAAAACCCATTAGATGGTTATGGAAATCATATAAAGCTCAAGGGATAAAGATAACACACACTTAATACACTACATGATTATATCACATATTTCTCCACCCCCCAAATGGGGATGGAACTACTCACTACTCATTACACTAACTATATTAGCAAAAGAAAGCATAATACTGAAATGAAAGTTAACTAAGAAGGCAAGAAACATTAAAGAAACATAAAAGGAAAGAAAAGACTAAACAAACATGCACAAATTAAAAGACAAGATTTAAAGAAACTAGAAGAATTATTTTATTAACAAATGACTCACATTGAAGGTAGCATTCTTCTCCTCCTTGAGTTTTTTGCTTCAAGGCTCACTCCTTAGTAGAGAGAATGCCACCAAGCAATGGGTAATTACAATGGAAGGTGAAGAGTTCTATTTATAGGCATGGAAAAAGCTAATCCGGGACAATCACCCGATGTGGGACTAAACCAATACCACAAATAGCCTAAGAATACACTAATATAAGTTCTCCACAAATCTTAGCGGGTCCCGAGTTATATGGACCGCGAATTAGCGGTCCAAGACCGCCAATTGGCGATCTATAAGCTTTGGATGCATCTGGGATTTGTTGTGGGCTTTGCTGGTGCTCTTTGTTGGTCCTGGATGCATATACGTGGTTTGTTGGAGCTCCGACCCGAATCAAATTGCCAAAATACTCCCCATGATGGTGTGGAGTTTCCTGGTTTGCTCTTAGGTCCTTTGGTCTTACGATCAGGTCCTTCTCCCTTGCATCTTAGTCCCCAGGTCTCACAATTAAGTCCTTTTTCCTGCTTTTGGGTCCTTTCATGGCTCTTCTCTTCAAACCTCTTTATTCCTGAAAACTAAACATAAAACTCGTCACGTAGCATTGCTTAGGTGTAAGATAATGGATATAAGATACAAATATGAGCATGAAATGATGTCAATCAAATACCCCCACACCTAAGTTTTTGCTAGTCCCGAGCAAAAAAAGAAAGAGAAAAGCAAACGAGAAACAAGAAATCCTAACTCACTTTCGTAGGAATCACGGTTGCACTTAGCACGTGCAACAAGCCGTTAAACCTCTTTGTTGCCAAGGAGGAGGAGTGTTGTCTCCTGAGGGTTTTCAGCGGATATACCCACAAAATCCGAACAAGATGCATTATTCAATCTAGACCTCGACTCGTTGGACAATTTTTTGTCGATCAATGGACGCGGTAATCCTACGGGCTGACTCTATAAAGGTAATCCGTCCACACCTAGCCTAATGAACCATTCGTGCAAATTAAATAAGGAATTAAGTGAAAGACATGGACAACCTCAAGATCCTCAAGTGCTACAAAGTGTAAAGTCCATTAAGGTTCGTATTTGCATTACCATTTTTTTTCTTTTTGTTTCTTTTCACTTTTTTTTTCTTTTTATTAGTTGGAGCTTCATTCTCCCAGGGTCAGGTTTCGTGCATCATTGCCCATGAGGACTTATACTATCACGTACACATTTCCCCAAATCTCCACATAGGGCAATCCCTACCACCCGTGTAACGGGAGTACGGTCGGCGCATCCCAAGTCAGATGACTCGAAAGCACCAGGCACAAAGTCCCCTCAGACCACTTTCCCGAGTGATAGCAGCCGTGCGAGAAGAGAGAACACCTACTCACTTATTTCTTATCTACACATGAACCAAAACCCCTACACTAATGTCTCACAACAAGATTTAGAGGGTCCTTGACTACAACAAACTTCCTTAAGTTAACAGACACGAATTATTGACTCACTAGGTTCAGGGTGGACTTCATTAAATGTTTGAGCACTGAAACCCTATGATTACTCACCCCCAAGGGAAACCTGGGGTGCATCCTAACGACTCGATAAATCCTAAAGTCACTGTACTAGATATCCTAATGCATTAAGTTCAAGACAATTTTGGGAGCTTTCTTTTTACTTTACCTCTCAACGGTTTTGCACATGCTAAAAACACGCAAAACCCACAAAACATTTTCTTTCGCAAACACATGAAGATTTTGAAAGAAATGTGGAAATTTTAAAGCACTAGGCAAGCAAAAGAAGACAAGTCACCCATGGATCATGGCAAGCAGATATATCGATATTAAATGCAGCACACTAACATGACCCTAAAAATGCAAACAAAAGAAAACAAAATCAAAGGAAAAAGACTCAACTATGTACAAACGTAAAACACCCCCCTACACCTAGTTCATGCATTGTCCTCAATGAATGTGAGCAAGATACTATATGTAGTTATGCATGAAAAAGAATAGATCTCACCAACGTGAAGTACAAAGGGAAGTTTCGGCTATGTTGATGGACACAACCCAATTTCCCTCAAAACCTGTGAGAAGCTAAAGAAGGGATACAAATACGTGAAAGAACTGGGACCCAAATACACAAGGGTTGGAGCCCACAACAATCGATGCTCACTGAAGGAGTCTTCTATTGTACTTTTTTTTCTTTTTTTCTTTTTATTTTATATAACTATGTACAAACATAAGTTTCCATCTTCATTTGTCAGAAGACATCAAATGGGAACCTCAAGAGTGGGTCAATGCACTTGGAAAGGGAACATGACACCACGCGGGGCCAGAATACTCATGTGTGGCCCCCCTTCACAAAGAGCACCAGATGAAATGAGAGGTTCGTGAATTGGACGCAAAGGCATCTCATTCAAAGGATCAAACTGAAAGAGCTTGAACCTCTCAAGAGTTTGGGAAATGAGGGGCAACGGAAGAAGAGTTTCTCCCGTTGCGCTGCTGAAGTTATGATCGTCAATCCAAACTCTCCAACCAACAGGCTGGTGCGTCAGAACGAGGTCAAGAACCTCGTTAGGCATGTCCGACACACCAGGCGAACAAACAGTGGGTCCCATACCCAAGGTATCCTCCAAGGAACTCCTAATACCCTCATGAGCAATGTAGTTGTTTGATGTTCCATCATTTCCAAGATGATCAGGAACAATAGAGAGAGGCAAACTCTCATCAGGTCGTATGAGATTAAAGGTACTAGGGAGCTCTTGCTCCACCAAAGGTGAGTCCTTAGGAGGTACAACAATAAGATCATGTGGTTCAAGGGCCACGGGATAAAAAGGTAAGGCACAATCCTGTGCCGACTCATAATAGAACTGGTCCAAGCTATTCTCAGTTGGAATCGAATCCTCCACCAAGTGATCGTGAATTGAAACCCCAAGTCCCTCAGACTGACTAGGAGTTTGATTTTTAAAGATTGTACTTTGAATTTGTGGATGTGGTGTTGGTTCGATTTCAGAAGATAAATCCTCATGTTGACATGAAATTTCACTCTCCTCACGTTCACGTAATTGCTGCGACATTTGACTCACTTGCAGTGCCATATTTTGTATGGACTGTTGAGTGGTTTCCATGAACGTAAGGAAAGTTTGTTTCAAGGAATCAGGTATGCGGTCAACGATGAGGTCCAAGTCAGAGCTTGGGAAATTTTGGGGTTGGGTGTTGATTGGCTGAGAATGAGTCCAATGATTTGGAGTGGGGTGTTGGTAGAATTTTGGGTATTCGGGAGGAGGATACTGGGGTGAACATGAAGTATAAGAATTTGGATATGAATTGTCTCCCCATGAATCCATCACTCTCGGATTGTACGCGGATGCGTAATGGTCATAATGAGCATTTTGGGAAAATGTATGCTCATACTCAGGCTCTGGGGGAACATAAGGACATTCCCTAGAGACATGACCACTCAACCCACAACAGTCGCATGGTACGGCTACTGGAGCCACCGGTACAAACATGTCGTCTGCCATACGCATGAAAGAGGCCAAAGTTTCTTGCAATGTCTCAATTTGATGACCAGTGTATGATCCGACGAAACTAGATTGTGGTCTAGCAGTCGGTGCCTCTCTCATGTTACCCCAATATGAAGATCGCTCAGTCACACAATTGCGATCATCCAAACCATACGGGGTGTTAGTCTGAGCCACCCCAGGTTGCATGGGTCCGGAGTACCAGGGAGAATTGTCCTGGTCCCAACAATGATATGGATGGTCGCCCATGTAACCATCCATCTCAAGAAAAACTCTCGAGTCGACCACTCTCACCACCACGAGGCTAAGCTTGCAAAAAGTGCTCGACTCGACCCTAAAACGCTACTAGAGAGTGTAAAGGGGAGGAGACTAAAACGTAGAAGAAGGTGAGAAGAAGATGACTTAGAGGATAAGGGAAGAATCCCTAAAGCTAGCGTGGGTAATGGGATCAGGAAGAAGCCTAACTAGGAAGCACGGCTCAAACAATGTAAGGCAATGGGTCCTTAGGCTAGACGACGCCTAACTTCGAGGTCACTAGCCTCAACACGCCTCACCTCCCTACAACGAGGACCACAATGCCCAGCAAGTGATACCATATCCGGAGATCCAGTACCTCCTACTATCGACAAGGTAGGCAACGCCGATCAGGTCATGACGATCTCAACTAGATTACTCTCCTAGTGCGCCTGCAATCCTTAGGGCCAATGTCTACTTGCTTTTAGTTAAGGCTTTATGAAGAGTGATTTTTGGGGCCAAGGAAAGGGTGATGAAATCCCCCACCTTATCTTTTATGGGACAACCCCTCCTTAGTAGCGATTTAATCCTAGATCTAGCAATCAATCGCTCCAATCAAACGCTCTCTCACTCTTGTCCCGATGCACCTTACTAACTAATGCATGAACGAAACATGCATGAATGAGGGATGTGGGTGCACGTACCTCATGCCTGCAATCAACGACAAAATGTAAAGCAAAGAAAAGACAAATGCATGCAAGGTCTACCAATGGTGCATGACCTAGATGGCAAGAAGTCTAATCTTTTGCTTTGAGTTTTATGGTCCAAGTTGATTAAAGGGGATTGAAATTAAATCTGGGAGTAAACTAAAGATCACAGCATGCAAAATTGGGCTCCCAGATAACTAAAGTAAAGTAATAAACCACCAGAAGAAATTTGAGAGCAGGAAGCCCTTACCAGGCTGCCAATTGGCGGTCTCCAACCGCTGATTGGCGGTCTCTTTGTGGCTTCTGTTGCTCAAACTTTCCCAGTAGCCTCCCCTTAATGTTCTGGTTCCCTGAAACTAAACAAAACAGGAAACAAAAAATCAAAAACCCCTCGAATCGTCCAAACCAAGGTCTGGACAGAGCACCTCCCCGGCAACGGCGCCAAAAACTTGATTGATCTCGTTTTATATTTAACCGCAAGTGCACGGCCGCGTTGAAGCGGTGGCAAATACGGGTCGTCCACTAGGAGGTGTGTCGACACTTTGTTTGTGCGAAGGCGAGAGGTAAAGAAAGGGAAGAAAGGTTGGTTACACTAAACTACACTAAGATCCAAAAAGGAAATGAAGATAAGCAATAAAACTAAACCCCATAGGGGGTAGAGAAATAATGTGAACATAAAGAAGTGTGTGTGTTCATTAAGCTCCTCACAACATGTAGTGCATGAAATCATAAAACTACATCCAACTTTGCCTCCACATGAATTAAGATAAGACTACATCATTAAAACATACAAGACATTAGCTAAGGTAAAGGCAACAAGAGCACATACACTACAAATTGTGTTTCCAATATTAACTTCATCCATATCCTAACCTTATCATTCCCCATAAAATAGGTCCACAAATCAAAGCATAAGCTAAGCTTCATTCAAGAGCATTAGCATATCAAAGATAAGAGTGAAAACCCATTAGATGGTTATGAAAATCATATAAAGCTCAAGGGATAAAGATAACACACACTTAATACACTACATGATTATATCACATATTTCTCCACCCCCAAATGGGGATGGAACTACTCACTACTCATTACACTAACTATATTAGCAAAAGAAAGCATAATACTGAAATGAAAGTTAACTAAGAAGGCAAGAAGCATTAAAGAAACAAAAAAGGAAAGGAAAGACTAAACAAACATGCACAAATTAAAAGACAAGATTTAAAGAAACTAGAAGAATTATTTTATTAACAAATGACTCACATTGAAGGTAGCATTCTTCTCCACCTTGATTTTTTTGCTTCAAGGCTCACTCCTTAGTAGAGAGAATGCCACCAAGCAATGGGTAATTACAATGGAAGGTGAAGAGTTCTATTTATAGGCATGGAAAAAGCTAATCCGGGACAATCCCCCGATGTGGGACTAAACCAATACCACAAATAACCTAAGAATGCACTAATATAAGTTATCCACAAATCTTAGCGGGTCCCGAGTTATATGGACCGCCAATTAGCGGTCCAAGACCGCCAATTGGCGGTCTATAAGCTTTGGATTCATCTGGGATTTGTTGTGGGCTTTGCTGGTGCTCTTTGTTGGTACTGGATGCATCTACTTGGTTTGTTGGAGCTCCGACCCGAATCGAATTGCCAAAATACTCCCCATGATGGTGTGGAGTTTCCTGGTTTGCTCTTAGGTCCTTTGGTCTTACGATCAGGTCCTTCTCCCTTACATCTTAGTCCCCAGGTCTCACAATTAAGTCCTTTTTCCTGGGGACCTGGGGACTAAGATGCAAGGGAGAAGGACTTGAACGTAAGACCGAAGGACCAAAGAGCAAAACAGAAAACTCCACACCATCATGGGGACTATTTTGGCAATTCTATTCGGTTGGAGCCCCAATAAATGAAGTATATGCATCAAAGACCAACAAAGACATCCAGAAAAGCCCACAACAAATTCGAGATGGATCCCGAACCGATAGACCGCTAATTGGCGGTCTGGGACCGCTAATTGGCGGTTTGTTTGGCTCCGAATCCGCTTTGCTTTGGCGCGAACATGTATTAGTGTCTGTTTATTCTATTTCTGGTATATGTTTAGTCCCATACCAGGGGATTATCCCGGATTACCTTTTTTTATGGCTATAAATAGAAATCTTCACCTTCCATTGTAATGACTAATTGCCTGGTGGCATTCTCTCTACTAGGAGTAAGCCTTGAAGCAAAACTCAAGGTGGAGAAGAATGCTACCTTCAATGTGAGCCATTTTAAGGAAATAATTGTTCTTAGTTTTTTAATCTTGTCTTTTAATTTTTGCATGCTTCTTTAGTTTTATGTATTTTAGTTAACGTGTTGTTTAGTCTTCTTATAATTAGTTTAAGCATGTCTTGTTTCCTTAGTATAAATATTAGTTTCAATATGTGTGAGTAGTCCCATCTCCTTTGGGGGTGGAGTAGATGTGTGTACATGTTATGTAGATGGTATGAATGCTAGATATTATTGCTTGTGAGAGATATTAGTATGCTTACTTGAATTAATAAGAACTTTACTTGATGGTTTCTGCCATAGTTAGGTACATTCCATGCTGGTTATGTTCTTAATAACAATCTTGCCATGCTCATATTAATCACCTAGGTTAGTGTTGTAAATGATAGGTCTTGCCATTAGGTACTTCTTATGCATTAACAAACAATAACTAAACTTGGGCTTCTTGTATGCATTCACCACACTTATTTCATGTTCACACACACACTCCACCCCTTAGGGGTTTTTCATTCCTGAGTTTTATCTTCCTTCATTAGTTTCTTAGTTTAGTTTGTTTTGTGATTTCATTTCATCCTTTCTAGTTTACTAGTTTAGATTAGTGTAATCAATCCTTTATTTCCTCTCTTTCCTACTCATTTTGGCACAAACCAAAAGTCGACACACCTCCCTGTGGATCGACCCGTATTTACCACCACTTCAACGTGGCCATGCACTTGCGGTTAATATAAAACGAATCAATCAGCATACTCGTACAAATATGTACATTCGGCTTCATGAAAAGAAGAACCCAGAAGCAGTGGTCGTCATTGTAACATTATGATTATTATTAGTTTTTAATTATTTAATATTGTTTGGTGTACGTCTCCATCTGTTGGAAGAAGTATTAGTCGGTGTATTTGACACTAATGAATGTTTTTGTCGGTGTAGAGAGCACCGATGGATATCAGTCAGTGTTTGTCCGTTGGTGTTCTTCGATCTGACGAAAGTAGGTGAAAAATTTTGACGGAAAATTTTACGCCAAAAGTAACACTGATAGACTTTATCTGTCAGAAATCCATCGGTGTAACGAAACACCAACGACAAATATATCTGTCGTTGTTAACCTACATCGAGGTTTGTGAAACTCTGTTCTGTTGTAGTGCTTGTGGGTTTGACAACGATGTGTTCTTCATAGCCTGATTTTGTTTGCTTCAACAGCATGACCATCAGCACTCTAATTATTTTGAAAGATGGGGAGGTGAGTTATTTTGTTGAATGCAATCCTGATTTGACGTCATTTTCGAGTTGCATTGGTAACCGTGGAAGCCCCTTCACGGATTCTAGTCAATGGTGGACTGTAACAAACGATAGGAGGTCGTAGTGGCACAGAGATGGTGCGTGGGAGGGAAGAATGTCGGATTGGAGGGGATGGAGTAGAAAGAAGACATTTCCAAGCTAGGTTTCCACCTTCAAGTCATACAAATTGTGTTCTCCTGACTTGAAATTCTGGCGCTACAACGTTTTAGAATGTACGCACTAGTTTACATATTTGACTACATCTGTCAGACTTTGTTTGACACTTGTATCGAGTAGCACGAAAACGTTTTTACTATCTCCTAAACCTAGTCACATAGGTTTGCCGCCTAATGGTCCCATACAATGCAACGTGCTCGATCTCAAGGGGATCAAATAAATTATTGGGAGACTGATTTCTTCCTATAGACAAAGTCTTGAGGATACGTGGTGTCCAGGGGACATCAAGGAGGCTGTTAGAGCAACCTTATCGATTTCTTTTACATACGACAATGTTGTTCAATACTGACATCTCGAAGAGGCTCGTCCAGCAACATACGTATATTTCGGCATGCAAAGCGAGGAAATTAACTAACATGCTACAAAGTTGGAAGACAACTAAAAGGACCAAACTCTTAGATTTTATAGCATGCATGGATGCATTAGATAAACCTACTAGACATTCTTGAGAGGTGTCATGAGTTTAAGTATCCCAAACGGGAAAGAAAACCACATTTAAATTTATCCAAAACCGTGAGTGATTCTTGAGGGTATGCTCTTTGTGGCAATGGAAATAGGGTCCATATGGGTTGTGTTAAAACTGAAAACCGAACCAAACCAAACCAATTGGGCCGGGCCGCGTCAAGTTTTTCTGAACTCGGGTTGGTTCGGCTCTAAAAAACCAAAAGAGACCAAGTCGGTTTTGGTTCCAAGGGTCGGGTTGAGCCGAACCGACCCAAGAATCGATTTCAACGTAATAGTTAATTTAATTATTTTACAATGTGAACTATTTTTGTCCTTACTTTTACAACCTATGAGTTTCAACATGGATGAGCTCCTGACATGGTTGACATGATATGACAACTCGTGGTTGCTTGTAGATTAATTTTCATAATCCGCAAACATTAGGGAATAAATAGGGGGAATTTCATACATACCATTCAAATAAGCTTCAATTTCACCAAAACACTCCAATTAGATAGACTTTCATGTATATCCTTTAATTTCAAATATGTTTTTACCTATACCCTTCTTTCAAGTTTACAAAATAAACTTGGGTCAACTTAACTTTTAGGAGTTGAGTTCCAAGTTTACCATTGTTTATTTCTTTGCCTTTCAAATATAAGTATAATATTATATTAAAATTAAGAGATGAAAATTTTGGTTTAGTTTTCTTATTTGAGTGTTTACGAATATTTGGCATTTGTTATAAAATAATAGAACAAATAACAAAGAAGATGATGATTTGAGGGAGAATAATTGTTTGTATTTTTATCCACAAAGTATTACAATAGTCTCTTATTTATAGACTAAAGGAGACAAATGAAAGAGTGTATGTTACAAGAGTTTACAAATGAGAATGCGAGAGATTGATGGAGTTATAGGAGGAGAAGGTGAATCATCCAAGACCTTTGGATTTCATAATACTCCCCTTGGAGGATCACCTTTACACGTCCGGGATCCTGCCTCGTTAAAAACCTTACCAAGAAAAACCCGATGGGATAAAAACTTGGTGAAGGAAAAAAGAGTGCAACTCCTATGATACTCTCATTCACTTCAACATAGATTCTTCAAACGACGAACACTAATTTTGAAGACAAACTTCTTAAAGACTTTGGTGGGCAATAACTTTGTAAATAAATCTGCCAAATTCTCGCTTGATTGGATCTTATCAGTTCTCACTTGATTGGTCTGCCTCATTATAAACCTTGCCGAGTAAAACTCTGTGGGACCAAAATTTGGTGAAGGAAAAAAGAGTGCAACGTATAATTCTCCCCCTCATACGTTTATAACACTCCCTTAGATAATACGTGTTATGTTTATGTCTCGTTAAAAACCTTTCTACAAAACCCTGTGGGAACAAGTAGCTAAGGAAAAGAGTGCATAACATATGCTAACAAAATTGCACAAGCTACCTCATTAAAAACCTTTAACCAATAAAACATTTTAGGACAAAAATTGGAAAAAGGGAAAAAGAGTACAACTACAAGCCACCGGGCTTTATCCTTCACGGATATCCGTCTTTCAGGGACGATAAATACAAATCCACTCCCATTGATTCGTAGTTTATCAAACTTACGAATATATTTTAAAAAGTTCTTAAACACAAAAGTGCATGAGGATTCAATAAAAAAATACATGATAATTTAACGGATTTAATGGACATTTACTATATTTCACTTAGATAATAAGATTGTGAACTATGTTTGCGCAATTTTTCTCAAATAATATGATGGGAGTAACACAAATTGTGGTAACTTTTGCAAAATATAAATATGTTACCTCAAAAGATATTACTTATGGACAATTTAAAGATGTCTCATAATTAGATTGATGTCATAGCGATATGAGAATGTAGGAATCAATAACTGATTCACCAACTCATATAAAGTTGTAATGACTGCACGTAATGACACCAAGATTTGTAATAATGATTGATGAGTATTGGACATGTAGGAAATATGACTAATATAAATCTTTGTCGCATGACTAGAAATTTGTAGATCCTTGAACGTCATACAAATATTTTCAGAAAAACATTTATTGTGAACATGATAAGGAACTTCAGGTCCTATAAGAATTGGATCTTTGTCGATATACAATAGATGTCCTTTGTTAATGTGCTTTCAAGATGAGCATTTAGTAGAATATTTTCTTCAATATTCCCTTTTCTTCAATTGAATCATTGTAACAATTCTCTTCTCGAGAATGTTCGAACTTCAGGTCGAAAAACAATTGGTTTATCTCTAGTCATTTATTTAAAAATCCGTCATTTAAATATTTCACAGTTTTTCAAAAACTCTGTTGGAGGCCCGATGACATCAAGTCATATGCATATAATAAATAATAGTAAATTTTGTTATTGGGTGAAACATATGGACGGCTAAGATCAACTTCGTATCATTCTTCAGGATGACTTTGATTGAAGAGGTTTATGCACATTCTTACTTGTTTCTTCATATAGTGTGATCTTTGTATAGTGCATCTTTTGATTCTTGTTTATTATATAATATACTTTGTCATATTTGTCCTTCAGAGACTCTCATATAAGTACCAATATTAAGTGACTTATAAAACTTTAAAGTCACAACATATCTTATATGCATATTATATTGATCATGTACCAGAACGTATTATCAATATTACGAGAGAATGAGTAACATCACGTTGGATGTTGGGTCCTGTGAATACCTTTATATGACTTCTCGCTTTATAATGTATCACATTGTTATTATGATTTCTATTTGTATCCTTCAGGGATATAATTTCAGAAATCAGGACTACAAATCCAAATAATATATTTATTCAGCGAGTTTATTCTATATTGTTTGCCTTCTTTTGTTTATATCAAATACAAATGCTTCTAACATTCTTATAATATCATAGGTTTTAGATCCATTTTTTCTCTTGATATAGCATGCTATTAAGAAGGCGAATGAATTGTCGACAATAATTTTAATAATTATTTAATATCTCTCGTATCAACATATATAGTTGATTGCAAGTTTTACGTCAATAATAATCAAATCCTCATCGTTTCCCAAAATTTTAGGATTTGACCATTCTGTATCCCCGTAATTTCATTAATCTTTTGTTTAGCAGCTGCATTTATTTTTACGGGTTTATATTCTTCAGGAAGAACCTCTTCAGGAGGTGCAATGCGAGTGACTAACTTTTATTTCATTTCTACAAATAATGTATGTTATGGTCCACGCTTCTGGCGTTGGTTGAGCTCAAATATATTTTATCATATATGTGGAGATCTTCACTTTATATTATATGGTTTATGTCTAGTAATATAAGGCGTAGTCGCTCTTTTGTGATCAATAAAAATGTATGACAATTACTTGCTAGATATTGCAAGATAATGATTTTATGATCTTCAGGTTCAACCATACTTGTACGTATATTCTCTTATGAACTTCAGGTTCAATAATATACATTTTCTTGATATTCTTTAAGCTTCTAGCTTCTCCCCTAATGCCAGAAAATGGACATCCTATATATATGATTATTGGATTGGACAATAAATGTAGCCCTTCAGGAGCTTTAAATCGCAGGAGGGAAACAATTTATTCATTATTGTACAAGTAGAGTAGGGGAAGATTCATAACATGATGTATATCAACCATAAAAATTAATGAATAATATTGGCAGGTATATATGCACATTAATGTATTATGTATAAATTTTAAGATCACATAATGATCAATATTGAGAGATATTTTAAAAACAGAGGGACTCTCATTTTATTGTGCAAATCAATCGACAAATTTGACCTCATTTTGGTCGTGATAGATGTCAACAAAATTATCTAAAACTTTACAAAAAAAATACCAACGATGACATCCATAATTAATATAAGAGATGATTTTATTTAGACACTTCTGGGCATGTTTCGTCTCTTTGATGTCATCTATCGTACACTGAATAGTAGGACAAAAGTGAATAGTAGGACATCCATAATTAATATACCGCCGATCCTAAATCAAGCAATACATTACTCATGCTAGTGTCCCCTATCGTACACTGAATAGTAGGACACCCAGGATCCTTGTATTTTGTGTAGGCGGGATTGGACAAAAGTGAGCTTACATTTTCAACCAAGAATGCTTTCTTAGGAACATTGGTCTTCCTCTTGGTTGTGCAGAGATCCTTAAACACTTTGGCATATTGAGGTATTTGTTGGATAACATCCAACAAGGGGATGTTAACCTTCACTTGCTTAAACACCTCTAATATCTTATCCATTGTGTCACTCTGCTTTTTGGTTAACCTACTTGGATAGGGAGCTTTTGGCGGGTAGGATTTCCGCGGTGCCTGAGAAGGAGGCGTTGGTGTATTACCCTCACCCTTGGCCTCTTCTTCACCACCATTCCCACTGAGGGGCTGCATAGATGGTGGTGGTGGCAAGGAAATGTGATTGTCAACCTGCTTTCCATTCCTTAAGGTCACAATGGAATTGACATGGTGAACAGGTTCCTCCACATGGTTCACTTGCCGCCCCCGAGGTACCACATTCTCATTTTGCATGTGTTGTTGCTGGTACATGCGGGGGTTAGCCTTAGGCTGGCTAGGCAAAGACCCTCTCTCTCTTTCATGTACAGACTGAGCCAATTGGCCCATCTAAAGCTCTAGATATTTGATGGTCTGCTGATTTGAAGTGAGAACTTGACTTGTGGATGACATAAAAAATTTCATTGAGTTTTCAAGTCCACGAGTCAAGGTCTCAAGCGAATTGAATCGGGTTTCCATATTATTGGAATTTGGGAAACCTGATTGATTAGTGATTTGAGCTTGGGGTGGCTCATAAGATTGGGCATGCATGGGAGGTTGGTGTGGTTGGTTAGGTGGTCTAGGATTATAAGATGATGAGTATGGGTCATTCCTAGCTCTGTCATAGATGGCGTTCACATGTTCCATCTCAGGAGGAATGGACGCACACTCTCTTTCTACGTGACCTATCCTACCACATGAATGACAGGGAACTCGACCAGACGTGGACATGTGAGGTGAACCTTGTTGGTTTTGGAGCTCAATCGAATCCATACGGCGCATTAAGGCCGCCATGCGCGCCTCGGTGGCCGTAGTGGTATCGATAGCAAATGCGGCACCCGATCTAGTCGAGTTTGCATTCGTGATCCTCACTCCTATGCTAGATGATGCAGGTGGTTCCCTCGCACTCTCCCATTGCATTGTTTTCTCAGCAAGGTCTTCTAGGAAAGCCCATGCCTCCCTTTCATCCTTTCCTAAGAACTCTCCTTGACACATGGACTCAAGGAGTGTCCAGGACGGGATGTGAAGACCCTCGTAAACATTCTGACAAAGACGCCACAACTCAATGCCATGGTGAGGGCATGAGGATAGTAGCTCCTTGAACCTCTCTAGATATGCATGAAATGTTTCGGTCTCAAGTTGATAGAACGAATTGATTTCGTTCCTCAACTTTTGAGTCCGATGATTTGGAAAGTATTTCTTGAGGAATGCAGATTGAAACTCATCCCAAGTCCTGAAGACATTCGCCAGGTTGTTGTACAACCACTTCTTGGCGTCATCCTTTAGTGCAAACGGAACAAGCCTAAGATGGATGGAGTCTGTGCTAAGTTGTTGCAGCTTGAACATAGCACAGACCTCCTCAAATTCCCTGAGAAAGATATAGGATCACCTTTCCCAGTGAAGTGAAGGAGCATGAAAATAAACTGAGGCTTAACCTCAAAATGGTTCCCATTTGCCTTTGGTAATATGATTCATGAGGGTAGAGCAGTACGACTCGGGTAGCATCGAGTACGTAGAGGAATGGGAGCCACAACAGGAAGTACAGGTGGGTCCAGCAACTGCTCCTCCTCACGGAAATGAGCTGGCATTGAACCCGGACTATGTGGAAAACGAGGGGAGGAAGGCATCGAGAAATCGACCACTGAAGCCGGGTTGACAACGCGTCTCGTCAAATGACCCGTCTCGTCTCGTACTTACGAAAACATGCACAAAGGTTCACACAAACCAAATTTTTTTTAATAAAGAATGTGCGTAGAGGGGAAGACGGGGGACACAAGAGAGAAAGAATGACTCAGGAGAGAAGGGAAGAAGTCCTTATGCTAGGGCGGATGGGTACAGGTAGAAGCACACAAGCAAACACGGCTCAAGCAATCCTAAGGTCGCTATAGGTTCTTACAGCTAGACGACGCCTAACTGCGAGGCCACACGGCCTCAACACGCCTCACCTTCCTACGACGAGGACCACAATGCCCAGCAAGTGAGTCAAGATCCAGAGATCTCGTCTCTCCTACTATCGACAGAGTGGGCAACGCCGATCAGGCCATGACGGTCGGGACCAAATCAATCTCCTAATGCGCCCAAAATCCTTACGGCCAATTTCTACTTGATATTAAAATTAGGCTCTTGATTAGTGTGGTTTTGGGGCGAAGGAAAGGGTGATGAAATCCCCCACCTTATCTTATATGGGACAACCCCTCCTTAGTAGCGTTTTGGAGTCTTAATCTAACAATCAACTCTCCAAACAAATGCTCAACTCACACTTGTTTCAATACACTTCCTACTAACTAATGCATGTTCATACGAAATGCATGAATGAGAGTAGAAGGTGCGTACCTCACGCTAACACTCAGCAACTGAAAATAAAGCTAAAATAAAAGACAATCTACGTGCCTAAGTAGCATACATGATGCATGACCTAAACAAGAAAGAATGCCTAATCTTTTGCTTTGAGTTTTAGGGTCCAAGTTGCTTAAAGGGATTTGATTATTAATCTTGGATCAATTTAAGAGTCAAAACATGCCAAATCGAGTCCCAGATTCCTAAATCAAGTTTGGTAACAACATAAAGACAGTACAAGGCAAAAAGATCTCACCAGACCGCCAATTGGCGGTCTCAGACTGCTGATTGGCGATCCAAAGTGCCCAGGTTGCCTCCCAATTTCTCCAGCTGCTTCCCCTTGCCACTCCAAGTCTCCTGAAACAAAGCAAAACTACAAAATACAAATTAAATCCATTCAAATCGTCCAAACAAGAGTCTGGACTGACACCTCCCCGGCAACGGTGCCAAAAACTTGTTGAACGTTTTATATTATAACCGCAAGTGCACGGCGTCGGTGAAGATGTGGCAAATACGGGTCGTCCACAGGGAGGTGCGCAGCCTCTCGTTTGCACGAAATCAAGTGGCAAAAATAGCGAAGAGAGTTTGATTATCCAGAGAGATCGAGACCGCCAATTAGCGGTCCATAAACTTTGGATCTGGCTAGAATTTGTTGTGGGCTTTTCTGGATTTCTTTGTCGGTCTTTGATGCATATACTTTGTTTATTGGAGCTCCGACCCGAATAGAATTGCCAAAATACTCCCCAAGATGGTGTGGAGTTTTCTGTTTTTCTCTTTGGTCCTTCGGTCTTACGTTTAGGTCCTTCTCCCTTGCATCTTAGTCCCCAGGTCTCACAATTCAGTCCTTTTTCCCTGCTTTTGGGCCCTTTTATGCTTCATCTCTTCAAACCTATTTATTTCTGAAATTCAAACATAAAACTCATCACATAGCATTGTTTAGGTGAAAGATAATTGATATAAGATGCAAATGTAAGCATGAAATGATGCCAATCACACTAGTTTGACCTTTTTTGTTTTTTCTCATATCAGGTGATTCAGGTTTGACCGTTATTGTATTGGTTGTGTACAACAATGCTTGAGAAATGGACGGTAGAGATTGGGTTTTCAAGGACGGCAAAAGTAAAGTGATCAACTGTTTGGAGTACATGATCCCTTTATGTGTGTCTCTCGTTTAGAGTAATGTACCTGTAGAACTGTCACCCAATTCCAACTTTAATAAAGAAGTTAAGACTCAGGTTTGGACTTTTGTTCCTCAAACAGATATCATTGCCACCGGAGGTGTGATTGTTGTTCCTGAAGTTTATATCCCCACCAACTGAACGAGTATGAGCCCTATGTGAATGTCAACCCTGCTGTGAACTTAATTGACGAAGACGGAAAATGGGAAGAAGATTCCAAAGGAGATTTTAGAGGAGACTTGCCACTCGAACAGTTACAACTCCCAACGGTAAGAAAACCACAACCCGGAACACCAGGAAACCAAACACCTGGGATAAGCAGTAGTTGTCCAAGTAGAACGGAAAAAAACACAGGTTGGAGTTCTCAATTCATTTAACCAGAAGATAACAGAAGTTCGAGTGCTCTAATGTTAACAAGAGAATATATATTGGATTTAGCCACACTCATACAACCTCTGCCGGTAATTCATGTAGAGAATTCCACCTTGGTAAAACTTTTGAGAGCAAGTGTGAATTAAAAACCAAAGCTGCTCTCTTTGCAATGAAGAATATTTTTGAGTTTGTAGTGAAGAAGTCTGGTAAAGAGGTGTGGTATATCACTTGCAAGGATCCTAACTGTGATTGGAGATTGAGGGGCAAAAAATAAGTGCGCTCGCCCATGTTTGAGCTCATTGTCTTCCACAATATACATAACTGTACATTGGAACTCAGAGAGAAAGACCACCATCAAGCAAAACCTTGGGTAGTTGGCCATCTAATCAAAAACAAATATGCTAGTGGTCGTACTAGCTACTTGGCAACAGACATTATGGAGGATATGAAGGAACAATATGACATAAATATGAGTTACGAAAAGACGTGGAGATGTAGAGAGAAGGCACTCACGTATGTGACGGTAACACCTGAGGAATTTTATTCAAAGTTACCTACGTACCTGTACCTGTTAGAGTAAAAGAATCGAGGAATACTCACTCATTTTCTCACAGAAGATGACCACTTCCTACATTGCTTCTTCTCTTTTCGAGCTTCAAGAAAGGGGTTTAGATGGTGTCATTCTGTGATATGTGTCAATGAGACATTCTTAAAGACCAGATACGGTGGGCACATGTTATGTGCCGTCACATTGGGTGCGAATGACCACTTGTTTCCTATTGCGTTTGCACTAGTGGACAGCGAGAATCACAGCTCTTGGACCTTATTCATGAATAAATTGAAGGAAGTCATTGGGGATGTCGAGGACCTAACTCTTATATCAGATAGGCATGCTAGCATTGTTCATGCTTTGGAGATGGTATTACCATATGCTCATCATGGTGCATGCTACCACCACATCTGTATGAATGTGGTTGCAAAGTCCAAGACGGATCACTGTCATGAGAAGATGTGGTGTGCGGCATATGCATTCCGAAAGTCAGATTTCCACAAACACTTTGATATGATAAAAGAAATTGACCTACCCTAGCAGAATATCTCGAAGGCATCGGTTTTGATAAGTGGACTCATTCTTACTTTCCTAGGAATCGGTACAATTTAATGACCAACAATTACGCTGAAAGTTTAAACAACAAAACTAGTAAGGCAAGGACATGAAGAATCACGACTTTTATGGAGTACACCCGCTTCACACTCCAAACATGGTTTTCTAAACAATGAGCTATTGCCGAGACGAGCACAACCAAATTGTCACCTCTCATGGAATGTGATCTATCTGGAATAGCTAACAAAGCAAGGTTCTTGACTGTCCACAGCCTTAATCAGTTTGAATTTCATGTGTTACATCGGGATGGAGATGGTGAGGTTAATTTGATGACAAACGAGTGTTCTTGTGGCATGTTTCAAATCATTAGAATACCTTGTGTTCATGCGGTAGTTGCAGCTCTTGATCGAGGGGTCAATATCTACTCCTTGTGTTCCATATTTTATGCCATTGAGTCATGGATGGAGACATATAAAGAAACAATTTACCCCTGCAGTAATGAGGATGACTGGACTGCTCCTGGTGACATAAAGAATATGTAAGTGAAAGTACCCGTTGAAAACAATCTAGTTGGTCGTTTGAAGAAGAAAAAAGTAGGAAGGATAAAGAGAAAAAGGTCTACCATCTCTAAGGGAAGTTGTGGTTAAATCACGCAAGTGCAGCAGATGCAGTGGAAGTGGACACAATAGGAGGGGATGGAAAGTTAGACTATAAAGTTTGTCTGCTTCTTATGTTTTGATCAACAGGATCAATTGGAACTCGATAGTAGCTCGACGATGATTGCGGTTACGTTCTTAAGATTGAATTCATTGATGTCTAATTTTTTAATTTGCTTGATAGGAACAATGTAATGTTGATAGTATGCTCAATGTAATGTCCAACTTTTCACCTTCTACCTGGATAGAGTTCGATAGTATCTCGACGATGATTGCAGTTACATTCTTAAGATTGAAATCATTGATGTCAATTTTTTTAATTTGCTCGATAGGGTCAATGTAATGTTGATAGTATGCGTGATGTAATGTCCAATTTTTTCACCTTCTACCTTGATAGAGCTCGACCGTAGCTCGATGATTTACCATGCCTTATGAGTTAATGGACAATGCTGAGGTTGGATTCGTTAGTTTTATTCTCGATAGGTTCAACGGTTGCTCGATGTAGGTCGATGGTTGTTCTATTACTTCTTCGATGTTCGTTCAAGTATGTCCTGTCCTTCTACCTTGATAGAGCTCGATGGTAACTCGATGATTTACCATGCCTTATGAGTTAATGGACAATGCTGAAGTTGAATTCGTTAATTTTATTCTCGATAGGTTTGACAGTTGCTCGACGTACGTCAATGGTTGTTATATTACTTCTTCGATGTCATTTAAGTCTGTCCCGTCCTTCTACCTCGATAGAGTTCGATGGTAGATCGATGATTTACCATGCCTTACGAGTTAATGGACAATGTTGAGGTTGAATTTGTTAGTTTTATTCTCGATAGGTTCGACGATTGCTCGACGTAGGTCGATGGTTGTTCTATTACTTCCAAGAAGGCATGACATGTTCATCCATCCTGGTGAGAAACTCCATACACTGGGAATCCCAAGTAAACTTCAATGAGCTATTGTGGTACTTGTTGTCGAAGGCTGCAACCCATTGACAAAAAGTGGGGCTCTTGCATAACCACAACATCTTTGCGGTATGGACCTGGGAAGCTACTGATTTGTCTCCTCAACATGTGTTGAGCCACGTCAATATGCTACGCAAACAACATGTTGATAGTCAGAATTACACATTATCGAGGGGTCATGGAGACCCTATCGATGACAATCGATCAAACAAAAGTCCTCAGTAAATAACCAAAAATTGTAGACTATTGAGATCCTATCGATGTCAGTCGAGCAAACAAAAATCCTCAGTAAATAACAAAAAATGTAGAATATCGAGCTCATATCGATGTCAATCTAGCAAACGAATTCCCCAGTTAATAACCAAGAATTATGCATTATCGAGGGGCATCGAGCCCCTATCGATGATAATCGAGCAAACAAAAAAATGGAAATTGAATTAATTGAAATGCTTACCTCGTCTACGAGCCAAAATATGATTGTCTTCAAGGATAGGAATCACGTTGGCCGTAACGTCCCGTCTTCACATCAACTTTCTTCTCATTGGGGATCTTCCCAAGTACCCACCGTTCCAACGACCTCAATTTTTTTCATCGGCCATCTTCAAAGGGTCGACCGCTAAAGGCTCCTCACTTGGGTTCGAAGACCATGATGAGGAGTATTTTGACAATTAGATTCGGGTGCATACTCAAACAACCAATCTGGGTGCACCCCACGTGGGCAATTGAAGTAATGAAGAAGCCAACCGAAATCGGGTCAGATCCGACCCAAAGTGACCGCCAATTGGAGGTCCAATATGCTCAGGAAACTACCTGACTTCTCGTTGGTGTGTATTATGTTGTTTGTATGCATTTCTAGAAGTTTCATTAGTCCCACATCGGGGGATTATCCCCGATTATCTTTTTTCATAACTACAAAAAGAACTCTTCTTCCTCCTTTGTAACTACTGTTAACTTTTTGGCCTTAATCTATATTAATTTTGATGATTAATCAAACTAATCTTAATCAATCAACCTAATCAATCAAAGTGAGCAAACACGATTATAGTCATTGCATACATACTTGTATACTTGCAATTAGCTTTTTAGGTTGTTCAAGACAATCAAGGAAAAGAACATTGGGACAAAGACATCAAGACTCAAGACTTGTAATCAAAGCTTTGGACCAAGACATGTAATTTTGTATTTATTGAGTCCATAAGGTTTAATGTAAACTTGAGCACTAGGATTTTGTCCCGTTAAGATTCGGTAAACCGAACACCTCATGGTCAACCGAAACCTTTCTTGTTCGGTCCACCGAACACCTATCGGTTACCCCTATACTTCACATCAGTAACCTTAGGTGTTATCTGGAATTGATCCGATGGAAAACCGAACCACCTTTGGTCGACCGAATAGGCCTGGACCGGTTTTGGACTTTGCTCCAACGGTCGCATTTGAATCAAGTTCCTAAAGCCCAATTGACTTGTCCTAATTCGGACGACCGAATACCCATAGGTCAACCGAGTCTTTCTTGGCTTTAGTCGCACAATGACTATTTACACGTGGCACATGACCGTTGTAACCAACTTAACTGTCAGCGCAAAACTCGTGCAAACTTCAGTCTACCGAGGTATACACGGTCAACCGAACTTGAGAAGATCAAAGCCCAATCAATCTTACTGTCCACCTTGGAACGGTGAACCAAATTGAATTTGGTTAACTGAATCAAAAATTCATCAAACATCCAAACTTCACAACATATATCTACATCATCTCCACCCCAAAGGGGGATGGAACTACTCACTACTCATTAAGAAAAGAAAACGAAATTAAACTTATGCGTGCAAGAATTGAAAGAATTGAAAGAGACAATATGAAACTATATAAGAAAATTATTTTATTAACATTACTCACATTACAAGTAGCATTCTTCTCCACTTGAGTTTTGCTTCAAGGCTTTAGTCCAAGTAGAGAGAATGCCACCAAGAAATTGGTGAATACAAAAGAGTGGGAAGAGTTCTATTTATAGTCATAGAAAAAGCAATCGTGGACAATCCCCCAATGACGACTAAAAGCATACAAAATATGGACTCAATACAATCTAATCTAACACCTGACCAAATAATGTGCGTTTTGAAGCAATCTTGACCGTCGATTGGTGGTCTGGGACCGCTAATTAGTAGTCTATTTTTGTCTGATCGGGTCTGGATTTGTTTGGCTTGGTTCTAGCTTGATTTTGTGGTGTTTGATGAACCTGATTTGATTGTGGATGGTTGGGCCCGGATTTAATTGCCAAAATACTCCTCATTAAGGTGTGGAGCTTCTTCATTTGATAATTGATCCTTTTGGTTTTACATCCAGGTACTTCTCTCTTTCATCTCAGTCCATAAGTCTTACAAGTTAGTCATTTTCCTTGCTTTTGAGTCCTTTTTGAATCTCTTCTTCTCAAACCTATTTATTCCTGAAACTTAAACATAAACTCGTTACATAGCATTGCTTAGGCTAAAAATAAAGGATATAAGACACAAATGTATGCATGAAATGGTGTCAATTAAATACCCCCACACCTAACTTTTGCTAGTCCCGAGCAAAACAAAGAAAGAGAAAAATGTAAGAGGAAAAATCATACGTAAAATAGGGAAATCTTAACTCACTATCGTAGGAATCATAGTTGCACTTATCATGTGCAACAAGCCTTTAAACCTCCCCGTGGCCAAGGAGGATGAGTGTTGTCTCCTGAGGGTTTTCAGCGGATACACCCACAAAATCCGAACAAAGATGCATTATTCAACCTAGCAACACGACTCGATTGACTTATTTTCGTCGATCATCGGACACGGTAATTCTACGGGCCGACTCTATATATGTAATCAATCCACACACCTAGCCTAATGAACCATTCGTGCAAGTTAGTTAAGGACTTAAGTGACAGACATGGGTGGCCTTAACATCCTCAAATGATACAAAGTGTAAAGTCCATTGAGGTTCTTATTTGTCTTTTTTTTCTTTTTTCATTCAATTTTTTTGGAGCATTATGGATTACACTAGTTGGTATTTGCTTCTCCCAGGGTCGAGTTTCATGCGTCATGGCCTATGAGGACTTACACTATCACGTACACCATCCCCCGAATCTCCACATAGGACGATCCCTACCACCCGTGTAACGGGAGTTCGGTTGGTGCATCCCTAGTCAGATGACTCGAAAGTACCAGGCACTAAGTCCCCTCGGACCTAATTTCCCGAGTAGTAGGAGCCGTGCGAGAAGAGAGAACACCACTTATTTATTTATTTATCTACATGGGAACCAAAACCCCTACACTTAAAGTTTCACAACAAGATTTTAAGGGCCACTGACTACGACAAACTTTCTTATACTAACAGACACGAATTATTTGACTCACTAGGTTCAGGGTGGACTTCTTTAGTTGTTTGAATACTGAAACCCTATCATTACTCGCCCCCCGAGGGAAAACCAGGGTGCATCCTTACGACTATATAAGACCTAAAGCCGGTATACTAGATATCCTAATGTATCATGTTCAAGACAATTTTGGGAGCTTTCTTTTTACTTTGCCTCTCAACGGTTTTGGACATGCTAAACACACGCAAAATCCACAAAACATTTTCTTTTCCAAACACATGAAGATTTTGAAAGAAATGTAAAAAATTTAAAGCACTAGGCAATCAAAAGAAGACAAGTCACCCAAGGATCATGGTAGACAGATATATTAATATTAAATGCAGCACACTATCATGACCCTAACAATACAAACAAAAGAAAACTAAAAGCGAAATGAAAAAGACTTGACTCCACATATATACAAACATAAATAACCCCCCCACACTTCATGCATTGTTCACAATGAGTGTGAGTACGATACTACATGGATTCATTCATGAAAAAGGAAAAAATCTCACCAACACGAAGCATAAAGGGAAGTTCATGGTTATGTTGATGGACATAAACCCGAATTTCCAAAAACATGTGAAATACTTAAGAAGGTATACAAATACGTGAAAGAAATGAAGCCCAAATACTCAAGGGTTGGGGCCACAACAACCAATACTTCATACCTATTTATTATTATGGAGTCTTTTTTTCTTCTTCTTTCTCGTTTTTTATTTATTTATTATAAACAAGATATATATATCAATGATTGACATCATTTCATGCTCATATTTGTATCTTATATCCATTATCTTACACCTAAGCAATGCTACGTGACGAGTTTTATGTTTGAATTTCAGAAATAAAGAGGTTTGAAGAGAAGAGCCATGAAAGGACCTAAAAGCAGGAAAAAAGGACTTAATTGTGAGACATGGGGACTAAGATGCAAGGGAGAAGGACCTGATCGTAAGACCGAAGGACCTAAGAGCAAAACAGGAAACTCCACACCATCATGGGGAGTATTTTGGCAATTCGATTCGGGTCGGAGCTCCAACAAACCAAGTAGATGCATCTAAGACCAAGAAATACTTCAAGCAAAGCCCACACCGAAAACCAAACGGATCTAAAGCATATAGACCGCCAACTGGCGGTCCAGATAGCCCAGGATCCGTTTAGTTTTCTGTAGCACGTGTATTAGTGTATGCTTAGTCTATTTTTGGTATTGGTTTAGTCCCAATCGGGGGATTGTCCCGGATTAGCTTTTTCCATGCCTATAAATAGAACTCATCACCTTCCATTGTAATCACCCATTGCTTGGTGGCATTCTCTCTACTAAGGAGTGAGCCTTGAAGCAAAAACTCAAGGTGGAGAAGAATGCTACCTTCAATGTGAGTCATTTGTTAATAAAATAATTCTTCTAGCTTCTTTTAATCTTGTGTTTTAATTTGTGCATGTTTGTTTAGTCTTTCCTTTCCTTTTAAGCTTCTTTAATACTTCTTGCTTTCTTAGTTAACTTTCATTTCAGTATTATGCTTTCTTTTGTTAATATAGTTAGTGTAATGAGTAGTGAGTAGTTCCATCCCCATTTCGGGGGTGGAGAAATATGTGATATAATCATGTAGTGTATTAAGTGTGTGTTATCTTTATCCCTTGAGCTTTATATGATTTCCATAACCATCTAATGAGTTTTCACTCTTATCTTTGATATGCTAATGCTCTCGAATGAAGTTTAGCTTATGCTTTGATTAGTGGACCTATTTTATGGGGAATGATAAGGTTAGGATATGGATGAAGTTAATATTGGAAACACAATTTGTAGTGTATGTGCTCTTGTTGCCTTTACCTTAGCTAATGTATTGTATGGTTTAATGATGTAGTTTTATCTTAATTCATGTGGAGGCATAGTAGGGTCTAGTCTTTATCCTTGAGTTCATTTAGCTTCATTCCAATTATTGTCTTGTATGTTTTAATGATGTAGTCTTATCTTAATTCATGTGGAGGCAAAGTTGGATGTAGTTTTATGATTTCATGCACTACATGTTGTGAGGAGCTTAATTGAACACACACACACACATCTTCATATTCACATTATTTCTCTACCCGCTATGGGGCTTAGTTTTATTGCTTACCTTCATTTCCTTTTTGCATCTTAGTGTAGTTTAGTGTAACCAACCTTTCTCTCCTTCTTTTTACCTCTCGCCTTCGAACAAACCAATCGTCGACACACCTCCCAATGGACGATCAATCAATCATCAAAGATATTCTCATAATCATTTGGTCAAGGAGCATCAAATGAGAACATCGAATCAGGCAGACCAGAGATTTGCCAAGATGGGCATGCTTCACTGGTACTCTGAGGTATCATGAGGAGTGAAAGGTCAAAACTGAAAGGCTCAAACCCCTCATGATATTGGTTGGGCATAGGCAACATGAATGAGTGGAGTTGTGTTGTCTTACTAGGGTTTAGTCGCTCATCGAACAAAAGCCTCCAACCAATAGGCGGGTGATTGACATCATTTCATGCTTATATTTATATCTTATATCCATTATCTTACACCTAAGAAATGCTACGTGACGAGTTTTATGTTTAGTTTTCAGGAATAAAGAGGTTTGAAGAGAAGAGCCATGAAAGGACCCAAAAGCAGGAAAAATGACTTAATTGTGAGACATGGGGACTAAGATGCAAGGGAGAAGGACCTGATCGTAAGACCAAAGGACCTAAGAGCAAAACAAGAAACTCCACACCATCATGGGGAGTATTTTGGCAATTCGATTCGGGTCGGAGCTCCAACAAACCAAGTAGATGCATCCAAGACAAAGAAATACTTCAAGCAAAGCCCAACACAAAAAGCAGATGGATCTGGGCCTTATAGACCCCAATTGGCGGTCTGGATCATCCCAGATCCGCTAAGATTTCTCCTGGACTTGTATTAATGTTTGTTTAGGCTATTTTTGGTATTGGTTTAGTCCCACATCGGGGGATTGTCCCGGATTAGCTTTTTCCATGCTTATAAATAGAACTCTTCACCTTCCATTGTATCCATCTCCCTCTTTTGTGGCCATCTTCCCTACTAAGAGTGAAGCCTTGAAGCAAAACTCTGGTGGAGGAAGGGCTACTTGTAATTGAGTAAGTTAATAATAGATGTTTTCCTTTAATTGTGTTGTTTCTCTCTTAGTTTAATTTCCTTTCATATGCATGCTTGCTTGTTTGTTTTGTTTTATGCTTCTTTAATATTTCTTGCTTGATTAGTGTAGTTTCATTTCAGTATAATGCTTCATTTTGTTAGAGTAGTTAGTTTAAATATGTGTGAGTAGTTCCATCCCCATTTGGAGGGTGGAGAAATTGTGATATAATCATGTAGTGTATTAAGTGTGTGTTATCTTAATCCCTTGAGCTTTATATTATTTCCATAACCATCTAATGGGTCTCCACTCTTATGTTTGATATGCTAATGCTCTTGAATGAAGCTTAGCCTATGCTTTGATTAGTGGACATATTTTATGGGGAATGATGAGGTTAGGATATGTATGGAATTAATATTGGAAACACAAGTTGTAGTGTATGTACTCTTGTTGCCTTTACCTTGGTTAATGTCTTGTATGTTTTAATGATATAGTATTATCTTAATTCATGTGGAGGCATAGTAAGGTCTAGTCTTTATACTTGAGTTCATTTAGCTTCATTTCAATTATTGTCTTGTATGTTTTAATGATGTAGTCTTATCTTAATTTATGTGGAGGCAAAATTGGATGTAGTTTTATGATTTCATGCACTACATGTTATGAGGAGCTTAATGAACACACACACACACACTTCTTTATGTTCACATTATCTCTCTACCCCTTTGGGGTTTAGTTTTCTTGCTTCTCTTCCATTTCCATTTGCACCTTAGTGTAGTTTAGTGTAACCAACCTTTCTCTCCTTTATTTACCACTCGCCTTCGCACAAACCAAATGTCGACACACCTCCCAGTGGACGACCCGTATTTGCCACCGCTTCAACGTGGCCGTGCACTTGCAGTTTAAATAAAACGATCAATCAGCGGGTGCATCAGAATGAGTTCTGAAGGCTCATTCGAAGGATGTGACACACCTGTTTCACTAAGAATGGGGCTTCTCCCCAAGTCATCCAACAAGGACCACCCAAGCTCCTTTATATTATCAATCATAAACTCACTCGCAGGTGAGTCCTTGTTGGAGTGAATATGAAGGTCAAAAGGCTCAACGACCATGGGATATGGGGTAGAGACACCTTCTGGTATGGGTATATGTTGAGATGTGTCCCCCTCACTAACAGTCTCAACTGAATCATCTAACAAACACTCCCTTTGTACATTCATGTTTGATGCCAACTCACTTTGTTGCATTGCAAAGACATGCAATGTTTTCGCTGGGCCTACAAACATTCTCAACAGGTTGCATTGGTGTTAGGGGTGTTTGTTGATTTTGTGGTGCTTTCTCTAATTGGCGGATGAGGTTGAGATTTAAAGGTTGGTCCAAGGGTTCTTGTTGCCTACTAGAGTTGAACACATGAAACTTGGAACTCATGTTACCGAATGAGAGCTTCATGAGACCATTTCTACAATTAATTAGGGCGTTGGAGGTTGCCAGAAATGACCTACCCAAAATCAAAGGTATTTGAGAGTGGGTGTTCGCAACAGGATTGGTATTGAGGATGACAAAATCTACTGGAAATATAAAATCTCTAACTTTGATAAGCACGTCCTCAATAACCCCCCTTTGAGATATGAATGGATCTATCCACCAATTGGAGGGTGATCTTTGTTGGTTTCAATTCTCCCAATTTCAACTGTTGATAAACAAAAAATGGGAGGAGGTTGACCGCTGATCCTAACTCAAGCAACACATTACTCATGTTAGTGTCCCCTATCGTGCACTGAATAGTAGGACACCCAGGGTCCTTGTACTTTGTATATGTAGGATTGGACAAAAGTGAGCTTACACTCGTAGCTAAGAATGCTTTCTTAGCAACATTGGTCTTCCTCTTTGTTGTGTAGAGATCCTTCAACACTTTGGCATATTGAGGTATTTTTTGGATGACATCCAACAAGGGGATGTTAACCTTCACTTGCTTAAAGACCTCTAATATCTTAAGCTGACAATGAGGTGTTGGTGTATTACCCTCACCCTCAACCTCTTCTTCACCATCATTTCCTTTGAGGGGCTGCCTAGGTTGCACAGATGGTGGTGGTGGTAACAAAATTTGATTGTCAACCTGCTTTCCATTCCTTAAGGTTACAATGACATTGACATGGTGAATAGGTTCCTCCACATGGTTCACTTGCCTCCCCCGAGTTACCAAACTCTAATTTTGCTTGTGTTGTTGTTGTTACATGCGGGGGTTAGCCTCGGGCTGGCTTGGCAGAGACCCTCTCTCGCTCTCATGTACAGACTGAGCCAATTGGCCCATCTGAAGCTTTAGAGATTTGATGGTCTGCAGATTTGAAGTGAGGACTTGACTTGTGGATGACATAAAATTTTTACTGAGTTCTCAAGTCCACAACTCAAGTTCTCAAGCGAATTAAACTGGGTTTCCAAGTTGTTAGAATTTGGAAAACCTGGTGGTTGATGCTTTGAGCTTGGGGTTGCTGATAAGACTGTGAATGCATGGGAGGTTGGTGTCGTTTGTTAGGTGGTCGAGTGAAGTTTGAAGGACCACCCTGGGCATTGTTTTGGTTCCATGAAAAGTTAGGGTGGTTCCTTCATCCAAGATTATATGATGATGAATATGGGTCATTCCAGGATTTATCATAGATGTCATTAACTTGTTCCATCTCAGGAGGAATGGATGCACACTTGCCTCCTACATGACCTATCCTACCACATTGATAACAGGGAACTAGACTAGATGCAGACACATGCAACACATTTTGCTTGTTTTGGAGCTCAATCGAATCCATGTGGCGCATTAAGGCCGTCATGCGTGCCTCGATGGCCGTAGTGGTATCTACAGCAAATGCAGCACCCGATCTAGTCGAGTTTGCGTTTGAGATCCTTGCGCATATGCTAGATGATGGTGATGGTTCCCTCACACTCCCACTACATGGTCTTCTCAGCGAGGTCATCTAGGAAAGCCCATGGCTCCCTTTCATCCTTTCCTAAGAACTCTCCTTGACACATGGACTCAAGGAGTGTTCGGGACGGGATGTGAAGACCCTCGTAGACAATTTGACAAAGGTGCCACGACTCGATGTCATGGTGAGCCATGAGGGCATGAGGATAGTAGCTCCTTGAACCTCTTTATGTATGCATGAAATGATTCAGTCTCATGTTGATAAAACGAATTGATTTTGTTCCTCAGTTTTTGAGTCCGATGATTGGGAAAGTACTTCTTGAGGAATACAGATTGAAATTCATCCCAATTCCTAAAGGCATTTGCATGGTTTCTATACAACCACTTCTTGGCATCATACTTTAGTGCAAAGGGGACAAACCTAAGATGGATGGAGTCTGTACTAAGTTGTTACAACTTGAACATAACACATACCTCTTTAAATTCCCTGAGAAAGATATAGGGGTCACCCTTCCCAGTGAAATGTGGGAGCATGGAGATAAACTGAGGTTGAACCTCAAAGTGGTTCCCATTCACCTCTGACAATATAATGCAAGAAGGTAGAGCACTACGACTCGGGTAGCATCGATCGTGAAGGGGAATGAGAACCTGGGGCACCAATTGATGAGGTTGTGGACCCCCACCTTCTGGATCACAGGGTGGTGGAGGTCCAAAACCTAAGTCATCCTCGTGTGGTCCACGACTCGTCATGGTCCCGGGACTGTATAGAACACGGGATGGGGATGTGTTCGTAAAGTCGACAATCGAAGACAAATCGATGTCGTATCTCGTCAAACAACCCGTAACATCTTGTGACCATACTAGTCTTTTGATTAGTGTGGTTTTTGGGTCGAAGGAAAAGGTGATGAAATTCCCCACCTTATCTTATATGGACATCCCCTCCTTAGTAGTGTTTTGGAGTTTTAATCTAGAAAGCAACTCTCCAAACAAAACACTCAACTCACACTTGTTGCAATGCAATTCCTACTAACTAATGCATGGTCATACCAAATGCATGAATGAGTGTAGGAGATGCGTACCTCACGCCAGCGCTCCACAACTGAAAGTAAAGCTAAAACAAAAAACAAACTACGTGTCTAAGTTAAGTACATGATGCATGACCTAAACAAGCAAGAATGCCTAATCTTTTGCTTTGGATTTTAGGGTCCAAGTTGCTTAAAAGGGGATTGATTATTGATCTGGGGCAAACTACAAGTCAAAACATGCCAAATTGAGCCCCCGACCACTATGTTGAAACAACAAATAACCATAAGAAAGAAGAGTGCAAGAATTGAAAGAGACAATATGAAACTAACTAAGAAAATTATTTTATTAACATCACTCACATTACAAGTAGCATTCTTCTTGTATAGTTTTGCTTCAAGGCTTTACTCAAAGTAGAGATAATGCCACCAAGCAGTGGATGAATACAAAGGAGAGGGAAGAATTCTATTTATAGTCATAGAAAAATGCAATCGGGGACAATCCCCCGATGTAGGCCTAAAGTCATACCAACTATGGACTCAATACAACCTAATATAACACCTGACCAAACAATGTGCATTTTGAAGCAATCTTGACCGTTTATTGGCGGTCTGGGACTGCAAATTAGCAGTCTATATTTTTTTGATCGAGTCTGGATTTGTTTGGCTTGGTTCTAGCTTGATTTCGTGGTGTTTGATGAACCCGGTTTGGTTGTTGATGGTTTGGCCCATATTTAATTGCCAAAATACTCCTCATTAAGGTGTGGAGCTTCTTGATTTGCTCATTGATCCTTTTGGTTTTACATCCAGGTCCTTCTCTCTTTCATCTCAGTCCATAAGTCTTGCAACTTAGTCATTTTCCTTGCTTTTGAGTCTTTTTTGAATCTCTTCTTCTCAAACCTATTTATTCCTGAAACGTAAAAATAAACTCGCTACATAGCATTACTTTGGCTAAAAATAAAGGATATAAGACACAAATGTATGCATTATATGATGTCAATCAACACACTTGAACACTCAATGTCAAATCCTCTTCATCTTCAAGCTCTCAATCCTCAACACTCAAGCCAAAACTTCACCACTTGCATATCTCATTCCACATCTATATCCAAGTGTGCTCAAGTATAGAGTGTTAGTTAGATTGTGATTCCACCTCCATATTCAAGAATCACCAAAGAGTTGTAAAGCTTCGAGGAAGCTCCCTCTCGGGTTGTGAGAGGAGACACGAGCGAGGCGAGATTGTTCGCGAGGCTCAGTGGTTGTAAACGACATTGATCTCGGCTCGAAACAGAGATCAGTTAGTGGAACCGTAAGCGAGGCTCGAGGGATAAAATCAGGCTTGCGAGGAGGACTAGGACCGGGGTACGGTGCCGAACCTCTCTAAACTTTGGTGTCTACGAATTTGTGGTTTGCAATTGTCTCTTCCCTTGATCCTTCAATTAGTATTTTTAATTCCACAATCATCTTAACAACTACTCCTTGATTGGTATCAATTCTCTCTAATTGGAGTAAAGCCTTGGAGCAAAAACTCAAGTGGAGAGATGCTACTTGTCAAGTGAGTCATGAATAAAATAAATCTTTGTTAGTTTCATGTTCTCTTTTAATCTTGCCTGCTTAGCTTAATTGTGTTTTAGTTATCTTAGTATAATTAGAATGTTTTCTCTTCTTAATATGAATGTTAGCATAATGAGTAGTGAGTAGTTTCATCCCCCTTTAGGGGGTGGAGATGATGTACAATTATGTTTTGAGGTTTTGATGTTTGACAAATTTTGATTCTGTAGACTTGAATGTTTGTATGTTCATCGGGTTTGTTTTAATCTACATGTTGGGGGATATTTGATGGGTTTTTCCATAAGATTTAGACACTTCCTGTGCTTGGTTTCCTCATGTTTATTGGCTGAAATTTCATGTTGGATATGCTACATATTAGTCGTGTGTTTGTATTAGTGTTTACTCGCTTGATTGACTGAAGAAACTTTGTTTTGATGGATTTTGCCATGAAATTGAGACATCTCTCATGATCTGCTTTGTTCTTCAGATGAGTTACTAGTTTTTGATGAGTCTTGCCATAATTTTAGACACTTCTCATGTTGAACCTCATCTTGTGATAATCAAATAGTAATTGTTAATATGTTGCGTGAATGGATTGATAGGTCTTGCCAAATCTTTGGACACTTCCTATGCATGAAGACACACATATGACACACACACATACATGCTTTCATGTGTCATTCACCGCTTCTCTCACCTCTTATGTGCACACACTCCACCCCTCAAGGGATTCATCTATATTTCGTTCTACATCATTTGCTGCATTTCTTAGTTTTCATTTGCATCGTAATCTACTTTGTTTTGCATTCTTAGTGTAGTCGTCTTACTACTAGTAGCGTAATAATATTTTCTTCCACCATTATTTCCCACTTGATTTCGCTCACTCAAAAGTTAGCAACGCTCCCTGCGGATTGACCCGTAGTTGCCTCGTCTTCATCGACGATCATGCACTTATGGTTAATAGTAAAACATCTTCATCATCAGAGGATGGTCTTGAACGTGCTTGTAACAAAGTCACGATCTTAGCCATCATGTCTGACGTGAATATCTGATTCTCATCAGATGGTCAACTCAAATGTGCTTCTAAGAGAGACACGAGCTTAGCCATTTGGTCTGACGTGGCCATGTGATTCTCACCAGCTGGTGTTCTTGAATGTGCTTCTTCTAATGAAGCCACGATCTTAGTGATCTGGTCCATCATGGAACACTGATTCTCAATGATGGTCTTCAGATGACCTTCCATCAATAGTTGCTTTGCTTCCATCGACTGTTGTGTCGCATCGATCGATAGTTGTTTCGCTTCCATCGATTGTTGTGTCGCATCCATCGATAGTTGCTTCCCTTCCATCGAGTGTTGCATTGCTTCCACCCTCTCCAACCTTTCTACCAGAAGCTGACATGGGATGGGGCTAAAGAAGGGATTGGGACTACGGTTGCCTGGGATGAGGCTATGATTGTTTCCTCCTCTAAGGTATCTTCTGCAAAAATGTTCGCCTGCTTGCCGGCCTTAGCCAATTTCTCAACTACCTCATCATCACCCACATCAACATCCCCATCGAGCGAGGGTGGTACGAGGTCATCACCCTCTATAAGGTTGTTGTAATATTCAACCTCTGATGTACAAGGCGCAAAAAAGGGTACACGATCAAGTGCAACGAATACAAAATATTATGTTAAGTACAATAACTAACAACACATCTAAACTATCAAGGTCTCTCAAGCTCCTATCGAGCTAATTGAACAAACTAGGCACTTCAGTAAAAAACCAAATCTGACCCGTCGAGGTCAGTCAAACTCATATCAGCTTATCGAGCAAACAAATGTACTACAGCAAATAAAAACAAATGTTAACAATCGGGGTCATATCGAGTACCTATCGAGCCTATCGAGTACCGAAGGACTCCAACAACTAAATACAAATGTTAACTATTGAGGTCTATCGAGTAAAGTAAATAATCTGAATACGAAAAACAAATCTCACATATCGAGGACCGTCGAACGCCTATCGATCCTATCGAGCAAACTAAATAATCCTGAAAATAAAAACATGAATTGACAACAGTGAAGATGAACTTACGCTTCTTTTTGAAGAAAAGAAGCGTGCAACATCTGCCTTCTGGGTGACTGATGGGAATTAAATTTATACCGCAAGTGCACGGCGTCTATGAAGACGTGGCAAGTACGGGTCGAACACAAGGAGGGCGAGATTTGTTATTATTGTGATTTCAATTGGGGGAAAGAAGGAGAGAATAATTAAGTTGGTTTTGAGATTTTTGGGTTTTAATTATTTAAAACAAGAAACAAGAACAAATAAAACTAAAGCACAAAAATTAAAGATGGAAGTCCAGCGGGTGGAGGTTTAGATTTAAGGTTTAGATTAGAGAATTCAGAAACTTATAGTAAATCATGTTAGTTATGAAGCATTACAAGATAAATGATTTAACATAAACTCAAGTAATCAAAATATACTAATCACGAACTTAAAATAATAACATTCATTCATCTTCTCTAACCCTAAATCCGTCACCTCCACCCTTTGGAAAGAGTTAGAAACTCATAGAGGGAGGAAGAAGAAGGGGTCCTTGAGACATTACAAAAGAAAACTAAAAGTAAGAAATAAAAGACAGAATTTTATTAATCAAAAGAAGATTACAAAACTAAGATTAAGAATAAAAACTAACACCAAAGACTAAGGACCCTTCTAACATCGTTCTCGGGTCTATTTATAGTTGCTACAAGGGATCTAGGTATAATATTGGAAAGTACACGTGTCCAGACACGACTGGACGAAATTGGAGCACACGGATCGAAGCTTGGGCGGCGGAAACGCCGCATATTGCATGTGTGGTGCGGCGGAAATGCCGCACAATCTGGCCTGATTTTGTCCGGATTTTGGTTGAATGTTTATGGTATGATTTGATCCTTCTTTGCGCGTCTAGATTGATTCTTTCCATTCTTTTGAACTCCGGATTAATTCCTTCACATATTTGGAGATATACATTGATTTTTCTATATATTTTCTCCAAGAGAATAAAAGCTACTCGTGATTTGCAATTAGGTCCTTGACTTTTTGCAGTTAAGTCCCTGGTTACTTTTGTGCTTATGTCCTTGTTCTTTTTGCAATTAGGACTTGAATGCTTTTATGCTTGGATACATTTCCATTTGCACTCCGATAAACTTGAACTTGGTCTTTATGATAGAAATGAATCTTTTGCACGCGTTTATGCTCGGGATGTGGGTAAATTGCATTCAGGTCCCTGTATTCTGTAAATAAGACTAAACACATACCTTAGTAGCATTTATTGATGTAAAAGTAATCTAAATGAAAGACATATGATGCAATGTATGCAATGAATCAGTGACGTTTTTCTCGATGCTCGTCGAGCTGAGCATTCTGGGGAACTGGTGTTCACGGTTCATAGCATACTTGGTGGTGAGCTGCTGAAGGGCCTCATACGCCCAATGTTGTAAGATAGGGGCATAACCGTATATTTTGTATTTAGCCTCTTTTTGTTGCCCCCTAACTTCCTTCTTCTTGTCATAATCCCAACTTGAAGACATGTTCGGCATTCGTATAGCTGTTGAATGTCGTCTCCAACGTCAATATCTGAATTTTAGGCTATCCATTTAGATAATCCCTTATTAGGCGGTCACTGGTACAGTGCTCCTGCAACTCAGCCTCTGACGGTACAATACTGAAGTTCAAAGTGCTGATTAGTGCGAATTCATATTTATTGAATCTGCAGGTCTTGGAGCCCAAACAGAAGTGAACCTTGTCATCTCTACTAGTGAGGATCTTGTGCAACAGTAACTGATGGGCGAGAACACCAGAGAACTTTGCATGCCTCGAAAAATTGTATGAACGGGGATTCTGCAGCCCTTTCCAGAAAATGGTACTCCCGGAACTTCTCTTTTATGTCATTCATGGGCTTATTGCCCCTGTATGTCACATGGTCGGGGAAATGATTATTGGTTGAAACTATTAACTTCAGCATCTGGAAAAAACGAAACAAGAAAAAACAACAACCCGTTTAAAAACAAGGGGAAAATTGAAGGGGAAAATGGAATCGAGCTCATATCGAGCCCATCGACTTGGTATTTCTTCACAGTAAAATTGGAATCAAACTACTACCAAACCTATCAAACTCAAACGAACACATCGAGTTGGCTTGCAAAATGAATCGAACTAATATCAAACCTATCGGTCTCAAACGAACCTATCAAGTTCACTTGCAAAACGAATCAAACTAATATCGAAACTATCAAACTAAAATGTAAAACGGTCCGACTACAGGCACAACTATGGAACCTATCAAGTTGAAATGAAAACGAGCCGATTTCCATCGATCACAGCTATCGAGTACCTATCAAACTACAATCAAACCTATCGAGCTCATATGCAATACGAATCGAACAAATATCGAAACTATCGAACTCAAACAAAAATCGGTCGGACTACCATCAAGCACAACTATCGAACCTATCGAGGTGAAATTAAAACGGGTTGATTTCCATCGATCACAGCTATCGAGTACCTATCGAACTACAATAGAACTTATCGAACCCCTTCAGTAACATAGGAAAACAATTCCACTTCCAACCCAGGTGATAAAACTCAGATGAATACCAATAAATGAATGAAATCAACTACATTTCCGATAGAAACAATAACATAACCTTATAAACCTATATCAAGAAGTAAAAACAAAATAAACAAAATGTGCCTTAAAACTGACATTTGTCATCGACTTTAATGTAGGAATTGTTCGGCAGGGTACGCCGCTGAGCTCGAATGATGGGTCGAGTGCAAAAGAGAAGGGATGCGCGAACGAGAGAGAGAAAGAGAAGACACACCGAAAGCAACGTGAGAGAGAGAGGTTTGCAACTGTGGAAAGAATGAGACAAAGAAAATGATTTGCTTATTTAAAATGAAAGAGAGAGAAAGAGGGGAACGATCCCACGATTCCCCTCACGATTTGGACAGGAGTATTTTGGGAAGAAGTGAAAATATAATCATATTTTTTAGAGGATGTCAAAATGTGATTTTTTCCCAGAAGTTAGGTCTCTTGGAGCATAGAAAACCACACTTGCCTTTAATTTTGTGCTTCCGCTCCTAGGCTATCTTTTTCCTTAAGATTGTTTTGTTACTTTAATTTTATTGTTTTTTTATAAAATATAAATCTACATATGTATACACTCCCGACAACTATTTATCAATTTATACACTTATAAAGAATTGCACGCTGCATATAAAATACTTATAATTAAGGAAAATGTTTTATGAACGCAGCGCGTCACGGACGCGCTCTACGTGGACATCCATGTCAGCCCTTACGTGGCCAAAGCATGAATGTTTTTTTGTTTTTTCTTCCTGATGTCCACTCAAATCACATTAAATGTGTTTCAACTCAGCACGTTCTCTCTCTCCACCGAAATACAAATATGATGACACTCTTTCTTTCTTCTTCATTCTTTCTCTCCAGAATAAATCACCATTTCTAGCAAGATATTATGTCGAAGAAGCGTCTGATGCCGACTCCCAGGATTCTTCACAACGTAAGCAGCGTGAATGGGACGGTGCGAAGACTTCCCGATGTTCTTGTCAGCGTTAGCATCGTGAATGTGACGATCCGGTGGTGAAGACTTCGCACCACGACATCTTTGCTGCATTGTTGGAGTGCCCATGACAGAAATAGAAGGAAGAAGAAAGAAAGAGTGTCATCGACCGTCCCATTCACGCTGTTTACGTTGTGAAGAACCCTGGGAGTCGGCATCAGACGCTTCTTCGAAATAATATCTTGCTCGAAATGGTGATTTATTCCGGAGAGAGGTACAACGCTCCGTGGTGAAGACTTACGTCTGTTCGGTTTATGTCGTACATCTCTCCGTAATAAATCACCATTTCGAGTAAGATATTACGTCGAAGAAGCGTCTGATGTCGACTCCCAAGGTTCTTCACAACGTAAGCAGCGTGAATGAGACGATCATGTTTAAGTCTTACATCTTCTTTCCGATTTACTGGGAAAATATATATTATGTTTGTAATTTGTGTGTGTTTGTATTGTTTGTTTGTGTGTGATTTACTGGGAGAAGATATATTATTTTTGTAATTTTTGTGTGTTTGTGTTTGTGCTTGTATTGTTTGTTTGTCTTTGTGCTCTCATTGTATCTTATTGTGTAATAGTTATCATCAATAATATGTACCATCAATATCTCATTGTGCTCTCATTGTATCTACATAAACAGGACAAACTTTCTACATAAACAGGACAAACTTTCTACATAAACAATACAAACTTTCTACATAAACTGGACAAACATTCTACATAAACAAGACAAACTTTCTACATAAACAGGACAAACTTTCTACATAAACAGGACAAAACAGGACAAGCTTTCTACATAAACAGGACAAAACAGGACAAACTTTCTACATAAACAGGACAAAACAGGACAAACTTTCTACATAAACAGGACAAACTTTCTACATAAACAGGACAAAACATGACAAACTTTCTACATAAACAGGACAAAACAGGACAAGCTTTCTACATAAACATGACAAAACAGGACAAACTTTCTACATAAACAGGACAAAACAGGACAAGCTTTCTACATAAACAGGACAAACTTTCTACATAAACAGGACAAACTTTCTACAAAAACAGGACAAAACAGGACAAACTTTCTACATAAACAGGACAAAACATGACAAACTTTCTACATAAACAGGACAAAACAGGACAAGCTTTCTACATAAACAGGACAAAACAGGACAAACTTTCTACATAAACAGGACAAACTTTCTTCCTAAACCGGACAGGAACTACACTTATTCCGGACAGCAAATACACTTATTCCGGACAAACTTTCTGTTCCGTTTCTGAACACACTTTCTTCTTATTCTGGACAACTACACTTATTCCGGACTGCAAATACACTTATTCCGGAAAACAAATACACTTATTCCGATTCCAGACAGCAAATACACTTATTCCGGACAGCAAATACACTTATTCCGGACAAACTTTATGTTCCGTTTCTGGACACACTTTATTCTTAAACCGGACAACAAATACACTTATTCCGGACCACAAATACACTTATTCCGGACTGCAAATACACTTATTCCGGACAAACTTTATGTTCCGTTTCTGGACACATTTTATTCTTAAACCGGACAACAAATACACTTATTCCGGACAACAAATACACTTATTCCGGACTGCAAATACACCTATTCCGGACAGACACATAACGTAAACAGGACAAACACATAATGTAAACTGCACACACACATAAAGTAAGCTAGACAAATTAAGTTGATCCAACGTAAAACTTAAAAACAAATATTTTATTATGATAAGTGTGGGCTCTGCACGAATAATGAGACTGCACGATGTCCTAGGGTCGCACACTGTCTTATCTGTGTATTGGGAAATGAATCGTACACTTATTCTGGACTGCAAATACACTTATTCCGGACAACAAATACACTTATTCCGATTCCGGACAGCAAATACACTTATTCCGGACAGCAAATACACTTATTCCGGACAAACTTTATGTTCCGTTTCTGGACACACTTTATTCTTAAACCGGACAACAAATACACTTATTCCGGACAACAAATACACTTATTCCGGACTGCAAATACACTTATTCCGGACAGCAAATACACTTATTCCGGACAAACTTTATGTTCCGTTTCTGGACACACTTTATTCTTAAACCGGACAACAAATACACTTATTCCGGACAACAAATACACTTATTCCGGACTGCAAATACACTTATTCCGGACAGACACATAACGTAAACATGACAAACACATAATGTAAACTGCACACACACATAAAGTAAGCTAGACAAATTAAGTTGATCCAACGTAAAACTTAAAAACAAATATTTTATTATGATAAGTGTGGGCTCTGCACGAATAATGAGACTGCACGATGTCCTAGGGTCTGCACACTATCTTATCTGTGTATTGGGAAATGAATCGTTCAACTTAAAGAACCGGTGTTTTTTAAAAAGACCAAAACGCGCGAAGAGAAATTTCGCTGACTGGACGCTGACTCAAAGAAAATATCTGAGCTGTACAGATCCACGTAAGGCACGTCCGTGACGCCCGTGTCCGTCTATCACGGCCCTATAATTAAAGCATGCATCCATCCTACTTACTTACCATTTATCTAGCTCTACTTAGAAAATTTGGCGTACACCTTCCCACTATTGAAACTTACGTACAGGGTCAGACTTGTTCAGGAGATGATCATGAACATCATACCGGCCGGCAGACATTCTTCTCCAACTTTTCCTTCCTGCTCCCCTCGGTGCATGCTTGATTTACGTTATTCCCCTGGAGGGACCTATACTACACATGTGATAGCCATCTATCCTACGAATTCAAAGAAAACTACATACAGGAGACTATTGTGAAAGGTGGTGGAGCAAAAGAAACAGCACAATTGCACTCAAACACATGGATATGGGCAAATTAATGCAAGAGATCAAGAATATATGCAAGCCCATTATTATGTTGATTTTTTTTATTTTGTGTTTGATCGTTGTTTCGTTTTGTCTGTGGGCTTCACTACAAACAAGTTGTATCAGTCACTTTTGTGGAATAGTTTGTCGGAGTGCTGGTTGGATTCCCTTGTCTGTTTTGTCAATCTACCTTGGAGAGAGGGATTAGGGTGTGGACTCCAAATCAAGATTTGTTCGAGTACGTAGTAACCTTTCGGTGTCATTTGATGTTCAACTTCCAGAACTCACTCATGAAAGGAATCTCTACTTTCTTCAAGCTCATAATATTAGAAAGTTTGTTGAGATAAGTTAGTAACATTATTTCGTATAGTAGTTGTAAAAAAAACTTATAATATAGTAATAACTCTTTGTTAATAACACATTGAACATATCACAAAAAATTTATTGGAACCTACGTAAGTTTTTGTTCACCCTGTAAGTCTCGTTGTCCCATGTATGAATTGTTCTCAACATAATACTTTTGGGTTTTACTTATGTTACTTTTGATCATTATTAAAACTATAATCTTAATTTTTATTCAATTGAGTTATAATACAATTCTCAATCAAATAGTCAATCATGTCAATTGCATTGCCTGCTCATATATTCAGAGATTTCACTTACAGGTTGACCAGGAAAATGGAGAATGAAAAGTGCTTGGATGAAGACTCGAGACATGTAACAAAACATAAATGAAGACTTATAACTACACATTTAATCATTTATTTAGTCGTGCTAGAAAATCATGTTCACTCTAGCACTTGTAAAGGAAATTCGCCATTTTCAGTCAATTGGACCTTGCTTCCGTAGATCGTGCACTTTTCTTGCCTTATGCTCAAAATCCAACATGACATAGAATGGACCAACCAAAACGCTCTAAGTCAACTGTTCCTAGAAATTTAGATACAAACTCCTTTACTCTTTGACTTCAGTCAACTACACTTAGTTGGGTCGACCAGTTGTGTAACTTCCCTTTTAACCACTTCAACCCTTTTCTGGGTTGACCGATCGTCCCTCGGTCGATCGAAATGAAATTGTCAATTTTTTAAAAGTGGTTAAAATGCGTCAGACAATAACTCAATAGTTGCGAGAACGGCTAGTTAGTTATAGTTGTTGGAAGAATGAGACAAACTACTAAATCAATAGACCGTTTCAACTCGGACGGACTGATTCACAACACTTAGAGCATCATTAACAGCGCCCGGGCAGTTTCCAGACGTCCTTGTTTCTCTCTCAGCCACGTCAGCTTCTCTTTCCGCCACGTCAGCACAAACCAACCCCCCTACAAAATCTTTAACTATCACCCAAGCCACCTAGTCACGCTACAGTATTTGTTGTCACGTCATTATTTTTATTCTTCTCTCTAAACTCTTTCAACAATCAACAAAATATATTAATAATCATTATCGTAATTATTTAATATCAACGATTCATTCGTTTTTAATTAACATTTAGTTAATAAATACGAAAATATTATTAAAATTTAGGAAACCACGTTACATAGTACATTAATTGGAAATTTAAAAACTAAAACTAAAAATACATCATTAAATACTAAACTTAAATACTAAACTTAAAATACATCAAGACGCATTTCCTCCAAAGCTTTGCCATATATTGTCGATCAAATCGGCTTGAATGTTCAAATGTGTGGTGCGATCACGCACTTAATCTCTCCTTCTCAAGTACCTGGTAATATCCACTACACGGTCAGTGGAATACCGAACCGCGTCGTTCACGGAATTTCCAGGTTGATCCTCAACAAATTCGTTCCAATCTCCAAAATTACCGAAGGAATCACGTTCATCCTCCACTATCATATTATGCATTACAATGCAAGCTGTCATTATTTTTTTAAGTACAACCTTACTCCATACAAGAGATGACTTCTTCACTATCGCAAACCGCGCTTGCAAGACTCCAAATGCACGTTCTACATCTTTGCGTACTGCTTCTTGTCGTTCAGCAAATAACCTGTCCTTCGGTGTTTATAGATGAACGATGGACGGAATGAATGCTGCCCATTTTGGATAAATACCATCAGTAAGATAATATCCCATATTATATCAAGAACCGTTTACCTCAAAATTCACAGGTGGAGCTCGTCCTTCCATTACGTCGTAAAAAACCGGAGATCGTTGCAGGACATTTAAGTCATTGCATGAACCTGGTGTGCCAAAAAACGAGTGTCATATCTACAAGTCAGCCGACGCCACTGCCTCGAGGACAAGAGTGGCATTACCACTACGCCCTTGATATTGGCCCCTCCAAGCAACGGGGCAATTTTTCCACACCAGTGCATGCAATCGATACTTCCCATCATGCCTGGGAACCCACGCTGCTCACCAACGTGAAGTAGTCGTGCTAGGTCATTTGAATTAGATCTTCGGAGGGACTCACCACCGAAGTTGTTAATTACACCATCGCAGAATTTTTCAAGTGCGTTTCTTGCCGTGGATTCGCTTAGCCTCAAGTATTCGTCCACCTCATCAGCTGCAACACCGTACGCTAGCATACGAATCGCCATGGTACATTTCTACAGGCCAAAGATGCTCATCCTACCGGTGGTGTCTGGATTACGTTGGAAGAAGGCATCAGACGCCTCAATGGCACTCACAATGCGAAGAAAGACATGCTTTTGCATCCTAAATTTTCTCCTGAAAATGTTGTCAGGATAAACAAGGTCGTTAGAAAAATAATCGACAATAAAACGGTTGTAACCAAGATCCCTATCTCTATTTGGGTTCGAAGTTCGCCTTCTGCGCCTCTTAGGACGTCGGTCCATGATTGATTCGTTTTATATTAAACCGCAAGTACATGGCCGCGTTGAAGCGGTGGCAAATACGGGTCGATCCACAGGGAGGTGTGTCGACTTTTGGTTTGTGCGAAGGCGAGTGTGAAAGAAAGGAGAGAAAGGTTGGTTACACTAAACTACACTACAATGCAAAAATGAAATGGAAGATAAGCAATAAAACTAAACCCTACATGGGGTGGAGAAATAATGTGAATATAAAGATGTGTGTGTGTGTGTGTTCAATTATGCTCCTCACAACTTGTAGTGCATGAAATCATAAAACTAAATCCAACTTTGCCTCCACATGAAATAAGGTAAGACTATATCGTTAAAACATACAAGACAATAATTGGAATGAAGCTAAATGAACTCATGTATAAAGACTAGACCCTACTATGCCTCCACATGAAATAAGATAACCCAATATCATTAAAACATACAAGACATTAACCAAGGTAAAGGCAACAAGAGTACATACACTACGAATCGTGTTTCAAATATTAATTCCATCAATATCCTCACCTTATCATTCCCCATAAAATAGGTCCACTAATCTAAGCATAAGCTTCATTCAAGAGCATTAGCATATCAAAGATAAGAGTGAAATCTCATTAGATGGATATGGAAATCATATAAGGCTCAAGGGATTAAGATAACACACACGTAATACACTATATGATCATATCACATATTTCTCCACCCCCCAAATGGGGATGGAACTACTCACTACTCATTACACTAACTACATTAACAAAATGAAACATTATACTGAAAGGAAATTAAACTAAGCAAGAAAGGAATATCAAAGAAACCAATTGAAATGAACATAAAACTAAAGAAACATGCAAGAATTAAAAGACAAGATTTAAAGAAACTAAGAACAATTATTTTATTAACAATGACTCACATTCAATGTAGCATTCTTCTCCACCTTGAATTTTTGCTTCAAGACTTACTCCTTAGGAGAGAGAATGCCACCAAGCAATGGGTAAAATACAATGGAGGAGGAGGAGTTTTATTTATAGCCATAGAAAAAGGTAATCCGGGACAATCCCCTGGTATGGGACTAAACAAATATCAGAAGTAGACTAAATACACACTAATACATGCCCCACATAAATCTTAGCGGATTCGGACCAAAAGTGACCGCCAATTAGCGGTCTATAGTGTTCGGATCGCTCTGGATTTTCTTTGGGCTTTTCTGGATGCATTTGTTGGTCTTTGATGCATCTACTTCACTTGTAGGAGCTCCGACCCGAATAGAATTGCCAAAATACTCCCCATGATGGTGTGGAGTATTCTTGTTTGCTCATTGGTCCTTCTATCTTGCATTCAGGTCATTCGATCTTGCATCTTAGTCCTCGTGTCTCTCCTTATTCCTGAAAACTAAATATTAAACTCGTTACATAACATTGTTTGGATGAAAGATAATGGATATAAGACACAAAGATATGGATTAAATGATGTCAATCAAATACCCCCACACCTAACTTTTGCTAGTCTCGAGCAAAACAAAGAAAGAGAAAAATAAAAGAAAGGAAAAGCATACGAAAAACAGGGAAATCCTAACTCACTTTCATAGGAATCACGATTGCACTAAGCACGTGCAACAAGCCGTTAAACCTCCTTGTCGCCAAGGAGGAGGAGTGTTGTCTCCTGCGGGTTTTCAGCGGATATACCCAGAAAATCCGAACAAGATGCATTATTCAATCTAGACACTCGACTCGATGGACAAATTTTGTCGATCATTGGACACGGTAATCCTACGGGCCAACTCTATATAGGTAATCAGTCCACACACCTAGCCTAATGAACCATTCGTGCAAGTTAAATAAGGAATTAAATGCAAGACATGGACAACCTCAACATCCTCAAGTGATACAAAGTGTAAGGTCCATTAAGGTTCTTATTTGCATTACCATTTTTTATTATTTTTTGTTTTTTTCTCATTTTTTTGTTTTTTCTCTCTCTTATTATTATTAGTTGGAGCGTCATTCTCCGAGGGTCAGGTTTCATGCATCATTGCCCATGAGGACTTACACTATCACGTACACCTTTCCCCAAATCTCCACATAGAGCAATCCCTACCACCCGTGTAATGAGAGTTCGGTCGGAGCATCCCAAGTCAGATGACTCGAAAGCATCAGGCACAAAGTCCCCTCAGACCTACTTTCCCGAGTGATACGAGTCGTACGAGAAGAGAGAACACCTACTCACTTATTTCTTATTTAGACATGAACCAAAACCCCTACACTTAATGTCTCACAACAAGATTTCCAGTGTCCTTGACTACAACAAACTTCCTTAAATTAACAGACACGAATTATTGAATCACTAGGTTTAGGGTGGACTTCTTTAAATGTTTGAACACTGAAACCCTATGATTACTCACCCCCAAAGGAAAACTGGGGTGCATCCTAAGGAGTAGATAAATCCTAAAGCCACTGTACTAGATATCCTAATGCATCAAGTTCAAGACAATTTTGGGACCTTTCTTTTTACTTTGCCTTTCAACGGTTTTGCACATGATAAACACACGCAAAACCCACAAAAACATTTTCTTTCACAAAACACATGAAGATTTTGAAAGAAATGTGAAAATTTTAAAGCACTAGGCAAGCAAAAGAAAACAAGTCACCCAAGGATCATGGCAAGTAGATATATCGATATTAAATGCAGCACACTAACATGACCCTAACAATGCAAACAAAAGAAAACAAAATCAAAAGAAAAGACTCGACTATGTACACACGTAAAACACCCCCCCACACACCTACTTCATGCATTGTCCTCAATGAGTGCGAGCAAGATACTACATGGAATTATGCAATGAAACAAGAAAGATCTCACCAACGTGAAGTACAAAGGGAAGTGCATGACTATGTTGATGGACACAACCCAAATTCCCTCAAAACCTGTGAGATGCCAAAGAAGGGATACAACTACGCGAAAGAAATGGGGCCCAACTACTCAAGGGTTGGAGCCCACAACAATCGATGCTCACTGAAGGAGTCTTTTATTGTACTTTTTCTTGAATATAACTACTATTTACAAACATAAGTTCCCATCTTCATTTGCCAAAAGACATCAAATGGGAACCTTAAAAGTGGGTCAATGCACTTGGAAAGGGAACATGACACCACGTGGGTCCAGATTAATCATGTTTGGGCCCCCCCCACAAAGAGCACAAGATGAAAGGAGAGGTTCATGAATTGGACGCAAAGGCATCTCATTCAAAGGATCAAATTGAAAGAGCTTGAACCTCTAAACAGTTTGGGAAATATGGGGCAACGGAAGAAAATTTTCTCCCGTTGCGGTGCTGAAGTTATGATCGTCAATCCAAACTCTCCAACCAATAGGCTGGTGCGTCGGAACGAGGTCAAGAACCTCGTTAGGCATGTCCGACTCACTAGGCGAACAAAAAGTGGGTCTCTTACCCAAGGTATCCTCCAAGGAACTCCTAATACCCTCATTAGCAATGTAGTTGTTTGATGTTCCATCATTTCCAAGATGATCAGGAACAATAGTGAGAGACAAACTCTCATCAGTTTTTTTGAAATTGAGGGTACTATGGAGCTCTTGCTCCACCAGAGGTGAGTCCTTAAGAGGCACAACATGAAGATCATGTGGCTCAAGGGCCATGGGACAAAAAGATAAGGCACAATCCTGTGCCGACTCATAATGAATTTGGTCCTTGTTTTCCTCAATTTGAATTGAATCCTCCACTAAGTGATCGTGAATTGAAACCCCAAGTCCCTTAGACTGACTAGGAGTTTGACTTTGAAAGATTGTGCTTTGAATTTGTGGATGTGGTGGTGGTTCGATATCAAAAGATGAATCCTCATGTTGACAAGAAACATTACTCTCCTCACGTTCACGTAATTGCTGCGACATTTGACTCACTTGCAGTGCCATATTTTGTATGGACTGTTGAGTGGTTTCCATGAACGTAAGGAAAGTTTGTTTCAAGGAATCAGGTATGCGGTCAACTATGAGGTCCAAGTCAGAGCTATGGAATTTTTGGGGTTGAGTGTTGATGGGCTGAGAATGAGTCCAATGATTTGAAGTGGGGTGTTGGTAGAAATCTGGGTATTCGGGAGGAGGATACTGGGGTGAAAATGAAGTATAAGAATTTGAATAAGAATTGTTTCCCCACGAATCCATCCCTCTGGGGTTGTACGCGGATGCGTAATGGTCATATGGAGCATTTTGGGAAAATGTATGCTCATACTCAGGCTCTGGGGGAACATAAGGACATTCCCCGATAACATGACCACTCAACCCACAATAGTTGCACGGCACGGCTACTGGAGCCACCGGTGCACTCATGTCGTCTACCGCACGCATGAAAGAGGCCAAAATTTCTTGCAATGTCTCAGTTTGATGACCAACATATGATTCGACGTAACTAGATGAAGATCTAGCAGTCGGTGTCTCTCTCATATCACCCCTATATGAAGAGTGCTCAGTCACACAATGAAGATTATCCCAACCATACGGGGTGTTCGTCTGAGCCACCCCAAGTTGCATGGGTCCGGAATACCAGGACGAATTGTCCTTGTCCCAACAATGATATGGATGGTCGCCCATGTAACCATCCATCTTAACATAGAACTCTAGAGTCGACCACTCTCACCACCACGAGGCTAAACTCGCAAAAAGTGCTCGACTCGATCCTAAAACGCTACCAGAGAGTGTAAAGGGGAGGAGACTAGAACGTAGAAGTAGGTAAGAAGAAGATGACTCAGAGGAGAATGGAAGAATCCCTAAAGCTAGCATGGGTAAAGGGTGAAGGTAGAAGCCTAACAAGCAAGCACGACTCAAACAATGTAAGGCAATGGGTCCTTAGGCTCGACGCCTAACTTCGAGGTCACTAGCCTCGACACGCCTCACCTCCCTACAACGAAGACCACAATGCCCAGCAAGTGATACCAGATCCGGAGATCCAGTACCTCCTACTATCGACAAGGTAGGCAACGCCGATCAGGCCATGACGGTCTCAACTAGATTACTCTCCTAGTGCGTCTGAAATCGTAGGGCCAATGTCTACTTGCTTTTAGTTAAGGATTGATTAAGAGTGATTTTTGGGGCGAAGGAATGGGTGATGAAATCCCCCACCTTATCTTTTGTGGGACAACCCCTCCATGGAGTCCTTCTGGAGACGTGTGGAGCGCATCTTCAATGACTTAGGTGAGCCAGGTGCAGTAGAGCGTAACGATGAATCATTGAAGGGGCGATGGAGGCGTACATCGCCATCTTTGAACCAATGAGTCGGTTGCTTCGACTAGGCGGTGTGGAGGAAGAGAAGTGGTTACAATGAGGACGATGTCATCCATGATGCGCACATCATCTACGAACGAACACACAACGCCAAATTTCAGTACATGCATGTGTGACTTTTGTTACGCAGGTACCCTAAATGGGAGTCTGTTGCGTACGGACTTCCCACCGGAAACGTCGTTGTAGAAAGTCCGGAGAGTTTTAGCAGCGGGAAAAGAAAAAAGCACCGACGACGATGGGAGTCACGCAACACCGTCAACATATGAAATGATGTTCGAAACATGTCCTCGTCCTGAAGGTGTTAAAAAGCTAAAAAAGAAGGGGAAACAACCATTTCAGGCACAACTTGATCTTGATATGTTAGAACTAGGGAAACAAATTGAATATAGCGCAAAAGTGAAAGAGGAAACCACAACTGTTAAGCAAAGGGCCTTTTCAGTAAGAAAACTTTATCAATTTGCATTCCACCTAACTCTTTTTGTGCCGAATATGTTGAAGGGCTTGAGAACTAATAATAGGGATCAGTGACAGATCCAGGAAATAAATTTAGGATCCACATTGTTGACCTAATGTCAATTGTAATACAAATTACAATTTTCAAAATTAAAAGAAATTGTGAACTCGCCTTCTCTTATAATTTTCTTCGGTGAATTTTCATGTTATTTTTAATAACAAATGATTTATAGCATGGACAAAGAAGTGACATTTCAATCAAAGAAGAAGAATAAATTTATAGAATTTTTATCGTAAGAGACATTAGCAATTGGGTACAGGTTAGATTTCCCAATTCAATGCAAATGTTCTTAGCTGAAGTCTTATTAAATATGTCATAAGTGTGGCTCAATCCCGAGAATGGAAGTGCAAGGATACTTAATGAAAATTTCCAGCCCAGCAAGCTCCGATAGATCTTGTGTCCAGCGTCCACACTTGAACTGCATACTATTTATTTTGTCAAAATGCGGAAATCAAACACAAAATCGATGGAGGAGAAGACCAAAATTTCGCTGGGGAAAACAAAAATTAGGGGAAAACCTCCAAATCTTTGAATCTTTCTCAGCTACCTTTGTAGGAGGAAAACCCCATTTTATATTCCTCTCTAAGCTGAGTTAATCGGGTCAGATGGCAAGGTATCCGCCGATTATATTTGTTCTATTACATCTCATCTGAACATATACTATTTGGGCCTTAAGCCCATTATACGATAAGTTAATCTCTGGGCTACATTGTTAACAAAATAAAATGTAGCAAAATGAGTGGAATACAAAGTAATAATTGGAATCTACTTTTTAATACTCCCCTCAAGCTTCATAAACTTCATTCGACCAAGAGCTTGGTAATCAAGTCGGTTGGTTGCTCATTACTTGGTACATATCTGGTCTTTATGATCCAATCTTGAATTTTCTCACGAATGAGCAAACCATGTCAATGTTCTTGGTTCGCTCGTCAAACGCTGGAGTAGTAGCAATATGTAGTGATGCACGTTATCACAGTAAAGGAAGTCTGGAGCGTCCTCCACTCCCCACCCCTGCTTCCCTAACCTACCTCATCACTGAGGTTACGGTCTCGGGGAGGAGGTCTCACGCGTCTCGGTGCCATCTACAAAAGAGACACAAAACTTGACTCAGAACAATGCATGTATGCTCGACACAACTCTAAGGGTGGTTCCTTCGGACGAAGACACCGAAACTGACCGCTCTGATACCAAATTGTAACGTCCTCAAACACAGCGGAAAATTTAAAATTTAAAACATACAATCAAGTGAGGACATTACGAAAGAACATACACACAGATGCACCAACATATAATATATATATGTGATCGAGTTTACAAAAGCATGTGATTACATCAAAAGCTCATAAACATAAAATATACATGTGTAATCACAACCACCTCAAAAAGGAAGGAAAGCAGGATCCGGTCCCGAGCGACCCCTCCGCAGTCACCACCCGCCTATCGCCGCTCTGGGCCTGAAAGCAGACATGAAACATGTATGAGTTTCCAAAAGGAAACCCCGTATGCCAAACCCTAACACATATATGAACAATAATGAAAAATGGAATGAACCACAAATATCACAACCAACACAACTGCTAAGTTCCCGGGACCTCTCTCCCAGCCATAGCCAAAACAACAACCCGGGTCTCAAGGGTCCTCTCACCCCAACCCCACCAACACTCGTGCACACAAGGCACCGCTGGTCCAAAACACGGCCACACTACCCAACTCTTGCCTCAGTGTTACCGGAGCTACGGTTTTGCATCAATTGCCGGAGCAACAGCGACAAATAAAACATGCCTCAATCGCCGGAGCCACGACTTTGCCTCAATTGTCGGAGCCACAACGACAGTTATCACAATCCCCCTCCACGTGTCACTACTGATCGCTATAGGGCAGACCTGTCCGTCTGTCGCCCCAAAAGGGCCGGTGAACCCGTTGCCTTCTAGCCAATCAATAGTAACACAAACACACCAAAACTGTGTAAAACGGTCCAACAAAAACTGTGTAGCACCAGTAAGAAATTCATTTTCGCAAATCATGATCAAACGGTCAGACGACCCAAGACTTCCGGTCGACCGAAAACCACCAGTAGGACTCACCAATAATCCACACTACACGGTCGACCGAAACCACACTTCCGGTCGACCGACCTTTAAGTTAACTTAAGTCGTCGGTCGAACGAGTCAAACAGGCGGTCGACCGTTTAGATGGTCAACGCCCCAACCGACATACAATAGTACTTTCGGTCGACCGGCAAAGGGGTCCCGTTCGACCGAAAATACCCAGAGCGTCCTTCACTCACTAAAATTGCACAACAGGTCAACCACCCAAAGAGTATCGTTCGACCGGTGCAAGGAATTCGCCCAAAATACATTATAACAAGTCGACCGAACCCAGAACACCGGTCGACCGATTTTAGTGCAGAAACTGCTGTGCAGGTCCGACGAGCCAAAACGGCCTACCGTCGACCGCTCCCACCCCCACACTAATAATAGGTGAGCGTAAAAGCAAGTTTGACATACCTTAAGGCTTGAAGAAGCCGTAGAAGAAACAACGGCGAGCGTTTCCTCGAGATAGCTCAAACTCCGGCAAGCTTCCGATCAACTCGACGCGGCAACAACCCGAGCTCCTCCGGCGACTCCAACTCCATGCACGACGCCGACTCTTCACTTGCTGTCGAGGGAGACGAGTAGAGAGAGAGATGAGATCACGAGAGAGAGAGTGAGAGAGTGAGTAAAAGGAGAGAAAAATCACCTTTAAAAACCAAACTCCTCACTTCATCTCAACCGTCCATCTCAAACCTTCACTAATTCACCCTTAATCACCATTAAAACAATAACAAGGAGTTCGGATTTAACAGATGTTCCATGGGTGTATTCACAGGCTTGCTGCTCAGTTGTCTAGACTCATGCAGGAAAGTCCAAGGTGTACTTCCTCTGATTTGCTAATCCCCTTGCTGTTCCCTGCAACCTCGATTACCAAAAGATATTGCAATTCTCATGAATCTTTTGAGTCACCGACCACTATAATGTTATCAACATGTATCAACAATGCAACAAAATGATCATCACACTTCCTGGTATATAAGGAGTAAAAGGATTTGGATTGGGTGACGCCATACTAGAGTAACACTGAAGTTAATTTGGCAAACCAATTCCTTGAAGCTTGTTTTAAACCCTAGAATGATTTCTTCAGCTTAGACACCTTGTTCTGCCCCTGACTCAAGTATCCCTACGAGGGTTTCTGATTGACATCATTTCATGCTCATATTCGTATCTTATATCCATTATCTTACATCTAAGCAATGCTATGTGACGAGTTTTATGTTTGAATTTCAGAAATAAAGAGGTCTGAAGAGAAGAGCCATGAAAGGACCCAAAAGCAAGAAGAATGACTTAATCGTGAGACCTGGGGACTAAGATGCAAGGGAGAAGAACCTGATCGTAAGACCAAAGGACCTAAGAGCAAAACAGGAAACTCCACACCATCATGGGGAGTATTTTGGCAATTCGATTCGGGTCGGAGCTCCAACAGACCAAGTAGATGCATCCAAGACCTTGAAATACTTCAAGCAAAGCCCACAAAGAAAACCAGACGGATCTAAAGCTTATAGACTGCCAATTGGCGGTCCATATAGCCCAGGATCCGTTTAGTTTTCTGTAGCACGTGTATTAGTATATGCTTAGGCTATTTTTCGTATTGGTTTAGTACCACATCGGGGGATTGTCCCCGATTAGCTTTTTCCATGCTTATAAATAGAACTCTTCACCTTCCATTGTAATTACCCATTGCTTGGTGGCATTCTCTCTACTAAGGAGTGAGCCTTGAAGCAAAAACTCAAGGTGGAGAAGAATGCTACCTTCAATGTGAGTCATTTGTTAATAAAATAATTCTTCTAGTTTCTTTTAATCTTGTCTTTTAATTTGTGCATGTTTGTTTAGTCTTTCCTTTCCTTTTATGTTTTTTAATACTTCTTGCCTTCTTAGTTAACTTTCATTTCAGTATTATGCTTTCTTTTGTTAATATAGTTAGTGTAATGAGTAGTGAGTAGTTCCATCCCCTTCGGGGGTGGAGTAGGTGTGTACATGTTATGTAGATGATTTGAATGCTTAATATGAATGTTTTGTGTTGATATTAGTATGCTTGCTTGAATTATTAAGAACCTTACTTGATAGTTTCTGCCATAGCTTAGGTACATTCCATGCTTGTCTAAGTGTCTTAATAACAACCTTGCATTGCTCATATTATGCACATAAGTTAGTGTTGTAATGATAGGGCTTGCCATAGTTAGGTACTTCTTATGCATTAACAACACTAACTACTTGAGCTTCTTGTATGCATTTCATATCACACTTATTTCATGTGCACACACACACACAATCCACCCCTGAGGGGTTTTCATTCCTGTGATTTTATCTTTTGCATTAGTTGATTAACTTAGTTGTTTAGTTCATTTCAGCTTGTTTGTTTACTAGTTTAGCTTAGTGTAGTGTAGTGTAATACATCTTTCTTCCCTTTCTTTACCTCTCGCCTTCGCACAAACCAAGTGTCGACACACCTCCCAGTGGACGACCCGTATTTGCCAATGCTTCAACGCAGCCGTGTTGCAGTTAATATAAAACGATCAATCAGTTTCATATAAACTTCTTTTTTTAGGTCTCCATGTTAAAATGTGTTGCTGACATCTACTTGCTGCAAATTCCAACACTTCTTGGTTGCAACAACAAGAAATGTTTTCATTGTAGCAAGTTTTACAACTAGTGCAATGTCTCATTATAATCATATCATTCTCTTTATCTGAATCCCTTGGCCGCTAATCTTGCTTTGTAACTCTCCAAATTACCATTTGACTTGAACTTGAGTTTATATACCTATTTGTATCAAATTGATCTCTTCCCACAGAAAAATCCACCAATTCCCACTCTCCGTTAACTTCTAGTGCCTTTAACTCTTGCTTCGTCCTATGCCTCCAATTCTGATATCCCATAGCATCAACATAAATCACTCAAACCTAACTTGGAAAACCACCCGAAACAAAACTTCAGTCTGTCTATGCAAATGAACGACCGCAAGAAGGTTTCATTCAACCGTTAACAACAACAACTTATTGGTTGAACGGGTAACTGTTTTTTATATTTTTTTCTATCATTATTTATTTTCAAATTTCCATTTCAAGTCATTTTCTTGTTGTTTTCTCCTAATGGCAATTTTGAGAGTGCCCATGCCAAATTAATTAGTTCAATATAATTTTGGTCGATTATTTCACCCTTAACTATCGAACAACTTTTAAAAAATTGGTCAGTAGCCACCTTGCAATTTTTGTTGACCATTGTTACCTCAACAGTGACCAATCACTTAAGCTCTAAAACAACAACTTCTAGGCTGGACCTTGTTCGGCTGACTGTTTCTTCCCAATCGTCAACCCCTTCTAAATCCAAATGTTCAATCACAGTTTGACTTTGCTCGATCGACTATTAGATGAATCTGATCAACCATTCACTTATTTAAGTTAATGGTCAAACAATTGTGGAAAACAGTAGACCGTTTTGACCCCCTATTGGTTCTTTACTTTACTCCTTTTGTTGGTTACTCCTACAACTCTATTGTCTTTAGCCCAATGGCTATATTCTAAGCCTATAATATGAGTCTTCTAGACCATAATCACGTCCTTCTAGCAATCCAAAGCACTCACACATCCTTACAATCAAAAATACATTCTCTACACATCTGTTCTTCAATTCCACTCTATCACTTCAACTTTTCATCGTTCAAATCTTTTCATGTGCTCAGTTAGAGTTCTTTTTTGTGCAAGCAAGGTTGTAGCTCCGAGTTGGAGCACTCTCCCAGGTTGTGGGACGAGTTTGAAGCATCGAGGGTGTGTTTGGTTGCTTGTGGTGTACAAGGTGTAATTTGCCTGGAACTTGGATCGGTTAGTGAAGACGCAAACATGGCTCAAGGATTGAGCGAGACTTGTAAGAAAAGACTATGACCCGGTTGGGGTGCCGAACCTCTTTAAATCGATCATTGTGGCCTGCGATTTCAAGACTCAAATCTTTTATTTCCACCGTAATTCCTGAAATCTAGTTTGCATTAACTTAGAGTACTATGTTGTAATTTTTATAACTAGAATGGTTGAATTATGTTTATGTAAAATGAGAGGGTACTTTGAAATTTTCACAACCCTTGATGAACCAAGGTATCGGGACCGGCAACTCATTGGCCTTGTCTTGCCTAGCCCGGGCCCCATACAACAAGCAAGGTCCTAGTCCGGCCCGCCACCAGTGGCAGGTCGGGTTTGGATTCTTGTCAGTCGGGTTTGCGGGTCTTTTTTTGTACTGGAGATATTCAGATAGAAGTAACTTACAAAGATTAAATTTAAAACATTATCAAATTAGTATTTCAACAAAATAATTGATTCATCGACGTCATTGTCTCACTAACTACCCTGTCTACCCATCCAAACCGATAGTGAAACTTTATTAAGTACAATAAGTTTACAAATTACCTACAGTTCTAATGTATTAAGTATAACAATTGCAAATTACATAAATTATAAATAGTTTTTCAACTTCGTATGTGCTCTCATTGATTTGCATGTTCTGCATTCTAATGGCCGCGTCCAAGTAGTCGTTCACGCAAATGTTTGTCTCGGGTGTTCTGTTGGATGTGTTGTTCCTCTTATCGATCAAGACTCGTTTACCTACGTTAAATGCAGACTCAGACGCCACACTTGACGCCAAAGAAGTTAGTAAATCGCGTGCTAAAAAGAAACTATTGGGAATCTAGCAGAGTTAGATTTCCACCAGTCTAAAACACCAAAAGATTTTGCTTCTACAGGACTTATGTACTTTTTTCACTATTTAAATATCTAGTTAATTAGTTATTTGTTTCATTTTATACTAATTTTTTTTTCTTGTTTAACCAATTCCATTGAGAGCTTTCATCACTTTCACATTGATCCACAAATAGGTGTTGTTGGGATGATGATGATGAACTAGCAATGTTTGAACATATTTGATTAATATTTGGTAATTCTTCATATATACTAAAATATCTATTAAGGTGTATTTTAATTTCTTTAAAATAATCTTCAAAACCTTCATAATTAATGTTTTCAAAAATAGTTTCTAAGTATATTTGTAAACCGATCATTTTAAATCTAGGATCCACAACAAAAGCTAAACAAAAATTTAATTGTGGTGGTTTCCAAGATTTATTAAATTTAGCCTCCATTACATTTACAATTTCAACAAAACTAGCATCACTCCTATATTTCATAAATACTTTAGTAATTGGAAGTAATTCATATATAAATATGTTAGTAGTTGTCTAATAGGTTCCACTTAATGTCTTGATGAAGTTGAAAAAAGGTTAAAAATCTAACATATCTACAATTTTCCCAATCAAGATTACTTAAATAGTTTTCATTTTGTTTTTTATTATAAAAGGCTGAAATTAAAGATTATAAGGATAACAACATTTCATAAGTAGAGTTTCATCTATGTGGAACATTTAATTTAAATTTTCAAGGTTTAACATCACTAATAGCACAATTCCCTAAATTTTTGATACCTCTATGTACTATTACTACATATAAAGACAATAACATCTACACCATTTTATAAATAAGGTTTAATTACCATCTTGGTATCCATCTTGTATGACTAGGTTTAAAACATGACAAACTCATCTAACATGAAAAATAATATCATCTGAGGGTGGATTATATAAATTTGTAAGTGATTCTATTGCTGGAGAGTTATTAGTAGTATTGTTAAAAAAATTGCACAAGATTTATTTTATATTGAATAAGGTTTGCAATACATCTCTTATCTGGTTATATATAATCATATATTGTGTGCAAAATCAGTGCAAAAGATTTTTTTTAATGTAAAACCCATGAATTATCTAAAAAATGATCAGTTACTCAACAATATGGGAATTGAGCCACCCACTATCCTCCCCAAAATCCCCCAAAAATCATTCTTTTGCTCTATGTCACGTCATCATGTCATTTTATCCACCTAATACAAAACTTCATTTTTAACCCTCCCCAACTTTTCAACATTCTCTTTCATCCACATCATTTCTTTTTATCTATTTTTTATTCCTTCACAATAATCCACAAAGTAATGGGTTAATGTAGTAAGCTAGTTCTTATCACTGTTGAAATAGGTTATATTTTATATATTTTATGTTTTATAATTTCATTAACTTTGTATGTCGTAGTGTATTGGTGTTGTAATTATATTTCTTGTAAATAAATGTATTTTTAATTTTTGTATCATTTACTGTATATTTTGAAGGATTGTAATTTAATTAACCTAAATTAATTATTTTAAAGATTAACAGAAAAATTAATTTAGATAAATGTAAAGTAATATTAACAAAAAATATGATTAACAGAAATCAGATTTTAACATAAATGAATACTAAAACTAATGAAAAAATTACAAAAACTTAAAAAAACAAAAAAAACAACCAACCGGTTGGTGACATGTGTGTTCCAAATCCCGACCAATGATATGTTCCCTTTAAAGGGGCGCCCGATTTCAGGGCATCCATAGTGGGTGCGTTTAGAACTGATCCAAACATCGCTAGTAATGCTCTCTTAGAAGTCAATGATGCAAATGTATTAATTAAGTCCATTTTCTGGTATCAAATTTTTTATTTGCAACAATATTAAATGTCGGTCGGGAAAATGGTTGAAATTGTGGGTTATGGTAAGTAAATGTATTTCTAAGGTTTGGAAATTCACAATGGCTAAATGTTAATTAATCTCTAATTATATATTCAATAATTTCATCTATACCTTTAATTAGATCATATTTCCTAGTTTTTTAAATTTTCATTACTAGAATTTAAAATTGTTTGTTGTGGATTAGATAATCCAACATTCCTACGTTTACATTTTTGGGCATGTCTTGTTAGATGACCAGTTCCATTGCTACTACGTGCAGTAAGTTGTGCATCACATATTTTACATATGGTGATAGTTCTACCATTTTTATCTTGGCTTAGGTTATAATCTTCCCAAACAGGGCTTGTTCTTTTTCTAGTACTTTTGCCTTTGCATTGTCTAATTGATGCACTAACAGGGGGATTAAGATCCCCCTCAGGTGATGAGTTAATCGATGGTTTAGATCTCATCGAAATTAAAAAATATGCAAACAAAATCTAATTTTTTTAAACAATGAGAAAGTAAAGATAATAACGAAATTAAATTTAAAAATAACAAAGCTAGGAACTATATAGTCGTTGGCTTCAGCTGACGTCAACCAAGGACTATATAGTCATTGGGACCATGTCGGTCCGACTCATGGGCCCACTGGGGCGGGACGGCCCACACGTCTACTTGATGTCATGTCATGTTTTGTAGAGAGGAGGTTTCCATCCTCATATGTTTAAAAACAAGAGGGAGGGGATTCGTGGGAGGAGGGGAAGGAAGAAGGGAGGGAAATGACAGGAGAGGAAGAAGAAGTGGCCCTGGTGAGCTGGAGAAAGTGGCTTTAGTGAAGGAAGAAGAATTAGGGGTTCGATTTGGCGAATTAGGCATGTGAAACTGGATTTTAAGTTTGATTCTTCCCTTTTGAAACAAACAAGTGTGGGTTTTACTCATTTTTATCTAAGAATTTCTTGATAATCATTTAGATGGTAAAGTGATGGGTCAAAGAGTTGGACAAACAAACCAAACAGAAAGACGGAATATAGGAGTTTGTGGTTAGTTTAAAGATCTAGTTTAATAATGAAGTGTAGTTCAGCGAAACATATAGGAGTTCATGAGGTCATGATTATGGAGTCCGTTCAAATAAGAGGAATGGCGAGTGCTTCAAGTGTGGGAAGCGTGGTCATTTTGCGAACGAGTGTTGGTCGCAAAAGAAGATGGAGGAGAGCTCCAACCATGGTCATGGAGGCCGAACATCAAAGAAGGATGTTGAATGCTTCATTTGTGGGAAGTATGGACACTTTGCTAGTGAGTGTTGGTCGAAGAAGAAGGTGGAAGAGAGTTCCAACCTTGTCGCCGAGGAGGAAGATGCCCACAGTGATGGAGTGGTCTTGCTTGCGAACAAAGGAGGGGGATTGAACAAGAAGAAGTTTGGTATCTTGATACGGGAGCAAGCAATCACGTGTGTGGTAGTAGATGTAGGATCGTGTATGGTCGGATTTATCTAATCACTTTTAGGGTTAATTAACCTCCACTTGCTTAATCAGAGATGCAACGAACATAATCAAACAAAAGCAAGTACATATGAGAAATTAGCAAACCACAAAGGGACTCAGGGATTTGACAGAGGTTCAGCCACTTGCCTATGTCCTCTCTTGCAAGCTCCGCTCACGACTTCACTATCCGCTCCCCGTTTCGGAGCGAGACACAAGACCTTTACAATCTTCAAGCTCATGAACAACCCTCACCGAGCTTGGCTCCTCCTCTCACAATCCAAGAGGGATGCTTTAGGATTTCACCGAAACCTTTACAACTTCTTGACAGCAAGTAGTAACCAAGAGTATGGACACTCTTAACTTTGAGGACACTTGAGTATGATAGGAATTAGGACTAATGTGTGGATTTGAAGGTTTGGAGTGATTGGAATGATCTCTCTAAAGTAGGAGGCAAATACTAGTGAGGGAGATGTCATATTGAGTGTTGGTAACATCTATTTATAAGCTCCTAAGGGGTTATAGTCATTGTGATTAAATAGGTAAGTGGTTGTCTAAGTGGTTGGTGAATGGTCGGTTTGACCGCTAATATTCAGGCACTTTTGGGTTCAACGAGAAAGGTGTTTCGGTCGATCGAGATCTTGGAGATGTTCGACCGGAAACTTCCAGAGTGTTCAGGGTGACCAAAGATGATATAAGAGGTCGACCGCTAGGTATCGACCGAAAGTCAGGGAATTTTGGGTTTTGGGAAATTTGGCCGTTGTAGAAAAACGACAAATCTAATGGTCGAGTGACACGTGTAGACAGTCAGATGAAAAGGTTCACATGGTCAACCGGTACAACACTTAGGCTAACAGTATTAACAGACCCAATCGATCGAACGAGGAACTCGTTCCGGTCGATCGATTTGGCACTGGCAGATCTGGTTTGTATTAAGTGTTTTCCGGTCCTAGTTTGAGTGCTCAATTGAAGTCCAATTGTTGTGAAAAAATTTGTGTGTGACTTCTACAAGGAACCTCGTGTGTATGTGAGTGGTTATTTACTCTTGTATGCTCAAGTACACATAGTTCCTAAGACTCAAAAGAAATACAAATTACATGTCTTCAAATGAGCTTGATTTCATGTCTTGACTTGAATCTTTTTTCCTTATGTCTTGATTACCTGTAGAAGTTGGCACAATAAAATATATATGCTATGCATAGTTTGCTACTCTACATTGATTATAATTAAGATTAGGTTGATTAAATCATCAAAACATAAATTAAGGCCAAAAAGGCAACAATCTCTCCCTTTTTGATGATGACAACCTATATCTTAATACTGGAAGTTTCTAAATGTAAACTATGCAAATAAATGCTCCCCCTATGTATGTGCATAGTTTTTGTTCAATTTGTTGTCAAATTTCAAGTAACCCCTAATAATCTCTCCCTTTGACATCTATCAAAAAAATAAGATTTATCATGGAATTGCTATCCCCCCCTAAATTCTTGTAATGAAGTTCCTCTCCCTGAATTTTGCACTTCATTACCCTATGTATATGATATTGCAATTAGGTTCAATTCTAATTCTCCCCTTTTAACATCAAGCAAATGTGACATATGAGCATGTGATGTATTAACTCTCCTTTTCTCATCCATTAAGATTTGACACTAAAGCAATGGATGTGTTTCAAAATTACAAGATATGCAATGAATACAATCAATTAGGCATATTAACCATTTTCCTCCCCGTCAAAGAGGTACATGAAGGAAATCCTAATTGATTAAAGAATGCGATAAAGATATGACAATTAAGCATTCAATACATCCTAGATTAGAACCAATCTATTATGAATGTAGATGATAGAATAATTTTACCCAACTTGATCCTCAAATTGGTTCCAATCTTCTTTCGGTAGTGCAACCGGCTTTGAATTTGACTTTCTCAGCTTGCCCGATCACCACTGATCTCCCTCTTCAAGCACCTACAAGTGTAGATTTAGGTACCCAAACAACTCACTTTGATAATCTTCAATAGCTATAAAGCATGAATGGGCAACCTCTTTTCTACTTTACGAGGATGATGATGATGATGATGGTGATGGTTGATTTGAAGTTCATAAGCCATTAAATTTCCAATGAGTTCCTCCATCTTTAATTTGGAAAGATCATGCGCTTTTTCAATTGCGACGACCTTATCTTACCAATTGTTGCTTAGGGACCGGAAGAATTTCCTAGTTATCTCTCATTCATTTAGCTTTCTTCTAAGAACACAAAGATAGTTAGTCATATCGGTGAAGTGAGTGTTCATTTCGCTTATGTTCTCACCGATTTGCATAGAAAAAAATTCATACTTATGAATGTGGAGACTAATGCGAGTTTCCTTTGTTTTGCTATCACCCTCATTATGCAATTGCAATCTATGCCATATTTCATATGCACTTTCACAAGCCCTAATTCTATTGTATTCACTCTCATTAAGGCCACAATATGAGATGTTCGTAATCTTTAAGTTCATTTCAATCTCTTTCATTTTGGCCCTAGAAAGAGAGGAAAATTCTTCTTCATTTGGGGATGTGTAGGGATTTTGAAGGAAAATCCAATACTTAAGGTCATTAGAAATTAGGAAAATTTTCATCCTATTCTTCCAATAGTCATAATTTGACCCATTAACCAAAGGAGTCCTAGTTGTGCACAATCCTTCTACATGATAAGATGTTGATGTCATACTAAAAATACGATTAAGTATGCTAAAAATCGAGATCTTGGAGATGTTCGACCGAAAACTTCTAGAGTGTTCAGGGTGACCAAAGATGATATAAGAGGTCGACCACTAGGTATAAATCGGTCGACCGAAAGTCAGAGAATTTTGGGTTTTGGGAAATTTGGCCGTCGTAGAAAAATGAAAAGCTAACGGTCGAGTGACACGTGTAGGCGGTCACACAAAAAGGTTCAAACGGTCGACCGGTACAACACTTAGGCTAACAGTATTAACAGACCCAATCGGTCGAACGAGGAACTCGTTCCGGTCTACCGATTTGGCACTGGCAGATCTGGTTTGTATTAAGTGTTTTCCGGTCCTAGTTTGAGTGATCAATTGAAGTCCAATTGATGTGAAAATTTATGTGTGACTTCTACAAGGAACCTTGTGTGTATGTGAGTGGTTATTTACTCTTGTATGCTCAAGTATACATAGTTCCTAAGACTCAAAAGAAATACAAATTGCATGTGTTCAAATGAGCTTGATTTCATGTCTTGACTTGAATCCTTTCTTCCTTGAGTCTTGATCACCTGTAGAAGTTAGCACAATACAATATATATGCTTTGTATAGTTTGCTACTGTACATTGATTATAATTAAGATTAGGTTGATTAAATCATCAAAATATAGATTAAGACCAAAAAGCCAACAATAGACACATGTTTGCTCACTTGGAGGAAGGCGTGTTTGGACATGTCTCTTTTGGTGATGCTTCAACGGTGAGTGTGGAAGGACAAGGCCACATTGCGATCCAAGTGAAGGATGGATCACACAAGCTCATATCCATTGTTTACTATGTGTCGGAGATGAAGACCAACATACTTAGCATGGGTCAACTTCTTGAGAAAGGATATTCGGTTTTTATGCAAAACCGATATTGTTCTTGCGAGGACAAGATGTGCATTTGATTGCCGAGGTAGAAATGTCCAAGCAACGTATGTTCAAGTTAAATTTAACATGTGCTCGTGCTAGATGCTTGAAAGCATGCGTCAAAGGAGGTGATTGGTTGTGGCACATGTGTTGTGGGCATGTGAATTTTGATGGTCCCTTTTGATCTGAATCTGATATGGTTCTCGTAGTTGTTTAGTATGTTGTGTATATCAATTTGTAGAAGTTTCATTAGTCCTACATCGGGAGATTGTCCTAGATTACATTTTTCTATGACTATAAATAGAACTCTTCCTCCTCCATTGTAATACATCTCCTCTCTTGGTGGTCATCCTCTCTACAAGGAGTAAAGCCTTGGAGCAAAACTCTGGTGGAGAGAGGCTACTTGTAATGTGAGTGAGTAATAAAAGATGTTTTGTTAGTTTCTTCATATTGTCTCTTTTCAATTCTTGCATGCTTTGTGAACTTGGTTTGTTTTAATCTTCGTAGAATTAATTAGCATATTTCTTTTCCTTAATATGAATGTTAGATTAATAATGTGTGAGTAGTTCCATCCCCCTTTGGGGGTGGAGTTGATGGTCATGTAGAATGGAATGAATGCTACATGTTGTTTTATGTGAGAAGTGTGAGTATGCTTGTTTGTATTAAATAGAATACTTAACTTGATAGTTTCTGTCATAACCTTTAGGTACATTCCATGCTTGTTTAGGTTCTTAATAACAAACTTGTTCATGCTCATATTAATCACTTAGGTTAGTGATTTGGATGATAGGTCTTGTGATTGATCGTTTTATTTAAACCGCAAGTGCACGGCCGCGTTGAAGCGGTGGCAAATACGGGTCGTCCACTGGGAGGTGTGTCGACGTTTGGTTTGTGCAAAGGCGAGTGGTAAAGAAATGAGAGAAATGTTGATTACACTAAACTACACTAAGATGCAAAAGGAAATGAAGATAAGCAATAAAACTAAACCCCATAGGGGGTAGAGAAATAATGTAAATATAAAGATGTGTGTGTGTGTGTGTGTGTTCAATTAAGCTCCTCACAACATGTAGTGCATGAAATCATAAAACTACATCCAACTTTGCCTCCACATGAATTAAGATAAGACTACATCATTAAAACATACAAGACAATAATTGGAATGAAGCTAAATGAACTCATGTATAAAGACTAGACCCTACTATGCCTCCACATGAATTAAGATAACCCAATATCATTAAAACATACAAGACAATAACTAAGGTAAAGGCAATAAGAGTACATACACTACAAATTGTGTTTCCAATATTAATTCCATCCATATCCTAACCTTATCCCCCATAAAATAGGTCCACTAATCAAAGCATAAGCTAAGCTTCATTTAAGAGCATTAGCATATCAAAGATAAGAGTGAAAACCCATTAGATGGTTATGGAAATCATATAAAGCTCAAAAGATTAAGATAACACACACTTAATACACTACATGATCATATTACATATTTCTCCACCCCGCAAATGGGGATGGAACTACTCACTACTCATTACACTAACTATATTAATAAGATGAAGCATTATACTGAAATGAAATTACCCTAAGAAAGCAAGAAATATTAAAGAAGCTTAAAAGGAAAGGAAAGACTAAACAAGCATGCACAAATTAAAAGACAAGATAAAAAGAAACTAGAAAAATTATTTTATTAACAAATGACTCACATTGAAGGTAGCATTCTTCTCCACCTTGAGTTTTTGCTTCAAGGCTCACTCCTTAGTAGAGAGAATGTCACCAAGCAATGAGTAGTTTACAATAGAAGGTGAGGAGTTCTATTTATAGCCAAAGAAAAAGGCACTCCGGGACAATCCCCCGATGTGAGACTAAACAAATACCAGAAATGGATTAAATACACACTAATACGTGACCCACCAAAATCTTAGCGGATTGAGGCCAAAACAGACCGCCAATTAGCGGTCTTGGACCGCCAATTGGCGGTCTATATGGTCCGGATCACGCTGGATTTTATTCTGGGGTTTTCTGGATGTCTTTGTTGGTCTTTGATGTATCTACTTCACTTTTGGGAGCTCCGACCCCGAATAAAATTGCCAAAATACTCCCCATGATGGTGTGGAGTTTTCTGTTTTGCTCTTTTGTCCTTCGGTCTGATGTTCAAGTCCTTCTCCCTTGCATCTTAGTCCCTAGGTCTCACAATAAGTCCTCTTTCCCTGCTTTTGGGTCCTTTCATTCTTCATCTCTTCAAACCTATTTATTTCTGAAATTCAAACATAAAACTCGTCACGTAGCATTGCTTAGGTGTAAGATAATGGATATAAGAAACAAATATAAGCATAAAATGATGTCAATCAAATACCCCCACACCTAAGTTTTTGCTAGTCTCGAGCAAAACAAAGAAAGAGAAAAACAAACGAGAAACAAGAAATCCTAACTCACTTTCGTAGGAATCACGATTGCACTTAGCACGTGCAACAAGCCGTGAAACCTCATTGTTGCCAAGGAGGAGGAGTGTTGTCTCCTGAGGGCTTTCAACAGATATACCCACAAAATCCGAACAAGATGCATTATTCAATCTAGACACTCGACTCGTTGGACAAATTTTGTCGATCATTGGACGCGGTAATCCTACGGGCTGACTCTATATAGGTAATCAGTCCACACACCTAATCTAATGAACCATTCGTGCAAGTTAAATAAGGAATTAAGTGAAAGACATGGACAACCTCAACCTCCTCAAGTGACACAAAGTGTAAAGTCCATTAAGGTTCTTATTTGCATATATTTTTCTTTTTGTTTCTTTTCTTATTTATATATTTTTTTCTTTTTCTTAGTTGGAGCTTCATTCTCCCAGGGTCAGGTTTCATGCATCATTGCCCATAAGGACTTACACTATCACGTACACCTTTCCCCAAATCTCCACATAGGACAATCCCTACCACCCGTGTAATGGGAGTTCGGTCGGGGCATCCCAAGTCAGATGACTCGAAAGCACCAGGCACAAAGTCCCCTCAGACCTACTTTCCCGAGTGATAGGAGCCGTGCGAGAAGAGAGAACACCTACTCACTTATTTCTTATCTACACATGATCCAAAACCCCTACACTTAAAGTTGCACAACAGGAGTTTAAGGGTCCTTGACTACAACAAACTTCCGTATATTAACAGACACGAATTATTCAACTCACTAGATTCAGGGTGGACTTCTTTATTTGTTTGAGTACTGAAATATTATGATTACTCTCCCCCGAGGGAAAATCGGGGTGCATCCTAACGATAGGAAAATCCTAGAGCCATTGCATCAAGTTCAAGACAATTTTGTGAGCTTTCTTTTTACTTTGCCTCTCAATGGTTTTGCACATGCCAGAAACACGCAAAACCCATAAAACATTTCCTTTCGCAAACACATGAAGATTTTGAAAGAAATGTTAAAATTTAAATCACAAGGCAAGCAAAAGAAGACAAGTCACCCAAGGATAATGGCAAGAAGATATATTGATATTAAATGCAGCACACTAACATGATCCGAACAATGCACTCAAAAGAAAATGAAACAAAAGGAAAAGACTCAACTATGTACACACATCAAACACCCCCACGCTTACTTCATACATTGTCCTCAATGTATGCGAGCATGATACTACATAGATTTATGCATGAAAAAGAAAAGATCTCACCAACGTGAAGCACCAGGAAAGTTTCATGGTCATGTTGATGGACATAAACCCAAATTTTCCTCAAAACCTGTGAGATACATAAGAACGGAGACAAATACGTGAAAGAAATGAGGCTCAAATAAACAAGGGTTGGGGCCCACAACAATCAATGCTCACAAATGGAGTCTTTTATTGTATTTTTTCTTTTTTTTCTTTTTTTTAAATATAACTATGTACAAAAATGGGCTCGTGATTGATCGTTTTATTTAAACCGCAAGTGCACAGCCGCGTTGAAGCGGTGGCAAATACGGGTCGTCCACTGGGAGGTGTGTCAACGTTTGGTTTGTGCGAAGGCGAGTGGTAAAGAAAGGAGAGAAAGATTGATTACACTAAACTACACTAGAATGCAAATGGAAATGAAAGATAAGTAATAAAAAACTAAACCCCATAGGGGGTAGAGAAATAATGTGAATATAAAGATGTGTGTGTGTGTTCAATTAAGCTCCTCTATATAGGTAGTCAGTCCACACACCTAATCTAATGAACCATTCGTGCAAGTTAAATAAGAAATTAAGTGAAAGACATGGACAACCTCAACCTCCTCAAGTGATACAAAGTGTAAAGTCCATTAAGGTTCTTATTTGCATTTTTTTTCTTTTTGTTTCTTTTCTTATTTATATATTTTTTTCTTTTTCTAAGTTGGAGCTTCATTCTCCCAGGGTCAGGTTTTGTGCATCATTGCTCATGAGGACTTACACTATCACGTACACCTTTCCCAAAATCTCCACATAGGACAATCCCTACCACCCGTGTAATGGGAGTTCGGTCGGGGCATCCCAAGTCAGATGACTCGAAAGCACCAGGCACAAAGTCCCCTCAGACCTACTTTCCCGAGTGATAGGAGCCGTGCGAGAAGAGAGAACACCTACTCACTTATTTCTTATCTACACATGATCCAAAACCCCTACACTTAAAGTTTCACAACAGGAGTTTAAGGGTCCTTGACTACAACAAACTTCCGTATATTAACAGACACGAATTATTCAACTCACTAGATTCAGGGTGAACTTCTTTATTTGTTTGAGTACTGAAATATTATGATTACTCTCCCCCGAGGGAAAATCGGGGTGCATCCTAACGATAGGAAAATCCTAAAGCCATTGCATCAAGTTCAAGACAATTTTGTGAGCTTTCTTTTTACTTTGCCTCTCAATGGTTTGGCACATGCCAGAAACACGCAAAACCCATAAAACATTTCCTTTCGCAAACACATGAAGATTTTGAAAGAAATGTTAAAATTTAAATCACAAGGCAAGCAAAAGAAGACAAGTCACCCAAGGATAATGGCAAGAAGATATATTGATATTAAATGCAGCACACTAACATGATCCGAACAATGCACTCAAAAGAAAATGAAACAAAAGGAAAAGACTCAACTATGTACACACATCAAACACCCCCACGCTTACTTCATACATTGTCCTCAATGTATGCGAGCATGATACTACATAGATTTATGCATGAAAAAGAAAAGATCTCACCAACGTGAAGCACCAGGAAAGTTTCATGGTCATGTTGATGGACATAAACCCAAATTTTCCTCAAAACCTGTGAGATACATAAGAAGGGAGACAAATACGTGAAAGAAATGAGGCTCAAATAAACAAGGGTTGGGGCCCACAACAATCAATGCTCACAAATGGAGTCTTTTATTGTATTTTTTATTTTTTCTTTTTTTTAAATAGAACTATGTACAAAAATGGGCTCGTGATTGATCGTTTTATTTAAACCGCAAGTGCACAGCCGCGTTGAAGCGGTGGCAAATACGGGTCGTCCACTGGGAGGTGTGTCAACGTTTGGTTTGTGCGAAGGCGAGTGGTAAAGAAAGGAGAGAAAGATTGATTACACTAAACTACACTAGAATGCAAATGGAAATGAAAGATAAGTAATAAAAAACTAAACCCCATAGGGGGTAGAGAAATAATGTGAATATAAATATGTGTGTGTGTGTGTTCAATTAAGCTCCTCTATATAGGTAATCAGTCCACACACCTAATCTAATGAACCATTCGTGCAAGTTAAATAAGAAATTAAGTGAAAGACATGGACAACCTCAACCTCCTCAAGTGATACAAAGTGTAAAGTCCATTAAGGTTCTTATTTGCATTTTTTTTCTTTTTGTTTCTTTTCTTATTTATATTTTTTTTCTTTTTCTTAGTTGGAGCTTCATTCGCCCAGGGTCAGGTTTCGTGCATCATGGCCCATGAGGACTTACAGTATCACGTACACCTTTCCCCAAATCTCCACGTAGGAAAATCCCTACCACCCGTGTAACGGGAGTTCGGTCGGCGCATCCCAAGTCAGATGACTTGAAAGCACCATGCACGAAGTCCCCTCAGACCTACTTTCCCGAGTGATAGGAGCCGTGCGAGAAGAGAGAACACCTACTCACTTATTTCTTATCTACACATGAACCAAAACCCCTACACTTAATGTCTCACAATAAGATTTAAAGGTTCCTCGACAACAACAAACTTCCTTAAGTTAACAGACACAAATTATTGACTCATTAGGTTCAGGATGGACTTCTTTGAATGTTTGAGCACTGAAACCCTATGACTACTCACCCCCAAGGGAAAACTGGGGTGCATCCTAACGACTCGATAAATCCTAAAGCCACAATACTAGATATCCTATTGCATCAAGTTGAAGACAATTTTGGGAGCTTTCTTTTTACTTTGCCTCTCAGCGGTTTTTCACATGCTAAACACATGCAAAACCCACAAAACATTTTATTTCGCAAACAAATGAAGATTTTGAAAGAAATGTGAAAATTTTGAAGCACTAGGCAAGCAAAAGAAGAAAAGTCACCCAAGGATCATGGCAAGAAGATATATCGAAATTAAATGCAACACACTAACATGACCCTAATAATGCACACAAAACAAAATAAAATCAAAGGAAAAAGACTCAACTATGCACACACGTAAAACACCCCCACACCTACTTCATGCATTGTCCTCAATGAATACGAGCAAGATACTACATGAATGTATGCATGAAACAAAAGAGATCTCACCAACATGAAGTACAAAGGGAAGTTCAAGGTCATGTTGATGGACACAAACCCGAATTTCCTCAAAACCAGTTAGACACTTACAAAGGGAGATAAAATACGTGAAAGAAATGGGGCCCAAATACACAAGGGTTGGAGCCCACAATAATCGATGCTCACTGAAAGAGTCTTTTATTGTTTTCTTTTTTTCTTTCTTTCTTTTTTCTCTTTTTTTTATATATATAACTATGTAACAAACATAAGTTACCATCTTCATTTGTCAAAAGACATCAAATGGGAACCTCAAAAGTGGGTCAATGCACTTGGAAAGGGAACATGACACCACGCGGGGCCAAAATGCTCATGCGTGGGCCCCTTCTCAAAGAGCACAAGATGAAAGGAGAGGTTCATGAATTGGACGCAAAGGCGTCTCATTCAAAGGATCAAACTGAAAGAGTTTGAATCTCTCAAGAGTTTGGGAAATAAGGGGCAACGGAAGAAGAGTTTCTCTCGTTGCGCTATTGAAGTTATGATCGTCAATCCACACTCAACGACCAACAGGCTGGTGTGTCGAAATGAGGTCCGACACACCAGGCGAACAAAAAGTGGGTCTCATACCCAAGGTATCCTCCAAGGAACTCCTAATACCCTCATGAGCAATGTAGTTATTTGATGTTCCATCATTTCCAAGATGATCAGGAACAATAGTGAGAGACAAACTCTCATCAGGTTGTTTGAAATTGAGGGTACTAGGGAGCTCTTGCTCCACCAGAGGCGAGTCCTTAAGAGGCACAACATGAAGATCATGTGGCTCAAGGGCCACGGGACAAAAAGATAAGGCACAATCCTATGCTGACTCATAATGAATTTGGTCCTTGTTTTTCTCAATTTGAATCGAATCCTCCACTAAGTGATCATGAATTGAAACCCCAAGTCCCTCAGACTTACTAGGAGTTTGACTTTGAAAGATTGTGCTTTGAATTTGTGGATGTGGTGGTGGTTCGATATCAAAAGATGAATCCTCATGTTGACAAGAAAAGTTACTCACCTCACGTTCATGTAATTGTTGCGACATTTGAATCACTTGCAGTGTCATATTTTGTATGGACTGTTGAGTGGTTTCCATGAACGTAAGGAAAGTTTGTCTCAAGGAATCAGGTATGCGGTCAACTATGAGGTCCAAGTCCGAATTTGAGAAATTTTGGGGTTGGGTGTTGATGGGCTGAGAATGAGTCCAATTATTTGGAGTGGGGTGTTGGTAGACTTCTGGGTAATCGAGAGGAGGATACTGGGGTGGAAATGATGTATAAGAATTGGAATACAAATTGTCTCCCCACGAATCCATCCCTCTCGGGTTGTACGCGGATACGTAATGGTCATAATGAGCATTTTGGGAAAATGTGTTCTCATACTCAGGCTCAGGGGCAACATAAGGACATTCCCCGATAACATGACCACTCAACCCACAATAGTCACATGGCGGTGCACTCATGTCATCTACCACATGCATGAAAGAGGCCAAAGGTTCTTGTAATGTCTCAGTTTAATGATCAACATATGATCCGACGTATCTAGATGGTGGTCTAGCAGTCGGTGCCTCTCTGATATTACCCCAATATGAAGAATGCTCAGTCACACAATTAAGATTATCCTAACCATACGGTGTGTTTGTCTGAGGCACCCCAGGTTGCATGGGTCCGGAATACCAGGACGAATTGTCATGGTCCCAACAATGATATGGATGGTCGCCCATGTAACCATCCATCTCAACAGAGAACTCTAGAGTCGACCACTCTCACCACCACGAGGCTAAACTCGCAAAAAGTGCTCGACTCGACCCTAAAATGCTACCAGAGAGTGTAAAGGGGAGGAGACTAGAACGTAGAAGTAGGTAAGAAGATAACTCAGAGGAGAAGGGAAGAATCCCTAAAGCTAGCGTGGGTAAAGGGTGAAGGTAGAAGCCTAACTAGGAAGCACGACTCAAACAATGTAAGGCAATGAGTCCTTAGGCTAGACGACGCCTAACTTCGAGGTCACTACCCTCGACACGCCTCACCTCCCTACAACGAAGACCACAATGCCCAGCAAGTGATACCAGATCCAAAGATCCAGTACCTCCTACTATCGACAAGGTAGGCAACGCCGATTAGGCCTTACAGTCTCAACTAGATTACTCTCCTAGTGCGTCCGAAATCCTAGGGCCAATGTCTACTTGCTTTTAGTTAAGGCTTGATTAAGAGTGATTTTTGGGGCGAAGGAAAGGGCGATGAAATCCCCCACCTTATCTTTTATGGGACAGCCCCTCCTTAGTAGTGTTTTGATCCTAAATCTAGCAATCAACCCTCCAATCAAAATGCTCTTGTAGTGGCGAGTAGAAGCATCAGGAAAATTGGCGATCTTGTGAGCTTTGTTTACCTTCTAATTTCTTTGTGTTGTTACCATAGCTCATGTAGTGATCTGGGACTTGATTTGGCATGTTTTGACTTATAGTTTGTTCCCAGATCAATAATCATACTTCCTTTAAGCAACTTGGACCCTAAAACCCAAAGCAAAAGTTTAGGCATTCTTTTTGTTTAGGTCATGCATCATGTATGTGACTTAGGCATGTAGATTGTCTTTTATCTTAGCTTTATTTTCAGTTGCTGAGAGCTGGCGTGAGGTACGCACCTTCTACTCTCATTCATGCATTTCGTATGAACATGCATTAGTTAGTAGGAAGAGCATTGAAACAAGTGTGAGTTGAGCGTTTGTTTGGAGAGTTGATTGCTAGATTAGGACTCCAAAACACTACTAAGGAGGGGCTGTCCCATAAAAGATAAGGTGGGGGATTTCATCACCCTTTTCCTTCGCCCCACAAACCACACTAATCAGGAGCCTAATTTTTAAAATCAAGTACACATTGGCACTAAGGATTTCGGGCGCATTAGTAGAGTGATCCCGTCCCGACCGTCATGACCTGATTGGTGTTGCCCACTATGTCGATAGTAGGAGAGACGAGATCCCCGGATCTTGGCTCACTTGCTGGGCTTTGTGGTCCTCGTCGTAGGGAGGTGAGGCATGTTGAGGCCATGTGACCTCGCAGTTTGGCGTCGTCTAGCTGTAAGGACCTATAGCGACCTTAGGATTGCTTGAGCCTTGTTTGCTTGTGTGCTTCTACCTGTACCCATCCGTCGTAGCATAAGGACTTCTTCCCTTCTCTCCTGAGTCATTCTTTCTCTCCTGTGTTCCCCCGTCTTCTCCTCTACGCACATTCTTTGTTTAAAAAAAGGTTTTGGTTTGTGTGTGTGCACCTTTGTGCATGCATTTGTGGACACGAGACGAGAGTGGTCATTTGACGAGGAGCGTTGTCAATCCGGCTTCAGTCATCGATTTCTCGACACCTTCCTCCTCTCGTGTCGCACGCAGTCCGGGTTCAATGGCTGCTAATTTCCGTGAGGAGGAGCGGTTGCTGGACCCACCTGCTCCACCAGTGCTTCCAGTTGTCGTTCCCATACCTCTACATGATCGATGCTACCCGAGCCGTACGGCTCTACCCTCATGCATCGTATTACCAGAGGCTAATGGGAACCATTTTGAGGTTAAGCCTCAGTTTATTTCCATGCTCCCTCGCTTCACTGGGAAGTGTGACCCCTATATCTTTCTCAGGGAATTTGATGAGGTCTGTGCTATGTTCAAGCTGCAACAACTTAGCACAGACTCCATCCATCTTAGGCTCGTTCCTTTTGCACTAAAGGATGACGCCAAAAAGTGGTTGTACAGCAACCAGGCGAATGGCTTTAAGACTTGGGACGAGTTTCAATATGCATTCCTCAAGAAGTGCTTCCCAAATCATCGGACTCAAAAATTAAGGAACGAAATCAATTCGTTCTATCAACATGAGACCGAACTATTCCATGCGTACTTAGAGAGGTTCAAGGAGCTATTATCCTCATGCCCTCACCATGGCATTGAGTTGTGGCGCCTTTGTCATATTGTTTATGAAGGTCTTCATATCCCGTCCTGAACGCTCCTTGAGTCCATGTGTCAAGGAGAGTTCTTGGGAAGGATGAAAGGGAGGCATGGGCTTTCCTAGAAGACCTTGCTGAGAAAACAATGCAATGGGAGATTGTAAGGGAACCACCTGCATCATCTAGTATAGGAGCGAGGATCACGAATGCAAACTCGATTAGATCGGGTGCCGCATTTGCTATCGATACCACTACGGCCACCGAGGCACGTATGGCGGCCTTAATGCGCCGTATGGATTCGATTGAGCTCCAAAACCAACAAGGTGCACCTCACATGTCCACATCTGGTCCAGTTCCCTGTCATTCATGTGGTAGGGTAGGTCATGTAGAAAGCGAGTGTGTGTATATTCCTCCTGAGATGGTGCGTGTCAACGCCATCTATGACAGAGCTAGGAATGACCCATACTCATCATCTTATAATCCTGGATGGAGAAACCACCCCAATTTTACATGGAACCAAACTAATGCCCCGGGTGGTCCTTCAAACTCCTCTAGACCACCTTACCAATCACACCAACCTCCCATGCATGCACAATCTTATCAGCAACCCCAAGCGCAAACCACTAATCAATCGGGTTTCCCAAATTCCAACAATATGGAAACCCGATTCAATTCGCTTGAGACCGTGACTCGTGGACTTGAAAACTCAATGAAAAAAATTATGTCATCCACAAGTCAAGTTCCCACTTCAAATCAGCAGACCATCAAATCTCTAGAGCTTCAGATGGGCCAATTGGCTCAGTCTGTACATGAGAGAGAGAGGGTCTTTGCCTAGCCAGCCTGAGGCTAACCCCCGTATGTACCAGCAACAACACATACAAAATGAGAATGTGCTACCTCGGGGGAGGCAAGTGAACCATGTGGAGTAACATGTTCACCATGTCAATGCCATTGTTACCTTAAGAAATGGAAAGCAGGTTGACAATCACATTTCCTTGCCACCACCACCATCATCTATGCAGCCCCTCAGTGGGAATGGTGGTGAAGAAGAGGCTGAGGGTGAGGGTAATACACCAACACCTCCTTCTCAGGCACTGCAGAAAACCTACCTTCCAAAAGCTCCTTATCCAAGTAGGTTAACCAAAAAGCAGAGTGACACAATGGACAAGATATTAGAGGTGTTTAAGCAAGTGAAGGTTCACATCCCCTTGTTGGATGTCATCCAACAAATACCTCAATATGCTAAAGTGTTGAAGGATCTCTGCACAACCAAGAGGAAGACCAATGTTCCTAAGAAAGCATTCTTGGCTGCAAATATAAGCTCACTTTTGTCCAATCCCACCTACACAAAATACAAGGACCCTGGGTGTCCTACTATTCAGTGTATGATAGGGGACACTAGAATGAGCAATGTTTTGCTTGATTTAGGATCGGCGGTCAACCTCCTCCCATTCTCTGTTTATCAACAGTTGAACTTGGGAGAATTAAAACCAACTAAGATCACTCTCCAATTGGCAGATAGATCCATTCGTATTCCAAAGGGGATTATCGAGGACGTGCTTATCAAAGTTGGAGATTTATTCGTTTTATATTAACCGCAAGTGCACGGCCGCGTTGAAGTGGTGGCAAATATGGGTCGTCCACTGGGAGGTGTGTCAACGTTTGGTTTGTGCGAAGGCGAGTGGTAAAAAATGGAGAGAAAGATTTATTACACTACACTACACTAATCTAAACTAGTAAACAAGCAAGCTGAAATGAAATAACTAAACAACCAAGCTAAACAACTAATGAAGAAGATAAAAAGACGGGAATGGAAACCCCTAAGGGGTGGAGTGTGTGTGTGCACATGAAATAAGTGTGGTGTGGAATGCATACAAGAAGCTCAAGTTAGTTAGTGTTTGTTAATGCATAAGAGGTACCTAATGGCAAAACCTATCATTTACAACACTAACTTATGTGAATAATATGAGCAATGCAAGGTTGTTATTAAGACACTTAAACAAGCATGGAATGTACCTAAGCTATGGCAGAAACCATCAAGTAAGGTTCTTAATAATTCAAGCAAGCATACTAATATCAACACAAAACATTCATATTAAGCATTCAAACCATCTACATAACATGTACACACATCTACTCCACCCCCAAAAGGGGATGGAACTACTCACACATATTTAAACTAACTACTCTAATAAAATGAAGCATTATACTGAAATGAAACTATACTAATCAAGCAAGAAATATTAAAGAAGCATAAAACAAAACAAGCACCAAAGCAAACACATTAAAGGAAATTAACTAAGCAAGAATTAACAAGCTAAAGAAAACATCTATTATTAACTCACTCAAATTACAAGCAGCTCTTCCTCCACCAGAGTTTTGCTTCAAGGCTTCACTCTTAGTAGGGAAGATGTCACCAAAGAGAGAGATGGATACAATGGAAGGTGAAGAGTTCTATTTATAAGCATGGAAAAAGCTAATCCGGGACAATCCCCCGATGTGGGACTAAACCAATACAAAAATAACCTAAACACACATTAATACAAGTCCAGGAGAAAGTTGAGCGGATCTGGGCTGATCCAGACCGCCAATTGGCGGTCTATCAGGCCCAGATCCGTCTGGGTTTGGTGTTGGGCTTTGCTGGAAGTATTTCTTGGTCTTTGATGCATCTACTTGGTTTGTTGGAGCTCCGACCCGAATCGAATTGCCAAAATACTCCCCATGATGGTGTGGAGTTTCCTGTTTTGCTCTTAGGTCCTTCGGTCTTACGATCAGGTCCTTCTCCCTTGCATCTTAGTCCACAGGTCTCACAATTAAGTCATTTTTCCTGCTTTTAGGTCCTTTCATGGCTCTTCTCTTCAAACCTCTTTATTCCTGAAAACTAAACATAAAACTCGTCACGTAGCATTGCTTAGGTGTAAGATAATGGATATAAGATACAAATATAAGCATGAAATGATGTCAATCAGCGGTCAACCTCCTCCCATTCTCTGTTTATCAACAGTTGAACTTGGGAGAATTAAAACCAACTAAGATCACTCTCCAATTGGCGGATAGATCCATTCGTATTTCAAAGGGGATTATCGAGGACGTGCTCATCAAAGTTGGAGATTTTATATTTCCAGTCGATTTTGTTGTCCTCGATACCAATCCTGTTGCGAACACCCACTCTCAAATACCTTTGATTTTGGGTAGACCATTTCTGGCAACCTCCAATGCCTTGATTAATTGTAGAAATGGTCTCATGAAGCTCTCATTCGGTAACATGAGTGTCGAGTTTCATGTGTTCAACTTTGGTAGGCAACAGGAGCCCATGGATGAACCTTTAAATCTCAATCTCATCCGCCAATTAGAGAAAGCACCGCAAAATCAACGAACACCCCTAACCCCAATGCAACCCATTGAGAATGTTTGTGGAGCCAACCAAAACTCATTGCCTATCTTTGCAATGCAACAGAGTGAGATGGCATCAAACATGAATGTCCAAAAGGAGTGTTCGTTGCGTGATTCAATTGAGAGTGCTAGTGAGAGTGAGACACCTCATCATATGCCTATACCAGAAGGTGTCTTTATCTCATGTCCCTTGGCTATTGAGCCATTTGAGCTTCATCTTGACTCCAACAAGGACCCACCTGTGGCTGAGCTTATGCTTGATGATCTAAATGATGGTGGGAGGTCCTTGTTGGATGACTTGGGGAGAAGTCCCATTCTTAGTGATGCAGGTCTTCTGCATCCATCGAATGAGCTTGAGGAACTCATTCCGATGCACCCGCCTATTGGTAGGAGGGTTTTGTTCGATGAGCAACTAAACCCTAGTGAGGCAACACAACTTCACTCATTCATGTTGCCTACACCCAACCAATATCATGAGGGGTTCGAGCCTTTCAGCTTTGATCTTTCACCCCTCATGACACCTCAGAGTACCGGTGAAGTGTGGCCATCTCGGCAAGTCTCTGGTCCTCATGACTTGATGTTCTCATTTGATGTTCCTTGACCAAATGATTATGAGAATATCATTGTTGCTGTATATATCATGTAAAAAATCGGAAAAAAAGAAGAAGTGTGTAATAAAAGACTCCATGAGCGAGCATTGATTGTTGTGGGCCCCAACCCTTGTGTACTTGGGCCCCATTTCTTCACGTATTTGTCTCCCTTCTTCAGTATCTCACAGGTTTTGAGGGAATTCGGGTTTGTATCCATCAACATGACCATGAACTTCCCTTTGTACTTCACGTTGGTGAGATCTATTCTTTTTCATGCATAAATCCATGTCGTATCTTGTTCACATTCATTGAGGACAATGCATGAAGTAGGTGTGGACGGGTATTTTACGTGTGTCCATAGTCAAGTCTTTTCTTTTGATTTTTGTTTTCTTTTGTGTGCATTGTTAGGGTTATGTTAGTGTGCTGCATTTAATATCGATATATCTGCTTGCCATGATCCTTGGGTGACTTGTCTTCTTTTGCTTGCCTAGTGCTTTAAAGTTTTTACATTTCTTTCAAAATCTTCATGTGTTTATGAAAGAAATGTTTTTGTAGGTTTTGCGTGTGTTTAGCATGTGCAAAACCATTTAGAGGCAAAGAGGCAAAGTAAAAAGAAAGCTCCCAAAATTGTCTTGAACTTGATGCATTAGGATATCTAGCTTACGGGCTTTAGGTCTTATCGAGTCGTTAAGATGCACCCCGGTTTTCCCTCGGGGGGCGTGTAATCATAGGGTTTCAGTACTCAAACATTTAAAGAAGTCCACCCTGAACCTTGTGAGTCAAATAATTCGTGTCTGTTAGTATAAGGAAGTTTGTCGTAGTCAAGGGCCCTTAATCTCTTTTTGTGAAACTTACGTGTAGGGGTTTTGGTTCCCATGTAGATAAATAAATAAGGGGTGTTCTCTCTTCTCGCACGGCTCCTATCACTGGGAAAGTAGGTCAGAGGGGACTTTGTGCCTGGTGCTTTCGAGTCATCTGACTTGGGATGCACCGATCGAACCCCCGTTACACGGATGGTTGGGATCGCCCTATGTGGAGATTTGGGGGAAGGTGTACGTGATAGTGTAAGTCCTCATAGGCAATGATGCACGAAACCTGACCCTGGGAGAATCAAACACCAACCAATAAACTGCTCCAAAGGAAAAAAAAAAGAAAAAAAAGAAAAAAAAGAGTCAAATAAAAACCAAAATGGACTTTACACATTGTATCACATTCAGAAGTTAAGGTTGCCCATGTCTTTCACTTAAGTCCTTGACTAACTTTCACGAATAACTCATTAGGCTAGGTGTGTGGACGGATTACATATATAGAGTAGACCCGTAGTATTACCGTGTCCCATGATCGACAAAATAAGTCCAACGAGTCACTCAAGTTAGTTAGTGTTTGTTAATGCATAAGAGGTACCTAATGGCAAAACCTATCATTTACAGCACTAACTTATGTGAATAATATGAGCAATGCAAGGTTGTTATTAAGACACTTAGACAAGCATGGAATGTACCTAAGCTATGGCAGAAACCATCAAGTAAGGTTCTTAATAATTCAAGCAAGCATACTAATATCAACACAAAACATTCATATTAAGCATTCAAACCATCTACATAACATGTACACACATCTACTCCACCCCCAAAAGGGGATGGAACTACTCACACATATTTAAACTAACTACTCTAATAAAATGAAGCATTATACTGAAATGAAACTATACTAATCAAGCAAGAAATATTAAAGAAGCATAAAACAAAACAAGCACCAAAGCAAACACATTAAAGGAAATTAACTAAGCAAGAATTAAAAAGCTAAAGAAAACATCTATTATTAACTCACTCAAATTACAAGAAGCTCTTCCTCCACCAGAGTTTTGCTTCAAGGCTTCACTCTTAGTAGGGAAGATGTCACCAAAGAGAGAGATGGATACAATGGAAGGTGAAGAGTTCTATTTATAAGCATGGAAAAAGCTAATCCGGGACAATCCCCCGATGTGGGACTAAACCAATACAAAAATAACCTAAACACACATTAATACAAGTCCACGAGAAAGCTGAGCGGATCTGGGCTGATCCAGACCGCCAATTGGCGGTCTATCAGGCCCAGATCCGTCTGGGTTTGGTGTTGGGCTTTGCTGGAAGTATTTCTTGGTCTTTGATGCATCTACTTGGTTTGTTGGAGCTCCGACCCAAATCGAATTGCCAAAATACTCCCCATGATGGTGTGGAGTTTCCTGTTTTGCTCTTAAGTCCTTCGGTCTTACGATCAGGTCCTTCTCCCTTGCATCTTAGTCCCCAGGTCTCACAATTAAGTCATTTTTCCTGCTTTTAGGTCCTTTCATGGCTCTTCTCTTCAAACCTCTTTATTCCTGAAAACTAAACATAAAACTCGTCACGTAGCATTGCTTAGGTGTAAGATAATGGATATAAGATACAAATATAAGCATGAAATGATGTCAATCAGCGGTCAACCTCCTCCCATTCTCTGTTTATCAACAGTTGAACTTGGGAGAATTAAAACCAACTAAGATCACTCTCCAATTGGCGGATAGATCCATTCGTATTTCAAAGGGGATTATCGAGGACGTGCTCATCAAAGTTGGAGATTTTATATTTCCAGTCGATTTTGTTGTCCTCGATACCAATCCTGTTGCGAACACCCACTCTCAAATACCTTTGATTTTGGGTAGACCATTTCTGGCAACCTCCAATGCCTTGATTAATTGTAGAAATGGTCTCATGAAGCTCTCATTCGGTAACATGAGTGTCGAGTTTCATGTGTTCAACTTTGGTAGGCAACAGGAGCCCATGGATGAACCTTTAAATCTCAATCTCATCCGCCAATTAGAGAAAGCACCGCAAAATCAACGAACACCCCTAACCCCAATGCAACCCATTGAGAATGTTTGTGGAGCTAGCCAAAACTCATTGCCTATCTTTGCAATGCAACAGAGTGAGCTGGCATCAAACATGAATGTCCAAAAGGAGTGTTCGTTGCATGATTCAATTGAGAGTGCTAGTGAGAGTGAGACACCTCATCATATGCCTATACCAGAAGGTGTCTTTATCTCATGTCCCTTGGCTATTGAGCCATTTGAGCTTCATCTTGACTTCAACAAGGACCCACCTGTGGCTGAGCTTATGCTTGATGATCTAAATGATGGTGGGAGGTCCTTGTTGGATGACTTGGGGAGAAGCCCCATTCTTAGTGATGCAGGTCTGCTGCATCCATCGAATGAACTTGAGGAACTCATTCCGATGCACCCGCCTATTGGTAGGAGGGTTTTGTTCGATGAGCAACTAAACCCTAGTGAGGCAACACAACTTCACTCATTCATGTTGCCTACACCCAACCAATATCATGAGGGGTTCGAGCCTTTCAGCTTTGATCTTTCACCCCTCATGACACCTCAGAGTACTGGTGAAGTGTGGCCATCTCGGCAAGTCTCTGGTCCTCATGACTTGATGTTCTCATTTGATGTTCCTTGACCAAATGATTATGAGAATATCATTGTTGCTGTATATATCATGTAAAAAATCGGAAAAAAAGAAAAAAGAAGAAGTGTGTAACAAAAGACTCCATGAGCGAGCATTGATTGTTGTGGGCCCCAACCCTTGTGTACTTGGGCCCCATTTCTTCACGTATTTGTCTCCCTTCTTCAGTATCTCACAGGTTTTGAGGGAATTCGGGTTTGTATCCATCAACATGACCATGAACTTCCCTTTGTACTTCACGTTGGTGAGATCTATTCTTTTTCATGCATAAATCCATGTCGTATCTTGTTCACATTCATTGAGGACAATGCATGAAGTAGGTGTGGACGGGTATTTTACGTGTGTCCATAGTCAAGTCTTTTCTTTTGATTTTTGTTTTCTTTTGTGTGCATTGTTAGGGTTATGTTAGTGTGCTGCATTTAATATCGATATATCTGCTTGCCATGATCCTTGGGTGACTTGTCTTCTTTTGCTTGCCTAGTGCTTTAAAGTTTTTACATTTCTTTCAAAATCTTCATGTGTTTGTGAAAAAATGTTTTTGTAGGTTTTGCGTGTGTTTAGCATGTGCAAAACCGTTGAGAGGCAAAGAGGCAAAGTAAAAAGAAAGCTCCCAAAATTGTCTTGAACTTGATGCATTAGGATATCTAGCTTACGGGCTTTAGGTCTTATCGAGTCGTTAGGATGCACCCCAGTTTTCCCTCGGGGGGCGTGTAATCATAGGGTTTCAGTACTCAAACATTTAAAGAAGTCCACCCTGAACCTTGTGAGTCAAATAATTCGTGTCTGTTAGTATAAGGAAGTTTGTCGTAGTCAAGGGCCCTTAATCTCTTTTTGTGAAACTTAAGTGTAGGGGTTTTGGTTCCCATGTAGATAAATAAATAAGGGGTGTTCTCTCTTCTCGCACGGCTCCTATCACTGGGAAAGTAGGTTTGAGGGGACTTTGTGCCTGGTGCTTTCGAGTCATCTGACTTGGGATGCACCGACCGAACCCCCGTTACACGGATGGTTGGGATCGCCCTATGTGGAGATTTGGGGGAAGGTGTACGTGATAGTGTAAGTCCTCATAGGCAATGATGCACGAAACCTGACCCTAGGAGAATCAAACACCAACCAATAAACTGCTCCAAAGAAAAAGAAAAAAAAAGAAAAAAAGAGTCAAATAAGAACCAAAATGGACTTTACACATTGTATCACATTCAGAAGTTAAGGTTGCCCATGTCTTTCACTTAAGTCCTTGACTAACTTTCACAAATAACTCATTAGGCTAGGTGTGTGGAGTCGACCCGTAGTATTACCTCGTCCCATGATCGACAAAATAAGTCCAACGAGTCGTGTAGCTAGATTGATTGATGCATCTTGTTCGGATTTTTTGGGTATATCCACTGAAAACCCTCAGGAGACAACACTCCTCCTTGGCGACAAGGAGGTTTAACGGCTTGTTGCACGTGCTAAGTGCAACCGTGATTCCTACGAAATTGAGTTAGGATTTCTTGTTTTTCGTATGCTTTTTCCTTTCTTTGTTTTGCTCGGTACTAGCAAAAATTAGGTGTGGGAGTATTAGATTGACATCATTTCATGCTTATATTTGTATCTTATATCCATTATCTTTCACCTAAACAATGCTATGTTACGAGTTTTATGTTTAGTTTTCAGGAATAAATAGGTTTCAAGAGATGAAGCATAAAAGGACCCAAAAGCAGGGCAAAAGGACTGAATTGTGAGAGCTGGGGACTAAGATGCAAGGGAGAAGGACCTGAACGTAAGACCGAAGGACCAAAGAGCAAAACAGAAAACTCTACACCATCTTGGGGAGTATTTTGGCAATTAGATTCGGGTCAGAGCTCCAATAAACAAAGCAGACGCATCAAAGACCTACAAAGAAATCCAGAAAAGCCCAGAATAAATTCCAGCCGGATCCAAACTATATAGACCACCAATTGGCGGTCCCTTTTGGCCCAAATCCTCTCAGATTTTGGTGGGTCGCGTATTAGTGTGTAATTAGTCCATTTCTGGTATTTGTTTAGTCCCACATCGGGGGATTGTACCGGATTGCCTTTTTCTTTGGCTATAAATAGAACTCTTCACCTTCTATTGTAATCACTCCATATTTTGGATGACTATTCTTCCTACTAGAAGTGAGGCCTTGAAGCACACACTAAAGTAGGAGGATGCTACTTGAAATGTGAGTCATTTGTTAATAAAAGTTTCTTCATGATGTTGTTTGTTTCTTGTTGTTTGTTTTACTTTGTTTAATTTCATTTCATTAGTTTTAGTAGCTTAGTTAATATGCTTTCTTTGCTTAGTTTAATAATTAGTGTAATGTGTAGTGAGTAGTTTCATCCCCTTTGGGGGTGGACTAGATGTTCATACATGCATTAGAGAATGGAATGAATGCTTTATTTACAATGTGTTAATAAAACATGAATGTATGCTTGCTTGTTTAGGATAGAATTTATAACTTGAAGAGATTTGCCAAAATGATTAGACACCTCTCATGCTTGTTTAGATTCTGAAATAAACAACGTGTATATGTAAATGTTAATCAACTTGGATGGTGAATGGATTGATAGGTTTTGCCATAACATTTAGACACTTCCTATGTATGATAACACCACCTTTATTTGTGCTTAAAGAATGTGTTCAACACCCACCTCTTTCTATGTGTACACTCACTCCACCCCTCAGGGGTTTTCCATTTCTGAATTCCAGTACTCTTCTTTTGTTCTTAGTTAAGTTTTAGTTAATCGTTTGTTGCTTTCTTTCGCATTTCGTAGTGTAGTGTAGCGTAGAGGAGCATAAACAACTCTCTTCTCCATATTTTTGCCACTTGATTTCGTGCAAACAAGAGGCTGCTCACCTCCCTAAGGACGACCCGTATTTGCCACCGCTTCAACGCGGCCGTGCATTTGCGGTTTAATTAAAACGTTCAACAGTCGTCCACTGGGAGGTGTGTCAACGTTTGGTTTGTGCGAAGGCAAGTGGTAAAGAAAGGAGAGAAAGATTGAATACACTAAACTACACTAGAATGCAAAAGGAAATGAAAGATAAGCAATAAAAAACTAAACCCCATAGGGGGTAGAGAAATAATGTGAATATAAAGATGTGTGTGTGTGTGTTCAATTAAGCTCCTCACAACATGTAGTGCATGAAATCATAAAACTACATCCACATTTGCCTCCACATGAATTAAGATAAAACTAGATCATTAAAACATACAAGACAATAATTGGAATGAAGCTAAATGAACTCATGTATAAAGACTAGACCCTACTATGCCTCCACATGAATTAAGATAACCCAATATTATTAAAACATAGAAGACATTAACTAAGGTAAAGGCAACAAGAGTACATACACTACAAATTGTGTTTTCAATATTAATTCCATCCATATCCTAACCTTATCATTCCCCATAAAATAGCTCCACTAATCAAAGTATAAGCTAAGCTTCATTAAAGAGCAATAGCATATCAAAGATAAGAGTGAAAACCCATTAGATGGTTATGCAAATCATATAAAGCTCGAGGTATTAAGATAACACACACTTAATACACTACATGATCATATTAGATATTTCTCCACCCCCCAAATGGGGATGGAACTACTCACTACTCATTACACTAACTATATTAACAAGATGAAGCATTATACTGAAATGAAATTACCCTAAGAAAGTAAGAAATATTAAAGAATCTTAAAAGGAAAGGAAAGACTAAACAAGCATGCACAAATTAAAAGACAAGATTAAAAGAAACTAGAAGAATTATTTTATTATCAAATGACTCACATTGAAGGTAGCATTTTTCTCCACCTTGAGTTTTTGCTTCAAGGCTCACTCCTTAGTAGAGAGAATGCCACCAAGCAATGGGTAGTTTACAATAGAAGGTGAAGAGTTCTATTTATAGCCAAAGAAAAAGGCACTCCGGGATAATCCCCCAATGTGGGACTAAACAAATACCAGAAATTGACTAAATACACACTAATACGTGACCCACCAAAATCGTAACGGATTTGGGCCAAAACAGACAGCCATTTAGCAGTCTATATGGTCTGGATCACGCTGGATGTTATTCTGTGCTTTTCTGGATGTCGTTTTTGGTCTTTGATGCATCTACTTCACTTTTTGGAGCTCCGACCCGAATATAATTGCCAAAGTACTCCCCATGATGGTGTGGAGTTTTCTGTTTTGCTCTTTGGTCCTTTGGTCTGACGTTAAGGTCCTTCTCCCTTGCATCTTAGTCCCCAGGTCTCACAATTTAGTCCTTTTTCACTGCTTTTGGGTCCTTTCATGCTTCATCTCTTCAAACCTATTTATTTCTGAAATTCAAACATAAAACTCGTAACGTAGCATTGCTTAGGTGTAAGATAATGGATATAACATACAAATATAAGCATGAAATGATGTCAATCATCTTGCCATGAGGTTTTTCTTATGCATAACAACAGTACCTACACTTGTGCTCTATTGAGTGCATTCATCACCACTTATTTCATGTGTACACACATGCCACCCCTTAGGGGTTTCCATTCCTGATTTCCAACTTGCTTCTAGTAGTCACTTAGCTTAGTTTTATTTAGTCTCGTCCTTTCATCTTCTTTGTTTGTTTGGTACTAGTGTAGCGTAGTATAGTTTAGTCTAGTTTAGTGTAATCAATTCCTTCTCCCCTCTTTTCCTACTCGATTACTGAAGAACCAAAGTTGACACACCTCCTCGTGGACACGACCCATATTTGCCACATCTTCACCGACGCCGTGCAGTTGCGGTAATATAAAAGATCAATCAATGATGCCTGATATGTTATTAATCACCATTCTCTTCTTCTTCTTCCTCCGAGCTTCGACGAGGAACAACGACGACGACGGCTCCGAGGGCGACGACCTCCACGCGATGGCGAACTCCTATGATCTCCGGTGAAGGAACACCACCTACCTTCTCATTTTGGGACCATGGGGTTAACCGGGGAAGAAAAGAACGGCGGCAGCCGAACGGGCCGACCGTACGCTGGCTGGGGTCGCGTGCGGCTCGACAATTGGTCTGTCGCACGTAGGCTGGTGCCATGTGTGGCCATGCGAGCCTACACCACCGTGTTGGTCGCGGTGGTAGTCGACCACTACTACACGCGGTACAACAACCTAGCGACTGGGGCATCAATAGTGGGGCCGGCAGGCTAGTGTTTGTTGTGGCTTGGTGTTGGGTGTTTTGTATTAAGGCCCTTATAATTTATCTGTACTTAGTTAAATAAGTTAGTTCAGGAAAAACCCTAAATTTAATTGTATTTGGTTAAATTATGAATAATTAGGTTGATTGCTGGAAAAATCTTAGACTTTGTAGAAATATAGGAAATAACTTAATTTTGGGAAAATAGCCATTTTCCCAGGATTTCCAGATTTTATAGTAAACTTTATTAATTGGGAAATTTACTATTTTTCCCATGAGTTTATGTATTTTGGGAAAAGTACAGGTTGTATGACCCGTACTTTTGTGGTAAATTGCGTTGACCCCTTGCCTTATGTATGTGTGGGAGAGAGGTTCGTGTAACCGATTGTCCATCCACATTGTGACGAGTGGCTGTTGGAGCATTGATCACAGACTCGAGCGTGTCGTCATGTGGTGAGGATGATGCGAGAGGTATGTATGACTAGATGTTAAGTTTTTCCCCTACATTGTGGCGGTTTGGGAGGGTCCACCCACGTTGTTGTAGGATCGATGATCTCTAATAATATCTAATCAATTTCAATATATCTCTACTTGAGATGCAGTGGGAACGATAAATAAAAATAGTAGAGAAAAGCAATTAAAACCAAAATGTTCCTCTCTTGCAAGATCCGCTCAATCCCACGAGCTTTGCTCACGTCTAACTTGAGCACTGTTGAATGGATAAGGATTGGGTACAAGTGGTGAAATTCAAGCTTGGAGTGTAGGATTTGGGATTTCTTGAATGGGAGAGTTTCTCTCTAGTGTAGTGTGTGTTTGAAGTATGAGAGTTGTGTAAATAAGGTGTGTGGACCTCTGTTTATAAGCCCCTAGAGATATATAGCCATTGGGGAAGATTTATTAAAGATTTGTGTAAGATACACAAAGCAGAAAACTAAGTTCAACAAATATGTCCAATACCGGTCGACCAGTACGGGATGAACGATCAACCGTTTCCATGAAATTAAGGAAATGTTCAAGCCAACAAGAACAATGGTCGAACTAAATCTAGGGGTGGTCGACCGTTTAGAGGGTTTTCGGCGGGTTAAAGTTTAGCGGTCAAACGCAACAAAGAAGTTTGTTCGACCGAAAATTATAGGGACTATTGGGCACACAAATAGTCTACATCCGGTCAACCGTCATGGAATCATTCTACCGGTGTCCAAATACATTTTAGGGGTTAGGTGAAATATACGAATACGATCATTGTATAATAGGACAAGAATAACGGTCATTTGAAAATACGGGTAATCGATCGACCGGAAGGTCAAAATACGTAGACCGGTTGAACTGGGAAAAATCACTTAAGGAATTGGTGTGATTGTTATAAACGGTCGAACAGAATACCTATTTCGGTCAACCGTTCTGGATAGACAGGTTAAGGTTTGCTTTGAGTGATTTTCCAGCCATGATTTGGGTGACCTACTGAAGTCCAATTGATTTGAAATTTTTTGTGCGACTTCTACAAGGAACCAAGTGTGTATATGAATAGGTTATACCTCTTGTATGCTTAAATTTACATAGATTCCTAAGACTCAAATAAGGGCAAAATTACATGTCTTGTAATATATTCATTACATGTCTTGACTTCATTCCATTCTTCCTCGAGTCTTGATCACATGTAGATGTCAACACAATATCATATATATTCTGTGCATAATGTGTGCTACACTACATTTTATTGTGAATAAGATTAGGTTAGTTAAATCATCCAAACATAGATTAAGGACTAAAAGACAACAGTTGTGACGAGTGACCGTTGGAGTTGGGCTCACGAGCTCAAGCATGTGGTCGGCTCCTGAAGCTTGATGCAGAATTGGTCATCTCACCAGCATTGTGACGAGTGGCCGTCGAAGATGGGCTCACGGGCTCGGGCATGTGGTTGCAGTAGGATGTTGCCTTGTGGATCGGATGTGCGGTCTTCCCTGGACGAAACACGTGGTTGCCTTGGGACGTGTGACAATTCTGCCGTGAGAGCGGGTTGAGTGTTGCATTGTTAATCTGATGCGCGGTGGGGTCGAAGTGCACACTCAACTTTGCTGGGACGTGTGGTCGCCTTGGGACATGAGATCAGTGTGAGTCTTTTGGACGACTTGGCCTAATACAGTATCGGGTTGGGGTGGTGTACAGAGTGTTGTTACGAGACTCGAGCGTGGTTTGTGCGGTGCAGGTGGACGCACTAGGCGACTGAAGGAGACTTGGGCTTGGGACGCGAGGATTGGATCTGTGAGCTCATTTGATGTAGACCTGTCATTTCTTAGGATTGATGTAGTAGGATTTCAGAGTTTCTTGTTTTTCCCTTCCGCTTGTACCCTGATATTATGTTCTTTTTTAACTGAGGTCTCAACTTGACTATTTTTTGTTAATACCCATTTTTCTCTTGTTAATAGTTAGTTTGATTGTTGTGTCACGAGTGCGGATTAGAGGTGTTACAACATTCAATTAGATTCAAAAATTATAGAAGTTAAATATGTACAAACTAGAAAAATACAACAAAATGCAAGGCTTTTATCTAAGTCTCCAAAAAATTGCAATAATCAAATCACCATGTAGAAACACATACTATGATCACCAAATGATCAAGATGAAAGAACTTTACTACTCAATATGGCACATAGAATTTTGGTCCCAAAGAAATCAAATAATCATTCAAAAAAACTAAAACAATCAACTACAGAAAACCAAAACCAAACCGAAAAAGGAGGGGGATGAAAAGAATAACCTCACTATCGTTGTGACTTGGGAGGACCGTACGTCTACCATAGTTGACCGTAGTGCCACAGTGGAGGAGGGAGAAGAAAATGAGTGTTTTGGGGAAGAAGTGGGGGGAGCAAAGGAGGGAGGCTAAGGGGGGTTGGAGACGGCAGAGAAAAAGGTGGCGGCGTTGGAGGAGGTGAGGGTGGAGGAGCAAAGTGTAGGTTTAGTGTATGGTTTGGTCTACGGTTTTGGGTCGGCTGTGAGTGGTTGCGGGCTTGGTCTAAGGTTTGGTCGGGTTTTGGGTCCGGTAGACGGGTTTTGTGGGTTACTGGGTAGGCGGGTTATCGGGTTAGGCGGGTTGCAGGTTATGCGGGGTAGGTTACGAGAAAACCGCAACCCACCCTATTTATTATGCGGGTTATGCAGGTGGCAGGTTGGTGGTAAGGCTTTTTTTGTTTGTTGCCTGCAATAGGCGGGGCAGGGCGGCGAGTCAAACCTGCCCAATTTACACCCTTACACCTGAGACCCATCCAAAGTAGGGGATGTGGTATAGAACCTATCCAAAGTAGTGGATATAGTGAGGATAGAGTAGTGGACAAGCTTCCAATCCAAAGTAGTGGATTCAGAATAAATAGTCGGTCATGAAAGTTTCGATACATGACTCGGTAGTGTCCTATATACTGGACAGAGAGGATCATCTAGGCCCAGAATGTGAATGAATTTGGGTGGTCAAAGCAGTAAAATAACCACAAGTGCATGACCGCATTGAAGCGGTGGCAAGCACGGGTCGATCAACAAGGAGCGTGCGCGAGTTGAATTCACAATACTCGAGTGGGAAAGGAAGAGGAGAGAGATGCGATCGAAATCAAACTACAACACGTAAGAAATTGAATACAAACAATAAAACTAAAACCCTCGGGGGGTAGAGAAAGAATGTGTGGTGTAGTGTGTGTTCAAATGTGCTCATCATAACATGTCATACATGAAATCCACAAAACTCAATTCCAAATTTATCTCCACATGAAATAAGATAAAACATTATCATTAAAACATACAAGACAATAATTGAAATGAAACTAATATGTTCACATGCAAAATGACTCTAATCCAACTATGTCTCCACATGAAATAAGATATATCACAATCATTAAAACATACAAGACATTAATTTGAATAAAGCCAACATGAGCACATTCATACACATGCATTGTTTCCTTCTTCCACTCCATCCTTATCCTAACCTCATCATTCCCCATACAATAGGCTCACTAATCTAAGCATGTGCTAAGCTTCATTCAAGAGCATTAGCACATCAAAGATAAGAGTGAAACCCATTAGATGGTTATGGAAATCATGTAAGGGTCAAAGGATTAAGATTAACACACACACTAATCCATCACATGATCATCACCTTCTTCTCCACCCCCCAATGGGGATGGACTACTCTCTACTCAACTCTACACTAAAGAAACCATAAAAACAACAAGAACCCATAATGTAAATAACTGAAAATAGGATTAACTAAATGATGCATTGCATACATTGCATCATATGTCTTTCATTTAGATTACTTTTATATCAATAAATGCTACTACGGTATGTGTTTAGTCGTATTTACAGAATACAGGGACCTGAATGCAAATTACCCACATTCCGAGCATAAACGCGTGCAAAAGATTCATTTCTATCATAAAGACCGAGTTCAAGTTTATCGGGTTCCGAATGGAAATGAATCCAAGCATAAAAGCATTCAAGGAGCTAATCACAAAAAGGTCAAGGGCTTAATTGCAAAATGCCAAGGACCTGATTGCAAAAGAAAAGGATCAAGTTATTTTGTTGGAAAAGTCAAAAGAAAACTCAAAAATAAATCCCCAACAATGGAAGGAATAATCCGGAGTTCAAGACAATGGAAAGAATCATCCAGACGCGTAAATAAAGATCAAATCATACCATAAACACATGACCAAAATCCGGACCCGAACAGACCTGATTGTGCGGCGTTTTCGCCGCACAACACCTTCAATATGCGGCGTTTCCGCCGCCCAGTCATTGATTTGTGTGCCCGATTTTTGTCCAGTGTCGGGTCGACGCGTGTACTATCCTTTTATGTATTGGTATCCCCTGTATCGGCTATAAATAGCCCTGTAGGACGAATGTAACACATCTTTGAACCTTTGGTCTTGGATCATTAGTAATAAAATTCTGTTCTTTTAATTCTTGTTTTAGTTTTCTTTTAATGTCTCTAGGATCCCTTCTTCTTCCTCCCTCCATGAGTTTCTAACTCTTTCCAAAGGGTGGAGGTGATGGAATTAGGGGTAGAGAAGATGAATGCATGTTATTGTTTTAAGTTCGTGATTAGTATATTTTGATTACTTGAGTTTATGTTCAATCATTTATCTTGTAATGCTTCATAACTAACATGATTTATTTCAAGTTTCTCAATTCTCTAATCTAAACCTTAAATCTAAACCTCCACCCAACGGAATTCACTTCTTTGTTCTTGCTTTAGTTTTAATTGTTTTTGTTTCTTGCTTTAGATAATTAAATCAAAAATCCCAAAAACCCAAATTAATTCTTCTCTCCTTCTTTCCCCCAATCGAAATAACAAAAATAACGAGATCTCTCCCTCCTTGTGTTCGACCCGTACTTGCCACGTCTTCATAGACGCCGTGCACTTGCGGTATAAATTAAATTCACATCAAGTTTTTGGCGCCGTTGCCGGGGAGGCGACGCAGATTTTGTGTTTTCGTGTTTTCGATTTTATCCTGTCTACCTTGTGCGCGATCTAAGTATTTTAATTTGTGTAGCAGGAGACAACAGAGCGCGCGGCGAAATCCGGGAGCGTTCTAAGACACTTGGGCGGCGGAATCGCCGCATCTTCAAGAGGATTTGCGGCGGAATCGCCGCACAAGCTAGGGCTCTGGTCTTCATTTTTCTCTGGGGTCGTCGGCATCTCTGGGTGGTCGCATTGAGCTACTGGAATCTCCAAGAGCGGGCGGCGAACCCGACTGAGCATTGCGGAGGTAACTTTTCTTGCCTTTCTCGTAAAATCTGAATAGTTGAAAAGTTTCCTTTCGTAGAATTGCACGTGTTAGGGTTACAATTCCATAATTGGCAATAATTCAACTCTGACCTAAAATTGGCAAAATTAGAAAGACCTTAGTGCATGCATCATATAATGTTTTGCTTGCATTATTCTTGCTAAATTCTTGCAAATTAATACTTGTTGAAGATTGCTGGAGGCAAGGTACGTATCGAGGTTTTTATCGATTGCATTAGAGCATATAATTTAGTTGCAGACAACCTTGCAATTGCCCCCCATTAAAAGAACCATTGTTTGACTATCTTTGCTAGATTTAAGTTAAACTATCTTAAGGGCAACTCCGTAGGAAAAGATACGGTGGGGATTTCATCACCCTCCCATAGCCCACAAACCACAATCCTGAAGTGTCGCCTAAGCCTAAAATTAAAAATCAATTAGACATTGGCCCCTAAGGACTCGGACTCAATTAAGGAGGAGATTGGTTTGACTTGCTATGACCTGAAGCTAATTTAATTCAATTTGGTGTCTAGAAAGTGTTTTTGTGTCGACGAAAGTCTTCCAAGCGACGTGGTTGTCTAATTGGCACCGACTCTGTCGGAAGCGCCCCCACTAGCTATACACTAACTGGCCAACTTGGTTTGATTGGTGAGGGAGGTGAATCAAGCAAATCAATTCGACTCAACCAGTTAGGAGTCGTCTAGATCTAAGTGACACTAGGTCTAGGATTGTTTTGACCGTGCTTGTTCAGGAAATTTCTGACCAACCCTAATTTCTATCTTTAGAGTTAAGTTTCCTTTCTCATCTGAGTCTTCTTTCTCTTCTCACCTAAATTCTCTAGATTAGGATTCCTTTCTCATCTTGCCCCATTCTATTGTTTGTTTCTCTTTTGAAAAAAAAAACATAAAAAAAAAAACCGAAAATTAAAAAAAAAAAAATATTGTAATTAATTCTTGAAATTAAATTTGGAATTTAAATTTCGAATTTGAACTCAAAAATTGATTCAACCCGGTGCACTCAGATTTGGATTCGGGACTTGAGTAATCGACTCTCACGAGTTCATCTAGATTCCAGTCTGGAACTTAACCCCAATCCATCTGTTGCACCACCTCACCCGGATCTAATGGGTGAGAACGTAGTAGACCCGCCTGTTGCGCAACCTATAACTTTGCGGGATCGGTGCTACCCAACGATGGTTGCTCAGCCATCGTGCATCGTCATGCCCACCATACCGGGTCGCGACTTCGAACTTAAGGCACAATACATGAGTATGCTGCCTAAGTTCACCTCTAGGGAAGACCCATATCTCTTCCTTAGAGAATTTGAAGAAATCTACTCTCTTATGCAATACCAGCATATCCCTGAAGAGGCAGTGCGTCTGAAATTCGTGCCTCTAGCACTGAAGGATGACGCTAAGAAATGGCTATATAGTCTAGCCGAAAGATCTATTAGAAGTTGGGCCGAATTTGTTCAAGTTTTCCTAAAAAAATATTTCCCCAACCATAAGACTATGAAGATTAGGAATGAAATTGTTGCATTCGTTCAGTCTGAGAGCGAGCCGTTTTATTCCTATCTTGAGAGATTTAAGAGTGTCTTGACCCAATGCCCTCATCACGGAATTCCGAAGTGGCAATTATGCCAAATTATTTATGAGGGACTGACACCCACATCTAGGGTTATGCTAGAATCTGTGAGCCAAGGGAATTTTATGTCCAAAAATGAAAATGATGCCTGGACTTTTCTTGAGGATTTAGCTGAAAATAGTATGCAATGGGACAATGCTAGAACACCCATCAACCCGAGTATTGGATCTAGAATAGCGAGTCAACCCCGACCAGGTGTCTTAGCTATAGACTCCAACATAGCGGCCGAGGCAAAACTAGCTACCCTAATGCGTAGAATGGAAAGTCTAGAACTGCAAAACCAAACCCGACAAGCATCCCCTACCCCTTGCTCTAGATGTGGTCAGACTGGTCATTTAATGGAGGACTGTGTGAACCTGGAACATGTTAATGCCACATATAACAATTCTAGAAATGATCCTTACGCATCAACCTATAACCCAGGTTGGCGTAATCATCCCAATTTTTCGTGGACCCAACAAGGACAACCTCCTAGACAACAATCAACCTCATATAACCAAAATAATACATCATCTGGGGGTAATAATGGAAATCATGAGGTTAGGTTGACAAAATTAGAAAATTTAATGACAACTTTTATACAAACAACCAACCAATCATTCCAAAGGATAGAGACACAGGTCAGCCAATTAGCACAGATAATAGGTGAAAGAGAAAAGGGCCAATTTCCAAGTCAACCTGAGGTGAACCCCAGAACTAATAATCAATATCAATCTTATCAACCACCTTCAGGAAATAACAACCGTAGACCGGTTCAAATGGTTAATGAGGAAGGACCGTTCCAACAAATCAATGCTGTAGTATCATTACGGTCCGGAAGACAAATTGACAATAATGTGGTAAACCCTAGAATGACTAATCAATCTAGCCATCAAGCTCCCACATATGACTTGACCATTGAACCCGACGTCCAAATTGAAAAGCCCAATCCACCTACCCAACCTGAACCTGTAGCTCAACCTGAACCTGAGCGAGTCTATGTGCCTAAAGCCCCATTTCCCAATAGACTCAAAAAGAACTCTAGTGCACAAATAGAGAAAATCTTGGAAGTATTTAAGCAAGTTAAGGTAAACATTCCACTCTTAGACATGATTCAACAAATACCTGCTTATGCTAAATTCTTAAAAGATTTGTGCACTAAGAAGAGAAAAACGAATGTACCAAAGAAGGCATTCTTAACTGCAAACATATGCTCAATTCTTTCCAACACATCTCCTATAAAATATAAGGACCCGGGGTGTCCCACAATTTCATGTTCAATAGGAGATACGTTTATCAATAAAGCCCTTCTAGACCTTGGTGCAAGCGTTAACTTGCTCCCATTTTCTGTCTACGAGCAACTCAACCTTGGTCCACTGAAACCCTCTAGGACAACCCTCCAATTCGCTGATTGTTCTGTTAAGAAACCGAGAGGTATAGTAGAGGACGTTTTGATTAAGGTTGGTGACTTTATTTATCCAGTGGATTTTGTCGTACTTGATACTGAACCTGTTGTAAATCCTAATCGACAAATCCCTGTAATTCTAGGTAGACCCTTTTTAGCCACTTCGGAAGCATTAATAAACTGTCGAAATGGGCTCATGCAATTATCTTTCGGGAACTTAAAAGCAGAATTTAATATCTTCCATATTGATAATGAGCCAGAAATAATATGCAACCCAAGTGATGTTGTGATGAGAGCACGTATTTATCAGAATTCTGAATCAAATAAATCATCGCATAAGCAAAAAGAAGTAAGAAAAAAGGGAGTGATTCATTTACTCAACCACCATCACTCGAGCAAATAAGCGAACCAATTCAAGTGAGAAGAGTGGAATCTTTTCCTCAAGTCAACATGGGGAACAATTCAACTGGATACATGCACCAACATGGTGTCATTCAATCCAGTTCTGATTATGGTTGACTTTGAGCAAACTCAACCCCTCTACCGCAAGCCGACGCAGGTAATAAGTGCATTTATTGTATCTGTGCATACATTGAGGACAATGCATGATTTAGGTGTGGGGGGGTGTTTATATATGTACATATCTATCTATTTGATTTTCTGTTCTGCTTTATTTAAAAAAAAAAATTCAATATTCTATGACATAGCTTAAGATTGAACTGCCCAAACCCGTGTACAAATTGCATTAAGTTTTTGTTCCTTATTATATAGCTCTGCTTGTAGAAATTATGACATAAATCTAAGTTCCAAAGAAATAACCCATGACCCTTGTAAGACATGTATGCACTTAAATTGGATGAATCAAATCTTTGAAGTGGTTGATAAAAAGCAGAGGTTGAGGAAAATATACCGGGAAGTGTGGACTTCTAATAGCAATTAAGCCTTGAGGAAAATAAAAGTAAAATAAAATAAAAATAAAGTGAGGAAAACACATTTTGCAAAATGATTACAAAAGCCCAAGCCTTCGAGTCACTGGTCCGTAGGGGTATCTTGAAACCCGGTAACTTGAGTCTGCCAGCTCGGGATTATCGACCAAACTCGCTACACGAATGCAAAAAGGGTATAAGTGTCAAAAAGAAAAGCAAATGTGTTGAATCACGGAAAAAGGACAAAAATAAATAAATACTTTAAGATACTCAAGGCCCAAAGCTAAAGGAATGATCCATGCCATGGTTGATCCGAATGATACTTCACCACCAGAGGAGGCGTGCAAAATAATTCAAGTGATAAACATGTGTAGAGGGGTTAGTGGTGTGAATGTTGGAGGAATAAAGACCAAGTCAAACTTTTTATAAGTTAGATTTATATAATGAGCATGCTAGAATTCTCAGTGAGATGTATAAGGTTAAGGCAGAAATATTAAGAGCTATTAATGGAATGTTGAATTAAGACTTTGTGGGTGTGTCAACTGAAAACCCTCACGAGACAAAACTCGTCCTCCTTGGCAACAAGGAGGTTTAACGGCTTGTTGCACATGCTAAGTGCAACCGTGATTCCTACGAAAGTGAGTTAGGATTTCCCTGTTTTTATTTTTCTTATATTCTGTTTTGCTAGGGACTAGCAAAATCTAGGTGTGGGGGTATTTGATGCATTGCATACATTGCATCATATGTCTTTCATTTAGATTACTTTTATATCAATAAATGCTACTACGGTATGTGTTTAGTCGTATTTACAGAATACAGGGACCTGAATGCAAATTACCCACATTCCGAGCATAAACGCGTGCAAAAGATTCATTTCTATCATAAAGACCGAGTTCAAGTTTATCGGGTTCCGAATGGAAATGAATCCAAGCATAAAAGCATTCAAGGAGCTAATCACAAAAAGGTCAAGGGCTTAATTGCAAAATGCCAAGGACCTGATTGCAAAAGAAAAGGATCAAGTTATTTTGTTGGAAAAGTCAAAAGAAAAGTCAAAAATAAATCCCCAACAATGGAAGGAATAATCCGGAGTTCATGACAATGGAAAGAATCATCCAGACGCGTAAATAAAGATCAAATCATACCATAAACACATGACCAAAATCCGGACCCGAACAGACCTGATTGTGCGGCGTTTTCGCCGCACAACACCTTCAATATGCGGCGTTTCCGCCGCCCAGTTATTGATCTGTGTGCCCGATTTTTGTCCAGTGTCGGGTCGACGCGTGTACTATCCTTTTATGTATTGGTATCCCCTGTATCGGCTATAAATAGCCCTGTAGGACGAATGTAACACATCTTTGAACCTTTGGTCTTGGATCATTAGTAATAAAATTCTGTTCTTTTAATTCTTGTTTTAGTTTTTTTTTAATGTCTCTAGGATCCCTTCTTCTTCCTCCCTCCATGAGTTTCTAACTCTTTCCAAAGGGTGGAGGTGATGGAATTAGGGGTAGAGAAGATGAATGCATGTTATTGTTTTAAGTTCGTGATTAGTATATTTTGATTACTTGAGTTTATGTTCAATCATTTATCTTGTAATGCTTCATAACTAACATGATTTATTTCAAGTTTCTCAATTCTCTAATCTAAACCTTAAATCTAAACCTCCACCCAACGGAATTCACTTCTTTGTTCTTGCTTTAGTTTTAATTGTTTTTGTTTCTTGCTTTAGATAATTAAATCAAAAATCCCAAAAACCCAAATTAATTCTTCTCTCCTTCTTTCCCCCAATCGAAATAACAAAAATAACGAGATCTCTCCCTCCTTGTGTTCGACCCGTACTTGCCACGTCTTCATAGACGCCGTGCACTTGCGGTATAAATTAAATTCACATCACTAAACAACAACAACAAAGAAATTGCATCAAAGTAAAAGACATGTATTTAAAGAACACAACTCACTATTGATTAAAATGAAAGGATTACAAAGTGTGCTTCTTCTCCTCCAACTACACTAAGCAACAACAAAATAAAACCTAAAACGAATGGAGAAACAAGAAGAAGAGGGAGAGGAGGGATTACAATGCTATATATAGACTAATACATGGTTAGGATTAATCTGGGAATAATCGGACGACTCTAAATCACATCTGATAGTCCAAAAATTCTCTGACCCGACAACCTGAAACACGACCTAAATTGCAGCCCAATTGAAGCATTTTGATCCGCCAGTGGCGGGTCCAAATCCGCCACTGGCGGATCAAATGTGTCTGATCGGGTTGAATTTTTGTGTGGTGATTTATTTCTTCATTTGGCACATGGGGTGAAGTCCAGGTCTGCTGGCTCAAATCACTTTGAGTTTAATTAGTAAAATACGGATCTGATTCAAGTCATTTGTCACCATGTTTTGCACTTCACAATCAGGTCCCTCCGGGTTTGCACTTGGGTCCTTCCTAAATTGCGATCCAGTCATTCTGCATTACAAATAGCACTAGAACCTTCCAAATCAGTCCATACTTGCTACATTTAGGTCATTTTTGCTCCTTTCCTTTTCTTTATTACCCAACTCCTGAAACACTACAAACAACAACTCGAATAGCACAATATTGGGGTAAAATAAAGGATATATAACATGAATATGATGCATGATATGCTACTAATCAAATACTCCTACACTTACCTTTTGCTAGTCCCGACCAAAACAAAGAAAGAGAAAAATGAAGGAAAGGAAAACATATGAAAAACAGGGAAATCCTAACTCACTTTCCTAGGAATCACTGTTGCACTTAGCACGTGCAACAAGCCGTTAAACCGCCATGTCGCCAAAGAGGAGTGTTGTCTCCTGAGAGTTTTCAGCGGATATACCCACAAATCCGAACATTGATGCATTATTCAATTGAGCAACACGACTCGTTGGACCCATTTTTGTCGTCATTGGACAAGGTAATACTATGGGCCGACTCTATATGTGTATCCAGTCCACATACCTAGCCTAATGAATTATTCGTGCAAGTTAATTAAGGACTTAAGACAAAAACATGGACAACCTTAACATCCACAAGTGATACAAAGTGTAAAGTCCATTAAGGTTCTTTTTTGCATTACCTTTTTTCTTTCTTTTTTTTCTTATTTGTTTTCTAGTTGGTGTGTAATTCTCCCAAGGTCAGGTTTCGTGCATCATTGCCTATAAGGACTTACACTATCATGTACACCTTTCCCCACATCTCCACATAGAGCAATTCCTACCACCCTGTCATGGGAGTTCGGCTGGTGCATCCCAAGTCAGAAGACTCAAAAGTACCACGCACAAAGTCCCCTTAGACCTAATTTCCCGAGTAATAGGAGTTGTACGAGAAGAGAGAACACATACTCACTTATTTCTTATCTACACATGAACAAAAACCCCTACACTTAAAGTTCCACAACAGGAGTTTAAGTGTCCTTGACTACAACAAACTTTCTTATATAAACAGACACGAATTATTCAACTCACTAGATTCAGGGTGGACTTCTTTATTTGTTTGAGTACTGAAATATTATGATTACTCTCCCCCAAGGGAAAATCGGGGTGCATCCTAACGATAGAAAAATCCTAAAGCCATTGCATCAAGTTCAAGACAATTTTGTGAGCTTTCTTTTTACTTTGCCTCTCAATGGTTTTGCACATGCGAGAAACACGCAAAACCCACAAAACATTTCCTTTCGCAAACACATGAAGATTTTGAAAGAAATGTTAAAATTTAAATCACAAGGCAAGCAAAAGAAGACAAGTCACCCATGGATAATGGCAAGAAGATATATTGATATTAAATAAAGCACACTAACATGATCCTAACAATGCACACAAAAGAAAATGAAACAAAAGGAAAAGACTTAACTATGTACACACCTAAAACACCCCCACACTTACTTCATGCATTGTCCTCAATGAATGCGAGCATGATACTACATAGATTTATGCATGAAAAAGAAAAGATCTCACCAACGTGAAGCACCAGGAAAGTTTCATGGTCATGTTGATGGACATAAACCCAAATTTTCCTCAAAACCTATGAGATACATAAGAAGGGAGACAAATACGTGAAAGAAATGAGGCTCAAATACACAAGGGTTGGGGCCCACTACAATCAATGCTCCCTCATGGAGTCTTTTATTGTATTTTTTTAAAATATAACAATGTACAAAAATGAGCTCCTGATTGATCGTTTTATTTAAACTGCAAGTGCACAGCCACGTTGAAGCGGTGGGAAATACGGGTCGTCCACTGGGAGGTGTGTCAACGTTTGGTTTGTGCGAAAGGAGAGAAAGATTGATTACACTAAACTACACTAGAATGCAAAAGGAAATGAAAGATAATCAATAAAAAACTAAACCCCATAGGGGGTAGAGAAATAATGTGAATATAAAGATATGTGTGTGTGTGTTCAATTAAGCTCCTCACAACATGTAGTGCATGAAATCGTAAAACTACATCCAACTTTGCCTCCACATGAATTAAGAAAAGACTACATCATTAAGACATACAAGACAATAATTGGAATGAAGCTAAATGAACTCATGTATAAAGACTAGACCCTACTATGCCTCCACATGACTTAAGATAACCCAATATCATTAAAACATACAAGACATTAACTAAGGTAAAGGCAACAAGAGTACATACACTACAAATTGTGTTTCCAATATTAATTCCATCCATATCCTAACCTTATCATTCCCCATAAAATAGGTCCACTAATCAAAGCATAAGCTAAGCTTCATTCAAGAGCATTAGCATATCAAACATAAGAGTGAAAACTCATTAGATGGTTATGGAAATCATATAAAGCTCAATGGATTAAGATAACACCCTGATTGATCTCGTTTTATATTTAACCGCAAGTGCACGGCCGCGTTGAAGCGGTGGCAAATACGGGTCGTCCACTGGGAGGTGTGTCGACACTTGGTTCGTGCGAAGGCAAGGGGTAAAGAAAGGAGAAAAGGATTGGTTACACTAAACTACACTACAATGCTAAACTAGAATGCAAAAGGAAATGAAGATAATCAATAAAACTAAGCCCCAAAGGGGGTAGAGAACTGATGTGAACATAAAGATGTGTGTGTGCGTGTGTTTCAATTAAGCTCCTCACAACATGTAGTGCATGACATCGTAAAACTACATCCAATCTTGCCTCTACATGAATTAAGATAAGACTACATCATTAAAACATACAAGACAATGATTGGAATGAAGCTACATGAACTCAAGTATAAAGACTAGACCCTACTATGCCTCCACATGAATTAAGATGACTACATCATTAAAACATACAAGACATTAGCTAAGGAAAAGGCAACAAGAGTACATACACTACAAATTGTGTTTCCAACATTAACTTCATCCATATCCTAACCTTATCATTCCCCATAAAATAGGTCCACTAATCAAAGCATAAGCTAAGCTTCATTCAAGAGCATTAGCATATCAAAGATAAGAGTGGAGACCCATTAGATGGTTATGGAAATCATATAAAGCTCAAGGGATAAAAATAACACACACTTAATACACTACATGATTATATCACATATTTCTCCACCCCCCAAATGGGGATGGAACTACTCACTACTCATTACACTAACTAATTTAGCAAAGGAAAGCATAATACTGAAATGAAATTTATACTACTTAAGCAAGAAATATTAAAGAAGCATAAAACTAAACAAACAAACAAGCATGCAAATGAAAGGAAATTAAACTAAGAGAGAAACAACATCATTAAAAGAAAACTTCTATTATTAACTCACTCAATTACAAGTAGCTCTTCCTCCACTAGAGTTTTGCTTCAAGGCTTCACTCTTAGTAGGGAAGATGGCCACCAAGAGAGAGATGGATACAATGGGATGTGAAGAGTTCTATTTATAAGCATGGAAAAAGCTAATCAGGGACAATCCCCCGATGTGGGACTAAACCAATACCAAAAATAGCCTAAACGAACACTAATACAAGTCCAGGAGAAGTTGGGGCGGATCTTGCATGATCCAGACCGCCAATTGGCGGTTCCAGACCGCCAATTGGCGGCCTATAAAGCCCAGATCCGTCTGGGTCTTCTGGTGGGCTTGACATGATGTGTTTCTTGGTCTTGGATGCATCTAGCTGGTTTAGTGGAGCTCCGACCCGAATTGAATTGACAAAATACTCCTCATGATGGTGTGGAGTTTCCTGTTTTGCTCTTAGGTCCTTCTGTCTTACGATCAGGTCCTTCCCCCTTGCATCTTGGTCCCCAGGTCTCACAATTAGGTCCTTTTTCCTGCTTTTGGGTCCTTTCATGGCTCTTCTCTTCAAACCTCTTTATTTCTGAAAACTAAACATAAAACTCGTCACGTAGCATTGCTTAGGTGTAAGATAATGGATATAAGGTACAAATATAAGCATGAAATGATGTCAATCAAATACCCCCACACCTAAGTTTTTGCTAGTCTCGAGCAAAACAAAGAAAGGAAAAAGCATACGAAAAAAACAAGAAATCCTAACTCACTGTCGTAGGAATCACGGTTGCACTTAGCATGTGCAACAAGCCGTTAAACCTCCTTGTTGCCAAGGAGGAGGAGTGGTGTCTCTTGAGGGTTTTCAGCGGATATACCCACAAAATCCGAACAAGATGCATTAATCAATCTAGCTACACGACTCGTTGGACTTATTTTGTCGATCATGGAATGCGGTAATACTACGGGTCGACTCTATATATGTAATCAGTCCACACACCTAGCCTAATGAGTTATTCGTGAGAGTTAACTAAGGAATTAAGTGAAAGACATGGGCAACCTTAACTTCTGAATGTGATACAACGTGTAAAGTCCATTTTGGTTCTTATTTGACTCTTTTTTTTTCTTTTTTTTTTCTTTTTCTTTAGAGCATTTATTGGTTGGTGTTTGATTCTCCCAGGGTCAGGTTTCGTGCATCATTGCCTATGAGGACTTACACTATCACGTACACCTTCCCCCAAATCTCCACATAGGGCGATCCCTACCACCCGTGTATCGGGAGTTCGGTCGGTGCATCCCAAGTCAGATGATTCGAAAGCACCAGGCACAAAGTCCCCTCAGACCTACTTTCCCGAGTGATAGGAGCCGTGCGAGAAGAGAGAACACCACTTATTCATTCATTTATCTACATGGGAACCAAAACCCCTACACTTAAGTTTCACAAAAAGATATTAAGGGCCCTTGACTACAACAAACTTCCTAAATTAACAAACACGAATTATTTGACTCACTAGGTTCAGGGTGGACTTCTTTAAATGATTGAGCACTGAAACCCACTGATTACTCACCCCCAAGGGAAAACTGGGGTGCATCCTAACGACTCGATAAATCCTAAAGCCACGTACTAGATATCCTAATGCATCAAGTTCAAGACAATTTTGGGAGCTTTCTTTTTACTTTGCCTCTCAACGGTTTTGCACATGCTAAACACACGCAAAACCCACAAAACATTTTCTTTCGAAAACACATGAAGATTTTGAAAGAAATGTGAAAATTTTGAAGCACTAGGCAAGCAAAAGAAGACAAGTCACCCAAGGATCATGGCAAGCAGATATATCGATATTAAATGCAGCACACTATCATGACCCTAACAATGCAAACAAAAGAAAACAAAATCAAAGGAAAAAGACTCGACTATGTACACACGTAAAACACCCCCCCACACCTACTTCATGCATTGTCCTCATTGAATGCAAGCAAGATACTACATGGATTGATGCATAAAAAGGAGAGATCTCACCAACATGAAGTACAAAGGGAAATGTATGGCTATGTTGGTGGACACAACCCAAATTCCCTCAAAACCTGTGAGATGCTAAAGAAAGGGATACAAATACGTGAAAGAAATGGGGCCCAAATACTCAAGGGTTGGGGCCCACAACAATCGATGCTCACTGAAAGAGTCTTTTTTTTTCTTTTTTTTTTAACATATATACACATGAAAGCTCAACCACTCATGTAGGAGCATGAATGGTTGAGTGCGAGGGAGGTTCATGAAGGAACATGACCTCCTCGACTTCGGCTAGTGCCCCCTCCAAGTAGGGTTTGAGGCGTTGTCCATTAACTTTGAACACGTCCCCATTCCCTGGGTTCATGATCTCAACCGCTCCATGAGGATAAACGGTTTGGACAATAAACGGGCCAGACTAGCGACTACGGAGCTTACCCGCAAACAGATGAAGCCGGGAATTGTAGAGCAACACCTTCTGCCCGACCGTAAACACCTTTCGCATAATCATGCGATCGTGAAACATCTTGGCTCGGGACTTATGAATTTTGGCATTCTCGTACGCATCATTGCGTAACTCTTCTAATTCCACAATGTCGAACTTACGTTGTACTCCTGCTTGATCAAGATCCATATTCAGGTTCTTGATCGCCCAGAAAGCACGATGCTCAAGCTCGACGGGTAGGTGGCAAGCCTTGCCGTACACTACCCGATAAGGGGACATACCCAAATTGGTCTTGTATGCGGTGCGGAAAGCCCACAATGCGTCATTCAATTTGGTAGACCAATCCTTCCTCGAGGAACTAACCGTCTTCTCAAGAATTTGCTTTAATTGACGGTTAGAGATTTCGACCTGCCCACTAGTTTGCGGATGGTATGGGGTCGCAAGCTTGTGGGTGATCGAATATTTCCTCATAAGCGCTTCAAAGGAGCGATTACAGAAGTGGGTACCCCTATCGCTGATTATGGTACGAGGAGTACCAAATCGCGCAAAAATGTCCCTCAAGAATTTGGTGACCACCTTGTTGTCATTGGTCTTTGTGGGTATAGCCTCAACCCACTTAGACACATAGTCAACGGCCACCAGAATGTAAACATTCCCGAAAGAGTTCGGGAAGGGACCCATGAAATCGATGCCCCACACATCGAAGATGTCGACAACAAGGACATTTTGCAAAGGCATCATGTCACGTCGACCAATCCTGCCAAGGCGCTGGCACCTATCACATTGCTTACAAAAGTCGTAAGCATCCTTGAAAAGAGAGGGCTAGTAGAATCCAGATTGGAGCACCTTGGCAACAGTTTTCTTTGCTCCAAAGTGTCCTCCACATGCCTTGGAATGGCAGAAATGGAGCACACTTTGGAACTCGGTATCTGGGACGCACCGCCTGAAAATTTGGTCAGAGCAGTATTTGAATAGGTAGGGGTCGTCCCAGTGAAAGAATCTGACATACGATCTAAATTTGGATTGGTCAGATTTTGACCAACCCACAGGAAATTGCTCGGTCACGAGGTAGTTCACGATGTCGGCAAACCAAGGGTTATCTTCGATCATGAACAACTGCTCGTCAGGAAATTTGTCGTCAATGATTTGGTCCTGTGGGTTGGTCGTCTCTAGACGAGACAAGTGGTCAGCTACAACGTTTTCACACCCTTTTTTGTCCCGAATCTCGAGATCGAATTCTTGTAACAACAAGATCCATCTCAAGAGTCGGGATTTTGCATCTTTCTTCGCCATGAGGTGCTTGATGGCTGTGTGATCAGAATAGATAATCACGTGGGAGCCAATCAAGTACGACCGGAATTTCTCCAAAGCAAATATGATCGCTAAGAATTCCTTCTCGGTCACAGTGTAGTTCAATTGGGCATCATTGAGTGTTCTACTGGCATAGTAGATCACATGAGGCAATTTGTCCAATCGTTGCCCAAGCACTGCTCCCACAGCGAAGTCAGATGCATCACACATTAACTCAAAGGGTTCAGTCCACACCGGTGCCTTAATAATGGGAGCTGAAGTCAACTCTTTCTTCAAGGTCAAAAAGGCATGGTGGCAATCCGGTGTGAACTCAAAAATGGCATCCTTAGCCAACAAGGCGGTGAGAGGTCGAGCGATTTTGCTAAAATCCCGAATGAACCGCCGATAGAATCCAGCATGCCCCAAAAAGGCGCGGATATCCTTCACATTACATGGCGGTGGAAGATTAGCAATGATACCCACTTTGGCGGGATCGACCTCAATTCCCCTACTTGAGACCACATGTCCAAGTACAATCCCTCGCTTCACCATGAAGTGACATTTCTCCCAATTGAGAGCGAGGTTCTTCTCACGGCATCGCTTGAGGACAAGGCTCAAGTGATGAAGGCACTCATCAAAGGAAGCGCCAAATATGGAAAAGTCGTCCATGAAGATCTCAAGGAAACGCTCAACCATATCGGAGAAGATGCTGATCATACACCTCTGAAACGTTGTCGGCGCATTGGATAACCCAAAGGGCATGCGACGGTAGGCAAACGTGCCAAAGGGACAAGTGAATGTGGTTTTCTCTTGGTCCTCGGGGGCGATGGGAATTTGGTTGTAACCGGAGTATCCATCAAGAAAACAATAGTACTCATGTCCGGCCAACCTTTCCAACATCTGATCAATGAATGGCAACGGGAAATGATCTTTCCGCGTTGCCGCATTGAGCTTGCGATAATCAACGCAAACTCGCCAGCCAGTTTCCAGGCGTGTCGGGATAAGCTCATTATGCTCATTCTCCACAACCGTCACGCCTGACTTCTTGGGAACCACATGGACAGGACTCACCCACGAACTGTCAGAGATAGGATAGATTATGCCATGATCCAAGTACTTAAGAACCTCCTTTCGGACAGCTTCTTTCAGTACAGGATTCAATCTCCGTTGTGGGTCCCTGCGGGGCCTAGAATCCTCTTCCATGTGGATCCGATGCTGAACAATACCAGGGCTAATTCCCTTGATATCCTTCAAGGACCACCCGATCGCCTCTTTGTTTTCAAAGAGTACTCTTTTGAGGGCAACCTCTTGATCTTTTTCAAGATCAGAAGCAATAATGAGTGGCAAGGTCTCATTATCCCCTAAAAAGATGTACTTTAGGATATCGGGGAGAGGTTTAAGCTCGACCATAGGTGGGTCCTTGTCGGATTCAGAGTTAATTTCAAGTGGCTCAAGGGCCACGGGGTAAGAGGAGCAAGCACCCAGATGTGCCTCCTCGTCCAGAGATATGCTGGCGGATTCCTCAAGATCCTCTTCACTCGCAACCTGATCATTAGGCACCTCAATAATATGTCGATGTGAGTCGAACATGCCTAATGAATCGGGCTCATCCGTGTCCTGGATGAAATTGGCTCCGACTGAGTCGTCGAAGAGCCCAGGTTGCTTACCAAGAGTGAAGATGTTGAAATCCGCCGTGAGGTTTCCAAAAGACAACCTCATCAAGCCATTGCGACAATTGATCAAAGCATTAGATGTCGCAAGAAATGGCCTCCCAAGGATTACAGGAATTTGTCCTTGTGGGTTGGACACGGGTTCGGTATCCAAGATGATGAAATCAACTGGAAATACGAACTCACCCACTTTGATAAGGACATCCTCCACACTCCCTCGTGGGATTTTGACGGATCTATCAGCCAACTAGATGGTTGTCCTCGTTGGTTTAAGATCGCCTATCCCAAGGTTGACATAGACTGAGTAAGGCAGGAGATTCACAGATGCCCCCAAATCCAATAGAGCTTGAGAGATGGTCACATTCCCAATCATGCAAGAGACAGTTGGACAACCAGGGTCCTTGTACTTGACATTCATGGGTTGTGTCAATATGGAGCTCACATTGGAGGCCAAGAAGGCCTTCTTGGGCACATTTGTTTTTCTCTTGGTGGTGCAAAGGTCTTTGAGGAACTTGGCATACGGTGGCATTTGTTGAACAACGTCCAACAACGGGATGTTCACCTTTACTTGCCTAAGTACCTCAACGATCTTATCCCAATGCTCATCACGTTTTTTAGTCAACCAATGAGGGAATGGTGCCTTGGGGACATAGGAATCACGAGGAGGAGTCTCAGAATTAGGTTCCTTGACAGGCTCAAGACTCTCCTCGGAAGACTTGCCAACAGGGTTGGCTTCCGGCATGTTCACATTGTTGTCAACGACCCTTCCCGATCTCAAGGTATGAATAACATTAGCATGTTGGGAAGGGTCACTTTCAACATTGTGTACATTCTGCCTGGTATTAGCAGGCTGACCCCTGGGATTTACCACAGGTTGACTCGGGAATTGACCCTTCTCGCGTTCATGGAGCTGATGAGCCAACTGGCTTACTTGCATTTCCAATGCTTTGACCGTATTATTGTTGGCCGCAAGCATGGATTGAGTGCTCTGCATGAATGCTTGAAGGGTTTGTTCAATGGTAGAGTCCTTAGGGTCAACCCGCTGGGGTGGTGGAGTCTGGTTAGAATAACCCGACGAAGAGGCCTGACCAGGTTGGTAATTTTGGTGTTGAGACCTTTGATGTGGGGGTTGGTAGGTCGCCGATGGGCGTGGAGGTTGATAAGGTGGAGGTTGAGGTTGAGCGTGCGAGCTCTGACCGTGTCCTCCACTAGACCCCCAAGAGAAGTTAGGATGGTTACGCCATCCCGGGTTATAGGACTGATTGTACGGGTCGTTTCGGGGCCTTTATTGATACATCGCATTTGCATGCTCAGTATCTCTTGGAGCGTAAGCGCACTCCAAGTCATCATGTCCCTACAGTCCACACCTAGTACACCCGGGAGTAGCGACCTGAGCTACAGGAGCTCGGTCCATCTCCAAACTCTCTATCCTACGCATGAGAGCAGCCATTTTCGCCTCAGACGCGATAGTCGACTCAACATGATATGATCCAGCTCGACCAGAAGACCTGGCGGCTGGTGGCTCTCTCATGGTGTCCCACTCGAAGGTGCGCTCAGCCATGGATTCAAAAGTGTCCCATGCCTCCTCGATGGGTTTCATTTGGAAGTCACCCTGACACATCGACTCCAACAATGTGCGGGTGTTGTAGTTGATGCCCTCATAAACAATCTGGCACAGCTGCCATAGCTCAAGTCCATGATGAGGGCATTGCTGGAGAAGGTCCTTGAACCTCTCAAAGAAACCATGAAAAGATTCGGTCTCGGTCTGATACATTTGATGTATCTGGTGCCGTATCTGTTGAGTTTTCCTTTGAGGGAAAAATCTCTTCAGAAAGACGGTCACAAAGTCATCCCAAGACCGAATCGAGCTCGCCGGGAGGCTATACATCCATTTCTTCGCATTATCCTTCAATGCGAACGAAATCATCCTCAACCGGACAGAATCCTCGTCAAGCTGTTGAAGCTTGAACATGGAGCATACTTCCTCGAATTCGCGTATAAAAATATACGGATCCTCCTTATTGGCAGTAAAGGTTGGAAGCATGCTCACATACTGAGGTTTCAGCTCATAGTTGTTCCCGCGAGCAGGGGGAACAACTATGCAAGAAGGCTGCGCGGCCCGAACAGGATGGGTCCGCTCCCACAAAGTCATCGGTCTATCATGTCGAGCTAAAGGTGGTGGTGCACCAAGAACTCGATCCTGACCGAATCTCCCTTCCTCTCGAGTCAGAGGAGGAGGAGAAGGAGGTCTACGTGGTGGTGGGAATGGACCGAGGTAGTCCATGTATGGAACCCGGTCTCCGTCGCCACCACGAGACGACTCGGCCTCTTGCTCCAAAGGAGCACGAGGCGGAGATGGTTGATCGCCAAGATCTTCCATCTCAGAAATAAGCACTCTCTCGAGTCGAGCGCTCTCACCAGAACGAGCCCAACCTCGCATAAAAATGCTCGACTCGACTCTACCAAACACACAACAGAAGGTGTACTAGAGGAGGAGACTAAACGTAGAGAATAGATGAGGAGATGACTCAGGTGAGGAGAGAAGAATCCCTAGAGCTAGCGTGGGTAGTGGGATCAGGAAGAAGCCTAACTAGCAAGCACGACTCAAACAAAGTAAGGCAATGGGTCCTTAAGCTAGACGACGCCTAACTTCGAGGTCACTAGCCTCGACATGCCTCACCTCCCTACAACGAGGACCACAATGCCCAGCAAGTGATACCAGATCCGGAGATCCAGTACCTCCTACTATCGACAAGGTAGGCAACGCCGATCAGGTCATGACGGTCTCGACTAGATTACTCTCCTAGTGCGTCCGAATTCCTTAGGGCCAATGTCTACTTGCTTTTAGTTAAGGCTTTATTAAGAGTGGTTTTTGGGGCCAAGGAAAGGGTGATGAAATCCCCCACCTTATCTTTTATAGGACAGCCCCTCCTTAGTAGCGATTTGATCCTAGATCTAGCAATCAATCACTCCAATCAAACGCTCTCTCACTCTTGTCCCGATGCACCTTACTAACTAATGCATGAAAGAAACATGCATGAATGAGGGATGTGGGTGCACGTACCTCACGCCAGCAATCAACGACAAAATGTAAAGCAAAGAAAAGACAAATGCATGCAAGGTCTACCAATGGTGCATGACCTAGATGGCAAGAAGTCTAATCTTTTGCTTTGAGTTTTATGGTCCAAGTTGATTAATGGGGGAGTTATTAATGATCTGGGAGCAAACCAGAAGTCAAAGCATGCAAAATAGAGCTCCCAGATAACCAAATAGAAGAAAACAACTACCAGAAAAAATTTCAAGGCAAGATGACCTCACCAGGCCGCCAGTTGGCGGTCTACAACCGCTGATTGGCGGTCCCTTTTGGTCTTCTGGTCCTCAGATTTTCCCAGTAGCCTCCCCTTGATCAGAGTGTTCCCTGAAACTAAGAAAAACTGAAAACAAAAAATTAAAAACCCCTCGAATCGTCCAAACCAAGGTCTGGACAGAGCACCTCCCCGGCAACGACGCCAAAAACTTGATTGATCTCGTTTTATATTTAACCGCAAGTGCACGGCCGCGTTGAAGCGGTGGCAAATACGGGTCGTCCACTGGGAGGTGTGTCGACACTTGGTTCGTGCGAAGGCAAGGGGTAAAGAAAGGAGAAAAGGATTGGTTACACTAAACTACACTACAATGCTAAACTAGAATGCAAAAGGAAATGAAGATAATCAATAAAACTAAGCCCCAAAGGGGGTAGAGAACTGATGTGAACATAAAGATGTGTGTGTGCGTGTGTTTCAATTAAGCTCCTCACAACATGTAGTGCATGACATCATAAAACTACATCCAATCTTGCCTCTACATGAATTAAGATAAGACTACATCATTAAAACATACAAGACAATGATTGGAATGAAGCTACATGAACTCAAGTATAAAGACTAGACCCTACTATGCCTCCACATGAATTAAGATGACTACATCATTAAAACATACAAGACATTAGCTAAGGAAAAGGCAACAAGAGTACATACACTACAAATTGTGTTTCCAACATTAACTTCATCCATATCCTAACCTTATCATTCCCCATAAAATAGGTCCACTAATCAAAGCATAAGCTAAGCTTCATTCAAGAGCATTAGCATATCAAAGATAAGAGTGGAGACCCATTAGATGGTTATGGAAATCATATAAAGCTCAAGGGATAAAAATAACACACACTTAATACACTACATGATTATATCACATATTTCTCCACCCCCCAAATGGGGATGGAACTACTCACTACTCATTACACTAACTAATTTAGCAAAGGAAAGCATAATACTGAAATGAAATTTATACTACTTAAGCAAGAAATATTAAAGAAGCATAAAACTAAACAAACAAACAAGCATGCAAATGAAAGGAAATTAAACTAAGAGAGAAACAACATCATTAAAAGAAAACTTCTATTATTAACTCACTCAATTACAAGTAGCTCTTCCTCCACTAGAGTTTTGCTTCAAGGCTTCACTCTTAGTAGGGAAGATGGCCACCAAGAGAGAGATGGATACAATGGGATGTGAAGAGTTCTATTTATAAGCATGGAAAAAGCTAATCAGGGACAATCCCCCGATGTGGGACTAAACCAATACCAAAAATAGCCTAAACGAACACTAATACAAGTCCAGGAGAAGTTGGGGCGGATCTTGCATGATCCAGACCGCCAATTGGCGGTTCCAGACCGCCAATTGGCGGCCTATAAAGCCCAGATCCGTCTGGGTCTTCTGGTGGGCTTGACATGATGTGTTTCTTGGTCTTGGATGCATCTAGCTGGTTTAGTGGAGCTCCGACCCGAATCGAATTGACAAAATACGCCTCATGATGGTGTGGAGTTTCCTGTTTTGCTCTTAGGTCCTTCTGTCTTACGATCAGGTCCTTCCCCCTTGCATCTTGGTCCCCAGGTCTCACAATTAGGTCCTTTTTCCTGCTTTTGGGTCCTTTCATGGCTCTTCTCTTCAAACCTCTTTATTTCTGAAAACTAAACATAAAACTCGTCACGTAGCATTGCTTAGGTGTAAGATAATGGATATAAGGTACAAATATAAGCATGAAATGATGTCAATCACACCCACTTAATACACTACATGATCATATCACATATTTCTCCACCCCCCAAATATGGATGGAACTACTCACTACTCATTACACTAACTATATTAACAAAATGAAGCATAATACTAAATGAAACTACACAAAGCAAGCAAGAAATACTAAATAAACTTAAAAGGAAAGGAAAGACTAACAAAGAATGCTCAAATTAAAAGACAAGATTAAAAGAAACTAGAACAATTATTTTATTAACAATGCCTCACATTGAAGGTAGCATTCTTATCCACCTTGAGTTTTTGCTTCAAGGCACACTCCTTAGTAGAGAGAATACCACCAAGCAATGAGTAGTTTACAATAGAAGGTGAAGAGTTCTATTTATAGCCAAAGAAAAAGGCAATCCGGGACAATCCCCCGATGTGGGACTAAACAAATACCAAAAATAGACTAAAAATACACTAATACACGTGCTCCCGAAATATTAACGGATCCAGATCTATCGGGACCGCCAACTAGCGGTTCCAGACCGCCAATTGGCGGTCTATAAGCTTCAGATCCATTTGGTTTTTGTGCTGGGCTTTGCTTGAAGTATTTCTTGGTCTTGGATGTATCTACTTTGTTTATTGGAGCTCCGACCCGAATCGAATTGTCCAAATACTGTCTCATGATGGTGTGGAGTTTTCTGTTTTGCTATTAGGTCCTTCGGTCTTACGTTCAGGTCATTCTCCCTTGCATCTTAGTCCCCAGGTCTCACAATTCAGTCCTTTTTCCCTACTTTTGAGTCCTTTCATGGACTTCTCTTCAAACCTCTTTATTTCTGAAATTCAAACATAAAACTCTTCACGTAGCATTGCTTACGTGTAGGATAATGGCTATAAGATACAAATATGAGCATGAAATGATGTCAATCAAATACCCCCGCACCTAAGTTTTTGCTAGTCCCGAGCAAAACAAAGAAAGAGAAAAAGAAATCCTAACTCACTTTCGTACGAATCACAGTTGCACTTAGCACGTGCAACAAGTCGTTAAACCTCCTTGTTGCCAAGGAGGAGGACTGTTGTCTCCTGAGGGTTTTCAGCGGATATACCCACAAAATCCGAACAAGATGCATTATTCAATCTAGACACTCGACTCGTTGGACAAATTTTGTCGATCATTGGACGCGGTAATCCTACGGGCCGACTCTATATAGGTAATCAGTCCACACACATAATCTAATGAACCATTCGTGCAAGTTAAATAAGGAATTAAGTGAAAGACATGGACAAGCTTAACCTCCTCAAGTGATACAAAGTGTAAAGTCCATTAAGTTTCTTATTTGCATTTTTTTCTTTTTGTTTCTTTTCTTATTTATTTATTTATTTCTTAGTTGGAGCTTCGTTCTCTAAGGGTCATGTTTCGTGCATCATTGCCCATGAGGACCTACGCTATCACGTACACCTTTCCCCAAATCTCCACATAGGACAATCCCTACAACCCGTGTAACAGGAGTTCGATCGGTGCATCCCAAGTCAGATGACTCGAAAGCACCAGGCACAAAGTCCCCTCAGACCTACTTTCCCGAGTGATAGGAGCCGTGCGAAAAGAGAGAACACCTACTTACTTATTTCTTATCTACACATGAAGCAAAACCCCTACACTTAATGTCTCACAACAAGATTTAAAGGGTCCTTGACAACAACAAACTTCCTTAAGTTAACAGACACGAATTATTGACTCATTAGGTTCAGGGTGGACTTCTTTGAATGTTTGAGCACTGAAACCTTATGATTACTCACCCCCGAGGGAAAACTGGGGTGCATCCAAACAACTTGATAAATCCTAAAGGCACAGTACTAGATATCCTAATGCATCAAGTTCAAGACAATTTTGGGAGCTTTCTTTTTACTCTTCCTCTCAACGGTATTGCACATGCTAAACACACGCAAAACCTACAAAACATTTTCTTTCGCAAACACATGAAGATTTTGAAAGAAATGTGAAAATTTAAAAGCACTAGGCAAGCAAAAGAAGACAAGTCACCCAAGGATCATGGCAAGCAGATATATCGATATTAAATGCAACACACTAACATGACCCTATCAATACACAAAAGAAAACAAAATCAAAGGAAAAAGACTCGACTATGTACACACGTAAAACACCCCCCACACCTACTTCATGCATTGTCCTCAATGAATGCAAGCAAGATACTACATTGATTTATGCATCAAAAATGAGAGATCTCACCAACATGAAGTACAAAGGGAAGTTCAAGGTCATGTTGTGGACACAAACCCGAATTCCCTAAAAACTGGTGAGATGCTAAAGAAGGGATACAAATACGTGAAAGAAATGGAGCCCGAATACAGAAGGGTTGGAGCCCACAACAGTCGATGCTCACTGTAGGGGTCTTTTATTGTACTTTTTCTTTTTTTTCCTTTTTTTATTTTTTTTATTTTTATATATAACTATGTACAGATAATAGTTCCATCTTCATTTTTCAAAAGACATCAAATGGGAACCTCAAAAGTGGGTCAATGCACTTGGAAAGGGAACATGACACCACGCGGGGCCAGAATACTCATGCGTGGGCCCCCTTCACAAAGAGCACTAGATGCAACGAGAGGTTCATGAATTGGACGCAAAGGCATCTCATTCAAATGATCAAACTGAAAGAGCTTGAACCTCTCAAGAGTTTGGGAAATAAGGGCAACGGAAGAAGAGTTTCTCCAGTTGCGCTGCTGAAGCTATGATCCTCAATCCAAACTCTCCAACCAACATGCTGGTGCGTCAGAACGAGGTCAAGAACCTCGTTAGGCATGTACGACACACCAGGCGAACAAAAAGTGGGTCTTATTCCCAAGGTATCCTCCAAGGAACTCCTAATACTCTCATGAGCAATGTAGTTGTTTGATGTTCCATCATTTCCAAGATGATCAGGAACAATAGTGAGATGCAAACTCTCATCAGGTTGTTTGAAATTGAGGGTACTAGGGAGCTCTTGCTCCACCATAGGTGAGTCCTTAAGAGGCACAACATGAAGATCATGTGGCTCAAGGGCCACAGGACAAAAAGGTAAGGCACAATCCTGTACCGACTCATAATAGAACTGGTCCATGCTATTCTCAGTTGGAATCGAATCCTCCACCAAGTGATCGTGAATTGAAACCCCAAGTCCCTCAGACTGACTAGGAGTTTGACTTTGAAAGATTGTGGTTTGAATTTGAGGATATGGTGGTGGTTTGATATCAAAAGATGAATCCTCAGGTTGACAAGAAAAGTTACTCTCCTCACGTTCACATAATTGCTGCGACATTTGACTCACTTGCAGTGCCATATTTTGTATGGATTGTTGAGTTGTTTCCATGAATGTAAGGAACGTTTCTGTCAAGGAATTAGGTATGCGGTCAACTATGAGGTCCAAGTCTGAATTTGAGAAATTTTGGGGTTTGGTGTTGATGGGCTGAGAATGGGTCCAATGATTTGGAGTGGGGTGTTGGTAGACTTCTGGGTATTCGGGAGGAGGATACTGGGGTGGAAATGATGTATAAGAATTTGAATAAGAATTGTCTCCCGACGAATCCATCCCTCTCGGGTTGTACGCGGATGCGTAATGGTCACAATGAGCATTTTGGGAAAATGTGTGCTCATACTCAGGCTCAGGGGCAACATAAGGACATTCCCCGATAACATGACCACTCAACCCACAACAGTAACACGGTACGGCAACTGGAGCCACCGGTGCACTCATGTCATCTACCACATGCATGAACGGGGCCAAAGGTTCTTGTAATGTCTCAGTTTGATGACCAACATATGATATGACGTAACTAGATGGTGGTCTAGCAGTCGGTGCCTCTCTCATATTACCCCAATATGAAGAATGCTCAGACACACAATTAAGATTATCCCAACCATACGGTGTGTTTGTCTGAGGCACCCCAGGTTTCATGGGTCCAGAATACCAGGAAGAATTGTCCTGGTCCCAACAATGATATGGATGGTCGCCCATGTAACCATCCCACTACTGCAAAATAGGCTTTACTCGTCGCCAAATAGACGTCGGCCTTTATGACCACCGACGTCTTGTGGGGAGGGGACAGAATAGACGTCGGCCTTTAGGGAGACCGACGTCTATATTGTACTATAGACGTCGGGTTTAAGAATACCAAGTTTGGCCGACGTCTATGGTGTATAGACGTCGACCTATAGACGTCGGGTGTGATACCTTGTGTATCCGACGTCTATAGGGTATAGACGTCGACCTATAGACGTCGGATGTTATAGTAGACTGACGTCTATACGCCATGCATATAGACGTCGAGGTATAGAGGTCAGAGTTATATAATATACGATGTCTATAGGTCTTAAAGAAATCTAACAGGCGCGTTTTCTCTCATTCTTTTCAGACGAAACCCACCCAAACCCTAGCCGTCCCGCGACCCAACGCTCCTCCGCGACCAATCTCCGACCCATCCGCACCGTCTCCGGCACTGCAGCGAGCTCCCAAGCTCTCCTCCACTTCTCCGGCCCTCTTCTCCTTCTTCCTCCGTCTTTCTCCACATGTAAGTTTTAAGTTCGTTTTTGTTGTTTAAGTTCGTCTTCCTCCGTCCTCCGTTTTTCTCCACATATTCTATCTAAGTTAGCCTTCATCTCGTGTCGTTTGCAGCCGTCACCGCACCATCTCGTGTCTCCGAACCACAAAGAGCTCCTCCGGCATCACATCTTGTTTAAGTTGGTCTTCCTCCGTCCTCCTCTGGTTCGTCACCGCATCATCTCTGTAGAAAAATTAATAAGTGAAAAATATAGGTGGAACGAGTCAAATGTAGTTTGAAATCATATCAAAACAGATCTTAACATGCATATTTGGTATTGATTCCGACTGAAATTGTATTATCGAGGTTGCATTGAAGTCTAATTAAGATTTATCTTTGTTCATCGGCATATTCGAACCAATGCAATATTAAAATTTCGAGGTTTTACGATAGGTCCATCTAAATGAGAACTTAAATGTTGCAAACTGAACTTAGATTGGTTTGGTTTTCTAGCTTAGATTTGTAATGTGAATGTGAATGTGAATGTGATGTAATGACTTGGATTGGATTGGATTGGTTTGGTTTGATTTCAGGATTTGAAGAATTTTACATATCAAATTTTAAGTGGAGGTTCTGCCAAAATTTCAATAAAATTTTATTCCCAATTATTATTAATAACATGATAGTTTGTGTTTAAAATGTTTTTCTGTCAATTCAAGTAATTATTTTTAATACTTGCTTTTAATATCATGTATGTTTATTGCCTTAATTTTTTGAATTTTTAATATTATGATAATAACTCATTGCCCCCCTTAAACAACTTGGCCTTTAATAACCCAAAGCAAAAGATTAGACAATATTTGCTAAGTCATTCATCATATAGGATTTGCATGCATTGTATTTTTCTATTATTTACGATTTCTGTCGTAGATTGCTGGCGTAAGGTACGTACTATCTTTCACTCATCATTCATTACAAAGCACGCATTAGTTAGTAGGACTTGCATTGAAACAAGAGTGAGGTGAATGTTTGTTTAGTGTGTTGTTTGTTAGATTAAGGTATGAAAAACACTTAGGGGGCAGTCACCTATAGGAGATGAGGTGGGGGATTTCATCACCATTTCCTTGGCCCAAAAACCACTTAATAAAAGAGCCTTAATAAAATCAATTAGACGTTGGCCCCTAGGATTTTCGGACGCATTAAGGAGAGGAAACCGTTTAAGACCGTTATGGCCTGAATGTCGTTGCCCATCTAGTCTCCTTGAGATTTTAGGAACCTCCAGGTTCTTGATTTCCTATAGATTAGTGGTCCTCGATGTTTAAGACCGTTTCGGCCTGAACGTCGTTGCCCATCTAGTCTCCCTGAGATATTAGGGACCTCCGGGTTCTTGATTTCCTACAGACTAGTGGTCCTCGGTGGGACCTCGAAGTTAGGCGTCGTCTATTACTAAGGACCTATAGTGGACTTTAGGCTTGTTTTGGCCTTGATTGCTTAGTTAGATTTCTAACCTTCCTTATTCCACGCTAGATTAATGACTTCATCTCTTCTCCTCTGAGTCATTCTTTTCTCATCTTAATGTCTCCGAATCTTCTCATCTACGAACACATTCTTTTAAATTGAAATCTTAATGAAAGGTTATTGCAAAAATCGTCAAAGACCAGATGCTAGTATTATTGAAGGATACATAGCTGAGGAGGTTATCGAGTTTTGCACTGGATACCTAGTAAACACCAAAACTGTTGGACTTCCGAAGAATCGTCATGATAAACGTGTCGATGGTAAAGGGACACGTGGGATGAAAATGTTAAATCCAAATGGCGATGACTTAATGACAGCATATTTTTATGTGTTGTGCAATTCGAATGAAGTTCAACCTTACCTAAATGAACACATGAAGTTTCTAAAGGAAAGAAATCCTTTGTGGAGTGATCAACAAGTAATTAATAGTCACAATAAGAATTTCATCTCTTGGTTCAAAAATCTAGCATACAAGCATGATGTTTCTGAGACAATACAGTGGTTGGCTTATGGTCCGCATTCTGTTGTGATAAGTTACAGTGGTTATGATATCAATGGATATTCTTTCTACACAATGTGTGAAGATGCGAAAAGTGCTGTTCAGAACAGTGGCATCACCTTAATAGCAGAGTCTTTGCATGTGTCTAGTTCTAAAGACAAGAATCATGTATACGCCGACATGTCCTATTATGGTGTAATTGAAGACATATGGGAGCTAGACTTTGTTAAATTCAAAGTACCTATATTTAGATGCAAGTGGGCTGATAATAAAACTGGAGTTCGAGTGGATGATTATGGCTTCACTTTAATTGATTTTTCAAAAAAAGGGTATAAAGGAGAACCTTTTATTCTAGCTTCCCAAGCGAAACAAGTCTTCTATGTGGCTGATCCATGTGATAAGAAATGGGCAGTAATTTTGGAAGGGAAGAAAAAAATTGTATCAGATGATAGCCTGATCGAGTATGAAGAGACACCACCTTTCTCTAAGCAAGCACCTGAGTTGAACTCAGTAGATGAAGAAATAAATGTTGAGACTCGTATGTTTAGAGATGACCACGGTGAAGGTATATGGATTGACAATCCATTAAGGAAAAAAACAGTAAAGGTGCAAATTTTCTGTTGTAACACATTGTAATAGATATTTAATGTATTTACCTTATTTAATTACTTGCATTTATCTTTTATAGTACAATGGCTCCGAAAAAGAAACTCACTTCCTCCGAGTCTGAAGGCTCTAAGACATACAGTACACGAGGTCCTTGTCTCATGAAAGAATTCGTTGGGAGAAGAAATAGAGACGGTAGAGTTCCAATCCAGTTTGATGACCGTCTTGAGCCGTTAGGCATGCTGTCTGATAATTGGAAGAGTTTTCTGGGTAGCTTAGCGAGGTCCAAAGTTGACATTTGTTATTCCAGTTGGGCTGATGTAGATGAGAAGTTGAAGGACACAATATGGGATAATGTGCAGGTAATGATTCCATTATAGATTTCTATAGTTTTAGTCGAACTTTTGATATATATAAAGTTAACGTGTTGTAGGAATCTTTTGAGTTCCAATCCACTGACAAATTGAAGAAAAAGTGGATGACATATTTAACGAACAAGTACATATTCGAAGAATACCAGGATAGAAATCCATGCGATGTCTATAACTTTATCACTCCGAATCAATTGGAGCTATTCAGAAAATCCAGAGATAGCCCGGAGTTTGAGGTAACTGAGTTTCAAAACAAACTTGTTAGTTATTGATTTTAGTGACAATCTAATAAACTTGATTTTAGGCCATCCGAGCAAAAAACCAAAAGATTAGATCTTCTAACAAGTATACACATCGTATGTCTCGAGCGGGGTACCAAAAGTTAGAAGCACAAATGATGGCTGAAAAAATTGCTCAAAGGAAAGAGGAGGCAATTGACTCTGGTATTAGTGAGGAGCAAGCAAGTAACTTATCTCCTCCTCCCGTAGCTCGTTGTGATTCTTGGAAGAGAGCGAGAGTAAACTCCAGAGGGGAGTACGTCACAGACGAGTCGCAAGCGATCGGCTCGAAGATAGTAAGTTGCATCGCTTATATATATGTTATTAATTCAGAATCATTAATTTTATATCTTTCAAATATTAGTAAATATTGTTTTAAACTTAGGACTCTCTGAAGTTGAGAGAATCTCAAGGCGAATTTGCTTCCGACGGTCGGAATGATATTCTACGCGAGGCCTTGGGAAACGACGAACACCCCGGCCGTGTGCGAGGGGTAGGTAGTAGAGTTGGACTTCAACAATATTATGGGAAGACTCAACGGTCTACTGCGTCGACTAGTCATACCAAATGCCAGGAAGAGATCGCAGATTTGAAGAAGTCATTGCAACTTCTCACGGAGAGATTGGATCGTGATTTGACTACTTCTCCTACCTGTCGTAAGACCGGTTCTTCCGCGGAGACTACTCCTCCAGTTCCTCCAGTGTTCCACCCTGATCGACAAGATGATTTCGTGTCTCATTCTTGAGAATTGACCCTCGTCGACGGTCCCTCATTTGGAAAGTTCGCGGATGGATCTAGATGTGCTTTATTTGTCGAAGACCCTGATCGAAGATTGGTGGGACACGGGAAAGTTTATAACATCTCCAAGCACCACTTCACAGAGGTAGGAGAGGGAGAATTGAAGGTTACAGTTGAGAGTTGCTTAGATCCTAGTGCTTTTGTGCCATTTCCGGAAGAAGAGATTGTTACTCTCGGCGATGCTATCGGTGGGTTTGTGCGGTGGCCTAGTTATTTAGTAGAGCTAAATGACAAACATGAGGTATAGTTTAACTTTGAAAGACTTTAAACTTCAAATTTGTTAACAATTGTATTTTAACGGTTGTATATATATCTGTAAGGTGTCAAGCCCCCGGAGCAAAGGGAAGCACAATCCCTATGTACCTGGGACTTGGAGGGGGATAAAGGGTTGCCTCCCGCTTTGTACGTCACCAAAGAGGATATCATGCAGTTCATGGCGATGGATTCGTTGTGTATCATGATTATCGACGTGCAAGTGAAGTAAGTGTTTTTTTTGTATACAATGAAAAGTATTGAATAATTTTATCAAAACTGTAATAAATTATAATTTTTATACTTGTAGACATCTTTACGACGCCAGAAGGTCAATATTTCCCGAGGATCAAGTATTTGGATTTATCAGTCCATCTACATATATATACGGGAATGATGATAAATCGGGTCAACTTGGGACATTCTTTAAAGAAGAAGACAAAAGATATTATTTGCTCCCTTATCATGAGAGGTAAACTTTGTAATTCAAAGTGAAATTTTATTTTGTAATAAGGTTCTAATTATATATATAACATGGCTCATTGGATGCTTGTCGTTGTATGTCCCACGACTAATTCGGCATATTGGTTTGATCTGTTGGGGTCGAATAAACCAAGGGACTCAATAAAGAAACTTCTAAATATGTAAGTTCGTTTAGTCGTGAAAAAATATTTCTTCGATTTTTATTAGTATTATTGAATGATATTTTAACTTGTGCTACTCAGGGCAATTAAGGTTTACAGAGCTTTAGGTGGTAGGAGAACAACCACAAAAGCAGGAATAACATGGCATGGAATGAGAGTACGTTCTATCCCATTGTTGTTAATTAAGTTAGGAACAAATATTTAGCGAATTTCTATGTTTGTAGTACCGGAAGCAGGTTGGAAATACGGAATGCGGTTACTACGTGATGAGATACATGGAGGAAATCCTCAATGTGGTAACTCAAGACGTATGTCTAACCGAGGTAATGTAGATTGTTATTCAATTGTATATTCAATTGTAGTTTCAATATTTAGTTATTAATATTCAACACACTTGTATTCTTTTGATAGGTTTTCCCAAAAAGTAGTGATCCCTTCTCGCAACAGGAGCTCGATGAAACTCGCGACCGATGGGCTCGCTATTTCATCAGAAACATGTTGACGAACTAAGAGGTTCTCCTGCCAATAGTATTTTTTGTAATTTAGTTAACAAGTGCACTTGTATTACAAACCTACACTTTATGCCTTAATATAATTGCCTTAATTTTAGAATGAATTAATTGCAAGTGTGTTGAATGTCAATTGTGTATGCTTTGTATGTTTGTGAATGTGTGGTTGTATGTTTGTGCATATATGCTTGTGTGTTTGTGCTTGTATGTATATGTGGATGAAATTTTGAGTATTTGTCAACAAATTTATAGGTGAACGAATTTGGTGCAGTTGTATGTACACGAATACGACGAATAAAAACAATTTCGTCGGATGCTATTTTTTTGTCCAGGTTTAGGAATACACGACGGCTGTTTATATTACCCGACGTGTATTCCTGTAAAGAAAGGAATAGACGTCGGCCGTATGTTGAATCCGACGTATATACCTAAAGAATAGACGTCGTATGTTAGTGCACCGACGTCTATACCTAAAGAATAGACGTCGGGTGTTGTATAGGCCGACGTCTATACGTTAACGTATATACGTCGGCTTCTAAGTCCAGCCGACATCTATTCTTTAGGTATAGACGTTGGCTATACCATAGCCGACGTCTATACGTTAACGTATATACGTCGGCTTCTAAGTCTAGCCGACATCTATTCTTTAGGTATAGATGTCGGCTATACCATAGCCGACGTCTATGTATAGACGACGCACACATAGACGTCGGATTGGGGAGTGCTTATATCCGACGTATATAGCCCCGTACATCCGACGTATATTCCATTTTCTGTAGTAGTGTCCATCTCAACAAAGAACTCTCGAGTCGATCACTCTCACCACCACGAGGCCAAGCTCGCAAAAAGTACTCGACTCGACCCTAAAAAGCTACCAGAGAGTGTAAAGGGGAGGAGACTATAACGTAGAAGAATGTGAGAAGATGATGACTAAGAGGAGAAGGGAAGAATCCTAGAGCTAGCGTAGGTAATGGGATCAGGTAGAAGTCTAACTAGCAAGCACGGCTCAATCAGCTTAAGGCTATGGTCCTTAGGCTAGACGACGCCTAACTTCGAAGTCACTAGACTCGACACGCCTCACCTCCCTACAACGAGGACCACAATGCCCAGCAAGTGATACCAGATCCGGAGATCTAGTACCTCCTACTATCGACAAGGTAGGCAACGCAGATCAGGCCATGGCGGTCTCAACTAGGTTACTCTCCTAGTGGGTCCGAAATCCTAGGGCCAATGTCTACTTGCTTTTAGTTAAGGCTTGATTAAGAGTGATTTTTGGGGCCAAGGAAAGGGTGATGAAATCCCCCACTTTATCTTTTATGGGACATGCCCTCCTTAGTAGCGTTTTGATCCTAGATCCAGCAATCAATCGCTCCAATCAAACGCTCACCTCACTCTTGTCCTGATGCAATTCCTACTAAGTAATGCATGGGCATACAATATGCATGAATGATTGTAGGAAATGCGTACCTCACGCCAGCGCTCAACAACTGAAGATAAAGCTAAAAGAAAAGACGACTATATGCCGAAGTCAAGTACATGATGCGTGACCTAAACAAGTAAGAACGTCTAGTCTTTTGCTTTGGATTTTAAGGCCAAGTTGATTAATGGGGGAGTGATTAATGATCTGGCAGAAAACTAGAAGTCACAGCATGCAAAATAGGGCTCCCAGATAACGAAAATGAAGAACACAACTACCAGAAGAAATATGGAAGCAAGAGGACCTCACCAGGCCGCCAATTGGCGGTCCCTTTTGATGTTTAGCTGCTCCAACTCCTCCAGTAGTCACCCCGTGAACTCTAGGATCCCTGAAACTAAGAAAAACTGGAAACAAAAAATTAAAAACCACAAGAATCATCCAAACCAAGGTCTGGACAGAGCACCTCCCCGACAGACGGCGCCAAAAACTTGATTGATCGTTTTATTTAAACCACAAGTGCACGTCCGCGTTGAAGCGGTGGCAAATACGGGCCGTCTACTGGGAGGTGTGTCAACGTTTGGTTTGTGTGAAGGCGAGTGGTAAAGAAAGGATAGAAAGATTGATTACACTAAACTACACTAGAATGCAAAAGGAAATGAAAGATAAGCAATAAAAAACTAAACCCCATATGGGGTAGAGAAATAATGTGAATATAAAGATGTGTGTGTGTGTGTGTTCAATTAAGCTCCACACAACATGTAGTGCATGAAATCATAAAACTACATCCAACTTTGCCTCCACATGAATTAAGATAAGACTACATCATTAAAACATACAAGACAATAATTGGAATGAAGCTAAATGAACTCATGTATAAAGACTAGACCCTACTATGCCTCCACATGAATTAAGATAACCCAATATCATTAAAACATACAAGACATTAACTAAGGTAAAGGTAACAAGAGTACATACACTACAAATTGTGTTTCCAATATTAATTCCATCCATATCCTAACCTTATCATTCCCCATAAAACAGGTCCACTAATCAAAGCATAAACTAAGCTTCATTCAAGAGCATTAGCATATCAAAGACAAGAGTGAAAACCCATTAGATGGTTATGGAAATCATATAAAGCTCAATGGATTAAGATAACACACACTTAATACACTACATGATCATATCACATATTTCTCCACCCCCAAATGGGGATGGAACTACTCACTACTCATTACACTAACTATATTAACAAAATGAAGCATAATACTGAAATGAAACTACACTAAGCAAGCAAGAAATACTAAATAAACTTAAAAGGAAAGGAAAGACTAAACAAGCATGTACAAATTAAAAGACAAGATTAAAAGAAACTAGAACAATTATTTTATTAACAATGACTCACATTGAAGGTGACATTCTTCTCCACCTTGAGTTTTTGCTTCAAGGCTCACTCCTTAGTAGAGAGAATACCACCAAGCAATGAGTAGTTTACAATAGAAGGTGAAGAGTTCTATTTATAGCCAAAGAAAAAGGCAAACCGGGACAATCCCCCGATGTGGGACTAAACAAATACCAAAAATAGACTAAGCATACACTAATACACGTGCTCCCGAAATATTAATGGATCCAGAGCTATCTGGACCGCCAACTAGCGGTTCCAGAGTGCCAATTGGCGGTCTATAAGCTTCAGATCCATTTGGTTTTTGTGCTGGGCTTTGCTTGAAGTATTTCTTGGTCTTGGATGCATCTACTTTGTTTATTGGAGCTTTGACCACCAATTGGGGGTCTATATGGTCCGGATCATGCTAGATTTTATTCTGGGCTTTTTGGGATGTGTTTGTTGGTCTTTGATGCATCTACGTCACTTGTTGGAGCTCCGACCCGAATAGAATTACCAAAATATTCCCCATGATGGTGTGGTGTTTTCTGTTTTGCTCTTTGGTCCTTCGGTCTTACGTTGAGGTCCTTTTGCCTTGCATCTTAGTCCTCAGGTCTCACAATTAAGCTTTTTTCCCTGCTTTTGAGTCCTTTTATGCTTCATATCTTCAAACCTATTTATTTCTGAAATTCAAACATACAACTCGTCACGTAGCATTTCTTAGGTGTAAGATAATGGATATAAGATACAAATATGAGCATGAAATGATTTCAATCAGCTCTCATCTTCATATGTCAAGGGACATCAAATGGAAACCCGCCATCTCTCGAGCCAGAAATGCACCTACATGGGCTCACAAATATGTTTCCATTAGATGACAAAGCTGAGGATCATGAATATATATCCTCTAACTGACATTTGGGTGCACGGGGATCATTTCATCTACACAAGGTGACACCCTGGACTTATTACCCAGATGGCAAAGTCCAGAAATAGAATCGCTTGACCACATGACACCCATATAAGCATTATGGTCGTGTGATGCTTCTTGAGAATGAGCAAGATAGCAGGCATGAATGAGAGGTGAACCTCTGTCTGGTTGTTTCAAATGTAGGGTATCAGGTGATTGATTCTTAACCCACATGGGTCCTCAACAGATACAGGGTGAAGAGCAGGTAGCCCAGAGGCCATAAAAATGTATCTTGTGGCTCAAGAGCCACATGATCAAATTGATGTGTCTCAGAGGCCACGTGATCACAAGATAAGGCACCTTCTTATGCCATCTCAGGTGAAACATCTTCACCACCATCAGAATCTCCATCGAACAACTCTCTGAAATACTTGAAGGTGCCTTTGACTTCAATCTCATTCGTGCCCCAGATAAGGTTGACCCTAACAGGGTCATCGAAGGCAACTGGCTTTTTACCAATGGTGAAGATGTTGAAATCAGTGCACTGACTACCATATGTCAAGCGCATCAGACCATTGCGATAATTGATCAAGGCATTGGAAGTCTCTATAAATGGTCACCCCAAAATAATAGGAATTTGTCCAAGTTGGTTTGGAACAGGTTTAGTATCCAAAACAAAGAAATCGACTACAAAAATGAACTCTCCCACTTTGATCAGAACATCTTCCACCACGCTCCTCAGTTTCTTCATAGACCTATCAGCCAATTGAAGAGTGGTTTTTGTTTATTTGAGGTCTCCAAGACTAAGGTGGACGTAGACCGAATATGGCAGAAGATTGAGAGATGCATCAAGGTACAATAAAGCTCGATTTATTGACACATCACCAATCACGCAAGAAATAAAAGGACAACCAAGGTCCTTGGGAACATGAGTTTTCCTCTTGTTGGTGCATAAATCCTTGAGAACCTTGGCATAAGGTGGCATTTGCTAAATCACCTCCAACAGAGGAATGTTCACCTTAACTTGCCGAAAGATCTCAAGCATTTTGCCATGATGATCAGAAGTTTTCTTTGTAAGGCGCTCAGGGAATGGCACCTTTAGGGCATAAGGGTCTTTCGAAGGAAACTCAGAATTATGGTCCATAGAAACATGAGTGGGGACCTCAGAATCTGATTCCTTCGACAGAAGATGAGGCAAGGGGACCTCAAGATTCGCCCCCTCGTAGATGTAGGTATCACCGTAGGTCTGGTGACACCAAGAGATGGTGATTGCAAGGAAGGCAACCCAATTTGGTTGTCCACCTCCTTATCGGACCTCAAAGTATGAATCACATTAAGATGATGGGTGGTTCAGAGGTAGCATGAGGTACTAGTGGCCTCCCTTGAGAATGGGTACCCAGGGGATTCACCTCAGGTTGACTTGGGAATTGACCCTTCTCACATTCATGGAGCTGATGAGCCAACTAGCTAACTTGCGCTTCCAATGCTTTGACCGTGGAGTTATTGGCGATAAGCATGGTTTGCATGCTCTGCATGAATGCGTGAAGGGTTTGTTCAATAGTGGAGTCCCCAGGGTCAACCTGCTGAGGTAGAGTCTGACTAGAATAACCCGCTGGTGAAGCCTGAGTAGGTTGGTGAGTATGGGGCAGAGACCTTTGATGTGGGGGTTGGTAGGTCGCCAATGGGCGTGGAGGGTGATGAGGTGGAGGTTGAGTGTGCGAGCTCTGACTATTGCCCCCACTAGGCCCCAAGAGAAGTTAGGGTGCTTTCGCCATTCCAGGTTATAGGAGTGATTGTACGGGTCGTGACGGGGCCTCTGTTGATACATTGCATTTGCATGCACAGTATCACTTGGAGCGTAAGCACATTCCAAATAATATGTCCCGTAAGTGCACACCTACTACACGTAGGAGTAGCGACCTGAGCTACTGGATCTCGGTCCAACTCTAAACTCTCAATCCTTCACATGAGAGCGGCCATGTTTGCCTCAGACGCGATAGTTGAGTCAACTTGATATGATCCATCTCGACCAGAAGACCTGGCGGCCAGTGGCTCTCTCATGGTGTCCCACTGAAAGGTACGTTCAGTCATTAATTCAAAAGTATCACATGACTCATCGATGGGTTTCATTTGGAAATCACCCTGACACATCGACTCCAACAATGTGCGGGTCTTTTAGTTGAGGCCCTCAGAAACAATTTGGCACAACTGCCAAAGCTCAATTCCATGATGAGGGCACTGCAAGAGAAGGTCTTTGAACCTCTCAAACAAAGCATGAAACGATTCGGTCTCAGTTTGATACATTTGGTGTATCTGGTGCCATATCTTTTAGTCTTCCTTTTAGGGAAGAATCTTTTCAGAAAAACGGTCACAAAGTCCTCCCAGGACTGAATCGAGTTCATTGGGAGGTTGTACATCCATTTCTCCACGTTATTCTTCAACGCGAAAGAAATCATCCTCAACCGGACTGAATCCTTGTCAAGTTGTTGAAGCTTGAACAATGAGCATACCTCATCGAATTCACATATAAAAATATATGGATCTTCCTTATTAGCAGTGAAGGTAGGAAGCATGCTCACATGTTGAGGTTTCAACTCATAGTTGTTCCCGCGAGCTAAGGGAAGAACTATGCAAGAAGGTTGTGTGGCCCAAACAGGATGGGTCCGCTCCTACAATGTCATTGGCCTATCCTATGGAGCTAAAGGTGGTGGTTGATTGACATCATTTCATGCATATATTTGTGTCTTATATCCATTAACTTTCACCCAAACAATGCTATGTAACGAGTTTAATGTTTAGTTTTTAGGAATAAGTAGGTTTGAGAAGGAGAGACTATAAATGGACGTAATAGTAGGGAAAAGGACTGAGTTGAGAGACTCAAGGACTAAGATGCAAGATCCAAGGACCTGAATGCAAGATCGATGGACCTGAATGTAAGATCGAAGGACCAATGAGCAAACAAGAATACTCCACACCATCATGAGGAGTATTTTGGCAATTCTATTCGGGTCGGAGCTCCAGCAAGCGAAGTGATGCATCAAAGACAAACAAAGACATCCAGAAAAGCCCACACGAAACAATAGCCGAATCCAAACAATATAGACCACCAATTGGCGGTCTTGTCCAAGATCGCTGATTGGCGGTCTGTTTGGATCCGGACCCGCTAAGATTTCGTAGGGTCGCGTATTAGTGTGTATTTAGTCTATTTCTGGAATTTGTTTAGTCCCATACCGGGGGATTGTCCTGGATTACCTTTTTCTATGGCTATAAATGGAACTCTCCCTCCTCTCTTGTACCCCATCTCTCTCTTGGTGGCCAACCTATATACTAGGAGTAAAAGCCTTGAAGCAAAAACCGTGGTGGAGAGAAGCTACTTGTAATTGAGAAGCTATCTTCTTTTATTAGTCACTTTAGTTCATTTCGTGCTTTCATTCCCTCCTTTCTAATTTAGTAGTTTAGTTTAGTGTAGTTTAATTTAATCAATCATTTCTCTCCTTTCTTTCTCACTTGCCTTCGAACTAACCAAAGTCGACACACCTCCCTGTGGATCAACCTGAATTTTCCACCGCTAGGAAATCACGGTTGCACTTAGCACGTGCAACAAGCCGTTAAACCTCCTTGTCGCCAAGGAGGAGGAGTGTTGTCTCCTGAGGGTTTTCAGCGGATATACCCACAAAATCCGAACAAGATGCATTAATCAATCTAGCTACACGACTCGTTGGACTTATTTTGCGATCATGGGACGCGGTAATACTACGGGTCGACTCTATATATGTAATCGGTCCACACACCTAGCCTAATGAGTTATTCGTGAGAGTTAGTTAAGGACTTAAGTGAAAGACATGGGCAACCTTAACTTCTGAATGTGATACAATGTGTAAAGTCCATTTTGGTTCTTATTTGACTCTTTTTTTTCTTTAGAGCATTTTATTGGTTGGGGTTTGATTCTCCCAGGGTCAGGTTTCGTGCATCATTGCCTATGAGGACTTACACTATCACGTACACCTTCCCTCAAATCTCCACATAGGGCGATCCCTATAACCCGTGTAACGGGAGTTCAGTCGGTGCATCCCAAGTCAGATGACTCGAAAGCACCAGGCACAAAGGCCCCTCAAACCTACTTTCCCGAGTGATAGGAGCCATGCGAGAAGAGAGAACACCACTTATTTATTTATCTACATGGGAACCAAAACCCCTACACTTAAGTTTCACAAAAAGAAATTAAGGGCCCTTGACTATGACAAACTTCCTTATACTAACAGACACGAATTATTTGACTCACTAGGGTCAATGTGGACTTCTTTAAATGTTTGAGTGCTGAAACCCTATGATTACACGCCCCCCGAGGGAAACCGGGGTGCATCCTAACGACTCGATAAGACCTAAATCCAGTAAACTAGAAATCCTAATGCATCAAGTTCAAGACAATTTTGGGAGCTTTCTTTTTACTTTGCCTCTTTGCCTCTCAACGGTTTTGCACATGCTAAAAAAACACGCAAAACCTACAAAAACATTTTCTTTCGCAAACACATGAAGATTTTGAAAGAAATGTGAAAATTTTAAAGCACTAGGCAAGCAAAAGAAGACAAGTCACCCAAGGGTCATGGCAAGCAGATATATCGATATTAAATGCGGCACACTAACATGACCCTAACAATGCACACTAAAGAAAACAAAAAATCAAAAGAAAAGACTCAACTATGTACACACGTAAAACACCCCCCACACACCTACGTCATGCATTGTCCTCAATGAATGTGAACAAAATACTACATGGATATATGCATGAAAAAGGAAAGATCTCACCAACATGAAGTACAAAGGGACGTTCAGGGTCATACTGATGGACACAAACCCAAATTCCCTCAAAACCTGTGAGAAGATGAAGAAGGGAGATAAATACGTGAAGAGATGGGGCCCAAGTACACATGGGTTGGGGCCCACAACAATCGATGCTCACTGAAGGAGTCTTTAATTACACACTTTTTTTTGTTTTTTTACAAGATATATACATCAACCAAGATATTCTCATAATCATTTGGTCAAAGAACATCAAATGAGAACATCAAGTTTTGAGGACCAGAGACTTGCCGACATGGGCAAACTTCATTGGTACTCTGAGGTGTCATGAGGGGTGAAAGGTCAAAGCTGAAAGGCTCGAACCCCTCATGATATCGGTTGGGTGTGGGCAACAAAGAATGAAGTTGTGTTGCCTCACTAGGGTTTAATTGCTCATCGAAGAAAACCCTCCAACCAATAGGCGGGTGCATCGGAATGAGTTCCTCAAGCTCATTCGATGGATGCAGCAGACTTGCATCACTAAGAATGGGGCTTCTCCCCAAGTCATCCAACAAGGACCTCCCACCATCATTTAGATCATCAAGCATAAGCTCGGTCATAGGTGGGTCCTTGTTGGAGTCAATATGAAGTTCAAATGGCTCAATGGCCATGGGACATGAGGTAGAGACACTTTCTGGTATAGGCATATGATGAGGTGTGTCACTCTCACTAATACTCTCACCTGAATCATGCAACGAACACTCCCTTTGGACATTCATCTTTGAGGTCAGCTCACTCTGTTGCATTGCGAAGACAGGCAATGAGTTTTGGATGGGCCCACGAACATTCTCAACGGGTTGCATTGGGGTTAGGGGTGTTCGTTAATTTTGTGGTGCTTTCTCCAATTGGCGGATGAGATTTAGATTTAAAGGTTCATCCATGGGTTCTTGTTGCCTACCAGAGTTGAACACATGAAACTCGGCACTCATGTTACCGAATGAGAGCTTCATGAGACCATTTCTACAATTAATCAAGGCATTGGAGGTGGCCAGAAATGGTCTACCCAAAATCAAAGGTATTTGAGAGTGGGTGTTCGCAACAGGATTGGTATCGAGGAAAACAAAATCGACTGGAAATATAAAATCTCCAACTTTGATAAGCACGTCCTCGATAATCCCCATGGGAATACGAATGGATCTATCCACCAATTGGAGGGTGATCTTAGTTGGTTTCAATTCTCCCAAGTTCAACTGTTGATAAACAGAGAATGGAAGGAGGTTGACTGCTGATCCTAAATCAAGCAAAACATTGCTCATTCTAGTGTCCCCTATCGTACACTGAATAGTAGGACACCCAGGGTCCTTGTATTTTGTGTAGGTGGGATTGGATAAAAGTGAGCTGATATTTACAGCCAAGAATGCTTTCTTAGCAACATTGTTCTTCCTCTTGGTTGTGCAAAGATCCTTCAACACTTTGGCATATTGAGGTATTTGTTGGATGACATCCAACAAGGGGATGTTAACCTTTACTTGCTTAAACACCTCTAATATCTTGTCCATGTTGTCACTCTGCTTTTTGGTTAACCTACTTGGATAGGGAGCTTTTGGCAGGTAGGTTTTCTGCGGTGCCTGAGAAGAAAGCTTTGGTGTATTACACTCACCCTCAACCTCTTCTTCACCACCATTCCCACTGAGGGGCTGAATAGATAGTGGTTGTTCTGGCAAGGAAATGTGATTGTCAACCTGTTTTCCATTCCTTAAGGTCACAATTGAATTAACATGGTGAACAGGTTCCTCCACATGGTACACTTGCCTCCCCCGAGGTACCACATTCTCATTTTGCATGTGTTGTTGTTGGTACATACGGGGGTTAACCTCAGGCTGGCTAGGAAAAGACCATCTCTCTCTTTCATGTACAAACTGAGCCAATTGACCCCTCTGAAGCTCTAGAGATTTGATGGTTTCCTGATTTGAAGTGAGAACTTGACTCGTAGTTGACATAAAAAAATTCATTGAGTTTTCAAGTCCACGAGTCAATGTCTCAAGCGAATTGAATCGGGTTTCCATATTTTTGGAATTTAGGAAACCCGATTGATTGGTGGTTTGCGCTTGGGGTGGCTGATAGGAATGTGCATGCATGGGAGGTTGGTGTGATTGGTAATGTGGTCTAGAGGAGTTTGAAGGACCACCCGGGGCATTAGTTTGGTTCCATGAAAAATTGGGGTGGTTCCTCCATCCAGGATTATAAGATGATGAGTATGGGTCATTCCTGGCTCTATCATAGATGGCGTTGACACGCTCCATCTCAGGAGGAATGGACTCACACTCGCTTTCTACATGACCTATCCTACCACATGAATGACAGGGAACTGGACCAGATGTGGACATGTGAGGTGCACCTTGTTGGTTTTGGAGCTCAATCGAATCAATATGGCGCATTAAGGCCGCCATGCGTGCCTCGGTGGCCGTGGTGGTATCGACAACAAATGCGGCACCCGATCTAGTCGAGTTTGCATTCGCGATCCTCGCTCCTACGCTAGATGATGCAGGTGGTTCCCTCACACTCTCCCATTGCATGGTTTTCTCAGCAAGGTCTTCTAGGAGAGCCTATGCCTCCATTTCATCCTTTCCCAAGAACTCTCCTTGACACATGGACTCAAGGAGCGTTCTTGACGGGATGTGAAGACCTTCGTAAACAATCTGACAAAGGTGCCACAACTCGATGCCATGGTGAGGGCATGAGGATAGGAGCTCCTTGAACCTCTCTAAGTATGCATGGAATGGTTCGGTCTCATGTTGATAGAACGAATTGATTTCGTTCCTCAATTTTTGAGTCCGATGATTTGGGAAGTACTTCTTGAGGAATGCAGATTGAAACTCATCCCAAGTCCAAAAGGCAGTCGTTTGGTTGTTGTACAACCACTTCTTGGCGTCATCCTTCAGCGCAAAGGGGACAAACCTAAGATGGATGGAGTCTGTGATAAGTTGTTGCAGCTTGAACATAGCACAGACCTCCTAAAATTCCCTGAGAAAGATATAAGGGTCACATTTCCCAGTGAAGTGAGGGAGCATGGAAATAAACCGAGGCTTAACCTCAAAATGGTTCCCATTAGCCTCTGGTAATACGATGCATGACGTTAGAGCTGTACGGCTCGGGTAGCATCGATCGCGTAGAGGTATGAGAGTGAGAGATTCAAGGAAGAGAGAGAGAAGAAAAAAATGGATGAAAGAGAGAGAGTGAAAGAGTGGAGACTGTTAGACAATATGATTTTTTTACATTATTTGTGTCTACAATTAAGGACAGTTCTGTTTTACGACGTTTAATTTGCAAATTGTCTAACACCGTTAGACGTTAACGGTAACGGAGTGAGAGAAAGTAACGGCAGAGGTGTATATGTGTAATTAATTCAAATCGCAGGTGTATATGAGGCAATATCAAAAAACCAAGTGCATATTGCCAATTTGGACACCTGAGAGGTGTACTATAGTAAAAACCCCTAACAAATATACCTTTGGCCTTTGTGGGGCGCTTACGCTCAATCATTCCATTGTCAAGGTCTTCTTTGTACTTAAGGCAATTTGGCCAAATGTTTCCCTTTTCACCGCAGTGAAAGCACTCTGTATTGGGAGTTAGAGATTTCAAAGAATTCCCCCTCAAGGCACTCCAATGAGTACCTCCTGCTCCCTTGCTCTTGATTGACGTGTTTTTGGAGAATTTGCCTTTACATTTGGTGATCTTCTTGCTCCTCTCTTGGACGGCTAGGACGTGCTTGTCCTGACCCTTGCCCATGTCCACTTCATCCGTTTTGAGAGCGTTGTAAAGTTCCTCAAGACTAACCCCTTTCTCACTGATTGATCGTTTTATATTAAACCGCAAGTTCACGGCGTCAGTGAAGATGTGGCAAATACGGGTCGTCGACAGGGAGGTGAGCAGCCTCTCGTTTGCACGAAATCAAGTGGAAAAAATAGGGAAGAGAGTTTGAGTATCCTAATCTATGCTATACTACACTACGAAGTAACACATGCATAAACGAACAACAAACAATGTACTAAAACTTAACTATGAACGAAATAAGTGTGTTGGAATTCAGAAATGGAAAACCCCTAAGGGGTGGAGTGAGTGCATACATGCAAAGAGGTGGGTGTTGAACACATTCTTTAAGCACAAATAAAGGTAGTGTTTTCATAAATAGGAAGTGTCTAAATGTTATGGCAAAACCTATCAATCCATTCACTAACCTAGTTGATTAACATTTACATACACAACCTGGTTATTTCAGAGCCTAAACAAGCATGAGAGGTGTCTAATCATTTTGGCAAAACTCATCAAGTCATAAGTTCTATCCTAAACAAGCAAGCATACATTCATGTTTTATATAAACAATCAAAATATAAAGCATTCATTCCATTCTCTTTTGCATGTATGAACATCAACTCCACCCCCCAAAGGGGATGGACTACTCACTACACATTAGACTAATTATTAAACTAAGCAAGGAAAGCATATTAACTAAGCTACTAAAACTAATGAAATGAAATTAAACTAAGTAAAACAAGCAACATGAAACAAACAACATAATAAAGAAACTTTTATTAAAATAACTCACAATTCAAGTAGTATCCTCCTACTTTAGTGTGTGCTTCAAGGCCTCGCTTCAGGTAGGAAGAGTAGCCACTCAAAATGTGAAGTGCTTACAATAGAAGGTGAAGAGTTCTATTTATAGCCATAGAAAAAAGTAATCTGGGACAATCCCCCGGTATGGGACTAAACAACTACCATAAATAGAATAAACACCCTCTAATATATGTGCCACAAAAATCTCCGTGGATCCGAATCAACCCGGACCTCCAATTAGCTGTCCCAGACAACCACTTGGCGGTCTACAGGATCCGGATCGTCCTGGGCTTTAGTCTGGGCTTTCCATGCTGGTATTGTTTGTCTTTGATGCGGTTACTTGACTTGTTAGAGCTCTGACTCGGATAGAATTGCCAAAATACTCCCCATGATGGTGTGGAGTTTTCTGTTTTACTCTTTGGTCCTTTGGTCTTACGTTCAGCTCCTTCTCCCTTCCATCTTAGTCCCCAGGTATCACAATTCAGTCCTTTTCCCTGCTTTTGGGTCCTTTTATGCTTCATCTCTTCAAACCTATTTATTTCTGAAATTCAAACATAAAACTCATCACGTAGCATTGTTTAGGTGAAAGATAATGGATATAAGATGCAAATGTAAGCATGAAATGATGTCAATCAAAATACCCTCACACCTAACTTTTGCTAATCTCGAGCAAAATAAAGAAAGAGAAAAGCATACGAAGAACAAGAAATCATGGTTGCACTTAGCACGTGCAACAAGCCGTTAAACCTCCTTGTCGCCAAGGAGGAGGAGTGTTGTCTCCTGAGGGTTTTCAGCGGATACACCCACAAAATCCGAACAAAGATGCATTAATCAGTCTAGCTACACGACTCGCTGGCTCATTTTGTCGATCATGGGACGCAGTAATACTACGGGCCAACTCTATGTATGTAATCAGTCCACACTCCTAGCCTAATGAATCATTCGTGAAAGTTAATTAAGGCCTTAAGAGCAAGACATGGACAACCTCAACATTCTCAAGTGATACAAAGTGTAAGGTCCATTAAGGTTCTTATTTGACTTTTTTATTCTTTTTTATTCTTCTTTTTTTCTTTTTCTTTGGAGCATTATATTGGTTGGTGTTTGATTCTCCCGGGGTCAGGTTTTGTGCATCATTGCCTATGAGGACTTACACTATCACGTACACCTTCCCCTAAATCTCCACATAAGGCGATCCCTACCACCCGTGTAACGGGAGTTCGGTCAGTGCATCCTAACTCAGATGACTTGAGAGCACCAGGCACAAAGTCCCCTCAGACCTACTTTCTCGAGTGATAGGAGCCGTGCGAGAAAAGAGAACACCTACTCACTTATTTCTTATCTACGTATAAACCAAAACCCCTACACTTAATGTCTCACAACAAGATTTAAAGGGTCATTGACTACAACAAATTTCCTTATATTAATCGACATGAATTATTGATTCACTAGGTTCAGGGTGGACTTCTTTAAATGTTTAAGTGCTCACACCCTATGATTACTCACCCCCCGAGGGAACCCCGGGGTGCATCCTAACGACTCGATAAGACCTAAAGCCGGTATACTAGGTATCCTAATGCATCAAGTTCAAGACAATTTTGGGAGTTTTCTTTTTTACTTTGCCTCTCAACTGTTTTGCACATGCCAAACACACGCAAAACCCACAAAAACATTTTCTTTCGTAAACAGATGAAGATTTTGAAAGAAATGTGAAAATTTTAAAGCACTAGGCAAGCAAAAGAAGACAAGTCACCCAAGGATCATTGCAAGCAGGTATATCGATATTAAATGCAGCACACTAACATGACCCTATCAATACACACAAAAGAAAACAAAAATCAAAGAAAAAATGACTCGACTATGTACACACGTAAAACACCCCCCACACACCTACCTCGTGCATTGTCCTCAATGAACGTGAGCATGAAACTACATGGATTTATGCATGAAAAAGGGAAGATCTCACCAACATTAAGCGTAACAGGAAGTTCATGGTTATAATCATGGACACAAACCTGAATTCCCTCAAAACCTGTGAGATACGTGAAGAAATGGGGCCCAAATACAAAAGGGTTGGGGCCCACAACAATCAATGCTCGCTCATGGAGTCTTTTATTACATTTCTTTTACAAGGTATATACATCAACAAAGATATTCTCATAATCATTTGGTTAAGGAACATCAAATGAGAACATCGACTTATGAGGACCAGAGACTTGCCGAGATGGGCAAACTTCACTGGTACTCTGAGGTGTCGTGAGGGGTGAAAGGTCAAAGCTGAAAGGCTCGAACCCCTCATGATATGGGTTGGCTGTGGGCAACATGAATGAGTGAAGATGTGTTGCCTCACTAGGGCTTAGTTGCTCATCGAAGAAAACCCTCCAACCAATAGGTGGGTGCATCGGAATGAGTTACTCAAGCTCATTCGATGGATGCAGCAGACCTGCATCACTAAGAATGGGGCTTCTCCCCAAGTCATCCAACAAGGACCGCCCACCATCATTTATATCATCAAGCATAAGCTCGGTCGTAGGTGGGTCCTTGTTGGAGTCAAGATGAAGCTCAAATGGCTCAATGGCCAAGGGACATGAGATAGAGACACCTTCTGGAAAACGCATATGATGAGGTGTCTCACTCTCACTAGTAATCTCAGCTGAATCATGCAACGAACACTCCTTTTGGACAGTCATGTTTGATGCCAACTCACTCTGTTGCATTACAAAGTCAGGCAATGAGTTTTCGCTGGGCCCAGAAACATTCTCAATGGGTTGCATTGGTGTTAGGGGTTCGTTAATTTTGCGGTGCTTTCTCTAATTGGCGGATGAGATTGAGATTTAAAGGTTGGTCGATGGGCTCATGTTGCCTACCAGAGTTGAACACATGAAACTCGGCACTCATGTTACTGAATGAGAGCTTCATGAGACCATTTCTACAATTAATTAAGGCGTTGGAAGTTGCCAGAAATGGTCTACCCAAAATCAGAGGTATTTGAGAGTGGTTGTTCGCAACAGGATTGGTATCGAGGATAACAAAATTGACTGGAAATATAAAATCTCCAACTTTGATAAGCACATCCTCAATAATGCCCTTTGGAATACGAATGGATATATCCGCCAATTGGAGGGTGATCTTAGTTGGTTTCAATTCTCCCAAGTTCAACTGTTGATAAACTGAAAATGGGAGGAGGTTGACCTCTGATCCTAAATCAAGCAATACATTACTCATGCTAGTGTCCCCTATCATACATTGAATAGTAGGACACCCAGGGTCCTTGTATTTTGTGTAGGCGGGATTGGACAAAAGTGAGCTTACATTTGTAGCCAAGAATGCTTTCTTAGGAACATTGGTCTTCCTCTTGGTTGTGCAGAGATCCTTCAGCACTTTGGCATATTGAGGTATTTGTTGGATAACATCCAACAAGGGGATGTTAACCTTCACTTGCTTAAACACCTCTAATATCTTATCAATTGTGTCACTCTACTTTTTGGTTAACCTACTTGGATAGGGAGCTTTTGGCAGGTAGGTTTCTGTGGTGCCTGAGAAGGAGGGGTTGGTGTATTACCCTCACCCACGGCCTCTTCTTCACCACCATTCCCACTGAGGGGCTGCATAGATGGTGGTGGGTGTGGCAAGGAAATGTGATTTTCAACCTGCTTTCCATTCCTTAAGGTCACAATGGAATTGACATGGTGAACATGTTCCTCCACATGGTTCACTTGCCTCCCCTGAGGTATCACATTCTCATTTTTCATGTGTTGTTGTTGGTACATGCGGGGGTTAGCCTCAGGCTGGCTAGGCAGAGACCCTCTCTCTCTCTTTCATGTACAGACTGAGCCAGTTGGCCTATCTGAATCTCTAGAGATTTGATGGTCTGCTGATTTGAAGTGTGATCGACATCATTTCATGCTTATATTTGTATCTGCTATCCATTATCTTTCATCTAAACAATGCTATGTTACGAGTTTTATATTTACTTTTCAGGAATAAATAGGTTTGAAGAGATGAAACATAAAAGGACCCAAAAGCTGGGAAAAAGGACTGAATTGTGAGATCTGGGGAGCAAGATGCAAGGAAGAAGGACCTGATTGCAAGACAGAAGGACCTAAGAGCAAAACAGAATACTCCACACCATCATGGGGAGTATTTTACCAATTCGATTCGGGTCGGAGCTCCAACAAGTCAACTAACCGCATAAAAGACCAACAATACCAGAAAGAAAAGCCCACAACAAAAATGAGAAGGATCTGAACCATATAGACCGCCAATTGGCGGTCCAAGACCGCTAATTGGCGGTCCATTTTGGCCCAAATCCGCTCACATTTCTGTTTAGTCCCACATCGGGGGATTGTCTCGATTTGCCTTTTTCCATGGCTATAAATAGAACTCTTCACCTTCCATTGTAATGACTCCATGCTTGTGGCCATTCTCCCTAATTGAAGTGGAAGCCTTGAAGCAAGAAACTCAATAGGGAGATGCTACTGGTCTTGTGAGTCTTCAATTAATAAAATTTTCTTTGTTTTGTGCTTCTTTTATTGTTGGTGCATGTTTTAGTTTAATTGTCTTTTATTAAATTTAGCTTAGTTTATATGTTTTCTTATCTTAGTGTAATTTGTAGTGTAATGTGTAGTGAGTAAAACCACTCCCCTTTTGGGGGGTGGAGATGATTATCATATATGCAATTAAGGAAATGGGGATGTTTATTTTGAAATGTGTTGATTAATATGAATGCATGCTTGCTTGTTAGAATAGAACACTTCACTAGATGGGTTTTGCCACAAGTTTTAAGACACCTCCCATGCTTGTTTAGTTTCTTAAATAACCAGCTTGTGTTTATGAATGTTAATCAAAGTAGGTTAGTGATTTAATTGATGGGTTTTGCCATGATAAGTAGACACCTCCCATACATGCAAACACTACCTCCACTTATGCCTATAGGAAGATATTCTTCCCTCCTTATTGTGTATGTGTAGTCACTCCACCCCCTAAGGGGTCTCTCTCTCTTACTGATTTCTCCATAGCATCAAGTTTTGTCTAGCTTAGTTGTTAGTTCATTGTTTGTTTCTCTCGTTCGTATTTCACACTTCTTAGCGTAGTTTAGTGTAGAGTAGCTTAATCAATCTTTCTCCCTCAATCTTTGCCACTTGATTTCTGATAAAGAAGAGCGAGCTCACCTCCCTGAGGACGACCCGTACTTGCCACCGCTTCATCGCGGCCGTGCACTTGTGGTAGAAATATAAAATGTTCAACAAGTTTTTGGCGCCGTTGCCGGGGAGGTGCCAGTCCAGACTCTTGTTTGGACGATTCGAGTGGATTTAATTTGTGTGTTGTAGTTTGTCTTTGTTTCAGGAGACTGGGAATAGCAAGTGGAGGCTACTGGAGAAATTTCCAGACGACCTGAGCACTTCAGACCGCCAATCAGCGGTCTGAGACCGCTAATCAGCGGTCTGGTGAGCTCTGTTCGTCTTTTAATTTCTTGCTGTTGTTGCTCTAAATGATCTAGTTATCTGTTGACTCAATTTGGCATGTTTTGACTTATAGTTCGTTCCCAGATCAATAATCAAACCTCCTTTAAGCAACTTGGACCCTAAAACTCAAAGCAAAAGATTAGGCATTCATTCTTGTTTAGGTCATGCATCATATATGTGACTTAGGCATTTAGATTGTCTTTTATCTTAGCTTTATTTTCTGTTGCTGAGAGCTGGCGTGAGGTACGCACCTTCTACTCTCATTCATGCATTTCGTATGAACATGCATTAGTTAGTAGGAAGTGCATTGCAACAAGTGTGAGTTGAGCATTGTTTGGAGAGTTGATTGCTAGATTTAGGACTCCAAAACGCTACTAAGGAGGGACTGTCCCGTAAAAGATAAGGAGGGGGATTTCATCACCCTTTCCTTCGCCCCAAAAACCACACTAATCAAGAGCCTAATTTTAAAATCAAGTAGACATTGGCCCTAAGGATTTCGGGCGCATTAGGAGAGTGATCCGGTCCCGACCGTCATGACCTGATCGGCGTTGCCCACTTTGTCGATAGTAGGAGAGACGAGATCCCCGGATCTTGGCTCACTTGCTGGGCTTTGTGGTCCTCGTTGTAGGGAGGTGAGGCGTGTTGAGGCCGTGTGACCTCGCAGTTAGGCGTCGTCTAGCTGTAAGGACCTATAGCGACCTTAGGATTGCTTGAGCCTTGTTTGCTTGTGTGCTTCTACCTGTACCCATCCGTCGTAGCATAAGGACTTCTTCCCTTCTCTCCTGAGTCATTCTTTCTCTCCTGTGTTCCCCCGTCTTCTCTCCTGAGTCATCCGCCGTAGCATAAGGACTTCTTCCCTTTTGTGTGTGTGCACCTTTGTGCATGCTTTCATGGACACGAGACGAGAATGGTCGTTTGACGAGGAGCGTTGTCAATCTGGCTTCGGTCATCGATTTCTCGACACCTTCCTCCTCTCGTGTCGCACGCAGTCCGGGTTCAATGGCTGCTAGTTTCCGTGAGGAGGAGCACTTGCTGGACCCACCTGCTCCACCAGTGCTTCCAGTTGTCGCTCCCATACCTCTACGCGATCGATGCTACCCGAGCCGTACAGCTCTGCCCTCATGCATCGTATTGCCAGAGGCAAATGGGAACCATTTTGAGGTCAAGCCTCAGTTTATTTCCATGCTCCCTCATTTCACTGGGAAAGGTGACCCCTATATCTTTCTCAGGGAATTTGAGGAGGTCTGTGCTATGTTCAAACTGCAACAACTTAGCACAGACTCCATTCATCTTAGGCTTGTCCCCTTTGCGCTTAAGGATGATGCCAAGAAGTGGTTGTACAGCAACCAGGCAAATGCCTTCAGGACTGGGGATGAGTTTCAGTCTGCATTCCTCAAAATGTATTTTTCAAATCATCGGACTCAAAAATTGAGGAACGAAATCAATTCGTTCTATCAACATGAGACCGAATCATTTCATGCATACTTAGAGAGGTTCAAGGAGCTACTATCCTCATGCCCTCACCATGGCATTGAGTTGTGGCGCCTGTGTCAGATTATCTACGAGGGTCTTCACATTCCATCTAGAACGCTCCTTGAGTCCATGTGTCAAGGAGAGTTCTTGGGAAAGGATGAAAGGGAGGCATGGGCTTTCCTAGAAGACATCGCCGAGAAAATAATGCAATGGGAGAGTGTGAGGGAACCACCTGCATCATCTAACATAGGAGCGAGGATCGCGAATGCAAACTCGGCTAGATCGGGTTCCGCATTTGCTGTCGATTCCACTACGGCCACCGAGGCGCGCATGGCGGCCTTAATGCACCGTATGGATTCGATAGAGCTCCAAAACCAGCACGATGTTTCTCATGTGTCTGCATCTGGTTCACCACCATGTCATTTATGTGGTAGGATAGGTCATGTAGAGAGCGAGTGTGTGTGTCTATTCCTCCTGAGATGGAGCGTGTCAACGCCATCTATGACAGAGCTAGGAATGACCCATACTCATCATCATATAACCCTGGATGGAGGAACCACCCTAATCTTTCATGGAACAATAACAATACCCCAGGTGGTCCTTCAAACTTTTCTCGACCACCCAACCGACCACACTACCCTCCCATGCATTCGCAGTCTCATCATCCACCCCAAAGTCAGAACACCAACCCACCGGGTTTCCCAAATTCAAACAACTTGGAAACCCGGTTTAATTCGCTTGAGAACTTAACTCGTGGACTTGAGAACTCTGTAAAAAACTTTATGTCGTCCACGAGTCAAGTTCTCACTTCGAATCAGCAGACCATCAAATCTCTCGAGCTTCAGATGGGTCAGTTGGCTCAGTCTGTACATGAGAGAGAGAGGGAGCCTGCCTAGCCAACCTGTGGCTAACCCCCGTGCTCAACAGCACTCGAACATGCAAAATGCAAGTTCAAGACCACAGGGGGGCAAGTGAACTACGTGGAAGAACCTGTGGACCATGTTAATGCCATTGTGACCCTGAGAAATGGGAAGCAGGTCAACAACCACGTATCATTGCCAGAAAATCCATCTGTGCCACCCTTTGTGGGAATGATGGTGAGGAAGAGGCCGAGGGTGAGAGTAATACACCAAAGCCTCCTTCTCCGGCTCCGCCCAAGACATACCTACCAAGAGCTCCTTATCCTAGTAGGTTGTCTAAGAAACAGAGTGACAGTGTGGATAAGATGATGGAGATATTTAAGAAAGTGAATGTCAACATTCCTTTGTTAGACATGATTCAACAAATACCTCCATATGCAAAATTCCTGAAGGATCTCTGCACAACCAAGAGGAAGACCAATGTTCCTAAGAAAGCATTCTTGGCTGCAAATATCAGCTCACTTTTGTCCAATCCCACCTACACAAAATACAAGGACCCGGGGTGTCCTACTATTCAGTGTACGATAGGGGACACTAGAATGAGCAATGTTTTGCTTGATTTAGGATCAGCGGTCAACCTCCTCCCATTCTCTGTTTATCAACAGTTGAACTTGGGAGAATTGAAACCAACTAAGATCACCCTCCAACTGGCGGATAGATCCATTCGTATTCCCATGGGGATTATCGAGGGCGTGCTTATCAAAGTTGGAGATTTTATATTTCCAGTCGATTTTGTTGTCCTCGATACCAATCCTGTTGCGAACACCCACTCTCAAATACCTTTGATTTTGGGTAGACCATTTCTGGCAACCTCCAATGCCTTGATTAATTGTAGAAATTGTCTCATGAAGCTCTCATTCGGTAACATGAGTGCCGAGTTTCATGTGTTCAACTCTGGTAAGCAACAGGAACCCATGGATGAACCTTTAAATCTAAATATCATCCGCCAACTGGTGAAAGCACCACAAAATCAACGAACACCCCTAACCCCAATGCAACCCGTTGAGAATGTTCGTGGGCCCAGCGAAAACTCATTGCCTGTCTTCGCAATGCAACAGAGTGAGCTGGCCTCGAACATGAATGTCCAAAGGGAGTGTTCGTTGCATGATTCAGTTGAGAGTACTAGTGCGAGTGAGACACCTCATCATATGCCTATACCAGAAGGTGTCTCTACCTCAGATCCCATGGCCATTGAGCCATTTGAGCTTCATATTGACTCCAACAAAGACCCACCTTTGACCAAGCTTATGCTTGATGATCTAAATGATGGTGGGAGGTCCTTGTTGGATGACTTGGGGAGAAGCCCCATTCTTTGCGATGCAGGTCTGCTGCATCCATCGAATGAGCCTGAGGAACTCATTCCGATGCACCCGCCTATTGGTTGGAGGGTTTTCTTCGATGAGCAATTAAACCCTAGTGAGGCAACACAACGTCATTCTTTGTTGCCCACACCCAACCAATATCATGAGGGGTTCGAGCCTTTCAGCGTTGACCTTTCACCTCTCATGACACCTCAGAGTACCAGTGGAGTTTGCCCATCTCGGCAAGTCTCTGGTCCTCCTGACTTGATGTTCTCATTTGATGTTCCTTGACCAAATGATTATGTGAATATCTTGGTTGATGTATATATATTAAAAAAAGTGTGTAATAAAAGACTCCTTCAGTGAGCATCGATTGTTGTGGGCCCCAACCCTTGTGTACTTAGGCCCAACCTCTTCACGTATTTATCTCCCTTCTTCAGCTTCTCACATGTTTTGAGGGAATTTGGGGTTTGTGTCCATCAACATGACACTGAACGTCCCTTTGTACTTCATGTTGGTGAGATCTTTCCTTTTTCATGCATGTATCCATGTAGTATCTTGTTCACATTCATTGAGGACAATGCATGAAGTAGGTGTGTGGGGGGGTGTTTTACGTGTGTACATAGTCGAGTCTTTTTCCTTTGGTTTTATTCACTTTTGTTTGTACTGCAAGGGTCATGTTAGTGTGCCGCATTTAACATTGATATATCTGCTTGCCATGATCCTTGGGTGACTTGTCTTCTTTTGCTTGCCGAGTGCTTCAAAATTTTCACATTTCTTTCAAAATCTTCATGTGTTTGCGAAAGAAAATGTTTGTGGGTTTTGCGTGTGTTTAGCATGTGCAAAACCGTTGAGAGGCAAAGTAAAAAGAAAGCTCCCAAAATTGTCTTGAACTTGATGCATTAGGATTTCTAGTTTACTGGCTTTAGGTCTTGTCAAGTCGTTAGGATGCACCCCGGTTTTCTCTCAGGGGGCGTGTAATCATAGGGTTTCAGCACTCAAACATTTAAAGAAGTCCACCCTGAACCTAGTGAGTCAAATAATTCGTGTTTGTGAGTATAAGGAAGTTTGTCGTAGTCGAGGGCCCTTAATCTCTTTTTGTGAAACTTAAGTGTAGGGGTTTTGGTTCCCATATAGATAAATAAGTGGTGTTCTCTCTTCTCGCACGGCTCCTATCACTCGGGAAAATAGGTCTGAGGGGACTTTGTGCCTGGTGCTTTCAAGTCATCTGACTTGGGATGCGCCGACCGAACTCCCGTCACACGGGTGGTAGGGATCGCCCTATGTGGAGATTTGGGGGAAGGTGTACGTGATAGTGTAAGTCCTCATAGGCAATGATGCACGAAACCTGACCCTGGGAGAATCAAACACCAACCAATAAAATGCTCAAAAGAAAAAGAAAAAAAAAGAGTCAAATAAGAATCCAAATGGACTTTACACATTGTATCACTTTCAGAAGTTAAGGTTGCCCATGTCTTTCACTTAAGTCCTTGACTAACTTTCACGAATAACTCATTAGGCTAGGTGTGTGGACGGATTACATATATAGAGTCGACCCGTAGTATTACCGTGTCCCATTATCGACAAAGTAAGTCCAACGAGTCGTGTAGCTAGATTGATTAATGCATCTTGTTCGGATTTTGTGGGTATATCCGCTGAAAACCCTCAGGAGACAACACTCCTCCTCCTTGGCGACAAGGAGGTTTAACAGCTTGTTGCACGTGCTAAGTGCAACCGTAATTCCTACGAAAGTGAGTTAGGATTTCTTGTTTTTCGTATGCTTTTCTCTTTCTTTGTTTTGCTCGGGACTAGCAAAAGTTAGGTGTGGGGGTATTTGATCGACATCATTTCATGCTTATATTTGTATCTTATATCCATTATCTTTCATCTAAACAATGCTATGTTATGAGTTTTATATTTACTTTTCAGGAATAAATAAGTTTGAAGAGATGAAACATAAAAGGACCCAAAAGCTGGGAAAAAGGACCGAATTGTGAGATCTGGGGACCAAGATGCAAGGAAGAAGGACCTGATTGCAAGAGAGAAGGACCTAAGAGCAAAACAGAATACTCCACACCATCATGGGGAGTATTTTACCAATTCGATTCGGGTCGGAGCTCCAACAAGTCAACTAACCGCATCAAAGACCAACAATACCAGAACGAAAAGCCCACAACAAAAATGAGCAGGATCTGAACCATATAGACCGCCAATTGGCGGTCCATTTTGGCCCAAATCCGCTCAAATTTCTCCAGCACATGTATTAGAGGATGTTTAGGCTATTTTTGGTATCTGTTTAATCCCACATCGGGGGATTGTCCCGATTTACCTTTTTCCATGGCTATAAATAGAACTCTTCACCTTCCATTGTGATGACTCCATGCTTGTGGCCATTCTCCCTAATTGAAGTGGAAGCCTTGAAGCAAGAAACTCAATAGGGAGATGCTACTGGTCTTGTGAGTCTTCAATTAATAAAATTTTCTTTGTTTTGTGCTTCTTTTATTGTTGGTGCATGTTTTAGTTTAATTGTCTTTTATTAAATTTAGCTTAGTTAATATGTTTTCTTATCTTAGTGTAATGTGTAGTGTAATGTGTAGTGAGTAAAACCACTCCCCTTTTGGGGGGTGGAGATGATTATCATATATGCAATTAAGGAAATGGGGATGTTTATTTTGAAATGTGTTGATTAATATGAATGCATGCTTGTTTGTTAGAATAGAACACTTCACTAGATGGGTTTTGCCACAAGTTTTAAGACACCTCCCATGCTTGTTTAGTTTCTTAAATAACCAGCTTGTGTTTATGAATGTTAATCAAAGTAGGTTAGTGATTTAATTGATGGGTTTTGCCATGATAAGTAGACACCTCCCATACATGCAAACACTACCTCCACTTATGCCTATAGGAAGATATTCTTCCCTCCTTATTGTGTATGTGTAGTCACTCCACCCCCTAAGGGGTCTCTCTCTCTTACTGATTTCTCCATAGCATCAAGTTTTGTCTAGCTTAGTTGTTAGTTCATTGTTTGTTTATCTCGTTCGCATTTCACACTTCTTAGCGTAGTTTAGTGTACAGTAGCTTAATCAATCTTTCTCCCCCAATCTTTGCCACTTGATTTCTGATAAACAAGAGCGAGCTCACCTCCCTGAGGACGACCCGTACTTGCCACCGCTTCATCGCGGCCGTGCACTTGCGGTAGAAATATAAAACGTTCAACAAAGTGAGAACTTGACTCGTGGTTGACATAAAATTTATCATTGAGTTTTCAAGTCCACGAGTCAAGGTCTCAAGCGAATTAAATCGGGTTTCCATATTATTGGAATTTGGGAAACCCGATTGATTGGTGATTGGAGCTTGGGGTGGCTGATTAGATTGTGCATACATGGGAGGTTGGTATGATTGGTTAGGTGGTCGAGAGGAGTTTGAAGGACCACCCGGGGCATTATTTTGGTTCCATGAAAAATTGGGGTGGTTCCTCCATCTAGGATTATAAGATGATGAGTATGGGTCATTCCTAGCTTTGTCATAGATGGCGTTGACATGTTCCATCTCAGGAGGAATGGACGCACACTTGCTTTCTACATGACCTATCCTACCACATGAATGTTAGGGAACTCGACCCGATGTGGACATGTGAGGTGCACCTTGTTGGTTTTGGAGCTCAATCGAATCCATACGGCGCATTAAGGCTGACATGCATGCCTCGGTGGCCATAGTGGTATCGACAGCAAATGCGGCACCTTATCTAGTCGAGTTTGCATTCGCGATCCTCGCTCCTATGCTGGATGATGCAGGTGGTTCCCTTACAGTCTCCCATTGCATGGTTTTCTCAGCGAGGTCTTCTAGGAAAGCCCATGCCTCCCTTTCATCCTTTCCTAAGAACTCTCCTTGACACATGGACTCAAGGAGCGTTCGGGACGGGATGTGAAGACCCTCGTAAACAATCTGACAAAGATGCCACAATTCATTGCCATGGTGAGGGCATGAGGATAGTAGCTCCTTGAACCTCTCTAGATATGCATGAAATGTCTCGGTCTCAAGTTGATAGAACGAATTGATTTCGTTCCTCAATTTTTGAGTCTGATGGGAAAGTGCTTCTTGAGTAATGCAGATTGAAACTCATCCCAAGTCCTAAAGGCATTCACCTGGTTGTTGTACAACCACTTCTTGGTGTCATCCTTTAGTGCAAAAGGAACAAGCCTAAGATGATGGAGTCTGTGCTAAGTTGTTGCAGCTTGAACATAACACAGACATCCTCAAATTCCCTGAGAAAGATATAGGGGTCCCCTTCGCAGTGAAGTGAGGGAGCATGGAAATAAACTGAGGTTTAACCTCAAAATGGTTCCCATTTGCCTCTGGCAATATGATGCATGAAGGTAGAGCAGTACGGCTCGGGTAGCATCGATCACGGAGAGGTATGGGAGCGACAATTGGAAGCACAGGTGGAACAGGTGGGTCCAGCAACTGCTCCTCCTCACGGAAATGAGCAGCCATTGAACCCGGACTATGTGCAACACGAGAGGAGGGAGGCATTGAGAAATCGACTACCGAAGCAGGGTTGACGACACGCCTCGTCAAATGGCCACTCTCGTCTCGTGCCCACGAAAGTATGCACAAAGGTGCACACACACAAATCAAAAAAAAATTAATAAGGAATGTGCATATAGGAGAAGATGAAGGGACACAGGAGAGAAAAAATGACTCAGGAGAGAAGGGAAGAAGTCCTTATGCTACGGCGGATGGGTACAAGTAGAAGCACACAAGCAAACAAGGCTCAAACAATCCTAAGGTCGTTATAGGTCCTTACAGCTAGACGACACCTAACTGCGAGGTCACATGACCTCAACACGCCTCACCTCCCTACGACGAGGACCACAAAGCCCAGCAAGTGAGCCAATATCCGGAGATCTCGTCTCTCCTACTATCGACAAAGTGGGCAACACCAATCAGGCCATGACGGTTGTGACTGGATCACTCTCCTAATGCGTCCGAGATCCTTAGGGCCAATGTCTACTTGATTTTAAAAATTAGGCTCTTGATTAATGTGGTTTGTGGGGCGAAGGAAAGAGCGATGAAATCCCCCACCTTATCTTTTATGGGACTGATGCATTGCATACATTGCATCATATGTCTTTCATTTAGATTAATTTTATATCAATAAATGCTACTAAGGTATGTGTTTAGTCTTATTTACAGAATACAGGGACTTGAATGCAAATTACCCATTCCCGAGCATAAACGCGTGCAAGAGACTCATTTCTGTCATGAAGACTAAGTTCAAGATTATCGGGATTCAAATTGAAGTCCATCCAAGCATAAAAGCATTCAAAGACCTAATTACAAAAAGGCCAAGGACCTAAGCACAAAAGTAGCCAGGGACTTAATTGCAAAAGGCTGAGGACCCGACTGCAAATTACAATTACCAAAATATTATTTTGGAGAAGTTCTGAAGAAAAATCAATTTGGATCTCCAAATATATGAAGAATTAATTCGGAGCTCAAAAGAAAGGAAAGAAATCAATCCGGACGCGCAAATGACATTTAAATCATACCATAAACACACAGGAAAAATCTGGATTAAATTTGAGCCAAAATTGCGGCGATTCCTCCGCCCATTACATGTAATTTGTGGCGAAAATTCTGCACCCCTTTCGATCCGTGCCCCCAGATTTTGTCCAGTCGTGTCATGACGCGTGTACTTTCCTATTTCATACTTGGGTCCCTTGTATCAGCTATAAATAGCCCCGAAACGATGTTGGGAAGAACGAGTTTTATTCCATTCTTTAGCAATAAAATTTTGTTGGTTTATTTCGTGTTTTTAGTTTTCTTTCGTAGTTTCTCTAGGACCACTTCTCCTTCCCTCCATCCATGAGTTTCTAACTCTCTCCAAAGGGTGGGGTGACGGATTTGGGGTGACGAGAAGAAGAATGATGTTATTATTTTAATTTCGTGTTAGTATATTTTGATTACTTGAGTTTATGTTAAGTCATTTATCATGTAATGCTTTATAACTAATGTGATTTAATATAAGTTTCAGATTTCTCTAAACAAAACCGGATATCTAAACCCCCACCCGCTGGACTCTCATCCATATTTACTTTATTCTTAGTTTGTTTTTGTTGTTCTTGCTTTAGAAAATTAAAAATCCAAAATCTCAAACCAACCTTATTTCTCTCTCTTTCTTTAATCGAAAATAACAAAAATAACAATATCTCTCCCTCCTTGGGTTCGACCCGTACTTGCCACGTCTTCGTTGACGCTGTGCACTTGCGGTATAAATTAAATTCTCATCATATTTTTGGCGTCGTTGCCGGGGAGGCGACGAAGATTTTGTTTATTTTTGGTGATTTCGATTCTATTTTGTTTATCGTGTGCGCGATCTCACTATTTGGGTTTGCATTTCAGGAGACAACGGAGTGCGCGGAGAAATACGGGCACAGTCGGAGCCAGAAGGGCGGCGAAATCGCCGCATCTAAAGAAGAACCTGCGGCGGATCCGCCGCACGTCTGAAGCATCTGGGCTTCAATTTTTTCTGGGGTCGTCTCCATCTCTGGGTGGACGCGTAGAGCAACTGGAAATTTTCGAGAGCGGGCGGCGAACCCGACTAAGCGTGCATAGGTAACCTTTGTTGTCTTTTTCCTCATAATCTCCATTTTTGGAAAATTTCCTTTTTGTAGAACTGCACGTATTAATCTCAAATTCCATAATTGGCAATAATTCAACTCTGACCTACAAATTGGCAAAATTAGAAAGACTTAGTGCATGCATCATATAGTGTTTTGTTTGCATTATTCTTGCTAAATTCTTGCAAATTATTTTTTGTTGAAGAGTGCTGGAGGCAAGGTACATGCGCTGTTTTTATCGATTGCATTTAAGCATATAATTTAGTTTGCATACAACCTTGCAATTGTCCCCCAACTAAAGACCAATGTTTGACTATCTTTGCTAGATTTAAGTTAAACTATCTTAAGAGCAACTCCGTAGGAAAAGATACGGTGGGGATTTCATCACCCATCCGTGGCCCACAAATCACAATCCTAAAGTGTCACCCAAGCCTTAAAATTAAAATCAATTAGACATTGGTCCCTAAGGACTCAGACTCAATTAAGGAGAAGAATTGTTTGACTTGCTATGACTTGAAGCTGATCGAATTTAATTTGGTGTCTAGAAAGTGTTTTTGTGTTGACGTAAGTCTTCCAAGCGAAGTGGTTGTCTAATTGGCACCGACTCTGTCGGAAGTGCCCCCACTAGCTATACATTGCTTGGCCAATTTGGTTTGATTAGTGAGGGAAGTGAATCAAGCAAACCAATTCGACTCAACCAGTTAGGAGTCGTATAGATTTAAGCGACATTAGGTCTAGGATTGTTTCAACCGTGCTTGTTTAGGAAACTTCTGACCAACCCGCGTATCTATCTTTTAGAGTTAAGTTTCCCTTCTCATCTGAGTCTTCTTTCTCTTCTCATCTCAATTCTCTAGATTAGGATTCATTTCTCATCTTTCCCCCTTCTATTGTTTGTTTCCATTTTTGAAAACAATTATAATAAAAAAAAGTAATTGATTCTTGAAATTGAATTTGTAATTTAAATTTCAAATTTGAATTCAAAAATTGATTCAAACTGGTGCACTCAGATTTGGGTTCGGGACTTGAGCAATCGACTCTCACTCCACCTCACCCAGATCCAATGGGTGAGAATGTAGTGGACTCGCCTAGGACTCTGAGGGATCGATGCTACCCAACGATGGCTGCTCAGCCATCGTGCATCGTTATGCCCATCATACCGGGTCGCGACTTCGAACTAAAGGCACAATACATGAGTATGTTGCCCAAGTTCACCTCTAAGGAAGACTCATATCTCTTCCTTAGAGAATTTGAGGAAATCTGGTCCCTTATGCAATACCAGCATATCTCTGAGGAGGCAGTGCGTCTGAAATTTGTGTCTCTAGCACTGAAGGACGACGCTAAGAAATGGCTATATAGTCTAGCTGAAAGATCTATTAGGAGTTGGGCCGAGTTTGTTCAAGTGTTCTTAAAGAAATATTTCCCCAACCATAAGACTATTAGGATTAGGAATGAAATTGTTGCATTCGTTCAATCTGAGAGCGAGCCGTTCTATTCCTATTTAGAAAGATTTAAGAGCTTGTTGACCCAATGCCCTCATCATCGAATTCCAAGATGGCAATTGTGCCAAATTATTTATGAGGGATTAACACCTACATCTAGGGTTATGTTAGAATCTGTAAGTCAAGGAAACTTTATGTCCAAAAATGAGAATGATGCTTGGACTTTTCTTGAGGATTTAGCCGAAAATAGTATGCAATGGGACAATGCTAGAGCACCGAATAACCCGAGTATTGGATCTAGAATAGCAAGTCAACCCAAACCAGGTGTCTTAGCTGTAGATGCTACTGTAGCTGCTGAAGCAAAACTAGCTACCCTTATGCGTAGAATGGAAAGTCTAGAGCTAAAAACCCGACCCCTAGTGAATCAAGCATCTTCTATCCCTTGCTCTAGATGTGGTCAAACTGGTCATATAATGGAGGATTGTGCGGACTTGGAACAAGTTAATGCCGCATTTAACCATTCTAGAAATGACCCATACGCATCAACCTATAACCCGGGTTGGCGTAATCATCCCAATTTTTCATGGAGCCAACAAGGTCAACCTCCTAGACAACAACCAAACCCGTATAACCAAAATGAAACATCATCTGGGTTTAGTAACAATGGAGATTATGATGTTAGGTTGACAAGCTTGGAAAATTTGGTTAAAATTGTTATGCAAACAACCACTCAATCCTTCCAAAGGCTAGAAACACAAGTCGGCCAACTAGCACAAATAGTAGGTGAAAGAGAAAAGGGTCAGTTTCCAAGTCAACCTGAGGTGAATCCAAGACCTAATAATCAATATCAGCCCTATCAACCACCTCTATGAAGTAACAACCCTAGACCGGTTCAAATGGTTCATGAGGAGGGACCGTTCCAACAAATAAATACAGTTGTATCATTATGGTCCGGAAAACAAGTTGATAACAATGAGGTGAATCCTAGGGCTCCTAATCAATCTAGCCGTCAAGCACCCACATGTGACCTAACCATTGAACCTGAAGTCCAATTTGAAAAGCCCAACCCACCTAGTCAACCAGACCCTATAGCTCAACCTGAGTGAGTCTATGTTCCTAAAGCCCCATTCCCCAATAGACTCAAGAAGAGCTCAAGTGCACAAATGGAGAAAATCTTAGAAGTATTTAAGCAAGTTAAGGTGAATATTCCACTCCTAGATATGATTCAACAAATACCTGCTTATGCTAAATTCTTAAAGGATCTGTGCACTAAGAAGAGAAAAACGAACGTACCAAAGAAGGCATTCTTAACTGCAAACATAAGCTCTATTCTGTCCAACTTGTCTCCTATAAAGTATAAGGACCCTGGGTGTCCCACAATTTCATGTGCGATAGGAGATACTTTTATCAACAAAGCCCTTCTAGACCTTGGTGCTAATGTTAACCTACTCCCGTTCTCTGTCTATGAGCAACTAAACATTGGACCACTAAAACCCTCTAGGACAACCCTTCAATTTGCTGATTGCTCTGTTAAGAAACCAAGAGGTATAGTAGAGGATGTTTTGATTAAGGTTGGTGATTTCATTTACCCAGTGGATTGTCGTTCTAGACATTGAACCTGTTGTCAATCCTAAGAGACAAATCCCTGTAATACTAGGCAGACCCTTTTTAGCCACTTCTGAAGCTTTGATAAATTGTCGAAATGGGCTCATGCAACTATCTTTTGGAAACTTAAAAGATGAATTTAATATCTTTCATGTTGATAGTGAACCAGAAATAGTATGCAATCAAAGTGATGTTGTGATGAGATCGCGTATCTTTATGAATTCTGAATCAAATAAATCATCACAAAATCAAAAAGAAAGTGAGAAAAAGGGGAGTAATTCATCTACCGAACCACCATCACTCGAGCAAATAAGAGAACCAACACATGTGAGGGGTGTGGAATCTTTACCTCAGAACTCTCAGGGCAACATGGGGAACAATTCAACTGGATACATGCACCAACATGGTGACATTCAATCCAGTTCTGACTATGGTTGACTCTGAGCAAATTCAATCCATCTACCGCAGTTGATTCAGGTAATAAGTGCAGTTGCTTTATCTTTGCATACATTGAGGACAATGCATGATTTAGGTGTGGGGGTGTTTATCTATCTATATATTCTGTTCGATTATATTAAAAAAAATATTCAATGCTCCATGACATAGCTTAAGATTGAACTGCCAAAACCCGTGTACAAATTGCATTGAGTTTTTGTTCTTTATTATATAGTTCTGCTTGTAGAAACTATGACATAAATCTAAGTTCCAAAGAAATAACACATTACCCTGTAAGACATGTATGCACTTAAAATTGGATGAATCAAATCTTTGAAGTGGTTGATAAAAAGCAGAGGTTGAGGAAAATATACCGGGAAGTGTGGACTTCTAATAGCAATTAAGCCTTGAGTAAAAAAAAGTGAGGAAAACGCATTTTGCAAAATGATTACAAAAACCCAAGCCTTCGAGTCACTGGTCCGTAGGGGTATCTTAAAACCTGGTAACTTGAGTCTGTCAGCTCGGGATTATCGACCAAACTCGCTACACGAATGCAAAAAGGGTAAAAGTGTCAAAAAAAGCAAATGTGTTGAATCACTACCATGTGTTGCCCAAAGTTAAAAGAATGATCCATGTCACGGTTGATCCGAATGATACTTCACCACCAGAGGAGGCGTCCAAAATAATTTAAGTTATAACATGTGTAGAAGGGTTAGTGGTGTGAATGTTGGACGAACAAAGACCAAGTCAGAATTTTTATGAGTTAGATTTATATAATGAACATGCAAGAATTCTAAGTGAGATGTATAAGGTTGAGGTGGAGATATTGAGAGTTATTAATGAAATGTTGAATTAAGACTTTGTGGGTGTGTCAACTGAAAACTCTCATGAGACAAAACTCATCCTCTAAGGAAACTTAGGGGTTTAAAGGCTTGTTGCACATTCTAAGTGCAACGGTGGTTCCTACGAAAGTGAGTTAGGATTTCCCTGTTTTCATTTTTCTTATATTCTATTTTGCTAGGGACTAGCAAAATCTAGGTGTGGGGGTATTTGATGCATTGCATCCATTGCATCATATGTCTTTCATTTAGATTAATTTTATATCAATAAATGCTACTAAGGTATGTGTTTAGTCTTATTTATAGAATACAGGGACCTGAATGCAAATTACCCATATCCCGAGCATAAACGCGTGCAAGAGACTCGTTTTTGTCATGAAGACCAAGTTCAAGATTATCGGGGTTCAAATTGAAGTCCATCCAAGCATAAAAGCATTCCAATACCTAATAACAAAAAGGCCAAGGACCTAAGCACAAAAGTAGTCAGGGACTTAATTGCAAAAGGCCGAGGACCCGACTGCAAATTACAAGTTCCAAAATATTATTTTGGAGAAGTTCTGAAGAAAAATCAATTTGGATCTCCAAATTTATGAAGAATTAATTCGGAGCTCAAAAGAAAGGAAAGAAATCAATCCGGACGTGCAAAGGACATTTAAATCATACCATAAACACACAGGAAAAATCCGAATTAAATTTGAGCCAAAATTGCGGTGATTCCGCCGCCCATTACATGTAATTTGCGGCGAAAACGCCGCACCCCTTTCGATCCGTGCCCCCGGATTTTGTCCAGTCGTGTTATGACGCGTGTAGTTTCCTATTTCATACTTGGGTCTCTTGTATCGGCTATAAATAGCCCCGAAACGATGTTGGGAAGAACGAGTTTTCTTCCATTCTTTAGCAATAAAATTTTGTTGGTTTATTTTGTGTTTTCAGTTTTCTTTCGTAGTTTCTCTAGGACACCTTCTCCTTTCCTCCATCCATGAGTTTCTAACTCTCTCCAAAGGGTGGGGGTGACGGATTTAGGGTGACGAGAAGAAGAATGATGTTATTATTTTAATTTCGTGTTAGTATATTTTGATTACTTGAGTTTATGTTAAGTCATTTATCATGTAATGCTTTATAACTAATGTGATTTATTATAAGTTTCAGATTTCTCTAAACAAAACCCGATATCTAAACCCCGACCCGCTGGACTCTCATCCATATTTACTTTATTCTTAGTTTGTTTTTGTTGTTCTTGCTTTAGAAAATTAAAAATCCAAAATCTCAAACTAACCTTATTTCTCTCTCTTTCTTTCCTTAATCGAAAATCACAAAAATAACAATATCTCTCCCTCCTTGTGTTCGACCCGTACTTGCCACGTCTTCATTGACGCCGTGCACTTGCGGTATAAAATAAATTCTCATCAAGGACAGCCCCTCCTTATTAGCGTTTTGGAGTCTTAATCTAACAATCAACTCTCCAAACAAACGCTCAAATCACACTTATTTCAATGCACTTCCTACTGACTAATGCATGTTCATACGAAATGCATGAATGAGAGTAGAAGGTGCGTACTGTTGGCTTTTTGGCCTTAATCTATGTTTTGATGATTTAATTAACCTAATCTTAATTATGATCATGTAGAGTAGCACACATATTGCATTGCATATATATTGCTTTGTGCTAACCTCTACAGGTGATCAAGACTCAAGGAAGAAAGGAAAACAAGTCAAGACATGTAATCAAGCTCATTTGAAGACATGTATTTTGTATTTCTTTGAGTCTTTAGGAACTTGTCTATTTTGAGCATACTTGAGATAAAATCAACTTAAACACACACTAGGTTCCCTATAGAAGTCACAAACAAAGATTCACATTATTTGGACTTCCATAGATCACCCAAACTTAGACCGGAAAACACCAAACCTGAACTTTAGTTGTCTGAACTAAAACGGTCGACCGCAACATGTCGTTCGGTCGACCGGATGATCAAGTATTCTGTTTTGTGTCTCTCTGTATGTTTTCGATCGACCGCACCATCTCTTTCGGTCGACCGTTTGCACTTAATTTTCCGACCGTTACTTTTGTCGTATATACCCAACGATCGTATTCGTATTAAACCAAAAATACCCCAAATACATTTCTTGTATCGGTCGACCGAGAACCATGATCGGTCGACCGTTTGTCCATCTCTTGACAAACCCGAATCTCCTGTTGAAAAATGGTCGACCGCTAGACCTGTTTCGGTCGACCGAATATCTATTTGTTTGTCAACCCCAAAGTGTCTGGTAAAAATCGGTCGATCGTTTCCCCTTTGGTGTTCGACCGATAACTTAAGTGTATCTAAGTCGTAGCGTTGGGCGGTCGATCGTTGCTTAACCGGTCGACCGAACTTAGTGCAAAACTGCCTAACGGTCGACCGTTCGTCCCGATCCGGTCGACCGATTTTAGCCAGAATTGGGTCCTGCAGGTTCTGTTTTGTGTAATCACACATCAACTCTTACCCAATCAATCCCAATGGCTCTATTCTCTCTAATGCCTATATAAGGAGTTGTAAAACACATTTTAACACAACTCTCCCACTACAAACTTGTCTAATACATTAGAGAGAATCCCAAACACTCAAAGCTTCAAACCTTCCACACTTTAGTCTTAATTCCAATCCTACTCAAGTGTGCTCAAGAATTAGAGAGTGTTGCTCCACTCAAATTGTTTGTCAAAGGAAGCAAGGACTTCGGTGAAAGCCCGAAGTGTCCCTCTCGGATTGTGAGAGAAGAAACTCAAGCTCGCGAGGTTGTTCGCGGAGTTTGTTTTGTAAAAGGCGTTCTCTCCCGGCCCGGAACGGGGAGTGGATAGTGAAGACGCGAGCGGAGCTTGCAAGAGAGGACGTAGGCGGTGGCCGAACCTCTGTAAAAAACCCTGGTGTCGATTGTGGTTTGCTTATTTCTTACTTGCTCGTTTTGTTGTTTAAATTCCGCTGCATATAACTCGATCGATAAAACGAGTAGGTAATTAGTTTAAAAGTGATTAGTGGACCCATAACCCACACGATCAAACATTTGGTATCAGAGCCTTGTTAGCTAAATTGCATACTTAATTGTATTTTTAGCATGGCTAGTACATCTAATCACGTAGAGGGATTATGCACAACTCGCCCTCCTTTGCTAAATGGGTCAAATTATGATTATTGGAAGAATAGGATGAAAATATTCCTAATTTCAAATGACCTTAAGTATTGGATGTTTCTCAAAAATCCATACACACCCCCAAATGAAGATGAATTAGATTCACTCACTAGGCCCAAAATGAAAGAAATTGAGATGAACTCAAAAATTATGAATATTCTATATTGTGGGCTAAATGAGGGTGAATATAATAGGATTAGAGGGTGTGTTAGTGCATATGAGATTTGGCATAGATTGCAAATGCATCATGAGGGGGATAGGAAAACTAAGGAAACTCGCATTAGTCTCCTCATGCATAAATATGAGATTTTTTCTATGCAAATCGGTGAAAACATAAGCGAAATGAACACTCGCTTCACCGATATCACTAACTCTCTTTTGGTTCTTGGAAGAAAAATCAATGAAGGAGAGATGACAAGGAAGTTTCTCCGGTCACTTAGCATCGATTGGGAAGATAAAGTCGTCGCAATTGAAGAGGCGCATGATCTTTCAAAATTAAAGATGGAGGAACTCGTTGGAAATCTCATGGCATATGAACTCCAAATCAACCATCGAAAGGAGAAGGAAGCCTCCAAGAACAAACACACCTTGGGATTACATGTAAACATTGACCAACCGAGGAAGAGTGTAGAAGATGAGGACATTGAAGTCCTAGCAAAAGACTTCTTCAAATACCTCAAGAAGGATAAAGAAGAAAAGAATGAAAGAAGAGGTAGAAGGAGTGAAAATAGAGAAAAGAAGGAGAAGGAAGAGAGTGGAAATGAGAGAAAAGAGAAGGAGAAGAAAAATGAGAGGAGGGAGAGAAGGAGAGAAAAGGAGAAGAGTAAGAGAAAAGAGAAGAGGTTGAAAGCTCACAAGGCTACATGGGACGATTCATCGTCTTCATCGTCATCAAAATCAACCACGCCTTCATCAACAAAAGAACATGTGCACATGTGCTACATGGCCATTCAAGATGAAGGAAGTGAGGCAGAATCTAACACTTGCTCTAATAATTCATGCTCAACTAAGTCTTATTATAGTGATAGCTCAAACTCTAGTGCAAATAATGAAAAGTATACACATGATGAGCTTCAAAATGCATTTCATGACTTAGTTAAACAATATGAGATCATTTGTGATAAAAACAAAAGTGCTAGAAAGTTAATCAAAGATCTCCAAAGCCAAATTGAAACATGCATGAATGAGGAGAATGAGGTGATTGCTAAATTTGAAAAGAATGCATCAAATATTGATAAATTAAGAGCAACACCCATATATTGTGATCAACTAAATCTTCAAGCTTGTAATTTGCAATTAAGAAAAGACTTAGAAAGATTCACAAATGGAACTCATATGCTCAACATGTTGTTAGGTAGTTAAAGGCAATCCTTGCAAAAACATGGTTTAGGTTACAATTCAAAATTGAAAAACCATGTATCTCACACTACACTAAATTGCAAGCATATGTTCATTAACCATAGTTCCTCAAGTGTGTGGGCTCCTAAAACCAAAATGGTTTGGGTTCCCAAAACTAACATTCAAGGACCCAAAGTTGTTTGGGTACCTAAATCTACACTTGTAGGTGCTTAAGGAGGAGATTGGTGGTGACCGGGTAAGCCAAAGCGTCAAATTCGAATCCGGTTGCATCACCAAGTCAAGATTGGAGCTAATCAAATTCATGTTTGGTATAAATTTTCTATCTTTGAATTTTCTGAAAAATTAACTCCAATTTAGTTAATATGCTTAATTGTAATATCCTTAGATGTTTAATTCATTGCAAATCATTATCATTTTTCATTGCAAATCATTTATCACATCCATTGATTATAAATGTCAAATTTTAAATGGATGTTAGAATAAGGCCTAAGTTGAAACTTAAATGAAATAAACTTGAATCTTTTTCATAGTTTTCATCTAGCCTTATTGATAGGGGGAGCTTAAATGTTATATCTTTTATTAGTGTAATGAAGTGCAAAATTTAGGGGGAGCAACTTCATTACAAGACATCCAAATGCTATGCTTAAAGTCATAATTATTTTAGTTTTTGATGGATGTCAAAGGGGGAGAGATAATTAAAGGGGTAACTTGGAATTTGGCATAAAATTGAACAAAAACTATGCACATCCATAGGGGAGCATTAATATGCATAGTCTACAAATACAAATTCCATGTATTAAGATAGAGTTAAGATATAGGTTGTCATCATCAAAAAAGGGGAGATTGTTAGCTTTTTGGCCTTAATCTATGTTTTGATGATTTAATTAACCTAATCTTAATTATGATCATGTAGAGTAGCACACATATTGCACTGCATATATATTGCTTTGTGCTAACCTCTACAGGTGATCAAGACTCAAGGAAGAAAGGAAAACAAGTCAAGACATGTAATCAAGCTCATTTGAAGACATGTATTTTGTATTTCTTTGAGTCTTTAGGAACTTGTGTATTTTGAGCATACTTGAGATAAAATCAACTTAAACACACACTAGGTTCCCTATAGAAGTGACACACAAAAATTCACATTATTTGGACTTCCATAGATCACCCAAACTTAGACGGGAAAACACCAAACCTGAACTTTAGCTGTCTGAACCAAAACGGTCGACCGCAACATGTCGTTCGGTCGACCGGATGATCAAGTATTTTGTTTTGTGTCTCTCTGTCTGTTTTCGGTCGACCGCACCATCTCTTTCTGTCGACCGTTTGAACTTAATTTTCCGACCGTTACTTTTGTCCTATATACCCAACGGTCGTATTCGTATTAAACCAAAAATACCCCAAATACATTTCTTGTATCGGTCGACCGAGAACCATGATCGGTCGACCGTTTGTCCATCTCTTGACAAACCCGAATCTCCTGTTGAAAAATGGTCGACCGCTAGACCTGTTTCGGTCGACCGAATATCTATTTGTTTGTCAACCCCAAAGTGTCTGGTAAAAATCGGTCGATCGTTTCCCCTTTGGTGTTCGACCGATAACTTAAGTGTATCTAAGTCGTAGCGTTGGGCGGTCGATCGTTGCTTAACCGGTCGACCGAACTTAGTGCAAAACTGCCTAACGGTCGACCGTTCGTCCCGATCCGGTCGACCGATTTTAGCCAGAATTGGGTCCTGCAGGTTCTGTTTTGTGTAATCACACATCAACTCTTACCCAATCAATCCCAATGGCTCTATTCTCTCTAATGCCTATATAAGGAGTTGTAAAACACATTTTAACACAACTCTCCCACTACAAACTTGTCTAATACATTAGAGAGAATCCCAAACACTCAAAGCTTCAAACCTTCCACACTTTAGTCTTAATTCCAATCCTACTCAAGTGTGCTCAAGAATTAGAGAGTGATGCTCCACTCAAATTGTTTTCCAAAGGAAGCAAGGACTTCGGTGAAAGCCCGAAGTGTCCCTCTCGGATTGTGAGAGAAGAAACTCAAGCTCGCGAGGTTGTTCGCGGAGTTTGTTTTGTAAAAGGCGTTCTCTCCCGGCCCGGAACGGGGAGTGGATAGTGAAGACACGAGCGGAGCTCGAAGTGTCGAGTGGAGCTTGCAAGAGAGGACGTGGGCGGTGGCTGAACCTCTATAAAAACCCCGGTGTCCATTGTGTTTTGCTTATTCCTTACTTGCTCGTTTTGTTGTTTAAATTCCGCTGCATATAACTCGATCGATAAAACGAGTAGGTAATTAGTTTAAAAGTGATTAGTGGACCCATAACCCACACAATCAAACACGTACCTCACGCCAGCACTCAGCAACTGAAAATAAAGCTAAAAAAAAGACAACCTACGTGCCTAAGTCGCATACATGATGCATGACCTAAACAAGAAAGAATGCCTAATCTTTTGCTTTGGGTTTTAGGGTCCAAGTTGCTTAAAGGAAGTTGATTATTAATCTGGGAGCAATCTAAGAGTCAGAGCATGCAAAATTGAGTCCCAGATTCCTAAATCAATTATGGCAACAAGACAAAGAAAGAAGAAGGCAAACAGGGCTCACCAGACCGCCAATTAGCGGTCTCAGACCGCTGATTGGCGGTCCAAAGTGTCCAGGTTACCTCCTAATTTCTCCAGCAACCTCTCCTGGCGACTCCAAGTCTCCTGAAACAAAGAACAGGAACCAAACACAAATTAAATCCACTTGAATGTCCAAACAAGAGTCTAGACTGGCACCTCCCCGGCAACGGTGCCAAAAACTTGATTGAACGTTTTATATTAAACCGCAAGTGCACGGCGTCGGTGAAGACGTGGCAAATACGGGTCATCCACAGGGAGGTGAGCGGACTCTCGTTTGCACGAAATCAAGTGGCAAAAATAGGGAAGAGAGTTTGAGTATCCTAATCTACGCTATACTACACTACGAAGTAACGCATGCATAAACGAACAACAAACGATGAACTAAAACTTAACTAAGAACGAAATAAGTGTGCTAAAATTCAGAAATGCAAAACCCCTAAGGGGTGGAGTGAGTGCACACATGCAAAGAGGTGGGTGTTGAACACATTCTTTAAGCACAAATAAAGGTAGTTTTTCATGCATAGGAAGTGTCTAAATGTTATGGAAAAACCTATCAATCAATTCACTAACCTAGTTGATTAACATTTACATACACAAGTTGGTTATTTCAGAGCCTAAACAAGCATGAGAGGTGTCTAATCATTTTGGCAAAACTCATCAAGTCATAAGTTCTATCCTAAACAAGCAAGCATACATTCATGTTTTATCAACACAATCAAAATATAAAGCATTCATTCCATTCTCTTTTGCATGTATGAACATCAACTCCACCCCCAAAGGGGATAGAGCTCCAACCCGAATAGAATTGCCAAAATACTCCCCATGATTGTGTGGAGTTTTCTGTTTTGCTCTTTGGTCCTTTGGTCTTACATTCAGTTCCTTCTCCCTTGCATCTTAGTCCCCAGGTATCACAATTCAGTCATTTTCCCTACTTTTGGGTCCTTTTATGTTTCATCTCTTCAAACCTATTTATTTCTGAAATTCAAACATAAAACTCGTCACGTAGTAATGTTTAGGTGAAAGATAATGGACATAAGATGCAAATGTAAGCATGAAATGATGTCAATCACTCACGCACATGATAGTGCATAATGAAGTCCTTGTTCGATAGGACTAGAGACCCAACAATCAAATCTTCTGCGATGTCATCGGGCGTCGGGGAAGAGAGTTTTGACAACTTCTCTGGGTATCCTTGCATTGTGAGAAAATGCATGGATACCGATGTTCGCTCCGCCATGTAACACCTTGTGAGTGCGATGGTTGTCTTATAGCGCTCTTTTCTAGCACTATCCATGAACATCTTTGTCAAAGCTTCCATGGTCTTCTTGGGTTTTGAAAACAAGTATTTCCCTTGAAGCGAGTCACCCATGGTGGCCAACATTAGACCGTGAACCTGATTGTCTTTGTCTTCCCACTTGGTTTTTACCTCTCTCTCGCATGCATATACATAGAAATAGAAATTTGACTTCTACATATACATAAGCCTCTATGATTGAATAATAATAACATACACATTCATTCACACATGGCTCCTTCGGAACATACAAACTCATATATCCCTGCATAAGAGAACTCGAGCAACGCATATACATATACTATAAATTACTCGATTTAGTTTCTCCTTCATCTCTAAATCAAACTTCCAAAATCATTTGAAATCCATTAAAAATGATTTTATACATTCATAGTTCAAAATACAAACATTTGAACCGCTGTTTATCCAATCCAAAATAAAAAAATTAAGGAAAGATAAACATATGCCTTTTTTGTTTTCTCGATTCCTTATAAAATAATCATTTAATTAAAAATGAAAATTTTATATATTAGACATAAGTCTAAATTTTAATTATAACATTTATATGATGTGTTTCAAAATATTTAAAATTATCAAAAGAATCAATTAGAATTAAATCAACAAAAAAACGGAAAACTCGAAAAAGACATAGAACATGAATTGTTTCGATTGTAGATGGTAAACTAAAATTAATTATATAGTCTAATCATTGACAATATGAACTAATGCTCATGTCTATGTTTATTCTAATATCATACATTCCTACACATATTAAAAAAAAAGGATCATACTCAAAGGTTCTCTAAATCCTTTTGAAGATTCGGTGTTCCGTTGCTCGTCGAATCACCCGCCGATTCGCCTCCAGGTGTTCACCAAACTCTAAACCAGATTAGAGAGAAATGAGCTAGCCAATCAATCTCTACTTAAGCTTAGAATCTAGCTAATAACCCCTCTAAAAGCTCCTGAGTTTTTAATCTCTAAAACTCAAAATACTAAGACAAATTTTGGATGGGTAAATTGGGGTGGTTAGGGAGAGAAAGAATTTTGCATTAATCATTATGAAAAAAGTAGGATGAGAGAACCTATTTATAGCCTCCCAAATCACCCACATCAAGAACTATTCTCTAGCCATGATCTCTTGCTTTTTTATCCTAAAATTAATCTCAATTTGCCACATAAGCATCCTAATAAATGTTTGATCAAATCTAGAATTAATCCAACCCATGATCTAATTATTCTCTTAATAATTCAGGCAAAAATTGTGTTGTTCGGTTAACCGAGATTTCCACTAGGTCAACCGAACCATTCGGTTTTACGCAAGTTCGGATGACCGTGAGGTAGACGGTCGACCGAATATTCATGTGAAAAATTCCCTGGAAAAGTTCGGACAAAACACGTCTCGCTCTGTCGATCGTTGACTCACCAAAATTTCTCCTGGTATATCTCATCGGACGACCGTGTCACTTTCGGTCTACCAAAATATCCCAAAGAAAGCTCCTGGATATTTCCTTTCGGTTGATTGTTTATGCCCGGTTGACCGAACCTAATTGTCTAGGCACTCCAGACAATTTCAGTCAACCAATCGCGTTATCCGATCTTCGTTCGGTTGATAGTTCCTAAGAAACCTCGGTGGACCGTTTTGACCCCGATTTTGCCGTTGTCAAATTTTGGATTTATATCCAACAAAATTTGATCTTTTGGGTTTTTAGTAAATTCATATCTAATGTAATATATTATCCTATGTAATATTAAATTGTTACACCCCGTAATATATACACCTCATATGAATTTATCCATGATTCTATTTATGTCAATTTTCGTGACATATTGATTTTATTGATTCACCACATTTGTCCATTTCACATGAAACCCGACACATCATATGAACTCAAAATCAAGCTTCTTGTTTCCCAGTTTTGTGGTGTGACCTATAGGAGGATCTAAGCTAAATTGGCTACAATATTGAACACTCAATATCTCAAACTATAAGTGGTATCTAACTACACATTATAGTTACCCAATTAGTATAGATGTCTTGTTCCACTCGAACTAAACACGATCCATTTAGTGATGTAAGTGAACCACTTGTGTCCGTCCATTGCCTCATGATATTAAGAATATATACAAAGTAGAAATGTGTCACTTTTGTATTATATTTATTTCTTGATAGTCCACAACCTTATTTAGTTTGAATTTTATGTGTTACATTGGGATGGTAACAGTGAGGTTATTTTGATGACAAACGAGTGTTATTGTGGCATGTTTCAAATCATTGGAATACCTTGTGTTCATGCGGTTGCTACAGCTCTTGATCAAGGGATCAATATATACTCTGTATTCCTCATTTTACGCCCTGAGTCGTGGAGGGAGACATACAAAAACAATTTACCCTTGTGGTAACGAGGATAAATCGATTGCTCTCGATGACATAAAGAATATGCAAGTGAAAGTGCTTGTTGAAAAATATACAGTTGGTCGTCCGAAGAAAGAAAAAGTAGGAAGGATAAAGAGAAAACGTCTACCATCTCAAGGGGAAGTTGTGGTCAAATCGTGCAAGTGTAGTAGATGTGGTGGAAGTTGACACAATAAGAGGGGATGTAAAGTTTGACTATAAAGTTTACCTTCTCTAATGTTGTGTTTGATAGGATCGGTGCGAGCTCGATGGTAGCTCGACGATTGATTGACATCATTTCATGCTCATATTTGTATCTTATATCTATTATCTTACACCTAAGCAATGCTACGTGATGAGTTTTATGTTTAGTTTTCAGGAATAAAGAGGTTTGGAGAGAAGAGCCATGAAAGGACCCAAAAGCAGGAAAAAAGGACTTAATTGTGAGACCTAGGGACTGAGATGCAATGGAGAAGGACCTGATCGTAAGACCGAAGGACCTAAGAGCAAAACAGGAAACTCCACACCATCATGGGGAGTATTTTGGCAATTCGATTCGGGTCGGAGCTCCAACAGACCAAGTAGATGCATCCAAGACCAAGAAACACTTCCAGCAAAGCCCAACAGAAAACCCAGACGGATCTGGGCTTTATAGGCCGCCAATTGGAGGTCTGGATCATGCCAGATCCGCCCAAACTTCTCCTGGACTTGTATTAATGTTCGTTTAGGCTATTTTTGGTATTGGTTTAGTCCCACATCGGGGAATTGTCCCGGATTAGCTTTTTCCATGCTTATAAATAGAACTCTTCACCTCCTATTGTATCTATCTCTCTCTTTGGTGGCATCTTCCCTACTAAGAGTGAAGCCTTGAAGCAAAACTCTGGTGGAGGAAGAGCTGCTTGTAATTTGAGTGAGTTAATAATAGATGTTTTCTTTAGCTTGTTAATTCTTGCTTAATTGATTTCCTTTTATGTGTTTGCTTTGTTGCTTGTTTTTTTTATGCTTCTTTAATATTTCTTGCTTGATTAGTATAGTTTCATTTCAGTATAATGCTTCATTTTATTAGAGTAGTTAGTTTAAATAGTGTGAGTAGCTCCATCCCCATTTGGGGGTAGAGAAATATGTGATATAATCATGTAGTGTATTAAGTGTGTGTTATCTTTATCCCTTGAGCTTTATATGATTTCCATAACCATCTAATGGATTTTCACTCTTATCTTTGATATGCTAATGCTCTTGAATGAAGCTTATGCTTTGATTAGTGGACCTATTCTATGGGGAATGATAATGTTAGGATATGGATGAAGTTAATATTGGAAACACAATTTGTAGTGTATGTGCTCTTGTTGCCTTTACCTTAGCTAATGTCTTGTATGTTTTAATGATGTAGTCTTATCTTAATTCATATGGATGCATAGTAGGGTCTAGTATTTATACTTGAGTTCATTTAGCTTCATTCCAATTATTGTCTTGTATGTTTTAATGATGTAGTAATCTTAATTCATGTGGAGGCAAAGTTGGATGTAGTTTTACGATTTCATGCACTACATGTTGTGAGGAGCTTAATTGAACACACACACACACACATCTTCATATTCACATTATTTCTCTACCCCCTATGGGGCTTAGTTTTATTGCTTATCTTCATTTCCTTTTTGCATCTTAGTGTAGTTTAGTGTAACCAACCTTTCTCTCCTTCTTTTTTTACCTCTCGCCTTCGAACAAACCAATTGTCGACACACCTCCCAGTGGACGACCTGTATTTGTCACCGCTTCAACGCGGCCGTGCACTTGCGGTTTAAATAAAACGATCAATCAACGATGATCAAGTTTACATTCTTAAGGTTGAATTCTTTTAATGTGCTCGATAGGCTCGAGTTAACCTTGATTGTAGCTCGAAGTAGCTCAAGTTTACATTCTTAAGGTTGAATTCTCTAATGTTGTTCTTTATCGGCTCGATTTGAGCTCGACATAGATCGGTGGTTGTTCTCCTACGAGGTTGATGTTCGTTCGGGTATGTCCTGACCTTCTACCTCGATATGAGCTCGATGATAGCTCGACGATGATCGATGATTTATGACTTAAGGAACATTCTTATGGTTGAATTTTTTAATGTTGTTCTCGATATACTCAATTTGAGATCGACATAGATCGACGATTATTCTCCTACAAGGTCGATGTTTTCTCAAATACGTCTTGTCTTTGTACCTCAATATGACCTTGATCGTAGCTTGACAGTTATCGATGCTCTGGGACTTCAGCAACAATTCTATGGGTGATTTTTTAGGGTTCAAGATGCTCGATAGGCTCGATGGTTGCTCGACGGTAAATGATGCCATATGACTTAACGCACGTTGTTATGGTTGAATGCTTTAAGTGTTTTGCTAAATAGGCTCAATACGATTCACATGAGGTGGTGATCTTGACAGTGCTTCTAACTCTGATTCTCAACGACACTCTTCAATTGACCTTCAACCGATAGTTGCTTTTCTTCCATCGACAGTTACGTAACTTCCATAGATAGTTTCTTTGCTACCATCGACGATTGTGTTACTTCCACTCTCTCCAACCTTTCTACCAGAAGCTGATAAGCATGGCATAGCGCTCAAGCAGGTGTTGGGGCGACTGCCTGGGATGAGGTTGCAGTTGGGGTAGAAGTAGAGGTAGGAATAGTTGTTTCCTACTCTAAGGCATCATCTGCAAAAATGTTTGCCTCCTCGGCAACCTCAGTCAATCTCTAAGCATCCTCATCATCACCCTCATCAACATCCACCTTGAGCCTGAGTGGTAGGATATCATCACCCTCTGTACGGCTATTGTAATACTCAGCCTCCGATGTACGGGGTGACAAAAACGTGTAGACGGTCAACTGCGAGGAATATAAAATATTATGTTAGGTTCTGTAACTAACAATAAATCTAAATTATCGAGGTTTATCGTGCTCCTATCAAGCCTATCGAACAATAAGCACTACAGCAAATTAATAAATGTTCACTGTTGAGGTCATTTTGAGCTCCTATCGAGCCAATCGAGCGCACTAAATAATCCAATATCTAACAATGAATCTCAACTATCGAGGTTTGTCGACTTCATATCGAGCCTTGATTGAACGTTTTAAAGTAACCACAAGTGCACGACCGTATTGAAGCGGTGGCAAATACGGGTTGATCCACAGGGAGGTGTGTCGACTTTGGTTAGTTCGAAGGCGAGTGGGAACAAAGGAGAGAAAGATTCATTAAACTAAACTACACTAAACTAGTAGCAACAAATAAGGAAATGAAAGCGAGAGAAAAAATGAAACTAAGTGTAATGCCCCCGATCCCGTGGGTACGCACACTGGGAAAGAATATTGGTGTCGCGATCAGAGACCTCCGCGACGATCGAAGGAGTTACAAAAGACGAACCAAACGAGACGACTCGACAAGACATAAAGGACATACGAAGATAGATAACTTACAGGAATAATAAAGCAATAAAATATCCATGTATGACAATTTCAACAACAATATCCGAGTCTCAAAGGAAATACAATAACAATAAGCGGAAGTAAGATAGAATCAAGACTCTGGTCAACGTATCGCTCGTGTACAGAATCTTCGACACTCGTCCAGTCTGCCCTGATGGAACCTAAGTACTTGCAAGCACCGCATTAACAAATGCGTGAGTTTTCAATTAAGAAAACTCAGTATGCTCCTGGCCAAAACAAGATTTTACAGAATTATGCATGGAGTCTAGTTAAGACAAAAGAATCCAAAACAGAACAGAAAGCATCAAGTGCAACAGAAGGCTACAACTCCATAAGTCACGTCGGTCGGGCGCACCCGAACCCATTCGTCGAGAGGAACCAGAACACCAGCCTCACTGATCAAAGGCGGTCACTCGACAGTGACCCACCGCTCAGCACAAAGCGGTGCACCGGATAAGTGTCCCAATTCGCGCCAAGTGACCTACATGGTGCCATCGCGAACTTGGGAATACCTACCCTGAGACAAAATGGCAGCGCACCTGCCCAGGACTTATCTTACGCCTAGCCTCTCAACGTGAAAGTCTTATGCGAATGGCCTCTGTAGCTAAAGGACCCACTCGTGGCCCGTCGGCCCAGAAAATAGAATGTGCCCAGAATTATTAATCAGATTAAATGCAATGCAAGCTACTTAAGCATCTAAAGTCTAATGCAGCTACAAGCTACGGAACGAGCTCAAGGAAGAGTATTCGGATACCCTCCTAACAGCCCCGAACGAAACAAAATCAGAACATCCCAACAGGAACCAAACCAAAATCAGCAAGCAAACATACCCAGATTGGCAATTCAAGGTAAACAACACATCGAGTCATCTACGGGTCATGATAAGGATGTCATAAGGTCTGATATCCCTAAGGGTCCTACATGATCACTACATAACCACACAACAATAAATCACATCATAAGATTACATATGTGAAATGAAGATAGAACACGTGATACAGCAAGATATCACAAATAACGCCATGAACATTAAATTACATGAACATTCCATTTCAGACATATGCACATTACCTCTTACCACTCTAAACATGATCAGCAAAGATATGGCCGTGTACAAGTATGTTGCAGTAACATGACTTAATGAAATATGCTTGTGATCTCACAGTCCAGACGGATCTGTAGGTATATACATAAAAACACACACGCATACGTGGTTCTACTATACTATAAATTAAATGGTGAGTTGCATAGATCATGGATGAGTTCTAATTTTCCTTCATGATAGCGTATACCAATGTAAATAAGTAGAGGTTTATGAAAATCAGATAATATATAAGACGTCATTACTGCTGGACGAAATCAAGCCGATTACCAAATTAAGAAATTAACACAACTCCATTCTACCGATTGCTTTAACATCTAGATGTAAATATGCCACTTATACTCAGATGGGGTGTATTAGAGTGATTACCAATCAGAGCATATACATGGTTTAGTCTTTACTGGAATGAAATCAGACATGACAAACTGATCTTAACATTCAGAGTGATACATGCAACATTATTTGGACGTAAAAGCTAGATCACGTTTAGATGCGAGATCTGAAATCCAAGATGATTCACAACTATAACCAGTCACGAAATTATGCAAGCTCATGTGATCTAAGATAAGTAACATATCATAGGAAATCACATATTATAAGCATTAAGAACACCATCAACAAAAATCGTCAATCATCACAAACTCAACGACAAGGGAAAGTTGCACCACACGCAAGCATGCATGCAAGAACCCTTCCCGACACACTCCCCACAGCCCAGCCACCTCCCTTCCGGTTTCTTCCTCAGACCTCTGAGGAAAAACATGAGGTGAGGATCGTGATGATGTGCGGGATGCCCAGCCAGCCTCTGAAATTCAGAGAGTGCACCACAGTCCACCCTATCGGGTAGATCTCCACTTGTGCAACTCCAAGCCTCAGACCGACCAGCCCACTAATGCTGGACTAAACTCCATCCAACACCCCCTACTTCCTATTACACTAAAGGTCCAGGAGCATACCTGATCAGCAAGGAAGATTGCCCGCGCTTTTCCGGAGATTCTGCCCACCAACTCTTCTTCTAGCCGCACAAGGCTCCCAACTCGCCGGAGATCAGCCCACCAATCAGCTGGAGAGGAAGGAATGAGTGGTCTGGAGTGATGTGTGTGTGGAAGAAAAAGGGAGGAAGAGGACGGCTGGGAGGGCCTTATAGATTGCATACAACTCTCCAACTTCCTAGCTATCAAGCCACTTCAGGACTTGCCAAAACTGGCACCAACAAGGACACCCAAAAGCCTCCCTTGAAAGATTCATGTAACTCCCAAGCTCCCTTCCTATTCCACGCCACCTCCAACCTGGGCTCAGTCCAAAACCGTCTCTACACTCACCAGGGCCAAAATTTAGTCGATCGAGTCAACCCACCGCGCACTAGCCCGATGTGTCGCATCCGATCGACCAATGAGAAATCCGACCAAATCAGCTCAAACTAACATGCCATAACATGATTTAATATTGTAAGAACTAAATTGTGCGTAACATAGGGGAGTGGATATATTAATATTATAACGAGAAAGCGGGTGTTACACTAAGTGACTAATAGAAGAAGATAGAAATCAGGAATGGAAAACCCCTAAGGGATGGAGTGTGTGTACACATGAAATAAGTGTGGTGAATGCATACAATAAGCTCAAGTGTAGTTAGTGTTTGTTATGCATAAGAAGTACCTAATGGCAAGACCTACAATTCAAAGCACTAAACTAGGTGATTAATATGAGCATGACAAGTTTGTTATTAAGAACATAAACAAGCATGGAATGTACCTAAGCATTATGACAGAAACCATCAAGTTAAGAGTTGTTATTAATTCAAACAAGCATACTCGCCACTTGATTTCATACCAACCAGAAGCTACTCACCTCCATGTGGACACGACCCGTACTTGTCGCGTCTTCACCGACGTCGTGCACTTGCAGTAAATATAAACGATTAACATGTAGTTTTTGCTAGTCCCAAGCAAAACAACGAAAATAAAAACTAAGGAAAAACAAATGGAAAAATAAGATAAGTCATAACTCACTTTCGTAGGAATCATGGTTGCACTTAGCATGAGCAACAAGTCGTTAAACCTTCTTGTCGCCAAGGAGAAGGAGTGATGTTTCCTAAGGGTTTTAAGAGGATATCTCCACAAAATCCGAACATTGATGCATTATTCAACCTAGCAACACGACTCGATGGACCTACTTTTGTCTATTATTGGAAAGGGTAATCCTACGGGCCGAGTCTATATATGTATCCAGGCCACACACCTAGCTTAGGGACCTATTCATGCATGTTGATTAAGGACTTAAGTAAGAGACATGGGCAACCTTATTATCCTGAAATGATACGTTGTGTAAAGTTCATCAAGGTCTTTCTTTTTCTTTTCTTTGTTTTTGCGAACAAGGAATTAAGACTGTTGGTGTTTTAATTCACGTAGGGTCCAATTTCATGCATCATTGCCTGTGAGGGCTTAAATTATCACATACACCTTCCCCCAAATCTCCACATTGGGCGATCCCTACCACCCGTGTAACGGGAGTTCAGTCGGTGCATTCCAAGTCAGATTACTTGAGAGCACAAAGTACTAAACCCCTCGGACTTAACTTCCCGAGAAATAGGAGTCGTGCGAGAAGAGAGAACACCCTCCTAAATTATTTCTTATCTACATTTGAACCAAAACCCTTATACTTAATGTCTCACAATAGGATTTTAAGGGTCCCTGACTATGACAAACTTCATTATACTAACAGACAAGAACTATTTCACCCACTAGGTTCAGGGTGAACTTCTTTATTTGTTTGAGTGTTGAAACCCTATGATTACACTCCCTGATGAAAAATCGGGGTGCATCTTTATGACTAAATAAGACCTAAGGCCAATGTACTATATATCCTAATTCATCATGTTCAGGTCAATTTTGGGAGCTTGGATTAGTAGCATATCATTGATTGACATCATTTCATGCTTATATTTGTATCTTATATCCATTATCTTACACCTAAGCAATGCTACGTGATGAGTTTTATGTTTGAATTTCAGAAATAAATAGGTTTGAAGAGAGGAAGCATAAAAGGACCCAAAAGCAGGGAAAAAAGACTTAATTGTGAGACCTGGGGACTAAGATGCAATGGAGAAGGACCTGAACGTAAGACCGAAGGACCAAAGAGCAAAACAGAAAACTCCACACCATCATCGGGAGTATTTTGGCAATTCTATTCGGGTCGGAGCTCCAACAAGTGAAGTAGATGCATCAAAGACCAACAAAGACATCCAGAAAAGCCCCGAATAAAATCCAGCGTGATCCGGACCATATAGACCGCTAATTGGCGGTCTGTTTTGTCCCAAATTTGCTAAGATTGTGGTGGGTCGTGTATTAGTGTGTATTTAGTCCATTTCGGGTATTTGTTTAGCTCCACATCGGGGGATTGTCTTGGATTGCCTTTTTCTTTGGCTACAAATAGAACTCTCCACCTTCTATTGTAAACTACCCATTGCTTGGTGGCATTCTCTCTACTAAGGAGTAAGCCTTGAAGCAAAACTCAAGGTGGAGAAGAATGCTACCTTCAATGTGAGTCATTGTTAATAAAATAATTGTTTTAGTTTCTTTTAATCTTGTCTTTTAATTCTTGCATGTTTATTTAGCTTATTCTTTCAATTAGCTTCTTTAATGTTCCTTTCTTGCTTAGTTGAATTTCATTTCAGTAGAATGTTTCATTTTAATGTAGGTTGTAGTGTAATGATTAGTGAGTAGTTCCATCCCCATTTGGGGGTGGAGAAATATGTGATATGATCATGTAGTGTATTAGGTGTGTGTTATCTTAATCCCTTGAGCCATATATGATTTTCATAACCATCTAATGAGATTTCACTCTTATCTTTGATATGCTAATGCTCTTGAATGAAGCTTAGCTTATGCTTAGATTAGTGGACCTATTTTATGGGGAATGATAAAGTGAGGATATTGATGGAATTAATATTGGAAACACAATTTGTAGTGTATGTACTCTTGTTGCCTTTACCTTGGTTAATGCCTTATATGTTTTAATGATATTGGGTTGTCTTATTTCATGTAGAGGCATAGTAGGGTTTAGTCTTTATACATGAGTTCATTTAGCTTCATTCCAATTATTGTCTTGTATGTTTTAACGATATGGTCTTATCTTAATTCATGTGGAGGCAAGTTGGATTTAGTTTTATGATTTCATGCACTACATGTTGTGAGGAGCATAATTGAACACACACACACATATCTTTATATTCACATTATTTCTCTACCCGCTATGGGGTTTAGTTTTATTGCTTATCTTCCATTTCCTTTTTGCATTGTAGTGTAGTTTAGTGTAACCAACTTTTCTCTCCTTTCTTTACCACTCGCCTTCGAACAAACCAAAAGTCGACACACCTCCCTGTGGATCGACCCGTATTTGTCACCGCTTCAATGCGGCCATGCACTTGCGGTTTAATATAAAACGAATCAATCAAGTTTTTGGTGTCGTTGTCGGGGAGGTGCTTTTTCCAGATTTTGGTTTGGACGATTCAAGTGGTTTTAATTTTTTGTTTTTAGTTTTTGTTTGTTTCACGAGACCTTTGGATCAAGGGGAGGCTACTGGACGAGTTGGAGAACAAAAGCTTCAACAGGGACCGCCAATCAGCGGTCTGGGACCGCCAATTGGCGGTCTGGTAAGCTTTGCTTGCTCTCAGTTTTGTTCTGGTAATTGTTTGCTTCGACATAGTTGTCCGAGAGCACAATTTGTCATGTTTTGACTTCTAGTTTGCTCCTAGATCATTAAACCAATCCCCATTAATCAACTTGGCCTTAAATTCCAAAGCAAAAGATTAGACATTCTTACTTGTTTAGGTCACGCGTCATGTACTTGACTTAGGCACGTAGTTGTCTTTTCTTTTAGCTTTATTTTCAGTTGTTGAGCGCTGGCGTGAGGTACGCATTTCCTACACTCATTCATGCATCTTGTATGCCCATGCAATAATTAGTAGGAATTGCATCAGGACAAGAGTGAGTTGAGTGTTTGATTGGAGCGTTGATTGCTAGATTTAGGATCAAAACGCTACTAAGGAGGGGTTGTCCCATAAATGATAAGGTGGGGGATTTCATCACCCTTTCCTTCACCCCAAAAATCACTCTTAATCAAGCCTTAACTAAAAGCAAGTTGACATTGGCCCTAGGATTTCGGACGCACTAGGAGAGTAATCTAGTTAAGACTGTCATGGCCTGATCGGCGTTGTCTACCTTGTCGACAGTAGGAGGTACTGGATCTCCGGATCTGGTATCACTTGCTGGGCATTGTGGTCTTCGTTGTAGGGAGGTGAGGCTTGTCGAGGCTAGTGACCTCAAATTTGGCGTCATCTAGCCTAAGGACTCATTGCCTTACATTGTTTGAGCCGTACTTGCTAGTTAGGCTTCTACCTGATCCCATTACCCACGCTAGATTTAGGGATTCTTCTCTTCTCCTCTGAGTCATCTTCTTCTCACCTTCTTCTACGTTATAGTCTCCTCTCCTTTACACTCTTTGTTAGCGTTTTAGGGTCGAGTCGAGCACTTTTTGCGAGCTTAGCCTCGTGGTGGTGAGAGTGGTCGACTCGAGAAGTCTACCAACACCCCACTCCAAATCATTGGACTCATTCTCAGCCCATAAACACCCAACCCCAAAATTTCCCAAATTCTGACTTGGACCTCATAGTTGACCGCATACCTGATTCCCTGAAACAAACTTTCCTTACATTCATGGAAACCACTCAACAGTCCATACAAAATATGGCACCGCAAGTGAGTCAAATGACGCAGCAATTACGTGAACGTGAGGAGAGTAACTTTGCTTGTCAACATGAGGATTCATCTTTTGATATTGACCCACCACCACATCCACAAATTCAAAACACAATCTTTCAAAGACAAACTCCTAGTCAGTCTGAGGGACTTGGGGTTTCAATTCACGATCACTTGGTGGAGGATTCGATTCCAACTCAGAATAGCATGGACCAGTTCTATTATGAGTCGGCACAAGATTGTGCCTTACCTTTTTGTCTCGTGACCTTTGAGCCACATGATCTTATTGTTGTACCTCCTAAGGACTCACCTTTGGTGGAGCAAGAGCTCCCTAGTACCCTTAATCTCATACGACCTGATGAGAGTTTGCCTCTCACTATTGTTCCTGATCACCTTGGAAATGATGGGACATCAAATAATTACATTGCCAATGAGGGTATTAGGAGTTCCTTGGAGGATACCTTGGGTATGAGACTCACTTTTTGTTCGTCTGGTGTGTCGTACATGCCTAACGAGGTTCTTGACCTCGCTCTGACGCACCAACCTGTTGGTTGGAGAGTTTTGATTGACGATCATAACTTCAGCTCCGCAACGGGAGAGACTCTTCTTCCGTTGCCCCATATTTCCCAAACTCTTGAGAGGTTCAAGCTCTTTCAGTTTGATCCTTTGAATGAGACGCCTTTGCGTCCAATTCATGAACCCCTCATTTCATCTTGTGCTCTTTGTGAAGGGGACCCACGCATGAGTATTCTGGCCCCGCGTGGTGTGATGTTCCCTCTCCAAGTGCATTGACCCACTCTTGAGGTTCCCATTTGATGTCTTTTGACAAATGAAGATGGGAACTTATGTTTGTACATAGTTATATTAAAAAAAGTACAATAAAAGACTCCTTCAGTGAGCATCGATTGTTGTAGGCTCCAACCCTTGAGTATTTGGGCCTCATTTCTTTCACGTATTTGATCCCTTCTTTAGCATCTCACAGGTTTTGAGGGAATTCGGGTTTGTGTCCAACAACATAACCTTGAACTTCCTTTTGCACTTCATATTGGTGAGATCTTTCATTTTTCATGCATAAATCCATGTAGTATCTTGCTCACATTCATTGAGGACAATGCATGAAGTAGGTGTGGGGGGTGTTTTACGTGTGTACATAGTCGAGTCTTTTTCCTTTGATTTTATTTTATTTTGTGTGCATTGTTAGGGTCATGTTTGTGTGCTGCATTTAATATCGATATATCTGCTTGCCATGATCCTTGGGTGACTTGTCTTCTTTTGCTTGCCTAGTGCCTTAAAATTTTCACATTTCTTTCAAAATCTTCATGTGTTTCGAAAAAAATGTTTTGTGGGTTTTGTGTGTGTTTAGCATGTGCAAAACCGTTGAGAGGCAAAGAAAAAAGAAAGCTCCCAAAATTGTCTTGAACTTGATGCATTAGGATATCTAGTACAGTAGCTTTAGGATTTATCTACTCCTTAGGATGCACCCCAGTTTTCCTTTGGGGGTGAGTAATTATAGGGTTTCAGTGCTCAAACATTTAAAGAAGTCCACCCTAAACCTAGTGAGTCAATAATTCATGTCTGTTAACTTAAGGAAGTTTGTTGTAGTCAAGGACCCTTTAAATCTTGTTGTGAGACATTAATTGTACGGGTTTTGGTTCATGTGTAGATAAGAAATAAGTGAGTAGGTGTTCTCTCTTCTCGCACGGCTCCTATCACTCGGGAAAGTAGGTCTGAGGGGACTTTGTGCCTGGTGCTTTCGAGTCATCTGACTCTGCATGCACCGACTGAACTCCCATTACACGGGTGGTAGGGATTGCCCTATGTGGAGATTTGGGGAAAGGTGTACGTGATAGGGTAAGTCAGCATGGGCAATGATGCACGAAAGCTGACCCTGGGAAAATGAAGCTCCAACTAATAAAAAGAAAAGAATTTTTTTGAGAAAAGAAACAAAAAGAAAAAAAATGGTAATGCAAATAAGAACCTTAATGGACCTTACACTTTGTATCACTTGAGGATGTTGAGGTTGTCCATGTCTTTCACTTAATTCCTTATTTAACTTGCATGAATGGTTCATTAGGTTAGGTGTGTGGACAGATTACCTATATAGAGTCGGCCCGTAGGATTACAACGTCCAATGATCGACAACATATGTCCAACGAGTCGAGTGTCTAGATTGAATAATGCATCTTCTTCGGATTTTGTGGGTATATACGCTGAAAACCCTCAGGAGACAACACTCCTCCTCCTTAGCAACAAGGAGGTTTAATGGCTTGTTGCACGTGCTAAGTCCAACCGTGATTCCTACGAAAGTGATTTATGATTTCTTGTTTCTCGTTTGCTTTTCTCTTTCTTTGTTTTGCTCAGGACTAGCAAAAACTTAGGTGTGGGGGTATTTGATTGACATCATTTCATGCTTATATTTGTATCTTATATCCATTATCTTACACCTAAGCAATGCTACGTGACGAGTTTTATGTTTGAATTTCAGAAATAAATAGGTTTGAAGAGAGGAAGCATAAAAGGACCCAAAAGCAGGGAGAAAAGACTTAATTGTGAGACATGAGGACTAAGATGCAAGGGAGAAGGACCTGAACATAAGACCAAAGGACCAAAGAGCAAAACAGAAAACTCCACACCATCATCGGGAGTATTTTGGCAATTTTATTCGGGTAAGAGCTCCAACAAGTGAAGTAGATGGATCAAAGACCACCAAAGACATCTAGAAAAGCCCAGAATAAAATCCAGCGTGATCCGGACCATATAGACCGCCAATTGTCGGTCCAAGACCGCTAATTGGCGGTCTGTTTTGGCCCAAATCCGCTAAGATTGTGTTGGGTCGCGTATTAGTGTGTATTTAGTCCATTTCTGGTATTTGTTTAGTCCTACATTGGGGTATTGTCCCGGATTGCCTTTTTCTTTGGCTATAAATAGAACTCTTCACCTTCTATTGTAAACTACCCATTGCTTGGTGGCATTCTCTCTACTAAGGAATAAGCCTTGAAGCAAAACTCAAGGTGGAGAAGAATGCTACCTTCAATGTGAGTCATTGTTAATAAAATAATTGTTCTTAGTTTCTTTTAATCTTGTCTTTTAATTCTTGCATGTTTCTTTAGTTTATGTTTCTTTCAATTAACATCTTTAATGTTCCTTTCTTGCTTAGTTAAATTTCCTTTCAGTATAATGTCTCATTTTGTTAATGTAGGTAGTGTAATGATTAGTGAGTAGTTCCATCCCCTTTGGGGTGGCGTAGATGTATGTACATGTTATGTAGGTGGTATGAATGCTAGATATTATTGTTTGTGAGAGATATTAGTATGCTTGCTTGAATTAATAAGAACTTTACTTGATGGTTTCTTCCATAGTTAGGTACACTCCATGCTCGTTATGTTCTTAATAACAACCTTGCATTGCTCATATTAATCACCTAGGTTAGTGTTGTAAATGATATGTCTTGCCATGAGGTAATTCTTATGCATTAACAAACACTAACCACACATGAGCGTATTGTATGCATTCACCACACTTATTTCATGTGCGCACACACACTCCACCCCTTAGGGGTTTTTCATTCCCGAGTTTTATCTCCTTTCATTAGTTGCTTAGTTTAGTTTGTTTTGTGATTTCATTTCAGCTTTCCTAGTTTACTAGTTTAGATTAGTGTAGTTAGTGTACTCAATCTTTCTCTCTTTTCTTTCCCACTCGCCTTCGCACAAACCAAAAGTCAACGCACCTCCCTGTGGATCGACCCGTATTTGCCACCGCTTCAACGCGGCCGTGCACTTGCAGTTTAATATAAAACGAATCAATCAAATAAGTAGTGGGAGTAGAGTTGTGCTTGAGGAAACTCAAGATACTCTACAAGATCATGATATGAATGATGACATTAAAGATCATGAAGGCCCAACCGAGGTTCCTTTGGTTAGTGGGAGTATGAGAGAACAACTCTCGTAAGCAATTGTGAGTGAAACTCAATCATCCCCGCCTAGTGTACGTTCAAGAATTGAACATGAACCAATTCCACTAGAAAATATGGAAGAAGTTCAAGAAGTACACGAGAAACCAATAGAACTTAGAAGGTCAACGAGGGAGAGAAAGAAGTCTGATATGTGTGGTACTAGATATCGATGATCCCTCGACCTTTCAAGACGCAATGGAAAGGAAATACTCCAAACTGTGGCTTGGTGCCATAGAACGATGGACATGGATGAGAATTAAATGAGTTTTTAAGAGGAAGATGGACATGGATGAGAACTTGACAACCTACAAAACGAGGCCTGTAGCAAAAGGTTCCACTCAAATTTAAGGAATTGATTATGATGAAACGTTTTCACCGGTTGCCATGTTCAAGTTGTTGGCTTTTTGGCCTTAAGCTATATTAATTTTGATGATTAATTAAACTAATCTTAATCAATCAACCTAATCAATCAAAGTGAGCAAACACGATTACATGCATTGCATATATGTTTGTATACTTGCAATCATTTTAATAGGTTGATCAAGACAATCAAGGAAATGAGCATTGGGACAAGGACATCAAGACTCAAGAATTGTATTCAAAGCTTTAGACCAAGACATGTAACTTTTATATTTATTGAGTCCATAAGTTTTATGTAAACTTGAGCACTAGGATTCTGTCCCGTCATTTCTCGGTAAACCGAACCTATTTCGGTTAACCGAAATCTACCCAGTTCGGTCCACCGAACACTTATCGGATAGCTGAATACTTCCCAACAGTGAAACTTGGGTGTTCGCTGGAATTGCCCCTACGGAAGACCGAAACACCTTCGGTCGACCGAATAGCCCTGGATCGGTTTTGGACTTTGCTCCAACGGTCGCATTCAAATCAAGCCCCTAGAGCCCAATTAACTTGACCAACTTCGGTCTACCGAAACCATATTGGCTTTAGGATCCCAATGGCTATTTAAACATGACACTTAACCGTTAAACAATTTCCCACGCATTGTCAGCGGAATACCCGCACTACTTCGGTTTACCGAAGTATACACGGTCAACCGAACTTGAGTAGATCAGAGCCCAATCAATTCTACTGTCCACCTTGGAATGGTGAACCGAATGGACTTCGGTGAACCGAATTTAATTAGTGCTAAATAGATAAAAGCTACTGGAGGTTGGTGAACGGTGATCTGATACTTAATCGGTCAACCGAGTTCTTAGTTCAGACCAATGTTTCGGACTACCGTGTGGATAAGGGTCGACCGAATCTGTCTCGATTTCTGGCCGAGCTTAAGTCACATCTTGCTTTCTCATTGGTCCATTCACCACCAACTCTCCAACGGATCTATAAGCTTTGAAACCTATATAAACACCACTGTAGAGACACAAAATAAGATACAACACCTTCTATTCATCAACTATCTTTGTGCTCTCAATTCCCAAACCTTCAAAGCTTATTCTTCAACACTCAAGCCTAAACTTCACCACCTGCATATCCAATTCAATATTATATCCAAGTGTGCTCAAGTATAGAATGTTAGTTAGAGTGTGATTCAACTTCCACATCAAAGGATCAAAGAGTTGTAAAAGCTTCGAGGAAGCTCCCTCTCTAGTTGTGAGAGGAGACACGAGCGAGGCGAGGATGTTCGCGAGGCTCGGTGTTGTAAACAACGTTGATCTCGGCCCGGAAAGGAGATCAGTTAGTGGAACCATAAGCGAGGCTCGGGGGATCGAGTGAGGCTTGCGAGGAGGACTAGGACCCGGGTGTGGGTGTTGAACCTCTCTAAACTCCGGTGTCGGCGATTTTGTGGTTTGCATTGTCTCTTTCCTTAATCCTTCGCTTAGCACTTTAATTCTGCATTTATTGTAGAGATTAGATGGCCATAGACCCTAACACAAGTCTATTCGGATTATTCTCGTTATTGCCGAATTTCATGATTATGAAAGATGGCAAATGGATGTCAAAATAGCATTCCTTAACGGGAACTTGGATGAGGAACTGTACATGGTACAACCTCAAGGTTTTGAAGATCCAAAGAATAGTGAGAAAGTATGCAAGCTTAAAAGATTATGAATTGAAGCAAGCATCGAGGAGTTGGAACAAATGCTTTGACAAAGAAGGTAAAAAGATTGGCTTCATCCAAAGTAAGGAAGAACCTTGTATATACAAGAAGGTCAATGGGAGTCACGTAGTATTTCTGATCTTGTATGTCGATGACTTACTCCTCATGGGAAATCATATCCCTTTGTTAGAGCAAACGAGAAGTTCATTGAAATCTGTATTTTCAATGAAAGACATGGGTGAGGCTCAATACATCTTGGGAATCAAGATATATAGAGATAGACCACGTAGACTCATTGGCTAAGTCAACGTACATACATTGACAATGTCTTGGAGAGGTTTAGTATGAACAATTCAAAAAGGGCAATGTGCCAATGAGTTTGGCTCTGCAACTCAAGAAGTCTCAACATGCAATATCATGTAAGAACTTAGAGTACATGAAAGATATTCCTTATGCTTCAGCAATATGATCAATCATGTTCGTGATGACTTGCACAAGACCCGATATCTCGTATACTTTAAGCGTGACAAGTCGTCACCAATCCAACGCAGGTCCTGATCATTGGACTGTGGTCAAGAATATTTTGAGGTACCTTAACCGGACCAAATATAAGTTTCTTATTTATGGAGGACAAAGAGAACTAGTAGTCGAGGGCTACTCGAATGCGAGTTTCATGAGTGATCCAGACGATAGGAGATCTCAATCAAGATATGACTTTACTCTGAATGGTGGAGCTGTGAGTTGGCGTCGTTGGAAGCAAACAACTATGGCCGACTCAACCACTGCTTCAGAAGTGATGGTTGTCGCTGAAGCGAGCAAGGAAGGAGTGAATGAAGAAGTTCCTTGAAGAGGTTGAAGTAGTCCCTTCGAGCAAATGACCGATAGAGCTATTTCGCGATAATAGTGCGTCTATTTTGCAAGTCAAGTATCATAATCACAACACAATGTGAAGTACATGGATCGCAAGTACTTTGTCACCCGTGATTTTATCGACGAAGACAAAATAAATTTATTATGGGTGGACACAAACAGCAACACAGTTGATCCATTTACCAAACCATTATCCCAAGTGAAATGAGAAATGCATTTCGAGTCCATGGGTTTGAAGAACCATGTAGAGTGGCTTGATGAGTGATATGAAAGGGTTACACTAGTTATTATAGTTTTATACATTGAGAATGTATGTGAAAGAAAACTTTGATAACAAGTGGGAGATTGAAAGGAATGTGTTCTAAAAGTTTTACTTTTAAATGTCTTTAATTATGAATTGAATGTATTGAACATTTTGTTCTTTCATTAATATATTCGTCTTTTGGAAGTGTTAAGGAAGACAATCTTGGTCCTTAACCGTAGAGCTCTAAAAGATAATGGTTTACATAAAACAAAAGTGATTCACAATCATGGTAAATAACATGGGACATTGATTACCGAGTTAAGATTGTCATGTTGGTTAAAAGGGATATTGTAGCTCTACAAATGTATAACAACATGAGTATATGAAATAGAAAATATTTCTTTCATATATTGAATTAACCTAACAAATGAAAATGGAATTGTGTATGTGTCATTAATGTTTCATTGTGTCTTTGAATCCTAAGATATGAGACTTATATCTTTTCACGTAAGGAGTGTATAATTTGATTATTATCAAAAGCTATCATTACATATAATGACAAAGGTATTAGTTGGTTATACATAACTTGTGATGGAAAATGTGATATGTCAAAAGGTTATCATTGTCCCTCTTGACTTGAGTGATGATATAGTTGGGCCCCTTGATAAAGCGAAATTATAATGTGCACAATGTGACTTGTGTATAGTTACATATTTATAATTGTCTTAAGAGATCAAGAAATGAATATACAATACAAGATGACATATTTCTACTTTGTATAATATTCTCAAAATCATGAGGTAAGGGATTGACACAAGTGATATTGCATATCACTAAATGGATCGTGTTTAGTTCGAGTGAGCAAAACATCTTTGTTATTTGGTAACTATAATGTGTAGTTAGATACCGCTTATAGTTTATGATATAAAGTGTTTTATATCATTGCCAACATAACTTAGATCTTCTTATAGGTCACACCACAGAACTGGAAAACAAGGAATTTGATTTTACATTTTATATGATGTATTGAATTACATGTGGTAAAGTATTAAAATCAAATATGTCGTAATTACAACATTGTTAGCATAATCAATAAATTTATATGATATGTAAATATATTATGGTGTAAAATGTTTGACATTCTATAAGATAATATATTACATAGTATAATGTGATCCGCAATATTATAAAATATAAATTTGCTAAAACCCTGAAGATCAGATTTTGTTGGATATTGATCCAAAATTTGATAAAAGCAAAAACATTGAAAAATGCTCGAACGTTTTTTGGGAATCGGTCGATCAAATTCAACAGTAACTTTTAAATTCGGACACGGTCGACCGGTTGGACGCGTGGTTCGACAAAAATAACATGAACTTTTTTTGTTATTAAACGGTCGACCGGTGTGGGTCGTGGTTCGACCAAAATTATTAGGAGCGTTCTTGGTAAGGATTTGGTTGACCGACAAGCAACACAGTCCGACCGAAAGTCTCGATTTTGCAACCAATCGGTCGAACGGTTGGTATTTCGGTCGATCATTTTTGCACAGTTTTGCTTGAATTAATAAGAGAATTTCTTTGATCATGGGTTGGATTTGTTCCAATTTGGCCAGAGGAGGTTAAGGGATGATTACGTGTCAAAATATGATTAGTTTAGAGGAGCTAAAAACAAGGGATCATGTGTAGGTGGGTTACACATGATATGGGATGGAGGAAGCCCTATAAATAGGTCACTCCTCTCCTTTTTGTTTACATGAATGCAAAAATTCCCCTCCCCATATTTATCCACCAAATCCATCCAAAAAATCCTTTGTTAGTTGAGGGTTTGAGAGATTAAATTCCTAAGAGCATTAAAAGGGTAATTAGCTAGATTCTAGCTTTGATTTAGAGATAGATTGGCTAGCTCTGATCTCTCTAATCTTGTTTAGAGTTTGGTGAACACTTGGAGGAATTCCGAGGCGATCCAACGTGCAACACGTCTTCCTATTGGTCAAAGGGATTCGATAATCCCCAAGGTATGATCCAATCTATGTATTGCAATATTAAATAGTTGATTACATATACTGAAATACAATTAGGAATTTTGTAAATAAAATTGTTGAAAAATATGAAAAACGATCATAAATGCTTGTTAATTTTTTTTTAAAATATACCCAAGTATATGTCATGAAGTCCTACACCCCTAATATACAACACTAGTGTTTCTAAGATTTTAATTGTAACTCACGACCTAGCCATTACACAAGTCACAATTAAGGAGCTAGATTCCCTCTATTTTTCCTCAATCCGCTTTCGATTTTCAACATAATTCAAAATCTGAACAATACATTTTGATCTAGGACGTTAGTTATCCTTGTACCTTCAAAATCATAATTTTTGATATACCTTTTGAACAATATCAAGACAAATAAAAATGAACTGACTATGGTTGTGTTTGGATGTGTGGTCACACATGCTTTTGGAAATGAGAAGCCTCCACTGTAGTAGCTCTCTCCACTCAATTGATGAAAGGCAGCTTCTCGGGTAGAGCTAGAAGAAACTCTGAGCTGGTGAGACCATTTCCGCATCCCAAAAAACATTACGTCGGTTTGAAAGACCGAATTGTCCATCCTCTCATTGTTAAAAAGGACAAACCGATATATTAAAAAGGACAAATCATATAATAAAAAGGACAAAACCACAGGTTAAAAAGGACAAAACTACATGTTAAAAATGACAAACTCATATATTAAAAAAGACAAAATCATATAATAAAAGGATAAAATCATAGGTTAAAAAGGACAAACCCATATATTAAAAATGACAAATTCATATATTAAAAATGACAAAATCGTATAATAAAAAGGACAAAACCATAGGTTAAAAATGGAAAACTCATATATTAAAATGGAAAAGTTCATATTTTAAAAAGACAAAACCCATATATTAAAAAACTCATGGTTAAAAAGGACAAACTCATGTCGTGTCATTTTAACAATTCTTGAGGACATCATGGTAATTGGACTGGACCAATGAAAGCTTCTGAAGCGGAAGCTGCAAAAAACTCACGAAGTGAGCTTTTCTATCCAAAGCAAAAGCATGATCTCGAAAAACATGAAAAAGTGGTCAACCTAGTTTCATTCTATTTGGATGCACGTGTGAGCTTTATTTGCCATTTGGGCCCATGAAAAGTTCTCAAATGCTGGAAAAGGTCACATCTAAACCCAACCTATATTTGTTGAAATGACTATTAAAAATTATTATTTTCGAGGGTTAAGAATAAGTTGGAATGTTTATTATTGAAAAAGAACTTTTCAAATAAAATGGGTTTTTTGCTATTATGCCACTCAAAAACCCTTGATTTCCTGAAATGCCATCCAATTATGACTATTTGTCTAGGAGCAACTCTACAACATTTTAAACCTTTGAATTTCCATTATTATATGTCAAATGTCATTCCGTCTGATTTCCATCATTAAATAAATTTTTCTGTTTAATTAAATTTTTTAAATCAATTATTAGTATTAACCTTAATCCTAACATAACACACCTTAAATCCTCATTCCCTTCTAACCCTTAACCCCCAACTCATCTCTATAAATAGTAAACACCTCATCCTTCTTATTTCATCCCAAATCAGAAATCTCTAACCCTCATGAAACCCTAACCTTCCGCAATCCTCCTTCCCCACGTGTCTTCGGCCCCTTTGATCAAGTCTCTGGCCCTTTGATCAGGCTCCGGTCACCTCTCTTCTCGTTGTCTACAATGCGGCCCAGGAGATGGTGTGCGATGAAGAAAGAGTATGTTTTCCCGCTCCCTCTTCGATTCCTTTTGTTTTTGTTTTTGTTTTTGTTTGGTCGTTATGGTGTCTTGCCTTGTTTTGAAGCGAGGATCATACATGTTGCATGTGTTATTAGCTCTGTTAGTATGCAGTTTTGTATGTTGTATGTGTTAGGAACAAGAAGGTTGTATGTTGCATGTTTGTCATTGGGGTTGCATGTGTTTGTGTTGAGCAAATGAAAGATTTCTGAGTATTTGATTGAACATATGGTGCAACACGATCCTCCTAAACATTACACATTCAGAATATTTAGGGTGGCAAATGGGTTAATAGGAAGGGGAAAGAGGTTCCAGTTAAATTTGTGGAGGTTGGCAACTTCCTTTTGGTGGAAAAATTCAACTATATGATGCTTAGGTTGTCAATTGCTGCCTAAATGAACTGAGGTTTAGGAGACAAAATGATGTTTAAGTTAAAAATCCCCAGTGAGTCAAGATCTCAATTCAGAGCATTAGGTTTCAATCAGGAATTAGTTGAGGCTATGAGGATTTCAAAACACCAAAAGGAGATCCATGTGTATGTATCAGTAGTTGAAGATGATGCAACCCCCACAGAACCTAGGCAACAAGAACCCCCCCCCCCCCCCCCCCCCCGCCCCGTACCACTTACTACTGTTTACCCACAACCATGACAGATTGAGGCAATTAGGACAAACATAAGAAATGGTGTCAGTCATATTGGTAGCTCAGTCAGAAGTAGTAGAAATCAAGTGATTGCACCACTAAGGAAGGAAAAATTACCACCTAGAAGACTAGGTATCCATACCAAGAGGGATGATATAAGTGAGGGAGACTTGACAGATGAGGACTTTCATTACTCATTGTGTTCAGATGAGGAGTACAACAATGAGGCTGAATCAGACAACAGTGATGAGAACTTCCTTGAGAAGGAATTGGATGACAAGGACCTTAATGCAACTATTAAGTCTGATGGTCCAAGCACTGTAGATGTAGATATATTAAATCCCAAGTTGTATGTTGGGCTGAAATTCCCAAATGTAGAGACCTTCAAGTTTGTCCTCAGACAGTACTCCATCTTGAAAGAGAGTGTTGTTAAGATTTGGAAAAGTGATCACAAGAGGGTTATAACTAAGTGTAGAGATAGCAAATGCCATTGGAGGATCCATGCATCCAAGCTCCGGCAAGGTGTTGCATTCCAAGTGAAAATTATGCAAGAGGATCATACATGTTGTAGTGTTAATAAGGTTTCATCAACCATGGCCTCTAAGAACTGGATTTCCCATCTATGCTACAAGTGGTTAGAAAAAGATGAAAATCTTAAAGTTGTCCACATAAGGAATAGGTTGGCAGAGGCACCCTACCACCTCAATCTTCCTTACCACAGAGTGTGGAGAGGTAGAGAGATTGCTTTGGCAAAAATTCATGATAGTCAGGAATCCCAATTTGAGTTGTTGCCAGCCCTTATGTCAGAATTGAATAGGAGAAATCCAGGTTCTATAATCAGAGTTCATACTGAAGAAGCTAAATTCAGCAGACTTTTTGTTTGCTTCCAAGCATGCAAAGATGGGCTCCTTCATGGGTGTAGACCCGTCATAGGATTGGATGCATGCCACCTCAAATCCAAGTTTAGGGGAGTTTGTTTAGCTGCAGTCAGTGTGGATGGGAACAATGGGATTCTGTCACTTGCCTTTGGTGTTGCCAAGATTGAAAATTATGAAAATTGGGACTGGTTCCTTGGTTGGCTAAAGGAGTCAATTGGGGAGGTACATGGATTAGTGCTTTTGAGTGACAGATGCAAGGGTTTAGAAGTGGCAGTTGAGAAACATTTTAGTGGAGCAGAACATATGACTTGCATGAGGCATTTGTATAAAAAATTCAAAAGACAATTTGGGGGTGACCACATGATGGATCTCATATGGAGGCTGCTAGAGCTTAGACAGTGGAGAAATATAGTAGATTGATGGGAGAAATACAGCTAGCCAACAAAGAGGCATATGACTGGATGAAAAATGTAGAAGTTAAGGAGCATTGTTGGTCAAGATGTCAATTTGGTGTTACAGCCAAGTCTAATAGTGTTACCAACAACATTTCAGAGTGCTTCAACTATTAGATTTCTGATCTAAGGTAGAAACCAACCTTGATGTTTGTTGATTCTGTAAGACAAAAATTTATGAAGTTTTTCTATGTCAGCCAAAAGAAATTCAGTGGTTGGGATGACATACTAGTACCATTTGCAAGGCAATGGATAACAAAAAAAAAGTAGAGGACTTGGTGGTTATGTGGTCTATAGATCAGATGATCATAAGGTAGAGGTTCACAGTCCAACAAGGAGGTGTATTGTTGAAGTGGATGTGGGTACTTGCACATGTAGAAAGTGGTAGTTTGTGGGGCTACCTTGCAATCATGCAGATGCATTTTTTGGGACAATTAGGGAGGTTGTTTGGGAGAAGTATGTCCAACCTTGTTATTATACATAAGTCTATAGAAAAGCCTATGGTGGTAGTATAACTCCACTACCTGATAAGGCACAGTGGAAGTGTGAGGAAAATAGCATGGAATGTTATCCTACTGATCTAGTGAGACCTCCAGGAAGGCCTAGGAACAAGAGCATTAAGTCATTTGATGATCCTAATAGAGTGACAAGGACCCACAGGTGCAAGACTTGCCAAAAATTTGGCCATCAAGCTAGGACTTGCAAAGAGAATGTCCCAGCCGGCCAACAGTGCACACAAAGGTAAATTCAAATGCATATTTTTTACTTAAATAAGCTATTAGTAACAATAATCTAATTTTACTTTTTTGGAATTTAAATTAGCAGAAGCAACACACTCAGAAACAAGAACAACAAAAGAAGGTAACTAACTTTTCAAATTAATGTTATGATGTTAAACCTAATTCTTCACTATGATTCCAAACCATGACTCTCATTTCTTTGTCTTAAGTAGATGTCAACAAGCAGCAGGAGATGGAATGGGAGAGGAAGAAACACAAGAACCTACAACTACAACAACAGAAGGTGGGGAAGATGCACAAGCAGACATTAATATTGATGGAATCTGCCAGCAATCAGAGAAGAATTTGACTTATTTGGACCTAATAGAAACTGGATATTCAAAGGAGGATGCAATGAATTTTGTTGCATTCTGTCGACCTTAGGATTTTTTTGTAATGTGCAATGTTTTTGTAATGTTAATTTCAGACATAGGACAGTATGCAGTCATGTGAAGTTGTGTTTTGTGGTACAAATACTGAATGTGGTTGGTAACTTCTCATGTATTTTTTGGGTAGCTATGAATGTGGTGTAATTTCACTTTGGCATTTTTTAATGTATGAAGACTATATCAATCGTGAGAATTTTGATGGTTCATGCTTGCTTATGTTCAGAAACCACACTCATTTGTAGGATGAGTTGCCAATTGTGTTCTTTTCCACACTCATTTTGATAGTGATGTTGGATATGTAAAAGGATTCAGCAATGACACAAAGGGAGATAAAACATAAGTGGCCAAACATGATTAAATAGCATCCACATCATCAAATAGCAAGAACATCAAGTGTTAGTACCTTCCAAGAACATGATCCGCATCATTAAATAGCAACAACATCAAGTGTTACTACCACTCATTAAACACACCAAAGCAACAATATTACATCTCAACCAAGACATCAACAACACAAAGTCTTAAGTACTACTACACAAGCGTCTATAACAAACAAGACCAAATCACAAGTATTACTACTCAACCAAATCACCAACCACTGCTAAACCAAATCACCAACCACTACTACACCAACCACGACCACCCATTGTGAAGTCCTACCCGTAATAGAAACAAGCAACAAACACAAACACAATTAACAATAAACCATACACCATCTTCCTAACCAACTCTTGTACATGTCGAACAACATCACCTGCAAGCCCCCTGATCTCGTCAAGTTCCAAAGCTGCCATTCTCTGACATAATATCATATCCTCCAACATACACTCGAAAGACTCCATCTTTTCATCAAAATTTCTTCAAATGGAGTAAGGGCAGGATCATTGTTTAGCGCAGTCTGTGACAACTTAGAACGTGGGTCATCAATCCAATCAAAGAACCCACAACCTTTGCCGACCTATACAACCCAAAAAAGAACAAAACACACATGAAGCATTGTAGCAAACACTTGAGAGGCAACAGAACAATGGGTGCTTACTGAGTACTTCACACACCCAAAGAATCTCCTACTTTTGCTCCAAGACTTCCCAGAAATGCATACAACACCTAGAAGGCAACATTCGCAAAGTGGTGGTCGAGCTTGAGTTCTCGCCAGTGTTGGCCAGGGTGGCGGGGGGGGAGAGAAGAAGGAGATGGAGAAGTGAGGGGGAAACGTTGTGGACAACAAGGATGAAGAAGGAGGTGGAGAAGTGGGGGGGGGGGGGGGGGAGAAGAAAAAGTGTGCTCATGGGCTATTTAAGAAGGGAATGAAGAGCTAAGGTGTGTTATGTTAGGATTAAAGTTAATACTAATAATCGATTTAAAAAATTTAATTAAACGGAAAAATTTACTTAACGGTGGAAATCAGACGGAATAACATTTGACATATAATAATGACAATTCAAAGGTTTAAAATGTTTTAGAGTTGCTCTGGACAAATAATCATAACTGGATGACATTTCAGGAAATCAAGGGTTTTCAGGGGCATTATAGCAAAAAGCCCAAAAAAATCATGAGATTTGATCATTGGAAAGGGAAAATCCTCTTTTGCTCCACAGCCCAGTCAGTGCCGTCTCGACTAGCACTCGTTTGGTTGCTTTGGGTTCTCCACTAGCACACAAACACCTGCGATTTCCAAAACCGTCGTCACTTTTCCCACCAAATAAAACAGAACTGCACATCACAAGAAGAAACTAAAACAAACGAAGAAAAAAAAGTTTTATTTCATTTCCGTGCACTTGCTGATCGAGGACTCGTGTGAATTCCTACTCGGGCAACTCCGGACAGTGTAAAGATTTTATCTTTGATCGGTTTTATTTTGTGGGTCATCTTTGATTTTCGTTGGTTTGCTTCCAAATCTCAAGATTTTCCACGGACAATTTTTGTTTTAGAATGTTTATTTTTGGGTATGTTAATTTTCATTTGTTGTCGTATATGTGCATCGCTGCATCTTGTTTGTAGGAAATTTTGCTTGTTGTTTGTTCGATTAATTTCAGTTTCTTGTTATCAGTTATAGTTGATTATAAGATTATTTTAGTTTTTTTAGTGCTGGGTGTTTTTATCCTATTTAAATGATTTTTTTTCCTGTGGCATAAGCATGCAAGTGGATTATGGTTGTTTCTTGGAAGTTTTGATTTGTACAGTAGTCCCTTTTTTTCTGCTTGGGTTGGTTATGTTAGCAATCTACTATGAAGTATAAGAGTTTGGTTAAAATCCATTGAGACGTTTTTCCTTTAGGTGCAATTGGATTGCATGGGTGAAAAATTCGGAACTCAATTCCATGACTTCCTTAAGGGTGTGTTTGGTTTGGAGGAGCCGTGGAAAATTCAGAACTCGGTTATATGACTTCCCAAGAAATTGCAGTGGAAGTGGGGAAAGTCACTCCCAATGCAATTTATAAGGATTAGGAACTCACAGAACTTAGTTTTCATAATTATTTTAAGTTTTCTTGCAAACCAATAACCAGAAAGCCATTTCGGAGGTCAATTCCTTGACTTCCAGACTGCTTTTCTGCATACCAATCACGACCTAAAATTTAGAGTGGAAGTGAGGTAAGTCACTCACAATGCAATTTTAGAAGGTTTGGAACTTACAAAACTGACCAAAATTATTTGAAGTTCTTCTGCCAACCAATCACTAGAAAACCATTCCGAAAGTTAATTGCCCCACTGCTAAGTTGAGTTCTTGCAAACCAACTGCACCCTTAGTAGATGTCAGATTTTGATAACTGGTTGTCCAGACCATAATATTTTATTATTTATGTTTCCATGTTTTCTTCGTGAACAATTTGTGTGCAAATTAAATTCAGCATATTATATTCACAGACAATTGCAGTTTGAGTTTCTGTTTCTGTGTCCAACCTTCTGTTAAAAGAAGTCATGCTCTTGTTGTTTGCCCAATCAAAAAATTGCTTTACTGCTGCTTCTTAGTAATCACGACTTAGGCGCAGGACCTGAGGAGCCAGTTATGATTTATGATTAATACTAAAGCTAAACATGTTGGGCTAAACTAGAGTTGATTGGTTTTTTCCTTGCTATGTATGATGCTTTGACGAGCTCACATATAAATTTCTAGCTAGGTGGAACTCATAAGTGCATACAGGGAAGTTGTAAAAGGTACACTTCATGTATGTGCCTTTTGTGGATTGGTACTTCTGTTAGGTAAGTCATTGACTTTTACAACTTCTTGCCGTGATTTTAACTCAGAATCACCAACATATTTGCATGTTAAAATTAGTCCCTTACTTTTCCCTTTACTAAGAATACGTGAACGAATCAGTTGAAGTTTCGTTTCACTCTGACAACTTCATGGGTTTTACCAATTGGGGCTAGCTTTGTTAGAAGATTTCTTGTCTTGAGATAGTCAAGACCAGAGATCGAATCCCAGTAGTTTTATTCTTGTGTTTGGGATGTTGGGATTTAAAACAAGGTGGGTAGTAGAGTATATAAAATTTAAAAAAACAACTTCATGGATTTTCATGCTTAAAAAATGATTTCATGTAAGTGATTGTGGTTGTATGATGACTTTTTAGTGAAAAGCGAGTTTTGATCTTTTTACTGATTGTGGGAAACAAACTTTTTTGCATGGCCAATTTGGTCTTATGGACCATGAAACATGTCTGTTTCTGTGCATGTAAAAGTAATAAACACTGCAATCTGTCTTCTGAACTTCTAAAGTTCAAACATCCGCTCTCTATAGATTCTAGACATTAGTTTGCTTTTAATATTCGGTCAGTTTTTGTGGAAACTCATAATTTCAGAGAAAGAACCTTTATTTTGGATTCCTAACTTTTCTATAAGGTTTAAAAGTGCATATGATGCATGTTCGGGAATTAATGAAAAACACTTGTGCTTCTAGATTTCTTAATTGTTTTGCCACACTTCAAATACAAGTCCTATTTAGTTCCTTACTTATGGTAAATCTTAAGGTGAAATGGAAATTTTGTGGTTTATAATTTTAGATTATGCATTCTTCTAAGTTAGAAAACTACAAGATTCAATTTCAAAATAAGAACATTTTTGCAAATATGCATGTCAAAGTTTGTCCATGTTCACGTAATCGTCTTGCAATGTGTTTGCAGTAATGTTACGAGCTCAAAATAGGATAGAAGTTGTCCTTTCAACTATTCTTCGCTTTAATATCACTACTTGTAATAGTACATGATTTTTTTGTATTCCAGGAAACCAGGAAAAAAACAGAATAGTTTGTATGGAACCGCAAAACTCAATTGCTGACTCACCTAGGCGCAGACATGGTCTTTTAAGAGATCAAGTCCAATTGGTCAAGCGAAAGGACAACAACCGTTATGAAATTGTTCCGATCAATGGATCGTTATCATTTGAGAAAGGGTTTTTCATCGTCATTCGTGCATGTCAATTGCTGGCTCAGAAAAACGAAGGCATCATATTGGTTGGAGTCGCTGGGCCCTCTGGAGCCGGCAAGACAGTATTTACTGAAAAGGTGCTCAACTTTATGCCAAGCATTGCTGTGATATCTATGGACAATTATAATGACGCGAGTCGCATAATTGATGGCAACTTTGATGGTAAATTTCAATGTGTCAAAGTTTGTCTATTATTCTCATTCCATGTTGGGTGTACTTTATTACTGGAAAAGGAGTGGTGTTTTGAAATGTAGAGTATATTGAAAACTCTTTTTTTATGTATGTTACCTTTTTCACATAAGTGGGTGATTATTTTTAAGCTATCATAATTATGTGTACTTAATCGACACACAAGATTTTCCTCCATGTCTGAAAGATCCATTCCTCACATTTTATTTTATCCTGTATTCCTGTGTACACTCAAAGCTTTTGTAATGTTCTGCTAAATTGTTCTACAAGTTTTGTTTCCATTGTTAGGGCACGTTGTTGTGATACTTTTAGTTGTACTTCATTTTTTTCCTCGTGGATCTTAAAGTACACCCCACACATATTTATAATACATATGTACTACGAAAAATCTATTTTCTTATTTAAAAGTATGGATGGTTGTGATAACTAGTGTGGGACAATAAGGGTTAGTATTATCTGAAAGGAGTGGGAAGAAAATGAAGATGGGCAGTTATTTACACAGCATTATAGAATTAGTATATATATATATATATTAACTTAAAGAGAAAGGTGTTGGTACAATCCGTTAACCTCATTTAGATTTGGTGAAGTCCTCATATGTTTTAAGAACCCATACACTTGTTAAATAAAATCATGCAGTTGTTGAAGTGATCCATGTACTTGTTTGACAAAGCTAATCAGTACAGGAATTACACTGTCAACTATGTTTTGTTCAATTTCTTAGAAAACACAATAGAATGATGGGATTTTTTGTCTGTGGGTATCTCACATGTTACACTAAATTGGGAAGTTGGAGTTACGATTTGATGATATGATCACAAGAAAAAACATGAGAGTTCATTTTATTTCACTGAAGTCAATTCACACTCTTTACATTCTGAAAATATATTAATCTTCTTATCACACTGTCGGGATGGGTATGTGGGTATACCAATTTTCTTAACTTTATCCTTGTCAATGTTGATGTCCTATGATTTATCATTATGAAGCACGTTACCGTACGCCATCTTTGTTGCCAGTTCATACATCACATTTTCTGGCATTCTGATGGAACCAGTTCCGGATACAAAGGTGAAACTAACTAGAAGCTTTGTTACTACTTGCACAGATCCAAGGCTAACTGATTATGACACTTTACTCAAGAACATTCATGATCTTAAAGAAGGAAAGCCTGCTCAAGTGCCAATATATGATTTTAAGACAAGCTCCCGCGTAGGATACCAGTTAGACATTTAACTCCATTCTTTTCTGCATGTGTTTTTTGGTAATTTCTGTATAGTTTTCAAAGATTCATTTTCTTTTATTTTAAATCCGACAGAACAATTGAAGTTCCAAGCTCTCGTATCGTAATCATTGAAGGTATCTATGCTCTAAGTGAAAAGTTGCGACCTGACCTGGACCTCCGTGTTTCTGTGACTGGTGGTGTTCACTTTGATCTCGTGAAGCGAGTACTGAGGGACATCCAACGTGCTGGCCAGGAGCCCGAAGAAATAATTCATCAGATCTCTGAAACTGTCATTTTCTTCGCCGTCTTAATCTTTTTTCACTTAATGCAAATAAATTATGTTCTGTTCAGAGGTTTTCCCTGAAGTTTAAACAAATTTTTAAGTATCAAGCTGTAGAATACTGCCTAAATTTTCTATTTCTGTTTCATGTTTAACTATTTTGTATTCAGGTTTATCCGATGTACAAGGCTTTTATTGAGCCCTGCTTGCAAACAGCTCATATAAAAATTACAAACAAGTTTAATCCCTTCTCAGGATTTGAGAACCCAACATACATTCTAAAGGTTGATATATGTTTATAATACTAATTTTTTTCAAATTGAGGAAATTGTTGATGCTTTTGAGTTTGTTTCTTTTGGCGTACTTGTGTTTATGATTATTTGCTTTTGTGCAGTCACCTAAGATCTTGACGATAGGTGAAATAAAAGCTGTTGTATCAAAAGAACACACTGAAAAGACAGAGGAGACTTATGATATATATCTCTTGCCTCCTGGTGAAGATCCTGAAGCATGTCAATCATATCTAAGGATGAGAAACAGAGATGGAAAGTACAATCTTATGTTTGAGGTAATTGGTTAAGGATCTTACGCATATATTTGTTGTTCATGGAAATGCTTTTTTATCCTAGCAACCATAGATTAGATTAAGCATATATAAGGGGGGGTAATACGTCAAGATCTAGTTGCATTTCTTGAATTAATGTATGGGTTTTTTTGCTTCCGTACCGATCAGAAGTTTGGAAATTGGCGAAGTTTGGAAATTCACCAAAACAAACTTAAGAATTTAGTCTAAATTGTAGCAAAAAATGAGTAGTAAAATTTTAAAAAATTCAAAGATAATACATGTCAAAGTGCAGCCAAGATTGTGCCCTAAAATGCATCCAAGATCGAGTCAAATTGCAGTAAATCTTCAACAAAAAACAACTTAAGAATTTAGTCCAAATTGCAGCAAATAATGAGTAGTAAAATTCAAGAACAATTCAATGATAATGCAACCAAGAATGAGTAGTAAAATTAGAAAAAATCAGAAATAATGCAGGTCAAAATCCAACCAAGAATGGGCCCTAAAATGCATCCAAGAATTAGTCAAATTGCAGTGATTCTTCAACCAAAAACAACTTAAGAATTTAGCCCAAATTGCAACCAAGATTGAGTTGTAAAATTCAATAACAATTCAGTGATAATGCATGTTATTATCTAATAGTACAAGTTTATTTGATAGGTACACGTTTAATTTTCACAGAATCATGGGTACGTCGCAAATTTTCAAACTTTTGATCCTTACAAAAGCAAAAAAACCAATGAAAAATAACGGCACATTACGAGAAACATACACGAAGGCACACAATTGTGGGAGCCACTGTGACGGATAGGTATGAGGTCAATTACAAATTTATTTGATAGGTACACGTTCAATTTTCGCAGAACTATGAGTACGTCGCCAATTGCCAAAATTTTTATCAGTATGGAAGCAAAAAACCCATTAATGTATCTAGGTAACATTTTCAAACAAGAAAAAAGGGAGTGCCTTCATTGATGATTTTGAATGTGGAAGTATGAATTGACTATGAAAAGTCAAAAAAGTAGATTTATAGGCTATAGACCATGCATTCATTCATATAACCTAATATATTGGGTACTCTTCTGCATCAAAGTGCTAAGAGAGGTCGAGGGATAACATAGGCCTAAGAGTTACTAGATTGGCCCGCCTAGCATTTTTGTCGCAACTTGTGTTGTGGCAAATTCTCACTTTTGGGGTCTTCCATACATTATTTGTTGAGGTCATGGAATCTTGTGATATGAACGCAGTTTCGTTGGTACACCACCTTCTAAAATCTAAACACCCTTACGTAAGCAGTAGCAGATTTAAATCTGTTGATATAGTATTATTTTAGCTGTGCAAAAACTATATTTGAAGATTTGCTTGCACATATAACAAAATTATTCTTAGTCTCCATGTGGGCTATTTTAGTTGGACTGGACCACCATTGGTTGACCAATCCATATCAATCCATATAAATAAGGTTGGTTCACCCTCATTATATTTAACAGTTTGCTAGGCAGACGAAGATAGTAAACATATTTAATAGTGTCAAGAAAATTCTTCTCTGAGCAATGTGAGACTACATATCCAAATATCTGATATTATGTTTGAATAAGAAACTAATGGCACAAATGAATGGTTACTGCAACCCCTTTCGACAAAACTGATTTTATCTAGATAACTGTCAAGTGTCAAGTAAGCTCTGGCTCACAAATGTTATTTTAGAAGGTTCGTATTTTGGTCTCTGTACAATAAGAAGTTACAGTATCTAAGGAATGGATACTATCTAATTTCTTATCATCCAATCTATGTCTGGTCGTTTCTGTTATTCCTATGTTCATATGTTCGTAAAATTAACAACACACTGAAACAAAACTGGCAAGCAATCCGTAATGGTTCTTTTGTTTACCTTGGCTTCCCCAACCATCCATTGGAAGAACTTTGCAGGATACACTTTGCTCTGCTTATGGCTGCTCTAAGTTCTGACAATCATTTTTGTGGAAAGTAGTAAAATACAAGGATCCTCAGTAAATTCTGCCTTTTTTGACTTCAGGAGTGGGTCACCGACAGTCCTTTCATCATATCCCCCAGAATAATTTTTGAAGTCAGTGTCCGCCTTCTTGGTGGACTTATGGCACTGGGTTACTCAATAGCATCTATCCTCAAGAGAACAAGCCATATATTTCAAGACGATAAAGTTACTGTGAAAATTGATTGGTTAGAGCAGCTGAACAGACATTATGTACAGGTACGATAGCACCTTTTTTTCTTCTTCTATGGAAACATACTTAGAGTTCCATCTTTAGAGCAGATATTTAGTTGCTGATAAAAATGTTTTTGTTATTTTACTGTTTCTTACAGTTTACTTGAATTCCATTATATCCTCCAAGATAGAAAGAGCCATCTAAATTTACATTGTTCAGAATTCTTAAATGGGACAAGTTCCAAATTTATGTATTGTACAGAGCCTGAAGTCAGAAAATTGTGTGAAGACACTTTGTTAATTAGCACATAAAACTGACTTCTGTTTTATCTAAAAGTCTAGAGCTAAGATATAGATGCTTTGTCAGACACCTCTTAATCCTACCATCCAACACTTTGGCAATACTCTTATAAATCCTACCACCCAACACTGTGAAAATACTCTTCTGCTAGGTCGTAATTTATGATTTAAAAAGGTATGCCATGGAATGTTTTACATGTTAATGTAATGACACAAAGCCATTCGTTTAAGACTTCAGACTCAGTATCCAACTGAAACAATGATTCCTTTAAATTAGATTACCGTACCGTACATAATTTTAGCTGGTGGATTCTTCATCAGCAATGAAAAGGTTCATAATCAAGAATGAAAACACAGTATACTCTATAGTGTTTGTTTTTAGCTGACAACCTTGTTCCTTGTAAGTATATATCACTCTAAATGCTATCGCAATGTTATATTGTAGATACAACTTCTAGATCGTGAAGGTCGTTTTTTAAGGAAATATATCCCTAAGAATTTAATACGCTCAACTATTTGCTTTATTTTAAAGATATAAAAAGAGTTATGTAGAACTTCATTGTGTTGGTTTTCCATTTAAAAGATTACTGCCCATTTAGAAACATGAATAACATGTTCCATTCTTCTCCTTTAGTTTATCTGATGCAAATATACATATAGTAGGTTAATATTATTTGGTTGGTAAAATTGCAGTTATATTTAAGTATATGATTGTTATTTGTAGCTTAACATTTTGTATGTTATAAGACATTTACCTAAGTTTGCAAAAGGTGCAAGGAAGAGATCGTGTGGTTGTAAGACGAGTAGCGGAGCAATTGGTCTTGGAAGGTTCTTATGTTGCACGGACATACATTGAGCAAATTCAATTGGAAAAGCTTGTGAATGAAGTTATGGTATGATTACTTCTGTAGACTTTCTTGTACTACTCTCTGCAGTTCTTATTTTTCGACTTGTTCATAGGCTTTGCCAGATGACCTGAAGACAAAGCTCAGCATTGATGATGAAATGATTTCAAGCCCAAGGGAAGCACTTTCTCGAGCCTCTGCTGAAAGAATGTTCACGAGAAATAAGCAACGCAACACGTAATACTTATCATTTTGTGCCTTCGAGATTTCGTTGATTGAGGTGTTTTGTTTTCTTCATGCATGTTTACTTACATAACTAGTTTCCTTGTGGAGATTTAAAGATAATTGTTTTGTTTCTCTCTTTCTAAATAAGAACAAGGGACAATTACAGTTTGCCCCCCTCAACTTTAGCCAAATAACACTTTAATTCCTTGAACTTTAAGTCGTAACACTCACACCCCTAAAACTTTGATTTGTGTAACACTTTGACATTCTCTCCATCATAGAATTTTTTTATAAAATATATTCATCGTCTTTTCTCAAAAAAATTATATTGTTTGCCAAACATGCTTCTCATGTATCCTACGGTAAAATTTGAATCAAATCGGGGGTCAAATTTTACTTGAATTTAGAACATAGTGATTCAAAATTCGAGCCAAATTTGAAGCAAATTCGACGCCCAATTTGATTAGAACTTTACCACAAACCACAAAGATAAATTAGAAGTATGTTTCGCAATCAACACGGAAAAAGAATGAGAAAAACAATGAATATGTTGAAAATCAAAGTTTAAGGAGTCTATGTGTTACACAAATCAAAGTTTAAGGAGTGTGAATGTGATGATTTAAAGTTCAGTACGTCAAAGTGCCACTCAACCATAGTGGAGGACAAACTGTAATTTACCCTAAAAACTATACAATTAACATGATCAACTGTACTTGCCAATTCATGCGAGAAACTTATAGCTTCTGTACAGTTGCCTTGTATTCTGAATTGTTTTATGTTGTATAATTAATACCAAAACAAAATCAAACTAGGATGCAAGGAGAGATTATCTTGAATCTGGATTATTGTTTCTAGCAGTAACACTAGTATGTAAAGTGATTCTTATCAATTAAAAAATGTGAGAGACATTTTATGGATTTTATGATAATTCAAATAAACCCATCCTGTATCATCACATATGGTCGATTGAAGACCTGTATAACAATTTTGTGACATAGCACTATGCTATCGGATATTGAAAGCGATAAGTATTACCTTTGCAATATGTTATTTTTCTGGGGTTGACATACTTTGGTCATTACAGCAGACAGCTTCATATAAGATACCAAGTAAAGGTAATTTGCTTTCTGAAAATTATTTCAGAGCTCATAGTCTGGTAGTGAAATTCGATAAATTTTTGGGGGTGTTTCTAAAGTAGAGGATAGTGTCAGATGAGATGATTAAGTTAATAAAACAAGGATGATTATTGTAAAATAAACTACAGTCCCTTGAAACTAACACGCAAAAATGATGTAAAGAAAATGATATTTGACTTGGTAACCAGAGTTCCATTAACTTGTGCTTTGTCTTTTTGTATTTCAGTGAAAAGAGTTAAACAATATTAATTTCTGTTGCGTTTATCATGATGCATAACAGGTATTATGTATGTTTTATTGTAGGGGTATGTCACAGTCTTACTCAACACAGAGAGAGAAGCATCTCTCAAGGCTAACCAACCTTAACGTTACAACTAAAAAGTTCGAAGGAAGAACTCCTGAATCACCATCGATTAATCAGGTTTCATAGAAAATAGTAGTGAACAGTGATAAGGAAGTGATATATTGTTTTAGGTTGTGTTAAGCTAGTTTTTGTTCTAATGTTTTTTCAGGGATGCATACGGCAGCTGACAGAGCAGATATCGACACTTAACGAAAGGATGGATGAGTTCAGAAACCGAATGGAGGAATTTAATTCTAAGCTGAAGTTGCAAAAATCCTCCGTCAGCCAACAGAATCTGGCCCTTCAAGGGGAAGCATGCAACGGGTCCGTGCCGACATCTGTTTTCGTGTCTGGCTTAGGAAATGGCACCTTGTTGCCAACTTCTTCGTCGTCTTCGCAATTGGCTAGAGATGCCCCAATTATGGAAGAGGTAAACAAACCATAATAAACAGTTCTTTGCAACTCTTCCATTCTATTGGTTTCCTTTTTATATGACAAACTGCAATTGATTTCTGCTAGAGATATTTTGAATAGTTAACTCATTCTTGTCCTGAGTTTGCTAGGTCTTCTTGAGAGGCTTATCCCATTTTTATGAGTGTCGAGGTTGCAATAAATAGAACTAGCTGGGAGACTTGTTTAGGATGGGATATTTAAGTGACAAGTAAATACATTGTCAGGACAACAAGCAAGGCTACTTGTAAGTTTAAATAATAATAGTCAGCTTGATAGTTTGATCTGCCGCTGAAAAACAAGCATATTATTCCCACCTGATGCCAATTGAGAACGCAATACATATGCAATACCACACTGTTGAGAGTCTTAGTATCCTTGTATATGCCAAGTATATATTAGGTTGCTTTGGGCCTTGTTCTTGGTGTGTGAATGAAGTAAACAGGTGTATTTACATTTTGCCATGCTCTCTCAATTAACTTTTGGAATGATCAAACCACCTACCTTTGGAATGAACAGCTTGCAGCAGTTGCACGCGGGCAACGGCAGATCGTGCATCAGTTGGACAATCTCTCTAGTCTCTTACATGAGCAACTCAGTGAACTGAACCGGCAAAAAATAAACGACAGCAGAAGTAGAGTTACAGATATGGAGTTGGTAGGCGCCCCTCTTGTGCTGCTATTAGCTATTGGAGGGCTTGGTGTTTTCCTCTTAAAGGACCTGTACCGAAACTGACCCCTTTGAAGCCTCAACGCTACTCAAACAAGTCACAAAATGTATTGTTCCTCCAATGTCATGAAAACCCAAAACACTTAACGCTTGTTGAATCACACCATGTATCATACCTTGGTGTAGGAATTTGGCTTATAATCTTGTTATAGAAATAAGTACTCATTGGCCTTTATTGCGTTTTACTTGTAATTAGGCATCACTAATGATGGAAGATTCTGTTCAATATAATGAAGTTGGAATAAGAGAGAGCTACTGGTTTGTTCTGCAGTTAATGGTTTGATTATTATTTTTCCATTACAAGAAAATTTTAATTCCTTCAGTCTAACACACTTTTGTGTTGCAACTTAGTAAGGAGTTAAGGAAATAAGGACCATAAAATCTCAATCTCGTCGTCAACAAATATTCTTGTAACACTTATCTTCTCTAATTGTGTTGCTAGTACAGGTGCAAATGAATATGGTTTATCCATTCCATATCCATATTCATATCTAACTTTTTGAGGATATGAATATCAAAATTTTATATCCTGTCCATATCCATATTCATATCTAACTTTTTGAGGATATGATATTGGTTTTTCGAATTTTTCAGATACGGATATAGACACAGATATCAAGTTCAAAAAATAAGCAGATACATATATGGATATATCATTTTTTTCATGGAATACAGATACATATATCCGGAAGATTAAAAAAAATTTGCAATATATATTAGTTACAAACCTAATTACATCTTATATTTTTTATTTCTTATAACCAATAATTACTCATAATGCATTATATTAGTATGTTTTAATTGAATTTATAAGATTATAGATATGAAATTACTAGACTTACCATCTAAGTTTTCATTTCTGAAGGCTTATATGTTTTTTATCTACCATGTAAATCATACATACTTTAAAAGCTAAAATATTTCAAAAGCTAGTTTTAAGCACAAAATGTAACATTTTTCTTGTTATTCAATGTGTGTAACTCTAACCTAAACTCGTTCAAACGAATTTTCTCTGAGTTTATGCATTATTGATAAACTTATATTATTTTTACAAAATTTAGTTATGACTCTTATTCAATATTTTAATATGTTATTTTCTTGAATAATAATATATTAGTTTATATGATATTATAGATATGGATATCTATTTTTCTCTCTGATCTGTACCTGTATTCGTACGTTTCGAGTGTTTTATGTCTGGACCGTGTTTGTATCCATTTGTTTAGGATGTTGATATCATTTCGTTGTATTCGTAACGATCCATATTTGTATTCGAATAACAAAAATAGATATGAATATGGATATACTAATATTTGAACTGTATCCGTACCATTTGCACCCTAGTTGCTAGTGTAACAAAGGTTTCTTGGATTTGACTCAGATTTGTTACTCAATTTAGAGTCGCTGAATATGGTAGAAGTGGGTGATCTGTATTTTTTTTCTTTCAAAAGATGAGTACATGGACACGATGATAAACACAGATAAGGGCATGGAGTACAAAACTCTAATATCCAAACTCTTGAATGCATACGCACAAGCATGATTTTTGTGGCTTTATGCATATGTAAGAATAAAAGATGCTCCTCTAGAGGTTCGAGGTTGTTAGATGTTGAGAGACGTCGAAACTGTAGTTATTTAGCGGATTCTACTTGTTGTGTGTGATCCCATGATATTTTGGTTAAGCTTTCCATGCGAATACTCCTCTTGTGTATGATCTATCTATTGTGCTTAGTGTGTGATTGTTTGTTCTACGCATTTGCTTGCTCATGTAGGCCCTACTAACGAGTCTTAACAACAATAGTGTCGGAAATGTTTTTTTTTCGAATGGCTATTTAGAAACTTATGTATTATGATTATACATAAGTTCCAAAGTTTGGAAAAACAATTTCCAGAGCTTAAAAAATACAATGTCATCATAAGTATTTTATGCAAATGATTTAGCCAGCTACTGAAGATTGAAAAAAAAAACATTCTGAAATCTAAATTCAGTGAAATTCAACAACAACAACAACTTTGATTCATATTTCACTTCACCTCTTCGTGACAAAATATAACCAAGTTTGTATCAACCTCCTAGCACATTAGTACCTAACGTAAACCATCTAACAATCATCAAAATCCTAGACAATGTAGCTCAAACCATCAAAAACTCTTCCCATATTATGATATGTTATTGGAGATCTCACCTAGGTCCCGATAGCTCCATTGCTTGGACCACTAAACCGGAGTTATCGGTACCATCCGAACGATCCTCCGATGAGGAAAATTCACGGGAATTGAACTTCTTTGAGTCGGTTTCTTGAGAGGCTTCCCATCTATCTGCGAGTCCATCTCCCTCGAGCATTCGGACCACCTCGGACATCTTGGGCCTATAAGTGGGAAGGTACTGAGTGCAAAGTAGTACTACTTTGACCATCTCTTCAAGTTCGATTTGATCATAGTTGTTACTGAGTTCCTTGTCTGCAAGCATGTCAAGTTTTTTTTCTTGATGGATTTTCTTGACCTGTATGAAACAACAAAATTGAGTAGTCTCTCAAAATGACAAAAAAAGTTAATCACCATTTTGATTTTTCATAAGAAATGGTATGCAGTCATTCCACGGTCAATCGGAAACAATCTTTCTGTTGGTGCTTACTTGGAGCCTTTTCATAGGCTTTGGGAGTTTCGTTGAGGTTGATGTGTGGTTAAAAATTTGATGACAAAATAGATTTTTATTTTTTTGAATTTCGAATGGATAAAGAAACTTTTGCTTACCCTATCAAGAATTGTTCCATTTTGATTTAGTGTCTTTCCGAATTCAAGAGCTCCTTGGCCAGTGATGAGCTCAAGTAGAAGAACTCCGAATCCGAACACATCAGTTTTCTCCGACGATTGTCCAGTAGAAAGGTACTCAGGAGCTATGTGACCAACGGTACCTCGAACGGCAGTAGTAACATGCGTGTCTGTGTGGTTCAAAAGCTTTGCGAGTCCAAAATCTCCAACTACGGCTTCACAACAGTCATCCAGCAAAATATTTGCTGCCTTCACGTCTCTATGAATAATTTTCGGATCACATTCTTGGTGTAGGTAGAGTAGCCCTCGTCCCGCTCCTAACGCTATTCTCTTCCTCGTTACCCAATCCAAAGGCGGCTTTCCTGAATGTCGGAAGACATTACATGAGCAATGCACTTGGAGTCTGGTAGAACACAACTTTAGAGATGAAAAAAAAAATGATTCGCTTATTAGTTATTACCTTTGAGACGAGAAGCAACACTTCCATTCGACATGTAAGGATAAACCAGAAGTCTTTCGGCTTCAGTAATACAAACCCCTTGTAGTTTGAGGAGGTTTCGGTGGACAGCTAAGCTTATTATCTCCATTTCAGTTTGGAACTGAATTTCCCCTCCGGCGGCATTCGCATCTTTCAGTCTTTTAACAGCAACTACTGTTCCATCTCGGAGACGACCTTTGTACACGGTTCCAAAACCGCCTTGTCCAAGGATATTTTTGTTGCTGAAGTTGTCTGTTGCAATCTGGAGTTCCCTAAACTGAAATTTCTTTAAATTTCCATTGCCAACTTCCTCATCTTCTTGCCCTGGTCAAGTCGAAACAAAAAATCAAATGGAAAGCAAGAATAATTACCGATCGAAATGAGATACAAAATTATAACAAGATTTCGCAATGTGTTTCGTTCAGTACCACAATCTCGAAACAAGCAAAGTATTCCTAGACAGGGTAATTATTTCAAAGGCCAGAATGTCTTGAGTCTTAGAAATGTTATATATGTGACCTGATGTCTGAAATCATTAAAATGAAGCAAAGATCCCAAAAAAAGGATGATACAATATAAGAATTTCAAGATTATTGAGAAGGTCAGAATTTCTGTTCGTCGGAGGAACATATTCATATAAGACATAGTGGTAAGTCATACGCCAAACGCACAGATAACCAAAGAAAATAATTAGCCACCGTTAGCTCAATGGATGAAGTTGTGATCACCTCAGTCATAAAAAATGCATCAAGGATGTATTAATCCCAAAACAATGCCACTAAATGTCAAATATTTTGTTTTTCACCTACCATTAACATCGGAGAAAATATGCTGGTTGTGTTTTTGTCTCCACCACAGGAACATCAAGATGCTGATAATGAGAATGCTTACACAACTTATGCTCAACCCAAGAGCGAGCACAAGTTTATGTCTTTTGTTTTTTCTTGCGAATGCAGCACCTAGACACCAAACAAAGAACGGAATGACCTTTTGCAAGACACGAGATGTGGAAACAACGAAGCTTGTAAAGAAGGATGTCTGATTTTTTTTTATTGCTGATCTAGATTGACAAAAGGATTCACAACAAAACCCGGTTTAAGGACACATCACTCTATCAGGTAATATACGTAGCTAAGATAGTCTAACTGACCAGCTAGTGAATTGCTCGTGTTGGAAGAGGAAGATGTCGATATGGGCCCTTCGCACTCTTTCTCCGAACCCGCAGAACATATCAGGGGATTTCCAGCTATGCTGCAAAAGATCATGAATAAACCAATTATTTGTTTGTTCCTCTAATGACAATGTTGGGCAAATGTGTAAGATCTAAGTCAATTATTGAAATGAATTTTGATCCAATCTATATAAGAAATCTTAGCGCTTTACACTTGTCTCACAACTCAATGAATCTTTGGTCATTGAAGATCAACTTAGAAATGTTCACCGGAATAAGGAAGCTTCAGAGGATGCTTGGTTTTGTTTAGTCATGTTTTTTGTCCAATTTGAGGAAGATTCTCCAAAAGACAAATTTTTATTAACAAACTATTTTTTGTAATAGAGATACTTTTATGGTAAAGGAGATGTTACTTTAAGGTCCTAGCTGGATGTCTGGGTACAGGACCACTTAAATTGTTATAGGACAAATCCCTGAAACAAAAATAAAAGTATCAACAACAGAAATCAGATGGTAACGAAAAAAAACAACAACACAGAACATCAAAGAAGAAGTGCCTCACAAGAAAATTAGATGATTGTTGTCCGAGAATGATAGAGGAATTGCCCCTGAAATGCTGTTCTTGTTAAGCCTCCTGTTTCACAACACTAATAATTCACCAGGTTTGAAACAAGAAACAAATCGCTTTGAGAAACAAGATTAGAAGGCATGTACTTACAGGTATTGAAGGCTGTCAAGATGGCCCAAAGAAGAGGGCACTTCACCAGTGAAAAGATTGTTTGAGAGATCGATTGTGTGAAGTTTCGAAAGCTTCCCGATATCCGGCGGAATCTGTCCTGAGATGATATTATTCTGCAGCAAGCTGCAACACACTGCCTATGATTACATTAATCAGCCAAAAGCAAAAAAAATAAATAGAAACACTTCATGGGCACTTTGCAAACTCAATAATTAACTTACACAATTTGGAGATTTGTCAAGTTGGCAATGCTTGGTGATAGTGTTCCAGATAGATTTAGACTTGGAGCTCCTCTGTACAAAAACAATCATACTTAAATTACAATTCCAAAACAAAAGAGAAGGTGATCCAATGTAGAACATACAATCCAATAACCAGATTTTCAGAGGAGCATGTGATCATTGCCCAGCTGCATGGATCAACAGAGTTCTGATCCCAGTTCTCAAAAACATTGTGTGGGTCTCTGAGGGCTGCCTTGATGCCCATCAAAGCTTGCACTATCAACCAAAAACCAAACCATGTTACATGAATCGAGAAATGATGTAAGAATAGAGTTGTGTTGATGCAATTCAAGAAACCAAACTACCTTCACTGTTGACACCTTTGGGTGAGAGAAGGGCAAGAGAAGGAAACCAAAACAAGAGCAAGAACACCAAGCATTGACATGATTTGGATATTCTTGGTTCCATCAAGCCACCATTTGCCAAAGCAAGAGCTACCAAGATGAGAGAAAGTGATCTAGTTTATGCCCATGTTTGAGTTTTTGTTGGTCCAAGGTAGAGAACTGCACTAGTTGATCATGTAAGGTGCATGACAAGAGTGGATGTGAGTTTTGGTGAACAACCAGGGGAGGACAGAGGAGGGACGGACATGTCTGACACCTGAACTCTTTAAACAATTCAAAAGAAGAAAGAGTTGAGGAGAAAATTCCTTTTGATACAGTAAATGTGCTTGGGAAATGCGTGGAACAAAAGAATATGTTTTGTGAAAGACTTGTATATAAGTTCGTTCAAATAGATTTTGGAAATAAATACGGTTTCATCATTCGTCAATTAGCTAGTCAAATTGACTGAACTAAGAAGACATCTTGGTCTATAATTAAATCAATTAGTCGATGGATAGTATTTTCAGGTGAGAAGTATATAAGTAACAACTATATGTAGTTCAATTAATCCTAAAATACAGTTTATAGGAAGGGTATCTAGCAAAGAAAATAGTTCGTGTCGTAAGAGTATTTAAGCAAATAAGACTTACAAAAAAAGTATAAGGGCAGAAAGATGACAGAGTCAAGAAATATTTGATATTTTTCTTAGACATTTTTCCGTTATGATCATTTCACCCATTTGGCTCGCAACTCGCAAGCAATTGAAACTCAAATCTCACAATCGAGCCACAAGCATATCTTTTATGCTAATCACCTAGTGGGCTTGTCTCAGATTACTCAAACATGTCCAAGGTACAATCATTACCAGATTCGTTGACTAAAGGTCAAGGGAACAGACCACAATTTACTCGAAAACAAACCATTAATAAATGGATGAACCTTTATTAAAAAGTAATGCAAATTACCGACTTCTTATAATGATAAGAAATGTTTTATATCAAAACGTAACCTTATTAATCATTTGTGTCAAACTCCCTATGACGAGGATGTTATCATCAGCAAGAATGCATGATGAGGAAGTTGTTAGTCTTTAGAATAAACATGGACGTATTAGATTTTAGAACTGATGAACCCAGGTTACTTAAGTGTATCGGTGAACTTGTAAAACCGCAAGGGAAACCAAGTAGAAAATTGGTATTAACATAGTCAGGAGGTTGGGCACGTAAATTTCTCACGATCACCGTGCAAAAGAACGTATTATTAACATCTAGTTGTTGGATATTAAAGCCTTAAAACAAGAGCGAGAGGAAGTTTGATAATTATATTCTTAACAACCATATCAAACGACCCCATAAAATCGATCCACTTGAGTCTAAATGAAATATTTTGGCAACTAGTCGGGTTTTATATTTTCTCAAATTGTCATCGTGATTTATCGTCATGCAAAACCTAAGGTGAGTGGCAGGAAATTTCGGGTCATAAAAGGATATTAACATGGAACCAAAGACGAGGTACGTATGGGTCGATTGTTTTAGGGTTTGTAGTGGTTTGTGTGATGTCAAATGCTTTTGTTGGGACACAGAGGAGTGTACTCAAGCATGCATGGAATCCACATCCAGAACATGGCTTCCGGGAAAAGCCAGTGAGGGCAAAAGATTGTGACGCTGAAAAGGGGAAAAGCAAAAGTAGGAAGAGTGGTAGTCGTTGAGAAGTGTGATCATGTGAGTTGCTTTGTTTCCATTTGGACAACTCCAAAGTCCAAACTCTAAGTCCCAAAATTCTCCAGTGCTTATCGATGAGAATCAAACATTCCTTGTGTTTGGCCATTCATTAGAATCCCAAACCTCACCTCTTTTAGTGGACCATTTTATTACTATACTATATGCACCGTACTTGTCCTTTGGGCTTTGGCTAAGTATTACGTATTGCTTAAACTTTGAGTTAGGAGTGCATTAGGCTTTGCATAATTGAAGGGACTGTTTCGTCTTTAGATAAACCACCAACTATCTAATTTTTAGAAAAATGCCGATCGACTATATTAATAATCCTTTGTTTCAAAGAAAGTGTAAGTGTATAGAGTCGAAGCCTCGAAGGACATCTAAACATGGATCCACATCTAAACACTAAAAAGCCCTGAAAAATCCTAAATCAAGAACAAAGACGGTGGAGAAGACTAACATCATACACGTTTAAAGAAGATCAAACGACATCCTAAAAGTTGATATGGGCAATCATCGGTTGAGTGGAGACGCTAAGTTTGGTGATGGAGTAAATAACCTCACACACATTGTGGGGTTGTGATTGAACGTTTTAATTAACCGCAAGTGCATGATCGCGTTGAAGTGGTGACAAATACGAGTTGTTCCACAGGGAGGTGTGTCGACTTTGGTTAGTTCGAAGGCGAGTGAGAAACAAATGAGAGAAAAGATTGATTAAACTAAATTACACTAATCTAGTAAATAACAAGAAGAAAATGAAAGCACAAAACGAACTAAACTAAGCTACTAATAAAAGAAGATAGAAATCAGGAATGGAAAACCCATAAGGGTGGAGTGTGTGTACACATGAAATAAGTGTGGTGAATGCATACAATAAGCTCAAGTGTAGTTAGTGTTTGTTAATGCATAAGAAGTATCTAATGACAAGACATATCATTCAAAACACTAACCTAGGTGATTAATATGAGCATGATAAGTTTGTTACTAAGAACATAAACAAGCATGGAATGTACCTAAACATTATGACAGAAACCATCAAGTAAGAGTTCTTATTAATTCAAACAAGCATACTAACATTTCTCACATACAACAATGTTTAGCATTCATACCATCTACATAACATGTATAGACATCTACTCCACCCCCAAATGGGGATGAAACTACTCCCACATATTGAAACTAACATTTATACTATGGAAAGAAAACATGCTTAAACTAATTATAGGAAAACTAAAACAAACAAACAAACAAACAAAGTATGCAAGAATTGAAAAGAGGCAATATGAAGAAAACTTAACAAAACATCTATTATTACTCACTCAATTACAAGTAGTCTCTCTCCACCAGGGTTTTTGCTTCAAGACTTTTACTCCAATTAGAGATGATGGCCACCAAATGAGAGATGAGATACAAAGGAGGAGGAAGAGTTATATTTATAGTCATAGAAAAAGGTAATCCGGGACAATCCCCCGGTATGGGACTAATACAATACCAAAAATAGACATAACACACAATTATACAAGACCCAACTAAACCACATCGGATCCGGAGCAACCCGGACCGCCAATCAGCGTTCCCAGACCGCCAATTGGCGGTCTACAGGGTTTGGATCCGGTCTGGAATTTTTTGGGGCATCTGGGTGACTTTCTTCATGTGTGATGTATCCAAGTTGGTTGTTGGAGCTCCGACCCGAATTGAATTGCCAAAATATTCCCCATGATGGTGTGGAGTTTCCTAATTTACTCATTGGTCCTTTGGGCTTACATTCAGGGCCTTCTCCCTTGCATCTCAGTCCTTACGTCTCTCAACTCAGTCATTTTTCCTGCTTTTAGGTCCTTTTGTGTCTCTTCTCCTCAATCCTGATTATTCTTGAAACTCAAACATAAAACTCGTGACGCAACATTGTTTAGGTGAAAGATAACGGATATAAGACAGAAATGTATGCATGATATGATGTCAATCAAATACCCCCACACCAAACTTTTGTTAGTCCCGAGCAAAACAAAAAAAGAGAAAAATAAAAGAAAGGAAAAAGCATACGAAAAACAGGGAAATCCTAACTCACTTTCATAGGAATCGCGGTTGCACTTAGCACGTGCAACAAGCCGTTAAACCTCCTTGTCGCCAAGGAGGATGAGTGTTGTCTCCTGAGGGTTTTCAGCGGATATACCCACAAAATCCGAACATAGATGCATTATTCAATCTAGAAACTCGACTCGTTGGACATATTTTGTCGATCATTGGACACGGTAATCCTACGGTCCGACTCTATATAGGTATTAGTCCACACACCTAGCCTAATGAACCATTCGTGCAAGTTAATTAAGGACTTAAGTGAAAGACATCGACAACCTCAACATCCTCAAGTGATACATAGTGTAAAGTCCATTAAGGTTCTTATTTGCATCACCTTTTTTGTTTCTTTTCTTACTCTTTTTTTTCTTTTTCTTACTAGTTAGAGTTTCATTCTCCCAGGGTCAGGTTTCGTGCATCATTGCCTATGAGGACTTACACTATCACGTACACATTTCCCCAAATCTCCACATAGGACAATCCCTACCACCCGGGTAACAGGAGTTCGGTTGGTGCATCCCAAGTCAGATGACTCGAAAGTATCAGGCACAAAGTCCCCTCAGACCTAAATTCCCGAGTGATAGGAGTCGTGCAAGAAGAGAGAACATCTACTCACTTATTTCTTATCTACACATGAACCAAAACCCCTACACTTAATGTCTCACAACAAGATTTTAAGGGTCCATGACTACAACAAGCTTCCTTAAATTAACAGACACGAATTATTGACTCACTAGGTTCAAGGTGGACTTCTTTAAATGTTTGAATACTGAAACTCTATGATTACTCGCCCCCCGAGGGAAAACCGGGGTGCATCCTAATGACTAGATAAGTCCTAAAGCCACTGTATTAGATATCCTAATGCATCAAGTTCAAGACAATTTTGGGAGCTTTCTTTTTACTTTGCCTCTCAACGGTTTTGCTCATGCTAAACACACGCAAAACCCACAAAACATTTTCTTTCGCAAACACATGAAATTTTGAAAGAAATGTGAAAATTTTAAAGCACTAGACAAGCAAAATATGACAAGTCACCCAAGGATCATGGCAAGCAGATATATCGATATTAAATGCAACACACTAACATGACCCTAACAATGCACACAAAAGAAAATAAAATCAAAGGAAAAGAATCGACTACGTACACACGTAAAACACCCCCACACACCTACTTCATGCATTGTCCTCAATGAATGTGAGCATGATACTACATGGATGTATGCATGAAAAAGGAAAGACCTCACCAACGTGAAGCACAAGGAACGTGTTATGGTCATGTTGATGGACATAACCCCGAATTCCCTCAAAACCTGGAGATGCTAAAGAAGGGATAAAAATACGTGAAAGAAATGAAGCTCAAATACACAAGGATTGGGGCCACAACAATCAATGCTTGCTCATGGAGTCTTTGTTTCACTTTTTTTGTCAAATTTAACTTTATACAAACATGAAAGCGCAACCATTCATGCAGTCACATGAATGGTTGAGTGCGAGAGACGTTCATGAAGGAACATGACCTCCTCGACTTCAGCTGGTGGCCCCTCCAAGTAGGGTTTGAGGCGTTGTCCATTAACTTTGAACACATCCTCATTCCCTGGGTTTAGGATGTCAACCACTCCATGAGGAAATATGGTTTGGACAATAAAAGGGCTAGACCAGCGACTGCGGAGCTTACCCGTAAACAGATGAAGACGGGGATTGTAGAGCAACACCTTCTGCCCGGCCGTAAACACCTTTCGCATAATCATGTGATCGTGAAACAACTTGGCTCGGGACTTATGAATTTTGGCATTTTCATACGCATCATTGCGTAGCTCTTGCAACTACACAATGTTTAGTTTACGCTGCACCCCTGCTTGATCAAGATCCATATTCAGGTTCTTGATCGCCCAGAAAGCACGATGCTCAAACTCGACGGATAGGTGGCAAGCCTTGCTGTACACCACCCGATATAGGGACATACCCAAATTGGTCCTATACGTGATGGGTAAGGCCCACAACGCGTCATTCAACTTAGTGGACCAATCATTCCTCGAGGAATTTGTTGGCTTTTTTGCCTTAATCTATGTTTTGATGATTTAATCAACCTAATCTTAATTATAATCATGTAGAGTAGCACACATATTGCATTGCATATATATTGCTTTGTGCTAACCTCTACAGGTGATCAAGACTTAAGGAAGAAAGGAAATCAAGTCAAGACATCTAATCAAGCTCATTTGAAGACATGTATTTTGTATTTTTTTGAGTCTTTAGGAACCTCGTGTAATTGAGCATACTTGAGCTAAAAATTACTCAACCACACACTAGGTTCCCTAAAGAAGTCACACACAAAATTTCACATAATTTGGACTTCAATAGATCATCCAAACTAGAACCGGAAAACACCTAAACAAAACTTGAACTGCCTGGACCAAAACGGTCGACCGTTGAAACCTTTCCGTTCGACCGTTTACACGTGTCACGTGACCGTTTATTTTGTCGTATTATACCCAACGGTCGTATTCATATTATTTCCAAATACCCCAAAATTACCAAACATCTGGTCGACCGAAACTTTCCTAACGGTCGACCGAACCAACACAATTTGGTCTCCCAGAAGTGCCTGGACTTATTCGGTCGACCAATGCCCCGAGCCCGTTCGACCGTTAACTTAAGTGAACTTAAGTCAAAGCTGAATTTTGACCAAACGGTCGAACGACATACCCGTTTCGGTCGACCGTGTTTAGGCAGAATTGGGTCCTGCAGGTTTCTGTTTTGTGTATCTTACACCAACTCATACCCAATCAACCTCAACGGCTCTATTCTCTCTAATGCTTATAAATAGAGTTGTAAAACATTTTAACACAACTCTCCCACTACATACTTGTCCAAAACATTAGAGAGAATCCCAAACACTCCAAACCTCAAATTTCCGCACTTAAGATCAATTCCAATCCTTCTCAAGTGTGCTCAAGTTTAGAGAGTGATTGTCCCACTCAAGTTTGTTGCTGTCAAAGAAGAGTAAAGGTTTCGGTGAAAGCCCGAAGCATCCCTCTCGGATTGTGAGAGGAGGAGCCAAGCTCGGCAAGGGTTGTTCGCGAGCTTGAAGATTGTAAATGTGTTCTCTCCCGGCCCGGAACGGGGAGTGGTTAGTGAAGTCGTGAGCGGAGCTTGGTGATCCGAGCGGAGCTTGCAAGAGAGGACTAGGACCCGGGTGGGGTGCCGAACCTCTATAAAAATCCCCCGTGTCCATTGTGGTTTGCATTATTCTCCCTTCACTTGCTTGTTTGTTTTAAATTCCACTGCATATCTTTGATTGTTTAAACAAGTAGGTAATTAGCTTAAAAGTGATTAGCATAGCCGACCCATACGATCCAACATTTGGTATCAGAGCCTTGTGAGCTAAATTCATCACTTAATCGTATTTTTAGCATGGCCAGCACATCTAATCATGTAGAGGGATTATGCACAACTCGACCTCCTTTGCTAAATGGGTCAAATTATGATTATTGGAAGAATAGGATGAAAATATTCCTAATTTCAAATGACCTTAAGTATTGGATGTTTCCCCAAAATCCATACACACCCCCAAATGAAGATGAATTAGATCCATTTACAAGACCCAAAATGAAAGAAATCGAAATGAATTCGAAAATCATGAATATCTTGTATTGTGGCCTTAATGAGGGTGAATATAATATGATTAGAGGTTGTGTTAGTGCATATGAAATTTGGCATAGACTACAAACGCATCATGAGGGGGATAGCAAAACTAAGGAAACCCGCATTAGTCTCCTCATGCATAAATATGAGATTTTTTTCCTATGCAAATCGGTGAAAACATAAGCGAAATGAACACTCGCTTCACCGATATCACTAACTCTCTTTTGGTTCTTGGAAGAAGATTAAATGAAGGAGAGATGACAAGGAAATTCCTCCGGTCATTAAGCCACGAATGGGAAGATAAGGTGGTTGCAATTGAAGAAGCACACGATCTTTCCCAACTCAAGATGGAGGAATTAATTGGAAACTTGATGGCGTATGAACTCCAAATCAACCATCGAAAGGAGAAGGAAGCTTCAAGGAACAAACCCCTCTTGTCATTACATGCAAATATCGAGCAACCAATGAGGAGTGTAGAAGATGAGGACATTGAAGTCCTAGCAAAAAACTTCTTCAAATACCTCATGAAGGATAAGGGACAAAAGAATGAAAGAAGAGGTAGAAGAAGTGAGAAAAGAGAAAAAGAAAAAGAGAAGGAGGAGAGCAAAAATGAGAGAAGATAAGGGGAAAAGAAAAATGAGAGAAGGGAGAGAAGGAGAGAAAAGGAGAGGCGTAAGAGAAAAGAGAAGAGGTCGGAAGCTCACAAGGCTACTTGGGACGATTCATCGTCTTCATCATCATCCAAATCAACCGTACCTTCATCAACAAAGGAATATGCACATATGTGCTACATGGCAATTCAAGATGAAGGAAGTGAGGTATCTTCTAACTCTTACTCTAGAAAATGACATTCATGCTCAACTAAGTCATATTATAGTGATAGCTCAAACTCTAGTGCAAATAACGAAAATTATACACATGATGAGCTTCAAAATGCATTTCATGACTTAGTTAAACAATATGAGATCATTTGTGAAAAGAACAAAAGTTCTAGGAAGCTAATCAAAGATCTCCAAAGTCAAATTGAAACATGCATGAATGAGAAAAATGAGGTGCTTGCTAAATTTGAAAATAATGCATCAAATCTTGATAAATTAAAAGCAACACCTATAGATGTTGAACAATTAGATCTTCATGCTTGCAATGTGCAATTAAGAAAAAATCTAGAAAAATTCACCAATGGAACAAAGATGCTTAACATGCTTTTAGGTAGTCAAAGACAATCTTTGCAAAAACATGGCTTAGGATACAATGCTAAATTAAAAAAATCATGTATCTCACACTACACTAAATGGCAAGCATATGTTCATTAATCATACTTCCTCAAGTGCGTGGGCTCTTAAAACCAAAATGGTGTGGGTTCCCAAAGCTAACATTCAAGGACCCAAAGTTGTTTGGGTACCTAAATCTACACTTGTAGGTGCTTGAGGAAGAAATCGGTGGTGACCGGGCGAGCTTAAGAGTCAAATTCAAAGCCGGTTGCATCACCGAATGGAGATAGAACCAATTCAAGCTTCAAGTTGGTATAATTTTCTTATCCTCTAAATTTGTCAATAAAATTGGTTCTAGTCTAGGTTTTACATGCTTGATTGACATATCATTTACCCATTCATTGCAAATCTTAGATGGTTGAATAACATCCATAGTTTTAAGAGTCAAATTGTCTAAATGGATGTAAAAAGGGGAAATGAAAACATCACATGCTTAATTGTAGTATTTGATTGATGTTAATAGGGGAGAAATTGAAATGAACTTAATTGACAAATCATATTCATATCGATAGGGGAGCTTATTTAATATCATTTTCTTAGTGTAATGAAATGCAAAATTTAGGGGGAGTAACTTCATTACAAGACATCCACATTAAACTTAAATCGTATAATTTTTTTAATGAATATCATTTTTTGATGGATGTCAAAGGGGGAGAGATAATTAAGGGGGTAAAACTTGGAATTTGATTTTAATTGAACAAAAACTATGCACATCCATAGGGGGAGCATTAATATGCATAGTTTACATATAAAAATTCAATGTGTTAATATATAGTTAAGAAATAGGTTGCCATCATTAAAAAAAGGGTGATTGTTGCCTTTTTGGCCTTAATCTATGTTTTGATGATTTAATCAACCTAATCTTAATTATAATCATGTAGAGTAGCACACATATTGCATTGCATATATATTGCTTTGTGCTAACCTCTACAGGTGATCAAGACTTAAGGAAAAAAGGAAATCAAGTCAAGACATCTAATCAAGCTCATTTGAAGACATGTATTTTGTACTTTTTTGAGTCTTTAGGAACCTTGTGTAATTGAGCATACATGAGCTAAAAACTACTCAACCACACACTAGGTTCCCTATAGAAGTCACACACAAAATTTCACATAATTTGGACTTCAATAGATCATCCAAACTAGAACCGGAAAACACCTAAACAAAACTTGAACTGCCTGGACCAAAACGGTCGACCGTTGAAACCTTTCCGTTCGACCGTTTACACGTGTCACGTGACCGTTTGTTTTGTCGTATTATACCCAACGGTCGTATTCATATTATTCCCAAATACCCCAAAATTACCAAACATCTGGTCGACCGAAACTTTCCTAACGGTCGATCGAACCAACACAATTTGGTCTCCCAGAAGTGCCTGGACTTATTCGGTCGACCAATGCCCTGAGCCCGTTCGACCGTTAACTTAAGTGAACTTAAGTCAAAGCTGAATTTTGACCAAACGGTCGAACGACATACCTGTTTCGGTCGACCGTGTTTAGGCAGAATTGGGTCCTGCAGGTTTCTATTTTGTGTATCTTACACCAACTCATACCCAATCAACCTCAACGGCTCTATTCTCTCTAATGCTTATAAATAGAGTTGTAAAACATTTTAACACAACTCTCCCACTACATACGTGTCCAAAACATTAGAGAGAATCCCAAACACTCCAAACCTCAAATTTCCGCACTTAAGATCAATTCCAATCCTTCTCAAGTGTGCTCAAGTTTAGAGAGTGATTGTCCCACTCAAGTTTGTTGTTGTCAAAGAAGAGTAAAGGTTTCGGTGAAAGCCCGAAGCATCCCTCTCGGATTGTGAGAGGAGGAGCCAAGCTCGGCGAGGGTTGTTCGCGAGCTTGAAGATTGTAAAGGTGTTCTCTCCCGGCCCGGAACGGGGAGTGGTTAGTGAAGTCGTGAGCGGAGCTCGGTGATCCGAGCGGAGCTTGCAAGAGAGGACTAGGACCCGGGTGGGGTGCCGAACCTCTATAAAAGTCCCCCGTGTCCATTGTGGTTTGCATTATTCTCCCTTCACTTGCTTGTTTGTTTTAAATTCCACTGCATATCTTTGATTGTTTAAAAAAGTAGGTAATTAGTATAAAGTGATTAGCATAGCCGACCCATACGATCCAACAGAATTAACTGTCTTCTCAAGGATTTGCTTTAATTGACGGTTAGAGACTTCGACCTGCCCACTAGTTTGCCGATGATATGGGCACGAAATCTTGTGGGTGATCGAATATTTCCTCATAAGCGCTTCAAATGAGCTATTGCAAAAGTGGGTACCCCTATCGCTGATTATGGTACGAGGAGTACCAAATCGCGCAAAAATGGCCTTTAAGAATTTGGTGACCACCTTGTTGTCATTGGCCTTTGTGGGGATAGCCTCAACCCACTTAGACACATAGTCAACGGCCACCAGAATGTAAACATTCCCGAACGAATTCGGGAAATGACCCATAAAGTTGATGCCCCACACATCGAAGATGTCGACAACAAGGACATTTTGCGAAGGCATCATGTCACGTCAACTAATCCTGCCAAGGCGCTGGCACCTATCATATTGCTTACAAAAGTCGTAAGCATCTTTGAAAAGAGAAGACCAGTAGAATCTAGATTGGAGCACCTTGGCAACAGTTTTCTTTGCTCCAAAGTATCCTCCACATGCCTTAGAGTGGTAGAAATAGAGCACACTTTGTAACTCTTTATCTGGGATGCACCGCCTGAAAATTTGGTCAGAGCAGTATTTGAATAGGTAGGGGTCGTCCCAATGAAAGAATATGACATAAGATCTAAATTTAGTTTGGTCAGATTTTGACCAACCCACAGGAAGTTACTCGGTCACAAGGTAGTTCACGATGTCGGCGAACCAAGGGTTATCTTCGATCATGAACAACTGCTCGTCAGGAAATTTGTCATTAATAATTTGGTCAGGTGGGTTGGTCTTCTCAAGACGAGACAAGTGGTCTACTACAACATTTTCACACTCTTTTTTGTCCCGAATCTCGAGATCGAATTCTTGTAACAACAAGATCCATCTCAAGAGTTGGGATTTTTCATCTTCCTTCGCCATGAGGTGCTTGATGGCTGTGTGATCAGAATAGATAATCACGTGGGTACAATCGGAATTTCTCCAAAGCGAATATGATCGCTAAGAATTCCTTCTTGGTCATAGTGTAGTTCAATTGGGCATCATTGAGTGTTCTACTGGCATAACAGATCACATGAGGTAATTTGTCCAAGCGTTGCCCAAACATTGCTCCCACATCGAAGTTAGATGCATCACACATTAACTCAAAGGGTTCAGTCCACACCAATGCCTTAATTATGGGAGCTGAAGTCAACTCTTTCTTCAAGGTCAAAAATGACATCCTTAGCCAACAAGGCGGTGAGAGGTCGAGCAATTTTGCTAAAATCCCGAATGAACCGCCGATAGAATCCAACATGCCCCAAAAAGGCAAGGATATCCTTCACATTTTGTGGCGGTGGGAGATTAGCAATAAGTCCCACTTTGGCGGGATCAAACTCAATTCCCCTACTTGAGACCAGATGTCCAAGTACAAGCTCTCACTTCACAATGAAGTGACATTTCTCCCAATTGAGAGCGAGGTTCTTCTCACGACATCGCTTGAGGACGAAGCCCAAGTGACGAAGGTACTCATCAAAGGAAGCGCCAAATATGGAAAAGTCATCCATGAAAATCTCAAGGAAACACTCTACCATATCGGAGAAGATGCTGATCATACACCTTTGAAATGTTGCCGGTGCATTACATAACCCAAAGGGCATGCGACGGTAGGCAAACGTGCCAAAAGGACAAGTAAAGGTGGTTTTCTCTTGATCCTCGGGGGCAATGGGAATTTCGTTGTAACCGGAGTATCCATCAAGAAAACAATAATACTCATGTCCGGCTAACCTTTCCAACATCTGATCAATGAATGGCAACGGGAAGTGATCTTTCCGCGTTGCCGCATTGAGCTTGCGATAATCAACGCAAACTTGTTAGCCAGTTTGCAGGCGTGTCGGGATAAGCTCATTATGCTCATTCTCAACAATCGTCACGCCTGACTTCATGGGAACCACATGGACGTGACTCACCCATGAACTATCAGAGATAGGATAGATTATATCATGATCTAAGCACTTAAGAACCTCCTTTCGGACGGCTTCATTCAGTACAGGATTCAATCTTCGTTGTGGGTCTCGACAGGGCCTAGAATCCTCTTCCATATGGATCCGATGTTGAACAATACCAGGGTTAATTCCCTTGATGTCCTTCAAGGACCACCGGATAGCCTCTTTGTTTTCAAAAAGCACATTTTTTAGGGCAACCTCTTGATCTTTTGCAAGATGAGAAGCAATAATGAGTGGCAATGTCTCATTATACCCTAAAAGATGTATTTAATGTTATGGAGGAGCAGTTTGTGCTCGACCATAGCTGGGTCCTTGTTGGATTCAGGGTTAATTTGAAGTGGCTAAAGAGCCACAGGGTAAGAGGAGCAAGCACCCAGATGTGCCTCCTCATCCAATGGTTCACAGGCAGATTCCTCAAGATCATCTTCACTCGCAACCTGATCATTAGGCACCTCAATAATATGTTGATGTGAGTCGAACATGCCTAATGACTCAGGCGCATCCGTGTCCTGAATGAAATTGGCTCCGACAGCATCGTCGAAGATCCCAGGTTGCTTACCAAGAGTAAAGATGTTGAAATCCACCATGAGGTTTCCAAAAGACAACCTCATCAAGCCATTGCGACAATTGATCAAAGCATTAGATGTCGTATGAAATGACCTCCCAAGGATCACTGGAATTTGTCCTTGTGGGTTGGACACAGGTTCAGTATCCAAGATGATGAAATAAACTGGAAATACGAACTCACCCACTTAATAAGGACATCCTCCACACTCTCTCGTAGAATCTGAATGGATCTGTCTGCCAACTGGAGGGTTGTCCTCGTTGGTTTAAGATCGCCAATTTCAAGGTTGACATAGACAGAGTAAGGCAGGAGATTCACAGATGCCCCCAAATCCAATAAAGATTGAGAGATTGTCACATTCCCAATCATGCAAGAGACAGTTGGACAATCTGGGTCCTTGTATTTGACTTGCATGGGCTGTGTCAATATGGAGCTCACATTGGCGGCCAAAAAGGCCTTTTTGGGCACATTTGTTTTTCTCTTGGTGGTGCAAAGGTCCTTGAGGAACTTGGCATACGGTGACATTTGTTGAACAACGTCCAACAACGGGATGTTCACCTTTACTTGCCTAAGTACCTCAACGATCTTATCTCAATGCTCATCACGTTTTTTAGTCAACCGATGAGAGAATGGTGCCTTGGGGACATAAGAATCACGAGGAGGAGTCTCAGAATTAGGTTCCTTGAAAGGCTCAAGACTCTCCTCGGAAGTCTTGCCAACAGGGTTGGCTTCCGGCATTTTCACATTGTTGTCAACGACCCTCCCCGATCTCAAGGTATGAACAACATTGGCATGTTGGGAAGGGTCACTTTCAACATTGTGTACATTTTGCCTGGTATGAGCAGGCTGACCCCTGGGATTTACCACAGGTTGACTTGGTAACTTACCCTTCTCGCGTTCATGGAACTAATGAGACAACTGGCTAACTTGCATTTCCAAAGCTTTGACTGTACTTTGCATGCTCTGCATGAGCGCATGAAGGGTCAGATCACTAGAAAGGTCCTTGGGGTCAACCCGCTGGGGTAGTGGAGTTTGATTAGAATAACCCGACGATGAGACCTGAGCAGGTTGGTAATTATGGTGCTGAGACCTTTGATGTGGGGGTTGGTAGGTCGCCGATGGGCGTGGAGGTTGATAAGGTGGAGGTTGAGGTTGAGCGTGCGAACTCTGACCGTGACCCCCACTAGGCCTCCAAGAGAAGTTAGGATGATTATGCCATCCTGACGTGTAGGAGTGACTGTACGGGTCGTGACGGGGCCTCTGTTGATACATCGCATTTGCATGCTCAGTATCCCTTAGAGCGTAAGCTCATTCCAAGTCATCATGGCCCGTAAGTCCACACCTACTACACCCGGGAGTAGAGACCTGAGCTACAGGAGCTCGGCCCAACTCTAAACTCTAAATCTTACACATGAGAGCAGCCAATTTGGCCTCAGACGCGATAGTTGACTCAACTTGATATGATTCAGCTCGACCAGAAGACCTGGCGGCTGGTGGCTCTCTCATGGTGTGATTTACATCATTTCATGCTTATATTTGTATCTTATATCCATTTTCTTTCACCTAAACAATGCTACGTGACGAGTTTTATGTTTGAATTTCAGACAAAAATAGGTTTGAAGAGATGAAGCATAAAAGGACCCAAAAGTATGGAAAAATGACTGAATTGTGAGACCTGGGGACTAAGATGCAAGGGAGAAGGACCTGAACGTAAGACCAAAGGACCAAAGAGCAATACAGAAAACTCCACACCATCATGGAGAGTATTTTGGCAATTCTATTCGGGTCGGAGCTCCAACAAGTGAAGTAGATGCATCAAAGACCAACAAAGACATCCAGAAAAGCTCAGAATAAAATCCAGCGTGATTCGGGCTATATAGACCGCCAATTGGTGGTCCAAGACCTCTAATTGACGGTCTGTTTTGGCGCAAATCCGCTAAGATTTTGGTGGGTTGCGTATTAGTGTGTATTTAGTCCATTTCTGGTATTTGTTTAGTCCCACATCGGGGGATTGTACCGGATTGCCTTTTTCTATGGTTATAAATAGAACTCTTCACCTTTCATTGTAATCACTTCACATTTTGAGTGACTATTCTTCCTACTAGAAGTGAGGCCTTGAAGCACACACTAAAGTAGGAGGATACTACTTGAATTGTGAGTCATTTTAATAAAAGTTTCTTTATTTTGTTGTTTGTTTCATGTTGCTTGTTTTACTTTGTTTAATTTTATTTCATTAGTTTTAGTAGCTTAGTTAATATGCTTTCCTTGCTTATTTTAATCATTAGTCTAATGTGTAGTGAGTAGATACATGCCCTTTGGGGGGTGGAGTAGATGTTCATACATGCAAATGAGAATGGAATGAATGCTTTATTTACAATGTGTTGATAAAACATGAATGTATGCTTGCTTGTTTAGGATAGAATTTATAACTTGATGAGTTTTGCCAAAATGATTAGACACCTCTCATGCTTGTTTAGGTTCTGAAATAAACAACTTGTATATGTAAATGTTAATCAACTAGGTTCGTGAATGGATTGATAGGTTTTGCCATAACATGTAGACACTTCCTATGCATGATAACACTACCTTTATTTGTGCTTAAAGAATGTGTCCAACACCCACCTCTTAGCTTGTGTGCACTCACTCCTCCCCTTAGGGGTTTTATATTTCTGAATTCCAGCACTTATTTAGTTCTTAGTTTAGTTTGGTAGTTCATCGTTTGTTGCTTTCATTCGCATTTCGTACTTCGTAGTGTAGTGTAGTGATGAGAATTTTATTTATACCGCAAGTGCACGGCTTCAATGAAGACGTGGCAAGTACGGGTCGAACACAAGGAGAGAGAGATATTGTTATTTTTGTGATTTTCGATTAAGGAAAGAAAGAGAGAGAAATAAGGTTGGTTTTAGATTTTTGGATTTTTTTTATTTCTAAAGCAAGAACAACAAAAACAAACTAAGAATAAAGCAAAGATGGATGAGAGTCCAGCGGGTGGAGGCTTAGATATCGGGTTTTGTTTAGAGAAATCTGAAACTTATAATAAATCATATTAGTTATAAAGCATTACATGATAAATGATTCAACATAAACTCAAGTAATTACAGTTTGACCCTCTGAACTATGCATTGGTATCACTTTGCCCCCCTGAACTTTAATTTTGTAACACTTTGCCCCCCTGAACTTCAAAAACTCATTATTTAACACACATTCGACGTTTTTTTCCTAATTTTTTTGTTGTATCCCTAATACACTCCTAAACCTATATTTACGTGAAAGTTTGGATCCAAACGGAGGTCGGATATGGTTGGAATTTGGGTCGGTTTGACACTCAATCCAACAAGGGCATTCGATAGATGAGAGTGGGTGCATCGGAATGAGTTCCTCAAGTTCATTCGATGGATGCAGCATACCTGCATCACTAAGAATGGGGTTTCTCCCCAAGTCATCCAATAAGGACCTCCCACCATCATTTATATCATCAAGCATAAGCTCGGTCGTAGGTGGGTCCTTGTTGGAGTCAAGATGAAGCTCAAATGGCACAATGGCCATGGGACATGAGGTAGAGACACCTTCTGGTATAGGCATATGATGAGGTGTCTCACTCTCACTAATAATCTCAACTGAATCATGCAACGAACACTCCTTTTGCATTGCAAAAGAGTGTTTCATGTTTGATGTCAGCTCACTCTGTTGCATTGCAAAGACAGGCAGTGAGTTTTCACTGGGCCCACAAACATTCTCAATGGGTTGCATTGGTGTCAGGGGTGTTCGTTGATTTTGTGGTGCTTTCTCTAATTGGCGGATGAGATTTAAAGGTTGATCCATCTGCTCCTGTTGCCTACCAGAGTTGAACACATGAAACTCGACACTCATGTTAGCGAATGAGAGCTTCATGAGACCATTTCTACAGTTAATTAAGGCGTTGGAAGTTGCCAGAAATGGTCTACCAAAAATCAAAGGTATTTGAGAGTGGGTGTTTGCAACAGGATTGGTATCGAGGACAACAAAATCGACTGGAAATATAAAATCTCCAACTTTGATAAGCACGTCCTCGATAATCGCCTTTGGAATACAAATGGATCTATCCGCCAATTGGACGGTGATCTTAGTTGGTTTCAATTCTCCCAAATTTAACTGTTGATAAACAGAAAATGGGAGTAGGTTGCACCGCTGATCCTAAATCAAGCAAAACATTACTCATGCTAGTGTCCCCTATCGTACACTGAATAGTAGGACACCCAGGGTCCTTGTATTTTGTGTAGGTAGGATTGGACAAAAGTGAGCTTACATTTGCAGCCAAGAATGTTTTCTTAGGAACATTGGTCTTCCTCTTGGTTGTGCAGAGATCCTTCAACACTTTGGCATATTGAGGTATTTGTTGGATGACATCCAACAAGGGGATGTTAACCTTAACTTGATTAAACACCTCTAATATCATATTAATTTTGTCACTCTACTTTTTGGTTAACCTATTTGGATAGGAAGCTTTTGGCAGGTAGGTTTTCTACGGTGTCTGAGAGGGAGGCGTTGGTGTATTACCCTCACCCTCAGCCTATTTTTCACCACCATTCCCACTGAGGGGCTGCATAGATGGTGGTGGTGGTGGCAAGGAAATGTGATTGTCAACATGCTTTCCATTCCTTAAGGTCACAATGGAAGTGGCGTGGTGCACAGGTTCCTCCACATGGTTCACTTGCCTCCCCCGAGGTACCACATTATCATTTTGCATGCGTTGTTGCTGGTACATGCGGGGGTTAGCCTCAAGCTGGCTAGGAAAAGACCCTCTCTCTCTTTCATGTACAGACTGAGCCAATTGGCCTATCTGAAGCTCTAGAGATTTGATGGTCTGCTGATTTGAAGTGAGAACTTGACTTGTGGTTGACATAATTTTTCATTGAGTTTTCAAGTCCACCAGTCAAGGTCTCAAGCGAATCGAATCGGGTTCCATATGATTGGAATTTGGGAAACCCGATTGATTGGTGATTTGAGCTTGGGGTGGCTGATAAGATTGTGCATGCATGGGAGGTTGGTGTGTTTGGTTAGGTGGTCTAGAGGTGTTTGAAGGACCACCCGGGGCATTATTTTGGTTCCATGAAAAATTGGGGTGGTTCCTCCATCCAGGATTATAAGATGATGAGTATGGGTCATTCCTAGCTCTGTCATAGATGGCGTTGACATGTTCCATCTCAGGAGGAATGGACGCACACTCTCATTCTACATGACCTATCCTACCACATGAATGACAGGGAACTGGACCAGATGTGGACATGTGAGATGCACCTTGTTGGTTTTGGAGCTCAATCGAATCCATACGGCGCATTAAGGCCGTCATGCGTGCCTCGGTGGCTGTAGTGGTATCGACAGCAAATGCGGCACCCGATCTAGTTGAGTTTGCATTCGTGATCCTCGCTCCTATGCTTGATGATGCAGGCGGCTCCCTCACACTCTCCCATTGCATGGTTTTCTCAGCAAGGTCTTCTAGGAAAGCCCATGCCACCCTTTCATCCTTTCCTAAGAACTCTCCTTGACACATGGACTCAAGGAGCGTCCGAGACGGGATGTGAAGACCCTCGTAAACAATCTGACAAAGACGACACAACTCAATGCCATGGTGAGGGAATGAGGATAGTAGCTCCTTAAACCTCTCTAGATATGCATGAAATGTTTTGGTCTCAAGTTGATAAAACGAATTGATTTCGTTCCTCAATTTTTGAGTCCGATGATTTGGAAAGTATTTCTTGTGGAATGCAGATTGAAACTCATCCCAAGTCCTAAAGGCATTCGCCTGGTTGCTGTACAACCACTTCTTGGCGTCATTCTTTAGTGCAAAAGGAACAAGCCTAAGATGGATGGAGTCTGTGCTAAGTTGTTGCAGCTTGAACATAGCACAGACCTCCTCAAATTCCCTGAGAAAGATATAAGGGTCACCTTTCCCAGTGAAGTGAGGGAGCGTGGAAATAAACTGAGGCTTAACCTCAAAATGGCTCCCATTTGCCTCTGGCAATACGATGCATGAGGGTAGAGCGGTACGGCTCGGGTAGCATCGATCACGTAGAGGTATGAGAGCGACAACTGGAAGCACAGGTGGAACAGGTGGGTCCAGCAACTGCTCCTCCTCACGGAAATTAGCAGCCATTGAACCCGGACTGTGTGCGACACGAGAGGAGGAAGGCGTCGAGAAGTCGACTACCGAAGCAGGGTTGACAACGCGCCTCGTCAAACGACAACTCTCGTCTCGTGCCCACGAAAGCATGCACAAAGGTGCACACACTCAAACCAAAACTTTTTTTTAATAAAGAATGTGCGTAGAGGAGAAGACGGGGGAACACAGGAGAGAAAGAATGACTCAGGAGAGAAGGGAAGAAATCCTTATGCTACGGCGAATGTGTACAGGTAGAAGCACACAAGCAAACAAGGCTCAAGCAATCCTAAGGTCGCTATAGGTCCTTACAGCTAGACGACGCCTAACTGCGAGGTCACACGGCCTCAACACGCCTCACCTCCCTACGACGAGGACCACAAAGCCTAGCAAGTGAGCCAAGATCCGGAGATCTCGTCTCTCCTACTATCGACAAAGTGGGCAACGCCGATCAGGTCATGACGGACGGGACCGGATCACTCTCCTAATGCGCCCGAAATCCTTAGGGACAATGTCTACTTGATTTTAAAAATTACACTCTTTATTAGTGTGGTTTGTGGGGGCGAAGGAAAGGGTGATGAAATCCCCCACCTTATCTTTTATGGGACAGCCCCTCCTTAGTAGCGTTTTGGAGTCTAAATCTAACAATCAACTCTCCAAACAAACGCTCAACTCACACTTGTTTCAATGCACTTACTACTAACTAATGCATGTTCATACGACATGCATGAATGAGAGCAGAAGGTGCGTACCTCATGCCGGCACTCAGCAACTGAAAATAAAGCTAAAATAAAAGACAATCTACGTGCCTAAGTAGCATACATGATGCATGACCTAAACAAGAAAGAATGCTTAATCTTTTGCTTTGGGTTTTAGGGTCCAAGTTGCTTAAAGGAGGTTTGATTATTGATCTGGGAACAAACTATAATTCAAAACATGTCAAATCAAGTCCCATATCACTACATCAATTATGGAAACAATTTGAAGAAACGAGAAGGGAAATAGGGCTCACCACACCGCTGATTGGCTGTCCAAAGTGCCCAAGTTGGCCTCCAACTTCTCCTACTGCCTCCTCTTGCAACTCCAAGTCTCCTGAAACAAAGAAAAACTACAAAACACAAATTAAATCCACTCGAATCGTCCAAACAAGAGTCTGTACTGGCACCTCCCCGGCAACAGCGCCAAAAACTTGTTGAACGTTTTATATTAAACTGCAAGTGGACGGCGTCGGTGAAGACGTGGCAAATACGGGTCATCCACAAAGAGGTGAACAGCCTCTTGTTTATCAGAAATCAAGTGGCGAAATATGGAGAAGAGAGTTTGATTATCCTACTCTACGCTACACTACACTACAACGTACGAAATGTGAAAGAAAGCAACAAATGATTAACTAAAAGTTAACTAAGAACGAAATAAGAGTGCTGGAATTCAGAAATGAAACCCCCTAAGGGGTGGAGTGAGTGAAAACATGCAAAGAGGTGGGTGTTGAACACATTCTTTAAGCACAAATGCAGGTGGTGTTATCATGCATAGGAAGTGTCTAAATGTTATGACAAAACCTATCAATCCATTCACCAACCTAGTTGATTAACATTTACATATAAAAGTTGTCTATTTCAGAACTTAAACAAGCATGACAGGTGTCTAATTATTTTGGCAAAACTCGTCAAGTTATAAATTCTATCCTAAACAAGCAAGCATACATTCATGTTTTATCAACAAATTGTAAATAAAGCATTCATTCCATTCTCATTTGCATGTATGAACATCTACTCCACCCCAAAGGGGATGGAACTACTCACTACACATTAGACTAATTATTAAACTAAGCAAGGAAAGCATATTAACTAAGCTACTAAAACTAATGAAATGAAATTAAACAAAGTAAAACAAGAAACATAAAACAAACAACATAATAAAGAAACTTTTATTAAAGTGACTCACATTTCAAGTAGCATCCTCCTACTTTAGTGTGTGCTTCAAGGCCTCACTTCAAGTAGGAAGAATAGCCACTTCAATTATGAAGTGATTACAGTAGAAGGTGAAGAGTTCTATTTATAGCCAAAGAAAAAGGCAATCCGGGACAATCCCCCGATGTGGGACTAAAGAAATACCAAAAATAGCCTAAACATCCTCTAATACATGTGCTGGAGAAATTTGAGCGGATTCAGAAGGATCCAGACCGCCAATTAGCTGTCCAATACCGCCAATTGGCGGTCCATAAGATCTGGATCCGGCTAGTTTTCATTCTGGGCTTTTCTGGATTCCTTTGTCGGTCTTTGATGCATCTACTTTGTTTATTGGAGCTCCGACCCAAATCTAATTGCCAAAATACTCCCCAAGATGGTGTGGAGTTTTCTGTTTTGCTCTTTGGTCCTTAGGTCTTACGTTCAGGTCCTTCTCCCTTGCATTTTAGTCCCCAGATCTCACAATTGAGTCCTTTTTCCCAGCTTTTGGGGCCTTTTATGCTTCATCTCTTCAAACCTATTTATTCCTGAAAACTAAACATAAAACTCGTCACATAGCATTGTTTAGGTGAAAGATAATGGATATAAGATACAAATATAAGCATGAAATGATGTCAATCAGATGACTTGGGGAGAAGCCCCATTCTTAGTGATGCAGGTCTGCTGCATCCATCGAATGAGCTTGAGGAACTCATTCCGATGCACCCACATATTGGTTGGAGGGTTTTGTTCGATGAGCAAATAAACCCTAGTGAGGCAACACAACTTCATTCATTCATGTTGCCTACACCCAACCAATATCATGAGGGATTCGAGTCTTTCAGCTTTGACCTTTCACCCCCCATGACACCTCAGAGTACCAGTGAAGTTTGCCCATCTCGGCAAGTCTCTGGTCCTCATAACGTGATGTTCTCATTTGATGTTCCTTGACCAAATTATTATGAGAATATCTTTGTTGATGTATATACCTTGTAAAAAAAGACTCCATGAGCGAGCATTGATTGTTGTGGGCCCCAACCCTTGTGTACTTGGGCCCCATTTCTTCACGTATTTGTCTCCCTTCTTCAGTATCGCACATGTTTTGTGGGAATTCGGGTTTGTGTCCATCAACATAAACACAAACTTCATTTTGCGCCTATATTGGTGAGATCTTTCATATTTCATGCATAAATTCATGTAGTATCATGCTCACATTCATTGAGGACAATGCATGAAGTAGGTGTGGGGGGGTGTTTTACGTGTGTACATAGTCGAGTCTTTCTCTTTTGTTTTCTTTTGTGTGTATTGCTAGGGTCATGTTAGTGTGCTGCATTTAACATTGATATATCTGCTTGCCTTGATCCTTGGGTGACTTGTCTTCTTTTCCTTGACTAGTGCTTTAAAATTTTCACATTTCTTTCAAAATCATCATGTGTTTGCGAAATAAAATGTTTTTATAGGTTTTGCGTGTGTTTAGCATGTGCAAAACCATTGAGAGGCAAAGTAAAAAGAAAGCTCCCAAAATTGTCTTGAACTTGATGCATTAGGATTTCTAGTTTACTGGCTTTAGGTCTTATCGAGTCGTTAGGATGCACCTCGGTTTTCCCTCGGGGGGCATCTAATCATAGGGTTTCAGTACTCAAACATTTAAAGAAGTCCACCCTGAACCTAGTGAGTCAATAATTCGTGTCTGTTAATTTAAGGAAGCTTGTTGTAGTCATGGACCCTTAAAATCTTGTTGTGAGACATTAAGTGTAGGGGTTTTGGTTCATGTGTAGATAAGTGAATAAGTGGTGTTCTCTCTTCTAGCACGGCTCCTATCACTCGGGAAAGTAGGTCTGAGGGGACTTTGTGCCTGGTGCTCTCGAGTCATCTGACTTAGGATGCACCGACCAAACTCCCGTTACCGGGTGGTAGGGATTGCCCTATGTGGAGATTTGGGGGAAGGTGTACGTGATAGTGTAAGTCCTCATAGGCAATGATGCACGAAACCTGACCCTGGGCAAATCAAACAACAACCAATAAAATGCTCCAAAGAAAAAGAAAAAAAAAGGAAAAAAGAGTTAAATAAGAACCTTAATTGACTTTACACATTGTATCACATTCAGAAGTTAAGGTTGCCCATGTCTTTCAGTTAAGTTCTTGACTAACTTTCACGAATAATTCATTAGTCTAGGTGTGTGGATTTCTTATTTTTCGTATGCTTTTCTCTTTCTTTGTTTTGCTCAGGACTAGCAAAAGTTAGGTGTCGGGGTATTTGATTGACATCATTTCATGCTTATATTTGTATCTTATATCCATTTTCTTTCACCTAAACAATGCTACGTGACGAGTTTTATGTTTGAATTTCAGAAAAAATAGGTTTGAAGAGATGAAGCATAAAAGGACCCAAAAGGAGGGGAAAAGGACTGAATTGTGAGACCTGAGGACTAAGATGCAAGGGAGAAGGACCTAAACGTAAGATCAAAGGACCAAAGAGCAAAACAGAAAACTCCACACCATCATGGGGAGTATTTTGACAATTCTATTCGGGTCGGAGCTCCAACAAGTGAAGTAGATGCATCAAAGACCAACAAAGACATCCAGAAAATCCCAGAATACAATCCAGCGTTATCCGGACTATATAGACCGCTAATTGGCGGTCTGTTGTGGTCCAAATCCGCTAAGATTTTGGTGGGTTGCGTATTAGTGTGTATTTAGTCCATTTCGGGTATTTGTTTAGTCCCACATCGGAGGATTGTCCCGGATTGCCTTTTTCTATGGCTATAAATAGAACTCTTCACCTTCCATTGTAATCACTTCACATTTTGAGTGGCTATTCTTTGTACTAGAAGTGAGGCCTTGAAGCACACACTAAAGTAGGATGATTCTACTTGAATTGTGAGTCATTTTAATAAAAGTTTCTTTATTATGTTGTTTGTTTCATGTTGCTTGTTTTACTTTGTTTAATTTCATTTCATTAGTTTTAGTAGCTTAGTTAATATGCTTTCCTTGCTTAGTTTAATCATTAGTCTAATGTGTAGTGAGTAGTTCCATCCCCTTTGGGGGGTGGAGTAGATGTTCATACATGCAAATGAGAATGGAATGAATGCTTTATTTACGATGTGTTTATAAAACATGAATGTATGCTTGCTTTTTTAGGATAGAATTTATAACTTGATGAGTTTTGCCAAAATGATTAGACACCTCTCATGCTTGTTTAGGTTCTGAAATAAACAACTTGTATATGTAAATGTTAATCAACTAGGTTAGTGAATGGATTGATAGGTTTTGCCATAACATTTAGACACTTCCTATGCATGATAACACTACTTTTATTTGTGCTTAAAGAATGTGTTCAACACCCACCTCTTTGCATGTGTGCACTCACTCCACCCCTTAGGGGTTTTCTATTTCTGAATTCCAGCACTTATTTAGTTCTTAGTTTAGTTTGGTAGTTCATCGTTTGTTGCTTTCATTCGCATTTCGTACTTCGTAGTGTAGTGTAGCGTAGAGTAGGATAATCAAACTCTCTTCTCCATTTTTCGCCACTTGATTTCTGATAAACAAGAGGCTGCTTACCTCCCTGTGGACGACCCGTATTTGTCACGTCTTCACCGATGTCGTGCACTTGTGGTTTAATTAAAACGAATCGACATGGTGTCCTACTCAAATGTACGTTCAGCCATTAACTCAAAAGGGTCTCATGCCTCATTGGTGGGTTTCATTTGGAAATCACCCTAACACATCGACTCCAACAATGTGCGGGTGTTGTAGTTGAGACCCTCTTAAACAATCTGGCAGAACTGTCATAGCTCAAGTCCATGATGAGGACACTGCTGGAGAAGGTCCTTGAACCTCTTAAAGAAACCATGAAAAGATTCGGTCTCAGTCTGATACATTTGATGTATGTTGTTCCGTATCTGTTGAGTTTTCCTTTGAGGGAAAAATCTCTTCAGAAAGACGGTCACAAAGTCATCCCAAGACCGAATAGAAGCTCACTGGGAGGTTGTACATCCATTTCTTCGCGTCATCCTTTAACGCGAAAGAAATCATCCTCAACCGGACTGATTCCTCATCAAGTTGTTGAAGCTTGAACATGGAGCATACTTCCTCAAATTCATGTGTAAAAATATACAGACCATCCTTATTGGTAGTGAAGATAGGAAGCATGCTCACATATTGAGGTTTCAGTTCATAGTTGTTCCCGCAAGCTTGGGGAAAAACTATGCAAGAAGGCTGCGCGACCCGAACAGGATGGGGCCGCTCCCACAAAGTCATCGGTCTATCCTGTCGAGCTAAAGATGGTGGTGCACCAAGAACTCGATCCTGACCGAATCCCTCTTCCTCTCGAGTCAGAGGAGGAGGAGGAGGAGGTCTACGTGGTGGCGGGAGTGGACCGAGGTAATCCATGTATGGAACCCCGTCTCCCCCATCCCCACGAGACAACTCTGCCTCATGCTCCATAGTAGCACGAGGCGGAGACGACCGATCACCTAGACTGTCCATCTCAGAGAAATGCACTCTCTCAAGTCGAGCGCTCTCACCAGAATGAGCCCAACCTCGCATAAAATGCTTGACTCGACTCTAAAATGACACACAACAGAAGGTGTACTCAGAGGAGGAGACTACTTGTAGAATATAGATGAGGAGAGGACTCAGATGAGAAGGGAAGAATCCTTAGAGCTAGCGTGGGTAATGGGTGAAGGTAGAAGCCTAATCTAGCAAGCACGGCTCAAACAACTTAAGGCTATGGGTCCTTAGGTTAGACGACGCCTAACTTCGAGGTCACTAGTCTCGACACGCCTCACCTCCCTACAACGAAGACCATAATGCCCAGCAAGTGATACCAGATCTGGAGATCCAGTACCTCCTACTATCGACAAGGGAGGCGACGCCGATCATGTCATGAGGGTCTCGACTAGATTACTCTCCTAGTGCGTCCGAAATCCTTAGGGTCAATGTCTACTTGCTTTTAGAATTAAGGCTTTTACAAGTAAAGGGTGATGAAATCCCCCATCTTATCTTGTATGGGACAACCCCTCCTTAGTAGCGTATTGATCCTAAATCTAGCAATCAACTCTCCAATCAAATGCTCACCTCACTCTTGTCCCGATGGAATTCCTACTAACTAATGCATGGTCATACAAAATGCATGAATGAGAGTAGGAAATGTGTACCTCACGCTAGCACTCATCAACTGAAAGTAAGCTAAAATAAAAGACAACTACGTGCCTAAGTCAAGTATGTGATGCATGACCTAAACAAGTAAGAATGCCTAATCTTTTGCTTTAGATTTTAGTGGCCAAGTTGATAAAAGGGGATTGATTTTTAATTGGGAGCAAACTAAAGGTCACAACATGAAAGATTGCGCTCCCATACAACTAAACTGCAGCACACAACAACCAGAATAAAAATGGGAGCAAGTGAAGCTCACCAGGACGCCAATTGGCGGTCCCAGACCGCTGATTAGCGGTCACTGTTGTGTCATTCGTTCTCCAATTCTTCCCGTTGCTTCCCCTTGATCCTGAGGATCCCTGAAAAATTAAGACCACTCGAATCGTCCAAACCAAAGTCTCGACAAAACACCTCCCCGGCAATGGCGCCAAAACTTGATTGAACGTTTTAATTAACCGCAAGTGCACGACCGAGTTGAAGCGGTGGAAAATACGGGTCGATCCACAGGGAGGTGAGTCGACTTTGGTTAGTTCGAAGGCGAGTGATAAACAAACAGGAGAAAAGATTGATTAAACTAAACTACACTAATCTCGTAAACAACAAGAAGAAAATGAAAGCACAAAACGAACTAAACTAAGCTACTAATAAAAGAAGATAGAAATCAGGAATGGAAAACCCCTAAGGGGTGGAGTGTGTGTACACATGAAATAAGTGTGGTGAATGCATACAATTAGCTCAAGTGTAATTAGTGTTTGTTATTGCATAAGAAGTACCTAATGGCAAGACATATCATTCAAAGCACTAACCTAGGTGATTAATATGAGCATGGTAAGTTTGTTATTAAGAACATAAACAAGCATGGAATATACCTAAACATTATGGCAGAAACCATCAAGTAAGAGTTCTTATTAATTCAAACAAGCATACTAACATTGCTCACATACAAAAATGTTTCGCATTCATACCATCTACATAACATGTATAGACATCTACTCCACCCCCAAAGGGGGATGAAACTACTCACACATATTTAAACAAACATTTATACTAAGGAAAGAAAACATGCTTAAACTAATTATAAGAAGACTAAAACAAACTAACTAACTAAGTATGCAAGAATTGAAAAGAGACAATATGAAGAAAACTTAACAAAACATCTATTATTACTCACTCAATTACAAGTAGCCTCTCTCCACCAGGGTTTTTTCTTCAAGGTTTTTATTCCTAGTAGAGAGGATGGCAACCAAGAGAGAGATGAGATACAATGGAGGAGGAAGAGTTCTATTTATAGCCATAGAAAAAGGTAATCCGGGACAATCCCCCGGTATGGGACTAATACAATACCAAAAATAGACATAACACACAATTATACAAGACCCGACTAAACCACATCGGATCCGTAGCAACCCAGACCGCCAATCAACGGTCCCAGACCACCAATTGGTGGTCTACATGGTTTGGATCCGGTCTGGAATTTTTGTGGACTTTTCTGGATGACTTTCCTCATGTGTGATGTATCCAACTTGGTTGTTGGAGCTCCGACCCGAATTGAATTGACAAAATACTCCCCATGATGGTGTGGAGTTTCCTGATTTGCTCATTGGTCCTTTGGGCTTACATTCAGGTCCTTCTCCCTTCCATCTCAGTCCTTAAGTCTCTCAACTCAGTCTTTTTTCCTGCTTTTAGGTCTTTTTGTGTCTCTTCTCCTCAATCCTGATTATTCCTGAAACTCAACGAAAAAACTCATTACGCAACATTGTTTAGGTGAAAGATAACAGATATAAGACAGAAATGTATGCATGATATGATGTCAATCAGGTTGAGTCTTTTTTAGTGTCAAATATTTGAGGCTTGGTGTTTCCTATAATTTATTTTATTATGGTTTACGTGCTGTTTTATTTTTTATTCTCATACCAAAAGTGTTGGTATTTAGTGCTTAGAGAAAATGTTTCATTTATCGTTAAATAAAAGTCATGTTGTAACGTCCCCGAAACAACGGAAAATTTAAAATTTATCAACAAGAAATCACAAGGAATAAAACTCAAAAACGCGGGAACATTACTCATAAATATTCAAGAAGTGCAACATATTACATCAGAGTTGTCTAAAGGTATGATTACATCAAGTACATGAAGAATAAATGCATGTAATCATACGACCTAGGAAAACAAGATAATAGGATCCAATCCTAGAGTGCCCTCGCCATCGGTCGCCACCTGTCAGAACCTATTGCGGTCCTGAAATGTAAATATAAAAACAATATCTAAGTTTCCATAACGTATACCAAGCTCGCATATCTGTCATGCTGAAGTACAATGAAATGAACTTATCGTACTAGTATAGCACGACAAAATATAACGCAAACAATAAACATCTCCCTCCAAGGGTAATGAAGGACATTTATTCCACAATCTATCATCGGGTCTCCTTCAGAGACTTATCGCAGGGACATACGGTCTTACGGAGAGTACGCGACACACCTCACACGCGGCTACACTAATCATAGGGTTCGGTGACGGGCGCCCACACTTCCGCGTCAGCAGAATCAGCTGAATGTTGAGGTCAACACTTCACCAACTAAGTCGTCGCTCATGTCGGTCAACTCACTTACATGTGCCACAACTAAGCTACCTGTCGGAATACATCGTCGGACAGTCACCGCCACCATCAAGGTCGGGCGGATCACATCATCGCCCTCAAGGCCAGTCGATCGAATCTGTAGCCTGCAAGCCAATCAATACACTCATCAGTACCGAAGTTTATCAGGTCATCTCGCTCCGTAAAGCCATGCAACATTGTGCACTCGGATTAATGTGTTCGTTTTAATACCGCAAGTGCACGACATCAGTGAAGAAGTTGAAAATACGGGTCGGTCTACAGGGAGGTGTGTCGACTCTGGTTCGTTTGAAGGCAAGTGGGAAAAAAGGGAGAAGAGATTGGTTACACTAAACTAAACTATGCTAAACTAGCACAAAACAAACAAAGAAGATGAAAGCATGAGACAAAATAAAACTAAACTAAGTGACTAATAAAAGTAAGCTGGAAATCAGAAATGGAAACCCCTAAGGGGTGGAATGTGTGCACATATGAAGTGAAATAAGTGATGAATGACGCATGTAAGCATGTATGTTTGTGTGTCATGTGTGTGTCTTCATGCATAGGAAGTGACTAAAGATGTGGGAAAACCTATCAATACATTCACACAAGGTATCAGCAATTACTACTTGATTAACGTAAGACTAGGCTCAACATAAGAAGTGTCTAAAGATATGACAAGACTCATAAAAAACCATGAACTCATGTGAAGAACAAAGCTAAGCATGATAGGTGTCTAAATCTTATGGCACAACCCATCAAAACAAAGTTTCTTCAATCAAGCAAGCAAGCAAGCAAACACCAATACAAACACATAACTAACATGTAGCATATTCAACAGGAAATTTCAGTCAATAAACATGAGGAAACTAAGCATCGGAAATGCCAAACTCTTATGGCAAAACCCATCAAAAATCCCCCAACATGTAGATGATTAAAACACTCCCGATGAACATATAAACATGTAAGTCTACACAATCAAAAATTCATCATACATCCAAACTTCACAACATATATGTACATCATCTCCACCCCCAAAGGGGGATGGAACTACTCCCTACTCATTAAGAAAATAAGACAACGAAAATAAACTAAGCATGCAAGAATTAAAAGAGAAAACAACATTAAAACAAACTAAAAAAATTATTTTATTTACATGACTCACATTACAAGTAGCATTCCTCTCCACTTGAGTTTTGCTCCAAAGCTTACTCTAAGTAGAGAGAATGCCACCAAACAATGGGTAAATACAAAGGAGGAATAGTTCTATTTATAGTCATAGAAAAAGGTAACCGGGGACAATCCCCCGGTATGAGACTAACACTTACTATATATGGACATAAAACAACATAATCGAACACCCGACTAAACCATAAATCATTTGGATACATTTAGACCGCCAATTCGCGGTTTGGGACAACCAATTGGCGGTCTGGATATTTGTGATCGAGTCGGGATTTCGGTGGCTCGTTTATGGCTTGATTTCTTGATGTTTGGTGAATCCAATGTGGTTGATGTTTGGACCCGAATCTAATTGCCAAAATACTCCTCATAATGGTGTAGAGCTTCTTGATTTACTCATTTGTCCTTTTGGCTTACATATGGGTCCTTCTCTCTTAAATCTCAGTCCATAAGTCTTGCAATTCAGTCATTTTCCTTGCTTTTAAGTCTTTTTTGAGTCTCTTCTTCTCAAACATGTTTATTCCTGAAACATAAACAAAAGACTTGTTACGTTGTATTGCTTAGGCTAAAAATGAAGGATATAAGACACAAATATATGTTTGATATGATGTCAATTAGGGATCCACGATCCTTCAGGGCTACTACTCTAGTATGAGTCCAGTAAAGCTTTATACTATGCTACAATCATTAGTACAGAGGTGGCACGTCCCAAGTATCCACACCCTTACACTAGGTTGTCCCTGGGCAGGCGCGATCACCGCACCCACCGTCAACTCCCGGCTCACGCACTAGGCGAGGATACGGGCTTCCGTGGACAGATTTGACACCCCACAAAGACAAAGATTCAGTCCTGAGCACAAACGGTCGACCGAAAAAGAGGCAAACTGATCGATCGTTCCCCAAACGAATAAGGAAACGTTCGAACAAGCACCTTAACCTGTCGAACCCTGGGCTCAAGACTAAGCCCCAACGGTCGAACAAAAGGTAGAAACCCATCGACCGATAGATGGTCAACGTCAGACTACACTAAGTCAAACAAGGCAATGGTTGAATGGCTCAGGAGGCACGTTCGACTGAAATCGGCAGAGTCTTCCCTATTCCACCAAGTCACCAGCGGTTGGACCATCAATCAATCGATCAAACTAACATTCAGTACACTTAAGTTACCGGTCAAACAAAAGTCTAGAGTGGTCGACCGTTAAAATGGTCAACGCTCGGTTGAGACCAAAAATACAAGGCAATGATCGAACGACTCTGGGGTCTCGTTCAACTGAAAATATCATATGCTCTCTGACCCAACAAATATGTTCAACCGGTCGACCGCCACAAGGCATCGTTCGACCGGTGATAAGTAAAGATGGAGAATTACACAACATTTGGTCGACCGTCTGAAGGCACCGATCGACCATTAACTGGCAACTACCTGACCTTGCCAAGTATAACTTGCTGCCCTCGTCGCCGGCGAGGTCTCCGACGAACTAAAACCTCACACACTTTGGTGTGAGCATCCTCTAATGCAATGAACTTGTCATACCTCTTCTTGCGATCTCCAACGACGTCTGAGTTCCACCTCTCGCACACACCTACCACCTTGTTGCTTGCTTGCTTGCACTACCACCGCCGCTGCCCGCTGGGAAGAGGAGAGGGGAGGAGAGGAGAGACTTATTTAGAGGGAGAGGAAGGGAAGAAGGAGAAATGGGTGCATCCATCTCCTTTTAAACCCAACACCAACACACCCTCCATACCTCATCCCATCACCTTACCTACACCATACCTCATCCCATCACCATGCCTCCACCATTAGCCGCTAATCTCTTCACCTAAATAGGATTAAGCCCTTAATTAGGGTTAGGATCTAACACATGTAATTTGTTATATGTTAAGAGTTGAAAGAATATAATATGAATTAATCCAAATTTAAGCAAAATTCGGCTGATTTTTAAATTTGACTCATAAAGCTTCAAATTAAGCAAAAGACGTACTACTTAATTGATCGACTAATTTGATTGTGTTAGCTCTACTTGTCTCTATTGTAACAACTGAACGTGTACCGATCAATAAAATACTAGACGTGCATTTTGAACAATGCATATTGTTAAAACAAACTTTGCAACATAATGGATATTTATCAAGAACTCTGTGGGTGTAAAAACATTTAATGGAAATTGCAAAAGAAATTGAGTTAGATTTGATTTCAAAAGATTTTGTAATATGAAGGAACGCCGGTCCCAATTTTAGTTTTGATGTTAATTATTTCATTTTTCTTTTTGACATATTTACTTAAGTATATTTTGGTACTTTCAAACATACATTGATGCACATTTTCGGTGTTCCTCAGGTACGATGGATGTCGTGGAAATTTTCCATGTGTCAACAAGATGACATCTGATATCCGTTTCCCCCGGTGAAGGCGCTCATGTTCGAGCTTATGAATGTGGGCAAAAGAGGCTTGAGGCGGTCCTGAGTATCTACGTTATAATACGATGGTGAAGAGAGCATAACATAATGTACTGGTAGTCTCCTATCGGTTTTTGGTCTTTACACTTGGGGAACATAGTAACAAGAGTGAGATTCGTAGCTCGAAGAAGTATCGTGAGCAATGGTATGAAACTAACCTTAACTTCGTGCGTTTGCAAAAAAGAATTTCAAAATATATCAAATATTTGATGAGTTCTTTTTTATAAACTCTTCTACATTTCTTCAAAAGAGACTTCATTGAGATATCATCCTCTTTGAGTGAAAAAGTTCCACGTGAAGAATGGTAATATAATGTTAGTAACAATTGACGCAATGAAAAATTGTCCTTATTTGTTATAAGATAATGATACGATGCAACGCAATGTAAATCTAAATGAATGTCAGATTGATCGTTGGTATTGTTGTTAAACGCAATTTGAATCACCAAAATAACCCCAAAAAAATCAAACTCAAATGAGATTAACTACAAAATACTATATGATAATCGTAAAGTTGTTAACTACAAATAATAATAGATTATAACAAAGAGAAATATATATGTAAAAAAACATAGAGAAATATATATATGTAAAGGACAACCAAAATTGCAAACCCTAATATTCTCCGTGCAACATTCGTTAGGTGGAGAAACTGTACTAAGAATTGTATTTGTACGGAAAAGAAGGACAAGGAGGTGATGTTTGGGGTTCTTAGGTTTAAAATATAGGTAACGAAGGTAATAAGGAAAATTAAAAGAGGCGTTAGTGGAGCGTTTAAAAGGGTGTGGAGGGAGTAAAAGAGGTGATGGTACGTTGCAGTGTTTACGAGAGTTTGGAAACAGGAAGTGTAAGTGTTTAGTACCAAAGACCTAAAGGACCCAAGTACTAATCGAACTATAGTATCTCTCATATATTAGCGATCGTAAAAATGCACATTATAACATCAGTTTCGGGAGTCTTATAGGCCGCCGCAAATCTCGGTGAAGAATTTGTCTATTCTTTTGGACTATTAGTTCAACGAAACTTTTAAGGTAAAATTATAATATCTTTTAGTTTATTGTTATTAAGTTGTTGTAAAAACTAAAAAAATGTATTTTTGGTAATGCAAAAGAAGAACGAGACTAACAAAAAAAACATATCGAATTTAGTCATACCACATCAGTGTGGTACCAAGCCCGTAGTGCAACACAAGGAGGAGATGATAATACCTTATTTTACAATTTGTAAATTCTTATAGATTCAATACAATTTTAATATAAACTAACAAAATTGTTAGTTTTAATGATATTCCAGATTGCGAAAATCTGGGCACTTTCGAGCCTACTCATATGGATATGTACATTCATCTCACTCTTGGAAAATCGATCTACCACATCGTCCCTAGCACGTCAGATGTTACCAAACCAACGTGGCATACCCTTTACCACGTCGGATATTAGACAAACGACGTGGAAGGGTCTATTTTTTAACATCTTACCACATCGGTCTTAGAATCCGATGTGGTAAAGGGTGTCCCACGTCGGCGTTTACGTTGACCGACTGTGAATGGTCCATATGTGGATTGAAACCGACGTGATAGGGAATACTATAACGTCGGTTGTTATGCCGATGTGTTAGGTTGTGAATTATTTTAAAAACATAATTAAGGAGAGTTCTACCACGTCGGTCTTTTGTGGGTTTAAACCGACGTGATAGCGGACCTTATAACGTCAGATTTCGGACCGACATGGTAGGGTCCCCCTGTAACGTCCCCCACTTACCACGTTGGTCAGGGAAGACGGTCAACTCGACGTTGTACCCCTTTAATATCCGACGTTATAACATTTTTTCCAACAGTGTCTGTATGACAAAAAGAACCCGGAAGCAGCGATTGTTATTGTCATTTTATATTCATATTAGTTTTAATTACGAGGAATTACAAACTTTAGTGTTGGTTGTTTCTGAGCTAGTCATCTTTCCAGTAGATCTTAAAACCTGAACTTTTACTTTCCCTTCCAAGTCCTCTCCTCGATTATTGATTCTTGATTCTGATTTAGATCTTTGATTAGGTGTAGAAACTAGGTTGGATATGTTATTCTGATACCATGATGAATAGATTCATTGGGATGATGGAAATCTAAGGTCTGTTCTTGGTAACGAATTGATGTGATGGAGTTGTGGATGATTCTGAATGTGGTGGCGGATCTGCAAATGAAGATGGTGATGGATGTGATGTCGTTGGTGGTGCAAACTGTTGACTTTTTGACTTTAATCTATTGAAGATATTATGTAGCAAACGTTATTTTATTAGATTCCCTTTATTTTGTGTGTCGGAGATGATGTTGTAATAGACTTGTAATGTAGATTATGCTTAAATGTGTGTGGTATTGCTTGGACTATTGAAATTTTTAAGAAAAAAATGCTTCAATAAACTTCAAATAATTGTGTGGATATGTCTCCTTGTTTTCAATCAAGTGGCTTTGTATTTTGAGTTTAACAACATGGTTGAATTATTTGTGCTATACTTTTTTTTTGAAGAGCCAAGGAAAGTGGTTGATGCAATTATTTGGTGACAATGAGATAACTGTTTATTTTGTTTCAATTTCAACCCCCTGCACAGAATTGTAACTCACATCCAATTTATATAACTGTTCGACCAAAATTGATATTGGGTCTACCACATCGGATGTCATGCATATCCGACGTGATAATGGGTCTACCACGTCGGATATGAAGGCAATCCGACGTTGTAGACCAAATATCAATTTCGGTTTCTATTTGTCTTTTCCAGATTCAAACCCCCTGCACAGAGTGTAACTCACATCCAATTTATATAACTGTTCGACCAAAATTGATATTGGGTCGACCACGTCGGATATGAAGGAAATCCGACGTGGTAGACCACAATCAATTTTGGGTTTTTTTTTTGTTTTGGTTCAGATTCAAACCCCCTCCAGAGAAATGTAACTCACGTCCAATTTATATAATTGTTCGACCAAAATTGATATTGGGTCTACCACGTCGGATGTCATGCATATCCGACGTGATAATGGGTCTACCACGTCAGATATGAAGGCAATCCGACGTTGTAGACCAAATATCAATTTCAGTTTCTGTTTGTTTTGTTTCAGATAAATCCACAATTAACTAAAGTTGGCCAAATCCATAAATTAATATTTTAACTAACATAAACTCTTTCAGAGTTCCAACTCCAATCCCTCGTGAGGCCTACACTTACTACGAATCAAAAACTAAAAATGCACCAAATTCTGCTCAAGGAAAATCAAAAGGCAATAAACAAACCAACTCCATAACTTGCAACTAGACCAACCAACGTGATCAGAAGAGCAACACACATATATTCATCATCAACATCATGCATATCCCACCCAACAAAAAAGATAGCTCAATATAAATATCACAAACACAATATCATCACATATTGGAAATTCGTTAATCGTCGAGGGAGCCTTTGATTATATTAGAGAAGTAGTATTTTTAAACATGGAAGACAATCAAAAGTAAACCTAATTCCTAAACAAACGCAAGCACACACACTTCAACACAATAGTAGTTAACCCCGTCGACAACCGCAAAATCTGACCACCCCACATTCCCGTCAAAAAATAAAATGTGTGGGATGAAGCTCCCCCTGACATACCCCCCCCCCCCTACACACCTCAAACGAGGAGTACAAGGAGGAGTACCAGAATAACTACCAACATGAAGAAGGAGATGGTCCACAGTGGCACACGGGTAGGAGCATGAAGGTGGCGGAGCATAGCAACTTCGTCCTCTAGAGCCTCCAGTCGTCGGGCAACTTCTAGAATTGGGTTCTGCAGCTGAACGTGACGGGCATCGAACACCACAGGACGAGATGCCTGGTAGAACTCCGCTCTATTAACGCGGAACGACATTTGGTCGACCCAGCGGAAGTAGCCGCATCTAAGTGTCGGCTGATGGGAAAGGGCAAGTTAGGGGTAAAGCCCTAAATCACAAACAAAACAATCGTACACACCGAAAGGGATACTCACGTTGTCTGAGCCACAACTAAAGAAGACCCTACCAGGGGTCTTCAATGTGCGCAGGGTGCCACAATGAGCGGGAACTCCACAAATGCAAGTCGGTCGCCGAAACATAATCGATTTTGTGGTGCTTGAAGCCGACGACATGCGATGTGGAGGGCAAACGATGACGAGAAGATCTCGTCCTGTGGTGAGGTGAGGAGGAGAAATTTGGGGAGGAGGGGGTGGTTGCCTCGCGCCTTAAGAAGGGCATCATCGGGCATTTGTGGGGAAGAAACCAGTGAATTGGAGTTGTGTTACCAAACGCAAGGGTTTCTTGGTGACGGAAGAGAAGTGAGGTGATGGTGAAACAAGTCAAGGTTTAATACAAAAAACCACCTACAGTTGTGTTACCAAACGGGACCGCACAGAAGTGTAACTCACATTCAATTTATATAACTGTTCGACCCAAATTGATATTGGGTCTACCACGTCGGATGTCATGCATATCTGTCGTGATAATGGATCTACCACGTCGGATATGAAGGAAATCCAACATTGTAGACCTAATATCAATTTTGGTTTCTGTTTTTTTTTATATTCAAACCTCCTGCACAGAAGTGTAACTTACATCCAATTTATATAATTGTTCGACCAAAATTCATATTGGGCTACCACGTCAGATGTCATGAATATCTGACGTGATAATGGGTCTACCACGTCGGATATGAAGGAAATCCGACGTGGTAGAGCTTTATCAATTTCGGGTTCGTTTCGTTTTGTTTCAAATTCAAACCCCCTACACAGAAATGTAACTCACATCCAATAACAAAATGTCCAAGAGAGAGATGTAACTCATGTCAACCATTAACTCATTCATTCACTATAAAACACAGAAATGAAACTCATATCAACCATTATCTCATTCATCCATTGTTAAACACAGAAATGTCCAACAAAATTGAACACGCTATTTAACTCATGTCCAACACAGAAATGTAACTCGTATTCATCCACTATTTAAACACAACATTCATCCACTATTTAAATACAAATTTTTAATGATTGTGATTATACTGGACTTTGTAAATACGACTGACAAAGTAAGCAGACCACCTCTCTCGTGTTTGGTCTATCTCTTCTTGCGAAAACGGTTGAAGGTCAGGTTCAAAAACCTACAAAAATAAATTTAATGTTTAAATAATTAAAATAACCTAAAATGTGGAGTTACATATCGAAGATACCTACCGTAAATCACATTCATCCAATCTCAAGTTGACAATTTGTTTCATATAAGTCATTACGTAGTAGCCTCATTCAGTATTTCCAACTTATCTACGGTACTACAACATTTACAACAGAAAAATGATGATTATATCGAAACAATGAAATGGATGCAAATTAATTGTTTCATGGTTTACTTTAATAATGAACTATTTTACCTTCATGGCATGCCAAGTAATTAGCTTCTTCTTACTCTTTCTTCGACCCAACATTTTATATATATCCATGGCTCTGTCAAACTTACGCAAATGGTTAGACGTTTTAATAATATGTGCAACTATTGAAAAAATTGTTAATAAATTTAGATTAACTATACTAAAACTAACTTACAACTGAACCATATTCTTCAATGTTTTCCTTGGTTTATTTGATGCTAGAGGATCAAACCAATATGAAACATTAAGACTAGGAACCAAAACGGCTAACATCCAATGATCACTGTAAATCAACCATGTTAAATAACTTTATTATACTCCCTAAAACTAATATAATAAGTAATATAAAATATAATGAAATACTTACGCCTCCCAATATGGTGCTAGAAAAAAATGCTTCCCCATTTCAGACAAAATCATAGCAATCTTTTGCGCTCTATTGTCTTCGCTTGAATTGCCTTGAAACATGAATATTGTGGGACACAAATAACCAAATTTCTTCCCATGAGGTAATTCGTAGAGAAGCCTATTCAAAAAGAAATATATCATAACTAATATCAAAGAATTCGTAATTGTCATAATTAATATAAAAAGTACAAAATTACTTACTTGATTTGCACTTGGATGATTGTTATACACAACTTTCCCATCCTAAAAAATTGCATGACATCAGATATTATGACAAACAATGCAGATCTGTTGGCATCATCGGTCATTTTCCCATAATTTCTTTACTCATCACACTTTTAACTAAAGAATCGTCCTCCTTATGTCGTATGAAATTGTATAACATTTGACAATTCGGAGAAAATTGTCTCTCGTCAAATACAATTTCCGTTTCAGATTTCTTGAATGTTGAACCTTCAACCTTTTGAAATTAAAATAACTATATTATTAGAACTTCTTTACATGATTATTATATATCAACCATTTCGGAAATTATTAAATTTAAATTTGATACCTTTGCATTTATTTTAATTAATGAACGAGGTCATTGCAACACCTATCCTTCAGCATTGCCCACCGTCTGAACTTCAGATTCAGGAATTGGTAGGAGTGCATCATTATAGACAGATTTATCCAAAGTGACCTTCAAAATCTTGGATTGAATTTGTTCACCATGATGCAACTTTAGGGTGTACACCTTCCCATATGCTACAACTCGCACATCTGGATCATTCACAAAGAGTTCACAATGGGCTCCATCCTATAAATTTCAAGACCAATTTGTCACATGTACTACAATGCAAAGCGAAAAATAAATACTTATAATTTATAATTTTACCTCAAAATGGCCAAGGGTGTCCTGTCCAAATACTTCCAGGAGGAACACCTGTGGGGGTTGTACACTAGAAGAATTACGGGGGGGGGGGGGGGGGGGGTCGTACATCTGTGGCAATATCAGAGGCAATATCGGTGGAAACTCCAAGGTGTTTATACAAACTCTTCACCAGGTTTTCCAGGTAATAAATCTTCTCGTCGCATATCACGAAATCAACTTGGGAATGACTTCGTGAGGATGATGATGACCCAAAATATTGACGTACTTGAAAGGAATGTGTTCTAAAAGTTTTTCTTTTATATGTCAATTATTATGAATTGAATGTGCAAGCATTTTGTTCCTTGATTATGGTATTCATCTTTTGAAGTGTTAAGGAAGAGACGCTTGATCCTTAACCGTAGAGCTCTAAAAGATAATGGTTTACATAAATCAAAAGTTATTCACAATCATGGTAATTAACATGAAACATTAATTACCGAGATAAGATTGTCGTGTTGGTCATCGATTGTTGTATCTTTACAAATAATTGACGACACGAGTATATAAAAGAGGAAAAAATTACTTTTATATATTGAATAGACCTAACAAGTAAAACATTATGGAATTGTATTTCGTGTCATTAATGTTTTTACTGTGTCTTGGATCCTAAGATATGAGACTTATATCTTTTCACTAAAGAAGTGCTTAATTTGATTATTGTCAAAAGTTATCAATGAGTGTAGTGATAAAGGCAATAGTTGGTTGAGCATGACTTATGCTGGAAAAGATAGCTAGTCAAACGATTATCATTGCCCCTCTTAATTGAGTGATGATATTAGTGGACCCCTTGATAAAGCAAAATTATAATGTGCACAATGTAACTTGAGTTAAGTTACATAGTTTTAATTAGCTTAAAGAGATCAACAAATGAATATAATACAAAGATGACACATTTCTACTTTGTATATATTCTTAATATCATGAGGCAAGGGACAGACACAAGTGGTGCACTTACATCACTAAATGGATCGTGTTTTGGTTCGGGTGGAACAAAGACATCTCTGCTAATTGGGTAACTATAATGTGTAGCTAGATACCGCTTATATTGAGATATTAAGTGTTTAATATCTATGCCAATTTGGCTTAGATCCTTCTATAGGTCACACCACAAAACTGGGAAACAAGAGGGTTGATTTTAAGTTCATATGATGTGTCGGGTTTCATATGAAAATAGGACACATGTGGTGAATAAATAAAATCAATATGTCATGAGAATTGACATAATTAGAATCATAATAAATTCATATGAGGTATATATATTATGGGGCATAATAATTTAATATTACATATGATAATATATTTTATAAGAAGTGAATTTGCTAAAAACCCCAAAAGATCAAATTTTGTTGGAAATAAATTCAAAATTTGACAAAGGCAAAATCAGGGTCAAACACGGTGAACCGTTCATGGTTCGGTCGACCGGGGTATCTTCGAATCGGTGAACCGAATAGGGAACGGGTAAGCGCAATTGGTTGAACGAAATTGTCTGGCGTGCCTGGACAATCGGTTTCAGTTAACCGAGTGTGCATGGTCAACCGGGAAGTAGTATTTTCGGTAGACCGAAGGTGACACGGTCATCCGATGACTATGTCCCAGGAGCGATTCTGGTGGGTCAACGGTAGACCGAGTAAAAGACGTGGTTCGTCCGAATTCTTCCAGGGAATTTTTCTCATACGGATTCGGTCAACCGTCTAGCTCACGGTGCACCGAACACGTGTTATAACCGAACGGTTCGGTTGACCGAATAATTCTCGGTCCACCGAACAAGAACAATTATGCCTGAATTATTAAGAGATTAATTAAATCATGGGTGGATTAATTCCAGATTTAATTAAAATGTTTTTTGTGGGTGCTTATGTGGAAATTAGAGATTAATTTTAGGAGAGAATAAGCAAGAGATCATGGCTAAAGAATAGCTCTTGGTAAAGATGTTTTGGGAGACTATAAAAGGACCCCTACTCCTATTTGTTTAATACTAATGCAAAAATTCTTTCTCTCATTAATCTCTCCCTAATCACCACGAAAATCTCTTAGTAAATTTAAGTTTTAGAGATAAGAATCTCAGGAGCTTAAAGAGGGGTTATTATCTAGATTCTAAACCTTGTTAGAGATTGATTGACTAGCTCCTTTCTCTCTAATCTTGTTTAGAGTTTGGTGAACACTCGGAAGCAAATCCGTGGACGATTCAACGGGCAACGCGACTCCGGATCTTCAAAAAGGTTTTAGAGAACCTTTAGGTATGATTCTACCTTTGTGGTTTATTTGTAGGGTTGCCTGTTATTAGAATAAACACAAAGTTACGTACATAGAAATTGTTGAAAATATGAAAACGAACTTGTATGTTGTATTAAAATTTTAAAATATATACATACATAGGGACACGAAATCCTACAGTACTCCTATTCAACTACCTACACCGCGTATTCGCCCGGGATGCTCCTGCTTACCCAAGGTTGTGGACAATATATCATCTCTTCCTTCTGAAATAAATTCTCCTTGGGAAGCTTTCATTGAAAGTTCATCTATAAAAATTAATTTTAATTTTTTTATTAATTAATAACCACATACGTACACAAAACATAAAAATTAAAGTTAACTTACAATCTTGGAGGCAACTAGTTCAGACTCTTCATTAATGTAACTGCCTTCCGCAGTAATACGCACTCACTTCCACTTTTCTTCTCTAGATATCGGAGATGGAGGTGACAAATTACTTGCCTACGCTTCACTCATACCCGCTTGCACAACTTCTCTTTGTTTGGAATTTTTTTCCGTCATCATAGCCTCCTCAAGTTTGCGGTACCCCCTCTGGACAATCTATGCTAAAACTTGTTACTAGATTGTCGTTTCTGGTTTTGCTCTCGTATTTCATGAAAAAGAATATAATGGATTAATTATCAAATTAAAATTATAAATTATACGTATTAAAAAGATTGAGTATATAATACCATAAATTCTGGAGAAAGTCTAGTTCTTTTGAACTCAGCCCATGTCTTTGGCGAAATGAAAATGTAAGTAGCAGAAGGGTCACGGTCCTTATATTCCCCAAAGATAAACATGTACCTGAGCTTTGTTTTAAAATCTTTCCACCGGTTACCAACATAGGAAATCCACTTCTTCTCCAACGTTTTAGTGGATTCAAAATTGAATTTAACCTACAACAAAAAAACACTTGAAAATTAGAATCAGTAAGAGAGGAAGTTTTAAATAAAACTAATAAACAAATACATACCGTTATATCCTCCCAAATTTGTTCTTTTAGAGAAGAATCAACTTGTGACCAATTTTCAATACAAATATCAACCTTGGTTCTAGCGACAGTACCCAAATAACGAGTCCAATAAATTTTATTCTCTCCAATCGGCTCTAATAGACGATCAAAGTCCAAAGGCAATGGACCTTCACGTTTTACTTTTTGTTGAAACTCTAACATAAGAGTTGCTCCCCATGGAGGAACCGAAGTGGAGGCTTCATCGGAATTTTGGAGGTGCTTTCCTTGCTGGGAGCCAATAACCTAAAAGAAGAAAGAGATCTTGATCCAAGGTTGGAGCCATTTTGAATATGGTTTACGACTATGAACCAAACAATCAGAATTCAGACAAAACCAATTAGAATTCGGGGGGGGGGGGGGGGGCGATGTTTTTTCGAATACCCTACCACGTCGTATAAATTTAACACCGACGTGGGAGAACCCTACAACGTTAGATAAATTGAATTACCGACGTGGGAGACCCCCTACAACGTCGGATAAATTGAACACCAACGTGGAAGGCATATAATCAAACTCTAATGTATGTTATTCACCGATGAAAACACAAAACTTGTAGTGCATTTCCATATGTATGTTAATAGCCAAATAACTTGACATGAAAGAAGATTTCGAGCAAACAAAAAAATCAACCAAGCAACAAAAGTAATATTTCCGAAAGAAATAAACAAGCAATGTTATAGTCAAAGACTTACACTTCGGCGTTGGGGGAGGGAGAAGTCACTCGTGGGAAGTAAAGGAAGATGAACGCTCGGGAAGTAAGGAGAGGTCACACGAGTAAGTGAAGAGGAATGCTCTGGACGGAGAGACGAAGGGTTTTGTGTTTCTCGAAGGATTGGGTTTAAGTATATGAATCTTTATGGGTTACACTACCACGTCGGATTAGTTATGAGTCAACGTTATAGGGTGCCCTACCATGTCGGATTAGTTTCCGCCGACGTTATAGGGTGCCCTACCACGTCGGCCTAAAGGACTGACATGGTACTATGGTAGTGTATGAATAATTTTAAAAAAAATCATAAACAAACCCTTCCACATCGGTGTAAACACCGACGTGGAAGACACCCTACCACGTCGAATTAAAGGACCAACGTGGTAGGGTGATCATTCCGCATCGTTCTTTTAAGAGCCGACGTGGTAAACTCTCTGCCACGTTGGTTTAGCAATGTCAGACGTGCTAGGGTCGACATGGTAGTCCAACTTTCCAGCAGTGCTATGATTTTTCATTTTATTTATAGGTGTAAACGAGCTGAAACCAATAGTGGTCGCTTAAGTTTATGATCGACTTATTTAATTTATCGAGCCTAGAGTTAGACTTCAATTTAGCTCGAGTTCGAGTTGGGTTTTCAAACAAACCATTACGAGTCCACTTGATTTATTATATTATCATTAATAATGAAATAATTTATACATTTCGCATTTTAAAGTTTAGACAAAATTTGTAAATACATTATAATTGAATATTTATTTTAGTTTGATGATATGTTTCTTAAAAATCAGTATTATAATATTATGAAGTTACACAATAATATGTTTATTAATATTTTAATGTAAATAGATATTAAATTGTTTAACATAACGAGTTTTTAACAAGCCAAGCCAAAATGTCTTCATTATTGAATTGGGTTTCATTTTATTTCGAGCCGAGTTTGAATCGAGCTTTTGACAAGACCAATCTAAGCGAATCACAAGCTTCAGTTTAAATTACAAGTTTAATATCATTTCTTAATTTTGTATATTGTCTTGCCTTATTTACTCACCTGGTTTAAGAAACCAAGTATTATATTGGACTAGGATTTTATGCCTAGTTGTTTTTCATTTTGTCACAAAGGATTTAACACTACAAACGCAAAACCCATTCTTATGAATATTCAATTAAAGTGTTGTTCGATGGTTTACGAATCAAAACTGGAAAGGAGGGTAGGAAGCAGTCGTCCTCGTGGACAAATTCGACAACGTATCATCAACAGGGGGGATCTACAATGGTGCCTGGTGGGGCACATGCCCTACCATTAAAAAAAATTAAGTTTTAATTTTTTTTTGCATGGAGAGAGTCACTTCATTTATGGCTAAATTTGACACGAAGATTCAGAAGATGGAGGAAAAATATGTTGTCTGGGAAAAATATTTTTCCGGAAAACTCTAGTGAAATATAAGTTACGTAATAGCATGAGAGATGAAATGTTGAATGATTGTTTGGTTACTTATTTAGAAAAAGATTTATTTTTGGGTATTAACATGGATGATATTATAAACCGGTTCCAAAATATGAAAACTCATCGATAGCATTTGAATTAATTTTAAAGTACTATTAGGTTGTAATTTAAATTATTTACAACATTTTGCTTCTATTTTGTTTTATAAAATATTAATATTTTTGGCTTGTATGCTATTTTTTGGTTGTCGGTGCGCTAGTGCGTGGTACCCTACCATACTTGGAATCCTGGATCCACCACTGATCATCAACGATGTCTTAATTAATTTTTGAAAGAAATGTGTTCTAAAAGTTTTACTTTTATACATCAATTATTATGAATGAGATGTGCAAACATTTTGTTCCTTCATTATGGTATTCGTCTTTTGGAAGTGTTAAGGAAGAAGCGTTTGGTCCTTAACCGTAGAGCTCTAAAAGATAATGACTTACATAAATCAAAAGTTATTCACAATCATGGTAATTAACATGGAACATTAATCACCAAGATAAGATTGTCGTGTTGGTCATCGATTGTTGTAGCTCTACAAATAATTGATGACACAAGTATATAAAAGATGAAAAGATTACTTTTATATATTGAATAGATCTAACAAGTAAAACATTATGAAATTATGTTTCGTGTCATTAATGTTTTACTGTGTCTTGGATCTTAAGATATGAAACTTATATTTTTTCACTTAAGAAGTGTTTAATTTGATTATTGTCAAAAGCTATCAATGAGTATGGTGATAAAGACAATAGTTGGTTGAATATAACTTGTGCTGGAAAAGATAGATAGTCAAACGATTATCATTGTCCCTCTTAATTGAGTGATTATATTAGTGGGGCCCTTGAAAGAGCAAAGTTATAATGTGCACAATATAACTTGAGTTAAGATACACAGTTATAATTAGCTTAAAGAGATCAAGAAATGAATATAATACAGAGGTGACACATTTCTACTTTGTATATATTCTTAATATCATGAGGCAAGAGACGGACACAAGTGGTAAACTTACATCACTAAATGGATCGTGTTTAGTTCGAGTGGAACAAAGATATTTATGCTAATTGGGTAATTATAATGTGTAGCTAGATACCGCTTATACTTTGAGATATTAAGTGTTTAATATCGCTGCCAATTTGGCTTAGATCCTCCTATAGGTCACACCACAAAACTGGGAAAAAAGAAGTTTGATTTGAGTTCATAAGATGTGTCGGGTTTTCATGTGAAAAAGTGACACATGTGGTGAATCAATAAAATTAATATGTCATAAGAATTGACATGATTAGAATCATTAAAAAATTCATATGAGGTGTATATATTATGTGGTGTAATAATTTAATATTACATAGGATAATATATTACATAAGATATGAATTTGCTAAAAAACCCAAAAGATCAAATTTTGTTGGAAATAAATCCAAATTTTGACAAAGGCAAAATCGGGATCACAATGGTAAACCGTTTTGGGTTCGGTCGACTGAGGTGTCTTAAGGAACGATCAACCTAACAAGGGTCGGATAAAGCAAATGATTGACCAAAATTGTCTGGAGTGCCTGGGCAATTGGATTTGGTCAACCGGGCTTAATCGGTCAACCGAGAGAAAATATCCAGGAGCTATCTTGGGATATTTTCGGTAGACCGAAGGTGACACGATCGTCTGATGAGATTCAACCAGGAGAAATTTTGGTCGGTCAACGGTCGACCGGAGCAAGACGCGGATCATCCGAATTTTTCCAGAGATTTTTTCTCATGAATGTTTGGTCGACTGTCTAGCTCACGGTCAACCGAACGTGTGTGAAAACCGAATGGTTCGGTCAACCGAGAAGAATTCTCGGTTCACCGAACAACACGATTTTTGCCTGAATTATTAAGAGAATAATTAGATCATTGGTTGGATTAATTCCATATTTGATCAAACGTTTTTTTAGGATGCTTATGTGGTAATTTGAGATTAATTTTAGGAGAGAATAAACAAGAGATCATGACTAGAGAATAGTTCTTGATAAGGATGTTTTGGGAGCCTATAAAAGGATCTCTCATCCTACTTGCTTATGTTAATGCAAAAAAAATCTCTCATTAATCTCTCCATTAATCACCATGAAAATCTCTTAATAATAGTTTTAAGTTTTGGAGATAGAAATCTCAGGAGCTTAAAGATGAGTTATTAGCTAGATTCTAAGCTTAATTAGAGATTGATTGACTAACTCATTTATCTCTAATCTTGTTTAGTGTTTGGTGAACACTTGAAGGCGAATCGGCGGGCGATTCGATGATTAACGGAACTCCGGATCTTCTGAAAGGTTTTAGAAAACCTTTGGGTATGATCATCTCTTTTGTTTATTTTAATATGTGTAGGAATACATGATATTAAAATAAACATATACATGTACGTAAAATCAATGAAAATATGAAATCGATCTTGTATGTTTGTATTAAAATTTTAAAATATACACATACATAGGGACACAAAATCCTACAAATTTGAGTTGATAACGGATTTCATCATTTAAATATCCTAAGAATTGTTTTTTTGTAAGATCAACTGAAGGTTGAAGCATCTATGAAACGAGGTTGAGGGCCAACGAAAGAAATAGATCTTGTTCCCTCTCCAGGACATCGGTTGAAAATTGTATGGAATGATGGCTTTATTCGTGGCGGTCCCTGTGAGGAGAAACTTAACAAAACATTGCCATTGTTCGCTAAGCAACCTTGGTTATGGTTATTGCATGTAAAATCCCACATCAAAGTTGTCAATCTTTTAAGGATACACAGGAAATGTTTGTAGTTTGTCTTTTTTTATTAGTTATCGTCTTCTAGATTTTATACTTGAACGTAAATATAATTATAAATGAATGATTCTATTTTACTCGTAGGATCGTTTTGATTTTGGGAATTAGGTAAAAGCCCAACGTTATTGTTTTGATAAAGTAGGCGATTTTCTCATAGATTACCGATATTTGGTGAAAGATAAATATTACGGTCCTTTCAAGACTGAAAAAGAGCGGATTGCCTAATTGTCCACGAGGGTTCGTGTTGACCAATTTCACTTGCAGTGCGAAGGATGTAGAACTGAAACCGTGAAAGTATGAATATTTGTAGTTTTCAAACATTTCATTGTATATGTCCCATACAAATTTTTATGTTTTAACTTTTTCAATATTGCAGAAAAATCCTTAATGAACAATATCAATCGCAGTCCAAGAAGATGAACAACACATGATCTAGAACTTTTGCCAACAAAACATAGCTTCATGTAATTAGTTTTAGTGTTATATAATTGTTTTGGTTGTTTGTGTTAGAATCCGCACTTAGATAATTGTTGATTGAATTCATAATTGTTCGAATATGTACTTAGAAAAATATTGATTGAATTCCGTACTTGATAAAAAGTAAGAAGAGTTTTTCACTTCTAATTAAATCATTAGAGAGATGAGAACGAGATCACGACACCAACCACAAATGGTGAATTTGAACTTTTTAAAAGACGGAATTAAGTTTTACTTTTAGCTTTAGAATATCACTCCATGTTTGGTATGTTATAGGTTAAGTTACAAGAATGAGTCACCCAAAAATTGTCCTAACATACATTATCCCAAGGGAGAGGTGAGTGTTCGAAGCTCAAGCTTTGAGGTGATTAAGGAGGAAGTGATAGAATAAATCTTGGGAAAAGAAAAGACCGATAGGGTGCGCACGAGGTGTAGACATTGCAGCCTACAAGAAGCGCAAGACCTGGGTCGATATGGTACCGTTCACATTAAGCATCTTTAAACTAAAATGTTTCAATTAGTATTGCTTGTAAGTGTATACTTATCTTCATAGTTTTATTTTTATATAAAATAAATGTAAATTAGTATCAAAATTCAACGCAAGAGGAGCACGAGAAGCTGAAGACTCGAGTAACAAAGCTAATGACTGCCATACCCCCATTTTAGTAGACATCATGTATGATTTTTTGTAATTTGATTTATTAATTTCTTAAAGTAATATATGTGCACACATTGGATTGTCTAACTAATCAAAATCCACTTCTGTTTTGTAGAGTGATGACATAAATATGTCTTTCAACGTAAGGACAACAAATTGACGGATCCAACTTCCTCCGAGTTTTAGTTGGCATTGGTGTGTTAGGTGTTAATTTGTTTTTGTCTAGTAGTAACTTGGATAATATTACTAGATATATGAATATGTAACTTATGGCTTATGGTATATACAATATAGTATATGAATATGTGACTTATGATATTGTATGTTTTATAGTTTACTCTTTCCTCTATGACTTATATATAGATGAGAATTATATAACTTATATTGTAATATGTGAACAAATTCATGGCCTATGTATGACATCAATGTAATCTATCTTATTGAAAATGTATGTTGAACAGGAAATTGTGGTTGACATGGAATTTTGTTGCAAGTTGTATGTATAAAGCCGATATGGGTTTCTGTCGATGTCCATTGATATGTTTTTTGGTAGCAGGCACTACTACTGCCAATGGATTTTCCATCGACAATAGTAGCACTTTCAGGTGGGCAGACAATATATTACCGATGGAAAATCCGTCGACAATAGATCCTTTGCGTGCCATTATTTGGCACACAAACATGACATGTGCCGATGCAATTTCGTTGACAATACCAATGCCAACACGGCATATGCGAGTGGAATATTCCCGATGGAATTTTCGTCAACAGGTATTGTCGACGGAATTGGGGGTTTTGTCGACGGATTTGTCCGTTGGAAGACCTCATTTTGTAGTGGTGTACGAACCCATTAGATATCTCCACGGATATGCACATTTCATATCCATCAGCAAATTATATTCGGTTATTTGCTTGCATGCACTTATAAAGTATCAATATTAATGGAGGAATACACTTGAGTTTTTGGAATTTATTTTGGTGCTCTTGTAAAATTTAAATATTGTCTTGCTGCACTTAAATGCAGTTGTAAGTGATCTGTGCACTTGAGGGTAAGTCCTACTCGACGTTGTGACGTTATTGTCTGTGAGGTAGTTGTGACAGTGTATTTCTTAACCTAACAATATCGTTACATAATGTTATTAAGTTGATCAAAGAGTGAATTGTATTTCTTAACTTTAAATGCTCAATGGGGTGATCTATTAGCAAAAACTTTACTATACTTGAACCGTGTTGTATGAAGATGGTAGATGAGATGAGATAAACCCCAAACATAAGCCAATTATCAAATAACAATTCTTCATTTCTCCATAAATATATTTTGAATTTATGTGTGTCAACTGGATTCCAATCAAGTTCCAACGTTTTGTTTATGGCAAAGAAGATCTCCAAATTTGGCAAAAATATTGTTATTTTGTGATGATATATATGTTGCTCCATTTATAGTGTGATTTGATGTGAAGATTGTGCACCTGTATATTTATCCAGAAATTGGTCCATTTATAAGAACAGCCAAACTAATTAAGCATTAGACGACACAATTTTTAACTGCTGCAGTTCATCCAAGAAATAACGGATGTATAAAGGAGCAAACCGTGCAAAGAGCCACATGAGAAGGTTAACATCACCACCTATATAACGTATCACAAAATGACTATCAGGTCTTACTATTTGATCAAATCACGCATTACATTTCCCTTAATAGAAACCATGAAACAGACACATATACTTGGTCTTCCTTCCCAACAACATCATTTTGATATAATTGGCATATCAAAATCATGGACAATTCCCTTTAATTTCCTCCTTCCCAACAACCACATTCTTCTTCAACTTGCATTTCTCCAAAGCTTTAACAAGTCTCTCGAGGCACAAAGTGGTCTCCTCTTCATTCCTCTCCATCCCCTTGGATATCAAATTCTCGGCAACATCAGCCGGACTGATGTCGACTTCCCTAATTAGTTCCTCAACCCTCTTGAATAGATGGTGCCGAGTTATATCAAGGTAGTTCTTAGCAAGAGCCTTGAAGGCCTCAAACCTACAATAAGATAGCTCAATGTGTTTGTCCATTCTCCCCCTCCTAATGAGTGCCGGATCTAGCTTCTCGATGTGGTTGGTAGTGAAGACAATCAGCCTCTCGCTCCCGCACGATGACCAGAGCCCGTCTATGCAGTTCAACAGCCCCGAGAGAGTCACCTTGCTGTCCTTCTCGTCTTCGGGTGAGAGGGGTTTTGTGTTTTCGTCTTTCTTTTTCTTCCGTTGGCCGGTCAGTTCGAGGGAGCAGTCGATGTCCTCGATGACGATCACTGACTTGCTCTTGGTGTCAATGAGGAGCTTTCGAAGCATGCCGTTGTTCTTCACAGCTGTGAGTTCGAGGTCGTAGATGTCGTAGTCTAGTTGGTTGGCCATGGCAGCAACCATGGAGGATTTCCCCGTGCCTGGTGGACCATAAAGAAGGTACCTATATATACAAGGAAATTCTTACACATATGTTAAAGCAATCATTCATGTGTAATTTCGAAAGTGGTATCAAAGTCACTATTGATTTAAATATTCATTAAGGTGGTGCCAACATGCAGGGGAAAGTGAAGCCAAGTATGGTTGATATTAAGCATGACCATATAAAATGGAAGGTGTTGACATAGAATAAGTTACTAATGTAGAATTACAGTGTACTTGAGAGGGTATATTTGCAATCAAATTAATCAAGTGGTGTGTTTGACAATAAGATTCTAATTAGAATACTACAATAGCAATGCAACATGATCCAAAGTTAATAACAGCAATAGTACGTAGTAGTAATAAGAATGTTAGTTTGTACCCTCTTTTCCATGCTTTTCCAATCTTAGCGTAGTAGTCTTTGCTTGTAGAGAAGTTAATGAGATCGTCTACGATTTCTTGTTTCTTGGCGGAGTCCATGGCGATCGTATCGAAGGTCGCCGGGTGCACAAGCGAGACGTGGATCCACTTCGGTCCTTCATACTCATAGTGGCCGGTGGTGGGGCTGTTGGTGTACAACTTCCTCACTCGTTTGCTCCTCGCGGCCGCCTTGCCTACTTCCATCACGTAGTTCAGGTAGTCATTGTTGATAAGATCGCGGTGTTGCCGGTGGAACGTGAGCATGTAATTCCTGTTATTGCAACATAACCACAAGTGATCAGCACCATTGATCTCGCTAGTCGCTTCATAAGATCTTGAGTAATAATGTGAATGTTATCAAAATGTGGGACAATAGCCATTACCAATTTTGCTTAGTTTAATCTTACAGAATGCAACATTCTTCAGAAGGTCGTTATGGTAGCTAGGTTGCCATAATTCTTCTTGAACAAGTTACAATAACTTAGCATAAATTCAAAGTAGACATTACTTTAATATGAGATCACAATATTTAGAATCTTGCATACATTAACTTAGCATAAATCACAATATCTAGAATATATCATGCATCGGTAAAAGAGATGACGATGGTTTTTTAAGGCATATATAGTTCATGTCCAACTTTTCTTTCCATATATCTTCACTAAGAATAGACAGTATTTGATTTCAAGAACGAATTTAAACCACAATATAAAGAGTCCTGCATTAGTAAAGGAGATGGAAGATTGTTTCTTTATGCAAATTACAAAAAGACCAAAACCAAATTTTATTTCCAAAGTCATCTATTGCTAGTAACAACAGAATCATTTGACATTAACAGCGTGAAGCAAGTACTCGATCACTAGATATTTTTCTAAACTTCAATTAAGGATGAGTTTAAAACCACAAAGATAATTAACATTCTTGAGAAAGATCACGATGCGACGTATGTACGTATAAATTAACCTCTTCTCGATCGACCTCGGGTGCAAGGAAATGGACATCGTCTTAGGCGAGAAGCAATGCGAAGACCACCAGACCTTAACACCCTTGAACTCGTCGACAACCTCCTCGTAATCATCCATGCTGAAGTTCAAACTCTTGCTGTCGGTCCCCATCTCGGCCTTCATCTTCATTGCGGCGGCGGTGCTCTTGCTCGCAAGATACGATTCGATGTGCCAATACGCCTTGCTTCCGTTCAGGTTCTGCCCGGTTTGCTCTGGGAAGCGGATTTGGATGTAAGGGTAGAGGAGGAGGCCGAGCTTTGCGGTGTACTTCGTGAAGTGGTCTGTGAGGTGGAGGTGGTCGAAGTACTTCGAGATCACAGCCCACAAGAACATGAAGCTGGCTAAGGCCGATCCTACTCTTGCTGCCCATCCTTCTTCCATCAGAGAAAACATTTGGATTTGTTAATTAATTTCAAGTGTGGATTTTGAGGGAGAAAATTAAGAAGTTGTGATGATTAATGGAACGGGATGTGGTGTTTGTTACTTATATAGTTGAGGTTGTTGGAGGGAAACGGTTGGGTGATTTGAGAGGTTTGTTATGGAAAAGTGGACACTTGTTGGATTTGGAATCTTGTTCTTCGACGAGGATCAATGGTCCAACTGTCCAACTATCATATTTTAGGATGAATTTCATGGATGACGTCTAAATAACCATCATATGTGTGGATTTTTTTTCTTCCTCTTGTTTACCCCTTTCAAATGAGCAGTAAGTTTAGCGGTACCTTTCACATACATAGACTTCAGGTATACTGTTCCATTTCAAAATATTTTGTCACCTATTTCCCTATGTTAAATTCTAAATATAACTTTGGGTTAATTTAACTATTAATTCAAATCTTAAATTAACAAACACAAGATAATATAAGTATCTTCAAAATAGGAACGATGGCAAATCTTAACTTTTATTAGTTCAATCTTATTTTTAAGAATCATTATCCAAATAAGGGAAAATATTAAAACTACAACTTTAAGGTGCACTTGATGTAACATCCCGAGCCCGGACAACTGCTCACCCGTCCGAACCCGGTGCGTTAAGATACGATCCGCGATCCTGACCTCTGCGCACTCTGATATTTAAATCCATATGATAGGCCCATAATTAATCTGAAAAATATAATCAACAAATTGTGAGTTCGACAGCCCGCAAGTTCCAACCGTCAATCAATCAGAATCATAATCATGTGGAAAATAATACGGAATATGACATTCAGTCAATAAGCACAATCAAGAGACATGCATCACAAATAAAATACATGCATAACAATCTGGAACCCCCATTCGGATTCGATCACATCCTGTGCTTCTGAAATCTATCAATCAGTCAGACGCACACCTGGTAGCTCCACACTAACGACAGGCAGCCATTTCCTCTCTCGGGTGGCTCCACGCTGTCCGCTAGGCAGCTCTTTCTTAAGTTGCTCTGCCAGAAACATACACACAGCCACAGGACATGTCGACCGAAACACCATCATGCAATCATATGCATATCCATAAAATCAATATTAATGTTCAACATGCAAGCAACTACGAATATCAAGAGAGACAGGCATGATATGAAACTGAAGAATAACGAATCAGTACTTGCCTCAAAATCTCCATCTTTTTCTTCTCAATATTCTTCTCAAAATTCCATCTTCTCCTAAAACCACACAATCATCCAACAATCTTAATTAGTCCATTAAGATATTTGATTATTACCTCAACTAAAAAATTCAGGATATTACATTCTACCCTCCTTAAAAGAAATTTCGTCCTCGAAATTTGATTTCAATACTGTCTCAATCCAAACAAATCAATACAAATTTTTCAACTCATTATTTATCAAATCTAAAAACCTAACACCACTTATCGCTCATAATTTGGATAATCAATCCAATCAAATCCAAATTCACATTTGAACTCAAGTCCAAATATCTCTAAATTCATCTTTCATTATTTATTAATAATTTGGTAGCAAATCCAACCAAGTCAAAATTCACATTTAAATCAATAGTCAATACTTCTAAATTCAATTTCTCAAATTCCAATCCAATCAAATTTTTATTTCAAATCAAAATCCCGACTAATTCCGAGGATCGTATTGCTCTGATACCATTTGTAACGCCCCGAGCCCGGACAACTGCTCACCCGTCCGAACCCGGTGCGTTAAGATACGATCCGCGATCCTGACCACTGCGCACTCTGATATTTAAATCCATCTGATAGGCCCATAATTAATCTGAAAAATATAATCAACAAATTGTGAGCTCGACAGCCCTCAAGTTCCAACCGTCAATCAATCAGAATCATAATCATGTGGAAAACAATACGGAATATGACATTCAGTCAATAAGCACAATCATGAGACATGCATCACAAATAAAATGCATGCATAACAATCTGAAACCCCCATTCAGATTCGACCACATCCTGTGATTCTGAAATCTATCAATCAGTCAGACGCACACCTGGTAGCTCCACACTAACGTCAAGCAACCCTTTCCTCTCTCGGGTGGCTCCACGCTGTCCGTTAGGCAGCTCTTTCCTAAGTTGCTCTGCCAGAAATATACACACATCCACAGGACATGTCGATCGAAACACCACCATGCAATCATATGCATATCCATAAAATCAATATTAATGCTCAACATGCATGCAACTACGAATATCAAGAGAGACATACATGATATGAAACTGAATAATAACGAATCAGTACTTCCCTCAAAATCTCCATCTTTTTCTTCTCAATATTCTTCTCAAAATTCCATCTTCTCCTAAAACCACACAATCATCCAACAATCTTAATTAGTCCATTAAGATATTTGATTATTACCTCAACTAAAAAATTCAGGATATTACACTTGGTATGGGATAATAAAAGATGAAAAAGTAGTAATTTTTCACCTACTCAATATGCTTGGATTGAGGAGAATGTTAGGTGGAGGAATCTATTACCCCTGTGGGAGTAATCCATTCCTCTTCTCCCTTGGAGTAAAAATTATAGAACTTTATAATTTCTTATTGCCGTTTTGACATTTTTTTGTTTGGTAGAAATATATTATACGATGACTACAAATGAAAACTAATCAAATTTGTACTAATTTGGTCAGATCAGGTTAAGTTTTCCAACCATGAGATTGTTACTCTAAGGAAATTTCTTTTGAAATACCAAAATCAAACAAAAATAGTTATTAGCACCGCAAAAACCATTCCTCTAATAGTAACCATGAAATCCCCCCAATGTCAATTTAACTTTTTCTTACCAAAAATAGGAAAATAATAACTAAAAAAAGTGTTTAGGGCTTTACTTGTTGGGTGAATTGGTTTTGTGCACCCGATTCGGAGTCAAATTGACCACGTGCACTCGTATTTCTCAAAATTAGTATGGTGCACCTGAACACTCAAATATTTTACATCTATGAACCTATGCCGTTACTAAGACTGTTAAGTTATGGTTTTGGTTGAAAATTTTGCACATTTCCACTTTGTAAAATTTACTAATAATATTTCTATTAGAGAATTGCTTTATAAAATAACAAATATCATTGTAATAGTCCTCTCGCCTCCTCTTTTTCAAGTCCTCTCTCTTGTTTCCTTTCTCTCTCATACCTCTCTCTCTTCTCTTCCTCTCTCTCAAGTTCTCTCTCTTCTTTCCTCTCTCTCCTCCCTCTCTCTTCTCTTCCTCTCTCTTCTTTCATTTCTCTCACTTCTCTCCCTCTCTGTCCTCCCTCTCTTATCCCTCTCTCTCCTCCCCCGTCCTTCTCTCCAAAAAATATCATTAATATCAATAAAAAAACAAAAAACAAACAAACATTACTCTCTCTCTATTCTCTTTTCTCTCCTCAAATCCTCCCTCTCCTTTCCTTTCTCTCTCATTCTTCTTTCGCCCGCCCTTTCTCCCTCATTCTCATTCTCTCTTTTCTCCTCCTCCTCCCGACCACCCTCTCCCTAACCCAAGAAGGCATCTACCTCCTCCACTTCAAGTCCCTCCTCCTCCAAACCCCGACCCTCTCCACGTGGACCCCACACTCCCAAACCCCATGCACTTGGCACAACGTCACCTACTGCCCTTCCCTCTCTGTCACCTCCCTCTCCCTCCCGGACGCCTCCCTCTCGGACCCACTCTCCCCTCACCTATGAAACCTCCCCAATCTCACCTCCCTCTCCCTCCCCTCCAACTTCCTCAACTACTCCCTCCCTCCCCTCGCTAACATGTCTGGCAATGTTCCCTCGACCTCTCCCATAACCTCTTCGTCGGAGCCCTCCCGCCTTCCCTCGCTAACTTGTCCGGCAATGTTCCCGGTCCGGTGCCGCCGGACCTGGGGTGTGTAGGCTTTCGTGTCCTTATGTATGTATATATTTTAAAAAAATTAATACAACATACAAGATCGATTTCATACTTTCAACAATTTTATGTACATTACTTTGTGTTTATTCTAATATCATGCAATCCTACATATATTAAAATAAATCACAAAGAGAGAATCATACCCAAAGTTTTTCTAAAACCTTTAGAAGATCCGGAATCACGTTGCCCGTAGAATCGTCCACCGATTTGCCTCCGAGTGTTCACCAAACTCTAAACAAGATTAGAGAGAAAGGAGCTAGCCAATCAATCTCTAATAAGGTTTAGAATCTAGCTAATAACCCCTCTTTGAGCTCCTGAGATTTCTATCTCACAAACTCAAAATTAATAAGAGATTTTCATGGTGATTAGATGAGATATTAATGAGAGAAAATATTTTTGCATTAACTTAAACAAGTAGGAGGAGGGGTGCTTTTATAAACTCCCAAAACATCCTTATCAAGAACCATTCCTTAGTCATGATCTCTTATTTATTCTCTCCTAAAATTAATCTCTAATTGCCACAAAAGCATCCTCTAAATGGTTTTAATTAAATCTGGAATTAATCCACCCATGATTTAATTAATCTCTTAATAATTCAGGCAGAAATCGCACTGTTCGGCTGACCGAGAATTTTTCTCGGTTAACCGAACCATTAGGTTTTAACACGTGTTCGGTGCACCGTGAGCTAAACGGTCGACCGAATCCGCATGAGAAAAATTCTCTGGAAATATTCGGACGAACCACGTCTTCTCTTCAGTCGACCGTTGACTCACCAAATTTCTCCTAGAGCATAGTCATCGGATGACTGAGTCACCTTCGGTCTACCGAAAATACTCTTTCTCGGTTGACCGTTCATGCTCGGTTAACCGAACCCGATTTTCCATGCACTTCAGACAATTTCGGTCAACCAATTGTGATGACTCGTTCCCTATTCAGTTAACTGATCCGAAGATACCCCGGTCGACCGAACCCTGAACGGTTCACCGTGTTTGACCCTGATTTTGCCTTTGTCAAATTTTGGATTTATTTCAAACAAAATTTGATCTTTTGGGGTTTTTAGCAAATTCATATCTTATGTAATATATTATCTTGTGTAATATTAAATTATTACACCCCATAACATACACACCTCATATGAATTTATTATGATTCTAATTATGTCAATTCTCATGACATATTGATTTTATTCATTCACCACATGTGTCCTATTTTCACATGAAACCCGACACATCATATGAGCTTAAAATCAAGTCTCTTGTCTTCCAGTTTTGTGGTGTGACCTATAGGAGGATCTAAGCCAAATTGGCAGAGATATTAAACACTTAATATCTCAAACTATAAGCGGTATCTAGCTACACATTATAGTTACCTAATTAGCACAGATGTCTTTATTCCACTCGAACTAAAACACGATCCATTTAGTGATGTAAGTGCACCACTTATGTCTGTCCCTTACCTCATGATATTAAAAATATATACAAAGTAGAAATGTGTCATCTTTGTATTATATTCATTTCTTGATCTCTCTAAGCTAATTATAACTATGTAACTTAACTCAAGTTACATTGTGCACATTATAATTTTGCTTTTATCAAGGGGCCCACTAATATCATCACTCAATTAAGAGGGGCAACGATAATTATTTGACTAGCTATCTTTTCCAGCACAAGTCATGTTCAACCAACTATTACTTTTATTACTACACTCATTGATAGCTTTTGACAATAATAAAATTAAGCACTTCTTGAGTGAAAAGGTATAAGTCTCATATCTTAGGATCCAAGACACAGTAAAACATTGATGACACGAAACACAATTCCATAATGTTTTACTTGTTAAGTGATGGGAATTTTATTTATAACGCAAGTGCACGACGTCAATGAAGACGTGGCAAGTACGGGTCGAACACAAGGAGGGAGAGATATTGTTATTTTTGTGATTTTCGATTAGGGAAGAAAGAGAGAGAAATAAGTTTGGTTTGAGATTTTTGGTTTTTATTTATTTATTTCTAAAGCAAGAACAACAAAAACAAATTAAAAATGAAGCAAAGATGGATGGGAGTCCAGCTGGTGGAGGTTTAGATATCGGGTTTAGATTAGAGAATTCTGAAACTTATAATAAATCACATTAGTAATAAAGCATTACATGATAAATGATTCAACATAAACTCAAGTAATCAAAATATACTAACACGAAATTAAAATAATAACTTTATTCTTCTTCTCATCACCCTAAATCCGTCACCCCCACCCTTTGGAGAGAGTTAGAAACTCATGGACGGAGGGAATGATAAGGGGTCCTAGAGCAACTACAAAAGAAAACTAAAAAAAACAAGAAATAAAAGAACATAAATTTATTACTAAAATATGGAACAAAAACTAAGACTCTTTACAACATCGTTTCGGGGCTATTTATAGCCGATACAAGGGATCCCAATATATAAAAGGAAAGTACACGCGTCAATACTGCATTGATAAAAATTTGAGCGCACGGATCAACTTTTGTACGGCGGAATCGCCGCAATTTGTACATCAGGTGCGGCGGAATCGCCACCTTTTTGGGCTCAGAATTGACCCGGATTTTTCCTGTGTGTTTATGGTATGTTTTAGTTGTCATTTGCGCGTCCGGATTAATTATTGCATATCTTTGGAGATCCGAGTTAATTTCTTCATATATTTGGAGATCCAAATTGATTTTTCTCTAGAACTTCTCCAAAATAATCTTTTGGTACTCGTAATTTGCAGTCGGGTCCTCGGCTTTTGCAATTAAGTCCCTGACTACTTTTGTGCTTAAGTCCCTAGCCTTTTTGTAATTAGGTATTTGAATGTTTTTATGCTTGGATGAACTTCCATTTGAGTCCCGATAATCTTGACTTGGTCTTTATGATAGAAATGAGTCTCTTGCATGCATTTATGCTCAGGATATGGGTAGTTTGCATTCAGGTCCCTGTATTATGTAAATAAGACTAAACACATACCTTAGTAGCATTTATTGATATAAAATTAATCTAAATGAAACACATATGATGCAATATATGCAATGCATCATTAGGTCTATTCAATATATAAAAGTAATTTTTTCCTCTTTTATATACTCGTGTCGTCAATTATTTGTAGATCTACAACAATCGATGACCAACATGACAATTTTATCTCGATCATTAATGTTTCATGTTAATTACCATGATTGTGAATAACTTTTAATTTATGTAAACCATTATCTTTTAGAGCTCTACGGTTAAGGACCAAGCGCCTCTTCCTTAACTATTCCAAAAGACGAATATCATAATCAAGGAACAAGATGTTTGGACATCCAATTCATAATAATTGACATATATATAAAAGTAAAACTTTTAGAACACATTCCTTTCAGGGCGTACTGCTGGAAAAAGGGGATTTCACGTTGGTTTTTTGGCGATATCACGTCGGGTATACTTGTCCAATATACCAGCGTGGTATATGGGAAACGTAATAGGGAACATAAAATCACGTCGGTTGAAAATCCGACGTGATATTTGGGTATATCACGTCGGATATAGAGAAACCGACGTGATATACAACAAATATTATGTCAGTTTGTCTATAATCGACGTGATATTGAGCTTATAGCACGTCGGATATAGGGAAAAATGACGTGATATACAACATATATCACGTCGGTTAAAATAAATCCGTTGTGATATTGTCTGTACATCACGTCCGTTTAAAATCAACCAACGTGATATAAGCACAATATCACGTCGGATATAGACAAACCGACGTGTTTTTTGATGTATATCACGTCGGTTTTGAAATGATTATGTTCTAAAGGTTTTACTTTTATATGTCAATTATTATGAATTTAATGTGCATGCATTTTGTTCATTGATCATTGCATTCGTCTTTTGGAAGTGTTAAGGAAGAGGCTCTTGGTCCTTAACCGTAGAGCTCTAAAAGATAATTGTTTTCATAAATCAAAAGTTATTCACAATCATGGTAATTAACATGGAACATTAATTACCGAGATAAGATTGTCGTGTTGGTTATTGATTATTGTAGCTCTACAAATATTTGACGACACGAGTATATAAAAGTTAAAAAGATTACTTTTATATATGGAATAAACCTAACACGTAAAATATTATGGAATTGTGTTATGTGTCATTAATGTTTTACTGTCTCTTGGATCCTAAGATATGAGACATATCTTTTCACATAATGAGTGTTTAATTTGGTTGTTGTCAAGAGCTATCAGTGAGTATAGTGATAAAGACAATAGTTGGTTGAACGTGACTTATGCTGGAAAAGATAGTTAGTCAAAAGATTATCATTATCCCTCTTAATTGAGTGATGATATTAGTGGCCTCATTGATAAAGCAAAATTATAATGTGCACAATGTGACTTCAGTTAAGTTACATAGTTATAACTAGCTTAAAGAGATCAAGAAATGAATATAATACAAAGGTGACACATTTCTACTTTGTATATATTCTTAATATCATGAGGCAAGGGATAGACACAAGTGATGCACTTACATCACTAAATGGATCGTGTTTAGTTCGAGTAGAACAAGACATTTATGCTAATTGAGTAATTATAATGTGTAGCTAGATATCGTTTATAGTTTGAGATATTTAGTATTTAATATCGCTGTCAATCTAGCCTATATTCTCCTATAGGTCACACCACAAAACTGGGAAACAGGAGTCTTGATTTTGAGTTTATATGATGTGTCGGGTTTTCATGTGAAAATGGACACATGTGGTGAATCAATAAAATCATTATGTCACTAAAATTGACATAATTAGAATCATGAATAAATTCATATAAGATGTATATATTATGGGGTGTAATAATTTAACATTACATAGGATAATATATTATTTACTAAAACCCCAAAAGATCAAATTTTGTTGGAGATAATCCAAAATTGGACAAAGGCAAAATCTGGGTCAAAACGGTTAACAGTTTTGAGTTCGGTCGACCGGGTCCTTAGGGACAGTCGACCGGACAAGGATCGGAACACGTAGGTCGACTAAAATTAATAGGACGTGTCGTGATAATAGGATCGGTCGACCAGGCGTGAGTACACGGTCGACCAAAAAATATCCAAAAGCTTTCTTGGTGATTTTACGATCGACCGGTACAAGGACACGATCGACCGAAATTTACCAAGAGAATTTTTGGTAGGTAAACGGTAGACCGGAGTGAGACGTGGTTCGACCGAAGTTTTCCAGGGATTCTATGCCTTGCACATTCGATCGACCGTCTAGCTCACAGTCCAACCAAACTTATGAAAAGTTAACTGTTCGGTCGACCGATTGGAAATTTCAGTCGACCGTTAAACACGATTTTTGCCAGAATTATTAAGTGAATAATTAGATCATGGGCTGGATTATTTCCAGACTTGGTCAAACGGTTTTGAGGATGATTATGTGGCAAATTTGTTTGGTTTTAGAAAGAGAAAAACAAAAGATCATGACTAGAGAATAGTTCATGATGTGGGTGATTTGTGAGGGTATAAATAGGACCTCTCACCCTACTTGTTTCATAAGTGTTAATGCAAATTCTCTCTCTCCATAATCTCTCCACTAATCACCACAAAATTCTCTTAATTATTTAAGCTTTTGGAGATCAAATTTCGTGGAATTGTGGAGGGGTTATTAGCTAGATTCTAAGCTTAATTAGAGTTTGATTGGTTAGCTCATTTCTCTCTAATCTTGTTTAGAGTTTGGTGAACATTAGAAGCGAATCGGCTGGCGATTCGACGGGCAATGGAACTCTAGATCTTTAAAAAGGTTTTAGAGAACCTTTGGGTATGATTCTCTCTTGTTTGTTTATTTTAATATATATGTAGGTTTTCATAATCTTAGAATAAACACAAAACAATGTACAAAAACTTGTTGAAAATATGAAATCGATCATGTATGTTTGTATTAAAAAATTTAAAATATACACATACATAGGGACACGAAATCCTATAGTGGTATCAGAGCATTTAGTTCATATTTTCATTGATTAGACTATATAATTGATTTTAGTTTACCATCTCCCATCGAAACAATTCATGTTTTATGTGTTTTTCGAGTTTTCCGACAGTTTTGTTGATTTAATTCTAATTGATTCTTTTGATAGTTTTAAATATTTTGAAACACATCATACGAATGTTAGAATTAAGATTTAGACTTATGTCTAATATGTAAATTTTCATTTTTATTAAGTGATTACTTTATAAGGAATCGACAAAACAAAAATGACATATGTTTATCTTTCCTTAAAAAAAATCTTTTGGAAATTGGATAAATTGCGGTTCGAATAGTTTTTTTTGAACTATGGATGTATAAAATAATTTTTAATGGATTTCAAATGATTTTGGAATTGTTAGATTTAGAGATGAGGGATAAACTAAATCGAGTAATTTATAGTATATGTACATGCGTTGCTAGAGTTCTCATTTGCAGGGATATGTGAGTCTGTATGTTCCGACGAAGCGATGTGTGAATGAATATGTATGTTATTATTATTCAATCACAGGGGTTTATATATATGTAAAAGCCAACTATTTATGTATATACATGCATATGAGAGGATTTTTTACATAAGACTTGCACTAGACAATTTTTGAAAGTGTCAGATGCATGTTTATATTTTGCAATATCTACATCCATGGTGCAAGAGGAAGTAGCGGAGAAGGCGCAAAGGTCAAGGACGCGGGAACATATAAACTCACACCAATGTGTGTGTGAATGAATATATTTATGTTTGTGTGTTTGACATGTATGTGGTTGTATGTATGAATGTTAGGATGTGTATAGAGATAAATATGCATGATCACTTAAATTCTAAAATCACATATAAATGTTTAATTGTCCAACCAAAAATTAAGAGTATTTTTCTTTCTTAGTTCATCAACTAGCAGTCATCGATCGAGGGATATTCTACTCTCCCTTAGCGGGGGATAGCTTCCTCCATCTTTGGGAATAGTGAGAGATATAAGGTTATCGCTTGTTGTGCCATGAATAGATGTACGAGGTGTGATTCATCCTTAGTGGACACCGAGTGTATTTATTTGCGAATACAATGGATAAACGTATCTCGTATCAAATGAAATAAGTTTTCTTAACAAGACCCGGAGCCTAGCTCGGTTTTGAGAAAAAGAGTTTTCCTTAGGAGAATTGGTCAAATTCCCTCTTAATTAAAACGACAAAAGTCATAAGAGTTTGAAAATGAAAAAGTTTGCAAAATTTTCGAAAGGGTTATGATTGGAAAAATGTTTTCTTACCTTGATTTTATAATATATCTGATAGCCCTTAGCTAGTTTATATTATAATTGATATGATCTTGAATTGTTGTATTTATGGATAAATTTTTATTTGCGGTATTGATTTTCAAACATAAAATTGACATTAAATCTCATATAAATTATTTTGTAGAAATGTCGAATATTCAACCTATTGTGCGATCTATGATTGAAAAACATCCTTTGGCAAATGATGGTTCAAACTTCATAAGCTGACAACTCAAGCTAAATATCGTGTTGAAGTTTGAGAAACTATCTCATATTTTGGATAGTGAAATTCCAAAATTAAATGAGTAGGCAACCGATAGTGAGATAGAGGCAAAAGCCAAGTGAGAAGACCAAGTGAACTAGGTTCACGGTCTGATGTTGGCCTCCATGGGTGACTCGCTTCAAGCAAAATACTTGGATTCAAAACTCAAGAAGACCATGGAAGTTCTAACAAAGATGTTCATGGATAATGCTAGAAAAGAGCGTTATAAGACCATCATCGAACTCACAATGTGCCACATGGCAGAGGGAACATCGGTATCTGTGCATTTTCTCACTATGCAAGGATACCTTGAGAAGTTGTCAAAACTCTCTTCCCTGATACCCGATAATATTGCGGAAGATTTGATTCTTGGCTCTATAGCCCCGTCCTACAAGGACTTCATTATGCACTATCATGTGCGTGAGAAAGGGGTGAGTCTTAAGGAGCTTTACAAAGCTCTCAAAACGGTTGAAGTTGACATGGGCAAGGGTCGGGACAAGCACGTCCTAGCCGTCCATGGAGGGAGCAAGAAGATCACCAAAGGTAAAGGCAAATTCACCAAAAAGACGCCAATCAAGAACAAAGGAGTAGGAGATGCTCGTGTGATTGTCTCGAGGGGGAATTCTTCGAAATCTCCGACTCCCAAGACGGAGTGCTTTCACTGCGGTGAAAAGGGATACATCTAGCCAAATTACCCCAAGTACAAGGAGGACAGTGACAATGGAATAATTGAGCGTAAGCGCCCCAAAAAGGCCAAAGGTATATTTGTTATTGAGATAAATTTAGTCACATCTATCCATGATTGGGTAATTGATACTGAATCTTGTGCTCACATAATTTTTAATGTGCAGCTACTAAAGGATAGGAAGGAACTCGTGAAGAACGAGATGATTTTGAAGGTTGGAAATGGTGCAAGCGTTGTTGTGATTGCACAAGGTTCCGTGGAGCTTCAATTATGTAGTGATTTAAATTTATGTTTAAAGAATATTTATTATGTTCCTTCGTTTAACAAGAATATTATTTCTGTATCATGTTTGGATATAGATAATTTTAATATAAATATTTCAAACTCTTGCTTGTCTATATCGAAGAATGGAATTTTCTATGCAAATGCATTCGTGAGGAATAGTCTCTATTAATTTGAATTAAATAATGGACAAATTTTAAACATTAATAACAAAAGACTTAAAGCTACTCACGTCAATGATACACTCTTGTGACACTATCGTCTTAGTCACATAAATGAAAAACGCATCAAGAAATTGCAAGAAGCTAACCTTCTTGGTCAACTTTATTTTAAATCATTGGAGATGTGCGAACCTTGCCTAGTGGGCAAAATGAGCAAGAGGCCTTTCAAGAAGAAATGTCGAAGAGCAAATAACTTGCTGGATTTGATACATTCTGATGTATGTGGTCCAATGAGTACAAGTGCAAAAGACGGTTTTAGGTACTTCATTATGTTCACGGATGACTATAGTCATTATGGCTATATTTATCTAATGAGAAACAAGAGTGAATCCTTTGACAAGTTCAAGGAATTCAAGAATGAAGTAGATAACCAACTCAAGAAAAAAAATCAAGTCTCTACGAACCGATCGTGGAGGTGAGTACTTAAGTACCGAATTTGATTTATTCCTAAAGGAGTGTGGTATTGTACCACCACAACTCACTCCGCCCGGAACACCTCAATGAAATGTGGTATCCGAAAGGAGAAATAGGACATTTCTCGACATGGTTCGATCAATGTTGAGTCAAGCTGAATTGCCACTTTACTTTTGGAGTTATGCACTTGAAGCTGCGGCTTACACACTAAATAATGTTCCATCCAAATCCGTAGATAAAACACCTTATGAGTTGTGGAGTGGTAAAACACCTAAGCTAAATTTTCTCAAGATTTGGGATTGTGAGGCTTACGCCTTATGAAAGATAGTACGTACCTTACGCCAGCAATCTACGACAAAAAACGTAAATAAATAATAAATACGATGAATGCAAATCTTATATGATGAATGACTTAGCAAATATTATCTAATCTTTTGCTTTGGGTTATTAAAGACCAAGTTGTTTAAGGGGGTTGATGAGTTAAACATTAAAAAAAAATCTAAATAAAAGAATATCTTAAGCATAAATAAACATTTAACTAAATAAACATGTAACTAAATAAACATTTAAAATTTAGAATTGAAAATACTCCCACAAAGAAACTGTACGTACTAAATAAAAATTGTAATAAATACTCCCACAAAAAAAATTACTTTTATGACTCCTAAGAAATTGGGGATAACAATCTACATACTAGACACCCTTACATTTAACTTAAATCATGCCTACATTAATTTTGTCTCAATTCGTGACAATGTTCAAATTGGAACAAATTGATATAATTTTACATGACCACACTCAAAAAAGTTAATGAATAGATTGGACATGAAATTAAATGATCCAGTAAATTAAATGGTTTGGTGAAGTCAAAACTTCACGAATTCCATATCTTCATTTCTCCATCCTCTCCATATGCCAAAAAACAAATTAAAGTTCACGTATTCTTCTAATTTTCCTTTTTTTCTCTTCACATTGGTCCTAATTTCTCTCCTTAGTGGTTATAAACATGTCTTTTTTCATTCATTAGCAAAATCACGAAAATACGAATATATTCAAGATTAAAACCAAAAAATCAAAATGTCGCATTCACCAACAATAAACGACACGAGAAGTATACTAACATAGAAACGAATCGTTACTACAAGAAAAATCCAAAAATAAACCAACAAAAACGAACTTAACACTTACAATGGTAAGGATGTTGAGAAAGACGGAAAAAGACGGAGGAAGAAGGAGAAGAGGGCTGGAGAAGGGGAGGAGAGGTTGGGTCATCGCTGCGGTGCTGGAGACGGTGCAAATCAATCGCGGAGGAGGATTCGGTCGCGGGACGGCTAGGGTTTGGGTGGGTTTTCGTCTGAAATGAATGACAGGAAACGCGTCTGTTCGTTTTCATTAAGACCTATAGACGGATTTTCTAAATAACCGACGTCTATACCCCGACGTCTATATGCAGGGATTATAGACGTCGGTCGTATATTGATGCATTGCATACATTGCATCATATATCTTTCATTTAGATTAATTTTATATCAATAAATACTACTAAGGTATGTGTTTAGTCTTATTTACAGAATACAAGGACCTGAATGCAAATTACCCATATCCCGAGCATAAATGCGTGCAAGAGACTCATTCCTCTCATAAAGACCAAGTTCAAGATTATCGGGTTTCAAATGGAAATGCATCCAAGCATAATAACATTCAAGACCTAATTACAAAAAGGACAAGGACTTAAGCACAAAAGTAGACAATGACTTAATTGCAAAAAGCCAAGGACCTAATTGCAAATTACGAGTAGCTTTTATTATTATGGAGAAAATCTAAAGAAAAATCAATGTGGATCTCCAAATATATAAAGAAATAAAGTCGGAGCTCAAAAGAAAGGAAAGAATCAATCCAGACGCGCAAAGGATATTGAAATCATACCATAAACACACAGGAAAAATCCGGATTAAATCGGAGCTAAAAAGGTGGCGAATCCGCCGCACCTTATGTACAAAATGCGGCGAATCCGCCGCACAAAATTAGATCCATGCTCTAAAATGTTTACCGGTTGCGTGTTGACGCGTGTACTTTCCTATTTTATACCTAAGTCCCTTGTATCGGCTATAAATAGCCCTGAAATGATGTTGTAGAGGATCTTCTTAATTTTAACCTTAGTTTTTAATTCTTAGTCTTAGTTTTGTATTCTTCTTTTTAGCAATAAAATTCTGTTGGTTTATTTTGTGTTTTTACTCTTCTTTCTTAGTTTCTCTAGGACCCATTCTCCTCCTTTCCATCCATGAGTTTCTAACTCTTTCCAAAGGGTGGAGGTGACGGATTTAGGGTGAAGAGAAGAACAATAAAAGTTATTATTTTAATTTCGTGTTAGTATATTTTGATTACTTGAGTTTATGTTAAATCATTTTTCATGTAATGCTTTATAACTAATATGATTTATTATAAGTTTCTGAATTCTCTAATCTAAACCCTATATCTAAACCTCCACCCAACGGAATTCACCATCTTTGTTCTTATTTTAGTTTTATTTGTTCATGTTTTGTCTTTAGAAAATTAAAACTCAAAAAAATCTCAAACCTTATTATTGTTCTCTCTCTCTCTAATCGAAAATCCAAAAATAACAATATCTCTCCCTCCTTGTGTTCGACCCGTACTTGCCACCGCTTGATCGCGGCCGTACACTTGCGGTATAAATGTAATTTCCCATCATATATAACATCCGATGTCTATAGGTCGACGTCTATACCTTATAGACGTCGGCTGCACAGGGTATTCTAATACCCGACGTCTATTTGTCGACGTCTATACCCCATAGACGTCGGATAAACGCGGTAATACAATAGCCGACGTCTATATTACTACATAGACATCGGTCGTAGTAACAACCGACGTCTATGCTATGCTCTCCCTCCTAGATGTCGGTTGTTATCACGGCTGGCATCTATTTGGCGACGAGTAAAGCCTATTCTGCACTAGTGTAGTCCTCTCTAGCAAGTTCCGCTCACGACTTCACTAACCACTCTCCGTTCCAGACCGGGAGAGAACGCCTTTACACCACAAGCACCGTTAACACCCTCGCTAGCTTGACTTTCTTCCTCTCACAATCCGAGAGGGAACACTTTGGGCTTTCACCGAAATCTTTCCTTCTTGAACAAGAATTGAGTGGGACAACACTCTCTAAATTTTGAGCACAGTGTGAGTATGATTTGTCTATGATCAAATGTGTGGAATTTAGGCTTAGAGTGTAGGATTAGGGAATTTGGAGCTTGGGAGTTTCTCTTTAATGTATTGGACAAAATAGTAGTGGGAGAGTTGTGTTAAAATGTGTTTTACAACTCTATTTATAAGCTCCAAGACAATTATAGATGTTGGGGATGAATTGGGTAAAGGTTGTGTAAGATACACAAAACAGAAATCCACAGGACCCAATTCAGAACAAAATCGGTTGACCAAATCGGGTATGTCGGTCGACCGGTTGATCAATTTTGGTTATGACTTAAGTTCACTTAAGTGATCGGTCGAACGCCGAATGGGGTTCGGTCGACCGATTCATAATAGGCTATACGGGGTTGACAAACAAGATCAAATTCGATCGACCGAAACAAGGTCCACGATCAACCGAAAACCAACTTGTTGTTTGGGTTTGTTGAGATATCTTAAGTTCGGTCGACCGATAGGAATTTTTTTGGGGTATTTGGAAATAATACGAATACGACCGTTGGGTATAAAACGACAATTCAAACGGTCGAAAATTTATGTTGATTCGGTCGACCGAAAAAGTCTGGACGGGCAACCGAAACCGGGCAGTAAAACACTAACATGATAATTGATCACTCGGTCGACCGAACGGTCTGTTTTGGTCGACCGAATGTGGGCAGATAGTTCAGATTTTGGTTTAGTGTTTTCCGGTCTAAGTTTGGGTGATCTATTGAAGTCCAAATTATATGAATTTTTGTGTGTGACTTTTATAAGGAACATAGTGTGTGTTTGAGTAGTTTTTAGCTCAAGTATGTTCAATTACACAAAGTTCATAAGACCCAAAGAAATGCAAATTACATGTTTTCAAATGAGCTTGATTACATGTCCTGACTTGAACCATTTCTTCCTTGAGTCTTGATCACCTGTAGAAGTTAGCACAAAGCAAGATATATGTAATGCAATATGTATGCTACTCTACATTTATTATAATTAAGATTGGGTTGATTAAATCATCAAAACTTAGATTAAGGCCAAAAGGCCAACAAATACTACTTTTGGCATATAACCTCCAATCGAGTGATTGTAGAGAGGGATGTCGTATTCCTAGAAAAAGAATTTATGGATTCTTGACCAAACACCGAAAAATCTGAATCAATCTTCTTCCACTGGGGAGAATCTGCAGGATGTCACATCATTAAATCATTTGCTTTATTACGATCTACGTGTCATGTTAGATTATTTGAATCAGTGGGACAGGCAAACAAACGTTTAAACCTTGGAATGATCAGAAGATACCACAACACCTTCGCAGGCGACACGTTTACTGGGATATCGCCACTCACATTTTTCTTAAGTTTATACCGGGATGCATTACAAATCAGACAATAATGCAGATTTACATATTCAGTCCTATGTAATATGCAATCATTATGGCATGCATGTATTTTCCTATACAGCATACCCATCAGACACAATATTTTTTGGACTCATATGTACAATCTGGAAGAATTTCTTTTAACAACTTAAGTAAAGCAGTAAAACTGACACCACTCCAACCGTTCGAGGCTTTCAAGGTATATAATTGTAACATTGCAGACAATCTACTGAAATCGGTGCAACCCTAATACAAAGTTTTTTCATTGTCAGACAACAAACTACTAAGTACTTGGGGTTTATCATCAAACTTATCGGCAACATCTGGAATCATATTCTCTAACTGATCTTCATCGTTAACATCTTGATTTGAAGGACTATCACTTTCTTCTTGCGTATGTATTTCATTCTCACCATGTCATATCCAACGTGTATATCATTCATCAAAATCTTTCTCAAACAGATGCGCTTTGATCTCTTTTACATCTCTTAAGAACATGTTAAGACAATTCCTACATGGACATAAGACCTTTCCTTCGTTTCTAATATGCGCATTCTTTTGTGCAAACTCTAGATATTTATCAAGTCCGTACTCATACTCATCACTCAATCGACTTGAAAAAATCCAATTTCGATTCACTGTTATCTACACAACAACACAAACAATTGTAACAAAAAATGAACCAAATATACAGGAAGTTTTAAAAAATTTGGCAGAACCTCCAATTAAATTTCATAGTTTAAATTTTTTCCTGTGGAAGAAAATACAAACATACACATCTATAGATATCAAAAACTTCAATATAACCATTCACTTAAATAGTTATTTTAGCACAACTATATATTGATCACTTAAGTAGTCATTTAAATAAGTAGGAAAGGATGAATGGATATATAGGTTATAACCATGCACTTAGATAAGGAAATTAGTGGGAAGTAATAGTTAAATGAAATTGATTTCAGCAAGTAATGGAAGAAAGAAGAGCCAAAATCTTTATTGTTGTCTACATCTTAATCCTTATCAAAACAAATAATCAAATCTAAATAAAAAATTCCACAAAAAACCAAAACAAACACAACCGAACTAGATTTATTAATATACAGGAATTATCTAGTGAGCATGTGGCTTAATTTTTAATTTTAAGCCCCCACCATATCCACCACACATCTAAAATTTTAAGGTAGATTATAAGAAAAACGGTTATGCTAATTAAAGTTGAGATTAACTGTAAATGAAATCCAATGGTGAGATTGTAGGAGGCTTAAACTAAATAAGATGAGCCATGAGCTCACTAGAACTTGGCCTTATTAATATAAAAAACTAAGGACTCATAAACCTAAATTACAAGTTGAACATTAGAATAAGCACAAAAAACATATATTCAATTTCAATGGTGGAAGATTCTTTGATTATACAAGTTTGGAATATAATGTTAGTAAAAATTTCAAGTTGAGTGTTGAACGTTTTAATTAAACCGCAAGTGCACGGCCGCGTTGAAGCGGTGGCAAATACAGGTCGTCCTCAGGGAGGTGAGCAGTCTCTTGTTTATCCGAAATCAAGTGGCACAAAAAGGGGGAAGAGAGTTGTTTATGCTACTCTACGTTATACACTACACTACGAAATACGAAATGCGAAAGAAAGCAACAAACGATTAACTAAAACTAAACTAAGAACGAAAGACGAGTGCTGGAATTCAGAAATGGAAAACCCCTAAGGGGTGGAGTGAGTGCACACATGCAAAGAGGTGGGTGTTGAACACATTCTTTAAGCACAAATAAAGGTGGTGTTATCATGTATAGGAAGTGTGTAAATGTTATGGCAAAACCTATCAATCTATTCACCAACCTAGTTGATTAACATTTACATATACAAGTTGTTTATTTCAGAACCTAAACAAGCATGAGAGGTGTCTAATCATTTTGGAAAAACTCGTCAAGTTATAAATTCTATCCTAAACAAGCAAGCATACATTCATGTTTTATCAACACAATGGAAATAAAGCATTCATTCCATTCTCTAATGCATGTATGAACATCTACTCCACCCCCCAAAGGGGATGGAACTACTCACTACACATTACACTAATTATTAAACTAAGCAAGGAAAGCATATTAACTAAGCTACTAAAACTAATGAAAAGAAATTAAACAAAATAAAGCAAGAAATATGAAACAAAGTAAAACAAGCAAAATTAAACTAATAACATAACAAAGAAACTTTTATTAACAAATGACTCACATTTCAAGTAGCATCCTCCTACTTTAGTGTGTGCTTCAATGCCTCACATCTAGTAGGAAGAATAGGCACTTAAAATATGGAGTGATTACAATAGAAGGTGAAGAGTTCTATTTATAGCCATAGAAAAAGGCAATCCGGGACAATCCCCCGATGTGGGACTAAAAAAATACCAGAAATGGACTAAATACACACTAATACGCGACCCAACAAAATCTTAGCCCATTTAGGCCAAAACAGACCCCAATTAGCGGTCTTGGACCGCCAATTAGCGGTTTATATGGTTCGGATCTCTCTAAGTTTTCTTCTGGGCTTTTCTGGATGTCTTTGGTGATCTTTGATGCATCTACTTTGCTTGTTGGAGCTCCGACCCGACTAGAATTGCCAAAATACTCCCCATGATGGTGTGGAGTATTTTGTTTTGCTCTTTGGTCCTTCGGTCTTACGTTCAGGTCCTTCTCCGTTGCATCTTAGTCCCCAGATCTCACAATTCAGACATTTTTCCCAACTTTTGGGTCCTTTTATGCTTCATCTCTTCAAACCCATTTATTTCTGCAATTCAAACATAAAATTCGTAACATAGTATTGTTTAGGTGAAAGATAATGGATATAAGGTGCAAATATAAGCATGAAATGATGTCAATCAAATACCCCCACACCTAACTTTTGCTAGTCCCGAGCAAAACAAAGAAAGGAAAAAGCATACGAAACAAGAAATCCTAACTCACTTTCGTAGGAATCACGGTTGCACTTAGCACGTGCAACAAGCCGTTAAACCTCATTCTCGCCAAGGAGGAGGAGTGTTGTCTCCTGAGGGTTTTTAGCGGATATACCCACAAAATCCAAACAAGATGCATTAATCAATCTAGCTACATGACTCGTTGGACTCATTTTGTTGATCATGGGACGCGGTAATACTACGGGTCGACTCTATATATGTAATCAGTCCACACACCTAGCCTAATGAGTTATTCGTGAGAATTAGTTAAGGACTTAAGTGAAAGACACGGGAAACCTTAACTTCTGAATGTGATACAATGTGTAAAGTCCATTTGGGTTCTTATTTGACTCTTTTTTTCTTTCTTTTTTTCTTTTTTCTCTTTTTTTCCTTTTTCTTTGGAGCAGTTTATTGGTTGGTGTTTGATTCTCCTAGGGTCAGGTTTCGTGCATCATTGCCTATGAGGACTTACACTATCACGTACACCTTCCCCCAAATCTCCACATAGGGCGATCCCTACCACCCATGTAACGGGAGTTCGGTCAGTGCATCCCAAGTCAGATGACTCGAAAGCACCAGGCACAAAGTCCCATCAGACCTACTTTCCCGAGTGATAGGAGCCGTGCGAGAAGAGAGAACACCACTTATTTATTTATCTACATGGGAACCAGAACCCCTACACTTAAGTTTCACAAAAAGAGATCAGGGGCCCTTGACTACGACAAACTTCCTTATACTAACAAACACGAATTATTTGACTTACTAGGTTCAGGGTGGACTGCTTTAAATATTCGAGTGCTGAAACCCTATGATTACACGCCCCCCGAGGGAAAATCGGGGTGCATCCTAACGACTCGATAAGACCTAAAGCCAGTAAACTAGAAATCCTAATGCATCAAGTTCAAGACAATTTTGGGAGCTTTCTTTTTACTTTGCCTCTCAACGGTTTTGCACATGCTAAACACACACAAAACCCACAAAACATTTCCTTTCGCAAACACATGAAGATTTTGAAAGAAATGTGAAAATTTTAAAGCACTAGGCAAGCAAAAGAAGACAAGTCACCCAAGGATCATGGCAAGCAGAAATATCAATGTTAAATGCAGCACACTAACATGACCCTATCAGTACACACAAAAGAAAACAAAATCAAAGGAAAAAGACTCGACTATGCACATACATAAAACACCCCCCCACACCTACTTCACGCATTGTCCTCAATGAATGTGAGCATGATACGACATGGATTTATGCATGAAAAGGGAATAGATCTCACCAACATTAAGCGCAACAGGAAGTTCATGGTTATAGTGATGGACACAAACCCGAATTCCCTCAAAACCTGTGAGATACTGAAGAGGGGAGACAAATACGTGAAGAAATGGGGCCCAAGTACACAAGGGTTGGGGCCCACAACAATCAATGCTCGCTCATGGAGTCTTTTGTTACACAATTATTTTTTCTTTTCTTTTGCTTTTTTTTCAAATTTTTTTTACATGATATATACAACAACAACGATATTCTCATAATCATTTGGTCAAGGAACATCAAATGAGAACATCAAGTCATGAGGACCAGAGACTTGCCGAGATGGGCAAACTTCACCGGTACTCTGAGGTGTCATGAGGGGTGAAAGGTCAAAGCCGAACGACTCGAACCCCTCATGATATTGGTTGGGTGTGGGCAACAAAGAATTAAGTTGTGTTACCTCACTAGGGTTTAGTTGCTCATCGAACAAAACCCTCCGACCAAGAGGTGGGTGCATCGGAATGAGTTCCTCACGCTCATTCGATGGATGCAGCAGACCTGCATCACTAAGAATGGGGCTTCCCCCCAAGTCATCGAACAATGACCTCCCACCATCATTTAGATCATTAAGTATAAGCTCGGTCATAGGTGGGTCCTTGTTGGAGTCAATATGAAGCTCAAATGGCTCAATGGCCATGGGACATGAGGTAGAGACACCTTCTGGTATAGGCATATGATGAGGTATCTCACTCTCACTAGTACTCTCAACTGAATCATGCAACGAACACTCCTGTTGGACATTTTTGTTTCATGCCAGCTCACTCTGTTGCATTGCAAAGACATGCAATGAGTTTTTGCTGGCCCCACAAATATTCTCAATGGGTTGGATTGGGGTTAGGGGTGATCGTTGATTTTGTGGTGTTTTCTCCAATTGGCGGATGAGATTGAGATTTAAAGGTTGATCCATCTGCTCCTGTTGCCTACCAGAGTTGAACACATGAAACTCGACCCTCATGTTAGCGAATGAGAGCTTCATGAGACCATTTCTACAGTTAATTAAAGCGTTGGAAGTTGCCAGAAATGGTCTACCCAAAATCAAAGGTATTTGAGAGTTGGTGTTCGCAACAGGATTGGTATCGAGGACAACAAAATCGACTGGAAATATAAAATCTCCAACTTTGATAAGCATGTCCTCGATAATCCCCTTTGGAATACGAATGGATCTATCCGCCAATTGGACGGTGATCTTAGTTGGTTTCAATTCTCCCAAATTTAACTTTTGATAGACAGAAAATGGGAGGAGGTTGACCGCTGATCCTAAATCAAGCAAAACATTACTCATGCTAGTGTCCCTTATCGTACACTGAATAGTAGGACACCCAGGGTCCTTGTATTTTGTGTAGGCGGGATTGGACAAAAGTGAGCTTACATTTGCAGCCAAGAATGCTTTCTTAGGAACATTGGTCTTCCTCTTGGTTGTGCAGAGATCCTTCAACACTTTGGCATATTAAGGTATTTGTTGGATGACATCCAACAAGGGGATGTTAACCTTAACTTGCTTAAACACCTCTAATATCTTGTCCATTGGGTCACTCTGCTTTTTGGTTAACCTACTTGGATAAGGAGTTTTTGGCAGGTAGGTTTTCTGCAGTGCCTGAGAAGGAAGCTTTGGTGTATTACCCTCTCCCTCAGCCTCTTCTTCACCACCATTCCCACTGAGGGGCTGTATAGATGGTGGTGGTGGCAAAGAAATGTGATTGTCAACCTATTTTCCATTCCTTAAGGTCACAATGGAATTGACATGGTGAACAAGTTCCTCCACATGGTTCACTTGCCTCCCCCGAGGTACCACATTCTCATTTTGCATGTGTTGTTTTCTGGTACATGCGGGGGTTAACCTCAGGCTGGCTAGGAAAAGACCATCTCTCTCTTTCATGTACAGACTGAGCCAATTGGCCCATCTGAAGCTCTAGAGATTTGATGGTCTGCTGATTTGAAGTGAGAACTTGACTTGTGGATGACATAAAAAAATTCACAGAGTTCTCAAGTCCACGAGTCAAGTTCTCAAGCGAATTAAACCGGGTTTCAAAGTTGTTAGAATTTGGGAAAACTGGTGGATTGGTGCTTGGAACTTGGGGTTGCTGATATGAATGAGCATGCATGGGAGGTTGGTGTGGTTGATTAGGTGGTCGAGGGGAGGTTGAAGGACCACCCGGGCATTATTTTGGTTCCATGAAAAATTGGGGTGGTTCCTCCATCTACGATTATAAGATGATGAGTATTGGTCATTCCAAGCTCTGTCATAGATGGCGTTGACATGTTCCATCTCAGGAGGAATGGATGCACACTCGCTTTCTACATGACCTATCCTACCACATGAATGACAGGGAACTCGACCAGATGTGGACATGTGTGGTGCACTTTGTTGGTTTTGGAGCTCAATTGAATCCATACGGCGCATTAAGGCCGCCATGTGTGCCTCGGTGGCCGTAGTGGCATCGATAGCAAATGCGGCACCCGATCTAGTCGAGTTTGCATTCGTGATCCTCGCTCCTATACTAGATGATGCAGGTGGCTCCCTTACACTCTCCCATTGCATTGTTTTCTCAGCAAGGTCTTCTAGGAAAGCTCATGCCTCCCTTTCATCCTTTCCCAAGAACTCTCCTTGACACATGGACTCAAGGAGCGTTCGGGACGGGATGTGAAGACCCTCGTAAACAATCTGACAAAGATGCCACAACTCAATGCCATGGTGAGGGCATAAGGATAGTAGCTCCTTGAACCTCTCTAGATATGCATGAAATGTTTCGGTCTCAAATTGATAGAACGAATTGATTTCGTTCCTCAATTTTTGAGTCCGATGATTTGGGAAGTACTTCTCGAGGAATGCAGATTGAAACTCATCCCAAGTCCTAAAGGAATTTGCTTGGTTGTTGTACAACCACTTCTTGGCATCATCCTTCAGCGCAAATGGGACAATCCTAAGATGGATGGAGTCTGTGTTAAGTTGTTGCAGCTTGAACATAGCACAGACCTCCTCAAATTCTCTGAGAAAGATATAGGGGTCACCTTTCCCAGTGAAGTGAGGGAGCATGGAAATAAACTGAGGCTTAACCTCAAAATGGTTCTCATTTGCCTCTAGCAATATGATGCATGAGGGTAGAGCGGTACGGGTTGGGTTCTAGTCGGGTCGGGGAGTATTTTGGCAATTCTAGTCGGGTCGGGTAGCATCGATCACGGAGAGGTATGGGAACGACAACTGGAAGAACAGGTCGAACAGGTGGGTCCAGCAACTGCTCCTCCTCACGGAAATTAGCAGCCATTGAACCCGGACTGTGTGCGACATGAGAGGAGGAAGGCGTCGAGAAATCGATTACCGAAGCCGGATTGACAATGCTCCTCGTCAAATGACCCTTCTCGTCTCTTGTCCACGAAAGCATGCACAAAGGTGCACACACGCAAACCAAAACCTTTTTTAACAAAGAATGAGCGTAGAGGAGAAGACGGGGGGAACACAGGAGAGAAAGAATGACTCAGGAGAGAAGGGAAGAAGTCCTTATGCTACGGCGGATGGGTACAGATAGAAGCACACAAGCAAACAAGGCTCAACCAATCCTAAGGTCGCTATAGGTCCTTACAGCTAGACGACGCCTAACTGCGAGGTCACACGGCCTCAACACGCCTCACCTCCCTATGACGAGGACCACAAAGCCCAGCAAGTGAGCCAAGATCCGGGGATCTCGTCTCTCCTACTATCGACAAAGTGGGCAACGTCGATCAGGTCATGACGGTCGGGACCGGATCACTCTCCTAATGCGCCTGAAATCCTTAGGGCCAATGTCTACTTGATTTTAAAAATTATGCTCTTGATTAGTGTGGTTTGTGAGGCAAAGGAAAGGGTGATGAAATCCCCCACCTTATCTTTTATGGGTGAGCCCCTCTTTAGTAGAGTTTTGGAGTCTAAATCTAGCAATCAACTCTCCAAACAAACGCTCAACTCACACTTGTTTCAATGCACTTCCTACTAACTAATGCATGTTCATAGGAAATGCATGAATGAGAGTAGAAGGTGCGTACCTCACGCCAGCACTCAGCAACTGAAAATAAAGCTAAAATGAAAGACAATCTATATGCCTAAGTCACATACATGATGCATGACCTAAACAAAAAGAATACCTAATCTTTTGCTTTGGGTTTTAGGATCCAAGTTGCTTAAAGGAGGTTTGATTATTGATCTGGGAACAAACTATAAGTCAAAACATGCCAAATCAAGTCCCAGATCACTACATCAATTATGTAAACACGCCACAGAAATAAGAGAGTAAAATGAGCTCACCAGACCGCCAATTGGCGGTCTCAGGCCGCTGATTGGTGGTCTACAGTGCCCAGAATGCCTCCAAATTTCTCCAGGTGTTCCTCCTGGTGACTCCAAGTCTCCTGAAACAAATAAAAACTACAAAACACAAATTAAATCCACTCGAATCGTCCAAACAAGAGTCTGGACTGGCACCTCCCAGACAACGGCGCCAAAAACTTGTTGAACGTTTTAATTAAACCGCAAGTGTACGGCCGTGTTGAAGCGGTGGCAAATACAGGTCGTCCTCGGGGAGGTGAGCAGTCTCTTGTTTATCCGAAATCAAGTGGCACAAAAAGGGGGAAGAAAGTTGTTTATGCTACTCTACGCTACACTACACTACGAAATACGAAATGTGAAAGAAAGCAACAAACGATTAACTAAAACTAAACTAAGAACGAAAGATGAGTGCTGGAATTCAGAAATGGAAAACCCCTAAGGGGTGGAGTGAGTGCACACATGCAAAGAGTTGGGTGTTGAACACATTCTTTAAGCACAAATAAAGGTGGTGTTATCATGCATAGGAAGTGTCTAAATGTTATGGCAAAACCTATCAATCTATTCACCAACCTAGTTGATTAACATTTACATATACAAGTTGTTTATTTCAGAACCTAAACAAGCATTTTGGCAAAACTCACCATGAGAGTTGTCTAATCATTTTGGCAAAACTCGTCAAGTTATAAATTCTATCCTAAACAAGCAAGCATACATTCATGTTTTATCAACACAATGGAAATAAAGCATTCATTCCATTCTCTAATGCATGTATGAACATCTACTCCACCCCCAAAGGGGATAAACTACTCACTACACATTACACTAATTATTAAACTAAGCAAGGAAAGCATATTAACTAAGCTACTAAAACTAATGAAAAGAAATTAAACAAAATAAAGCAAGAAATATGAAACAAAGTAAAACAAACAAAATTAAACTAATAACATAACAAAGAAACTTTTATTAACAAATGACTCACATTTCAAGTAGCATCCTCCTACTTTAGTGTGTGCTTCAAGGCCTCACTTCTAGTAGGAAGAATAGCCACTCAAAATATGGAGTGATTACAATAGAAGGTGAAGAGTTCTATTTATAGCCATAGAAAAAGGCAATCCGGGACAATCCCCCGATGTGGGACTAAAAAAATACCAGAAATGGACTAAATACACACTAATACGCGACCCAACAAAATCGTAGCCGATTTAGGCCAAAACAGACCGCCAATTAGCAGTCTTGGACCGCCAATTGGCGGTTTATATGGTTCGGATCTCTGTAAGTTTTCTTCTGGGCTTTTCTGGATATCTTTGGTGATCTTTGATGCATCTACTTTGCTTGTTGGAGCTCCGACACGACTAGAATTGCCAAAATACTCCCCATGATGGTGTTGAGTATTTTGTTTTGCTCTTTGGTCCTTCGGTCTTACGTTCAGGTCCTTCCCCCTTGCATCTTAGTCCCCAGATCTCACAATTCAGTCCTTTTTCCCAGCTTTTGGGTCCTTTTATGCTTCATCTCTTCAAACCTATTTATTTTTGCAATTCAAGCATAAAATTCGTAACATAGTATTGTTTAGGTGATAGATAAGGGATATAAGGTGCAAATATAAGCATGAAATGATGTCAATCATTGAGAGACCATCATATAAAAATAAAAATAAATCAAGTTGAGAGTGGATCTTAATTAGAAGGAGAGTGGACCTTAATCAAGTGAGAGTCGAACACTAATATTTGGGAGGAGTCGAGTTCGGAGGAGCACGATGAGGTCTGAGGAGTCGAGGTCGGAGAAGCACAATGAGTTTGGAGGAGCTCGATGAGGTCTTGGTGGCTAGAGGGGTTGGGCTCGGTGGCGGTGTGGGGCGTGGTGCATTGGGTAAGAAGTGGTGCGGTGTGGGGGGGTGCGCAAAGGTTGTGGCGGTGGGTAGTTGGATTGGAGGTGGTGCAATGTGTAGGATCGTGAGGGTCTCTAATTCTAATCACTATTAAGCTAATTACCTACTTGTTTAATCAATCAAATAATGTGCAACAGAATTTAAACAAAAACAAGCAAGGTAAAGGGAAGGAAATAATGCAAACGACTATGATGACACCGGATTTTCATAGAGGTTCGGCCTCCCGCCTACTTCCTCTCTTGCAAGATCCGCTCGATCTCCCTCGAGCTCCACTCGCGTCTCACTATCAACCTCGTTCCGGGCCGAGATTAATCCTTTTACAAAACATACTCCACGAACACCCTCGTGGGCTTGACGTTCTTCTCTCAAAATCCGAGAGGAACACTTCGGGCTTTCACCGAAGTCTTTGCTTCTTAGAACTGAGAAGTTGAGTGGAACACACTGTCTAACTTGAGCACACTTAGCTTAGGATGTGGAATTGATACTAAATGTGGAAGTTTAGGCTTGGAGAGTAGATTTGGCAATTGGGAGACTTGAGAGTTTCTCTTAGGTGTATATGACAATAGGAAGTGTAAGAGTTGTGTAATTGTGTCATGGGAACACCTATTTATTAGCTCTAAGTGAGTTATAGCCGTTGGGACAAGTTTGGTAAAAGATTGTGGAAGATACACAAAATAGAAACTTGCAGGATGCATTTCTGCATAAGTTCGGCCGACCGAATCAGTAAGTTTGGTCGACCATTGGGCAGTTTTGGACACAGTTCGGCCGACCGGTTAAGGAATGGTCGACCGCCAAAGACTATGACTTAGGTACACTTACGTTGTCGATCAAATACCAAGATAGGTTTGGTCGACCAATTCATAACAGGCTCTACGGGGTTGACAAACAAGATCAAATTCGGTCGACCTAAACAAGGTCCACGGTCGACCGAAAACCGACAGGCACTTTGGGTTTGTCGAGATATCATAAGTTCGGTCGACCGAATAAGGTCCTCGGTCGACCGATACAATAAATGTATTTTGGGGTATATGGAAATAATACGAATACGACCGTTGGGTATAATACGACAAATCTAACGATCGGATAAAAATGTTTACGTAGTCAACCAAAAGGGTATGCACAGTTGACCGAAACTGGGCAGGAAATACACTACATGGTAACTGATCACTCGATCGACCGAACGTGGGCAGACAATTCTGGTTTTGGTTTCGTGTTTTCCGGTCTAAGTTTGAGTGATCTATTGATGTCCAAATTAAATGAAATTTTGTGTGTGACTTCTATAAGGAACATTGTGTGTGTTTGAGTAGGTTTTAACTCAAGTATGCTCAATTACACAATGTTCCTAAGACTCAAAGAAATGCAAATTACATGTCTTCAAATGAGCTTGATTACATGTCTTGACTTGATTTCATTTCTTCCTTGAGTCTTGATCACCTGTAGAAGTTAACACAAAACAATATATATGCAATGCAATATCTGTACTACTCTACATTGATTATAATTAAGATTATGTTGATTAAATCATCAAAACATAGATTAAGGCAAAAAACCAACAATCTCCCTTTTTTTATGATGGCAACCTATATCTTAATACTTGAAATTTTTAGTTGTAAACTATGCATATAAATGCTCCCCCAATGGATGTGCATAGTTTTTTTTTCAATTTTAATCAAATTTCAAGTTACCCCTTTAATTATCTCTCCCCCTTTGACATCCATCAAAAATTATAAGATTTAAGCATTGAATTTTGGATGTCTTGTAATGAAGTTGCTCCCCCTAAATTTTGCACTTCATTACACTAAGAAAATGATATTCATTAAGCTCCGCCTATCAATAAGAATATGATTTTTCGATTGAGTTTAATTCTATTTCTCCTCTTTTTAAACACCAAACATAGTTTAATTCTATTTCTACATCCATTTATAAATTTGACACTTAGGCAAAAGATGTGATTCAAATTAAAGATATGCAATGAAGCAAAATATGATTTATGAATTAAGCATATAAAAACTAGAGTAGAACCAATTGATTCAAGAAATTTAGAGGTTAAAAAATTTATACCCACTTTGAAGCTTTGAATTGGTTCCAATCTCCATTCGGTGATGCAACCGGCGTTGAATTTTACAATCAAGCTCTCCCGGTCACCACCGATTTCCTCCTCAAGCACCTACAAGTGTAGATTTAGGTACCCAAACAACTTTGGGTCCTTGAATGTTAGCTTTGGAAATCCAAACCATTTTGGTTTTAGGAACCCACACACTTGAAGAGCTATGATTAATGAACACATGCTTGACATTTAGGGTAGTATGAGATACATGGTTTTTCAAATTTGCATTGTATCCTAGTCCATTTGTTAACTTTTCTAGAATTTTTCTTAATTGCACATTGCAAGCATGAATATCTAATTGTTCAATATCTATATGTGTTGCTTTTAAACTTTCACAAGTAGATGCATTAGTTTCAAGTTTATCAAGCACCACATTCTTCTCATTCATTACTATTTCAATTTGGCATTTGAGATCATTGATCAATTTTCTAGCATTCTTGTTCTTTTCACAAATAATCTCATATTGTTTAACTAAGTCATGAAATGCATTTTGAAGTTCATCATGAGAATATGTTTCTTCTTTGGAACATGAACTATCAGTCGGATAAGACTTAGATGAGCAAGAATGTGATCTAGTAGAGTAAGAGTTAGAGGATACCTCACTTCCTTCATCTGGAATTGTCATGTAGCACATATTGTTGGTTTTTTCTACCTTAATCTATGTTTTCATGATTTAATGAACCTAATCTTAATTGTGATCATGTAGAGTAGCACACATGTTGCATTGCATATATTGCTTTGTTCTAACCTCTACAGGTGATCAAGACTCAAGGAAGAAAACTAATCAAGTCAAGACATGTAATCAAACTCATTTGAAGACATGTAATTTGTTTTTTTAGTCGAACTTTGTGTAATTGAGCATATTTGAACTAAAAACTACTCAAACACACACTAGGTTACCTATAGAAGTCACACACGAAATTTCACATAATTTGGACTTCAATAGATCACCCAAACTTAGACTGGAAAACACTAAACCAAAACCTGAACAGTCTGCCCACATTCGGTCGACCGAAATAGACCGTTCGGTCGACTAAGTGATCATATATCATGTTAGTGTTTTACTGCCCAAGTTCGGTTGACCGTCTAGACCTTTTCGGTCGACCGTGTAACAACAAATTTCCGACCGTTTGTTTTGTCGTATTATACCCAACGATCTTGTACTCGTCAACCGAACCTTATTCTATATTGCCAAATGGTCGACCGAACAGCCCGATACGGTCCACCGAACTTACTCAGAATTGGGTCCTGTCAGTTTCTGTTTTGTGTATCTTACACAATCTTTACCCAATTCATCCCCAATGGCTATAACTCTTTAGGAGCTTATAAATAGAGTTGTAAAACACATTTTAACACAACTCTCCCACTACTATTTGTCCCATACATTAGAGAGAAAACTCCAAACACTCCAAGCCTCAAACCTTCCACACTTTAGTCTTGAATCCTATTCTCACTCAAGTGTGCTCAAGTTTAGAGAGTGTTGTTCCATCAACCATTGTTCAAGAAGCAAGGGTCTTGGTGAAAGCCCAAGACAAGAGTATAGAATTCGGTGAGAGCCCGAAGTACCCCTCTCGGATTGTGAGAGGAGGAGGCAAGCTCGTCGAGGGTTGCTCGCAAGTTTGAAGATTGTAAAGGCGTTCTCTCCCGGCCCAGAACGGGGAGTGGTTAGTGAAGTCATGAGCGGAGCTCGGTGATCCGAGCGGAGCGTGCAAAAGAGGACTAGGACCCGGGTGGGGTGTCGAACCTCTATAAAAATCCCCCGACAACTTGTGGTTTGCATTATCTCCTTCCTTTACTTGCTTGTTTAGTTTTAAATTCCGTTGCATATCTTTGATCTTTAAACAAGTAGGTAATTAAGGTTAAAAGTGATTAGAATTGTAAACCCTCACGATCCTACATTTGGTATCAGAGCCTTGTAAGCTAAATCGCATTGCTTAACTGTAATTTTCAACAGGGCTTCAACTTCTAATGATTTTGAGGGTTTATGCACAACTAGACCTCATTTACTAAATGGGTCAAATTATGATTATTGGAAGAATATGATGAAATTATTCCTAATTTCAAATGACCTTAAGTATTGGATGTTTCTTCAAAATCCATACACACCCCCAAATGAAGATGAATTAGATTCACTTACTAGGCCCAAAATGAAAGAAATTGAGTTTAACTCTAAAATAATGAACATTCTATATTGTGGGCTAAACGAGGGTGAATACAATGGAATTAGGGGTTGTGAAAGTGCTTATGAAATTTGGCATAGATTACAAATGCATCATGAGGGTGATAGCAAAACTAAGGAAACTCGCATTAGTCTCCTCATGCATAAATATGAGATTTTTTCTATGCAAATCGGTGAAAACATAAGCAAAATGAACACTCGCTTCACCGATATTACTAACTCTCTTTTGGTTCTTGGAAGAAAATTAAATGAAGTAGAGATGACAAGGAAATTCCTTCGGTCTCTAAGCATCGATTGGAAGATAAAGTCGTCGCAATTGAAGAGGCGCATGATCTTTCCAAATTAAAGATGGAGGAACTCGTTGAAAACTTGATGGCGTATGAACTTCAAATCAATCATCGAAAGGAGAAGGAAGCTTCAAAGAACAAACCCTTCTTCTCATTACATGCAAATATTGAGCAAGCAGGGAGGAGTGTAGAAGATGAGGACATTGAAGTCCTAGCCAAAGACTTCTTCAAATACCTCAAGAAGGATAAGGGAGAAAAGAATGAAAGAAGTGGTAGAAGAAGTGAGAAAAGAGAAAAAGAAAAGAAGAAGGAGGAGAGCGAAAATGAGAGAAGAGAATGGGAGAAGAAAAAGGAGAGAAGGGAGAGGAGAAGAGAAAAGGAGAAGAGCAAGAGAAGAGAAAGGGAGGAAGCTCACAAGGCTACATTAGATGATTCTTCAACACCATCATCATCATCTTCCTTGCAAAGTAGAAGAGTGGTGGCTCACTCATGCTTCATGGCTATTGAAGATGTTCAAAGTGAGGTAGACTCTAACTCTTGTTCTATTAGATCATGCTCAATTAAGTCTTATTATAGTGATAGCTCAAATTCTAGTGCAAACGATGAAACATATACACATGATGAGCTTCAAAATGCATTGCATGACTTAGTCAAACAATATGAGATTATTTGTGAAAAGAACAAGAATGCTAGAAAGCTAATCAATAATCTCCAAAGTCAAATTGAGACATGCATGAATGAGAAAAATGAGGTGCTTGCTAAACTTGAAACAAATGCATCAACTCTTGAAAGTTTAAAAACAAAACTCATTGATAATGAAAAACTAGATCTTCATGTTGCAATGTGCAATTAAGAAAAGATCTAGAAAGATTCACTAATGAAACTAAGATGCTTAATATGCTTTTAGGAAGTCAAAGACAATCTTTGCAAAAACATTGTTTAGAATATAATGATTCATATGTTAAAAACCATGTAATTCATACAACTTTAAATGGAAAGCACTTAGTTTTAAAGCATAATTCTTCAAGTGTGTGGGCTCCTAAAACCAAAATGGTTTGGGTTCCCAAAGCTAACATTCAAGGACCCAAAGTTATTTGGGTACCTAAATCTACACTTGTAGGTGCTTGAGGAGGAAATCGGTGGTGACCGGGCAAGCTTAAGAGTCAAATTCAAAGCCGGTTGCATCACCACATGAGATTGGAACCAATTCAAAGCTTCAAGTGGGTATAAATCTCGTATCCTCTAAAAAATTCAATCAATTGGTTCTAGTCTAGGTCTTTATATGCTTATTTGACAAATCATATATTCATTCATTGCAAATCTTAGAATTTGAATCACATCCAATGTTTTAGAGTCAAAATTTTAAATAGACGTCAAAAAGGGAAAATGAATACATCACATGCTCAATTGTAATATTTGCTTGATGTTAATAGGGGAGAATTAAGAATTGAACTTAATCGAAAAATCATATTCATATTGATAGGGGGAGCTTAATGAATATCATTTTATTAGTGTAATGAAGGACAAAATTTAGGGGGTGCAACTTCATTACAAGACATCCGAAATTCAATGCTTATATCTTATAATTTTTTGATGGGTGTCAAAGGGGGAGAGATAATTAAATGACTAACTTGAAATTTGATTAAAATTGAACAAAAACTAGGCACATCCATAGGGGGAGCATTTATATACATAGTACATCTAAATTTTCAAGTATTAAGATATAGGTTGTCATCATCAAAAAAGGGAGATTGTTGGTTTTTTGGCCTTAATCTATGTTTTGATGATTTAATCAACCTAATCTTAATTGTGATCATGTAAAGTAGCACACATGTTGCATTGCATATATATTGCTTTCTGCTAACCTCTGCAGGTGATCAAGACTCGAGGAAGAAAGGAAATCAAGTCAAGACATGTAATCAAGCTCATTTGAAGACATGTAATTTGTATTTTTTGAGTCTTAGGAACTTTCTGTAATTGAGTATACTTGAGCAAAAACCTACTCAAACACACACTAAGTTCCCTATAGAATTCACACACAAAATTTCACATAATTTGGACTTCAATAGATCACCCAAACTTAGATCGGAAAACACTAAACCAAAACCTGAACAGTCTGCCCACATTCGGTCGACCAAAACAGACCATTCGATCGACGGAGTGATCATATATCATGTTAGTGTTTTACTGCCCAAGTTCGGTCGACCGTGTAACAACAAATTTCCAACCATTTATTTTGTCGTATTATACCCAACGGTCGTATTCGTATTATCTCCATATACCCCAAATACATTTAGTGTATCGGTCGACCGAGGACCTTGTTCGCTCGACCGAACTTAGAAAACTCGACAAACCAAAAGTGCTTGTCGGTTTTCGGTCGACCGTGGACCTTGTTTCGGTCGACCGAATATGATCTTGTTTGTCAACCCTAAAGTGCATGGTGTGAATCGGTCGAACGAACCTATCTCGGTGTTCGATCGATCACTTAAGTGGACCTAGATTATAGCCTTTGGTGGTCGACCGTTCTTTTACTGGTCAACCGAACCTTATTCTATATTGCCAAACGGTCGACCGAACAACCCGATACGGTCCACCGAACTTACTCAGAATTGGGTCCTGTCAGTTTCTGTTTTGTGTATCTTACACAATCTTTACCCAATTCATCCCCAATGGCTATAACTCTTTAGGAGCTTATAAATAGAGTTGTAAAACACATTTTAACACAACTCTCCCACTACTATTTGTCCCATACATTAGAGAGAAAACTCCAAACACTCCAAGCCTCAAACCTTCCACACTTTAGTCTTGAATCCTATTCTCACTCAAGTGTGCTCAAGTTTAGAGAGTGTTGTTCCATCAACCATTGTTCAAGAAGCAAGGGTCTTGGTGAAAGCCCAAGACAAGAGTATAGAATTCGGTGAGAGCCCGAAGTACCCCTCTCGGATTGTGAGAGGAGGAGGCAAGCTCGTCGAGGGTTGCTCGCAAGTTTGAAGATTGTAAAGGCGTTCTCTCCCGGCCCAGAACGGGGAGTGGTTAGTGAAGTCATGAGCGGAGCTCGGTGATCCGAGCGGAGCGTGCAAAAGAGGACTAGGACCTGGGTGGGGTGTCGAACCTCTATAAAAATCCCCCGACAACTTGTGGTTTGCATTATCTCCTTCCTTTACTTGCTTGTTTAGTTTTAAATTCCGTTGCATATCTTTGATCTTTAAACAAGTAGGTAATTAAGGTTAAAAGTGATTAGAATTGTAAACCCTCACGATCCTACATTTGGTATCAGAGCCTTGTAAGCTAAATCGCATTGCTTAACTGTAATTTTCAACAGGGCTTCAACTTCTAATGATTTTGAGGGTTTATGCACAACTAGACCTCATTTACTAAATGGGTCAAATTATGATTATTGGAAGAATATGATGAAATTATTCCTAATTTCAAATGACCTTAAGTATTGGATGTTTCTTCAAAATCCATACACACCCCCAAATGAAGATGAATTAGATTCACTTACTAGGCCCAAAATGAAAGAAATTGAGTTTAACTCTAAAATAATGAACATTCTATATTGTGGGCTAAACGAGGGTGAATACAATGGAATTAGGGGTTGTGAAAGTGCTTATGAAATTTGGCATAGATTACAAATGCATCATGAGGGTGATAGCAAAACTAAGGAAACTCGCATTAGTCTCCTCATGCATAAATATGAGATTTTTTCTATGCAAATCGGTGAAAACATAAGCAAAATGAACACTCGCTTCACCGATATTACTAACTCTCTTTTGGTTCTTGGAAGAAAATTAAATGAAGTAGAGATGACAAGGAAATTCCTTCGGTCTCTAAGCATCGATTGGAAGATAAAGTCGTCGCAATTGAAGAGGCGCATGATCTTTCCAAATTAAAGATGGAGGAACTCGTTGAAAACTTGATGGCGTATGAACTTCAAATCAATCATCGAAAGGAGAAGGAAGCTTCAAAGAACAAACCCTTCTTCTCATTACATGCAAATATTGAGCAAGCAGGGAGGAGTGTAGAAGATGAGGACATTGAAGTCCTAGCCAAAGACTTCTTCAAATACCTCAAGAAGGATAAGGGAGAAAAGAATGAAAGAAGTGGTAGAAGAAGTGAGAAAAGAGAAAAAGAAAAGAAGAAGGAGGAGAGCGAAAATGAGAGAAGAGAATGGGAGAAGAAAAAGGAGAGAAGGGAGAGGAGAAGAGAAAAGGAGAAGAGCAAGAGAAGAGAAAGGGAGGAAGCTCACAAGGCTACATTAGATGATTCTTCAACACCATCATCATCATCTTCCTTGCAAAGTAGAAGAGTGGTGGCTCACTCATGCTTCATGGCTATTGAAGATGTTCAAAGTGAGGTAGACTCTAACTCTTGTTCTATTAGATCATGCTCAATTAAGTCTTATTATAGTGATAGCTCAAATTCTAGTGCAAACGATGAAACATATACACATGATGAGCTTCAAAATGCATTGCATGACTTAGTCAAACAATATGAGATTATTTGTGAAAAGAACAAGAATGCTAGAAAGCTAATCAATAATCTCCAAAGTCAAATTGAGACATGCATGAATGAGAAAAATGAGGTGCTTGCTAAACTTGAAACAAATGCATCAACTCTTGAAAGTTTAAAAACAAAACTCATTGATAATGAAAAACTAGATCTTCATGTTGCAATGTGCAATTAAGAAAAGATCTAGAAAGATTCACTAATGAAACTAAGATGCTTAATATGCTTTTAGGAAGTCAAAGACAATCTTTGCAAAAACATTGTTTAGAATATAATGATTCATATGTTAAAAACCATGTAATTCATACAACTTTAAATGGAAAGCACTTAGTTTTAAAGCATAATTCTTCAAGTGTGTGGGCTCCTAAAACCAAAATGGTTTGGGTTCCCAAAGCTAACATTCAAGGACCCAAAGTTATTTGGGTACCTAAATCTACACTTGTAGGTGCTTGAGGAGGAAATCGGTGGTGACCGGGCAAGCTTAAGAGTCAAATTCAAAGCCGGTTGCATCACCACATGAGATTGGAACCAATTCAAAGCTTCAAGTGGGTATAAATCTCGTATCCTCTAAAAAATTCAATCAATTGGTTCTAGTCTAGGTCTTTATATGCTTATTTGACAAATCATATATTCATTCATTGCAAATCTTAGAATTTGAATCACATCCAATGTTTTAGAGTCAAAATTTTAAATAGACGTCAAAAAGGGGAAATGAATACATCACATGCTCAATTGTAATATTTGCTTGATGTTAATAGGGGAGAATTAAGAATTGAACTTAATCGAAAAATCATATTCATATTGATAGGGGGAGCTTAATGAATATCATTTTATTAGTGTAATGAAGGACAAAATTTAGGGAGTGCAACTTCATTACAAGACATCCGAAATTCAATGCTTATATCTTATAATTTTTTGATGGGTGTCAAAGGGGGAGAGATAATTAAATGACTAACTTGAAATTTGATTAAAATTGAACAAAAACTAGGCACATCCATAGGGGGAGCATTTATATACATAGTACATCTAAATTTTCAAGTATTAAGATATAGGTTGTCATCATCAAAAAAGGGAGATTGTTGGTTTTTTGGCCTTAATCTATGTTTTGATGATTTAATCAACCTAATCTTAATTGTGATCATGTAAAGTAGCACACATGTTGCATTGCATATATATTGCTTTCTGCTAACCTCTGCAGGTGATCAAGACTCGAGGAAGAAAGGAAATCAAGTCAAGACATGTAATCAAGCTCATTTGAAGACATGTAATTTGTATTTTTTGAGTCTTAGGAACTTTCTGTAATTGAGTATACTTGAGCAAAAACCTACTCAAACACACACTAAGTTCCCTATAGAATTCACACACAAAATTTCACATAATTTGGACTTCAATAGATCACCCAAACTTAGATCGGAAAACACTAAACCAAAACCTGAACAGTCTGCCCACATTCGGTCGACCAAAACAGACCATTCGATCGACGGAGTGATCATATATCATGTTAGTGTTTTACTGCCCAAGTTCGGTCGACCGTGTAACAACAAATTTCCAACCATTTATTTTGTCGTATTATACCCAACGGTCGTATTCGTATTATCTCCATATACCCCAAATACATTTAGTGTATCGGTCGACCGAGGACCTTGTTCGCTCGACCGAACTTAGAAAACTCGACAAACCAAAAGTGCTTGTCGGTTTTCGGTCGACCGTGGACCTTGTTTCGGTCGACCGAATATGATCTTGTTTGTCAACCCTAAAGTGCATGGTGTGAATCGGTCGAACGAACCTATCTCGGTGTTCGATCGATCACTTAAGTGGACCTAGATTATAGCCTTTGGTGGTCGACCGTTCTTTTACTGGTCAACCGAACCTTATTCTATATTGCCAAACGGTCGACCGAACAACCCGATACGGTCCACCGAACTTACTCAGAATTGGGTCCTGTCAGTTTCTGTTTTGTGTATCTTACACAATCTTTACCCAATTCATCCCCAATGGCTATAACTCTTTAGGAGCTTATAAATAGAGTTGTAAAACACATTTTAACACAACTCTCCCACTACTATTTGTCCCATACATTAGAGAGAAAACTCCAAACACTCCAAGCCTCAAACCTTCCACACTTTAGTCTTGAATCCTATTCTCACTCAAGTGTGCTCAAGTTTAGAGAGTGTTGTTCCATCAACCATTGTTCAAGAAGCAAGGGTCTTGGTGAAAGCCCAAGACAAGAGTATAGAATTCGGTGAGAGCCCGAAGTACCCCTCTCGGATTGTGAGAGGAGGAGGCAAGCTCGTCGAGGGTTGCTCGCAAGTTTGAAGATTGTAAAGGCGTTCTCTCCCGGCCCAGAACGGGGAGTGGTTAGTGAAGTCATGAGCGGAGCTCGGTGATCCGAGCGGAGCGTGCAAAAGAGGACTAGGACCTGGGTGGGGTGTCGAACCTCTATAAAAATCCCCCGACAACTTGTGGTTTGCATTATCTCCTTCCTTTACTTGCTTGTTTAGTTTTAAATTCCGTTGCATATCTTTGATCTTTAAACAAGTAGGTAATTAAGGTTAAAAGTGATTAGAATTGTAAACCCTCACGATCCTACATTTGGTATCAGAGCCTTGTAAGCTAAATCGCATTGCTTAACTGTAATTTTCAACAGGGCTTCAACTTCTAATGATTTTGAGGGTTTATGCACAACTAGACCTCATTTACTAAATGGGTCAAATTATGATTATTGGAAGAATATGATGAAATTATTCCTAATTTCAAATGACCTTAAGTATTGGATGTTTCTTCAAAATCCATACACACCCCCAAATGAAGATGAATTAGATTCACTTACTAGGCCCAAAATGAAAGAAATTGAGTTTAACTCTAAAATAATGAACATTCTATATTGTGGGCTAAACGAGGGTGAATACAATGGAATTAGGGGTTGTGAAAGTGCTTATGAAATTTGGCATAGATTACAAATGCATCATGAGGGTGATAGCAAAACTAAGGAAACTCGCATTAGTCTCCTCATGCATAAATATGAGATTTTTTCTATGCAAATCGGTGAAAACATAAGCAAAATGAACACTCGCTTCACCGATATTACTAACTCTCTTTTGGTTCTTGGAAGAAAATTAAATGAAGTAGAGATGACAAGGAAATTCCTTCGGTCTCTAAGCATCGATTGGAAGATAAAGTCGTCGCAATTGAAGAGGCGCATGATCTTTCCAAATTAAAGATGGAGGAACTCGTTGAAAACTTGATGGCGTATGAACTTCAAATCAATCATCGAAAGGAGAAGGAAGCTTCAAAGAACAAACCCTTCTTCTCATTACATGCAAATATTGAGCAAGCAGGGAGGAGTGTAGAAGATGAGGACATTGAAGTCCTAGCCAAAGACTTCTTCAAATACCTCAAGAAGGATAAGGGAGAAAAGAATGAAAGAAGTGGTAGAAGAAGTGAGAAAAGAGAAAAAGAAAAGAAGAAGGAGGAGAGCGAAAATGAGAGAAGAGAATGGGAGAAGAAAAAGGAGAGAAGGGAGAGGAGAAGAGAAAAGGAGAAGAGCAAGAGAAGAGAAAGGGAGGAAGCTCACAAGGCTACATTAGATGATTCTTCAACACCATCATCATCATCTTCCTTGCAAAGTAGAAGAGTGGTGGCTCACTCATGCTTCATGGCTATTGAAGATGTTCAAAGTGAGGTAGACTCTAACTCTTGTTCTATTAGATCATGCTCAATTAAGTCTTATTATAGTGATAGCTCAAATTCTAGTGCAAACGATGAAACATATACACATGATGAGCTTCAAAATGCATTGCATGACTTAGTCAAACAATATGAGATTATTTGTGAAAAGAACAAGAATGCTAGAAAGCTAATCAATAATCTCCAAAGTCAAATTGAGACATGCATGAATGAGAAAAATGAGGTGCTTGCTAAACTTGAAACAAATGCATCAACTCTTGAAAGTTTAAAAACAAAACTCATTGATAATGAAAAACTAGATCTTCATGTTGCAATGTGCAATTAAGAAAAGATCTAGAAAGATTCACTAATGAAACTAAGATGCTTAATATGCTTTTAGGAAGTCAAAGACAATCTTTGCAAAAACATTGTTTAGAATATAATGATTCATATGTTAAAAACCATGTAATTCATACAACTTTAAATGGAAAGCACTTAGTTTTAAAGCATAATTCTTCAAGTGTGTGGGCTCCTAAAACCAAAATGGTTTGGGTTCCCAAAGCTAACATTCAAGGACCCAAAGTTATTTGGGTACCTAAATCTACACTTGTAGGTGCTTGAGGAGGAAATCGGTGGTGACCGGGCAAGCTTAAGAGTCAAATTCAAAGCCGGTTGCATCACCACATGAGATTGGAACCAATTCAAAGCTTCAAGTGGGTATAAATCTCGTATCCTCTAAAAAATTCAATCAATTGGTTCTAGTCTAGGTCTTTATATGCTTATTTGACAAATCATATATTCATTCATTGCAAATCTTAGAATTTGAATCACATCCAATGTTTTAGAGTCAAAATTTTAAATAGACGTCAAAAAGGGGAAATGAATACATCACATGCTCAATTGTAATATTTGCTTGATGTTAATAGGGGAGAATTAAGAATTGAACTTAATCGAAAAATCATATTCATATTGATAGGGGGAGCTTAATGAATATCATTTTATTAGTGTAATGAAGGACAAAATTTAGGGGGTGCAACTTCATTACAAGACATCCGAAATTCAATGCTTATATCTTATAATTTTTTGATGGGTGTCAAAGGGGGAGAGATAATTAAATGACTAACTTGAAATTTGATTAAAATTGAACAAAAACTAGGCACATCCATAGGGGGAGCATTTATATACATAGTACATCTAAATTTTCAAGTATTAAGATATAGGTTGTCATCATCAAAAAAGGGAGATTGTTGGTTTTTTGGCCTTAATCTATGTTTTGATGATTTAATCAACCTAATCTTAATTGTGATCATGTAAAGTAGCACACATGTTGCATTGCATATATATTGCTTTCTGCTAACCTCTGCAGGTGATCAAGACTCGAGGAAGAAAGGAAATCAAGTCAAGACATGTAATCAAGCTCATTTGAAGACATGTAATTTGTATTTTTTGAGTCTTAGGAACTTTCTGTAATTGAGTATACTTGAGCAAAAACCTACTCAAACACACACTAAGTTCCCTATAGAATTCACACACAAAATTTCACATAATTTGGACTTCAATAGATCACCCAAACTTAGATCGGAAAACACTAAACCAAAACCTGAACAGTCTGCCCACATTCGGTCGACCAAAACAGACCATTCGATCGACGGAGTGATCATATATCATGTTAGTGTTTTACTGCCCAAGTTCGGTCGACCGTGTAACAACAAATTTCCAACCATTTATTTTGTCGTATTATACCCAACGGTCGTATTCGTATTATCTCCATATACCCCAAATACATTTAGTGTATCGGTCGACCGAGGACCTTGTTCGCTCGACCGAACTTAGAAAACTCGACAAACCAAAAGTGCTTGTCGGTTTTCGGTCGACCGTGGACCTTGTTTCGGTCGACCGAATATGATCTTGTTTGTCAACCCTAAAGTGCATGGTGTGAATCGGTCGAACGAACCTATCTCGGTGTTCGATCGATCACTTAAGTGGACCTAGATTATAGCCTTTGGTGGTCGACCGTTCTTTTACTGGTCAACCGAACCTTATTCTATATTGCCAAACGGTCGACCGAACAACCCGATACGGTCCACCGAACTTACTCAGAATTGGGTCCTGTCAGTTTCTGTTTTGTGTATCTTACACAATCTTTACCCAATTCATCCCCAATGGCTATAACTCTTTAGGAGCTTATAAATAGAGTTGTAAAACACATTTTAACACAACTCTCCCACTACTATTTGTCCCATACATTAGAGAGAAAACTCCAAACACTCCAAGCCTCAAACCTTCCACACTTTAGTCTTGAATCCTATTCTCACTCAAGTGTGCTCAAGTTTAGAGAGTGTTGTTCCATCAACCATTGTTCAAGAAGCAAGGGTCTTGGTGAAAGCCCAAGACAAGAGTATAGAATTCGGTGAGAGCCCGAAGTACCCCTCTCGGATTGTGAGAGGAGGAGGCAAGCTCGTCGAGGGTTGCTCGCAAGTTTGAAGATTGTAAAGGCGTTCTCTCCCGGCCCAGAACGGGGAGTGGTTAGTGAAGTCATGAGCGGAGCTCGGTGATCCGAGCGGAGCGTGCAAAAGAGGACTAGGACCCGGGTGGGGTGTCGAACCTCTATAAAAATCCCCCGACAACTTGTGGTTTGCATTATCTCCTTCCTTTACTTGCTTGTTTAGTTTTAAATTCCGTTGCATATCTTTGATCTTTAAACAAGTAGGTAATTAAGGTTAAAAGTGATTAGAATTGTAAACCCTCACGATCCTACATTTGGTATCAGAGCCTTGTAAGCTAAATCACATTGCTTAACTGTAATTTTCAACAGGGCTTCAACTTCTAATGATTTTGAGGGTTTATGCACAACTAGACCTCATTTACTAAATGGGTCAAATTATGATTATTGGAAGAATATGATGAAATTATTCCTAATTTCAAATGACCTTAAGTATTGGATGTTTCTTCAAAATCCATACACACCCCCAAATGAAGATGAATTAGATTCACTTACTAGGCCCAAAATGAAAGAAATTGAGTTGAACTCTAAAATAATGAACATTCTATATTGTGGGCTAAACGAGGGTGAATACAATGGAATTAGGGGTTGTGAAAGTGCTTATGAAATTTGGCATAGATTACAAATGCATCATGAGGGTGATAGCAAAACTAAGGAAACTCGCATTAGTCTCCTCATGCATAAATATGAGATTTTTTCTATGTAAATCGGTGAAAACATAAGCAAAATGAACACTCGCTTCACCGATATTACTAACTCTCTTTTGGTTCTTGGAAGAAAATTAAATGAAGTAGAGATGACAAGGAAATTCCTTCGGTCTCTAAGCATCGATTGGAAGATAAAGTCGTCGCAATTGAAGAGGCGCATGATCTTTCCAAATTAAAGATGGAGGAACTCGTTGAAAACTTGATGGCGTATGAACTTCAAATCAATCATCGAAAGGAGAAGGAAGCTTCAAAGAACAAACCCTTCTTCTCATTACATGCAAATATTGAGCAAGCAGGGAGGAGTGTAGAAGATGAGGACATTGAAGTCCTAGCCAAAGACTTCTTCAAATACCTCAAGAAGGATAAGGGAGAAAAGAATGAAAGAAGTGGTAGAAGAAGTGAGAAAAGAGAAAAAGAAAAGAAGAAGGAGGAGAGCGAAAATGAGAGAAGAGAATGGGAGAAGAAAAAGGAGAGAAGGGAGAGGAGAAGAGAAAAGGAGAAGAGCAAGAGAAGAGAAAGGGAGGAAGCTCACAAGGCTACATTAGATGATTCTTCATCACCATCATCATCATCTTCCTTGCAAAGTAGAAGAGTGGTGGCTCACTCATGCTTCATGGCTATTGAAGATGTTCAAAGTGAGGTAGACTCTAACTCTTGTTCTATTAGATCATGCTCAATTAAGTCTTATTATAGTGATAGCTCAAATTCTAGTGCAAACGATGAAACATATACACATGATGAGCTTCAAAATGCATTGCATGACTTAGTCAAACAATATGAGATTATTTGTGAAAAGAACAAGAATGCTAGAAAGCTAATCAATAATCTCCAAAGTCAAATTGAAACATGCATGAATGAGAAAAATGAGGTGCTTGCTAAACTTGAAACAAATGCATCAACTCTTGAAAGTTTAAAAACAAAACTCATTGATAATGAAAAACTAGATCTTCATGTTGCAATGTGCAATTAAGAAAAGATCTAGAAAGATTCACTAATGAAACTAAGATGCTTAATATGCTTTTAGGAAGTCAAAGACAATCTTTGCAAAAACATTGTGTAGAATATAATGATTCATATGTTAAAAACCATGTAATTCATACAACTTTAAATGGAAAGCACTTAGTTTTAAAGCATAATTCTTCAAGTGTGTGGGCTCCTAAAACCAAAATGGTTTGGGTTCCCAAAGCTAACATTCAAGGACCCAAAGTTATTTGGGTACCTAAATCTACACTTGTAGGTGCTTGAGGAGGAAATCGGTGGTGACCGGGCAAGCTTAAGAGTCAAATTCAAAGCCGGTTGCATCACCACATGAGATTGGAACCAATTCAAAGCTTCAAGTGGGTATAAATCTCGTATCCTCTAAAAAATTCAATCAATTGGTTCTAGTCTAGGTCTTTATATGCTTATTTGACAAATCATATATTCATTCATTGCAAATCTTAGAATTTGAATCACATCCAATGTTTTAGAGTCAAAATTTTAAATAGACGTCAAAAAGGGGAAATGAATACATCACATGCTCAATTGTAATATTTGCTTGATGTTAATAGGGGAGAATTAAGAATTGAACTTAATCGAAAAATCATATTCATATTGATAGGGGGAGCTTAATGAATATCATTTTATTAGTGTAATGAAGGACAAAATTTAGGGGGTGCAACTTCATTACAAGACATCCGAAATTCAATGCTTATATCTTATAATTTTTTGATGGGTGTCAAAGGGGGAGAGATAATTAAATGACTAACTTGAAATTTGATTAAAATTGAACAAAAACTAGGCACATCCATAGGGGGAGCATTTATATACATAGTACATCTAAATTTTCAAGTATTAAGATATAGGTTGTCATCATCAAAAAAGGGAGATTGTTGGTTTTTTGGCCTTAATCTATGTTTTGATGATTTAATCAACCTAATCTTAATTGTGATCATGTAAAGTAGCACACATGTTGCATTGCATATATATTGCTTTCTGCTAACCTCTGCAGGTGATCAAGACTCGAGGAAGAAAGGAAATCAAGTCAAGACATGTAATCAAGCTCATTTGAAGACATGTAATTTGTATTTTTTGAGTCTTAGGAACTTTCTGTAATTGAGTATACTTGAGCAAAAACCTACTCAAACACACACTAAGTTCCCTATAGAATTCACACACAAAATTTCACATAATTTGGACTTCAATAGATCACCCAAACTTAGATCGGAAAACACTAAACCAAAACCTGAACAGTCTGCCCACATTCGGTCGACCAAAACAGACCATTCGATCGACGGAGTGATCATATATCATGTTAGTGTTTTACTGCCCAAGTTCGGTCGACCGTGTAACAACAAATTTCCAACCATTTATTTTGTCGTATTATACCCAACGGTCGTATTCGTATTATCTCCATATACCCCAAATACATTTAGTGTATCGGTCGACCGAGGACCTTGTTCGCTCGACCGAACTTAGAAAACTCGACAAACCAAAAGTGCTTGTCGGTTTTCGGTCGACCGTGGACCTTGTTTCGGTCGACCGAATATGATCTTGTTTGTCAACCCTAAAGTGCATGGTGTGAATCGGTCGAACGAACCTATCTCGGTGTTCGATCGATCACTTAAGTGGACCTAGATTATAGCCTTTGGTGGTCGACCGTTCTTTTACTGGTCAACCGAACCTTATTCTATATTGCCAAACGGTCGACCGAACAACCCGATACGGTCCACCGAACTTACTCAGAATTGGGTCCTGTCAGTTTCTGTTTTGTGTATCTTACACAATCTTTACCCAATTCATCCCCAATGGCTATAACTCTTTAGGAGCTTATAAATAGAGTTGTAAAACACATTTTAACACAACTCTCCCACTACTATTTGTCCCATACATTAGAGAGAAAACTCCAAACACTCCAAGCCTCAAACCTTCCACACTTTAGTCTTGAATCCTATTCTCACTCAAGTGTGCTCAAGTTTAGAGAGTGTTGTTCCATCAACCATTGTTCAAGAAGCAAGGGTCTTGGTGAAAGCCCAAGACAAGAGTATAGAATTCGGTGAGAGCCCGAAGTACCCCTCTCGGATTGTGAGAGGAGGAGGCAAGCTCGTCGAGGGTTGCTCGCAAGTTTGAAGATTGTAAAGGCGTTCTCTCCCGGCCCAGAACGGGGAGTGGTTAGTGAAGTCATGAGCGGAGCTCGGTGATCCGAGCGGAGCGTGCAAAAGAGGACTAGGACCCGGGTGGGGTGTCGAACCTCTATAAAAATCCCCCGACAACTTGTGGTTTGCATTATCTCCTTCCTTTACTTGCTTGTTTAGTTTTAAATTCCGTTGCATATCTTTGATCTTTAAACAAGTAGGTAATTAAGGTTAAAAGTGATTAGAATTGTAAACCCTCACGATCCTACATTTGGTAACAGAGCCTTGTAAGCTAAATCGCATTGCTTAACTGTAATTTTCAACAGGGCTTCAACTTCTAATGATTTTGAGGGTTTATGCACAACTAGACCTCATTTACTAAATGGGTCAAATTATGATTATTGGAAGAATATGATGAAATTATTCCTAATTTCAAATGACCTTAAGTATTGGATGTTTCTTCAAAATCCATACACACCCCCAAATGAAGATGAATTAGATTCACTTACTAGGCCCAAAATGAAAGAAATTGAGTTGAACTCTAAAATAATGAACATTCTATATTGTGGGCTAAACGAGGGTGAATACAATGGAATTAGGGGTTGTGAAAGTGCTTATGAAATTTGGCATAGATTACAAATGCATCATGAGGGTGATAGCAAAACTAAGGAAACTCGCATTAGTCTCCTCATGCATAAATATGAGATTTTTTCTATGTAAATCGGTGAAAACATAAGCAAAATGAACACTCGCTTCACCGATATTACTAACTCTCTTTTGGTTCTTGGAAGAAAATTAAATGAAGTAGAGATGACAAGGAAATTCCTTCGGTCTCTAAGCATCGATTGGAAGATAAAGTCGTCGCAATTGAAGAGGCGCATGATCTTTCCAAATTAAAGATGGAGGAACTCGTTGAAAACTTGATGGCGTATGAACTTCAAATCAATCATCGAAAGGAGAAGGAAGCTTCAAAGAACAAACCCTTCTTCTCATTACATGCAAATATTGAGCAAGCAGGGAGGAGTGTAGAAGATGAGGACATTGAAGTCCTAGCCAAAGACTTCTTCAAATACCTCAAGAAGGATAAGGGAGAAAAGAATGAAAGAAGTGGTAGAAGAAGTGAGAAAAGAGAAAAAGAAAAGAAGAAGGAGGAGAGCGAAAATGAGAGAAGAGAATGGGAGAAGAAAAAGGAGAGAAGGGAGAGGAGAAGAGAAAAGGAGAAGAGCAAGAGAAGAGAAAGGGAGGAAGCTCACAAGGCTACATTAGATGATTCTTCATCACCATCATCATCATCTTCCTTGCAAAGTAGAAGAGTGGTGGCTCACTCATGCTTCATGGCTATTGAAGATGTTCAAAGTGAGGTAGACTCTAACTCTTGTTCTATTAGATCATGCTCAATTAAGTCTTATTATAGTGATAGCTCAAATTCTAGTGCAAACGATGAAACATATACACATGATGAGCTTCAAAATGCATTGCATGACTTAGTCAAACAATATGAGATTATTTGTGAAAAGAACAAGAATGCTAGAAAGCTAATCAATAATCTCCAAAGTCAAATTGAAACATGCATGAATGAGAAAAATGAGGTGCTTGCTAAACTTGAAACAAATGCATCAACTCTTGAAAGTTTAAAAACAAAACTCATTGATAATGAAAAACTAGATCTTCATGTTGCAATGTGCAATTAAGAAAAGATCTAGAAAGATTCACTAATGAAACTAAGATGCTTAATATGCTTTTAGGAAGTCAAAGACAATCTTTGCAAAAACATTGTGTAGAATATAATGATTCATATGTTAAAAACCATGTAATTCATACAACTTTAAATGGAAAGCACTTAGTTTTAAAGCATAATTCTTCAAGTGTGTGGGCTCCTAAAACCAAAATGGTTTGGGTTCCCAAAGCTAACATTCAAGGACCCAAAGTTATTTGGGTACCTAAATCTACACTTGTAGGTGCTTGAGGAGGAAATCGGTGGTGACCGGGCAAGCTTAAGAGTCAAATTCAAAGCCGGTTGCATCACCACATGAGATTGGAACCAATTCAAAGCTTCAAGTGGGTATAAATCTCGTATCCTCTAAAAAATTCAATCAATTGGTTCTAGTCTAGGTCTTTATATGCTTATTTGACAAATCATATATTCATTCATTGCAAATCTTAGAATTTGAATCACATCCAATGTTTTAGAGTCAAAATTTTAAATAGACGTCAAAAAGGGGAAATGAATACATCACATGCTCAATTGTAATATTTGCTTGATGTTAATAGGGGAGAATTAAGAATTGAACTTAATCGAAAAATCATATTCATATTGATAGGGGGAGCTTAATGAATATCATTTTATTAGTGTAATGAAGGACAAAATTTAGGGGGTGCAACTTCATTACAAGACATCCGAAATTCAATGCTTATATCTTATAATTTTTTGATGGGTGTCAAAGGGGGAGAGATAATTAAATGACTAACTTGAAATTTGATTAAAATTGAACAAAAACTAGGCACATCCATAGGGGGAGCATTTATATACATAGTACATCTAAATTTTCAAGTATTAAGATATAGGTTGTCATCATCAAAAAAGGGAGATTGTTGGTTTTTTGGCCTTAATCTATGTTTTGATGATTTAATCAACCTAATCTTAATTGTGATCATGTAAAGTAGCACACATGTTGCATTGCATATATATTGCTTTCTGCTAACCTCTGCAGGTGATCAAGACTCGAGGAAGAAAGGAAATCAAGTCAAGACATGTAATCAAGCTCATTTGAAGACATGTAATTTGTATTTTTTGAGTCTTAGGAACTTTCTGTAATTGAGTATACTTGAGCAAAAACCTACTCAAACACACACTAAGTTCCCTATAGAATTCACACACAAAATTTCACATAATTTGGACTTCAATAGATCACCCAAACTTAGATCGGAAAACACTAAACCAAAACCTGAACAGTCTGCCCACATTCGGTCGACCAAAACAGACCATTCGATCGACGGAGTGATCATATATCATGTTAGTGTTTTACTGCCCAAGTTCGGTCGACCGTGTAACAACAAATTTCCAACCATTTATTTTGTCGTATTATACCCAACGGTCGTATTCGTATTATCTCCATATACCCCAAATACATTTAGTGTATCGGTCGACCGAGGACCTTGTTCGCTCGACCGAACTTAGAAAACTCGACAAACCAAAAGTGCTTGTCGGTTTTCGGTCGACCGTGGACCTTGTTTCGGTCGACCGAATATGATCTTGTTTGTCAACCCTAAAGTGCATGGTGTGAATCGGTCGAACGAACCTATCTCGGTGTTCGATCGATCACTTAAGTGGACCTAGATTATAGCCTTTGGTGGTCGACCGTTCTTTTACTGGTCAACCGAACCTTATTCTATATTGCCAAACGGTCGACCGAACAACCCGATACGGTCCACCGAACTTACTCAGAATTGGGTCCTGTCAGTTTCTGTTTTGTGTATCTTACACAATCTTTACCCAATTCATCCCCAATGGCTATAACTCTTTAGGAGCTTATAAATAGAGTTGTAAAACACATTTTAACACAACTCTCCCACTACTATTTGTCCCATACATTAGAGAGAAAACTCCAAACACTCCAAGCCTCAAACCTTCCACACTTTAGTCTTGAATCCTATTCTCACTCAAGTGTGCTCAAGTTTAGAGAGTGTTGTTCCATCAACCATTGTTCAAGAAGCAAGGGTCTTGGTGAAAGCCCAAGACAAGAGTATAGAATTCGGTGAGAGCCCGAAGTACCCCTCTCGGATTGTGAGAGGAGGAGGCAAGCTCGTCGAGGGTTGCTCGCAAGTTTGAAGATTGTAAAGGCGTTCTCTCCCGGCCCAGAACGGGGAGTGGTTAGTGAAGTCATGAGCGGAGCTCGGTGATCCGAGCGGAGCGTGCAAAAGAGGACTAGGACCCGGGTGGGGTGTCGAACCTCTATAAAAATCCCCCGACAACTTGTGGTTTGCATTATCTCCTTCCTTTACTTGCTTGTTTAGTTTTAAATTCCGTTGCATATCTTTGATCTTTAAACAAGTAGGTAATTAAGGTTAAAAGTGATTAGAATTGTAAACCCTCACGATCCTACATTTGGTAACAGAGCCTTGTAAGCTAAATCGCATTGCTTAACTGTAATTTTCAACAGGGCTTCAACTTCTAATGATTTTGAGGGTTTATGCACAACTAGACCTCATTTACTAAATGGGTCAAATTATGATTATTGGAAGAATATGATGAAATTATTCCTAATTTCAAATGACCTTAAGTATTGGATGTTTCTTCAAAATCCATACACACCCCCAAATGAAGATGAATTAGATTCACTTACTAGGCCCAAAATGAAAGAAATTGAGTTGAACTCTAAAATAATGAACATTCTATATTGTGGGCTAAACGAGGGTGAATACAATGGAATTAGGGGTTGTGAAAGTGCTTATGAAATTTGGCATAGATTACAAATGCATCATGAGGGTGATAGCAAAACTAAGGAAACTCGCATTAGTCTCCTCATGCATAAATATGAGATTTTTTCTATGTAAATCGGTGAAAACATAAGCAAAATGAACACTCGCTTCACCGATATTACTAACTCTCTTTTGGTTCTTGGAAGAAAATTAAATGAAGTAGAGATGACAAGGAAATTCCTTCGGTCTCTAAGCATCGATTGGAAGATAAAGTCGTCGCAATTGAAGAGGCGCATGATCTTTCCAAATTAAAGATGGAGGAACTCGTTGAAAACTTGATGGCGTATGAACTTCAAATCAATCATCGAAAGGAGAAGGAAGCTTCAAAGAACAAACCCTTCTTCTCATTACATGCAAATATTGAGCAAGCAGGGAGGAGTGTAGAAGATGAGGACATTGAAGTCCTAGCCAAAGACTTCTTCAAATACCTCAAGAAGGATAAGGGAGAAAAGAATGAAAGAAGTGGTAGAAGAAGTGAGAAAAGAGAAAAAGAAAAGAAGAAGGAGGAGAGCGAAAATGAGAGAAGAGAATGGGAGAAGAAAAAGGAGAGAAGGGAGAGGAGAAGAGAAAAGGAGAAGAGCAAGAGAAGAGAAAGGGAGGAAGCTCACAAGGCTACATTAGATGATTCTTCATCACCATCATCATCATCTTCCTTGCAAAGTAGAAGAGTGGTGGCTCACTCATGCTTCATGGCTATTGAAGATGTTCAAAGTGAGGTAGACTCTAACTCTTGTTCTATTAGATCATGCTCAATTAAGTCTTATTATAGTGATAGCTCAAATTCTAGTGCAAACGATGAAACATATACACATGATGAGCTTCAAAATGCATTGCATGACTTAGTCAAACAATATGAGATTATTTGTGAAAAGAACAAGAATGCTAGAAAGCTAATCAATAATCTCCAAAGTCAAATTGAAACATGCATGAATGAGAAAAATGAGGTGCTTGCTAAACTTGAAACAAATGCATCAACTCTTGAAAGTTTAAAAACAAAACTCATTGATAATGAAAAACTAGATCTTCATGTTGCAATGTGCAATTAAGAAAAGATCTAGAAAGATTCACTAATGAAACTAAGATGCTTAATATGCTTTTAGGAAGTCAAAGACAATCTTTGCAAAAACATTGTGTAGAATATAATGATTCATATGTTAAAAACCATGTAATTCATACAACTTTAAATGGAAAGCACTTAGTTTTAAAGCATAATTCTTCAAGTGTGTGGGCTCCTAAAACCAAAATGGTTTGGGTTCCCAAAGCTAACATTCAAGGACCCAAAGTTATTTGGGTACCTAAATCTACACTTGTAGGTGCTTGAGGAGGAAATCGGTGGTGACCGGGCAAGCTTAAGAGTCAAATTCAAAGCCGGTTGCATCACCACATGAGATTGGAACCAATTCAAAGCTTCAAGTGGGTATAAATCTCGTATCCTCTAAAAAATTCAATCAATTGGTTCTAGTCTAGGTCTTTATATGCTTATTTGACAAATCATATATTCATTCATTGCAAATCTTAGAATTTGAATCACATCCAATGTTTTAGAGTCAAAATTTTAAATAGACGTCAAAAAGGGGAAATGAATACATCACATGCTCAATTGTAATATTTGCTTGATGTTAATAGGGGAGAATTAAGAATTGAACTTAATCGAAAAATCATATTCATATTGATAGGGGGAGCTTAATGAATATCATTTTATTAGTGTAATGAAGGACAAAATTTAGGGGGTGCAACTTCATTACAAGACATCCGAAATTCAATGCTTATATCTTATAATTTTTTGATGGGTGTCAAAGGGGGAGAGATAATTAAATGACTAACTTGAAATTTGATTAAAATTGAACAAAAACTAGGCACATCCATAGGGGGAGCATTTATATACATAGTACATCTAAATTTTCAAGTATTAAGATATAGGTTGTCATCATCAAAAAAGGGAGATTGTTGGTTTTTTGGCCTTAATCTATGTTTTGATGATTTAATCAACCTAATCTTAATTGTGATCATGTAAAGTAGCACACATGTTGCATTGCATATATATTGCTTTCTGCTAACCTCTGCAGGTGATCAAGACTCGAGGAAGAAAGGAAATCAAGTCAAGACATGTAATCAAGCTCATTTGAAGACATGTAATTTGTATTTTTTGAGTCTTAGGAACTTTCTGTAATTGAGTATACTTGAGCAAAAACCTACTCAAACACACACTAAGTTCCCTATAGAATTCACACACAAAATTTCACATAATTTGGACTTCAATAGATCACCCAAACTTAGATCGGAAAACACTAAACCAAAACCTGAACAGTCTGCCCACATTCGGTCGACCAAAACAGACCATTCGATCGACGGAGTGATCATATATCATGTTAGTGTTTTACTGCCCAAGTTCGGTCGACCGTGTAACAACAAATTTCCAACCATTTATTTTGTCGTATTATACCCAACGGTCGTATTCGTATTATCTCCATATACCCCAAATACATTTAGTGTATCGGTCGACCGAGGACCTTGTTCGCTCGACCGAACTTAGAAAACTCGACAAACCAAAAGTGCTTGTCGGTTTTCGGTCGACCGTGGACCTTGTTTCGGTCGACCGAATATGATCTTGTTTGTCAACCCTAAAGTGCATGGTGTGAATCGGTCGAACGAACCTATCTCGGTGTTCGATCGATCACTTAAGTGGACCTAGATTATAGCCTTTGGTGGTCGACCGTTCTTTTACTGGTCAACCGAACCTTATTCTATATTGCCAAACGGTCGACCGAACAACCCGATACGGTCCACCGAACTTACTCAGAATTGGGTCCTGTCAGTTTCTGTTTTGTGTATCTTACACAATCTTTACCCAATTCATCCCCAATGGCTATAACTCTTTAGGAGCTTATAAATAGAGTTGTAAAACACATTTTAACACAACTCTCCCACTACTATTTGTCCCATACATTAGAGAGAAAACTCCAAACACTCCAAGCCTCAAACCTTCCACACTTTAGTCTTGAATCCTATTCTCACTCAAGTGTGCTCAAGTTTAGAGAGTGTTGTTCCATCAACCATTGTTCAAGAAGCAAGGGTCTTGGTGAAAGCCCAAGACAAGAGTATAGAATTCGGTGAGAGCCCGAAGTACCCCTCTCGGATTGTGAGAGGAGGAGGCAAGCTCGTCGAGGGTTGCTCGCAAGTTTGAAGATTGTAAAGGCGTTCTCTCCCGGCCCAGAACGGGGAGTGAAGTATGAGCGAAGCTCGGTGATCCGGGCGGAGCTTGCAAAAGAGGACTAGGACCTGGGTAGGGTGCCGAACCTCTATAAAAATCCCCCGACTCCTTGTGGTTTGCAGTATCTTATTCCTTTACTTGCTTGTTTAGTTTTAAATTCCGCTGCATATCTTTGATCATTAAACAAGTAGGTAATTAGGGTTAAAAGTGATTAGAATTGTAGACCATCACGATCCTACAAATATGTGCATATTCCTTTGTTGATGAAGGTGCAGTTGATTGGGATGATGACGATGACGATGAATCGTCCCAAGTAGCCTTGTGAGCTTCCAACCTCTTCTATTTTCTCTTACTCCTCTCCTTTTCTCGTTTTCTTTCCCTTCTCTCATTTTTCTTCTCCTTCTCTTTTCTCTCATGTTCACTCTCCTTCTTCTCCTTCTTCTTTTCTCTCATTTCACTTCTTCTACCTCTTCTTTCATTCTTTTCTTCTTTATCCATCTTGAGGTATTTGAAGAAGTCTTTGGCTAGGACTTCAATGTCCTCATCTTCTACACTCCGCCTTGGTTGCTCAATATTTGCATGTAATCCCAAGGTAGGTTTGTTTTTGGAGGTCTCATTCTCCTTCGGATGGTTAATTTGGAGCTCATAAGCCATGAGATTTCCAATTAACTCCTTCATCTTGAGTTGGAAAAGGTTGTGTGCTTCTAAAATTGTGACCACCTTATCTTCCCAATCGTTGCTTAACGACTGGAGGAATTTCCTTGTCATCTCTCCTTCATTTAGTTTTCTTCCAAGAACCAAAAGAGAGTTAGTAATATCGGTGAAGCGAGTGTTCATTTCGCTTATGTTTTCACCGATTTGTATAGAAAAGATATCATATTTATGCATGAGGAGACTAATGTGGGTTTCCTTAGTTTTGCTATCACCCTCGTGATGCATTTGCAATCTATGCCAAATTTCATATGCACTTTCACAACCCCTAATTCTATTGTATTAACCCTCATTAAGACCACAATAAAGAATGTTCATGATTTTTGAGTTCATCTCAATTTCTTTCATTTTGGGCCTAGAAAGTGAATCTAATTCATCTTCATTTGAGGGGTGTAGGGATTTTGAAGAAACATCCAATACTTGAGGTCATTAGATATTAGGAATATTTTCATCTTATTCTTTCAATAATCATAATTTAACCCATTTAGCAAAGGTGGTCTAGTGGTGCACAATCCCTCTACATGATTAGATGTTGAAGCCATGTTAAAAAATATGATTAAGTATGCGATTTAGCTCACAAAGCTCTAATACCAAATGTATGATCGTGAGGGTCTCTAATTCTAATCACTATTAAGCTAATTACCTACTTGTTTAATCAATCAAATAATGTGCAGCGGAATTTAAACAAAAACAAGCAAGATAAAGGGAAGGAAATAATGCAAACCACAATGATGACACCGGATTTTCATAGAGGTTCGGCCTCCCGCCTACTTCCTCTCTTGCAAGATCTGCTCGATCTCCCTCGAGCTCCACTCGCGTCTTCACTATCAACCTCGTTCCGGGCCGAGATTAACCCTTTTACAAAACAAGCTCCACCAACACCCTCGTGGGCTTGACGTTCTTCTCTCACAATCCGAGAGGAACACTTCAGACTTTCACCGAAGTCCTTGCTTCTTTAGAACTGAGAAGTTGAGTGGAACACACTCTCTAACTTGAGCACACTTAGCTTAGGATGTGGAAGTTTAGGCTTGCAGAGTAGATTTGGCAATTGGGAGACTTGGGAGTTTCTCTTAGGTGTATATGACAATAGGAAGTGTAAGAGTTGTGTAATTGTGTCATGGGAACGCCTATTTATAAGCTCTAAGTGAGTTATAGCCGTTGGGACAAGTTTGGTAAAAGATTGTGGAAGATACACAAAATAGAAACTTGCAGGATGCATTTCTGCATAAGTTCGGTCGACCAAATCAGTAAGTTCGGTCGACCATTGGGCAGTTTTGGACACAGTTCGCCCGACCGGTTAAGGAATGGTCGAACGCCAAAGACTATGACTTAGGTACACTTACGTTGTCGATCGAACACCAAGATAGGTTTGGTCGACCGATTCATAACAAGCTCTACCGGGTTGACAAACAAGATCAAATTCGGTCGACCGAAATAAGGTCTACGGTCGACCGAAAACCGACATGCACTTAGGGTTTGTCGAGATATCATAAGTTTGGTCGACCAAATAAGGTCCTCGGTCGACCGATACACTAAATGTATTTTGGGGTATATGGAAATAATACGAATACGACTGTTGGGTATAATACGACAAATATAACGGTCGGATAAAAATGTTTACACGGCCGACCAAAAGGGTATGCACAGTCGATCGAAACTGGGCAGGAAATACACTACATGGTAATCGATCACTCGGTCGACCGAACGGTCTGTTTCGGTCGACCGAACGTGGGCAGACAGTTCTGGTTTTGGTTTGGTGTTTTCTGGTCTAAGTTGGAGTGATCTATTGAAGTTCAAATTAAATGAAATTTTGTGTGTGACTTCTATAAGGAACCTTGTGTGTGTTTGGGTAGGTTTTAGCTCAAGTATGCTCAATTTACACAATGTTCCTAAAACTCAAAGAAATGCAAATTACATGTCTTCAAATGAGCTTGATTACATGTCTTGACTTGATTTCATTTCTTCCTTGAGTCTTGATCACCTGTAGAAGTTAACACAAAGAAATATATATGCAATGCAATATGTGTGCTACTCTACATTGATTATAATTAAGATTATGTTGATTAAATCATCAAAACATAGATTAAGGCCAAAAGACCAACACGATGTGGATTGGATCAGACCTGATGTATGGTCGGGGCAGAGGCTTTGTCGCGGCGTGGATTGGTGGCGGAGGCTTTGGGCGGAGGAAACAAAGATGACAAGTTAGTGTTGTGTTTGTGTTCGGGCAGATGGAGGATACAAAGAGATTAATTTGGGCTAATTTTTTAAACAAAAACCAAACACGTCAGTTTGTAAGAAAACCGACGTGGCAAAGTCACCATGTCACGTCGGTTTTATGTAAACCGACGTGACAAAGACACCAAAACACGTCGGTTTTCATACAACCGACGTGGCATATTATTTGATTTTAAAAAAATATAAAAATTAAACCAATCACATTAGTTTTTGGTAAACTGACATGAGAAGGTTGTTTCACATCAGGTTCTTAATACCTGATGTGACATGTCGACATAATTACACGTTTTTCCAGCAGTGCAGTTGAAGGAGTTGAGGAACTAGAAGAGAGAGAGAGGGCTGAAGAGAGAGGGGGGATGGAAAGAGAGAGAGATGCCTAGAAAGGTTTGAGAGAGATCAGAACGAGGAGAAGAGGGTTTGAGAGAGAGAGAGAGAGAGAGAGAGAGAAGAGAGGGTGGGTGGAGTCGATGGATGGGTAGAGGTGTTGGGAGTTTGAGAGAGAGAGAGGGGAGAAAAGAGAGAGGAAGAGAAGAGAGAGAAAGAGAAGAGAGAGAGAGGGATGACAGAAAAAGGAAAGAAGAGAGAGAGGACTTGAGAGAGAGGGATGAGAGAGGACTATTAAGGAGAAGAAGAGAGTGAGGAAATGTAGGAGAATGAGAGAGGAATGAGAAGAAGAGAGTTAGAGAGAGTGAGTGAGGAGAATGAGAGAGAGTGGAGAGAGATCTTAGGAGAGAGAGAGTGAGGAGTGAGAGTGTGAGGTGTAATTAGTAAAAAAAATCTAAAAGAAAATATTATTAGCACAATTTATAAGGTTTTATGTGCAAATTTTCCAAAAGAACTCGAGTGGGTCTTACAAACGATAGATGTGCATAGATGTAAACAATTTGAGATCCCGGGTGCACTTGGCCATTTATGAGAAATAAGAGTGCACTCGGCCAATTTGGATCCAAACCATGTGCATAAAACCAATTGACCGTTGTTTCATTTCTTATTCAAAGTTGGATTATTTTCCCCTTTTTCTAACATTTCTCGTCTTAAACGGGAATTTTTTTATTTACATTGGAAATTTATGAGAAATAACGAAGAAAAAAAAATGTAATTTCAGGCTTCAAAAGTAACTTAACTGATGTGCTACGATGAGAGGTGTGGGAAATTGGTTTATGTGAAATAAGATTTGAAATTTAGGGGCAATGATGAAATAAAAAATGATAGTCAAGTGTGATGGTGAAATAAGATTTGAAATTGAAGAATATAGGTAATTGATGAGTCACTCCACGGTGACTACGTCAATGAACATTTCACCCGCCTCATGGTGGATGTCAAAGACCATGAAGTAGTCGGGTTGAAACAAATTAACTACCGGAGGGAGAATCTACCTTTTATATTTTCCACGCCTCGTTGGTGAACCACACCAGTCACGTAATCTAATTCTTCGACTTGTCGTGGATGTAAGATTACTTTTCTTGAGAACGATTTTGCCACTGCGAGGGTTGTTAGAGACCATTATGCGACAATCTTCAATCAACCCCGGCCCTTAGTTACCAAAGATAATGATGTTGTTTTCTACAAGGATTGAAAATGAGTTTGGTGGTATTTGTAAAGGACGGGAATTCCCTCCTTTACTTGAGAGTCAAATTTCCTCGTTACACTTCAACGTATGATTTGTGTCTTTTTTATGATGGTATCGCAGTAAGATTCCACTAAGCAATGATTCTTTTTAAGATTGTATCACATTATAATATGTCAAGTATGATTTATTATCGAATAATCTCATGTGGATTTTTGCTTATCAAAACTTCACTTTGTCAATCGCATGTGTTTATTCGTTCTGGATTAAAAAATTATTATTTAGTTTATCAAAATTTAGATTGTTTAGGGTATGAGTTTTGGTCATCAAAGAAATATAGAAGGTATGTTGTTGTCAATTGAATTTCTAGATTTGTTTTTAGCATATCTACGCTGATCACATGAAAATGACAATTGAAAAATGATATATGATAGGTGATATTTAATTCAATGATTATATTTGTTAGTTTGTGTACCCAAAGAATTATTATTAAGAATTCCAGAGAATTGGGTCGTGTGGCATTTCATTAACTCAGAAACCAAAAGTCAAATTAATGGAGATAAAAACATACATTCTCCGAACTTATGTAGATTACAACACACAAGCAACTAAGTTACGTAACAAGAATTTTCTGTTTATACGAATAAATATATAATATGTTACATTGACTTATTAAGTTAAGCTTACTATTGATTAACCTAACCTTCTGACCGAGACTTGAGTTGTTCGAGTAAAATTGTTTGGATTTGGACCCAACTCACGGCCTAGAGAAACATAACCGAGCTTCGGTGGTTTATTGGAGGATAATTTTAGTTGAATATGAGCCGACATTCAACCATTGTGCGTCCGCAAAAACACGATGCATCCTTTATTATATTCTCCTTTTTACTTTAATAAAAAATATTTAAAATCTAAAATATTACGGATAAAATATTTAAAATTGGAACTTAGTTGCAAAAATATTAAAACTTGATGTATTCCCTAAAATATTTATGATTTCCTAAAATATTAAAACTTGATGTATTTCCAACAATATTAAAACTTGATGTATTTCCTAAAATATTTAAAATATTACGGAAAAAATATAAAATAATTAAAACTTCGAAGTGGAATATTTGAATCGTAGATTTTGATTTATGATTTATATTTCCTAAATATATAAAAAAATCATTTTATTTAAGTTCAAGAAATGCAAAAATGAATGCATTACCTTCGTTAAAAATTCATTTTTTTATCTAATGTTAAATGACTAATTTTTATTTATTTTTGACGTATATAAATAAAATGAGTCGTAGATAAAGATTTATGGTTCAATTTTTTTTATCGAGAGTTTAAATTTAAAATTATTAATAAGAATAAATTGATGTAGACTTATCTCAAGAGTAACGGATCCTTCGTCTCATAAATAGTCGCCAGCATTTTAGTTTTTTAATATAAAAAATGCGTATTTATAAAATGCAAATTTAGTTTCTAGTTCTTATATTGTGTCAAAAAAAAATTAATTATTTCAGAAAAAAAAAATCCTTGGTTAAAGTATCCTAAACCTGAGATGCCCCCAACCTTCCTTCTTCGATCTCTCGCCCAAACCCTAACCCTAACCCAAAACCCCTCTCCAGCCGCCATTGACTTCACCTCAGCAGTCATCCTTCATCCCCGGCTCTAGCCTTCAAACGTAATCTTCTTCTTCCCTTCGTCGTGCTAACCCAAATACGTTTTAGCTTGCTTAGTTGATGTTGTGTTGCCCAAAGACTTTTTACAAGTTCAGTTTAAATTTTTGGTTATAAATGTTTTAACCTAACATTTTCAGGTAAGAAACGATGAAAAAGATTTCGAAGGGGATTAAGAAATCGAAGAAAATCGAAGTGAAGGTTGAAGTGGATGGCGTGGAGGATCAGGAAATTGGGAATTGCGTTGTTGGAAATTCTTTGAAAGTGAAAAAGAAGTCGTCTGGGTTGGGTAAGAAGAAGAAGAAGAAGAAGAAGAATTTGAAAACTTGCAAGATTGAAGTTGTCGAAGAGGTCTCCCGAATCTCTAGAGTTGATGATGATTGCTCTAAGGGGATGAAAAGTAAGGACCATGTAATTCTTTCTTCTTATTTGTCGATCCATGAAGTCATTTCGTTATTTTTAGTCGCAATTCGGCCCACCTGATCAACTGCTAAAACTGAATTTAGTCAAATCCCAGGCTTCATTAGACCATTTAGCCAATTTATTTTTTGTACAAATAAACTCATTGGTCACCTAACTAAAAAAGCAAGCAAAGTCATAAGTATAAAGTATAAACCATGTAATCCACTGGCTGGTTGGTTTTGGTATTTGTTTCGTCTCCTAATGAGGTTTCTTTTTTCTTCAACTAATCAGGATATCAAGCTGTTTGTAATATGAAAATTCCATCACTTCGTTTTAATTACTCATGTCAACCAATTAAAGCTCCAGAGTTCATTTGGATGGTTATGCTGGTGATTTTGAAGTTTGTTATGTAAATACTGAAATCGTCTACATTGTAAATGGAGTTCGAAGTTCACGTCACATCTACATAACCACGTATTATTTGCCTTTTTTGTTTTCTGTAATCTATCAGTAGAGTATGTTTTTGCTTCTATTTTTATGCAACATGGAGATACTTTTGAAGCAGAAAACACAACTTGTTTACATTATGTATGGTTTGCCCTATTGTTTTCTGTAATCTATTGGTACAGCATGTTTCTGCTTCAATTAGATGTTCATAATACCTGAGCTCAATGTTTGTTGTTAGGTTAATAACATCCTTTTTATCTCAAGTTGATATAAGAAATATAAGTTATATATTGTGATTTAGGGGTTAACCTCTTCTGCCATATGGTTTGTCAGGGTAGATTATACATTGCTTTACTTTTGTAGCATGTGCTTGGCCATTGTTGTAAGTTGTGAGGGTGATTTCTTTCTCTCTCTAAGAACTTATTGACAGCAAGAGGATTGATTTGGAAAAGCATTTTTGCACTGTTTCTGTTGTGTTGTATCTTTTGCCCCTACCATCTTAGTAATGGATAATGCTCTAAAATTGTGTAAATCAAGCTGGTCTCGGACTCATGCTTTTGAACTTACTTCAGAATCTGTTCATATTGAAGATATTAGATAGTATTTACTATTTAGTGTTGGATAGTTTTGGGCTTTTGCCTAACTTGGATTATACTGGGATGTTTGTAGAGTGGCTCAACGTCTACCACAAAAGCAGACCAGGGTTGAATATATTGCAACAAAGAATTGATGATTTTATAATAAATCACGAGGTAGAAGAGGAAAAGGTTCGTATATTGATCCTTATTTTACAATACCCGCAAATCATGATAATTAAAATCTGAACAGTGAACTTGCCTATCGTGATAATTAATGTCGAGCCTTAAAAAATGACAGCTGAACAGAAAATAACATAATAACAATGCAAGCATTTCATTTCAAAAAAATACAATGCAAACATTGAATGGTGTGTATTTGATTTGTTAACAGTGATGTTAGCCTATGCTTCCATGTTTTACTACCGAGACGAATTCGGTTTACCATATAACTTGTGCATTTTTGGGGGGTTGCCGTCATTCTACATGTTTCACCTCGTTTTAACTTTTATCATTTCTATTGTCTAGGCAAAGAAAGAAAGAGAGGCACAGGCTGCAGAAGGAGGATGGACAGTTGTCACGCACCAGAAAGGCCGTAAGAAAACGACGGATTCAGAAAGTGGAATCACTGTGGGTTCTGTTTCCTTGGTTGCGGTGGAGAATATGACTGCAAAGAAAAAGAAGGAAATTCCACTCGACTTCTATAGGTTTCATAAACGAGAAGCGCATAGAAATGGTTAGTGATACTCAATGCTTTGCCCATTTCATTTTTTACTGCATAAAGTTGTATCTTGTTTAAGGAGAAATCGGTGGCATTCAAATAGTTATATATCATATATGTTGTTTGTAGGATTTTATTTTGCATGGTTTAGTTGCAACTATCATATACTGAGTACCGTCCTCAAATCCAATGGCAAGGATATCTTTTTTCTACTTACTTTTTTATTGTAAGTATTGATCAATATCCTTGTGATTTGTAACTTATACCCCCTTTTCATGGTACAGTATTACATTGCTTTTTTGCCTTGCATCAGCTAAAATTTTCATTTTACCCTTCTTGCAGAGTTTATGATGTTGCAAAGCAGATTCGAGCAGGATAAGAAGCGCATTCAGCAGTTAAGAGCAGCCCGGAAGTTCCGACCATATTAGCTCCAAACACGATACAATCAGTAAGCCTGGTCAACAGAAAATTTTGCATTGCTACCCTCTTGCTTTGCATGGCCGTATCAGAGGAATGTTTCTGTGGAATTGGCTGATCCTTAAGAAACAACCATTTTTGAAGATGATCATCCGATACCAGCTTGTACTTTTTCTACCGATCTCTCCAGCTCTTTGGTCACTGGTGCTGGAAGTTTTCTTTGACTTCCTTCAGGTTATGCATAGGTTGTTCCGAGCATGACTCTAGTAGCAATGGTTAATGGTGGACCTATTTTCCATGTTATAGAATGTGTTTAATAATTTAATTCGAGTGGATACTTTACTCATTCTGATGGAGCTATGGCTACCATACTCCAGATTTTGTTTTTCAATTTTCAGTCCTCTTATTATACAAGTGGCTTTAGATGTTCGGCTTTCAACTTACATATTACTTATCTTAATGGGGATGCAGATAATATATTGGTGTCGTTGTTGCCGGCCTTGTGTTTGTTTTGAGAAAGCTTTGGTTCGTTCAAACATGAAATTGGGTAGTTTTTTTTAAAACAAGAGAATACTTAATCTCCCTGTTGTCTTCATTCCTGCTTTGTGCTTCCTACTTTGCATCCCAATTGTAGTATCTTCTGTTAGTTATGCCTATATTCTAGTGCTCAAGAATGAAGGTTGTGTTAGTGAGCGGCCTCTAGTGAAGATGCTTATCTTCTGATAAAAGCTGGGTTGTTGAGGCATTAATTTATGAACTTTTCTTTTTTATGTTCTTCTGGCATTCAAATAGTCTTCTTCTAGCCTTCGACATGCATTTGACAAAAAAGGTGCCTTTGAGCTCCTCTTCCAACCTTTTCACCTCAATTAGGCACGATGAAATGCCTTTGGTTAAATGGTTTCTGACCATATTTTGTAGCTTCTATATTGCACACTTAGTCACATTAGCTTATGTTCACTAATTATTTTTGTATTTTTCCTTCTTGTTATACATGGCATTGTATTATTTAATGAACGAAATAGTAGTCTGGTACGGTCTGGAAAATAAACAAAAAGATGCTTAATTTGACTGAAAGATGAGAGAATGAATGAACAAGGTCATCATTTATAACAAGAAGGTCTGAACCATAAAAACAATGCATTATGAGGTGATGGTGGGAGGTGGTGGTGATGGTGATGGTGGTGGTGGTGGTAGGTGGAGGTGGGGCTGGGAGATGAAGAGGGAAAATGGAGGCAGCGGTGGTCGGCGGTAGCGCGGGGAAGGTGGCCGCTTCGGGATAGTGGTGCACGGGAACGATAGCGCAGGGGCAGTGTCAATATCAAGCAAGCCCTGGTGTAGGGATGAAGGTAGCTTGGGAACAATGACATGGGGATCGGTGGTGAGATGGCAGTGATGGCGAGGGTCTGGGTAATTCAGGGAATGCCCAATAGGACTAGGTTATAAAGGAAAATGTTTAGTGGACGCGCGCGTCCGGGACGCGCGCTGATGTGGCCAGTCCACTCAGCAGACGCTGCTTAGTTGGCGCGATGGGATATGAAAAGTTTTTTCTTTTTTTATTCCTCTATTTTCGTACCTTCATCATTTCCACCATCCTTCCCTCCATCCCTCATTAATGCGACTCAAATCACTCTCTTCCTTCATCATTTTGGCGCTCGGCGCTCCTACACGGCACAGAAGACTTGTTATCAATCTCAAGATGCCTCTTCCTTTTCCTTCCCTTCTCTTCTGTGGTCATTCCTCTGTACCAAATGGAAATCGTTCCCGTGCCTTCCCTAGTGGAGCAGTCATCAAACGTTCCCCATGAGGGGATGTTTTTCCCCTCTTTCGAAGAAGCCAAAGCATTTTACGTGGCCTATGCCGATTATTGTGGTTTTGGCGTTAAGACAAGACAATCTCATTACGATCGTGGTGTTGTTATTCGGGCCACGCTGACTTGCTCCAAGGAGGGCACCGCACCAACGGACCAAGGGCAAGGAAAATTGAAGCCTAGGTTATCCAGCAGAGTACAATGCACTGCTCGGATAAGGGTATCCGGAAACACAGCAAGGGGTTACAACGTTAACTTTGTGGATCTTAACCATAACCATCCCATGCTTGACCCGGAGCAAATGCGATTTCTCAGGCAAAAACGAACCGTCCCTGAGGCCGTCGTAGCACGGATATCGGTTAATGATGAAGCTGGGATATCGGCTGCTAAGACCATGCAATCTCTTGTGGTCGAGGCTGGAGGTTATGACAAATTGACTTTCAACGAAAGGGATTTAAGGTTTGTGTTCTTTCCGTCTAACATAATTGAAGTTGAACATTTTGCACCTGGTCTTACTGGTTCCTGTTTGCAGGAATGTTGTAAACCAAGTCAGAAATTTGAAGATGGGACCTGGTGATGCACAAGCTCTTCAGGACTATTTCATTAGGATGCAGAAGATTGATTCCATGTTTTTTTATGTAATAGATATGGATGACGAAGGAATACTACGCAACGTTTTTTGGGCTGACAGTCGTTCTAGAGCTGCATATTCATACTTTGGAGACGCAATATGTTTCGACACAACCTACATTACCAACAAATACGACATGCCATTCGCCCCATTTGTAGGAGTCAATCACTATTTCGAATCAGTTTTGCTCGGTTGCGCTTTGCTGTCCTATGAGACTACTGAAAATTACATATGGTTGTTCCAAACCTGGTTGTCGTGCATGAACGGTAAGTTTTTTTCCTTCTTCCCTCTTCATATCTTCCTCTTTTTTGTTTGTCTATTCGTAATAAAAAGTCTGTCTGTTCGGAATAAGAAGAGTGTATGTTCGGAATAAGAAGTCTGTCTGTTCGTATTAAGAAGTCTCTCTGTTCGGATTAAGTGTTGCGTTTGTTCGGAATAAGAAGTCGGATTGTTCGGATTAAGTGTTGTGTCTGTTCGAAATAAGAAGTTTGACTGTTCGGATTAAGTGTTGTGTCTGTTCGGAATAAGTGGTCGGACTGTTCGGATTAAGTGTTGTGTCTGTTCGGAATAAGTTGTGAGTCTGTTCGGAATAAGTTGTGAGTCTGTTCGGAATAAGTGGTGGGTCTGTTCGGATTAAGTGTTGGGTCTGTTCTGATTAAGTGTTCGGTCTGTTCGGAATAAGTGGTGGTTATGTTCGGATTAAGTGTTGTGTCTGTTCGGAATAAGAAGTCGGACTGTTCGGATTAAGTGTTGTGTCTGTTCGGAATAAGAAGTCTGACTGTTCGGATTAAGTGTTGTGTCTGTTCGGAATAAGTGGTCTGACTGTTCGGATTAAGTGTTGTGTCTGTTCGGAATAAGAAGTCTGACTGTTCGGAATAAGTAGTCTGTCTGTTCGGAATAAGAAGTCTGACTGTTCGGATTAAGTGTTGTGTCTGTTCGGAATAAGTGGCCTGACTGTTCGGATTAAGTGTTGTGTCTGTTCGGAATAAGAAGACTGTCTATTTGGATTAAGAAGTCTGACTGTTCGGAATAATGTCTCACTCCTTTCGAATTTGGTCCCTTATGCAGATATACCCCCCCCCCCCCCAGCTATAATAACAGATCAATGTGGTGCCATTACTGTTGCTGTAAGGAATGTCTTCCCAGATTCAAGACACAGATTCTGTATATGGCACATAATGAACAAAGCTCCCGTGAAGTTGCCGACGCAGTATCGGGATCACATATTATTTGATCTGAAATTGATTGTATATGATTCCAAAACCCCAGCAGAATTTGATCGTAATTGGCAGGGTTTCCTTCTTGATTTTGACCTGCAGAACCACAGCTGGCTCAAATCCATTTATGCAATCCGAGAGTCGTGGATCCCTGCATTTGTTGGTGATTTTTTTTTCGCGGGAATGGCATCTACTCAGAGGAGCGAGAGTATGAACGCCTTCTTCGACAAGTATCTTACTTCGAAGACCACCCTTAAGCAGTTTGTTCAACAATACGAACTTGCGCTCCGCCACAAGTACGAGAAGGAAGCTCAATCAGAATTTGATTGTCTTCATAAAAAACCCCAGTTGGTTTCAATTTATCCATTCGAGAGTCAGTTGAGCGAGTTGTATACCGTAGGGGTCTTCAAAAAAGTGCAGTTACAAATTGGGAAGATGATATACTGCGATATAACGGAGGAGTTCAATACGAATGAAACATTCCAGTACAAGGTATCTGAACGTGTTTTGGCTGGTGAGCAGCTACTGTCGAAACGTTTCCTAGTACAAAACACATCCATGAATTTTACATGTGATTGCAGAATGTTTCAGCACGTTGGGCTTCTATGCTGCCACGTTTTTGTTGTACTTGCACGCTTGAATCCTAATGCATTGCTTCCAGCCTCTTACATCCTTAATCGATGGCGGAAGGATATTCGAAGGAGCTATCGAGATAAGACGTACCCAGACGATGGCGTAATGGCGAAGGATGCGCTACGTCGTCACGACGACATCATGGGTCGTGCCGTTTGGATCGCACAGGAAGCCTTCATCTCCCACAAAAGGTATATTGAGGCCGTGAAGTGTATTGAAATGCTTAAGGCACGTATGCACACTACACAAAACTTGGTTCGACCTGATGAACCTGAGTCTTCGGGTACATCGGTCCTTAATCCGGAAAAGGTCAGACGTATAGGAAGACCGCCGACTAGACGTCGAGTGTCTTTAGCTGAGAAGATAATTAAAAAGAGCCATAAAAAACACACCCAACAAGAGAAGGGAAAGTGGAAGATGAAGGTTACTTCGCCGCTTCACGAAGTAGCACCAAAACCCGCGGATCCTGATTTCTCCGATTGGGACATGAGTTTGTATTACGAGGAATTTCCTCCTTAATTTACCTTTTTTTGTTTTTTCCCGTTCTTGTAAAACCAAGAAACTTGTAATTGTTGATCTGTTTTGATCTGTAAATGGTTGTTATACAAGTTGAGTTCAGATTTACTTGTGTCTGATCGAAATAAGTTTTTCCTGTTCGGAATATGTTGTGGGTGTGTTGGGAATAAGTTGTGTGTGTTCGGATTAAGTGGTGTGTCTGTTCGGAATAAGTTGTGAGTCTGTTCGGAATAAGTGGTGGTTCTGTTCCGATTAAGTTGTGAGTCTGTTCGGATTAAGTGTTGGGTCTGTTCTGATTAAGTGTTCGGTCTGTTCGGAATAAGTGGTGGTTCTGTTCGGATTAAGTTGTGAGTCTGTTCGGATTAAGTGTTCGGTCTGTTCGGAATAAGTGGTGGTTCTGTTCCGATTAAGTTGTGAGTCTGTTCGGATTAAGTGTTGGGTCTGTTCGGATTAAGAAGACTGTGTTCGGAATAAGTTGTGAGCCTGTTCGGATTAAATGTTGCGTTTGTTCGGATTAAGTTGTGAGTCTGTTCGGATTAAGTGTTGCGTCTGTTCGGATTAAGTGTTGGGTCTGTTCGGAATAAGTGGTGGGTCTGTTCGGAATAAGAAGACTGTGTTCGGAATAAGTTGTGAGCCTGTTCGGATTAAATGTTGCGTTTGTTCGGATTAAGTTGTGAGTCTGTTCGGATTAAGTGTTGCGTCTGTTCGGATTAAGTGTTGGGTCTGTTCGGAATAAGTGGTGGGTCTGTTCGGAATAAGAAGACTGTGTTCGGAATAAGTTGTGAGCCTGTTCGGATTAAATGTTGCGTTTGTTCGGATTAAGTTGTGAGTGTGTTCGGATTAAGTGTTGCGTCTGTTCGGATTAAGTGTTGGGTCTGTTCGGAATAAGTGGTGGGTCTGTTCGGAATAAGAAGACTGTGTTCGGAATAAGTTGTGAGCATGTTCGGATTAAATGTTGCGTTTGTTCGGATTAAGTTGTGAGTCTGTTCGGATTAAGTGTTGCGTCTGTTCGGATTAAGTGTTGGGTCTGTTCGGAATAAGAAGACTGTCTGTTCGGAATAAAGTTAGCTTAAGAATGACATTGGTAATGTTTGTATTTTTACATGTAAATAGTTTGTGAACTGAATATGTAAACATTTTGTACATGTAAACCAAAAAATAAACAAAACTTAAAATATCTTTGTCTGTTTAGACCTGCACACACGACCGACGATCCCTAAGTAACATGACCGCCAATTCACCCCTGATAGAGTGGATGGTATTGGGGTCCTTCTCCTTCGTAGGGTCAAGATTGAACATTAGGCACCTTATCCAGTATAAAACGAAGGCGCCGCAATCGTTGCTCCCCGGTGGTTGTTGTTGGCTCTCTTTCCTCAGGATTCTCAGGAGCCAGTCGACCTTGAGTAGATCCCTCCAGTATACAGCCACATCCGCTGCTGCACATTCATGTAGGCCTACAGTCTGCTCCGGATCATCACCTTCGCCTAGCTCCCTAGAGAGACTGTTGAATGCCAAAATCTCTTTGGACGGGCCATAGACAACCACCAGTGTCCAATGACCTGAAGACCAGCATGGTTGTGCGATCACGGTCTGTGTTGGAGACGCACCTACGATTTTAGGGAGGATAAAATCATCAACTTCTCTGCCTTGCCCTCCAAGAATTCGCCCCGACTCGAATGTGGATATGCATATAACTTTTTCTGGGTGGCGTCTTTCTTCGAGCACCGATAGCATAGCGTCGATAGTTTCATCGCTAATATCCATCCTAGGCGTTATAAGCTCCTTCAGGTCGGAGCGTTTTAAACTGCACATATCGCCTCTCCAGATGACCTCCCTATTGTCCTTGTTGGGTTCGGTCAGGTTCAGTAGCATTTTGACCTCATCAACTGACAACGTGCCCAATGCAGGCATGTCAACATCCGGCCTTTTTTTCTTCAGGCTCCTTTGAGCCGCTCTATCTTTTCTTTTTTGCTCTTCTTCCTTCTTATTCTTCTTGGCCAGATGTTCGCCTTCCTTCAGCTGCTGCTCAACGGTGGTCGTCGAGCGTTTTCTTTTCGCGACCCAGTTTGCTATCTGGGCCTTGCTTTCTTCTTCCTTCTCCTTCTTCTTCTTCTCTTCCCTCTTCTTCTCTTCCTCCTTCTCCACTATTTTCCTCTTTTCTCCCATCTTCCTCTCCTCCTCCCTCCTCTTCTCTTCCTCCCTCTCTATTCTCTTCCTCTCTTCTTTCTTCTCCTCTTCTTCCTTCTTCCTTTCCTCCTCCCTTTTTCTCTCACATTCCTCCTCCTCCCTCTTCCTCTTTTCTCGTTCCTCCTCCTCCTTCCTCTTCTTCTCCTCTTCTTCCTTTGTCCTTTCCTCCCTTTTTCTCTCACATTCCTCCTCCTCCCTCTTCCTCTTTTCTCGTTCCTCCTCCTCCTTCCTCTTCTTCTTTTCTCGTTCCTCCTCCTCCTTCCTCTTCTTCTCTTCTTCTTCCTCCTCCCTCCTCTTTTCTTCTTCCTCCTCCTCCCTCCTCTTTTCTTCTTCCTCCTCCTTCCTCTTTTTTTCTTCTTCTTCTTCTTCATCCTCCTTCCTCTTCCTATTCTCTTCTTCCTCCGCCTCCCTCTTCTTCCTATTCTCCTCCTCTTGCTCTCGCTCGTTCTCCCCACCAGGGACTCCAGTTGTCCCTGTCCCTCGAAGATATATAATATCTTTCCTGAGCCTCCCACACTCTTCCTGGGAAATCCTCAGTTCTTCCCTGAGGTCGTGTACCTGTTCTGTGGCCTTCTTAAGGGCAGCTTCGGCCCTCAGCCATTTTGTCTTCACCTCACTCAGCTCCAATTCTTGGAGCAGCGGGTCGCATGGAATGCTGCAGTCTGCCAGTTAGAGCCTTGGCAAACTGACGGTTGAAGTTGAGCTCTTTCGAACAGGACCAATAAGTTGCAGCTCCCTTTCACTCATTGATGGAGCCCCCATCAGGTCGAACGTGCCGTCGTAAATCCGATGTAAGGTAATTCCACGTTCCTCCCATTTCCTCAGGGTCTATCGTTTCCCAAACAGCTCCGTCCATCTTTTCATCCGTGGGAAAACTCCAGTTCTGGGCTCCCCCAATTTAAATTTCTCACAAAGCCACACCTTCAAATGGAAAGGAAAAAAATGAGAACTACTATACCAACGTACCTTCATATTCGAAAGACAACTGAATCCGAACATACATTAAACGTAAACCGAACAGACACCCAACTTAATCCGAACAGACGAACTTCTTATTCCGAACAGACACACGTCTTATTCCGAACAGACCCACCACTTAATCCGAACAGACCCACCCCTTAATGCGAACAGACTCACAATGTATTTCGAACAGACTCACAATGTATTCCGAACTGACTCACAATGTATTCCGAACAGACCCAACACTTAATCCGAACAACCCCACCACATATTCCGAACAGCCCCACCACTTAATCCGAACAGACCCACAACGTATTCCGAACAGACTCACAACGTATTCCGAACAGACCCACCACTTAATCCGAACAGACGCACCACCTCACCCGAACAGACGCACCACTTAATCCGAACAGACGCACCACTTAATCCGAACAGACGCACCACTTAATCCGAACAGACACCCAACTTAATCCGAACAGACGCACCACTTAATCCGAACAAACGCACCACTTAATCCGAACAGACACCCAACTTAATCCGAACAGACGCAACACTTATTCCGAACAGACTCACCACTTAATCCGAACAAACGCACCACTTAATCCGAACAGACACCCAACTTAATCCGAACAGACGCACCACTTATTCCGAACAGACTCACCACTTAATCCGAACAGACCCACCACTTAACCCGAACAGACCCACCACTTAATCTGAACAGACCCACCACTTAACCCGAACAGACCCACCATTTAATCCGAACAGACCCACCACTTAATCCGAACAGACTCACAACGTATTCCGAACAGACACACATCGTCTTCCGAAAAGAACAAAAACAAAAAGAGAGGAAGAGAGGAAGTGTGAAGCAGGAACAAAAACTTACGTGTAGTATGGCAACACAACCTTCGACGTTCCCCTGCCTCATTATGAAATTCCCTGCCTTTTTCCTCTCCTGCAGTTCTAAACTTGCTTTCTCGAGGCCTCCAACTAGGGTTTTGTGAACTGCACTTGCCCATGCGTAGCTGCTTAGGCGTTTGATGTTCCTCAGAGGGTGCATGAACCATTCCTTCGGTCGCAGCGTTCCATCATAGAACAAAAAATTGTTGAAGATGAAAGAAATCAGCAGACGAACGTACTCCTCCGTCTCGCCCATGGTACTGTTTGCCATCAGATGAACTAAAAGTTGGGTGTTGTCAAGGTTCACCCCGTCTCGCTTCTGGACGCGCAATGGTTCCATCACCACGGCCTTCCCATGCGTACGTAACCCCAAAATTAGGGCGATGTCTTCCGGTGTAAGGGGAACTACCCCTGATCCTATTCTCAGCCCCACCTCCTCCGTATCGTAGTGCTCGACGAACCAACCGACTATTTCGTTGTCCGTCGTAATGTTAGGAAGGTTTAGGAAGTGACCGAATGGGGTGCTACGGAAAGCCTCCTTCTCCACCTTATTCATCCGGTCAAACTGCTTTCGGATGGCCTTCCAGGAGCATCGTCATTCCCGGAAGTAGTACGTGGTTCCCTAAAACCAATAATTTAATAAACGGAAGTTCATCAAAAAAATAACGACCCAGGGAAAGAAAAAATTAGAGACCCACCGGTTCTGGGACGTGTTCGATATCGACGGCCGGAGTTGAAGAATCCATTATCGTTTACAAGGTGCGCTTCACAGGGAAAGAAAGTCGGGAAAGCTTCACAGGTGCGCTTCCTACGTTCACAGGTAAGAAAGAAAGAAAGCGAGAGTCTCCCTTTAGTTCTGGATATGTTATCTTCCTCGGTATCCGAACCGTCGTTCGTAGGGTGTCTGCCGCTATCTAATCTGGAAACGAACCGTCCTTCTTCGAAAACCGTCAAAAAAAAATTAAAACAATTTAAGGCGCGTTCGGAAGGAAAGCGTGACATGGCAATCCGAGTAGACGCTGACTCCTCCACTTTTTGAAGCCACGTAGGGCGCGTCACGGACGCCCGCGTCCGTGTATAAGGACTCGGTTATAAATGATACACGAACAACACTTAACCGTCCGTGAATAAAAGTCAAAATCTGTCGATGACACACGCGGATGAATATATTCGTCAACCAAGTTCAAACTATATGTCGGTGATCTACATTTTAATAGAATTACATTTGACATATTCATTAGCGGACACTATCCATTTGTGAATATCTAAACACCGATTCCTTTTACGCCGACAAAACATCTTCGTTAATGTATTCTAAAACAATTTGTTGTTATTGTGTTTGCGAAAAAAGTCATGTTGTCATGTGGTGGTGGGTCCCAAATCTTTCAACGACAACATTTGTTCGTCAGTGATAAATGTAATTTGACAACGAAGCGTCAATGAAATGAATATTTTGACCAATGGAATGCATCCTTTTGTGTATTGTACAATATTCTTCTATATAAACATTCACCAACTGATGGTGCTATTTGTCGGTGTAGCCAGATCATTCACCAACGGATCTTTTAGCGAGGAATAGCTATCAGTCGTTGTAACCTATTTTTATAATGTGATGTCATTATCACCGTACCGAAATTGGGTTGACTAATAACGAACTAAGATCATAAATAACAACGTCTGGGCTATCTCCGGACGCCTTGCTTCATCTCTCTGTCATGTCAACTTCTTTCTCCGCCACGTCAGCTCACCCCACCCACCCAAAAAATCTTTAACCACGCCCGGGCTACCCCCACCCACCCTACACTCTCTTTCCTCCACATCATTTCTTAATTAAACATTTTTAATTCTTACACAACATTTAAAAAATTACATTTTATATAATTCTAATTGTAATCACTACTTCTAATTACTTTAAGTCGAAATTTTTTAACTTTTACGATTAGATCACAAAATTATTATTAAATATTACGAAGCCACATTACATATTACATAAACTGAAATCGGAAATATTACATTCAAAATTAAGAAACGACAATACATATTACATAAACTGGACTTCGAAATAGTATATTAAAAATTACGTTAACCCATTTTTAAACCGCTCCTCATCCGTAGCGTTGCCATATATGCTCGATTAAATCGTATTTCAGATCCACATATTGATTCATGTCACGCACCCAATCTTGATTGGCAAAAAACTCGTGAATATCTGTTATACGAGCGGTCGCATATGGTATTTCCTCAGCTGAAATTCGAGATCGATCTTCCATAAATTCACGAATATCTCCAAAATTTGCGTAAGAGTCGCGTTCGTCCTCCACAATCATGTTATGCATGATGATGCAAGTGTCATTATTTTGGATAGTACGTCCTTACTCTAGGCAAGAGCCGAGTTTTTGATAATCGCCCACCTTGCTTGCAACACTCTGAAAGCACGTTCTACATCTTTATGTGTTCCCTCCTACACTTCAGCAAACAATTTGTGTTTCGGGGTTTAAGGGTGAAGGATGGATTGGATGAAGGCAGCCCACTGGGGATAAATATCATCAGTAAGATAGTATCGCATATCATATCTGATTGGCATCATTTCATGCTCATATTTGTATCTTATATCCATTATCTTTCACCTAAATAATGCTATGTTACGAGTTTTATGTTTAGTTTTCAGGAATAAATAGGTTTGAAGAGATGAAGCATAAAAGGACCCAAAAGCTGGGAAAAAGGACTGAATTGTGAGATCTGTGGACCAAGATGCAAGGAAGAATGACCTGAATGCAAGACCGAAGGACCTAAGAGCAAAACATAATACTCCTCACCATCATGGGGAGTATTTTGGCAATTCTATTCGGGTCGGAGCTCCAACATGCAAAATAGATGCATCAAATACCAACAACGCCTTCCAGAAAAGCCCACAAGAAATTCCAGAGCGATCCTGACACTGTAGACCGCTAATTAGCGGTCCAAGACCGCTAATTGGCGGTCACTTTTGGCTCAAATGCGCTCAAATTTCTCCAGCACATGTCTTAGAGGATGTTTAGGCTATTTGTGGTATCTGTTTAGTCCCACATCGGGGGATTGTCCCGGATTAGCTTTTTCCATGGCTATAAATAGAACTCTTCACCTCCTATTGTAATCACTCTATATTTTAAGTGGCTATTCTTCCTACTAGAAGTGATGCCTTGAAGCACACACTAAAGTAGGAGGATGCTACTTTTAATGTGAGTCATTTTATCAATAAAGTTTTGTGTTTCTTTCATTATTTGTTTTATGCTTCTTTTATTGTTTATGCATGTTTTAGTTTAATCGTCTTTTAATTCTAGCTTAGTTTTAATATGCTTTCTTCCTATAGTTTAATAATTAGTGTAATGTTTAGTGAGTAGTTCCATCCCCTTTGGGGGTGGAGTAGATGTACATACATGCAAATGAGAATGGGATGAATGCTTTAATTTCAATGTGTTGATTAAACATGAATGTATGCTTGCTTGTTTAGGATAGAATTTATAACTTGATGAGTTTTGCCAAAATAATTAGACACCTCTCATGCTTGTTTAGGTTCTGAAATAAACAACTTGCATATGTAAATGTTAATCAACTAAGTTGGTGAATAGATTGATAGGTTTTGCCATAACATTTAGACACTTCCTATGCTTGATAAACACCACCTTCATGTGCTTAAAGAATGTATTCTACACCCACCTCTTTGCATGTGTGCACTCACTCCACCCCTTAGGGGTTTTCCCATTTCTGTATTCCAGCATTCTTTCTTTGCTCTTAGTTTAGTTGTTTTTCCATCATTTGTTTGCTTCATTCACATTTCATACTTCTTAGAGTAGTTTAGTGTAGAGTAGCGTAACAAACTCTCTTCTCCATTATTTTCGCCACTTGATTTCGTGCAAACAAGAGGCTGCTCACCTCCCTGAGGACGACCCGTACTTGCCACCGCTTCATCGCGGCCGTGCACTTGCGGTTTAAAATAAAACGTTCATCAAGTTTTTGGCGCCGTTGCCGGGGAGGTGCCAGTCCAGACTCTTGTTTAGACGATTCGAGTGGATTTGATCTTTTTTTTTAGTTTTGTGTTGTCTCAGGACATTTGGGATTCAAGGATAAAGCAGCAGGAAAAATTTGGGAACACTTCAAGCCCTCAAGACCGCCAAATAGCGGTCTGGGACCGCTGTTTGGCGGCCTGGTGAGACCTTTTCACCCCCAGTTTTCTTCTGTTTGTTTCTATTTACAGTTTAGTTATCTGGGAGCCCAATTTGGCATGTGTGAACCTATAGTTTGCTCCCAGATCAATAAATAACCAATCAACCCTCCTTTAATCAACTTGGACACTAAAACCCAAAGCAAAAGATTAGGCATTTGCTATGTTTAGGTCATGCATCATCTAGTAATGACTTGAGCATGTTAATTGTCTTCTCTTAGTTTTAATCTTTGTCGTTGATTGCTGGAGCGAGGTACGCATTCCTTAACACTCATTCACGCATTAGGACATTCATTAGTGAGTAAGGTTTGCATCGAAACAAGAGTGAGGTGAGTGTTTGCTTGGTGAGTTGCTTGCTAGCTTAAGGATCAAAACATCTTAAGGGGTACCACCTATAGTCTTCAAAGATAAGGTGGGGGATTTCATCACCCCTTCCATAGCCCCAAAAAGCACACTCAAGTAAAGCCTTAATCTAAAAGCAAGCAGACATTGGCCATTAGGACTTGGGCGCATTAGGAGAGTGAACCGGCCACGACCGTCATAGCCTGATCGGCGTCGCCCACTTTGTCGATAGTAGGAGAGACGAGATCTCCGGATCTTGGCTCACTTGCTGGGCATTGTGGTCTTCGTCGTAGGGAGGTGAGGCGTGTTGAGGCCGTGTGACCTCGCAGTTAGGCGTCGTCTAGCTGTAAGGACCCATAGCTAGCCTAAGCTTGTTTGAGCCGTGTTTTCTAGACTAGGCTTCTAACCTCACCCTTTACCCACGCTAGTTTTTAGGGATTCATCCCTTCTCCTCTGAGTCATCTTCTTCTCACCTACTTCTACGTTTTAGTCTCCTCCCCTTTACACTCTCTGTTAGCGTTTTAGGGTCGAGTCGAGCACTTTTTGCGAGGTTGGCCTCGTGGTGGTGAGAGTGATCGACTCGAGAGTTCTTTGTCGAGATGGATGGTTACATGGGCGACCATCCATATCATTGTTGGGACCAGGACAATTCTCCCTGGTACTCCGGACCCATGCAACCTGGGGTGGCTCAGACAAACACCCCGTATGGTTGGGATAATCTTCATTGTGTGACTGAGCAATCTTCATATAGGGGTGATATGAGAGAGGCACCGACTGCTAGATCTCCATCTAGTTACGTCGGATCATATGTTGGTCATCAAACTGAGACATTGCAAGAACCTTTGGCCTCTTTCATGCTTGTGGTAGAAGACATGAGTGCACCGGTGGCTCCAGTAGCCGTACCGAGTCGCTGTTGTGGGTTGAGTGGTCATGTTTGCGGGGAATGTCCTTATGTTCCCTCAGAGCCTGAGTATGAGCATACCTTTTCCCAAAATGCGCAGTATGACCATTACGCATCCGCGTACAACCCGAGAAGGATGGATTCATGGGGAGACAATTCTTATTCAAATTCTTATACATCACTCCCACCCCAGTACCCTCCTTCTGAATATCCTGAATTCTACCAACACCCCACGACCAATCATTGGACTCATTCTCAGCCCATCACCACCCAACCCATCCATTTCCCTAATTCTGACATGAACCTCACAGTTGACCCCAAACTTGATTCTTTGGAACAAGCCCTCCAAACGTTCATGGAAACCACTCAAAATGTGTTGAAGTCCAATCACGATTCCCTGCAAACTATGGAAATGTATGTGGGTCAAATTACACAACAATTAAGTAAACGTGAGGAGGGTGACATTTCTTGTCAACATGTGGATTCATCGTTTGATATCGAACCACCACCACATTCACAAATTCGAAGCACAATCTTTCAGAGTCAAACTCCTAGTCAGTCTGAGGGACTTGGGGTTTCAATTCACGATCACATTGTGGGGGATTCGATCCGAATTGAGAATAACATGGACCAATTTCATTATGAGTCGGCACAGGATTGTGCCCTATCTTTTTCTCCCATGGCCCTTGAGCCACATGATCTTCATGTTGTGCCCCTTAAGGACTCACCTCTGGTGGAGCAAGAGCTCCCTAGTACCCTCAATTTCAAACCACCTGATGAGAGTTTGCCTCTCACTATTGTTCCTGATCATCTTGGAAATGATGGAACATCAAACAACTACATTGCTAATGAGGGTATTAGGAGTTCCTTAGAGGATACCTTGGGTATGAGGCCCACTTTTTGTTCGCCTGGTGAGTCGGACATGCCTAACGAGGTTCTTGACCTCGTTCCGGCTCACCAGCCAGTTGGTTGGAGAGTTTGGATTGACGATCATCACTTCAGCAGCGCAACAGAAGATTTTCTTCTTCCGTTGCCCCTTATTTCCCAAACTCTCGAGAGGTTCAAGCTCTTTCAGTTTGATCCTTTGATTGAGACGCCTTTGCGTCCAATTCATGAACCTCTCATTTCATCTTATGCTCTTTGTGAAGGGGGCCCACACATGAGTATTCTGGCCCCGCGTGGTGTCATGTTCCCTTTCCAAGTACATTGACCCACTTTTGAGATTCCCATTTGATGTCTTTTGACAAATGAAGATGGGAACTTATGATTGTACATAGTTATATTCCAAAAAAAAGTGTAATAAAAGACTCCTGCAGTGAGCATCGATTGTTGTGGGCCCCAACCCTTGTGTACTTGGGCCCAATCTCTTCACGTATTTATCTCCCTTCTTCAGCTTCTCACAGGTTTTGAGGGAATTTGGGTTTGTGTCCATCAACATGACCCTGAACGTCCCTTTGTACTTCATGTTGGTGAGATCTTTCCTTTTTCATGCATGTATCCATGTAGTATCTTGTTCACATTCATTGAGGACAATGCATGAAGTAGGTGTGGGGTGGTGTTTTACGTGTGTACATAGTCGAGTCTTTTTCCTTTGGTTTTATTTTCATTTGTTTGTACTGCTAGGGTCATGTTAGTGTGCCGCATTTAACATTGATATATCTGCTTGCCATGATCCTTGGGTGACTTGTCTTCTTTTGCTTGCCGAGTGCTTTAAAATTTTCACATTTCTTTCAAAATCTTCATGTGTTTGCGAAAGAAAATGTTTTTGAGGGTTTTGCGTGTGTTTAGCATGTGCAAAACCGTTGAGAGGCAAAGTAAAAAGAAAGCTCCCAAAATTGTCTTGAACTTGATGCATTAGGATTTCTAGTTTATTGGCTTTAGGTCTTGTCGAGTCGTTAGGATGCACCCTGGTTTTCCCTCAGGGGACGTGTAATCATAGGGTTTCAGTACTCAAACATTTAAAGAAGTCCACCCTGACCCTAGTGAGTCAAATAATTTGTGTTTGTGACTATAAGCAAGTTTGTCGTAGTCGAGGGCCCTTAATCTCTTTTTGTGAAACTTAAGTGTAGGGGTTTTGGTTCCCATATAGATAAATAAGTGGTGTTCTCTCTTCTCGCACGGCTCCTATCACTTGGGAAAGTAGGTCTGAGGGGACTTTGTGCCTGGTGCTTTCGAGTCATCTGACTTGGGATGCGCCGACCGAACTCCCGTTACACGGGTGGTAGGGATCGCCCTATGTGGAGATTTGGGGGAAGGTGTACGTGATAGTGTAAGTCCTCATAGGCAATGATGCACGAAACCTGACCCTGGGGAGAATCAAACACCAACCAATAAAATGCTCCAAAGAAAAAGAAAAAAAAAGAAAAAGGAAAAAAAAGAAAAAAAAAGAGTCAAATAAGAACCAAAATGGACTTTACACATTGTATCACATTCAGAAGTTAAGGTTGCCCATGTCTTTCACTTAAGTCCTTGACTAACTCTCACGAATAACTCATTAGGCTAGGTGTGTGGACCGATTACATATATAGAGTCGACCCGTAGTATTACCGCGTCCCATGATCGACAAAATAAGTCCAACGAGTCGTGTAGCTAGATTGATTAATGCATCTTGTTCGGATTTTGTGGGTACATCCGCTGAAAACCCTCAGGAGACAACACTCCTCCTCCTTGGCGACAAGGAGGTTTAACGGCTTGTTGCACGTGCTAAGTGCAACCGTGATTCCTACGAAAGTGAGTTAGGATTTCTTGTTTTTTTCGCATGCTTTTCTCTTTCTTTGTTTTGCTCGGGACTAGCAAAAGTTAGGTGTGGGGGTATTTGATTGACATCATTTCATGCTCATATTTGTATCTTATATCCATTATCTATCACCTAAATAATGCTATGTTACGAGTTTTATGTTTAGTTTTCAGGAATAAATAGGTTTGAAGAGATGAAGCATAAAAGGACCCAAAAGCTGGGAAAAAGGACTGAATTGTGAGATCTGTGGACCAAGATGCAAGGAAGAAGGACCTGAATGCAAGACCGAAGGACCTAAGAGCAAAACAGAATACTCCTCACCATCATGGGGAGTATTTTGGCAATTCTATTCGGGTCAGAGCTCCAACATGCAAAATAGATGCATCAAATACCAACAAAGCCTTCCAGAAAAGCCCACAAGAAATTCCAGAGCGATCCTGACACTGTAGACCGCTAAGTAGCGGTCCAAGACCGCTAATTGGCGGTCACTTTTGGCCCAAACGCGCTCAAATTTCTCCAGCACAAGTCTTAGAGGATGTTTAGGCTATTTGTGGTATCTATTTAGTCCCACATCGGGGGATTGTCCCGGATTAGTTTTTTCCATGGCTATAAATAGAACTCTTCACCTCCTATTGTAATCACTCCATATTTTAAGTGGCTATTCTTCCTACTAGAAGTGATGCCTTGAAGCACACACTAAAGTAGGAGGATGCTACTTTTAATGTGAGTCATTTTATCAATAAAGTTTCGTGTTTCTTTCATTATTTGTTTTATGATTCTTTTATTGTTTATGCATGTTTTAGTTTAATCGTCTTTTAATTCTAGCTTAGTTTTAATATGCTTTCTTCCCATAGTTTAATAATTAGTGTAATGTTTAGTGAGTAGTTCCATCCCCTTTGGGGGGTGGAGTAGATGTACATACATGCAAATGAGAATGAGATGAATGCTTTAATTTCAATGTGTCACCTCTCATGCTTGTTTAGGTTCTGAAATAAACAACTTGCATATGTAAATGTTAATCAACTAAGTTGGTGAATAGATTGATAGGTTTTGCCATAACATTTAGACACTTCCTATGCTTGATAAACATCACCTTCATGTGCTTAAAGAATGTATTCTACACCCACCTCTTTGCATGTGTGCACTCACTCCACCCCTTAGGGGTTTTCCCATTTCTGTATTCCAGCATTCTTTCTTTGCTATTAGTTTAGTTGTTATTCCATCATTTGTTTGCTTCATTCACATTTCATACTTCTTAGAGTAGTTTAGTGTAGAGTAGCGTAACCAACTCTCTTCTCCATTATTTTCGCCACTTGATTTCGTGCAAACAAGAGGCTGCTCACCTCCCTGAGGACGACCCGTACTTGCCACCGCTTCATCGCGGCCGTGCACTTGCGGTTTAAAATAAAATGTTCAACAATATCGAACACAATTTACCTCATAATTGACAGGTGGAGCTCGACCTTCTAGTATGTCGTCGAAAACCAGAGATTGTTGCAGGACGTTCAAGTCATTGGTCGAGCTCGGTATTCCAAAGAATGAATGTCAGATCCATAAGTCGTACGATGTCACAACCTCAAGGACCTCCCCGGCGTCGTGAGCGGCGAAGAAACCTCGGCTGGCGCGAGGTTGAAGACGACCAACGGTCGACCGGACCCTTCGGGCGGTCGACTGAAGTAGAGTATTATTGCCTGTCTGTTGTGTTTCGGTCGACCGGGTCCCTTGTTCGGTCGACCGGAACTTAAGTTTATTGGATTTTTATAAATGATGTTCGGACGTTGGTTTTCGTTCGGTCGACCGTTATATGACGTAAAAATAATAGGATGACCCTGTTAGTTTTCGGTCGACCGAGACCCCTGAGTCGGTCGACCGATAGATTTGATTTTGATGTTGACCAGACTCCGGATTTTGACCTCGTTCGGTCGACCGGTTTTAGACCTTCGGTAGACCGTTAGGATTTTGTGTTGCACAAATTGTTCGACCGTTGCAGACGCTTCGGTTGACTGATTCCCTTGTGGAAGCGGTCGACCGAGCTGTCACATTTGGTCGACCGTTTTCCACTGTGGAAGCGGTCGACCAGATGTCACTTCCGGACGACCGATTCCCTTGAGGAAAATGGTCGACCGAGTGGTCTATTTCGGTCGACCGTTTTGCACAGGACAGAAATCCTGGTTTTCTTTTTGATGCCAACTCTGTCCACGAAAACCCGTGTCCTCGCCTTGTGCGTGAGCCGGGAGGTGACGGTGGGCGCGTTATGCGTGCCTGCCCGGGGACCGTCGTGTGGAAGAGTGTGGGTGTCCGGGACGCGTCAGCTCCATGTATGGATCGTGACAATTTGATGGATTGATTGGACTCATTGTATGAGTAGCAGACCTAAGGGATCGCGGATCCCAATGCGTGTGACGCATGGCTCGTGGAGCATGATGACCCTGCAGACTACGGTCTGGACCCGTCCGATGTTGTGCCGGACGTATGTTGTACCGCCGATGTTGTGCCGGCGATGCCGCCGAGGTTGTTGCCGGCGATGATGGTGCAAATGAAATTCCGGCTTGTGGTTGTACCGTCCGATTTTGTGTCGGACGTATGTTGTACCACCGTTGTTGTGCCGGCGATGCCGCTGATGTTGTGCCGGCGATGATCCCCGATTGGGCACCTATCCTGGGATGTTGACCGACCGGGCTACGGCTCCGTCGAAGGTGGTGTTGACCACGTGGTTCTCTGCACGGAAGTGCGGACGCTCCTCACCGATCCCTTAGGCTCGTGTAGTCGCGTGTGGGGGGACGCGTCGCGTACTGTCCGTAAGACTGTATGTGCCTACGGTAGGTTTCCGAGGGAGACCCGTTGTGGTTATTGCTGCACTGATGTCCTTGTGGACCCTGTTGAGGGTCGTGGTTGTTGGACTGAGGTCCCGTTTACCATGTTGAGGGATTTGATGCATTGCAGATGTGACATGACATGCTTCTAGTATGATAAGTTCATTTACCGTACTATTGCATGCATATATGTGAGCTTGGCATACGGGGTTTCCTCATGGGAAACTCAGGCATCGTTGTTTGATTCATGTTTCAGGACCGCAGTAGGTTCTGTCGGGTGGTGACCGTGGGCGCACACTTCTTGGGGTCAGGATCCTCATCGGACTCTTGGAGGTCGTCATGATTACTTTATCTGGCTTCCCATTGTATTATTGTAATCACGTCTTTTTGACAAACTCTATTGTAATATTGGTGCACCGACGGTTTGTTTATTGAGTGACATTCTCAATGTTGAGTTTATTCTGATGATCTCTTGATAGTTTAAATTTTTAAATTTTTCCGCTGTTTCAGGATGTTACATTAATAGTCGGGCGCCCGACCCGTTAACAATGCCCTAAGAAAAAAAGATCATTTTAAAAAGTACTTGAAGCATAGCGAACTTGATACTCAAATTACTCGCTTCATGAGAGCAACTTAAATATATGTTTACGTCTCTTAAAAAATATTATGTGGTTGTGAGGTTAAAACAATGAGTTTGGAAGATTTGACATATAAGACAGGACCATATATAGGAGCCGAACCGCCAAAGACCCAAAATTATTAGCATTTCGAGCCTCTAAAATGTGTGGGAAACATAACGTCAGTGAAACATTAGCCTCGATAAAGTTTTTAGTGAAGATGTTCTTCCAAGTTCATGAGTTCATGAATGATGAGGTTTTTTCAACAAAAATGGACAACTCAAACACCTCACACCATCCAAAACGAACTAAGTGATGATTGATTGCATGTTGAATAGCCAATAGCTAACTGTGTTGCATGTCCCTTTCCTCATCCAACAAGTTTCATGTGAACTTCTCTTGTCTTCTCCTAGACTTTGAATCATCACAAGCTGGCTTGTTTTTTTATCTCAACTTCTGACTAAACTTCGTTGGGATATCCTGATATTCACTGGAAGGATGGATCTGATGCCAACAAAATATCTCCATGTGTCCAAGTGAATCAATAGTCTACATGATGGTATAGACTGGGGTTTGGTTGGAGACGGTAGATTTTTCGTTTCGTACAATATATTTTAGATTCTACTATTACCAACATTCTAACAAGGCCTTGTGTGATCGAGTTGTTTTTTTCTTTCTTTCTTCTTTCCTTAAATCATTTTCTTTCCAAAAAGTCCAGTGATATGGTGCCAACTGAATCGATTTGAGCACATGATTGGGGACATGAGTCGAATTCTTCGCTCTGTAGTTTAATGTTTTTTTTGTCAATTATGATTTATACCACTAAAATATGGTAGTGATTTTCATAAATATATCTCAAACTTACCAATTAGAGTTAGCTAATTATCTATCTCATCAAGTGCCAATGGTGACGGGGGCAAAATCAATTTAGTATATTATTGTGGTAGAGAGTTAGTAGCAATACCCTTATAAAAACTTCATAAGATTGTATATATAAGCTATTCCATTTTACTTTCGTTCAGCATGCAGAGTAGTTATTTCTTAATCAAAATTCCCAAGGATTTCTCAAGTTCGATGCAATTGCTCTTCATATTACTCGTTAAGCCTTTATTTTATTTTCCAAACGGTAGGATTAGCAAAACTTAAATTCAACAAACATATGACCAATCGAGTTGCTTTCACATGACACGTAAAGATTAATATTCAATATTTCCTTGTGAAAATTCTAAATTATTATGAATTTTTATTTTCAAAATTTGTTTACTATGTTCAAAAAGCTAGATTAAAACACATGTTCGGTGCACCGTGAGCTAGACGGTCGACCGATTCCGCATAATAAAAATTCCCTGGAAAAATTCGGACGAACCATGTCTTTTACTCGGTCGACCGTTGACCCACCAGAATCTCTCCTGGGACATAGTCATCGGATGACCGTGTCACATTCGGTCTACCGAAAATACTACTTCTCGGTTGACCGTGCACACTCGGTTAACCGGACACGATTGTCCAGGCACTCTAGACAATCTGGGTCAATCAATTGTGTTTACCCGTTCCCATTCGGTTAACTGATCCGAAGATACATCGGTCGACCGAACCCTGAACGGTTCACCGTGTTTAACCCCGATTTTGCCTTTGTCAAATTTTGGATTTATTTCCAACAAAATTTTATCTTTTGGGGTTTTTAACAAATTCACATCTTATATAATATATTATGATATGTAATATTAAATTATTACACCCCATAATATATATACCTCATATGAATTTATTATGATTCTAATTATGTCAATTCTCATGACACATTGATTTTAACTAATTCACCACATGTGTCTCATTTTTACATGAAACCCGACACATCATATGAACTTAAAATCAAGCATCTTGTTTCCCAGTTTTGTGGTGTGACCTATAGGAGGATCTAAGTCAAATTGGCAGAGATATTAAACACTTAATATCTCAAACTATAAGCGGTATCTAGCTACACATTATAGTTACCCAATTAGCATAGATGTATTTGTTCCACCTGAACCAAGACACGATCCATTTAGTGATGTAAGTGCACCACTTGTGTCCATCCCTTGCCTCATGATATTAAGAATATATACAAAGTTGAAATGTGTCATCTTTGTATTATATTCATTTCTTGATCTCTCTGTGCTAATTATAACATGTAACTTAACTCAAGTTACACTGTACACATTATAATTTTGCTTTATCAAGTGGCCCACTAATATCATCACTTAATTAAGAGGGACAACGATAATCGTTTGACTAGCTATATTTTCCAGCACAACTCATGTTCAATCAACTATTGCATTTGTCACTATACTCATTGATAGCTTTTGACAATAATCAAATTAAGCACTTCTTGAGTGAAAAAGACATAAGTCTCATATCTTAGGATCCAAGACACAGTAAAACATTAATGACACGAAACACAATTCCATAATGTTTTACTTGTTAGGTCTATTCAATATATAAAAGTAATTTTTTTCCTCTTTTATATACTCGTGTCGCCAATTATTTGTAGAGCTACAACAATCGATGACCAACACGACAATCTTATCTCGGTGATTAATGTTCCATGTTAATTACCATGATTGTGAATAACTTTTGATTTATGTAAACCATTATCTTTTAGAGTTCTACGGTTAAGGAGCAAACGCCTATTCCTTAACACTTCCAAAAGACGAATACCATAATCAAGGAACAAAATGTTTGCACATTCAATTCATAATAATTGACATATAAAAGTAAAACTTTTAGAACACATTAGTTTCAACCTGAGGGCGCCCCGAGCGTCCAATCGGGACGTCCACCGCCCGAAAAGAGGCCCGGGTGGGTGCCCCGAGCGGCCGCCCGACATGTTAATAGTCGGGCGCCCGGGTCGGGCGGGTGCGCCCGACCCGTTAACATTGCCCTAAGGGAAAAAAATCATTTTAAAAAGTACTTGAAGCATAGCGAACGTGATACTCAAATTACTCGCTTTATGAGAGCAACTTAAATATATGTTTACGTCTCTTAAAAATATTATGTGGTTGTGAGGTTAAAACAATGTGTGAGATCCTAATCCTAATTGTGCCTTAATGGTGTTTTAGGTGGTGATTAGTAGGATATGAGATGAGTGGTGGAGATGGATTGGAGATGAGATGAGGGGTTGATATGGATTGGAGATGAGATGAGTGGTGGAGATGGAATGGATGGTGAGAATGGAGTTGGGGTGAGATATTTATTTGGTAATTTTCTCTCTCTCACCTTACTCTCTCACTCACGTCTCTCTCTCTCTCTCCTAGTTTTGAGCTCCGGCGAGAGGTTCGTGCTCCGGCGAGTTTTGTGATCTCCGGCGAAGTGAGGAGCGACAAAGGTGGTTGGAGGTGAGTTTGTGGTTTTGCTAGCCGTCCCTTTTTCCTTGATTCTCTCTCTCAACCTCACTCGTGTGTTGTGGTCATGGTTGGGTGGTGGAGGTGGAATCGTGAGTGTGGATTGTCGAGGAGGTGTTGATCGTGGTTTGGTCGCGAGGATCGTCGACGGATCGTGATTTTGGGAGGTGTGCTCGTGGAGGCGTCGTCGTGGTTCTTCAAAGGTTTCTTCAAACCTTCCGGTATGTCAACTCACTCACTTAAGTATCGTGAGTATTTGGAAGTCAACGGTAGGCCTGGAGCCCAGCTAGTCTGTGCGGGGTTGGTTGAAAAAGACCTGGAGCTCCGTAGTGCGTTCAGGTTTGCTGAAAAAGGCCTGGAGCCTGAGCAGGGACCGCATGTTAAGGGTTGGTTGAAAAAGACCTGGAGCCCTTGGACGTTTGGGTTGGTTTAAAAAGACCTGGAGCCCTTGGTCGTGTCGTGGTAGCTGCGGTTGGCTGAAAAAGGCCTGATGCCCAGCTTGGCGACGAGTGGGTGTGTCGCGGTGGTTGGGTGTAAAAACTCTGGAGCCCCGTGACTGTGGTGTGTGTTGTGGTTGGGTGAAAAAGTGCTGGAGCCCAGCCTGTTTTAGATGCTTTTCTTGTTAGTAGAATTGCATGCTAGGGTGCTTTCATTTCATGCATTGTAGAGTTTGGCATACGGGGTTTCCTTCTGGAAACTTAGGCGTTGTTGCACGTTTACTTTTCAGACCATGATCGGTGATAGGGGGTGGTGACCGATGAGATGAGCACCGCTACCGGATCCAGCTTTCTCTCAGTTGAGGTCGGGTGATTACTGTATTCGTTGTATAGCCTTTTGATGTAATCACAACTTTTGAAATACTCTGATGTACATATATATATATATTATATATGTGGGTGCACCTGTTTCCATATTTGCGTAATATCCTCTGTTGATTGTGTGTTATTTAAAATTTTAAATTCTTCCGCTGTTTGGAGATGTTACACAATGAGTTTGGAAGATTTGGCATATAAGATAGGACGATATATAGGAGCCGAACTGCCAAACACCCAAAATTATTAGCATTTCGAGCCTCTAAAATGTGTGGGAAACATAACGTCCGTGAAACGTTAGCCTCGATAAAGTTTTTAGTGAAGATGTTCTTCCAAGTTCATGAGTTCATGAATGATGAGGTTTTTTCAACAAAAATGGACAACTCAAACACCTCACACCATCCAAAACGAACTAAGGAAGTGATGATTGATTGCTTGTGGAATAGCCAATAGCTAACTGTGTTGCATGTCCCTTTCCTCATCCAACAAGTTTCATGTGAACTTCTCTTGTCTTCTCCTAGACTTTGAATCATCACAAGCTGGCTTGTTTTTTTATCTCAACTTCTGACTAAACTTCGTTGGGATATCCTGATATTCACTGGAAGGATGGATCTGATGCCAACAAAATATCTCCATGTGTCCAAGTGAATCAATAGTCTACATGATGGTATAGACTGGGGTTTGGTTGGAGACAGTAGATTTTTCGTTTCGTACAATATATTTTAGATTCTACTATTACCAACATTCTAACAAGGCCTTGTGTGATCGAGTTGTTTTTTTCTTTCTTTCTTCTTTCCTTAAATCATTTTCTTTCCAAAAAGTCCAGTGATTTGGTGCCAACTGAATCGATTTGAGCACATGATTGGGGACATGAGTCGAATTCTTCGCTCTGTAGTTTAATGTTTTCTTTTCAATTATGATTTATACCACTAAAATATGGTAGTGATTTTCATAAATATATCTCAAACTTACCAATTAGAGTTAGCTAATTATCTATCTCATCAAGTGCCAATGATGACGGGGGCAAAATCAATTTAGTATATTATTGTGGTAGAGAGTTAGTAGCAATACCCTTATAAAAACTTCATAAGATTGTATATATAAGCTATTCCATTTTACTTTCGTTCAGCATGCAGAGTAGTTATTTCTTAATCAAAATTCCCAAGGATTTCTCAAGTTCGATGCAATTGCTCTTCATATTACTCGTTAAGCCTTTATTTTATTTTCCAAACGGTAGGATTAGTAAAACTTAAATTCAACAAACATATGACCAATCGAGTTGCTTTCACATGACATGTAAAGATTAATATTCAATATTTCCTTGTGAAAATTCTAAATTATTATGAATTTTTATTTTCAAAATTTGTTTACTATGTTCAAAAAGCTAGATTAAAAAAAATTGCTTGGGTGCACCTGCAAAGTAGTGATACTGGATCTGTACACTTAAGTTTCGAATTTTACTTAGGTACACTTAGCATAAAAATTAAATATCCTTTGTTTCACTCCATTGGGTTAACAGCAGATCATTTCGTTAACATTTATAAATTTGTTATCACCAGCGCTCTCTCTTCTCTCCCTACCACTGTCAGATCCCTTTCTTGTTAGCAAACAACGATTCTACAGGTTCAGGAGTACCTTTCTTGGAGAGAACCTGTGGCAGCAGAAGGAAGATCGGAGGTCATCTTATGGAATCCTTTTCACCGGTCGGTCTCCTACTCTCTTGGAGAAGGAGCGCGAGTCCACAACCCAAGAGTCCACGGAATGAGCTTGGTGGACGTGGAGGGACGAAATGGGAGAGAGAGAAGGTGGCGGCTAGGGTGGGTGGAGGCTAGGGTTTGCACACTTGTTTTTTCATCCAATGGGAGGCTCCCCTCCTTACATAGATGGCTCCACCCTAAACCCTTAAATGTGTAGTCCAATAGAGACGTGCCATGTGTCAGTGCTTTGGGCAAATATCTTATTAATCCTAGATTAATCCAATATCTCCCACTTGCACAACAGCACGATAACAACATGTCATCTGCTTTTGTGTCCCCGACACATATGCATATATCCCTGATACATACAATCACACAATGGCAATATGTCACCTCTTTATGTGTCCCCGACACATATGTATATATCCCTGATACATACAACTACTCCTCTCTCCAAGTACACATCCACAATACGCAAGTCTCTGATCATGTATCCTCGATACACGACCATCTGTGTCCCCGACACATGTACTCTTCCGATCATACGGACAAATGGGTTGTGTGACCGGTGATGCACCTGCAACTTAGGAGTCTCAAACTAGAAACCTTACTAGAAGGCCAGAATGACAACATCCTCATAAAACAACAAATAAGCAGTCAAAATGCACATCACAGTTCCCCAGGTTTACTCAGAAACTCACTTAACATGAACGGTATCTCGATCCCTCGGAGAGAATACATTCTTATCCTCAAGGTACTTGCTACTGTATCCAATACAGTTGGGCCCAACAAATACTTTTAGTGCAGTCGAGTCAAACCTTTCCCTTCGCCCCAGACCACCATTACACTCAGAGTTGACTTCTTTCCCGAAGATGCCTCTTTAGACCGAATCTCTCATGGTCATAGATAACATACCAAAGTAACCACATCGACTCTTTGCTTCATGGTGTCGTCGAAGGTCACTGAGGGCAACTAATGACAATTAAGTCTTGGACTCACACAGTGAAGGAGCAGGGATCCATCCTTTCACTTCCAAATGGTCGCTCAGCACATGTTGTATGACAAACATGTTATGGTGGATCATATTGTACACAACAGTATGTCTGTCTCTCAACACCATACAAGTTTTAGTCCAGTCGCACCTCCTCTGCGCCTGACCCGAGCTTCATCATCGTCGCCTTAACACCATACATGTGCCACCTGGCGCCACATGTGATGCTCGCACTTGGCTTCTATAGGTCACATGAATCGTGGGAACATTCATGTCAATCCTCACCAACATAGAGGATCTCATCTTGATTCCTAATCAAGGCGACTGTCCTATCATGAACTGCTCTGGATCTATCATACAAGATCTCCTCATGATCAGTCTCATCTCTGCTCGCTATCAAAAGTGCCAGAGGCGAATGCTCGTGTGAGTGAGCATTCTTCAGCCTATTGACAGAATAATATTTTATGCTAGAACAACTACATCAACCAAACAGATATAGTCGAAAGGAAAACACAATCACTCATAAAAGGAAGTTAGACATCTCAATGCATCAAAGTCTGCGTAAGCCTAAGGACTTCACATGAGACACAAACGAGTCCTTAGCTATAGCCTTGGTAAGAGGGTCAGCTACCATAAGACTAGTAGACACATGTCTTAACACAACTTCCTTTCTCGCTATGATGTCCTTCACAAAATGATACCTAACCTGTATATGTTTGGTCTTTCCATGATATTTGGGGTCTTTCACATAACAAAGGGCAGTCATGCTGTCACAATAGACAACAACAGGCTCATCCGATGTCTCTACTAGCCCAGTATGTTGTAAGAACCTCCTCAACCAAACTCCCTCCTGTACTGCAGAGCATGCAACATACACTAGTGCAGAATAGGCTTTACTCGTCGCCCAATAGACGTCGACCATTATAACCACCGACGTCTAGTGGGGAGAGGACATAATGGACGTCGGTCTTCATTGAGGCCGACGTCTATGTAGTACTATAGACGTCGGGTTTGGGAATAACACGTTTAGCCGACGTCTATAGGTATAGATGTTGACCTATAGACGTCGGCCGTTTGTGTACCTTGTGAATCCCACGTCTATAGGGTATAGACGTATCCCTATAGACGTCGGACGTAATGTAAGACCGACGTCTATACTCCATCCATATAGACGTCGAGGTATAGACGTCGGCGTTATATAACATCTGACGTCTATATGTCTTAAAGAAATCGGACAGACGCGTTTTCTTTCATTCATTTCAGACGAAACCCACCCAAACCCTAGCCGTCCCGCGACCGAACTCTCCTCCGCGACCGACCTCCAACTGATCCGCACCGCAGCGAGTTCCCAAGTTCTCCTCCACTTCTCCGGCCCTCTTCTCCTTCTTCCTCCGTCTTCCTTCGTCTCTCTCCACATGTAAGTTTTAAGTTCGTCTTCCTCCGTCTTTCTCCACATATTCTTTCTAAGTTAGCCTTCATCTCGTGTCGTTTACAGCCGTCACCGCACCACCTCCGTGACGTTTTCGGGAACCACAAAGACCTCCTCCGGCATCACAACTTTTCCCTCCTCTGGTTCGTACTTAACCCCTGTAGAAAAATCATATTGTTTGATTAGGTTGTAATGGTGTTCGGATATATTTAGATATGTTTAGATTGTGGTGTTTAGAAATATTCTTAAACTTGTAAAAATATTTGATATGTTTAGATATGTTAAGAAAGAGTGAAAATCCCATGAAAACATACATAGTGGTGAAGAATTTTCAACAAAGTTTATTGGTGAATGGAGTGTGATCATTGTGTGAATGTTTAATTCATTTGATTTGACTCATTCATTGGATTGATTTGGTTTGGATTGAGTTGGGTTGGGTTGGTTGGATTATTTAACCAAACTTTGTTTTCATTGGATTGATTTGGTTTGGATTATGTTAAGAATTTGGTTTGGATTATGTTAAGAATTTGGTTTGGATTGAGTAGAGAAATACATGATGTGAATGTGAGTAGATAACTAGATATACATTTTTCTTGTTGATTTCAGGATTTGAATAATTTTACATATCAAATTTTAAGTGGAGGTTATGCCAAAATTTCAATAAAATTTTATTCCCAATTATTATTAATAACATGATAGTTTGTGTTTAAAATGTTTTTCTGTCAATTCAAGTAATTATTTTGAATACTTGCTTTTAATATTTTAAATGTTTATTGCCTTAATTTTTTGAATTTTTAATATTATGATAATAACTCATTGCCCCCCTTAAACAACTTGGCCTTTAATAACCCAAAGCAAAAGATTAGACAATATTTGCTAAGTTATTCATCATATAGGATTTGCATGCATTGTATTTTTCTATTATTTACGATTTCTGTCGTAGATTGCTAGCGTAATGTACGTACTATCTTTCACTCATCATTCATTAGAAAGCACACATTAGTTAGTAGGACTTGCATTGGAACAAGAGTGAGGTGAGTGTTTGTTTGGTGTGTTGTTTGTTAGATTAAGGTATGAAAAACACTTAGGGGGCAGTCACCTATAGGAGATGAGGTGGGGGATTTCATCACCCTTTCCTTGGCCCAGAAACCACTTAATAAAAGAGCCTTAATAAAATCAATTAGACGTTGGCCCCTAGGATTTTCGGACGCATTAAGGAGAGGAAACCGTTTAAGACCGTTATGGCCTGAATGTCGTTGCCCATCTAGTCTCCCTGAGATTTTAGGAACCTCCGGGTTCTTGATTTCCTATAGATTAGTGTCCTCGATGTTTAAGACCATTTCGGCCTGAACGTCGTTGCCCATCTAGTCTCCCTGAGATATTAGGGACCTCCGGGTTCTTGATTTCCTACAGACTAGTGGTCATCGGTGGGACCTCGAAGTTAGGCGTCGTCTATTACTAAGGACCTATAGTGGACTTTAGGTTTGTTTTGGCCTTGATTGCTTATTTAGATTTCTAACCTTCCTTATTCCACGCTAGATTAAGGACTTCATCTCTTCTCCTCTGAGTCATTCTTTTCTCATCTTAATGTCTCCGAATCTTCTCATCTACGAACACATTCTTTTAAATTCAAATTTTATTTATTTTCTGCAATAATAACTATCATTTTTGCCTATGTTTAGATTGAAATGGATCGAGAGTGGATTGTTTCAAACAGATTGAGTGATGAGTATGAGAACGGAGTGAATATGTTCTTAGAGGTTGCCAAAAAACATTCTAAGAAAATAAAAGACAATGACATGGCGTATTGTCCGTGCAATAAGTGTCATAATATGTCAGTGTTGACTTTTCGGAAAATGAAAGATCATTTGTTTGAGAAATGTTTCGACCCAAATTACAGACGGTGGATATGGCACGGTGAAAATGAATCATTTAGTCATTCCAAGAATGATGGAGAAGATGTTAGTGTGGAAGATCACTTAGAGGAAATGGTTGAGGATATGGCTGAAAAGTTTTCGTCCAACCCCGATTTACTTGGTAATTTGTTGAGTGACAATGAGAAGCCGTTGTATAAGAATTGTACCAAATTCACTAGATTGTCAGCGGTGTTGAAGTTGTACAATTTAAAAGCTGGAAATGGTTGGTCCGATGTGAGTTTCACATCAATGTTGAAGTTAGTGAAAGAGATGCTTCCAGATGATAATGAGTTGCCAGATGGAACTTATGATGCAAAGAAAGTGTTGTGCCCTATTGGAATGGAATATAGGAAGATACACGCATGCCCGAACGATTGTATACTGTATAGGGGTGAGTTTGAAAACTTATATTCCTGTCCCAGGTATAATGTTTCAAGATACAAAATGAAACGTAGTAGACCAAACCACAATGAAGAGGCTGATGAGATCAAAATCAAAGGACATCCTGCTAAGATTTTGTGGTATCTTCCGATAATACCAAGGCTTAAACATTTGTTTGCGGGTAAAGAGGATTCCAAGAACATGACATGGCATGCTGATCGTGAGAAACCAAATGATCAGTTGCTACGTCACCCTGCAGATTCACCTCAGTGGGAAAAAATAAATGTCGACTTTCCTGTGTTTGGTGAAGAATCCAAGAATGTACGACTTGAACTCTGTACTGACGGAATGAATCCTTTCGGTAGTTTGAGTAGAATTCACAGTTCTTGGCATGTTCTGCTTGTAATTTACAATATGCCCCCATGGTTATGCATGAAACGTAAATATATCATGTTGTCCTTAATGATTTCTGGTCCGAAACAACCTGGAAACGACATCGATGTGTATTTAAGACCTTTAATTAATGACCTAAAGAGATTGTGGGATGACGGAGAGTCAGTTTTTGATTCTTATCGTCAGGAGTCGTTCGTAATGCGGGCAATGATATTTTGCACGATTAATGACTTTCCAGCTTATGGTAATTTGTCTGGATATTCAGTCAAAGGTCATAAAGCTTGTCCAATTTGCGAGGAAAATACATGTTCTTTGCAACTAGTTAATGGTTCTAAGACTGTCTATCTCGGTCATCGGAGATTTTTGCCGAACTCTCATCCTTATCGTAGGTTGAAGAAGGCATTTAACGGAAAACAGGAGTTTCAGAATCCGCCAGTTGAAATCAGCGTCGAAAAGGTGTATGAACGTGTAAGGAACATTGGATGTGAATTTGGAAAACCGTACAAACGAGCAAACGACAAAAGTAGTTGGAAAAAAAGATCCATATTTTTTGATCTCCCTTACTGGAAAACTTTAGAAGTTAGACATTGTATTGATGTGATGCACATAGAGAAAAATGTTTGTGATAGTCTTGTTGGCACTCTGTTGAACATACCTGGTAAAACCAAAGATGGATATAATGCAAGACTTGATCTTGTTGATATTGGTATACGAGCAATGTTGGCACCAGAGAAGAAAGGAGATCGGAATTACTTACCTCCAGCTAGTTATACATTGTCTAGAAAGGAGAAAAGAATTCTCTGTCAGTGTTTGCATGATGTAAGGGTTCCACAAGGTTATTCTTCAAATATCAGTAGTCTTGTTGTTATGAAGGATTTGAAACTTGTGGGGATGAAGTCTCACGATTGTCACACTTTAATGCAGCAGTTGTTACCTGTAGTACTGAGATCCATATTACCGAAAGATGTTAGACAAGCAATAATAAAGTTGTGTTCCTTTTTCAATAAGATTTGCAGTAAAGTGGTCGATCCTGTGCAGTTAGATAAGTTACAGACTGAAATTGTGGTCACATTATGTCACTTGGAGATGTTTTCCCCCCTGCTTTTTTCGACGTTATGATACATCTTGTTATTCATTTGGTTAGAGAAGTTAAATTGTGCGGACCAGTTTTTTTAAGGTGGATGTATCCTTTCGAGCGTTATATGAAAGTGTTGAAAGGTTATTGCAAAAATCGTCAAAGACCAGATGCTAGTATTATTGAAGGATACATAGCTGAGGAGGTTATCGAGTTTTGCACTGGATACCTAGCAAACACCAAAACTGTGGGACTTCCGAAGAATCATCATGATAAACATGCCGATGGTAAAGGGACACGTGGGATGAAAATGTTAAATCCAAATGGCGATGACTTAATGACAGCATATTTTTATGTGTTGTGCAATTCGAATGAAGTTCAACCATACCTAAATGAACACATGAAGTTTCTAAAGGAAAGAAATCCTTTGTGGAGTGATCAACAAGTAATTAATAGTCACAATAAGAATTTCATCTCTTGGTTCAAAAATCTAGCATACAAGCGTGATGTTTCTGAGACAATACAGTGGTTGGCTTACGGTCCGCATTCTGTTATTATAAGTTACAGTGGTTATGATATCAATGGATATTCTTTCTACACAGTTTGTGAAGATGGGAAAAGTGATGTTCAGAACAGTGGTGTCACCTTAATAGCAGAGTCTTTGCACGTGTCTAGTTCTAAAGACAAGAATCCTGTATACGCCGACATGTCCTATTACGGTGTAATTGAAGATATATGGGAGCTAGACTTTGTTAAATTCAAAGTACCTATATTTAGATGCAAGTGGGCTGATAATAAAAATGGTGTTCGAGTGGATGACTATGGCTTCACTTTAATTGATTTTTCAAAAAAAAGGGTATAAAGGAGAACCTTTTATTCTAGCTTCCCAAGCGAAAACAAGTCTTCTATGTGGCTGATCCATGTGATAAGAAATGGGCAGTAATTTTGGAAGGGAAGAAAAAAATTGTATCAGATGATAGCCTGATCGAGTATGAAGAGACACCACCTTTCTCTAAGCAAGCACCTGAGTTGAACTCAGTAGATGAACAAATAAATGTTGAGACTTGTATGTTTAGAGATGACCACGGTGAAGGTATATGGATTGAAAATCCATTAAGGAAAAAAAAGTAAAGGTGCAAATTTTCTGTTGTAACACATTGTAATAGACATTTAATGTCTTTACCTTATTTAATTACTTGAAATTATCTTTTATAGTATAATGGCTCCGAAAAAGAAACTTACTTCCTCCGAGTCTGAAGGCTCGAAGACATACAGTACACGAGGTCCTTGTCTCATGAAAGAATTCGTGGGCAGAAGAAATAGAGACAGTAGAGTTCCAATCCAGTTTGATGACCGTCTTGAGCCCTTAGGCATGCTGTCTAATAATTGGAAAAGTTTTCTGGGTAGCTTAGCGAGGGCCAAAGTTGACATTTGTTTATCCAGTTGGGCTGATGTAGATGAGAAGTTGAAGGACACAATATGGGATAATGTGCAGGTAATGGTTCCATTATAGATTTCTATAGTTTTAGTTGAACTTTTGATATATATAAAGTTAACGTGTTGTAGGAATCTTTTGAGTTCCAATCCACTGACAAGTTGAAGAAGAAGTGGATGACATACATGTCAGTTCGTTGGAGGGATTTCAAAACAAATTTAACGAACAAGTACATATTCGGAGACTACCAGGATAGAAATCCATGCGATGTCTATAACTTTATCACTCCGAATCAATGGGAGCTATTCAGAAAATCCAGAGATAGCCCGGAGTTTGAGGTATACTGAGTTTAATTTATAATATAGTAACTGAGTTTCAAAACAAACTTGTTAGTTATTGATTTTAGTGACAATCTAATAAACTTGATTTTAGGCCATCCGAGCAAAAAACCAAAAGATTAGATCTTCTAACAAGTATACCCATCGTATGTCTCGAGCGGGGTACCACAAGTTGGAAGCACAAATGATGGCTGAAAAAATTGCTCAGAAGAGACAGGAGGCAATTGACTCCGGTATGAGTGAGGAGCAAGCAAGTAACCTATCTCCTCCTTCTCCTGTAGCTCGTTGTGATTCTTGGAAGAGAGCGAGAGTAAACTCCAGATGGGAGTACGTCACAGACGAGTCGCAAGCGATCGGCTCGAAGATAGTAAGTTGCATCACTTATATATATGTTATTAATTCAGAATCATTAATTTTATATTTTTCAAATGTTAGTAAATATTGTTTTAAACTTAGGACTCTCTGAAGTTGCGAGAATCTCAAGGCGAATTTGCTTCCGATGGTCGGAATGATATTCTACGCGAGGCCTTGGGAAACGACGAACACCCCGGTCGTGTGCGAGGGGTAGGGACTAGAGTTGGACTTCGACAATATTATGGGAAGACTCAATGGTCTACTTCATCGACTGGTCATACCAAATGCCAGCAAGAGATCGTAGATTTGAAGAATATGTTGCAACTGGTTTTGGAGAGATTGGATCGTTTGCCTACTTCTCCTACCCGTCGTAAGAACGGTTCTTCCGCGGAGACTACTCCAGTTCCGCCAGTGTTCCACCCTGATCGACAAGATGATTTCGTGTCTCATTCTCGAGAATTGGCCCTCGTCAACGGTCCCTCGTTTGGAAAGTTCGGGGATGGATCTAGATGTGCTTTATTTGTCGAAGACCCTGATCGAAGATTGGTGGGACTCGGGAAAGTTTATAACTTCTCCAGACACCACTTCATAGAGGTAGGAGAGGGAGAATTGAAGGTTGCAGTTGAGTGTTGCTTAGATGCTGGTGCTTTTGTGCCATTTCCGGAAGAAGAGATTGTTACTCTCGGCAATGCTATCGGTGGGTTCGTGCGGTGGCCTAGTTATTTAGTAGAGCTAAACGACAAACATGAGGTATAGTTTAACTTTGAAACACTTTAAACTTCAAATTTGTTAACAATTGTATTTTAACGGTTGTATACATATCTGTAAGGTGTCAAGCCCCCGGAGCAAAGGGTCAAACAACCAATCTCCGATCAACATTAATTCGCTTCCAAGTAGGTGCAAAATGTTGTATCAATGTATGGTAGGTAGGGAAGCACAATCCTTAAGTATCTGGGAGTTGGAGGGGGAGGGGGATAAAGGGTTGCCTCCCGCTTTGTACGTCACCAAAGAGGATATCATGCAGTTCATGGCGATGGATTCGTTGTGTATCATGATTATCGACGTGCAAGTGAAGTAAGTGTTTTTTGTATACAATGAAAAGTATTGAATAATTTTATCAAAACTGTAATAAATTATAATTTTTATACTTGTAGACATCTTTACGACGCCAGAAGGTCAATCTTTCCCGAGGATCAAGTATTTGGATTTATCAGTCCATCTACATATATATATATATATATATATATATATATATATATATACGGGAATGACGATAAATCAGGTCAACTTGGGACATTCTTTAAAGAAGAAGACAAAAGATATTATCTGCTCCCTTATCATGAGAGGTAAACTTTGTAATTCAAAGTGAAATTTTATTTTGTAATAAGCTTCTAATTATATATATAACACAGGGCTCATTGGATGCTTGTCGTTGTATGCCCCACGACTAATTCGGCATATTGGTTTGATCCGTTGGGGTCGAATAAACCAAGGGACTCAATAAAGAAACTTATAAATATGTAAGTTCGTTTAGTCGTGAATAAAGTAATTCGTGGATTTTTATTAGTATTATTGAATGATATTTTAACTTGTGCTACTCAGGGCAATTAAGGTTTACAGAGCTTTAGGTGGTAGGAGAACAACCACAAAAGCACGAAAAACATGGCATGGAATGAGAGTATGTTCTATCCCATTTTTGTTAATTAAGTTAGAAACAAATATTTAGCGAATTCCTATGTTTGTAGTACCGGAAGCAGGTTGGAAATACGGAATGCGGTTACTACGTGATGAGATACATGGAGGAAATCCTCGAATTGGCAACTCAAGATGTATGCCTATCCGAGGTAATATAGATCGTTATTCAATTGTATAGTTGTGTAGTTTCAATATTTAGTTATTAATATTCAACACACTTGTATTTCTTTGATAGGTTTTCCCAAAACGTAGTGATCCCTTCTCGCAACAGGAGCTCGATGAAACTCGCGACCGATGGGCTCGCTATTTCTTCAGAAACATGCTGACGAACTAAGAGGTTCTCCTGCCAATAGTATTTTTTGTAATTTAGTTAACAAGTGCACTTGTATTACAAACCTACACTTTATGCCTTAATATAATTGCCTTAATTTTGGAATGAATTAATTGCAAGTGTGTTGAATGTCAATTGTGTATGCTTTGTATGTTTGTGCATGTATGGTTGTATGTTTGTGTTTGTGTTTGTGCATGTATGCTTGTTTGTTTGTGCTTGTGTGTATGTATATGTGGATGAAATTGTGAGTATTTGTGAACAAATTTATAGGTGAACGAATTTGATGCAGTTGTATGTACACGAATACGATGACTAAAAACAATTTCGTCGGATGCTATTTATTTTTATTTGTCCAGGTTTAGGAATAGACGACGACTGTTGTTATTAGCCGACGTCTATTCCTCTGAAGAAAGGAATAGACGTCGGCTTTATATGGAATCCGACGTATATTCATTAGGAATGGACGTCGCATGTTAGTTCACTGACGTCTATCCCTAAATAATATACGTCGTCTGTCATATAACCGACGTCTACCCCTAAATCATATACGTCATCTGTTATATCACCGACGTCTATCCCTAAAGAATAGACGTCGGTTGTTGTATAGACCGACGTCTATGCGTTAACGAATAAACGTCGGCTTCTATGTATAGACGACACACACATAGACGTCGGATCGGGGAGTGCTTATATCCGACGTTTATAGCCCCGTACATCCGACGTATATTCCCTTTTCTGTAGTAGTGATACTTTGCTTCCATAGTCGACAGGGCTATACAGGTTTGCTTCTTGTTGGACCATGAGATGGCCCCATTAGCCAGCAAGAAAGCATAACCAGAGGTAGACTTCCTTTCATCAATGTCTCCAGCCCAATCGGCATCACTATAGCAAATCAGGCGGAGATCTGATGCTTGGTAACACAGCATGTAGTTACTCGTTCCTCTGAGGTATCTCATGATTCTCTTGACTGCCTTCCCGTGCTCCATGCTTGGGCTAGACTGGCATCGACTCACCATGCCCACAACATAACAAATGTCTGGCCTAGTACACATCATAGTGTACATAAGGCTTCCCACAACATTGGAGTATGGAACCTTGCTCATTTTGGCCTTCTCTTCAGGAGTCTCAGGATGCTTATCAAGGCTCAAGTGCAAACCCTTCTCAACAGGAGTGTCGATTGGTTTGCTTTTGTCCATATGGTATTTCTTCAAGATGTTGTTAATATAAGTCTCTTGAGACAATCCCAGAAGTCTCTTGGACCTATTTCTAACTATCTTGACACTAAGGACGTAGCTAGCTTCACCCATGTCCTTCATATCAAACGTGGAGGACAACCACTCTTTAGTGGATTTCAGCAACTCTTTGCTATTGCCAGCCATGAGTATGTCATCAACATACAAGGTCAGAATGACAAATTTACCATTGGATCTCTTAACATACACATAGTGATCTTCCTCAAGCATAGAGAACGCATTATCTGATATAGCTTGATGGAAGCGAATGTTCCACTGTCTAGACGCTTGTTTTAAGTCATACAAGGACTTATTGAGCTTGCACACTTTGCTCTCTTGTCCTTTGACTTCAAAACCTTGAGGTTGATCCATATAGTCCTCCTCAAGTTCTCCATTGAGAAAAGCAGTCTTTACATCCATTTGGTAAAGCTCTAAGTCCATCTGAGCTACAATAGCTAGTAGAAGGCGGATGGAGGCAAACCTAACCACGGGTGAAAAGGTTTCCTCAAAATCCACGCCTTCTCTTTGGGTGTAGCCTTTAGCTACCAGTCTAGCCTTGAATCTATAAATAGATCCATCCGCCTTCCTCTTAATCTTGAGGATCCACTTGGCCCCAATGGCCTTTCGGTTCGGCGGTAAGTCGACCAAGTCCCAGACTCGATTAACTTTCATTGACTCCAACTCTTCCTTTATAGCTTCTAACCACTCTTTCGCATTTGGACCTTCCAAAGCCTCTTTCAAGGTCTCCGGTTCTTGCTCATCGATTACTGTCATCCCAGATGATTCATAATCAATTTCTTCTTGAGCTATCATGAGGGTCTCTTCCTCTAAGCGAAACCTCCTACGAGGAATGAGCCCGCGTTTACTTCGACGCAGATGGGTATCTGATGGCTCATCCTCCGTGAGAGCTATCGGATCCTCAGCATTGTTGCTCCCACTAGGATTGACCGGTGGAACCTCATGTTCAACTTCCAGATCCTGATCCCGTGGAGTGGCAATTGTAGGATCGTGTGGGTTATGGGTCCACAATTAAGGCTAATCACAATTCTCTACTTGATTAAGCAATGAACATGCGCAACGGAATAAACAATCAAATGTAGAGAAAGAAAGATAAGGACATGCAAACCACAATAGATGCGTTGGATTTTCCAGAGGTTCGGCCCCGCCTACGTCCTCTCTTGCAAGCCCCTCTCGAATCCCCGTTCGACCTCCTCTTGCGTCTTCACTATGCTTCCCCGTTCCGGGCCGGGAGCAACGCCTTTTACACTTCTTCAAGCTCGCGAACAACCCTCGCCGAGATTGGCACCACCTCTCACAATCCTTGAGGATCACTTCGGGCTTTCACCGAAGTCCTTGCTTCTTCTTCGGAATTTCACCGAAGCCTTTGCTTTGACAACTCAATGAGTGGGACACATTCTTCTCTAACTGAGCACAACAATTGCTAAATGTGTGAGTCATGAATAATGTGGAGATTTGAGCTAAAGATCACTAAATGAGAGTTTTGAGGATTTGGGATTTCTCTTTATGAATTTGACTATGAGGAATTGGAGAGTTGTGTGTAAAACTGAGTTTGATCCTATATTTAAAAGCTCTAAGAGATTCCTAGCCGTTGGGGGAAAGATTGATTGATTTGTGTAAGAGATACACAAAACAGAATTCAAATTCAGCAAAAACTGTCTCCAACCGGTCGACCTAAACTGCAACCGGTCGAACAGAACCTTACAAAAACTAATGGATCGGTTGAACAAATGGATGGTTCGGTCGAACGGTTGGGAATAGTGTTATGCGTATATGACCGTTGTATGAATACGACAAAATAAAACGGTCACATGAAAACCCGGAACAGTCGAACAAAATAGCAAAACCTGTAACATCCTCAAAACAGCGGAAAATTTAAAATTTTAAACACTCAATCAACAGAGGATATTACGCAATAAAAGAACACAGGTGCACCGACATATATCATATATATATATATATATATGAACATCAGAGTATACAAAAGTTGTGATTACATCAAAAGCATATACAAAGGAAACAGTAATCACACGACCTCAACTGAGAGAAAGCTGGATCCGGTAGCGGTGCTCCTCTCCTCGGTCACCACCCCCTAATGCCGATCACGGCCTGAAAGTAAATATGCAACAATGCCTGAGTTTCCAGAAGGAAACCCCGTATGCCAAACTCTAAATGTACGAAATAAAGCAACCTAGCATGCAATTCTACTCAACAAGAAAAACATCGCAACACGCCCAGCACCGGGGCTCTCATCTCCACCACAGGACACACCACAGGTACGGGGCTCCAGGTCTAATCTCAACCAACCGCCGCACCCACCACAGTCACGGGGCTCCAGGTCTAATCTCAACCAACCACCGCGACTCACACTCGTCGCCAAGCTGGGCTCCAGGTCTAATCTCAACCAACCACAGCTACCACGACACGACCAAGGGCTCCAGGTCTAATTTCAACCAACCCAAACGTATAAGGGCTCCAGGTCTAATTTCAACCAACCCCTACACGCGGTCCTTGCTCAGGCTCCAGGTCTAATTTCAACCAACCCGAACGCACTACGGAGCTCCAGGTCTAATTTCAACCAACTCCGTACAGACTAGCTGGGCTCCAGGTCTATTTTCAACCAACCGCAGCTCTCACACGGTTACGGGGCTCCAGGTCTAATTTCAACCAACCACCGCAACCCTCGTGCACCTCGCACACTTGCCGGAAGAACATCGGCACCACGACTCGCCCCACACGGGCAACCACGACCACAGCACCTCCATAGTGCAAAACAGGACACAAACGGTCGACCGAACCAAAAGTCCCGGTCGACCGAATCAAGCAAATACAGGGCAATCCACTTTGACCGGCACTCCATCGGTCGACCGATTCCCAACACCACATTCGTTCGGTCGAACCCAAATCAAGGGACGGTCGACCGTTTAGATGGTCAACTCCCGGTCCAACGAACAAAACGACCAATCGGTCGACCGACAAAGGGGTCCCGGTCGACCGAAAGTCACCAGGGAACAAATCCCACAACACCACAACAAATTCGGTCGAACGCCGAGCACATCTCGGTCGACCGAATCTGTCCAGGGAATAATCCCTCACTCGCGCCATGAATTCGGTCGAACGTCGAGCACATCTCGGTCGACTGAATTCCACCAGAGCGTTTCCCACGCTCAGCGCACAAGTCCGGTCGACCGAACCCTCATTCGGTCGAACCGACCACAAGGTCCACTTAAGTCACGGTCGGACAAGATCAAAGGGCGGTCGGCCGTTTATATAGTCTACGCCCCCCAACCGACTTAAGACAGTGCACACGGTCGACCGGCAAAGGGGACCCGGTCGACCGAATCTCTCCAGACTTGCCTCGTATGCACAATCGGTCGACCGCCCCACAGGCATCGTTCGACCGATTTGAGGCAGAGTCCGAATTCTCTTCACGAACGGTCGACCGTTTGCACCAACCGGTCGACCGATCAGACAGTGAAATCTGCTGCACATTTACTCGCGACGAGCCGAACGGCCTACCGTCGACTTCCAAATACTCACGGTGATTAAGTGAGCGAGCATGACATACCTAAAGGTCTGAAGAGACCCTAGAAGAACCACGACGACGCCTCCACGAGCACGTCTCCCCAAAATGCGATCCGTCGACGAATCTCGCGTCCAAACGACGATCAACTCTTCCTCGACAATCCACACTCACGAATCCACCTCCGGCAACCTCAACCAATCAACCACAACCACCAAAACCCGAGTTAGGTCGAGGGAGAGGAAACCAACACAAAAGGGATGAACACACCCCACGCTACTCACCTCCACCAACTAACCGGAGCCGATCTTCACTTCGCCGGAGAACCTTCTTCCTCGCCGGAGTGCACTGAGAGAGGGAGAGAATGTGAGAGAGAGAGACGTGAGCACTGAGAGAGAGAGGGAGAGGGAAAACCAATAATATCTCTCACCTTCCAATCCTAACCATCCAATCCTCACCTCTCCATCTCCACCACTCATCTCATCCCAACCATCTCAACCCCTCATCCAACCAACTTCAATCCCAGCCATCCATTCCATCTTCCCTTAATCACCACCTAAAACATGATTAAGGTACAATTAGTATAGGATTAGGATCAGAATCCCACAAAACCGGTCGACCATTTTAGTCTGGGCAAAACACTATTGAAATCGGTTGAACTATGAGGAAAATCGTTTGAACAAAAATGGTTATGTAAAAACTCTAAATCTACTGAAACCGGTCGAACAAAAGGTCCAATCGGTCGAACGTTTTCGGACAGGATTTAAGGTTTAGTTTTAGTGATTTTCCGACTATGTTTTGGATGACCTATGGAAGTCCGATTGATCTGAAATTTTGTGTGTGACTTCTCTAAGGAACCTAGTGTGTGAATGCATGGATATTAGCTTAAGTTATGCTGAATTCACATATGTTCCTAAGACTCAAAGAAAAGTAAAATACATGTCTTCAATCCAGCTTGATTACATGTCTTGACTTGATTTTTCTTCTTTCTTGAGTCTTGATCACCTGTAGATGTTAGCAAAATACAACATATATACCATTATACTACATGTGCTAGTCTACATGTCCTAATTAAGATTAGGTTGAATTACATCATCAAAATATAGATTAAGGTCAAAAAGCCAACAGCAATGTCCTCATCTTGTTGTTCAAAGAAGTCCACTGACTCTTTGATAGCTCCAACAAGAGTTGGAAAAACATTTTCCAAGAATGTGGCATCCCTAGACTCCAGTTCCGTCCTTCTTTCATTCTCGTCTAACCCGATAAAAACATAACATTTGGAGAGATTACTGTATTTTACAAATATACACGTTTTCCCTCTACGTCCTAGTTTTCCATATCGGTGACTAGTAGAATGAATGTATGCCGCGCATCCTTAAGGATGCAACAGACTAAAATCAGGCTTCCGTCCTGTCCATAACTCTATGGAGTTGAGGGAACCGATTTTGTTGGAACTCTATTGAGGATGTAGGCAGCAGTCATTAGAGCATCTCCCCAAAACAAAATTGGCAAGCTCGCATGCGCCATCATGGATCTAACCATGTCTAGCAACGTTCTATTCCTTCTCTCGGCAACACCATTTTGCTGAGGAGTACAAGGCATAGTGAGTTGTCTAGATATCCCATTTTCATCACATAACTCCTTGAACATTATGGAGAGATACTCCCCACCTCTGTCCGTTCTGAGAGTTTTTATCTTATTATCCAATTGATTCTCTACCAAGCTCATGAATTTCTTAAAGCATTCTAGAGCTTCTGACTTGTGAGAAATAAGATAAATATGACCATATCTAGTTTAGTCATCAATAAATGTGATGAAGTAACTTTGTCCATGTCTAGTACGCACATTCAAAGGTCCACAAATATCCGAGTGAATTAGTTCTAAAGGAGAAGTAACTCTAATGGCTTTTCCGAACGGTTTTCTAGTTGTCTTTCCAGCTAGACAAGATTCACAGGTCGGCAATTCAAATATGGAGCATTCTCCTAATACCCCCTCCTTTGCCAACATGTTCATCCGGTCAACACCAATGTGACCTAGTCTAGCATGCCACATAACTGAATCATTATTCATGGAACTTTGACTCATAAAGGCACTAGTGTTATGATTGAAATCATAAATTGCATCCAACACAATAAAACCGTCTGAAAGAAAGGCACGTCCATAATAAATGTTAGCAAGGTATAAACTCATATCATTATTCTCAAAAACAACTTTAGAACCATGTCTCATCAAAAACAACAACAGAAATAATATTTCGCCGTATAGCTGGTGCATACAACACGTCGTGAAGTAATAGGATCCGGCCACTTCGCAAAGTTACTTTGCATGTGCCAACTCCAAGAACTTAAATGCTAGTGTTATTCGCCTCCCACTTGGAACACGGTGATATTCCACGAAGGCAGAACGATCCTTTGTTACGTGGTCTGTGGCACCTGAATCCACAATCCACACAGGAGAGTGATCAGTGAGCATCACAGAACTAGTCACGTTACAATTCAAGGGATTACACAGAGTAATTACCTTTTGCTCAGTGCACTCACGAGCAAAATGTCCAGTCTTTCGGCAGTTAAAACAAGTCACATTAGACTTATCTTTCCCACCTCTGGATCCCCGAGGTCGTTTCTTTCCAGCTTTGTTTTCTGTTTTGTTTTTATTTGCACCCTTCTTGCCTTTAAAACCCTGAGCTCTATCTCTTTTGCGCTTAAAACCTGCACTCCTCCGAGGAGCGCCAGCTTCAACAGCAAACACTTCAGTTAGAGGGGCTTCCGCAAGCATGCGGTCCTCCTCCAGCTCTAGGTGTTTTGCGGCCTGGTCAAATGTCCTGATGTCATCAGCAAGAGTTAGATGGACCTTCATATGCTCCCAACTCTTCGAAGGCAATGATCTGATGAGAGCAGACACTTGCTCCTCATCGGTCTTAGCACGACCAGCAGCGCTCAACTCGCTTATCATGTTTGACATTGCGGTAATATGTTGCCTCATCGTGCACCCTTGGTGCATTTTATACCCATCAAACATGAGCCCAAGCTGGAGGGCCCTTGTGACGGAGGTCACTCCGTACTGAAACTTCACAGCTTCCCACAAGGCCTTTACAGTTCGCAATTTTTCGAACCGCAGTAACAGATCACCTCGCATCGAACTCAGAATTGTAAGGCGAGCAATACGGTCTTTCTTTTTCCATGCATATAGACATCCATATTTCTGCGATGTTGTGCAGTGTTCCCCTCCTCAGGGGGAGACATAGTTTGGGTTATATTTTCTAACATGTCCTGATCCTCTAAGAGATACTCAATTTTACGATGCCACAGATCGTAATTTCTTTCATTGAGTTTATCTCCTCGAGTCAGATCAGCGACAATGCTTTTGGAAGCAGCCATAAAAATCTAGGACAAAAAACCACATAGCGATACATGAGTTCTAGCATAAAATACAACGAGCCGCAATAGTCATAAAAAAATAAACTAACTTAATAACTATAGCATTCAGACCAAAGGAAAACATAAAGTGTTCGATCAAATCCTCATGCAATAGTTAATAAAGCTATTTTACCAATTCATATATTGCGCTCCATCATGATTTAATAACCCTAAAAAACGTATAAATCATGGCAAATCCGCAACAAATAAATAATTATCCGTCGGTTGCAAGGTGGTTTACACAAAACACTTCTACCTTGCAACTCCCACTAGGCATGCAAGTTCCAAAAAAACGTTCCTATCAGAACATTCCAATAAAGATCACACAGAAATTAATTGCTACATTACTTCCATATCGAGCTAAGGATCCCCCATAGGGATTTAGCACTGTAGATGGGAACCTGTATAAGCCTTATAGAAATAATATCGCAATAAAAAAAATAAAGGAGCCCCTCGTCTCCCTAGGGCAATAAACAGTCCACAATCCATAATTATTACAGTCCATAAATATTACAGCCCATTGCGATATCTATTGCAAATGGAAATGAATGAATGAAATTACGCTCAACTCTCAATAAGGCAGTAAAAATAAATCAGCATCCATTTACACCATTCATACCATACAAGCGCAATCCTTCCATACGTTAGCACAATCACACGCATGAATAAAGTGTACACCACTTCCAAATAAGAAGGAAGTAATATATAAGGAAACAACGCATATATGGAGCATAAGAAAAACGTATATGAAAATACCAATCAATCTCCATAATAGTATCTCAAAAACAGAAATTTTCTTTTCTTTCCCCAATCAACATAATCATGAGAGCGTAAAAATTATCCTACTCGCATTAGGAAAGAGAAATCCGGAAAAATCCTCAATGAGATCAACACATGTATGTGGATTTAATCATAAAGGAAATATTTCAAATGAAATGCATGCTATCATTCCAAAAAATCCGAAATTCCTTAAATGAGATCAACACATATATGTGCATCAAAGGAAAGCATTCAAAAAATACTTTTAAGGCAACAAAACTCCAGCCCATAATATGCTCTAAAAAATTTCAGAATTTGCCAATCTTTCCTTAATCAATATAAGCATGCAATCAACAATAATTATGCTACTTGTATTGGAAAGAAAAAATTCGAAATTTTCAAGAAAACAGCAAGCATATATGCGCATTTTTCAGTAAGGAAACCAATCAATCGCATGCATGTTAATGCTCCAAAAACAGCCATATCCAAAATTCTTTGGAGCAACAAGGCAACACAATTATCATGCATATGCATATGGCAATAAACATCTACTCTAGATGCATGCTCATATTGAAAATGCTAAATAAATAAGCATATACACGAAATTCCAGCAAACATGAGATCTAGTCATGCATGTACACGAATCAGAGATAACAACATTTGATTCATCCATGCAATCCGACATGCATGATGATATACAAATGACATACAAACATTATCATCTAATTCAAGCATGAAAAAATATCAGAGAATTGAACAACTGATTATCATATAAAACATGCGCAAAAACAGAAGATCGTCATGATAGGGTTAACACAGATTTCATGTATACATGCTCAAAGATTAGAATAAATAATATATAACCCTAATTCGGAAAAATCAGGAAAAATAGACATCTGATTTCATGTATACATGTGCATGATTTAGAAGAATCAACATGGAAAAATAACTTCTGATTTTATCTAATACATGCGCAAAGAATAGAGGTAACAACACAGAAAAAACAGAATTCTTGTCACATCTATGTATGTGCAATGATAGGAGAGCAACATATCATATTGGCTCGAAATAAAAACAGGAAAAATCCATCTTAAACCATGCATACATGCGCAAGAATGGAGGAGCAAAATCTAACCCTAGATGCATGCTCTAATGAACCAAAACATGCGCAACAAGTAGAGTCTAGTCTAAACCCTAATCGCATGTTAGAAAGAACTCAGCAAACATGCACCACTAATATCTCTAAATGAACGATCATATTATTTCATTTAAAGATAAAAAAAACCTCTGAGTTTTCATTTCCAGAATATCAAAAACGAATTTGAAAGAAAAAACATGAACAATCAACATATATAACATGCGCATCATGTAAATAAGCAATGCTGATTTTCCGAAAAACATGACCACCGAATTTTTATCTCAAATCAGATTATCATGAAACAAAAATTCGTCAAGCATGGTGAGGATTCGAAGGTAACCGAGATGACTCTGGTACCAATGTTAGCAAACAACGATTCTACAGGTTCAGGAGTACCTTTCTTGGAGAGAACCTGTGGCAGCAGAAGGAAGATCGGAGGTCACCTTACGGAATCATTTTCACCGGTCGGTCTCCTACGCTCTTGGAGAAGGAGCGCGAGTCCACAACCCAAGAGTCCACGGAATGAGCTTGGTGGAGGTGGAGGGACGAAATGGGAGAGAGAGAAGGTGGCGGCTAGGGTGGGTGGAGGCTAGGGTTTGCACACTTGTTTTTTCATCCAATGGGAGACTCCGCTCCTTATATAGATGACTTCACCCTAAACCCTTAAATGTGTAGTCCAATAGGGACACATCATGTGTCAGTGCTTTGGGCAAATATCTTATTAATCCTAGATTAATCCAATATTTCTTCCTCAAACATGAGAAGATATTCATTCTCTTAGTCAGCCTTCAATTTGTTCTGAAAAGGTCGTTGACTCCGGTAATAAACAAGCTGAGCAACAAACAGTTCCTTCTTAAGTATCCATACCAACAACTATACAACATCGAGAATCAAATATTGCAAATTCACCTGATGTTCCTCCTCTTGTCACTTATCCATCTCCTGTTAATTCTTCCATTTCTTACTCTCCGCTTCCACCACCTGTTGCAAACCTGAAATGTCACCCCAATTCTCCATGGAGGATAATGGTTTATTTGTTGATAATGATAGGGATGTTAATGATGCCATTACAAGATCAACCCAGCCAAACCAATTTTTATAATCTTGGTCAGGGCATCAAAGATTCTTCTCCTGTTGATTCTACTACTCTGCACTATGACCATTCACTTCTTCACTGCAAAATATCCACAACAAATATTTAACATTTAAAATCAGCATCCAAAACAACTCCCAATAACCTTATACACTAAACCCGAACAAAAAAGACACTACAAACCAAACTTGGAAATGTGATTTCTCACATGCCACAGAGGATTAAGCCCAACGGCAGAGGATGGAAGTCGGACGACGAGGTCGAGGAGGATTGGTGGAGAGCCGACGGCAGGGACTTGACTAATTTGTTCATTACAAGGTTTAATGAACAAATTTAAAAAACCCGACCTTCCTCCTGCCACACGTATCATCCCTTCAATGTTTTCATTTTTCCATTTTGGAATAAATAAATACAGCTAATAATAACGTCTTTTCCCGCCCCATTTCTCCACTACCAACCAACGACATTTTTTTAATTTATTATTTTTGTGTTATATTCCGAACTCCAGAAATTTAATTTGCCAACGAAACTACAAATCCTTCCAACTTCTGCCCATCCTTCCATCCTTTGCTTCTCTCTCTTCTTGTTGGTTTCAATTCTTTGGTGGGTCTCTCTCTTTACTCTTGTTTTCTGTTCTTTCTTACATATTTTGAGTTGGTTTTTCTTAAATTTGATTTGTTTTTCGTTGGTCAGTTTAATGTTGCTTTAATTTGTGCATATTCTTCAAGTTTTTAGTTGTGGGCTTTCTTAAATTTGCTCTCTGATGATCCATTTGGTTTTGTTTTTATCTGGGTAGGCTGTTTTCTACAGATTCTTCAAGCTTTCAGCTATGGGTTTTCTTGCATTTGCTCTGATTGGTACACTTGATCTTCTTTTTATCTGGATATTCTTTTTTTTAACCTATTTTTTACCCTTTTGGTTTTGGTTTTTCCTTCCATTTGGTTATGCTTAGTTTGGTGTTGTTCCGATGTGAGTTTTTTTATTCTCCTGATTTTTCACATCTTTGATGTTGCTCTGATTCCTTAAGATTCCTTGCGTTTTCATATTCTTAGGTAATCTGGTTTTGGTTTTCTTTTTGTCTCCTAATTTGCCTCACATCTGACGTTATTTGTTCGTTGAATTCGTTTTTTGTTGGTTTATTTGGTGTATTTATATTATTTTTTTGTTTTCAGTGTTTTAATATTCAAATTTGGTTTGGTATCGGGAGTCCCATTCACACTGATATCAAATTTCCTAATGATTGGATTTTATATTGTAGACCGTAGAAGATGACAGTTGGGTCTGGTGTTTCTATTGCTGATGGGAACTTATCTGTTCTCCGCACCACAATCTTGTCTGAAGTCCATGATAACATTGTGTTGACCTCGGTTAGTGATGAGAATTTGCTCAATGGTTCCTTTATTGGTGTCGAATCAAAGGAAAGCGGTAGCCGGTGTGTCTTTCCCATAGGAAAGCCAAGGTATGATCCAAAGTCTGTATGTATTTCTTGTACCTCTACCTTTCTATTGTTTTATTTTGTAAGCTTGAAAATTATGCTTTACTCGAGGGTGGGACATTTTTTTGTCAAATTCAGTTGCTTATTTATTCTGTTGCACTTCTTAAGTCCGATATTTTCTTAAATTCCATGAATTGGTATGCTTTATTTTGGTTCGGTTATTTTCACTCTTTTGATTCAGATTTATATAGATACTCAGTTTATAATCCGAAATGTTAATTTGCATCTGAATGTATAGTAAACATAATTGACCTAAGCATTTAAATCCAGTTTTAAATGTCCCATTTTTTTTTCCTGAGTTTTTTTGCTACGAATATTTTGATATTTGATCTATGCACTTTGATTTATGTGATTAAAAATAAAGACACTTATTGCAGAAAGTAAGATGTTAGTATTTTATTTTTTTCCATTTTGTTTTGGGCCAAGGCGAAAGCTGATGTTTGTGATTTTAACATTACTTTTTACTTGCAGGGGTTTAAGATTCATGTGTGTTTTCCGATTCAAGCTTTGGTGGATGACTCAGAGAATGGGCTCCTTCGGAAAAGATATCCCTTTTGAAACCCAACTTTTGATTGTGGAGGCCAAAGCTGGATCAAATATTAGCGACGAACAAGGTCAAGATAGCAATGGACAGGATACAATCTATACCGTGTTTTTGCCTATCCTCGAGGGCGCTTTCCGGTCTGTCCTTCGAGGGAATGAACAAGATGAACTAGAGATATGCCTTGAAAGTGGTAATATACGGTTATTTGGTTTGTGGAATTTATGTCGTCTTCTGTTAAAATGAACTCATATTGTTTTGATTTTTGTTTGGGCCGAATCATATTAGGTGACCCTACTGTCCACGGATTCGAAGGAAGACATTTAGTTTTTAATTAATAATCTTTTAATAAAAATTTCGAAAACTAAGAAGATTTTTTTTTTTGAAAAATGCACCGATTGCAGGTCGAACCCGCGATCTGTGGGCGCGAGCTCCTATAAATACACATCCGCTCTTTTTTTTTTCAATCCAATTATTTTTTCAATTCCTCACACATTTCCACTTCTACTCTCCACACAGTTTTGAATTGTGCCTGGTAATATCAATTTTTCTGATCCGTGTGTCTTTCCTGGTGATATTTGAGGTAATTATTTTTTTTCATTCTTATATTTATAGTTATTAATAATTGGTAATAATATCAAATCTTGAAATTCTACTCTCTTCACAGTCTTCAAATTATGCCTGGTGATATCAATTTTTCTGATCTGTGTGTTTTTCCTGGTGAATTTTGAGGTAATTTTTTTTTCATTCTTAATTTCTATTTATCTCACATTATTAATAATTGGTAATAATATCAAATCTTGAAGTAATTTTTAATATAAAACTGATTAAAGAATTTTACATTGTAGTTGACAAAATGATTGCGGTAAGTGTGTACTTTGGCGGTGAAATAATTCAAAATGCAAGTTACGGTGTAGAGTACACGATAGGTCCAAGACTTACACTTTCAGCGAGCGAAAATGTAACCTTAGAAGAACTTAAGAGTTGGATTTATCAATGTTTGAATGTCGAAGAATCTCGGTACTCGATGAATATTCAATATCGTTGCAACATTGCACCAACCGGTTACTTTTTTTTAATGTGATGTTTGTATATGATGAGAATTCCTGGAGAATAGCCTATGAAACAGCTTATTCGAAAATGGGAATGATGGAGTTATATGTACAGTTGAATCCTGCGGAAATTGAGTGGAATGCTGAGATGTTTACAGGTAACCAACCAGGTAGTAGTAGTGGTGTAGGTTTCATATCTCAACAATCATGTGATGCAAACACCATAGCAGAAACCGGTCGACCTGCGAATAGAACTTCTGATTTCGTGCCTATACCAACAAATGACGAAGAAGAAAATGATGACGAAGATTACAATATAGATACAGAGAATGAATCATCAGGTGAGGACAATGAGGATGCTGATGAGGTTGAGGAAGATGAAGATATTGGTCCGAACATGAGTCAGTTAAGCCAATACAACCCATTTAGAGGGAGGGGTTGGGTTCACCCAGCTAAAAGCTTTCATGATTGTTCTAGTTGGGTTCCTGCAGATACATCATTTATAGAAAGCAGCGTAATAGTTGAAGGTCCGTTAGCTAAGAATCAAGCATTCTCATCAAAAGACGCTCTGAAGAACGCAATATCGAAATGGCATATTGACAATAATCGGGAGATCAAGGTGCAAGACAGCAGCAAAACCAAATATAGGGTGAGATGTAAAGATGAAAATTGTAGTTGGATGTTGTACGCTGCACGGACCGGTTCGGGTGATGCATGGCCTATAAGAAAATGTCCGTATAAGCATATATGCAGGTCCACAGCTGCCCGATTTGATCATGCTCAGCTGACTGCAAAGATGATGGCTGATATCATCCGTGAAGATGTCGAAAATAATGTCTCACTCCCGATTAAACAGGTGTTTGGTCTGGTAAGAAAAATATTTCCAGGTGTTAATCCAAAGTACAATAAATTATGGCGTGCCCGCGAGAATGTTGTTGCATACATGTTTGGAAGTTGGTCGGGTTCATATGCTGTGTTGCCTCAATTGTTAAATGTAATTAAACAATCAAATCCTGGAAGTAAAGTTGTAGTTCATTCTGACCATTTACCATGCGCTGGTGTCCGTCAGTTTAAATGTGCAGCATGGGCTTTTGGTCCTTATATTCAGGCATTCAAATATATGCGTCCTGTTATCAGCATAGACGCCTCATTTCTTAAAGGTAGATACGAAGGAAGGTTACTTGTTGCTGTTGGGTATGACGCTGAGAATCAACTACTACCTCTTGCATTTGGGCTCGTTGAGAAGGAAAATATATCCATGGGGATGGTTTATGAGATGGTTGCGACGAGAGGTGATTGGAGATAGGAAGATATGTGTCATATCTGATCGACATGCTGCAATTAAACACATTTTTAGGAATCCCGGTTACGGTTGGCACGAGGAAGGAAATGAAGCAGTTCACCGTTTATGCGCACAACATCTTGCCGAAAACTTGCTAAAAATTGTAAGAATCAATATGCAGTTGACGCCTTCAAGGCAGCATGCAGACACAGTAATCCGTGGGATTTCAAAGCCAGTTTGGAACAAGTTGAGTATTGGAGTAAAGATGCATTACAATACATAAAAGAGATTGGGGAAAAAATGAAACAAATGAGAATGAACCGGAGGTTCCTAGCAAGTGGTCGTTGTGTCACGACGGAGGCCAAAGATGGGGAATAATCACAAGCAATGTTGCGGAGTGCCTGAACAATGTTTTCAAAGAAGCTCGTGGTTTACCCATTTGTGCAATTGTAGAGGCGACATACTATAAACTGTTGGAGTGGTTCAACAACAGAAGACAACATGCACGTGTGTTGGCACAAAGAGGACACATCTTTTCCGAGAGGGTTACACAAATATTGGAAAAATCTGCAGCAGTTGCATGTCAACATGAGGTGAAAATAACTGATTTCGATACAGGAGTATATGAGGTCATATCCAAACATGAAAGAGTGAGCAGAACTGGAGGTAGGAGGGATCGTAGTTACAAGGTGATTCTACGTGACAGCTGAAGGGAATGTGTTCTAAAAGTTTTACTTTTAAATGTCAATTATTATGAATTGAATGAGAAATCGTTTTGTTCCTTGTTTATGTTATTCGTCTTTTAGAAGTGTTAAGGAAGAGACTTTTGGTCCTTAACCGTAGAACTCTGAAAGATATTGGTTTACATAAAACAAAAGATATTCGCAATCATGGTAATTAACATGGGACATTAATTACCGAGTTAAGATTGTCGTGTTGGTCATAGATCATTGTAGCTCTACAAGTGAGTGACAACACGGGTACACAAAAGAGGAAAATAGTACTTTTGTATGCTGAATTGACCTAACAAGTAAAATATTATAGAAATGTGTTTCTGTGTCATTAATATTTTATTGTGTCTTTGGTCCTTAGATATGAGACTTATATCCGATCGCTTAAGGAATGCTTAATTAGACTGGTGTTTTAAGCTATCGATAAGTGTAGTGTAAAGGTGTTAGTTGGTTAAGTATGACTTTTGTTGGAGAAGATAGCTAGTCGAAAAATTATCATTGCCCCTCTTAATTGAGTGATGATATTAGTGGGCCCCTTGATAAAGCAAAGTTATAGTGTGCACAATGTGATTTGAGTTAAGTCACGTATTTATAACTAGCTTGAAGAGATCAAGAAATGAATACTAATACAAAGATGAGACAATACTACTTTGTGTGTATTCTTAATATCATGCGGCAAGGGACGGACACAAGTGGTGCACTCCATCACTAAATGGATCGGGTTTTGGTTCGAGTGGAATTAAGACATCTAACTAATTGGGAGCTATAATGTGTAGCTAGATACCGCTTATAACTTGTGATATTAAGTTCTTAATATCACTTCCAACTTGGTTTAGATCCTCCCATAGGTCACACCACAAAATTGGGAAACAAGAAATGGAGATTTTGAGTTCATAAGATGTGTCGGGTTTCATGTAGAAAATATGACACATGGGGTGAACAGGAAAAATCAAAATTATGTTGTGATTAATAACATAATTAGAATCTAAATTAAATTCATATGTGATGTAAATATTATGGGGTGTAATGATTGAACATTGCTTAGGATAATATGTTACATAAGTTATGAATTTACTACTAATCCCGAAATGTCAAATTTTGTAGGGCTTAAACCGAAATTTGACAAGTCTGCAATACTGTGCACAAACGGTCGACCGGCAGTAAACGGTCGACCGAATGTGCACGGTCAACCGGACACGTCTCGACCGATAACAGGGAATTTTCGTCTGTTCGGAACGGTCGACCGAATCTATCGGTCGGTCGACCGAACATTGCGATGAAACATTTATTGTTACGAGCGGTCGACCGAATGTTGAACGGTCGACCGAAACATGGTTCGAGCGGTCGACCGAACCTCCAAACGGTCGACTGGTCCAGACGGTTTTGTGCAGAATTAATTTAAGAATTAATTAGATCATGCATGGAATTGGTCCATAATTGATTTAATTCGTGGCTAAGATTATTTATTATTAAATAATGGATGGTTAGATGGAAGTTTGCATGAAATCATGGGCAAGAGGTTGCATATGAATAGGTAATTTGGAGAGAACTTATAAATACAAGTTTATCTCATTACCTCATTAATTTAATTCATTGTTTTTCTCATGCAAAAACTCTCTCCATAATTCTCCATGAAATTCCCCTAATTCTTAAGTTTAGTTTTAGTTTTTAAGACATCATCTTCTCAAGGGAACTAAATAGGGGTTAGTAATTAGATTCTAAACCCTATTGGAGATTGAGAGGCTAGCTCTTCTCTCTCCAATCTTGTTTAGAGTTTGGTGAAATCTCGGAGGCATCCGGCGCAGCAACAAGCATCCTAAACGTCTCCGAATCTTCAAGAAGTTTTAGAGAACTTCTAGGTATGAATTTCGGAGTCCCATGTTTGTTTTAATAAAAGTTTTAAAACTAGTTATTGAAACAAACCAATGCATGCATGAAATAAATCATAGAAAATCGTAATAGATCCTTATTACACATAAAAATTCCGAAAATATATATGTGTAATTAAACATGAAATCCTACACATACCATTATGTTGAAACCACTGACGATACCGTCGATTTTCTCTCGGATCATATGGTCGACCTTCTTGAAGAATATGCGGTCTGTCCCACATTCGTATGTAAATTTCATGCTTCGCTGACCAATCATCTCTCTATCGGGCCGCATGTACTATCTTATCAAGTCTTTTGAGTTCTGTCCACGGATGAGGTTCTGGCGGTGGTGTCGTCTGATAAAATCCAAATTGTCTCATAGTTCTTTCTGGATAATGCCATGAAATCATCCAGAAATGAATCAAAGGCACTCTCGCAAGCCAATATGCAGCATCAGTAGTAAATACCTGGCCAGGAAGCAACATCATATTTTCATAATACGGCTGCCAGTTTACATGCTCATCCAACATACATTCAAATTCATTTCTGTAATGTGTAAGACAATTATGTGCGGCACTAACCTCATAAGTCTGTAGGTATTGCCACTTAATAGCAAATGGAGGTCGCGATTCTAGGTCTTCTCCACCTAAACACTCAGCATGACCCACGTGTCTCGGCCGGGCTACAGGAAACCGAGTCCAAGACCAGTGTTGAAGAAGTAATAATGCACCACCAATGTTCTTCTTACCAGTTTGACATGAAATAGACAAGTTGCGATATAAACATGAAAGCACGGCCGCACCCCAATTGTATACTATCGGTTTATCCAACACCTGCAAAAACCTCAAATACATAACTGGAACACCTGTCCCAGAGCTATCAGGGAAAACCATGGATCCAAACAAATATAAAATGAAAGCCCGTGTATATTGTGCCACTTCTTCATCTGTGGGAAAATTCGGCAGATTCCCGTAATTTACCCGCAACCATTGCAAACTGATGCTAAATCCGGACTCTTTGAAAATTTGTGGCTCATCTCCTCCTACCGTTCTTTTACTTTTTTTCATAATCTCGACATTTATATCAATCCCAAAAGAATTTCTAATTAACTCACGACTGTCTCGATCACTGTGCCCGATTATTGGAATACCATTGATAGGTAGACCCCACAAACAGCTAACATCCTGCAATGTTAATCCAACATCCCCAACCGGTAAGTGGAAAGTGTGAGTCTCAGGACGCCAACGCTCTACAAGTGCAGTAATCAATATATTGTATGTCCTTGTATGTTTTATTTGGGTAAGTTGATATAATCCCAAATTTTTGAATGCTTGACTAAAACAATCGTGGAAAGGAATTACTGGACGATGTGCACGACATTCCAAAACAACCTCCGACTATAATATATTCAAATATATTGTGAAAAATACATCAATTAAAAAAATGTAATTTAAATATTTAGAAAAATTAACACAATATAATTTTTTTGGTACTTATATTTGTGCAAATATCATTGACTCTGAACATGCAATTTGGTATTCCGAGAAGTGGGGAATAGACTCTCTATCCACTGCATCATTATACTCACGTTCGTTTTGTACAGAGCGACTTCTACTTAAATGACTCATTTTTACAAAACAACTGTTCATGAAAATAAAAACAGAATTAATTATAATAATTAAAAAACAATTTACTCGTACATTTCATGACAAATTGCATGTTATAGAAATAATGAAAGCTATAACAATTTAACACATAAATACAACTAATATTTAAATTTTAATTTAACAGAAAATAATAAATAACTATTCCAAATACTTATATTATATAATAAATTTCGTAAATGTACGTTATACAAATTTAAATGTATATACATTTAATTTAATTATAAACAGATACATAAATACAACTAATATTTAAAATTAAATATAATAGAAAATAACAAAACAATTCCAAATAATTTTAATTTAACAAAGAAATTAAATCTTAATTTAAAATATTTTTAAGTAAAAAATTTGTGTAAAATTTACCTGGGTTCAAGATAAGCTGGAAAATAAGTGTTGTGCGAGCCCCGAATGGAAGAAAAACTAGAAGAGAAGTGTCGTGCGAACCCCGAGAAGATAATAAAAACTAGTCGTCATTAACACACTTAATCTGAATTTAAGTAAAAAAAAATTAAAAACAAACTTCACGGATCACTCTTTTATAGCGCGATCCGTCCCACGGATCCGCGATCGGTGTATTTTTCAATTTTTTTCTTTCTTTCTTTCTTTCTTAGTTTTCGAAATTTTTATTAAAAGATTATTAATTAAAAAAATTACGGTCCGGAAGAGACCCATTTGATGTAATCACAAGTGCAGTGAAGTAAGAAATGTGCCCAATTTTTCATAATGTGGTCAAAATTCTCATCAAATTGCTTTGATTTCCTTTTGCTTCTATCTTCTGGTTTATTGACATTGTTTTTTCAAATTCATGTAATGTTCTTTATCAAAAGTTGACATTGCCTTGCGCTTAATGACTTGTTTTGCCATTGATTGCAAGTTGACATTTCTTTGTGCCTGATTACTTCTTTTGCTATTAACTTCATTTTTTAATTTTAAAAAAAACATATATTGGGAATCAAAGTACCTCTAGATGAGTTTGCTGGAAAAAAATTGTTAGTGGTAACAAGTAATGAATGTGTTTTCACTTTGCAGGTCGGTAGAGAAGCACATGAAAACATTTTCTCATCGAGAAAGGAAAAAGGTATGGCATTTTACACACACATGAATGTGTGTGCACGTAAGCAGAGAAAGGAATCCTGAACATGAAAAGTTTCTGATTTCATAACTATTCCTCAGTTGCCAGACATGCTGAACTGGTTTGGTTGGTGTACTTGGGATGCATTTTACACAGAAGTTACAACCGAAGGTATACGCGAAGGACTCGAGAGGTGTGTTTGTAATCTCAGATGAATATGTTATTGTTTTTCTATCCAAGCTTCTCTCTATGGGGTTTCTTCTTCTTCTTCTTCTATAACCAGCTTTAAAAAAGGTGGATTTCCTCCGAAATTTGTCATTATTGATGATGGTTGGCAATCAGTCAGTATGGACTCTACCAGTGTTGCATCTGGTGCGGATAATTCAGCAAAGTGAGTGCTCTTTTAATTTCAAGGTAGCAAAATTGACTAGTGATTTAAATGTTGACGTCTAATTCCATTTTTGGCGTTTATATTTTTTTCAGCTTCGTAAATAGGCTAAATCACATCAAAGAAAACCTTAAGTTCCAGAAAGATGGTAAAGAGGGCCACAGAGAAGAAGATCCAGCCAAGGGCATAGCTCATATTGTTAATGATATCAAGAACAATCATGGCATAAAGTAAGATCCATATTCATTTCAGACCTCAAATATTAATTGCTACTGAAAATGATTGATTTTCACTTGCATAATTTTGTGATTTAGATATGTTTATGTTTGGCACGCGATTACTGGTTACTGGGGAGGAGTGAGGCCCAGTGTTATCGAAATGGAGCATTACCGATCGAAGATTCCATATCCGGTTTCTTCTCCAGGAGTGCAATCCAACGAATATGATGATGATGCTTTGAATAGCATGACGGTTAATGGGCTTGGTCTGGTCGATCCGGAGAAGGTCTTCATTTTCTACGATGAGCTCCACTCATATCTCGCATCGGCGAGAATTGATGGTGTCAAAGTAGATGTCCAAAACATCCTTGAAACCTTGGGGACAGGTCATGGTGGTAGAGTAAGACTTGCTAGCAAGTACCATCGAGCATTGGAGGCTTCTATCGCGAGAAACTTCCCTGATAATGGGATTATAGCTTGCATGAGTCACAATACCGATGGACTGTACAGGTATGAGTTTGATTAAACATGGAGTTCAGATAATTTTGCTGTGATTTTGCTCAGATTCAATTCTGCGAATCTTTTAATAGCTCAAAACAAACCGCGGTGATAAGGGCATCGGACGACTTTTGGCCAAGAGATCCTGCTTCTCACACAATTCACATTGCATCAGTTGCATACAACACCGTGTTCTTAGGGGAATTTATGCAACCTGATTGGGATATGTTCCAGGTGGGCAAATCTTATAAATTTCTTCCTTCTTTAGAAACTTATCTGCGTAATACATTTGGATTTTAAATTGTTCTCTCTCAACTAGAGCCTCCACCCGATGGTCCACCCGTACATTTCAAATGTACATTTCAAATTTGACTTGTACTGTAACGCCCCGAAACAGCGGAAAATTTAAAACTTTAAACAGATAAGGAATTAACACTGGGGTCGTCACCAAACCACGAGTACATATATATATAATATGAGAAACTATACAATACAAGAGTCAATGATGATTACAACCCAACACCAAAAGCTATACAACACATGTACAAGGGAAATATCATCCACCTCGAATAACAAAAAAGACAGGATCTGGTCTGGGTGCTCCTGTCCGCAGTCACCACCTCCTAATGACGCGTACGACCTGACATAAAACATGAATATGTCTGAGTTTCCCGTGGGAAACCCCGTATGCCAAACCCCTAAAATATGAACGTAATATGTGAAATGAAACATGAAATGAAATGCAGTAAAACATAACAATCTCTCGTGCACACCAGACACCCGCTCCTCAGAGCCACACAACAACGTGCACACAAGGCACCGCCGGTCAGAGTCTCGGTCAACGCTCCGTAGAGCCACAACACGTGCACACAAGGCACCGCCGGTCAGAGTCTCGGCCAACGCTCCGTAGAGCCACAACACGTCCCTCCTCTCAGGCCGGCAATGTCTGTACCGTCGCCCCAAAAAGGCCGGAGACCCATTGCCCTCGAGACGGATCCAACAACACACGGCACAACCATCCATATGCAAAACAGTGCCCAAACGGTCGAACGGAAGAACCCAAACGGTCGACCGAACACCACAACTATTCCTCAGAAAAACCGAAATAACGTCCAACCGGTCGAACGGCAAAGGGGCCCCGTTCGACCGAAATCCAACAGGGAAAATCCTCTCTTGCTCAAAAAGCACCAACGGTCGAACGACTCACCAATCACGGTCGACCGAAAACATCTAGGGAAATCCCCCAACAAGACCGCACTACACGGTCGACCGAAACCGCACTTCCGGTCGACCGGCCAATAAGTTAACTTAAACCCCGGTCGGACGAAGTCAATGAGCGGTCGACCGTTTAGATGGTCAACGCCCCCAACCGACCTACAACAGTGCTTTTCGGTCGACCGGCAAAGGGGACCCGTTCGATCGAAAACACGTAGAGCCTTTTTCCCCTGGTAAAACGTACCACCGGTCGACCACTCGAAGAGTATCGTTCGACCGGTACAAGGGTTGTCCGCCCAAATTACACTACGACCGGTCGACCGCGCCATTCCGCCGGTCGACCGTTGCAGAGTAGAAAAGCTGCTGCAAGGATCTCGACGAGCCTTCCGGCCTACCGTCGGCCACTCCAACCCTCGCAAAGGCTAAAAGGAGATCTATACTAGAGCTTGGCATACCTTAAGGCTTGAAGAAGCCTTTGAAGAACTCACGAAGTCGCCTCCACAAGCGCTTCACCTCATTCTCCGGCCACACGATCCGACGAGTCCCGAACCACACGATCCGGCGAGCTTCGAGCACCTCCTCACCTCAGAGAGCTACGGATCAAGAGAGAGAGAGACTTGAGTGAGAGAGAGGAAAACGAGTGAGGGAGAGGGAGAAGAATCCACACCTTAACTCCTCCTCCTTCAATCTCCACCCTCCACCCCATCTCCTCCCACCATCTCAGCCCTCCATTTCCACCACTTCTAATCCACCACCTAATCACCATAAAACCCAATTAGCAAAGGATTAGGACATAACATGTACGGTTATTTTACTAGTCCATTTGAATCAATGTCTAATACCAATTTATGGAGCTGTTAATGTCAGTCAAATTAATAACTCCTTTCCTAATCAACTGTAGGTGAATTGGTCCATCTACCCAACAATGCATCTATACCAATCAACCTGAAATCTCGAGAATTCGAAGTCTTCGCAGTGGTTCCTATCAAAACGCTGCCGAACGGAGCCTCTTTCGCTCCAATCGGGCTGATTGAAATGTTTAATTCTGGAGGAGCAATCAAAGGTTTGACACATGACCTCACACGAGGCGCAACCATTAATGTTAAAGTGCGTGGTTGTGGTAGATTCTGTGCTTATTGTTCGAATAGACCTCAGAAAATAACAGTTGACAAGGAAGAAGTAGAATTCAGCTATGACTACACGTCCGGTTTAACTGATATCGTATTGGAGATTCCAAAGGAAGAATTGTACGAGCATAACATAACCATAGAGTTATAATTAGCTACTTCAGCTATAATCATTGATGTGCTCTTGTTATTGTTTCTAATTTCCTCCTGCAGGAGAAGTTGACTTTGTAGAACTTAACAAACAATAAGTAATCATTACTTCAATAATCTTGACTTGAGTTGGTTTGGTCAATGTTAGCATGATATCACGTGACTTGGGCAAATGAAGTCATTGTTACTCGAGCTAGAGCTTGAATTTTAAACATCATCGGATTAAAATCGAACTGAGGTTAGAAATTATTGACGCCAATACTTGTCGAACTAATGTACGATTTATTTCAATTTGTAATTTTGTGTTTCCAGAAAAATCTTAATCACGTATTAAATTAACATTGAATTAGTCACAATTTAAGTTTGTCAGAACAATGAAGTGTACTGAATTTTTATGAACGTGGAACGTGGGTGTGACGGTAGAATATCTATTTGGTTTAAAGTATACGTATTAGGGCTGTCAATTTTTGCTCGAGCTGGGCTCGATAAAGCTCGACTCGAGCTTGGTTCATTTATTAAATAAGTCAAGCTCAAACACCAAAATCTGCTCGTTTAATAAACGAGTCAAGCCCTAGTTCGGCTCGGTTAGCTCGATAAGAACTCGTTTGCCTCGTTTAAGTTTATACACATATTACATATATGTCATAAATAAACATATTATTTTCTATATCTCAATTACCTAAAAGTATATCATATAATTTATATAATTTTCCATTTATATGTTAACGATATTTATAAAATGTAATTATTATATTTTATAACAAGTTAATCAAGTCTTAAACAAACTTAAACGAGCTGAAAAACTTGTTGAAAATTTTAAACTAGCAAACGAGTCCAGCTCGAGCTCGGCTCGTTTAATAAACGAGTCAATCCCAAACATGACATCTGGCTCGTTTATTAAACGAGTCAAGCCCGAGCTCGGCTCGTTTATTAAACGAGCCAAGTTCAAACCAAGGTTTTCAGAACTGAACTGGTCATCAAACCGATTAAACTTCGGTTTTGGTTCAATGTGGTCGAACCACGGTCCAACCACGGTCGGACCGTTGATGACGTCAGCATGACATCAGGATTTTTGAGACCCGAAGTTGGATCAGACCGAATAAATATTAACGGTCGGACCGGTGGTCGGACCGATTTGAACCGATTTTTGTAAAATTATTTAATATATACACACCAAACGTTAAATATAATTCATGATATCAGACACAATTTGCTTAACTCAGTAAATTTACTATCTTTACTTAACAGAACAAATTTGCTTGAATACGAATTAGAGAAAATATTATTTGGATTAAGAATCTAAAATCAAAATCAATCTTCAATATTATCCATGACATCATACTTACGAAGGGATTTGGTGAGGGAGAGAAGAGTTTGTGGGTGGTGGATTTTTGTTTGTAAGAATAAGAAAAAAAATTATCATATTTTTTGATTTTTAAAATTTAGGAAAATTTAAAATATTTTTATGTCCGGTCCGACCAGCCGGTCCAACCAAATGGTCCGACCCGGTCGAACCGGGTTCAATCCGGTTCAGAACGGTTCGACTAGACACTCGGTTTTTTAGTTGAACCGGTCGTTGAACCATCGGTTCCCGGTTCGACCGGGTCGAACCGTCCGGTCCGGTCCGGTCCGGTTTTTAAAACCTTGGTTCAAACACTGTAGGCTCGGCCCGTTTAGGCTCGTTTACACCCTAATACGTATGCTCCCGAAATCTATCCAAACATGAAGTCAATACCGAACCGAATCGTCAAACCAAAATTCCCATTTCCCACCCACCATGAAATTCAAAACTCTCTACTCCATCCCCACCAAACTCAAACTATTCCATACCACCACCCCATCCTCACACATAATCACTCCAAAAAACCTCCTGCAAATAACCCAAACCCAAACCGGCCTCCTCGTCCTCGACCTCCTCGACTCCGGCTCCCTAACCCCTACCTTCGACCTCTACTCCGACCTCATCAAGGCCTGCACCGCCTCCTCAAGCCTCCCCAAGGCGCGCCTCGTCCACGCCCACTTCCTCAAGTCCACCCTCCGACCTGACCCCTTCCTCGCCACCTCCTTCCTCAACATGTTCGCCAAATGCGGCAGCATGGAGGATGCCCTGAAAGTGTTCGACGAAATGCCCGACAGAAATGTCGTTACTTGGACCGCGTTGATTGGCGGGTATACTCAAACTGATTTACCAATTGAGGCTGTTGGGTTGGTGCCTAAGATGGTTAGGGATGGAGTGATGCCCAATGCGTTTACCTTTGCGAGTATTTTTAAGGCGGTCGGGGCGTGCAGGTGGGGGGCTTTTGGTAAGCAGGCGCACGGGTTTTGTGCTAAGTGTGGGCTTGATGGCAATGTGTATGTTGGGAGCTCGCTTCTGGATATGTACGCGAGGATTGGAGCGATGGGTGATGCTAGAGTGGTGTTTGAAGGGTTGGGTTCGAGGAACGAGGTGTCGTGGAACGCGCTTATTGCCGGGCATGAGAGGAGAGGGGAGGGTGAGGTTGCGGTTAAACTGTTTTGGGAGATGCAGAGGGAGGGTGTTGCCGCCACTCATTTTACGTATTCGAGTGTTTTCGGGGCTTGTGCTGGTATTGGGTCTTTGGAGCAAGGGAGGTGGGTGCATGCGCATATGGTTAAGACCGGTCATAAGTTGACTTCCTTTGTTGGTAATACACTTCTCGATATGTATGCCAAAGCGGGTAGTATTGTGGATGCCAAGAAAGTTTTTGATAGGTTGTGGAAGAAAGATGTTGTTTCGTGGAATTCACTGCTTAAAGGGTTCGCGCAACATGGTTTTGCAAAAGAAGCTATTGGACATTTCAATGATATGCTTAAGTGTGGTATTGCGCCTAATGGGATCACGTTTCTTTGCATATTGTCTGCTTGTAGTCATGGTGGTTTGTTGGATGAAGGGAAGAAGTACTTTGCATTGATGGATAGGTACAAGGTAGAGCGTGAAATTGAGCACTATGCTGCTATGGTCGACCTTCTCGGGCGAGCTGGGCTTCTCGATCAAGCTGAGAAGTTCATCAAGGAAATGCCAATCCAACCAAGTGCTGCTGTCTGGGGAGCTCTACTGGGGGCATGTAGGGTGCACAAGAACGCTGAGTTGGGGAAATATGCTGCAGAACGTGTTTTTGAACTCGACTCATGCGATTCTGGTCCTCATATCTTGCTTTCCAATATCTATGCATCTGCTGGAAGATGGAATGAAGCAGCAAAAGTGAGAAAAACCATGAAAGACATCGGTGTCAAGAAAGAACCTGCATGCAGTTGGGTAGAAATAGAGAATCATATTCATACGTTTGTGGCAGACGATACGTCTCACCTGCAGACCAAAGAAATATATGCTAAATGGGAAGAAATAAATAGAAAAATAAAGGAAGCTGGGTATGTCCCTGACACAAGTCACGTACTTCTGTTAGTTGACGAGAAGGAGAGAGAGGCTAAGCTTCAGTTTCATAGTGAGAAACTAGCACTTGCCTTTGCTCTGTTAAGAAGTCCTTGTGGTGGAACCATTCATATCAAGAAGAACATCAGAATGTGTGGGGATTGTCACTCTGCTTTTAAATTTGCGTCTGAGGTAACTGGCAGAGAGATTATTGTGAGAGACACAAAGAGGTTCCATCACTTCAATAAAGGATCGTGCTCCTGTGGTGATTATTGGTGATACTACTTGCTACTAATGAATACGGATGCTAATTGAGAACGTAAATTTCAATAAAGCGGATCATGCATCGAAAGAAACTAGAGAAATGCAATAATTGAAGGTGCTAATTCTGCAGTTGGATTTATAGTTGGTTTTCATTGTATGAAGATTTGCACTCGATTGCAATACAAGAGCAAAGTGGTTTCTGTTGCTAGGTTCTGGAGAGTTCCTAATTGACAGGGTAGGTAAGTATTAAGCATTTTAACATTTTTAACGTGAAGTTGTAATTGCTTAATTGGTTGAGCTTCTTCTTGTCTTATCTATTTTAGATTTAGCAGATGGAAAGGTGGGCTTAGTAATGATGCTGATTTCATGAAATTAACGTCATAATGTTTCTCAAGATATAGACAATTTCTTCAGATTTTCACCACCGACACAACCCATTGTGGTATTCAGTTAAGGTATTAGTTGTGTGTATTTGCATCTGCACTAGTTACTTTAACATGTACCTTACTTTGCTAATATATTGTACCATATAAATGCACATCTTTTTTTATATCGGTACCATATAAATGCACATCAATTTGGAATTTGGATTGAGTATATACCCCAACAACACTCATACACTACTCCAACTTCGGAATGTAACACGAAATATATAGAAATATAGTATCAGATAGAATTCTTTGTGTTTTCAAAAAGTACTTTGCTTTCCCTTCCCATGTTACACACTAAAAGCATGATAGCATCGTTATTTTAAGAACTATAGTGAAATAAAACAGAGAGAACCTTGATGTAATTACTTGAATAATTCTCATCGAGGGTATTCTCATGCTACCGTTATAATAATAATGCCAACATCGTAAAAAATTCTTATGCTCAGTAATTTATTTTGGTGTTGATCGAATATTTCAAGTGTAAAACAATCCTTGACCCAAAAATTATTGGTTTTCATGAACTACAAATATGATATGCATGGAAAGCATGTTATCGTGAAGATGATTGTCCAACATTTCTTTATGCAATGTCTATATCATTCACAGTGGCATTTTTTATGGATTCGTTCCACCTTATTCTTGCATGGTACATTGTTCAACTTCTCTACATTTGGCATCGCGAAAATTGCATCACTTCAGGAGACGTGCTTGGCTTCAAGATCTGCAATGCCACTTGACCTACTGAAGAAGAAGCTAGAGATGCGTTTGGAAGCAATTAGTGGTGTTCAAGCAAAGAAGGTTTTTGAAGAGGTGAAGATGTTACTGATGCATTTGATGATGATTTGGCATAATTATTTGAGGAATATGGGAGTCTTCTCCCTGCTTGTGTCATAGCAATTTGAGCAGAGGCAGCCCTTAATAAGTATTCTCAATTTTACTGGTACATCATTCAAGATAAATGTTTCCTAAAGTAATTTCTTGCCTATATTTGATTTTAGGTCATATAAATTTATTATGCCATCATTCTAGTTAATTCTTCATGTATCAATGTTTTGCTATGTGGCTATCTACTTGCTATTGTTAAGCAAAATCGAAAACATGTATATTTATTGGCTAGTATGTTGTGTTTTTCCAAATGCACAATAGTTCAGATTGACAATACCCCAACACAACACTCTTTAGGCCTCAACCTGTCATTCAACTTTGGAATGTTAATGCAATATTACCTGCGGTGTGAATGGATCAAATACTGAACGGATACCCAATATAATCCGTATTCATATTTGAATATACCTTTACCTGTATGCGTATCCTGATTTTTTAATGTCCAACACCCGTAAATGTAGCATCTCCTTTTGTGTTCTCTGAAATTACTTTGTATAGTTAACGTTGTTGGCCTCATAAATACATAATGGTAACCTCTTATTAGGGGTGGAAACAGGACGTCAGGTGGGTTAGAAGAAAGACAACCACAATCTGTCTCACTTAAGCGCCAGTTGGTGGGTTGAGTGTTTTTTTTTTTGAAAGACAGGTTCTTGAAATTAAATAGGTAAAGTTATGGAGAGCTATGATCCACAGCTCTCCCATACAAAGTTGCACAAAAAGTATTAAAACAAGTTAGGGGTCAATGCCCCAAAGCAAAGGCCATTACAACATTGAGTTTCAAAATAAGGTGAAGTGACCAAGGTGCTCATTGCAGAGCAGAATTGCCTCAGGTGGTGGCTGTGTCCAGTGCAGGGTCGGCCGTGATCTGATTAGGTGCCTATCGGTTCCGTCATATTTCGGGACATGTGTCCCAAGAGGTCAGCCCCTGTAGCAGCTTGGCCTTCCACCTCAGTGCGTCTCCCGCCAATGTCTGAGGTGATGGGGGATCTTGTGGTAACAAGTTGGAATGGCAAAGTGAATGTTGCATTGGGGGAGAGGTGTCCACATGTATAGGTGACGGTCCTGAATTTGGCCCTTCAAAAATGAGAGTGCATGCTCGTTTAATTGTCGTTGTAGGTTCGATATCTTCCCTCCCCTTTTTGAGTTGCCTCTCCAAAGAGAAGTTAGGTCAAAAAAATATTCACTATAGTTTCAAAGGTGCTAGATTGTGCTTTAAAGATTCAACAGCGTTTATTGAGTTCCAACCTCCTCTCCCTTAATAAAGGCGACTTTGGATCGAGGTTTTAAATTTGGTATTATTTGCTTGGATCAAATTGAGGTTTAGGGTGGAAGTTTACTCCCAGAATCAAAGAGCGAAATCACATTCGAAGAAAAGATGAACGATATATTCATCAAAAGTGTCGCATAAGGCAATGAGTGTTAATGTGAAGACCCTTGTTGGATGAGTTCTCCATAGTAAGTGGTTGACTCTCAGTGAGAAGTCAACTGAAAAACCTTACTTTTGGTGGGCAATTGGATCTCCAAATTTCAGTCATGAGCAGGTGCAATGTCCACCGTTTATGAGGAAGGTATAAAGAGAGTTTGTAGAGAAGCACCCTTTTGCAGATAGCTTCCAATTCCTTTTGTCATCTCCTTAGGAGGGTGAGAAGAAGAGGAAGCATTGGTAGAAAATTGGTAATTCATCGTCGTCCAGTTGTGTGTGGAATCGTTTCGTAATCCAGCTAAAGCTGGAAGGGCATCTCGACAAAGAATTGAGAAATAGAGATCCAATAGAAGTTGCACTTTTGGTATAGCGTCGGCCAAGCGGATGCCAATGGTTTTGTTACAGAATTATGTGTCCCACCAAAATAAGGTATTTAGTCCATGTCCCATCTCTGTGGTGCTAAATCTACAAAGCTAAGGGATCCAGTCAATTAGCTCCTTAAGAAATGAGGAAAGTTTGATTTTTGAGATTGATAGGAGTGCGATCATGTTGTTCTGACTTTTGTGTTGGTTTTTAGGTCTTAATATATTTTTTGATGATTTAATTAACTTAATCTTAATTCATAATCAAATATAGAGTAACACACATTATGCATAGAACATATTATGTATTGTGCTAACATCTACAGGTGATCAAGACTCAAAGAAGAATGGAATGAAATCAAGACAAGTAATCAAGCTAATTGAAAACATAATTTTATCTTTATTTGAGTCTTAGGAACTTATGTGAACTTGAGCATACAAGAGCTAAAATATATTCACATGCACTCTAGGTTTCTAGTAGAAGTCACTCACCAAGTTTCACATTAATTAGATTTCAATAGATCACTCAAACCTAAGTCGAAAAATCACTTAAACAAAACCTACATTGTCTGTGCAAAACGGTCGACCAGATACAGTTCTTTGTTTGACCGTTTTATCAGTTATTTCAGTTAACCAATAGTGATTTCACTCAGCACAACCGGTCGACCTATTTTACCTTTTCGGTTGACCGTTTGACCCGTATTTTCCGGATGACCGTTAACCTTGTCATATTATACAACAGTCATATTCATATTTCTCGTAACCCCTAAAACGTATTTGGCCACCAGTCGAACGTTGACCTGAAAATGGTCGACTGGATGTAGACAATTTTGTGCACCAAAAGTGTCTGTTATTTTCGGTCGAATGTATCCGAATTTTGTTACGACTGATTACCTTTACCCTGACCTAAACCCTTATATCGGTCGACCGACCCGTGACCTGGTTCGACCGATAACTTAACTTACAACCCAATTGGTTCGACCGTAGCTTAATTTGGCTCGAACGTTTCGTTATCTTTATGGAAATGGTCTACCGTTAATCTTGTACGGGTCGATCGGTATTGGACAGATTTGCTGAAATCAGTTTCTGTTTTGTGTATATTGCACAAACTTCAATCAAATCTTCCCCAACGGCTATAACACTTTAGGATCTTATAAGTAGAGGTTCCCACACCTTATTTACATAGCCCTCCTACTCCAAAACTCACACATACACTAGAGAGAAGTCTCCCACTCCAAAATTCCCAATCATATACACTCCAAACTTAACTTCCACACTCTTGATTCAAATCCTATCATACTCAAAGTGTGCTCAAAGTTAGAGTGTCAATACTCTTGGTTACTTGTGTGTTGTCAAATATTGTAAAGGTTTCGGTGAAAGCCCGAAGCATCCCTCTCGAGTTGTGAGAGGAAGAAACCAAGATTGAGAGGGTGTTCGCAAGACTTGCTTTGTAATACGATCTCTCTCGGCCTGAAATGGGGAGTGGATAGTGAAGACGTGGGCGGAGCCCGTGGAATCGAGTGGAGCTTGCAAGAGAGGAAGTAAGATCCGGTGGTGGATCCGAACCTCAATAAAATTACCTTGTGTCTTCATGTGGTTTTCATGCCTCTTTCTTTACTTGTTTTTATTGTTTATTTCCGTTGCATCTTTGATTGAATCGAGTAGAGAATTTGGAAATTGATTAGACTAATTAGGGCCTTAAGGATCCTACATTTTGTACTTAGCCCACATTAATTTTTCGCATAAGCATGTCTTGCCAGCGATGAGGTCCCATCTTTTCTTAAGCTTTAGGCAAAGGTTGTGGGTATTGTTGAGGTTTAGGATTCCAAAACTGTTGGATTATGTGTCTTATACTTGTGTATATTTTAAAAAAATTACAAGCAATTAGGATCAATTTTCATATTTTTCAACAATTTTATGTACAAAATTCCTAATCTATTTCAATATATATAATATATTAATTAATATTGAAATACATATAGATCATACCTAGGGGATTATCGAAATCCTTTTACCAATAGGAAGTTGAGTTGCATGTCGAATCACCTCGAAATTCCTCCAAGTGTTCACCAAACTCTAAACAAGATTAGAGAGATCGAAACTAGTCAATCAATCTCTAATATGATGTTAGAATCTAGCTAATTACTCCTTCAGTGCTCCAAAGAATTTAATCTCTCAAACACGCAATTAATAAATGAATTTTTCGATGGATTAGGTGGAGAAATATGGAGAGGAGAATTTTTGCATTTTTCTAAACAAGGAAGAGATGAGAGACCTGTTTATAGGGCTTCCTCCAACCCGCATTATGTGTAACCCACTTACACATGATCCCTTGTAGGGGTGTCAGTGGATGTCTGAAATTCGAGAATCCGTCCATGTCTGTATTCGTTTTATCGGAGAATCCGTCATCCGTAAAATCGTATTCGTATCCGAAACTTGATATATGAGAACTCGGGGAGCGAATATGGATATTGATACATCCGATCCGAGATTGAATATCCGTATTATAGGATCCGTATCTGTATCCGTATATGTATCCGTATCCGTTTAATATCATACATAACATATATATATATTAAAATTTTATAATTTGTACATAGTTGCTAATTAATTGTAACTTAATAAGTTAATATTATCAATTTATCGTTCATATGTAATATGAAAAATATATTCTTTGTATACAATTTACCCAACATATATAAACTCTTTTCTTCCAATTTTCCAAAGCAAAACCTAACCCTAACCCAACCCGTGTTGCCTCCACCCCTCGCCTCCGCCTCTTTTTTGTGTTGTCTCTTCCTCCTCCCGTCGTGCCTCGTCGCATGCGCCCCTACTCCTCCTCGTCTCCGCCTCCCATCACACAATTGCTTCTCCATCGTCGATGAGGTACTAATGTTTCTCCAACGGTCCTTTTTTTTGCTTATGCTAATTGGTTATAAGACGTATATAAGTTTTTGCCTGTGCTTTTTACTTGGTTTTGGGAGAAAGTTAGTTTGTTATGGGTTCGGGTGACAAGTTTTGTGGGTTTGGTGTTTTGGGGTTGGTGTGGTTTGTTGGATTTTGGAAGAACAATAGTTGATAATAGGTTTATGGTGGTCTTGAGTTTGCATATTTTGGTTCAATATTGGAGAAAGTTGGTTTCTTTAGTGGTTTGAAGTGAAGGGTTTGTGGGTTTGGTGTTTTGGGTTCAACCAGGCTGTCATCCAAAGAACACTAGTTTGGTGTTTGTGAGAATAATTTTCTTGTTGGTTTGAGAGAACAATATATGGTTTGAGAGGTATGTTTTACATTTCCCCTGAGATAAAGCTTTTAGTATGCATAACAAAAGATGCTTTGCAAAAGAGAAAGGTTGAGCGATGCTTCTGTCAAAGCCACATGCAATTATTGTCAAAAGGTATTTGACGGTGGAAGCGTCAAAGGTACTACACATCTCAAAAATCATCAAAATGTTGCATGCGTAGACCAAGAGCAGACATAAGGCAACAACTTCTGAGTAAATCATCCTCTAAATTGGCGGTTCATAAGTATGATCCTAAAGTAGAAACAGAATATTTTGCTGAAATGACCATGAAGATAGATTTGCCTTTTGTATTGTGCGAGAATGACTACTTTAGAAGGTGGGTTTGTTATGTTGAACCTTCGTATAAGTGTCGTTCAAGGAATACAGTTAGAAAGGATTGTCTTGATGTTTATGGGCAATGGAAGGAAAAACTTTATAAAGCTACTTAGGAGAATACTAGTAGAGTCACCTTCACCACTGAATTGTAGACACCCGAGCACCAAACTCGTGGATATTGTTGTGTTACATGTCACTATATTGATGATAAATGAGTATTGCACAAGCAAATCATTGCCTTTCAGGACATTAACACACCACACACTAGTGATGTCTTAGTTGATTGGCTTAAAAATTGCATCATAGATTGGAACTTGGATAAAAAGTTGTTTTAACATTGTTGTGGATAATGTTAGTAATAATGAACCAATGGTGAACACTATCAAGACATGGTTGAATGGAAAGAACGCACTTCCTCTCAATGGTGAGTTATTTCATACTCGTTGCACTGCTCACATCCTTAATTTGATTGTAAAGAATGGGTTGCAAGTTATTAGTCCTTTGTTGGAGAAGATTCGTAAAAGTGTGAAGTATGTTAATTCTTCTGTACATAACGCTAATAAGTTTAGGGTTGTATTGAGTCAAACTCGGTTGACTGGGAATAAGGGTGTGTCTTATGATGTTGATACTAGATGGAACTCAACTTATCTAATGCTTGATAGTGCTTTGGATGTCCGGGATGCATTTGACCGTTTAGCAGAATTGGATGATCAATATAAGTTGTTACCAACACCAGAGGAGTGGGATATGGGTAGAAATATACGAGATTGTTTGAAGGTCTTTTATGATATCACAATTCGTCTTTCTCATAGTAAATATCTCACTGCTAATTTCTACTTCAATGATGTTTGTCACATCCATTACATGTTGACTACATTCGGTCAATGGCAACTGTGATGCAAATGAAGTTTGATAAATATTGGGATTCTTGCAGTTTGGTATTGTCTTTTGGTTTAGTGCTTAACCCACGTTACAAAATGGCATAAGAGTCCTATTGAGTACATTCGGTCAATGGCAACTGTGATGCAAATGAGTACATTCGGTCAATGGCAACTGTGATGCAAATGAAGTTTGATAAATATTGGGATTCTTGCAGTTTGGTATTGTCTTTTGGTTTAGTGCTTAACCCACGTTACAAAATGGTGTTTGTTCAGTATGCAAATCATCACTTATATGATTCTTGTGTTGATGAAAAAATTGATAAGATACGATATAAGCTTACTGAGTTGTTCACAGAGTATTTGGATGCTCCTAGTAGTTTACAATGTCATGGTAGTAATCATTCTGTAGAAGAAATGACTTATGATCCTAACCAACCATTCAGGGGAGGATTTATAGGATATGCTAGTAGTAACACTCAGTTGGTATCAAGTGCACCAAAATCTGAACTTGAGATGTATTTGGAGGAGCCTTTACTCCGGTCAACAAATAATGAGTTGTCATTTTATATCTTGAATTGGTGGAGTCAGCATGAAGCTAGGTTTCCAACACTTGCAAAAATGACTCGTGACATTTTGGCAATCTCAGTATCAATAGTTGCTTCAGAATCTGCATTCAGTTGTGCTCATAGAGTCATTGATAACATTTGTTCTCAGTTAGGAAGAGATGTTGTAGAGGCATTGGTTTCCACAAAGGATTGGTTGCCACCTTTAATCATGAGTATGTATTATTACTTAGTTGATGTTACTTTTAAATTTCTATGGTTTAATTTTATTATGATAATGAACTTATTTGTGTTGTTTAGATTCAAGTGAAGTTGAAAAAGATCAAGAGTTAAAGAGTTAGATTTCTAAATTTCAGAAGAAGACCTTGGTTTACCTTGAAAGGTAGTTTTAGAATTTGATTTTTATTTATTGAATACTTAGTAACAATATATTCATATAATAAATTGTCATTTTTCTTACTTTTTCTCTCTTTACATGTAGGTATCAAATGTGACTTGTATGCTACCATGGAGATGATGCTTCATGTTTGAATAACTACTTTACTAGTTTGTTTGTTACTTAATTGTTTGTTGGTTCTTGTGTGTTTTCATATGTTGTTTGCAACTTTGTATTGTTCTAATGTTTGTAATTTATGCTTGTATTACTTTGTAACTAGTATGTATTGTTGTTGAATTATGGAATTGAAGCAAATTTAAGGTTTTGATTATTATTAATATTATCTGAAAGCAGGAATTCGGATATGGATTTTTGAATTCGGATGTTTATTCGGATACAGATTTTTAAATCCGGATGTTATTGTTCGGATACAGATAATATCCGTATTCGATCCGGATCCGTCGGATATTGATTCGGATGTACTTGAAAAGATCCGGTCGGATACAGATGTCAAAAAAATTCCCAGATTCGAATACAGATGTTGGCAAATCCGGTCCATATTCGATCCGTTGACACCCCTAATCCCTTGTTAATTTCTCCTCTAAACCAATCATATTTCGACACATAATCATCACATAACCTCCCCTGACCAAATTGGAACAAATCCAGCTCATGATCAGAAAAAATCTTTTATTAATTCAGGCAAAATCATAGGCAAACGATCAAATGAATCGGCCAACCGATCGACCGTTTGGTTATCTAGAAAAGTTCCTGATAATTTTGGTCGAACGAAAAGCCTCACCGAACGTCCATTTTGCAACAAGAAAATTTCATGTTATTTTTAGTCGAATTGCGCGTTAATCAGTCAACCATTTTTCAAAACCCAGAAATTATTGTTCACACTAAAGGTGGGTAACGGGCCGGGTCGGCCGGGCTGTTTCAGGGGCGTCAGGCCCGGCCCGCTCCGACCCCCTATGTTTTAAAAGGGTCGGGCCTAAAGCTCGACCTTTTAGCTTTGGTCATGCTGGGCTTGTAGGATTTCATGTTTAATTGTACATATATATTTTCGAAATTTTTATGCACAATAAGGATCATTCATATATTTTCTACGATTTGGTTTTCATGCATGCATCGGTTTGTTTCAGTGATTGCTTAAAATACATTAAAACAAACATTGGGCTCCGAAATTCATACGTAGAAGTTCTCTAAAACTTCTTGAAGATCCGGAGACGTTGAGGATGCTTGTTGCTGCGCCGGATGCCCCCGAGTATTCACCAAACTCTAAACAAGATCGGAGAGAGAAGAGCTAGTCTCTCAATCTCCAATAGGGTTTAAAATCTAACTACTAACCCCTCTTTAGTTCCCTTGAGAAGAAGATCTCTGAAAACTAAAACTAAACTCAAGAATTAAGGTGAAATTCGTGGAGAATTATGTAGAGAGATGTTTGCACAAGAAGATATGAATTAATTAATAAGATAATGAGATAAACTTGTATTTATAAGTTCTCTCCAAATTACCTATTCATGTGCAACCTCTTGCCCATGATTTCATGCAAACTTCCATCTAACCATCCATTATTTGCTAACAAATAATCTTAGCCACGAATTAAATCAGTTATGGACCAATTCCATGCATGATCTAATTAATTCTTAAAATTATTCTGCAGTAACCGTCTGGATCGATCGACCGTGTTGGAGGTTCGGTCGACCGTTTAGACCAAGTTTCGGTCGACCGTTCATAAACTCGGTCGACCGTTCATAACAAAATTATTTCATCGCAATGTTCGGTCGACCGACCAATATACACTAGTGCAGAATGCTTGATAGACGTCACCAAATAGACGTCGGATGTCCAAACAACCGACGTCTATAGGATGTGCAGAATTCTTGTTACGTTCGAGACACATCCGGTCGACCGAGCAACATTTCGGTCGACCGTGCAACATTCGGTCGACCGTTGACCGTTTAGAGGTCGACCGTTTTTGCACAGTGTTGCAGACTTGTCAAATTTCGATTTAACCCCTATAAAATTTGAGATTTCGGGATTAGTAGTAAGTTCACAACTTATGTAACATATTATCCTATGTAATGATTAATCATTACACCCCATAATATTTACATCACATATGAATTTAATTTAGATTCTAATTATGTTATTAATCACAACATAATTTTGATTTCGCTTGTTCACCACATGTGTCATATTTTCTACATAAAACCCGACACACCTTATGAACTCAAAATCTCCATTTCTTGTTTCCCAGTTTTGTGGTGTGACGTATGGGAGGATCTAAACTAAGTTGGCACTTATATTAAGAGCTTAATATCACAAGCTATAAGCGGTATCTAGCTACACATTATAGCTCCCAATTAGTTAGATGTTTTAATTCCACTCGAACCAAAATCCGATCCATTTAGTGATGGAGTGCACCACTTGTGTTCGTCCCTTGCCTCATGATATTAAGAATACACACAAAGTAGTATTGTGTCATCTTTGTATTAGTATTCATTTCTCGATCTCTTTAAGCTAGTTATAAATATGTGACTTACCTCAAATCACATTGTGCACATTATAACTTTGCTTTATCAAGGGACCCACTAATATCATAACTCAATTAAGAGGGACAATGATAATCTTTTGACTAACTATCTTCTCCAACAAAAGTCATACTTAACCAACCAATGCTTTTACACTACACTCATCGATAACTCAAGACACTAGTCTAATTAAGCAATTCTTAAGTGATCGGATATAAGTCTCATATCAAAGGACCAAGGGCACGGTAAAACATTAATGACACAGAAAACACAATTCTATAATGTTTTACTTATTAGGTCTATTCAGCATACAAAAGTAATATTTTCCTCTTTTGTGTACCTGTGTTGTCACTCACTTGTAGAGCTATAATGATATATGACCAACACGACAATCTTAACTCGGTAATTAATGTCACATGTTAATTACCATGATTGCGAATATCTTTTGTTTTATGTAAACCATTATCTTTTAGAGCTCTAAGGTTAAGGACCAAGAGTCTCTTCCTTAACACTTCTAAAAGACGAATAACATAAACAATGAACAAAATGATTTCTCATTCAATTCATAATAATTGTCATTTAAAAGTAAAACTTTTAGAACACATTCCCTTCAGGGTTGGCCCGGTATCCAGCTCTAGTTTACACTGGTTGACCGTTTTGCACTCTTTTTTGCCTTTGTCAAATTTTGGATCAATATCTAACAAAATTTGACCTTTGGGGTTTTAGTAAACTTATACGTTATAATGTTGCAGATCACATTATATTATGGAATATATTATCATATATAATGTCAAGCATTATACCACATAATATATACACCTCATACAAATTCATTTGATATTCTAACCATGTCGTTCTTACGACATATCGATATTATCATTTCACCACATGTATATAAACACATCACATAAAATATAAAAACATATTTCTTATTTCTCAGTTTATGTTGTGACCTATAGGAGGATCTAAGTTGACAATGATATAAAATATTTTATATCATAAACTATAAGTGGTATGTAGCTACACATTATAGTTACCAAAATAACAAAGATGTTTTGCTCACTCGAACTAAACACGATTCATATAGTGATATAAGGAATATCACTTGTGTCTATCCCTTACCTCATGATACTATGAATATTATAGAAAATATGATTGTATCATCTTTGTATTATATATTATTTTCTTAATCTCTTAAGCTAATTATAAATATGTAAGTATACACAAGTTACATTGTGTACATTATAATTTTATTTTATCAAGTGACTCATTAATACCATCACTCAAGTTAAGATGGGCAATGATAATCTTTTGACATATCATCTTTTCCGGCACAAGTCATGTATAACCAACTATTACATTTATCACTATATGCAATGACAACTTTTGATAATAATCAAATTATATAATTCTCATGTGAAAGGATATGTCTCATACCTTAGGATTGAAAGACACAATGAAAACATTAATCACACAAACACAATTCCATAATGTTTCATTTGTATGTCCATTCAATATATGAAAGAAAATATTTTATGTTTCATATAATCATGTTGTTAAAATATTTGTAGAGCTACAATATCTTTTAACCAACATGACAATCTTATCTTGGTAATTAATGTCTTATGTTAATCGCCATGATTGTGAATTACTTTTGATTTATGTAAATCATTATCTTATAAAGCTCTACGGTTAAGGAACAAAAGCATCTTCCTTAACTCTTCTAAAAACGAATACATTAATCAATGAACAAATCAGAAATCCACCCGAGAGGGATCTTGGAATCCACCAAAAAGATGGATAAGCACAAGTTTTGTGCAAATGAAAATATCCATTTTCTCAATCACTTTTGTCATTATACGAGTCTTTCCCAATTACATAACTTTTGCAAACACACCCCTAAAATATGGTAAAATATAAAACTAGGGGCTAAGATGTCAAACTAGATGTGACACAAACTTTAAAAGTTCTTGTAGTAATGCATATTTTTTCGAGCTCTTATTTAAAATGCAAACTCACTTCTGCTACTACATCTTTATGTGTGTCAAGTTGATTGTCAGTCTTGAAGTACTTTGATATGGTTAGGTCGTCTATGTCGACCAGGTAGCCGAACTGGTGTACTAGGTCATTGAATGCTTTAAGAGTCCATAGGTGGAGAGGCATTCCTTTGATTGTATGTCAAACTTTGTCGTCCTTGCCCGCTTTTGCTGGTCATTTGGTTCTTAGCCACGACTTGAAACAAATGGTGGCCCTTGTGGTGGTTAGGAGGTTGTTATCAACCAATTCAACTACTTTGAAGGTAGACGGACACGTGATAAGGAAAATACGAGAGGCAAAGAGTCGTATGTTCCCGTTTTCAAACTCAAGGTGACGTTTGGTAAGTTCATCATTGATTCCTCTTTACATATCATTCCACATACTGCCCTAGCTACCATGCAATTAACGAGTTCGCAGAGGTTGTAATAAGTAGAAGCAAATTGCTTGATATTGTGGATACGACTTTACATGGTTGTCGGGGTGCGGGGTGGATATTACGAACTAGTTGTGCCTTAGTTGGGATTCCAAGTGCAAACGTGTTTTGTGTGCCGCCACTGTTAGGGCTGTGTAGAGGGTTCTACCCTCCCATCCACCTGCCCGTCAACCCTTTTATCTAAAAGGGCGAGTAGCGGTAGTGTCCCAACCCGTCTTGCCAATCCACCTATCTACGATTTTTTTAATAATATTAATATATCATAAAATATATAGTCCAATCCAAAATTCTTCATTCCCAATCCTAAATAAAAAACGTCCATCATTTTGTCGCTGATCCTCGTAGCCCTCGCCAACCCTCTTACGAACTGTCTCTGCCCCCACAGGTCGTCGTAAGCCCATCAGCCAACCATACCGCTGGAACCAACCTTCTTCCCTCGCCACTGTCAGAGTCGCCCCCAACATCGCTCCAACACGTCCTCACGTCCTCACCTCTGCAGATAATGGAAACTCTTATGAAGTGGGGCGGGTAGCGGTTAAAAACAAATCTAACAAAATTTGCTTTTTTAAAAATAAAAAAGTTCAACCTGTCTTACCTGCCAACCCACCTTGTACCCATCCAACCCACTCTTAAGTGGGACGGGAAGCCGTAAAAAAATTCAACCTCCCTGCCTCACGTACCCGCCACAATTTGGTGGGACGGGTAGCGGTGGAGCATAAACTCGGACCCCACCTCGTTTACAACCCTACCCACTGCTTACATCTGAAGCATCTCTTCCCGCCAAAGCGTTTCTGGAGGTCTTCATTGCTCTTCCGAGCGACTCTCTCTCCTTAAGATAATATTCTGACATTCATAGGTATCACGTTTGTATGAAACTAGTAAGGAATAGTTGGTTAGGCAGGGAAAGCCTTACAATCAGTGCAAAAGAAGGTTTTGCAAGATTGTCTGTTGTGTGTTGTGTATGACTGGTAGGGTTATTGTGTGTGTTTTGTTCCATGTTCAAGGTAATTAATGTGTCCAGTGTCCGACCCAAGCGTCGAAAGGATGAGCGAGAGGTAACATAAGGTCATCACTAATCATGACCTGGACGACCTGGTTATCAGCTCTCTCTCTCTTCCACATCAGTTTTCTTTTTTCCTCAACTCACTTTCTTCTCTTAACTACAACCCAACACAACCCACAACAACATATCTCTCTCATCTACATCATTTCGGGATCCATCTTGGTAAAATTTAAAAAAAAAATAATTTTTTTTCTAAAAAATCAAAACAATTATAAAATGTATTTTCAAAAAAAAATTAAAAAAAAAACTCAAACAAAAAAATCAAAACCAAAAAAATCAAAAATTATTAAAATATTGGATGACCGGGTCGACCAACACCCGATCATCTCCCCCGTTAAGGGATGCTCTAGGACAATAAATGTTTGCTAAGTTTGATAATGTTGTATTATGTTAAAGGACACATGCAATTAAAGTTGTGAGGTCTAAGGTGTACTTATCGCAGGTTCGTAGGGCGTGGGTTCCAATGAGAATATAGTCGTTGGCACCTGGGAAATTTGAATAGTGATGTCCGGGGTTCGACCAATGTTTGTGTACTGAAAGTTTTTCAACCGGCAATCAAGCAAAGTAAGGGTACGTTGGCATATGTAGCCGAAGGAATAAATTCAAGAGTACGAGGATGGGCTTAGTTGGTGCCAAGGAATGTAGGTAGTGCAGGATTAAGAGTGCTTAGGCCATCCCTTAACGGGATAAAAGTATCGGTCGTGACAGGTCGTGGCAGGGTCATACCATTAAAAAATATTTTTTGGTTTGAAAACTTCGGTCGAAGATGACCGGGTGGTCGACCCGGTCGTTCAAACGACCGGGTCGACGACCCGGTCATCAAATATTTTATTATTTTTTGATTTTTTGATTTTTTTTTGTTTTTGTTTTGATTTTTTTAATTTTTTGTTTGAGTTTTTTTTTAATTTTTTTTCCGAAAATACGTTTTATAATTGTTTTGATTTTTTAGAATTTTTTTTATATTTTTTAAATTTTTATCAAAATGGACCCCGAAATGATGTGGATGAGAGAGGTAGGTTGTTGTGGGTTGTGTTGGGTTGTGGTTAAGATGTGAATAGTACAGGAAAGAAAAGAAAGTGGGTTGAGGAAAGAGAAAGCTGATGTGGAAGAGAGAGAAAACTGATTTTGAAGAGAGAGAGAGCTGATGACCGGGTCGTCCAGGTCATGGTTAGTGGTGGTCTTAGTCTCTGAAAGGGTCAACCTGCAAGGAACGCTAAACTTTGCTAGTGCGCGACAAGCACCATCTACACAACTGGTCATGGGATCGGAGGAAACTAGCCCTGGAAGTGGTACTAGTGGAAAACCCAATGAAGACGAAGTGAAGCAAGATGGCAATGACATCATTACAGAGTTAGGAGAGCTTGCCGGCAAGATCAAGTACGCAAGAGGAAATGCGAGATCAGGAGTAATGATGGGCTGGATAGGATGAGTTGTCAAATATTTTCAAACGGATTATGCCTCGCGGGTTGTTAAATTGGTTCCTCCTGCACAATGTCAATAATTGTGTTTGTCTACACCAAAATTTCTTAGTTTTTTTTTTTTTTTGCAAAGTATAATAGGCTTTGTAACTCAGTAAAAAAAAGGTTATAAGGTAGTAAAGTTAGGTCTATAGACTCTTACCTTTAAAAATAATTATAATTTTATAATATATATTAAATAAATAACTAAATGCTAAATACGTTGGCTGGATAAGAGGGACACAACTGCAACCGACCCTATTAATTAAGCGGGTATCATGAGTTCTAAATTCTAATCGCATCCCACCATAAAATGGAACTACCCTTAATATGACGATTTAAGAAGAAATTCCTCAAACGGACTCGCGTCCCAATTATAACTAAGAAGCTGTTAGATATGCTTGTTAATTTTTGTTCTCACAAATTCAGTATTCTCGTTCTAGGTGTCCTCTCACCAATGGTTCTTCGTCGCATGTCGTCTAGGTATTGTTCTTCTGCATCATTAATCATAAGCATCAATGAAACATCAACTTTGTTGCCACGACCATTGCCTTCAGTGGTGTCACAACTAAAATGGCAAACACAACTAGGAGTGCAAACGAATATGGATGGTCCGTTTCATATATGTTTCCATATTTGAATTTAAAAAGAATATGGATATCAAATTTTCTTATCCATCAGACAACTGTTTCCTTTTAAAATGAACCAACATTTTAGGGGTGTAATGCATTCCAGTGGTGACAACTGAGACGGAGACAACAATACCAAAAACGATGACAGTGATAAGTGATAACAGGCTACAGTATGTAGAGAATGTTTATGCACATTTTCTAATTCATATATCATAAAGATATTTAAAATGCAGAACTTAATAATATAACAACAAAACCTTTATTCACAAAAGAGAACTTAATCTCCTGCTTGTAGAAAATAACTAAATACCTACGAATTATAGAAAAACATAAAGTAATATAATATTGATACTCATGCATGCACTCTACTACTGGCCTACTGGGAATTCCTTAACCGAATGATCCGACCCTATGCGGTCATATAGCTTTTCGGAAAAAATGCAATCATACATTCCCAAAATTTTCATGTTTCCAACTAATGATACATCGGTACTCCATATACTGAAATCTGTGTTTTTCCTTGTTTTTGAAGCTTTTCTTATCCTACTGTGGCTATAAAATGCAATCTCAAGGCAAGGATCTACTCAAGGGCTAGCCTTCATTTGTCTGAAACCTGTACATACCATGATGTTGCCGTACCACCCTTCAATAGAAATTACTAAGGATGGTTAAAATAGACATGCAAGGTTATGATGTTGCCGTACCACCCTTCAATAGAAATTACTAAGGATGGTTAAAATAGACATGCAAGACATGATGTCGGATGAATTCCATTGTGTGGTTAATTGTGTTCAAATGATTTGAGAAGCATGCAAGGTCACATGCATTGATTCACAAAATACTTCCTATCTCCGCTAAAGTAGTCAGGACTGCTTGCCAAGTTCTCAACAATGGGACACATTCTTACTTACCAAGCAACATATTCATACAAAAAAAGACCATGAAAAAATTGTAGCGCCTCTAACGGCCTCGACCACGACCACGGCCACGGCCACGACCTCTACCACGTCCCATGGGCTTCCCTGAAATGAACAAGAACATACATTTATATTTGGTTCCACGGGAAATAAATGGAGGCAGTTCAGTCAATGAACAAATACTGTCAGAATAAAAGAAGAAAATTTACCAGCAGTTGGTTTCTTTGGCTTTACCCTAGGTGTTTCTTCAACCAATAAAGTTTCAAGGTTAAGGCTGTCAGGAAGGATGTAATACCGGATGTTATTCCCTCTCACACTTAGATGATCGAGAGTCACAGGATTTTGGCCCTTCAATGTCAGCTTTACCGTCTTCAGGTGTGTATTCATGCTGATATCAACTCCTGGAAGAAACGAAGGCATCTTATAGGTAAGTAATGAAGGCATTAATCAGTGCATTATAAATCAACTGTAGAAACTAACTTCAGAAATGTTTAATAATAGAAATGGTAACACGAACTCTTGAATTCACTATACTTGTAAAAAAAGGTAATTAGTCAATAGAGCTGCCAACTGATGCAAACATTATACTAATTCTGCTTTTGATAGTTGTAAGATTTGCCTCCACGATTTTATACATGCAGTCAGACTCAATGTTTTCTCGCATATCACCTTTGCATCCAGAACAAGGTGTCATGTTTTGATATATTCAATCATGTCAAAATTCATAAGGGAAAACATACTCCTTTTGTTGCAAAGAAAGAGACCTCAATTAACAACATTAAGAAACATGTAGTTATCTAATGGTGTGCTTGAATAGCAATAGGGGAGAGAAAAGAAGAGATATGGTGAAAAAAGAAAAGGAATCTTATTTCTCCTCTTTTATCTTCTCTCCTTTTCTCCTGCTTGGTTAGACATGAAAGAATTATGACAAATTGACGAAAATATCCTTCTTTGAAATCATAGGGTGTTGTACTATTGTTTCCTTATTAAAACAACAATGGTGGCTTAGTCAGTTAAGTAAACTAACAACTTACTCGTCATTTCTGTCCAAAAGTGAGGAGAAAGTTGAGAGACAAATTTGTATAGACAACTTTCTTTCCATTTCTCTTCCTTTCTCTCTTTAAAGTTGCTATCCAAGCAAGAAAAACTCAACTTTCTCTCTCTTTTTTCCCTTTTCTTTTCTATCCTTAAATTGCTGTGATTTCAAATGCTTTAGCACCTCAACACAAGGAACAACTTTAAGCTAAGCACCTCAATACAAGGAATAACCGAAAAATCTTAAGCCAATAGGCTTGGCATTGTGGGTGCAAAAAATATAAAGGATCATTGGGTAATCCACAAGGACCACAACTACATTATTTTGTTTTAAACTTTTATCATCATTAGAGCCCAAAAAAACAGGATAACGAGGGAAGGAAAAAAACAGGAAAACAAACACCAGACCAAAAGACCACCCACCGAACTATAACAACACAATAGAGAAGGACACCACCCATACTTGAGGGTTGACACTAAGGGTGCACACATGTCGGGTTGGGAAGGGATTCGGGTTGGGTTGGGTTGCAAAATTCTGAAAACCGGATTTTCAGGTCGGGTTCGGATTGAGAGGTCGGGTCGACCCAACCCAACCCGAACCTGAAGTTTTTTTTATATTTTTTCCCCAATATATCCTGATCGTCCATCCTAAGATCTAACCCAAACAAAAAAAAAAACTACAGATCTCCTCTCCCTCACTACTCACACCTCCCCCTCACTCCCTCAGCCCTCTCATCGACCTCAGCCCCTCCTCCCTCTCACTCCCTCAGCCCTCCGCATCCCTTGGCCCTCAGCCTCTCCTCCTCTCTGTGCCTCAGCCCCCTCCTGCCCCTCAGCCCTCTCCTCGCCCCTCAGTCCTCTCCTCAGCCCCCTCAGCCAATCTCTCGTCGCCCCCTCAGACGAATTTTAGAGAAGTAGATGTCTTACCTAGCCATGTTTTTTCACAACTGAATGTTGGTCAAGGAAGATAGTTCCTAATAAAATTTGCAGTCAGCAAGTTTTTGGGAGGTACTTTTTTACTTCCCACAATCTCATTAAAACACTTATTTTTTATAAAATATGTTGGTGTGAGTTTGTTGTATATTTTGGTGATGTTTCCTGCAGATATTTAATTATAAATATGTGGTGTGGGTTTGTAAGTAGGCATTGTTTTGCAATGTTAGAAACTGGAGTCTCGCTTCTTTCTTATTTCAGATATGTTTATAGAGATTGTGATTGGAAAAGAAAGTATCAAATAAATATATGTTTCTATTATTCATGTTGATAGAGGTTTTAGACTCTTTTTTCCTACTTTTTCTTGATGGAATCAAATGCTGCAACTTATTATTTTTACAGACATCACTGTTATGTATGTCTGGAAATGTGGTCTCTTTCTAGCTGTTATTTTGTTTCCGAAACCAGTTCATGAAGGGGGTGGTGTGAGTTATGTTCAGTGATTTGAAATTTGAATCAGTGTTTCCTGTGAAGATTTTAATGTGATTGCTTGTTGTTCTTTATGTTTCACTGTGAAGATGTTTTTTGTTATTGTTTGGGTTAAAATTAGGCTTTCTTGTGTGAAATTTGGTTGAAATTTGACAAAGCTTTATTGATTCGGGTCCAACCCGAACCGGCCCAACCTAACCCGAAAATTTCGGGTCGGGCTGGGTTGAACCCGAGTCGGTTCGGGTTTGGGTTCAGTTTTTCACAAACCCGAATTTTTCAGGTTGCGTCGGGTTCTGATCCAAACCCGACCCATGTGCAGCCCTAGTTGACACCCACAAGGAAGGAAAATAAGATAAACTGAAACTTCGAAAAACACATACAACCCAAGTACCTTAAATCAAATTAGAAAATCAAAACCACCAAGTCCAACTTGTCACCGTCAACAACAACAAAACCTTTTATAGCAAAATAGTTGGGGTAGGCTAGGAATGAAACTCAATAGGAATCACAGTTTCAACATGTAAAAATCACATCCTTCTAAGCAAACTATCTGAAATTGGCTCTTTGGTTGGTTACATTCCCGGCCTTGACAATCCAAAAGTCCAAACTATCATTTAAAATTACATTGGAGTCCAGTCAAACTTATCATTTGGTGAAAAAGGTGGATAGATATAGCTACAAACTATGATAGAAAACATTCTGGTATTTTGTATAATATTTTTAACAGTAGTACTTTGTATTATCATTATTATTTATAATTTTAAAGTTTATATACCTCCTTTAAGAAAATGAACTCAAAGGTTGACTTACTCACACAGTCACACCTCACTGCACCTCTTGAGAAAGAAGTAGAATAAACTGTTGTTCTATACATAGGCACCAATTGGAACAAAATATCTGTTACCATTCCAATATCCCAAAGTATGTTAATCCATTTTCATAAACTATCCCAATACTTTAGAAACAATAGTTAATACTTAATATCATACTGTCAATTGTAACTTTTTCCTACCAAATGCATCTTTCATACTTGAAAGTTACTTTCTTCTCTGTTTGACAACAATATAACTTCATCTTTTTTATTTACATTGCCATATCAACTTAGCTTTACAATTTTTTGGTCCCTCCCATTCTCCTGATTTCTCCTAAAAACTTTCCATCATTCCAACTAGATCCTTCCATCTTATAATTTCCGTTCATTCAAAACAGTACCATTTTTTTGAAGTAAATCCTGCAAGTCTATGCATGGCTATTATGAACACAAAAACTGTAGAAATGCTAGACAATCATAAACCGATTTCCCAAGCTAATGTCTTAATTTTCCCTCTTTTTCCTGCCGTCATCAAATAAATACACATTGGCCATTTCCGATGCGAACCAAAACCCAACAAATTACTTCGAGATCCATATATTTCAACTAACTAGCGGCATAACATTAACAACCACGATATCCTTATAGCCACATTTTCCCTCCTCAACTGACAATCATCGTCTTAGCAAATCCCAACACAATTTTAATCCATCTTAAAAAGACATCTTCTCCTCTCAAACAGATAGTTACTTTATGTCATTCGCATCTACAAACGCCCCAACCACTAACTCAGAACACACACAAAAAAGCCAACCAACCAGATCTCACTAAAACCCTAAAAATCGAAAAACCCTAAAAGCATCGGTAAAGCAAATTTCTCACCTATGATGGTGCCGTGAACCACAGTTCCATTCTTGAGCTCGATCGAGACCGTCTCGTTGTTGAGCTTCATCAGAAACCTAAACGACAACAGAAAACGAACAGCGTTAGGGAACTCCGACAGTAGGAGAAGAGTGAATTAGGGTTTGGAGGAGGACCTGACGAGCTTCATGGTGGGCGACGCCGGAAGGGAAACCCTAGACGAATTCCCAAAACCAAAACCCTCCGAAGTCTAAAAACTTCTGGAGTGGCCGCCTATCGGCTCGTCTCGTGGAGAGAGGGTTATTTATATGGCCGTACTTAGACCTGTCGTTAGTAGGACTGGACAGGAACTAGTTGCACCGGTGAACCGGAATCTGCATTTTTTCGTGGGCCGACGATCGGACCTTAATAATTCCGGTCCACACCGGTTCAGATCTTATTATTCAGGTCTGGTCCGGTTTTGGACGTGCTTCATGTTTTTCAACATTTACAAATTAAAAATCGCAAAAGGAACGACTAATATGGCCATGTTTGACCCTATAAAACATATCCAGAATCAAAAGTTTAACAATAAAACAAGTACAAACATACGATTACATAAAGTTTTGTCGAATACAAGTTTTTAACATGAAATTTGATAATAAGAGTTTAATATGACATTCTTTCTTGCTCCACCAAACATAAAAAATCATATCATGGAGTCTACATATACGGCGTCGTCGCCATCCAAATTGTTATTTCGAAATTCTGTGAACAAGGGGAAAAATAGATTATTAATGAAAAATAACAAATTTATGAGTTGAAAAATATAATAAAAATTAAACAAGCTCATTATTACCTTTCTCAATTTCCTCTAACTCTCGCAAATTTTCCTCCATATCGATTCCCGACATTCCCCTTGCTTGAAGTCAAACATGTGTACATATGAGAGCTTGTGCCATCTTTCATGAACATGAAATTAAAATCCAACATATTAAAGTTTAATGCATAAATAAAATGAAATAAATAAATTGTATTTGTTAAATAAAAAATGCATTACCTTAGGAGCCAATGAGCTACTAAATGGATCAAGATAACGACCTCACGAGCTAAAAGCAGATTCTGATGCAACCGTAGACAATGGGATGGCTAGTATGTCTCGTGCCATGAGTGAAACAATGGGAAATCGATGTTGATTAATACCCCACCAAGACAATGCATCCATCTCTTCTTCCCCCGTCCTTAATTGTTCATTTAAGTGTAGGATTTCGTGTTCCTATTGATGTGTATATTTAAAAAAAAATTAATACAAACATACATGATCGATTTCATATTTTCAGCAATTTTATGTACATTGTTTTGTGTTTATTCTAATATCATGCAATCATACATGTATCAAAATAAACAACAGGAGATGATCATACCCAAAGGTTCTCTAAAACCTTTTCGAAGATCTGGAGTTTCGTTGCCTGTCAAATCGCTCGTCGGTTCACCTTCAAGTGTTCACCAAACTCTAAACATGATTAGAGAGGTAGGAGCTAGTCAATTAATCTCTAATTAAACTTAGAATCTAGCTAATAACCCATCTAAATCGAGTGACTATAGAGAGGAATGTCGTATTCATAGAAAAAGAATTTCTGGAAAGAATAAAAAGTAGTGGGAGTAGAATTGTACTTGATGAAATTCAAGATATTCTACAAGATCATGATATGAATGATGACATTCAAGATCATGAAGACCCAACCGAGGTTCCTTTGGTTAGTGGGAGCATGAGTGAGAGACTCTCACAAGCAATTGTAAGAAATCAATCATCCCCACCTAGTGTACGTTCGACAATCGAACACGAACCAATTCCACAAGAAGTTGTGGAAGAAGTTCGAGAAGTGCACGTAGAACCAAAAGAACTTAGAATGTCAACGAGGGAAAGGAAGAAACCCGATATGTATTTGGGACATCATGAGATCATGGTACTCGCATGATGGAGTACCATGATCTCATGAAGTCCCAAATACATATGTCTTCTTTCTGAATGGTGGAGTACCATGATATGTCCCAAATACATATCGGGTCTTTTTTTGGTTGAAGAAGCATTTATATGAGGATAACCTATAAAGAAGCATTTATCTGATTTTGGTTGAAGTTTGGTCAACATCAATTTTTGACGTAAGCCTCACAATCCCAAATCTTGAGAAAATTTACCTTAGGTATTTTACCAGTCCACAGCTCATAAGGCATTTTATCTACGGATTTGGATTGAACATTATTTAGTGTGTAAGCCGCAACTTCTAGTACATAACTACAAGAGTAAATGGGCAATTCAGCTTGACTCATCATTGATCGAACCATGTCGAGCAATGTCTTATTTCTCCTTTCGAATACCACATTCCATTGAGGTGTTCCAGGCGGAGTGAGCTGTGGTACAATACCACACTCCTTTAGGAATGAATCAAATTTGGTACTTAAGTACTCACCTCCACGATCGGTTCGTAGTGACTTGATTTTCTTCTTGAGTTGGTTCTCTACTTCATTCTTAAAATCATTGAACTTGTCAAAAGATTCACTTTTGTTTCTCATTAGATTTAAGTCTTTTGTTATTTATGTTTAAAATTTGACTATTATTTAATTAAAGCAAATAGAGATCATTCCTCACGAATGCATTTGCATAGAAAATTCCAATCTTCGATATAGACAAGCAAGAGTTTGAAATATTTATATTAAAATTATCCATATCCAAGCATGATACAGAAATAATATTCTTGATAATCGAAGACACATAATAGACGTTCTTTAAACATAAATTTAAACCACTAGATAATTGAAGCTCCACAGAACCTTGTGCAATCACAACAACACTTGCACCATTTCCACCCTTCAAAATCATCTCGTTCTTCACGAGTTCCTTCCTATCCTTTAGTAGATGCACATTAGAAATTATATGAGCACAATATCCGATATCAATTACCCAATCATGGATAGAGGTGACTAAATGTATCTCAATAACAAATATATCTTTGGCATTTTTGGGGCGCTTACGCTCAATCACTCCATTGTCAAGGTCATCCTTGTACTTTGGGGTAATTTGGCCGGATGTGTCCATTTTCACCGCAATGAAAGCACTCCGTGTTGGGAGTCTGAGATTTCGAAGAATTCCCCCTCGAAGCACTTACATGAGCACCTCCAACTCCCTTGCTATTGATTGACGTCTTTTTGGTGAATTTGCATTTACCTTTGGTGATCTTCTTGCTCCGTCCCTGGACGGCTAGGATATGCTTGTCCTGACCCTTGCCCATGTCAACTTCAACCATTTTGAGAGCGTTGTGAAGCTCCTCAAGACTCACCCATTTCTCACGCACATGATAGTGCATAATGAAGTCCTTATAGGACAGGGCTAGAGAGTCAAGAATCAAATCTTCCACAATGCCATCGGGCATCGAGGAAGAGAGCTTCGACAACTTCTCAAGGTATCCTTGCATAGTGAGAAAATGCATAGATATAGATGTTCCCTCCGCCATGTGGCACATTGTGAGTGCGATGGTGGTCTTATAGCGCTCTTTTCTAGTACTATCCATGAACATCTTTGTTAGAGCTTCCATGGTCTTCTTGGGTTTTGAATCCAAGTATTTCGCTTGAAGTGAGTCACCCATGGAGGCCAACATCAGACCTTGAACCTGATTCTCTTGGTCTTCCCACTTGGCTTTTGTCTCTCTCTCTCTCTATCGGTTGCCTTCTCATTTAATTTTGGGATTTCACCATCCAAAATATGAGATAGTTTCTCAAACTTCAACATGATATTGAGCTTGAGTTGCCAGCTTATGAAGTTGAGTCATCATTTGTCAAATGATGTTTTTCAATCATAGATCGCACAATAGGTTGAATATTCGACATTTCTACAAAATAAATTATATGAGATTTTAATGTCAATTTTATGTTTGAAAATCAATACCGCAAATAAAAATTTGTCCATAAATGCAGCAATTCAAGATCCTATCAATTATAATATAAACTAGCTAAGAGATATCAAATATATTATAAAATTAAGGTAAGAAACACATTTTTCGAATCATAACCATTTCAAAAACATTGCAAACTTTTGCATTTTCAATGTGGAGAGTTTGTTATAAACTGGTCGAACTGAGAACTGGTTCGATCGACCGTTTCACACAGGAATTCTGGGTTAAGGTTTTAAGTGATTTCCGACTAAGGTTTGGATGATCTAATGAAGTCCAAATAAGGTGAAATTTTGTGTGTGACTTCTCTAAGGAACCTAGTGTGTATGTGATATGTTTTTAGCTCTTGTATGCTCAATTTACACATGTTCCTAAGACTTAAAATAAAATCACGATTACAAGTCTTCATATAGCTTTATTACAAATCTTGACTTGATTTCCTTCCTTCCATGAGTCTTGATCACCTGTAGAGGTTAGCACATGCAATATATATGCAATGCAATATGTGTGCTACTCTACATTACTTATGATTAAGATTAGGTTGATTAAATCATCAAAACAAGGATTAAGGCCAAAAAGCCAACAATCTCCCTTTTTTTATGATGGCAACCTATATCTTAATACTTGAAAATTTTAAGTGTAAACTACGCATATAAATGCTCCCCCTATGAATGTGCATAGTTTTTGTTCAATTTTAACCAATTTTCAAGTAGCTCCCCTATAATTATCTCTCCCCATTTGACATCCATCAAAAACAAAAATAATTATGACTTTAAGCATAAAATTTGGATGTCTTGTAATGAAGTTGTTCCCCCTAAATTTTGCACTTCATTACACTAATAAAAGATATAACATTTAAGCTCCCCCTATCAATAAGGCTATATGGAAACTGAGAGTATGATTCATGTTAAGTTCATTTAAGTTTCTATTCAAGCCTTATTCTAACATCCATTCAAAATTTGACATTTATAATTAATGGATGTGATAAATAATTTGCAATGAATAGGGTTAATGATTTGCAATGAATTAAATTTCTAAAGATATGACAATTAAGCATATAGACTAGATTAGAGCTAATTTTTCAGAAAATTCAAAGATAGAAATTTTATACCAAACTTGAATATTGATTAGCTCCAATCTTGACTTGGTGATGCAACCAGATTCGAATTTGACGCTTTGACTCGTCCGGTCACCACCAAACTCCTCCTCAAGCTCCTACAAGTGTAGATTTAGGTACCCAAACAACTTTGGGTCCTTGAACATTAACTTTTGGGATCCAAACCATTTTGGTTTTGGGTGCCCACACACTTGAGGAACTAGACTTAACAAATAAATGATTGCCATTTAAAGTACTATGAGATACATGATTTTTCAAATGCACATTGTATCCTAAACCATGTTTAGCTAAGGATTGTCTTTGACTACTTAAAAGCATATCAAGCATTTTTGTTCCTTTAGTGAACATTTCTAGATCTTTCCTTAGTTGCATATTTGAAGCTCTAAGATCTAAATGTTCATCAACAATAGGTGTTTTACTTAGACTAGCAAGTGATGATTCATTTGATTCAAGTCTAGCAACCACCTCATTCTTTTCATTCATGATTAATTCAATTTGGCATCTGAGATCTTTGATTAACTTTCTAGCATTTTTGTTTTTATCACAAATGATCTCATATTGTTTAACTAAATCATGGAATGCATTTTGAAGTTCATCATAAGAATATGTTTCTTCTTTAGAACATGAACTATCACTAGCATATGACTTAGATGAGCGTGAATTTGATCTATTGGAGTAAGAGTTAGAAGATACCTCACTTCCTTCATCTTGAATTGCCATGTAGCACATATGCGCATATTCCTTTGTTGATGAAGGTGCGGTTGATTTGGATGACGACGACGACGAATCGTCCCAAGTGGCCTTGTGAGCTTCCAACCTCTTCTCGTTTCTCTTACTCCGCTCCTTTTCTCTCCTTCTCTCCCTTCTCTCATTTTTCTTTTCCCCTTCTCTTCTCTCATTTTTGCTCTCCTCCCTCTCTTTTTCTTTTTTTCTTTTCTCACTTCTGTAGGTTAGGATCGTGTGGGTTATGGGTCCACTAATCACTATTAAGCCCTAATTAACTACTTGGTTGATCGATCAAAGAAATGCAGCGGAAATTAAAAACAAATCAAACACAAGTAGAAAGTAATGCAAACCACAAAGAGAAGACGCGTCGGTTTTACAGAGGTTCGGCCGCGCCTACGTCCTCTCTTGCAAGCCCCTCTCGAATCCCCGTTCGAGCTCCTCTTGCGTCTTCACTATGCCTCCCCGTTCCGGGCCGGGAGCAACGCCTTTTACAAGTCTTCAAGCTCGCGAACAACCCTCGCCGAGCTTGGCACCACCTCTCACAAACCGAGAGAATCACTTCGGGCTTTCACCGAAATCCTTGCTTCTTTGTCTTGGGCTTTCACCAAGACCCTTGCTCACTTTACAACAATGGTAACTTGAGTGGAACTCACTCTCTAATTGAGCACAACAATTGCTAGATGATTGTGTGATGAAGGATGTGGAAATTAGGCTTTGGAATCACTAATTGGGAGCTTTGAGGTTGTGGAAAATCTCACTATAAGTTTGACACTTTGGAGTTGTGAAATCCTATGGAAAACTAAGTGTGAACCTCTATTTATAAGCTCCTAAAGATTTCTAGCCGTTTGGACAAGATTTGATTGGGTTTTGTGCAAGATACACAAAACAGAAAATCAGGTTCAGAAATCTGTCCAGAAACGGTCGACCGAAAGGTGTATCGGTCGACCGAACCCTTGAGTCTGTTGATGGATCGGTTGACCGAACATAGGTACTGGTCGACCGAATCACTTAAGTTCTATAGGTCAACGGTCGACCGAGCAGGTACCGGTCGACCGAACTACTGGGTTCGGTAGAGAGAAATCTTGATCGGTTGGACAAACTTGTGTCGACCGATAGCAGGGGGGTTTTCACGAATTAAACGGTCGACCGAAAGATGTATTTTGTTCGACCGGTTCTAATGTATATGGGGGTGAATATTGAGAAAAATGTGTATACGACCGTTGTATAATACGACAAATAAAACGGTCGTATTTTTACCAGAAATGGCAAACGAAACGGTCGACCGAAGGTCTACCGGTCGACCGAACAGGTCTGAGTAATCGGTTAAATAGATGTGTGATCGGTTGAACGGATTGGTCTGGTATAACAAAAATTGTGTATAACCGGTCGACCGAAAGGTGAACGGTCGACCGAACTCAGGTAGACTGGCGACCAATGTTTTAGGTGTTTAGGTGATCTAATGGAGTCCAAATTATATGATATTTTGTGTGTGACTCCTAAAAGGAACCTAGTGTGTGAATGCATGCATATTAGCTTAAGTTATGCTCAATTCACATAAGTTCCTAATTCTCAAAGAAAGGTAAAATTACATGTCTTCAATCCTAGCTTGATTACATGTCTTGACTTGATTCTTCTTCTTTCTTGAGTCTTGATCACCTGTAGATGTTAGCACAATACAATATGTATACTATTATACTACATGTGCTAATCTACATGTCCTTATTAAGATTAGGTTTAATTACATCATCAAAATACGGATTAAGGCCAAAAAGTCAACAACTTCTTCTACCTCTTCTTTCATTCTTTTCTCCCTTATCCCTCTTGAGGTATTTGAAGAAGTCTTGGGCAAGGACCTCGATGTCCTCTTCTTCCACTCTCCTTGGCTCATCAAAGTTTGCATGCAATGCCACTGTGGAGTTTTTCTTGGAAGCTTCCTTCTCTTTTCGATGACTCAATTGGAGCTCATAGGCCATGAGATTTCCAATGAGTTCCTCCATCTTCAATTTTGAAAGATCGTGCGATTCTTCAATTGCGACGACCTTGTCTTTCCAATCGTTGCTCAATGACCAGAGGAATTTTCGAGTCATCTCTCATTCATTTATCCTTCTTCCAAGAATCAAAAGATAGTTAGTAATATCGGTGAAGCGAGTGTTCATGTCGCTTGTGTTTTCACCGATTTGCATAGAAAATATTTGATATTTATGCATGAGGAGAGTTATCCTAGTTTCTTTGGTTTTACTATCACCCTCATGATGCATTTGTAACTTATGCCATATTTCATTTGCACTTTCACAACCCCTAAATTCTATTGTATTCTGCCTCATTAAGGCCACAATAAAGAATGTTCATGATTTTTGAATTCATTTCTATTTCTTTCATTTGAGCCCTAGATAGAGAATCTAACTCATCTTCATTTGGGGTTTGTATGGATTTTGAATAAACTTCCAATACTTAAGGTCATTTGATATTAAAAAAAATTCATCCTATTTTTCCAATAATCATAGTTTGACTCATTAAGCAAAGGAGGTCTTGTGGTGCATAAACCCTCTAAGTGATTAGATGTTGAAGCCATGCTAAAATTACGGTAAAGTAATTAAATTTAGCTTAACAAGACTCTGATACCAAATGTAGGATCGTGTGGGTCGGGTTAATCTAATCACTTTTACACTAATCCATAACTAATCAAACAATAAACGCAGCGGAAACAATTTAAAGACTAGTAGGGAAAAGGACATGCAAACCACACAGAGACGGGTCGGTTTTTATAGAGGTTCAGCACCCCACCCGGGTCCTAGTCCTCTCTTGCAAGCTCCGCTCGACTCCGCGAGCTCTGCCTACGACTTCACTATCCTCTCCCCGTTCCCGGCCGGGAGACAACGCCTTACAACCGTCAAACTCGCGAACAACCCTCGCCGAACTTGGGAGGGTCTCACTGACGGTGAGCGAGTACGCGGTGAGATAGTTGTCGGGAGGGAGGGCGAACGACGAAGCGATCAGAGCCTCAGAGGTGTGATTGAGGGCGTAGGAGAGGACGTTGGACCGGAGACTGGAGGTGTGGTTGAGGAGACAAGTAGAGGGCGTACAAATGTTTCAAGTCATGTGTGAGTTTGTGACAGTGTTCGTGTGTAGGAGTGTGCATATGATATATTTTTTTAACAAACCGAGTCACCGGTCTGGACCGGAATATTCCGTGTTTTGCCCGGACCGGATCGGAAATCCGGAATCAGAGATTTCCATGGACCGGGGACCGGACCGGAATCCTTCAGTCCGGTCCGATTCAGGTCCGAACCCGATTGTGCACACTCCTAGTCATTAACGTCGGATAACTATTTATTAAATAGTTATAATCTGTTTACCAAAAACTTTAATGTCCGTTTTGGTGATATTACAAATGAAATATGGTGCTCCATTGGATCAATTTGACATTTCTTTCGTTTATCACGATGATTGATTCCAACTAGCTTATATTACAAAGTTACCCTCAGATGTATGTGGTGGACGTTAATAATTTCTCCATCATTTTCTTCCTTCCAAAATAACCACATAATTTTTTTTTCCATTTTCAACAATCATCCACACAAATTCACAAACAATCCAACCTCATAATCCTTCAAATTCCAATAATTTTAAAAAGGAAAAAAAACTCCCAAAAAACTCGGTAGTCATAGCATCGAAAGAGAGAGATGACATTAACAGGAGTTGAAGTAAAGAATAGATACGATGGGTATGATTTTTTGGTTGCTACAATTAGGGGGTCAGAAGATAGAGGGGTTTGACACTATTAAAGAATAAAGCCCACCCAGTCCGACGGACTGGACTGGGTTGACATAACACTCACATAGGAATTATTTCTTTGGCAATGTATAAAACATTTGAAATGTTAGACTTTAATCCCATATTGCCTAATCATAAATTTATTTTCTCAATTAGCTAATATAAATATCCTCCCTCTCACTCTCTTGCGATCAAGAGTTTGAGATTTAGTTTTCCAATTGCAAATTCCTTCCGATTGTTCAGTATCAAGAGCAATAAAATCGGTTAAACCCTTAATCCATTCCTTTCTTCCATTTTCCCTTCTTTCTTCGGTCCAAACCCATCTCCACCCAAAACTATTTTCCCCGTGAGGCCCATAACCACCTCGTTCTTTAAAACCCCCTTCCCCTTTCCCTTCTTTGATCCAACGGACTGGATCTTCTCCTCATCAAGCACACGAATTGTGCTTCATATAGCAACATTTGACCGTTCAGCAACCTCCCACCCAACGGCCACCTTCATCTTCCGTGTTTTTCCTACGCCCCCATCCTCACCATCCAATTCAAAATATCTTCATCCAACGACTCATCTCTTCTCAACGATTGCTCTGTCAGAACGTTTTAGAGCTAACAATCCCAACCGCTCGTTTCTTTATCATATGATCCAACGGTCACAACCTCTCCTCCCACATTCTCTCGATTCTCACCGTCCACAAGAAACACATCCTTCATCCAACAACCAAAACTCATTCCACAAACTCTTTGTATCGGGTCCTTCCATTCAAAACGAATGGCTACGATCAAAGGATTCTTTCTCAAAATCCCACCATTTTTAATCTTTGAAATCTTATTTCCCACTACCAAAATTCATTTTCACAATCACTGATAAACTCAAAATCTTGTTGTCACCAATGAAAATCCCTCTTTCTTGCTCTCGCCTTCTTCCTCTATTCTCCAACACACCTAAACCGTGACGAACTCAAACTCCTCCTCCACCATCCAAGAAAACACCACCACCTCTCTTCTGCCTTCCATATCCTCCAACCTTGCGTTCTCCGTCCACGTTCATCTTGATCGAGACAACTTTCTTCTTTGGTGATTGCAAATCGTCCCTTTAGTCAGAGGTCATGACCTCTTTGGTTACCTCGATGGATCTCTCCCGTGTCTCCAAAACACCTAACCACCACCATAAAAGGAATGTGTATTCTAAAAGTATTTTTTTATATGTCTTTTATTATGAATTCAATGTTTAAACATTTTGTTCCTTGATTATTGTATTCATCTTTTAAAAAAGTTAGAGAAGATGTTCTTGTTCCTTAACCGTAGAGCTCTAAAAGATAATACTTTACATCAATCAAAAGTAATTCACATTCATGGTGATTATTATGAGACATTAATTACCGAGATAAGATTGTCATATTGGTTAAATGATATTATAGCTATACAAGTATTTAACAACATGAGTATATAAAAAGAAAATGTTTACTTTTGTATATTGAATAGATCTAGTAAATGAAACATTACGGAATTGTGTTTGTGTCATTAATATTTTCATTGTGTCTTTCAATCCTAAGGTATGAGATTTATATCTTTTCATATGAGAAGTGTATAATTTGATTACTATCAAAAGTTGTCATTATGTATAGTGATAAAGATATTAGTTGATTATATATGACTTGATATTAGTTGATCATTATGACTTGATATGCTGGAAAAAAAATCATATGTCAAAATATTATCACCGCCCCTCTTGACTTGATTGATGATATTATTGGCCCCCCTGATGAAAGAAAATTATAATGTGCACAATGTAACTTATGTATAGTTACATATTTATAATTAGATTAAGAGATCAATAAAGATTAATATATAATACAAAGAAGAGTCATTCCTACTTTGTATAATATTCTTAATATCATGAGGCAATGAATGGACACAAGTGATATTACTTCATATCGCTAAATAGATCGTATTCTGTTCTAATAAGCAAAATATCTTTGTTATTTGGGAAACTATAATGTGTAGCTAGATACCGCTTATAGTTTATGATATAAATTGTTTATATCATTGTCAACATAACTTAGATCCTCCTATAGGTTACACTGCAAAACTGGGAAACAAGAAATATAATTTTGTGTTTTAGGTGATGTATTAAATTTCATATGATATGAAATAAAATACATAAGGTAAAATGATGAAATTATTATGTCGTGATAACGACATGGTTAGAATCACAAATTAATTTGTATGAGATATATATATTATGAGGTATAATGTTTTGACATTATATATGATAATATATTGCATGATATAATGTGATCCGCAACGTTATAACATATAAATTTGCTAAAACCCAAAGCTCAAATTTTGTTGGATATTGATCGAATATTTGTAAATGTAAAAACAAACAGAGGAAAATGGTTGACCATTTTTCTGGAACCAGTCGACCGCATGCTTTTGAGTTCGGAAACGATCGACCGACTGGACACATGGTTCAACCAAAATTATCAAGAGCTTTCCTAGTAAGGGAATGGTTGACCGGCGTGAAACTTGGTTCGATCAAAATTATTAGGAACTTTCTTGGTAAGGGAACGGTCGACCAACATGAAACACAGTCCGACGAAAATTATCAGAGACTTTTCTCGGTAACGGAACGGTCGACTGGCTGGGCATTTCGGTCGACCATTTTTCCTACGTTTTGCCTTTTATTAATTTATTAATTAAGAGGTGGTTGCTAAATTTATGGATGGATTCAACCCATGTTTTGGTTAGAAGATGATGTGTCAAAATGTGATTGGTGGAGATAAAACTACTATGGATCACGTGTGGTTGGTTTCATGCATGAGGTAGTTATAGGGTTTTCTATATAAACCCCTCCTCCTCCGTTTTGTCGTAACAGTTGAAAAATACAGCTTTTCATCCTCACTCCATCATTCCATTAAAATTCTCTTAATTAATTGAATGCTAGAGATTGAGATCTTGGTGGCATAAAAGGGATTATTAGCTAGATTCTATCCTTGTATTAGAGTTGATTGACTATCTTCAATCACTTTAATTTTGTTTAGAGTTTGGTGAACACTTGGAGAAAGCTCCTCGAGCGATTCAAGGTGGAACCACTACTACAGTCTAGGGATACATCGACGGTACTTATCCTTCGGCGTACCACTACGCCGACGGATACGTCTCCATCGGTGATACTTATGTTAGTGTTACACAACTCCGACGGATATACCTATGGATATTCACCGTCGGTGTTAATTTTGGTGCGAAAATTCCCGCCAAAATATTTTGCCTTGTTTCGTCGATTCCAATAATACCGACGGTTATGCACCGACAAATAATCTGTCGGTGTTTTGTACCGACGGAATTATTCATCGGTGTATCATAAACAAACAAATACATATTCCGACGGAACTCTTTGTACACCGACGGATAAATCCCGTCGGTGAGTAATATCTATGACCTACACCGACGGATATGTCTCGTCGATGTACGTCTATCATGCCAAACACTGACATATATCTGTTGTCGATGTCTTTGGACCATAAAAACGAAACGACGTACACCGACGGATACGTTCCATCGGTGTAGGCCTTATCCAGAACCTGAAAGAGTTTGTTTGCTCATTTTGGGTTCCGATTTTCCCTATTCAAACAAATATGTCATCGCAATTCAATTCAATTCAATTGTCGTTCACAATTCATTCATCAATCCTCATAGATTCATTCCTCTTAACTCAAACATTCATGACTCACAAATTCATAACTCAAACAATTATACATTCGCAATTCAATCATCATTTACTTCAAAGATTTATAAATCATAACTTAAGCAGTCATACACCACCAAACTTATAAACTCTAAAGTAAAATTTGAAGTTTCATTGAAAATAATATTCAACAATCCAAAGTAAAAATACTTAAAATAAACATAATGAAACAACATTAAAAACAGAAAGACTACTGTCAAAACTCCAGTGCCTGCTCCGCCCGATTGATCATCGTCATTATCTCGACTTTGTGGTGGTGGTGGTGTGCAAATAGATGTAACATTAAAATCATGTACGATTTACACATTATACATTAAGAATATAAGACATACCAACTAACTTAGTAATGTAAAACTTATTAAATTAGTATAATACCTCACGACTATAACCCCCTTCGCTATCAATTGCTCCATCAATGACTCCATGTTTGTGAGCCTCTTTTTTGTCTCAGTTAGCTCGTTTTCCATCCTCTTCATCTTCTAATCTTTCTCAACCTGAACTCTCACGCCTGTCTCGGTTTGGGATGGTGTCCCGTACAGTTTGTACATGTCGGTTGAGGTGACGAGACTGGAATACATCCTCATACGTCTGTGCCCCTCACCAAGTAGAGTCCCGACTGGATCCTTGACAACAACACCGAATTGATAGAGCCATGAGAACTCGTCTCACCTGGTCCTCGAAGAGCCTCTAATTGTTCATAAGAGAAAAAAATCTCATAAATTCACAATTTTGCAAATATTTAAGAACATCTTCCCCAGATTTGTATTCAAGTGGATCTATGTGTTTCTCTTGGCCATCAAATGCTCTTTTATTTCTCCTCCAAGGGTGATGTTTATCTAGCCACTGATGGTGACCCAGATAAACATTCTTGCCACTATTCTGTAGATAAATGGAATGAGTATCTTCCATATAGTACGGGCATGCCATATACCCTCTAGTCATCCAACTACTCAAATTAGCATACACATGAAAGTCATTATTGTCCACAACAAGGCAACTCGGAGCGTGAAACATAACTGATTATAAGCATCATAAGTATCTAAACCCTATTCCCAAAATTCTTTCAGCTGTTCGATAAGTGGTTGCAAACAAGAATCTATCTAGTTTCCAGGATGACCGGAAATGATTAGCAACATAATGAAAAACTGGTGTTTCATGCTCATCCACGGAGGGAGATTATAAGGCACGAGCATTATAGGCCAAATACCATGTTGCGTCTGACTGAATGGTTGAAACTCATCTGATGCCAAACCTAGCCTCACATTTCTTATTTCTGAAGCAAAAGAGGGATGTTTGTTGTCTAACTCGGGCCGACATTTAGAATCAGCCGGATGATGCAATTTCCCATCCTTTTGTCGTTCCTCCGCATGCTATGTCATCGACTTGGCAATATCAGCAGTGAGATATAACCTATGTAGTCTTGACTTTAACAGAAAGTACCGTGCAAGTGCCACTGGAATTCTTTTACTATTTCAGACTTCATAATTTTCAGTTTCTAATTTTCATCTTCCCCCTGCACGGTTACCCAACGAGATTCCCCGCACATAGAACATGAATCAGCATTCTCATTTCCCTTCCAGTACAACGTCCAATGATTTCTTGTAGACATGGATATTTTCATACTGCAACCCCAAGTTGGCAACCAACTTTTTCGTCTCATATGTATCCTTCGGCAAGCAAGCTCCCTCGGGAAGTAATTCTATTTGATATGCTAACCACTTATCAAACGTTGTGTCCGTCCATCTACTAGTGCATTTCATGTGAAATGCTTTGATGACGAATGATAATTTCGTCAATTCAGATTTGCACCCGGGATACAATGGTTGATCTCCGCCCTTCATATAGGCAAGAAACGTCTTAGCATAATTTGTAATCCCCGGTCTCAAGGAATCGATTCTAAAGCTACCACCTTCAATCACATCGTTTATCATGCCCTCTATGTCGTCAACAACGTCATCTTCTTCCGACTCAATTGTTGTTTGTCGTGTTGTCGTCGTTAGAACTTGAGCACTTGAACTTGCAACACTTTTGCCGTGAAAACTCATTGCTCCTAATTACTAGCAAAGCCATTTATGACGATATAATCGACGATGTCACCTATAGTCACCCATTTGTTGTTGCAACACTTCTTGCATGGGCATAATATTTTCCTATCACGAATATATTGGTTATGAGAACTGAAGGCAAGGTTTAAGAATGACTTCAGATTATCCGTGAAAGTCAGAGTAATTCTGTTGTCATACATCCAACTTCTGTCTGACACCGTGATTCTATTCATTTGAAACAAAACATGTTAAACATAACATGTTAAAAAATCCTATCAATCTAACTAAATGGAATTTACACATGAAACTCATCTAAATCAATGTAACTAAATCGATTAACCAATCTAACAATCAATATAAGATCCAACTCAATATAACTAAACCACAAACACATTTAAATTTAATTGAAAATTTAACTAAATTTTGACAGAACCTCCCTTGTAACTTCGATATCAATTTTTTTCCAAAAACCTATATTGACAAGAAAAATGGCCACCGTTGAATGACAAACATCACAATGTCGTCAATTCATCAAACTTAAATCATATAATCCAATCCTAAATCATAAATCAAATCCCAAAACCTCAAAATACCAATTTTCTTTAAACATACAATTCATCCTAAATCCGTAATAATCACATTTCCAATTCCAACTGCATTATCTTTATACACAACATACGATACTCAATGCCTATATACTCAACAAAGCTTCAAACTACTTCAATCATCAAAGTTAAGAAATTACCAATCCCTACAACAAACTAGAAGTTACCAAACCTCACACATTAACCTACTTCGTTAAATAAACCACGAGAAAGACAAAAATTACCAATTTTCTCATATTAAATCCAAAATCAATACCTAAATCCGAATGCACTAACAAATCCTAAATCAAATCCTAAATCCTAAATCTTAAATGACTAACAAGTACTAAATGAAATCTAAAATCTTAAAGTACCAACAAATCAAAATCAAACCATAAAATCTTAAATTACTAACGTATACTAAATCAAATCCTATATCTTAAATTACTAACAAATCAAACTAACATATCCAATTAACAGATCCAAATGTAATCTAACATCCAAGTCCACTGATTTCAATTGTAATCAATAATGTGTTACATTTATACATTCTGATGTATGTGGTCCAACGAGTATAAATGCAAGAGATGGTTATAGGTACTTCATAACGTTCACGGATGATTATAGCCATTACGGTTACATTTATTTAATGAGGAACAAAAGTGAATCCCTTGACAAGTTCAAAGAATTCAAGAATGAAGTAGAGAACCAACTCAATAAGAAGATCAAGTCTCTACGAACTGATAATGGAGGTGAGTACTTAAGTACCGAATTCGACTCTTTCCTAAAGGAATGTGGTATTATACCACAACTCACTCGACCCGGTACACCTAGGGGTGAAACTTTGTGTCCGAAATCCGTCAATCCGACCGACTCCGTATTCAAAATCAAAAAATTATCCGAGAAAAAAAAATCCGCAACCGAATTTGTATTCGGATATAAACATCCGTAAAAAAACGAAGTGAATATGGATATTGGTACATCCGATTCGAATAATATCTGGTTCGTATTTTATATGCACATATAAATAAAAATAAAAAATATATACAATATATATGAATTAAATTATGTTATTTATATTATATTTAATATTTTTTCATGTAGGCAAAAAATAAAGGCTGAAATTTATTCTTCTTTAGATCAATCAAAAAATGTTTTTAAGTCTATTCGGATTTCTTAACGAATTCGGATATCCTAATTCGGAATGGATTTTAAACTTAATTCGGATGTGAATTTATTCGAATTGGGATCCCTTTCTCATACATTCGATCGGATTCGGATTCGAGAAAAAAAAATGGATACGAATTCAGATACTGGCACATCTGCTTCGTATCCGCTCCGTTTTCACCCCTAGGTACACCACAGTGGAATGGTGTGTCCGAATTGAAGAATATGATGTTGCTCCACATGGTTAATTGGGTTTAAGAACTTTAACCCTACTTTGGCGAAGGATATAAAAGGCAACCCATTTCTTTTCTTTTCTCTTTCTCTCTCTCTCTCTCCTCCCTTTCTCTCAATCACTCGTTCTCTCTCTCTCTCACTCTCACCTTTGGTTCGGCAGCAAAGAAGGAAGGACAAGGGGATGCGTCGGCAAGTCGAGTTCGCCGGAGTTCAAAGAAAAGGAGGTGGAGATCGTGTTCGTGTGAAGAGGTCACCGGAGAAACACTTATTTTGGTGGAGGTGATTGTCGTTGCTCTACAAAAGTTTTTTCAAGCTTCCAAGGTATGCCAAGCTTTGATTTTATGCTCACCTAAGTTGTGTGAGTGTTTGAGTGGTCGACGGTAGGCCGAAAGACTCGTCGGAGGTGTGTGCAGCGGACTTTTGCACTTGAAAGGTCGACCGGCCGTAGTGCATTTCGGAGAGTTTTTCCTTGCACCGGTTGAACGACGCCTCATGTGGTCAACCAGTCAAGCAAGAAGGCAAGCTCTAGGTGTTTTCGGTCGATCGTGCCCCCTTTGTCGTTCGACCGAATGCACTGTTTTAAGTCAGTTGGGGACATAGACTTCAAAACGGTCGGCCGTCCTTTTTATCAGTTCGACCGATTGCACTAGAGTAAGTCAGTTGGGGGTTTCGACCATCCAAAGGGTCGACCGCTCCTTGATTTTGTTCGACCTATTACTTACGAGAACTTAAGTGGGGTTCAACCGATTCATATTTCGGTCGACCGACGAGGACTTAGAGGAATGTTGAAATCCCCGATGTTTTTCGGTCGACCGGAAGCCCATTGTCGTTCGATCGTTGGGGATGTGATATTTAATATTATTTTGTAGCATAACTTTCCAAACGGTTGACCGTCTAGAGACTTTTGTTCGACAGTTTTGACGTTTTTTTGGTTCCACCGTTGGATTGTTGTTCGAACCAATTACCGGTATTAATGGCACACCGGTAGACCGCTTCTTCCTTTTTGGTCGACCGTTGGAGCACAGAAATTATCTGTATGCTTTATGAACGCGTTGGCGCATGATGATCGATGTTGTTCCGGTGGATTGATCGTCCAGCTGTGGCACAACTGGCGAATATGACCGACCAAAGTGATGACTCTGGCGGATTATGGCCCCTTTCGACTGCTGATCAGATCTGGTGATGACTCAGAAGTGCGTGCGACTTTCCCCAAACCCACATGACTATTGTAGCTGCGAGTAGGGAGTGTGTCGCGTACTTTCCGTATGATCAGATGTGCCTGCGATGGGTATCTATGGATGTGCAAAACTAGACTTATGACTAATGAACCTTAGTTGGGGAAATGACTGTTTGATTTATGACCTGATGACCCGTTTGGGGAATGATCTATTATGTTTATGTTTAGCATGATCCTAGTACGATAGATCATGTAGTGCATGTGCATGTAGGGGGATCTTGACATACGTGGTTTCATTATGGAAACTCACGACTTTGTTGTTATGTTTTTATTTCAGGGTCCCCTTCGGGAGCTGGTAGGGTGGTGAGGGAGTACGAGTACATTTTTGGAGTCGGGTCCTCGTGTCTATTTGAGGTTATTATAACTACTTGTATATTTGGGTTAGTTGTGTTTTGATGTAGTCATTCTTTTGACAACTCCTGTATACGGTGCACCTTATATTATTTGTATATATTTTCAGTAGCATTCCCATGTGATCTAGTTATTTATGACTATTAAGTATCTTCTTAAGTTAAAATTTTCACTATTTTGGGGACGTTACAGAAACAACATGTTATATATGTGTGTGTGTGTGTCGATAGTAGTTGTCCTTGCATTCTCAGGCACAAGCAAGAGATCATTTTCTAACGAAACAAGCCAACGAGCCGAGCAGGCTCACGAGCAAACAGGTAGAGCCGAGCGGCTCACGAGTCACAAACGAGCCAAGCACGAGCGTAATTTTCACGCTCCAACTGAGCCACAAGTTGGTCCAAAATTAAACGAGCCAAGTTTGAGCCATTCGCTCGCTCGAAACTGGCTCGTTTATAGCCTTATCTTAATCAGACCCTACTTTATAAAACTAACGGCCCACTGTCCTTACAATTACAATATATTGCCATTGATTGGAAGCATTAATTCATTGCTTTAATTTATACCACAACATAAAAGTCTAGCAATTATTACGGGTGTGTTACACACAATTTAGGTGTAGGCCTCTTAGGTACAAGTAAGGAGATGGAGGAAAAATTACCTAACTACAAGACTAGTGGACTAATTTGGATGAATTTTGGATCTAAATGAAAAGAGGACCTAAGTGCAAAACCTTAAGGGATATGATTTTAAGGAAAAGTTTTAATTGAAAAAAATACCTCAAAATCAAAAGGTTGAGCAGTTTTAACAAAATTAGAGTATTAAACCTTTTCTCTCAAGCCACTCAACCCCAAGGTGCATCCCACGTGCACAAATGAGAACTTGAGTCACCAGCCTAAATCGGAGCCCCATCAGTAGGGGAGAGCACAAACCGGTTTACTTTAGTCTGGGTTTTTGGACCGGCCAAACCGGATCTGTAGTTGGTTCGGGTTCCAGTCCAAAGCGGATTCGGTCGGTCCGATCTGGTCCCAACCCGGATCCATTCCCGGATTTTCAATACAAACAAGCCCAATTTTGGACCGGACCGGACCAGACCGATCGGTTCGGTCTGTCTTCGGTCCAGCCATGACGAGTCTGGTCTTCGGTCCAGCCATGACCGATCTAGTCCAAACTCGGATCCGATCGGTCCAGTCTTCGGTCTGCACCCTGGCGATGGACCTGATTCCGTTCAGGGTTCGGACCGATGCACACCCCTACCCATTAGAGTGAGAAAGACATAATAGGCTAATAGCTATCTAGAAATTGTTGTTAGCAGTTTGCCTTACTCCAATCGGGTTGAATTTTGGTGCTGGTTGAATCTTCTTGTTTCGTCTCGACTAATTCGTCCCATATTGCATCTGATCAACCATTCGTTTTGAGTTAGATCAAATAGAAAGCACCATTTAGTCTATAAAGCATGTAACGCTTAAACCTTTCTTCTTCTTCTTCCTTCCACCGTTAGTTAGGTTTTAGATTTTACCCACTTAGACTACACAAGAGGAAGAAGAAGCATGTGACGAGTTGGTTCACTTAATTAAAAAGTAAATTGTTGTTTCTTATGATAAGATCTTGGCATCCTAATATGTTTGAGTTTATGTGAATTTAAGTAGACCTATGGTTTATGTGGTGGATTGGTTTGCTGCATTTGTAGATTTAGTAATGAAACAACTAAAGAAAAGTGACGATCTTAAAAAATATAATGAATGTGATACGTAAAAGAACTCACTTTACTAGAGAGCTCAAATATAGGTTTGCTTACTTAAAAATGTATAATTATTTAAATATGAGATTAAAACACAATAATTAGAATGATGTGATTTATAATTTGACACAAAGAATGACTGAACTGCAAAAAGCCCAGACTATAAAGAGTTTTTTGTTGCATCCTCTCTATTTTTAAAATTGACACTTAGCACCCAAGAGGAGTGTTTGTCTCCATTTTTTTTGCAATACAACGAAAAATATTATCTAACATTACCTCCACTAAACTCTCAAACTCTGACCTACAGTTGCTCACTCAACACTTTCTTGATGCTTGCTCGAAGTCTATTCAGTTTTGCTAGATTTGCTTCTGGATCCGCTTCATGACATGTTGACATGAAGTTAACTTCACTTAACAATGTAAACAACCACACAAGGTGAGTCGATCTCGAATTCAGATCCTAGCAACTAATCATGGCTCCTACCTGTAGAATAACTTAATAAGACCCAAGGTTACATAAATAAATGTCATGACTATAATTTAAATAAGAGTTGGAATGAGCTCATTGCCACGATGTCACACAACTATAATACAATGATACACCAATGGTACATATCCGTCGGTGGATGTCAAATTACATCAGTGTTTCACTACATCGAGGGATACATCTCCGTCTGTGTTACATGCGGTGTTAATTTTGGCACGAACTTTCCCACCAAAATATTTTGCATTGTTTTGTCACATCGAACAACACTGGCAGATATTCCTTCTGTGTTCATCACCAACGGATGTATCCGACGGTGTAGGTTACATCACCAATATATACTATGATGGTGGGACCATCACCAACGACTAGGTGTCGTAGGTGTTAAATAAGGGTACGCTACACCGACAGATATGTACCGTCGGGGTACGTGTACAACAAATGTCACTACTCTGTCTAGGGGATAGTCTGCCAGTGTATAAGGTACACAGACATATATATTACATCAGTGAAGGTCCTGTCCAGAACCCAAAAGAGCCTATTTGCTCTTTTCGGGTTCTGATTTTCCCCGATCAAACCAAACAATCGTCCCAATTCAATCCTCATTCACCAAACATTCATACATCACAAATTTATTCAACATTCATACATCACAACTCAAACATTTAAACCAAAGAAGTTAGATATATATTGATTCATCTCAAAACAATTCAAAAGTAAAAGTTGTAATTTCATCAAAATTAATGTTTAACAATTCAAAAGTAGAAGTAATCAATTTTTTAACATTGACAACATACAGAAAACAAAAATACTAAGTTGTCAAACCTCCAGTGCCTACTCCACTAGATGGTTCATCATCATTATATCGACTTGGCCGTAGAGGTGGTGTGCAAATGAATGTTACATTAAAATACTGCACGATTTGAACATTATACATTGAGATTATAATGCATATAAACTAACTTAGTAAATGTAAAACAACTTATTAAATTACAAATACCTCAGGATTAAAAACCTCCTTCGCCATCAAAATCTTGACCATCGACTGCAGATTAGCGAGCTTGTTTTTCGTCTTCGTAAGCTCATTTTCCATCTCTTCATATTCTAATCTTTCTCGACATGTACTCTGGCGTCAGTCTCTGTTGGGATGGCATCTCGTGTGGTCCGTTCATGTCGATCGAGATGACGAGACTAGAGTATATTCTCACATGTTTGTGCCCGTCACCGAGAAGAGTATCGACCGGATCCTGGGCGGCAACTGCCAAATTGATAGAGCCCTGAGAGTAGGGATGCAAATGGATACATATCGAATCAGATACAATATGTATCCGTATCCAAATTCAACTTTCATAACCGAATACCAAATTTGATTTGTATTCAAAAAAATGTAGACTATTCAAATTCGAAAATATTAGATTTGGTTTTCAGATTTGTGTTTGAATTCGAATAGTATCCGAATTCCAATTCAATTTTTTCTTGTTCAGTGCACAATAATTTCAAACAAATATTAATGTTTTCAAGAAAAACAAATTTCACCAATAACATTTTTTAAAAATATGTTAGGATGCTAATTTCAGAAGCACTTCTTCAAACTAAACACAAATACAACTTGACCTGCGGAAACATATAATTCATCCACCATCACCATCTATAATTCATCCAACAACACAAAATATATAATTCAAACAAAAGCAGGTTTAAAAGTAAGCACATAAATTCCATTCACTAAGTATGTGGTTTCACACTACCACTTAACAAAATATTATAGCATATAAGTTCAACTAAGTATGCAGTTCTATTCAGTAGGATGTGTTTTCATTCCTATCATATAAGTATATAGCCAAAAAGTGAGCTTATAATCTATACTATAAGATTTAAGTCATTTTTTCTTGTCTTCTTTGCAACTTGTAACGTGCACTTCTATTGTCCTAGTTCCCACTGCATTTGGAAATGGAAATCAATTATGATTTGTGTTTATTTAATTGTGTTGAAGGTATGATTATGTCTAATTAATCCATTTCTAATTAATCCATAATCATACCTAAATCAAATATAATACCTTCAATGTCCAAATTTTGTATGTCTATTACGACAAAGATAACTTCTCTTCTAGTGTTCTACTTCACCTGCATTTGAAAATTAACAAAAAAAACATCAATAATAAACCCAAGTCACCCAAAATCAAGTCTAATGAAAGCAGAGTCACATCTAAATCAAATATAATACCACTATTATCATCCGATAAAGCTTCATTTCAGGATCAAAATGCAAGTCTGAAAAGAGTGTCGACAATGCATCATCTGATTGAAGTGCAATAGGATCTACAAAAGAAGTATAAATAAAATTAGTAGCACGTAATCTTAACAATCGAATAAAGAATATAATGTTTGTTAGTTATTACCCTCGACTTGATGTCTTAGCCAATCTTGACCACAAATCAAAGCTTGAATAGTATGAGAATAAAAACGACTTCAATATTGGTCAACCATTCTTCATCCAATGCTGAAAGCATTTTCTGAAGCAACTGTAGATGCTTGGATTGCCAAAATATCACGAGCCATTGATGAAAGAATAGGATATTTGGCTTCATTAAGTTTCCACCATGCTAATATATCAAAATCATCATATGACACCCCCACAATACCTTCCTCCAAATAAAACTCTAAATCTCATTCCTGAGACTGAGCTGAAGAACTGCTTTGAAGAAACTGACCAAGATCCCTACGTGAGGTTTTTCTAGAAGCTTTCACCATTTGCCGAGCAATTTCCTGAGATCTAACTTCCTTTCCAAACGAATCATTAATTTGCTTTGCTGAACTGCTTCTGCATTTTGACCTATAGAAATCATACATCTTCGAAAACTCATTACGAACATATTCCACTTGTGCTACAACCTCAAATTCATTCTCATATACCAACCAAAAAAAGTACTCTATAGACTTCAATTTAAACCTTGGATCTAGTATACAAGCTGTGGTGAAAAGAACATTTAGTTTGCCCCAATATTTCTCAAACTTGGGATACATTTTTAAGTCATGGACTTGATAAAAGCATATGGATTGTTGCATCATGATTTCTAAGACATTTGAACAATATATATCTCATTAAAGCATTGATTCAGAGTTGGATAACTTGTACCAGAAAACGTTTTAGTTGCATCAAGAAAAACACTAAGGCATTCAACAACCTGTTGTGCATTGTCCCAGTCCTTGGAAGATGGTGGAGTTTTATATGATTTATCAAATCCAAGTAAGTGAGAAAAAACCTTTTTAAACTCTAATGCATTCTCAAGCATCAAGTATGTTGAATTCCATCTAGTTTGACAATCAAGAATCAACCCATTTTCCGGTGCCCCACTTTGTTGTATGCATTTTCTGAAAGCTTCTAAACGTGTTTGAGATTTTTTGACGTATTTGACACTAGCACGTATTTTCTGAAGAACATCATGCACTGCCCGCAAACCCTCTTGGACAATAATATTAAATATATGAGCACAACATCTAAAATGAAAGAAATCTCCATCCCTATTCAAGTTTTGAGTGAAATTAACATTCTCAAGAAGCTCTTTGACAAGTTTGTCATTGCTTGAACAATTATCCAACACAGTGCAAAACAACTTGGTGTCAATATTCCATGCATAAATATATGTTTGAAGCACTTTAGCAATTTCTCCAGCCCCATTAGGTGACTCCACATATACAAAGTTCAGAATTTTCTTCTCAAGCTTCCATTTTTCATTGATAGAATGACATGTCATGCACAAATATCCTACATTACCAAGGGCCTTCCCCATATCTGCAGTAAGATTTACTCGAGGTTGAAAATTTTCAAGTATTTTATAAATTTTCTCTCTCATTTTCAACTATTTTCTTACAATATGCTTGAATTGTAGTATGGGACAACAACTTAAACTTTGGCTGCAAACTACTAATAAATGTCCTAAATCCAACATGATCACCCATGGAAAATGGATTACTCATGCAAAATGAACACTCAATGGCATTAGTCCCATCCTTTTTCTTTTGTCCAGTTTTAATGAGTATCTGTCTGACATCTGAAATTTTCGCTTTTGTACTTCGATAAGCCATGCAAAATTTTAACTGATTATGAAGACGGGTGGTTCCCCTTGAACTATTCGCATGGATTTCTAATTTCCAATAATTACAAGTAGCAGTAATATCCCCAACTTTAGATCTTTTTCTATCATAATGAGCCCAAGCCTTAGACCACAATCTTCTCTCTCTACGAGTTGGTTTCTTTTCAGGCTGGACACTAGGATTCCATCTTCCTCTTCTACCATTTTCATGATGCTTTAGGGAAAAAAATAAAAAAATCAAACACTTTGAAAAAAATGGAAAGATTTAGAACTTTGATATAAACACCTATGAAGCATCTTCTCGAGAAACAACAAAGAAAAGTAATAAAAACACATACAACTTGCTTAAACCGATTAGGCAAAGAAATAACAATTTTGTAGAAATGGAAATGAAAATGGTAAGCGGATGTGAAAAACAATTTTGCTTACCCCTCTTAATCTCTAATGCTAGACTCCAGTGGATTTGTGTCCTGCGAAAGGTGGCTACGGGCTATGTAGTAGCCTAGTAGGTAAGGCTTCAGTTGGGTTTCGGAGACCGATTGTCACTCATCAAATGGTGGCTTCATGAATGGACTAGGGTTTGGGATTAGGGGTTTTGAGAGGATAGGAGAAGAAGTGGCCGCTATGTTGTGTTTTGGTGTTCTAGTCTTGTAGACTTGTAGTGGATTTAGGTTAGGTTGGACAAAATCTGACCATCAATTTTAAATTGTAGAAGATCTTGGCCATCCATTCCTTAAAAAGACTTGAGAGTATTGTATATTTGTATGAATTCATGTAGGATTAAAATATTTATATTAAAATACAATTGGTATTCGGATACTCGGATTTAGTAAGCTATGTATCCGAAATTGTATCTGGAATTCTAATTGGTAAGCTTTACATGACCAATTCCAATTCCAAAACTATTTGGTAAGCTAATCCTTACCAAATACCAACCGATTACAATTTTTTTGAATCAAATACTTGGATATTCGGTAACACCATTTGCATCCCTACCTGAGAGCCTGCGCAACCGGTCATCGTAGAGGCTTTAATTGTTCTTATAAGAAGAAATTATCATAATTTCACAAAAAACTATATCAAATAACATTAACTAATTCAAAACTAACAATAATATTAAACTTACAATAACGTTTGCAGCTTCGGGGAGTTTCTTGTTATGAAGTTGAACGTACATATCCGTACGATTTGGCTCAAGAGCGTTTGGGTTTTCTGCAATATGCAATACCGTTGAAAATAACAATCGTTTCAGTTTATTTCAAAAATAAGAATGTATAAGAACTTAAAAAATATAAATAATATCTCATCATTTTCTCCCTATATCGCACCACCGATTTTGTACCACACTGGTGTGGTACGACTAAATTGCTCTGTTTTTCTTTCTAATATTTGACTTTCTATACTCAAAGTGACCCAAAATTGAAACCCCCCCCCCCCCCCCCCCACATTGACATTATCTAAAAAAATGTTTATGTTTCTATTTCTCTACAAAATACCCCTACCCTTTAAATAAGAAAATCATTCTCTCTCTCTCTCTCTCTCTTTCGATAGTTGGAAATGCTCTCTCTCTCTCTTGTTCATCCCTTCTCCCAATGGATTCCATCCCAGTACGAGCAGTATCAAAACAGTGTAGGGAAGTTTACTTGGGATTCAGACTGTGTCCAATTCATCACCGAGATCGAGGATCTGGTTATGCCTTCTTGGAAAGGAAAGGAAAGGAGTATGTGTACTGGTGCCACTGCTACAAGAACTCACACTGGGACATTGGGTTGCGATCGAGGCATCAAATTTTGCTTGGACATTTAACATGTACGATGGATGATGTGACGATCATTGATGAGGCAACTCTGGAGTCGTTGAATCGATGGAAGTCGGGCCATTTTCTTGTCATCGACACATATCATAGGATGACACCATCTAAATCCACATTCTTGAAGCTCCAAGAGAGAAGAATCAATATAGGAAGTGACAATCTTATGTGAGAAAATGAGTGATTGTGCCTAGATTCTTTTGCTCCAACATGTACATGTACACTGGTAACTTTTAATAAGATTCCTCAGGCGTTCCTCTGACATACGTAAGTGCATTCTTTCTGCATCTCCACGTATTTTCGTAACTCATATTTATGTTGTATTGTTCCTTTATATCCTCCCTTCTGAGCTCGATACGGCTGAAAGAGAGAAAGAGAAAAATAAAGAGAGAGGAAGAGGGAGAAAGTGAAGGATTGGAAGGAAATGGTCTCACAGTTTATGTAGAGGTATTTTGTGGAGAAATGGAAACATAAGCATACTTTTCAGAAGATGTCAATGTGGGTTTTTTTTTCAATTTTGGGCAAATTTGAGTATAGAAAGTCAAATTTTCTTTTTTTATTAGTTTCACTCTAATTTTGTATTACCAAAATAACCAAATTGTTAGTTTTTTCAATCATTGATTATAACTGAACTAAATTATTATAAATTTAACTTAAACGTCTCGTTGGACTAGTAGTCCAGGAGAGTAGACTAATCATTCATGGAAATATGCGACGATCTAGCCGTCAGTATAACTGATACTTATTTTCTTTCCATTTCGTGTTTAGAGACTTCATAATTTTCGCTTTGAATCCCACTGGAACTGTCCGTGTGACTGTGGAATAAAAAATCTAATTAATTTTCAATTAAAATAAATACTAATATTACTTAAGTACGTATGTAATATTACCATCAACTGTTGTTACGTCACATCCTTATCTTTCTTTGACACCAATCTCCAATCTGAATAACGAGGAGACAATACTTGTGTCCTATTGGCTATTGTTCCGATAAAATTTTGAAAGCGTACGACGTGCTTTCCAATCGGTACGTCTTCCCGTGTGAACTCTATCTTATGCTTAACAGTCAAGTCATCCAAAAGTTACGTGGATCCAAGAGTCCTACTCTCGCATCACCATCATATTAATGATAAAATAAATATGTTGGTAGTTACGGTGTCACACACATGATCACGAGCCTTGAATACAATTAATTTATTTGCTTAAAATTTAATTCATAGTTAAAGGTCTAAAAATGCATTTTGTGGATGGATTTTGCATTCTTATCCAACACTAGGACGTAGGTTTTAGTGTGTCCAAGTGAAACATTCTCACTTACAAAAATACTCCATATATACAAAAAATAGATGTTGGGTCCCTTCTGGTTGGGAATTCGGGGATCAAGATAAGCATGATAGTCGCAGTTCGGAATTCTTAAACAGGAACCGTACGGATATACTTGGAATTTTTTTCGCTTGGATAGAGTTTAAAACTATTAGCTTAGATACGACAAGAAAATTTGATTCAGTTATTCAATTTCAAATGAATTTGTTAGCATAGATAATTTTTTACCGACTTAAATTTCTATGATATTTTGAGATTCATGGGTACTGTTCATATCTTGAATAATTTCAAAGGTACGAGGTAATGTAATGATTCGTAATTATGTAAATGGTAGATAATAATGACGATATAACATCTTAAATCAGACGCAAATGTTATTTGTGGGAATTCCATTTTATGGGAATATGGACTTTGTTCATCACATTTTCATAAAGTAACATGAATAGGTTGGAAATTAACATATTTAACGGAAGTACGACAAGTGTTACAAATTGAAAGTATGAAATGAAGTTTGCCATGTCTAAAGTGCAAGGGGGACTTTGAAATTGTGGTATAGTTGGAGGACCAAACTTTATATACTGTTATAAGCAAGCAACTTAACATTGAGTCCTGGTCTCCTGTATTGGTTATTTTGAAATGAATGGATCGATGTACGCATTCAGCTTGTTAGTTTACAAATGTTTAAAATCAGAAAAAAGTACAATTTCAAAACTTGCATTTTTTATATAAGAATTAAATTTTGAATACAAATGTGAGTGAATTGTATGTTATTTCTTTCCACGAACACCTTTGCGGAAGTTTCTTAAAATCTTATATGGTACGTCTTCTTAATTTGACCAACAACTAGTTTAAGGATAACTGAGCAGGTAGAAATAGAAATGCCAAGGGTTAGCTCTTAGGTGTTGGGAGCAGTCGAGCAGGAGTAAGATAAAATATAAAAAAGAATACTAAGAAACCAATGTCCCGATCATCAACTAACTTTTTTGTACCGTCCAGGAAACTATCAAGAAGTTGACGTGAGAAGACTCGCCAACAACAAAGTCATGGCCTCCAACGTTCACATAGTTTATTTCCAATACCACTTTTTCACATTTTCCTCCACTTTATTAGATCAATCGGTTCCAACAGAGACTCGAAGACTTTTAGCCCATAAAAAGAATCTCGGTTTCATACTACTCCCGGTCCTAAAGATATAGCAATCATGTGTAGGAAAACACCTGGGTCAGAGCATATGCTAAGTATTTAGTGTGACCGTAAACACATCAAAAATATTAGTGGGCACCTATCAAAATGAGGATGGAAATGACATTAAGCATCAAGATGTAGATTTAAATCACACACATTCATACATCCATGACATTCACATTCCTCTCCACCCCATTATGGGGATGAATCTATTCACTGGTCATCACTATAAACACGGAAATCTTAGTTAAACATGGTAAGAGAGACTACAACTAGAAATCTAACACTACAGCAAAAATGACCTTTCTCCGCGGAAAACAACAAAATTGTCATCCTAATATGTTGAATTCAGTACGAGAGATTGGAAAGCAATGAATTTGTAATATGATTATGTTGTTATTACATATTGTATGAATGTCTTATAAATGTGCTAAAAATAAATGTTGCCTACATAGTTGTTGTACATGCGATGAATGTTTGCTTGATTTCTTTCCTTCTGAAAGTTCGTGATTGTTGCATGTTGCCAAAGCCAAAGATGCGATTGGTCGATGAAGGATTCCTTAGCCCAATGGTCATATTTTTAACACGCCCCCTCAAATTGGGTCCGAAATAGGTTGATGTATTTCAACTTGTGAAGAAGGTTTGAAAAAGTCTTATAATCAAGGGTTTTAGTGAAGACATCGGTCAACTGCTCTTTGCTGGAAACGTATGAGACTTCAATTTGTTTTGATTGGATCTTTTATCTGATAAAGTGACAATCAACTTCTATGTGTTTGGTCCTTTCATGGAAGACCGGATTTGAACCGATTTGTGGAGCTGCATTGTTGTCATAGAACATCTTCATAGGTTCTTGAGTTTTGATGTTCATGTTGGTCAGTAATTGGTTGAGCCAGATTAGTTCGCGGGTGGTGGAAGTCATAGCACGATATTCTGCCTCTACACTAGATCGGGCAACACGGTTTTTCTTCTTGCTTCTCCAAGTTACTAGATTGCCTCCTACAAATGTGCAGAAACCGGTGGTTGACTTTCGGTCGTGGCTTCCTGCCCAATCTGCATCAGAGTAACCAATTATAGAATTAGAGTTATTGGATTTCATCCAAAGTCCTTATCCTGGGGTACCTTCATATTCTATTTATGATGTCTAAGTGATGAGTATGAGGTAAATGCATGAACTGACTAACTATACATACGGCGTAGGTAATACTAAGTAGAGTGACGGCGAGATAGATCAGTTTTCCAATAAGTTTTTGAAATTGACCAATGTCACTTAGAGTTGTACCATCAGTGGATCCTATTTTCTTATTTGTTTCGACAGGAGTGTTTGTGGGTTTGGAACCTATTTTACCAGTATCTTTAAGAATGTCTAGAACATACTTCCTTTGGAAGAGAAAAAATGCCTTTTTTGAGTACGCAGTTTCTATCCCGAGGAAGTATTTCATAAATCTTAAGCTTTTATGTCAAATTTGGATTTCAAGTATATTTTTACTAAATCTATTTCATGATCACTATCTCCGGTTATTATGATGTCATCTACATAAATGAGAACAATGGTGGTGATGTTATGAATATGTCTAGTAAACAAGGATGCATCAGCAGAACTTTTTACGAAACCATAAAGGAGGAGGGAGTGACTGAGTTTAGCATACCATGCTCATGGTGATGCTTCAGTCCATATATAGACTTATGAAGCTTGCATGATTAACATCATATCATGCATATATTTATGTTTTATATCCTCTATTTTGAACCTAAGCAATGCTATGTAACGAGTTTTATGTTTAAGTTTCAGGAATAAACATGTTTAAGAAGAATAGGACACAAAATGACCAAAATGTGAGAAAAAAGACTTATCAGTGAGACTTATGGACCTATCTACAAGAGGAAAGGACCTGGATGCAAGCTAAAAGGATCAATTAGCAAATCGAGAAACTCCACACCATCATGAGGAGTATTTTGACAATTAGATTCAGGCCTACACTCAAACAACTGATTATGGTGCACTCCACGTGAACAAATGAAGCGATTAAGAAGTCATCTGAAAATGGGTCGGATCAGAGCAATCCAGACCGCTGGTTGGCGGTTGGATATGCTCCAGATCTGACCCGTCTTCGTTTGGTTGTGTATTAGGTTGTTTATGTTTATATTTAGTATGTTCCATTAGTCCTACATCGGGGGATTGTCCCAATTGCCTTTTTCATGCCTATAAATAGAATTCTCATTCCTCCTTTGCAATACAACTCCTTGCTTGGTGGTCATTCTCTCTACTTGGAATAAAGTCTTGGAGCAAAACTCAAGTGGAGAGATGCTACTTGTCGTGTGAGTCATAAATAAAATAAATCTTTGTTAGTTTCATGTTGTCTCTTTTAATTCTTGCATGCTTAGCTTAAATGTGTTTTAGTAATCTTAGTATAATTAGTTAGAATGTTTTGTCTTCTTAATATGAATGTTAGTATAATGAAAAGTGAGTAGTTTCACCCCGTTTTGGGGGTGGAGATGACATACATATATGTTTTGAGGTTTTGATGTTTGACGAATTTTGATTGTGTAGACTTGAATGTTTGTATGTTCATCGGGTTTGTTTTAATCATCTACATATTGGGAGATTTTGATAGGTTTTGCCACAAGATTTAGACACTTCTCATGCTTGGTTTCCTCATGTTTATGGGCTGAAATTTTCTGTTGGATATGCTACATATTAGTCGTGTGTTTGTATTAATGTTTACTCGCTTGATTGATTGAAGAAACTTTGTTTTGATGAGATTTGCCATGAAATTCAGACATCTCCCATGCTTAGCTTTGTTCTTCAAATGTGTTCCTGGTTTTTGATGAGTCTTGTCATAATTCTAGATACTTCTCATGCTGAGCCTCATCTTGTGATAATCAAGTAGTAATTGCTAATATGTTGTATGAATGGATTGATATGTCTTGCCAAATATTTAGACACTTCCTATGCATGAAGACACACATGACACACATACACATACATGCTTTCATGTGTCATTCACCACTTCTCCCACTTCATATGTGCACACACTCCACCCCTTAAGGCATTCATCCATATTTCGTGCTAAATAGTTTGCTAAATATATCTAGTTGTCATTTGCATCGTAATCTAGTTTGTTTTGTGTTTGTAGCATAATCGTCTTTTAATATTATCGTAATAATCTCTTCTTCCATTGTTATTTTCCATTTGATTTCGCTTACTCGAAAGTTGGCAATGCTCCCTGTGGATCGACCCGTACTTGCCACTGTTTCATCGCGGTCGTGCACTTGTGGTTAGTTAATAAAATGTTTAACAAATTTTTGGCACCGTTGCTGGGGAGCGCCTTGTCCCAACCTTTGTTGGGTGATTTGAGTGGTTTTAATCTTTTGTTTTAGTTGTCATGTTGTCCAGGTGATCAAGTGAGCTCCAGATTTTGATGAGAGCTTGTGAGACGCTTGTGAAGCTAAACATACCTCTGTTAATCCCGTAGTTTTTCCAATAACTCACACTCCATGTTTGGTGTCTGGGATGATTTTTCTTGATTTGTTTTAGTTTTTTACCGTTCCCAGTTTATTTCTTAACCCAAAAATCCCCTTTAATCAACTTGGATACTAAAACCCAAAGCAAATGATTAGGCATTTCCTATGTTTAGGTCATGCATCATCTAGTGATGAATTGCTCATGTTATTTGTCTTCTCTTAGTTTTAATTTCTATCGTTGATTTCTGAGCGAGGTACACATTCCTTAACACTCATTCACGTATTATTACATTCATTAGTTAGTAAGATTTGCATTGAAACAAGAGTAAGGTGAGAATTTGTTTGGTGAGTTGCTTGCTAGCTTAAGAATCAAATCAAATTAAGGGGCACCACCTATAGTATACAAAGATAAGGTGGGGGATTTCATCACTCATTCCTTAACCTCAAAAACCACATCTGAAGCCTTAATTCTAAAAGCAAGCAGACATTGACCCATAAAGAATTCGGACCCACCAGGAGAATGACTCAGTTGAGACTGTCATGACTTGATCGGCGTCGCCTACCTTGTCGATAGTAGGAGGTACTAGATCCCTGGATCCGGTATCACTTGTTGGACATTGTGGTCTTCGTTGTAGGGAGGTGAGGTGTGTTGAGACTAGTGATCTCGAAGTTAGGCGTCGTCTAGCCTAAGGACCTATAGTCATAAGTTATTTCAGTTGTATTTGATTGCTTGTCTTCTACCCTCACCCATACCTCGTAGCTTAAGGACTTCTCCCCTCTCCTTTGCGTCCTCTGGTCTTCTCATCTACACACCCTTCGTAGTTTTTTGTTCTTCTAAAAAAAGTTTTACATTTGGTTTGTATGTGTATGCACGTTTGGGCATGCTTGTGTGGGCATGAGACGAGAGTGGCCGTTTGACGAGGCGCGTCATCAATCCTGCCTCAGTTGTCGATTTCTCAACACATTCCCCTTCTCGTGTCCCACACAATCTGGATTCCATGGCTGATCTTCACCGGGAGGAGGAGTCGTTGCTGGAACCACCTGTTCCACCACCTATTCCTGTTTCCCTGCGTGACTGGTGCTTTCCGGCACATACTTCTCTTTCGTCCTGCATCATGTTGCCTCAGGAAACCATGAACCACTTAGAGGTTAAACCTTAGTATATCTTCTTGCTCCCTCAATTCTCGAGCAAGGGTGATCTCTATCTCTTTCTCTGAGAATTTGAGGAGGTATGTGCTATGTTTAAGCTGCAACAACTAAACACATATTCCATCCATCTTTGACTGGTCCCTTTCACTCTGAAAGATGATGCCAAGAAGTGGTTGTATAGCCACCAAGCAAACACCTTCTCAACATGGGACCAGTTTCAATCTGCATTTCTTAAAAAGTATTTTCCTCATCGTCGAATTCAAAAGTTGAGACAAGAAATCAATTCTTGTTATCAACTCGAGTCTGAAACATTCCATGCATACTTTGAGAAGTTTAAGGAGATACTTTCCTCGTGCCCTCACCATGACATCAAGTTGTGGCACCTTTGTCAGATTGTGTATGAAGGTCTTAGCACTTCATCCCGAACGTTTCTTGAATCCATGTGTCAAGGAGATTTCTTGGGAAAGGAAAAGAGAGACGCATGGACCTTTCTCGAAGACCTCCCTGGAAAGTTTATGCAATGAGAATGTGTTAGGAAACCACCTGCATCGCGTAGTAGCATAGGAGTGAGGATCGCAAATTCCAACCAAGCTTCTGTCGATTCCGATACGGCTAGTGAGGCACACTATGTAGCCTTAATGCATCGTATGGACTTGATGGAGCTTCAGAATCAAACGAAAAGTTCACATGCATCTGCATGTATTTCTATTTCATGTCATAGGTGTGGTATGGTCGGTCATGTGAGCGAGGAGTGTGGCTACACTGTTCCAGAAATGGAGCAGGTCAATGCCATTAACTACCGCCCCAGAAATGACCCATATTCTTCTTCATATAACTTAGGTTGGAGGAACCACCCAAACTTCTCTTGGAGCCAAAATAATGGCCAAGGTGGTCCTTCTAACTATTCACCCACCCCAACCACCACCTTACAAACACAACATGCATTCGTGACTTCGGAGAACCCTTCTACGATCGTATCGTAGCAAAAGGGTGGTATTATCTATTGTTTGAGGGTGACGAAACATTGTACATACCTCCTCTTGTACAAGAGTTTTACTCTAAACTCAAGTGTCACCAGATCAGTCAACTCGAGTTTAGTGTCACCCTTTAAGGGGTGAAACACACCGTGACACCCCAAATTATCTTAGACGCGACTGGGATCCCCATAGTCAATGATATCGCTCCCACCCATGACAATAATTTTTACCGATCTATGCTTGGGCGTGGGCAACCCATTTCATCGCATGGGGGAATACTCAATGCGCACATCTACTCCAATGTGCACATTGTCGCTAGGTGGGTGTGTAGGAACGTGTTGGGCCAAGAGCGGACCTCTACATTCTTCACACCTAGTTTGCGGATCATGTCTTTGTCGAACATTGTTCAACGTATTGGTGAATGCAAAGTCTAAAGATATACATTGTTTGCCTACTCTGGTGACAAAACTTTGTGGAATGTTGGACATCCCACAGTTTGAGCGCCTGCTGCAGCGCCAAGGCATCAACCTCGATGTCTCGAAAATGAGTCTGTCATATCACCATTGCCTTCAGGAGGAATGGGTGCCTGATTACATGGAGGAGGATGTTAGAGCCAGTTCGCCAAACTCATCTGTAAGATCAGGAATGCTCTTCAGCACAGATATTTCTAGGATGGTGGTTGAGCAACAAAACGTCATTTTTGTCTTAACAAAACAGGAAAATCTATAGGAAGTTACCTGGTGAGGAGTCATGGTGTAACATGGAGCTGGAGTCATATAGACTTCTTCTTCAAGATTTCCCTGTAGGAAAGCATTTTTATGTCCATTTGGAAGAGATTGCAGCCGTGGTCTACAACAATGGATAAGAGAACACGAACAATGTTCATTTTCGCTACGGGTGCAAATGTTTCTAAGTAATCGAGGCCATAAGTTTGTGTATATCCTTTGGCTACAAGACGAGCCTTATATCTTTCAATTTTGTAGATCCATTTACAACCAACATGTTTTATACCAGATTGTAAAGGGACCAAGGTCTATTTTTTGTTGGTTTCTAAAGCTCATAGTTCATCTTTCATGGCATTAACCCAAGTTGGATTTTCTATAGCTTCATGATATGAATTTGGTTCTCTATTATTGTCTAGTTGAGTTAAGAAGGTTTGATGTTTATGTGATAGTTGGTTATAGGACAAGTGGTCTTGGATAAGGTAAGTAACCTGCGAAATAAAGCAATCGTTAAGTCTGGCAGGACGACGAGTGGACCTTCTTTGGGATGGTTCTTCTTCTTCTCCCCTTCCGTTTACCATTGGTGGATTTTTGACTTCTAGATGATGTCCACCATGTTTGCTTTGGCATTCCTTTCTCCGTGCTTTTGAGGCCTGAGATAGGGAAAAAGAAACCAACATGAGTTTTTATTAAGACCTTGTTTCTTACAATTTTTGCAGTGTTCATTTGTTTTGTTTCCGAATCGCTTTTTGCGACCGACAATGAAGGCTTGGTTGTCGGAGACCGCTCTGTTGCTGTTGCATGTCATGATTTTCCTTTAGGTTTCCTTGCGTTGAGCGAGACTTGTGATAGTGGTGAGGCTTGGTAGCTTCGGTGCCATTAGAATTTGAGATCTTTTGACTTCATAGCTTGAATCCAGCCCTACCAAGAACCAGTAAATCTGGTTTTGCTCTTGTCGGAGTTGGATGATTTTGGCATCTATTGTTGGGGGTTCATACACCCGCAGTTCGTCCCATTGTTTCCTAAGAGTACCAAGGTACTTGATGATGGGTATGTGGTTGACATCATTTCATGCTTATAATCTTATATCCATTATCTGACACCTAAGAAATGCTACGTGACGAGTTTTATGTTTGAATTTCAGAAATAAATAGGTTTGAAGAGATGAAGCATAAAAGGACCCAAAAGCAGGGAAAATGACTTAATTGTGAGACCTGGGGACTAAGATGCAAGAGAGAAGGACCTGAACGTAAGACCGAAGGACCAAAGAGCAAAACAGAAAACTCCACACCATCATGGGAGCATTTTGGCAATTCTATTCGGGTCGGAGCTCCAACAAGTGAAGTAGATGCATCAAAGACAAACAAAGACATCTATAAAACCCCAGAATATAATCCAGCGTGATCCGGACCATGTAGATCGCCAATTTGCGGTCTGTTTTTGCCCAAATCCGCTAAGATTTTGGTGGGTCGCGTATTAGTGTGTATTTAGTCCATTTATGGTATTTGTTTAGTCCCACATCGGGGGATTGTCCTGGATTGCCTTTTTTTTGGGCTATAAATAGAACTCTTCACCTTCTATTGTAAACTATCCATTGCTTGGTGGCATTCTCTCTACTAAGGAGTAAGCCTTGAAGCAAAACTCAAGGTGGAGAAGAATGCTACCTTCAATGTGAGTCATTGTTAATAAAATAATTATTCTTAGTTTCTTTTATTCTTGTCTTTTAATTCTTGCATGTTTCTTTAGTTTATGTTACTTTCAATTAGTTTCTTTAATATTCCATGTATTTCTTTCACGTATTTGTATCCCTTCTTTAGCATCTCACAGGTTTTGAAGGAATTCGGGTTTGTGTCCAACATAACCATGAACTTCCCTTTGTACTTCACGTTGGTGAGATCTCTTCTTTTTCATGCATAAATTCATGTAGTATCTTGCTCGCATTCATTGAGGACAATGCATGAAGTAGGTGGGGGGGGGGGGGTGTTTTACCTGTGTACATAGTTGAGTCTTTTCCTTTGATTTTTGTTTTCTTTTGTGTGTATTGATTGGGTCATGTTAGTGTGCTGCATTTAATATCGATATATCTGCTTGCCATGATCCTTGGGTGATTGTCTTCTTTTGCTTGCCTAGTGCTTAAAAATTTTCACATTTCTTTCAAAATCTTCACGTGTTTGCGAAAGAAAATGTTTTTTGGGTTTTGTGTGAGTTTATCATGTGCAAAACCGTTAAGAGGCAAAGTAAAAAGAAAGATCCCAAATTTGTCTTGAACTTGATGCATTAGGATATCTAGTACAATGACTTTAGGATTTATCGAGTCGTTAGGATGCACCCCAGTTTTCCCTTGAGGGTGAGTAATCATTGGGTTTCAGTGCTCAAACATTTAAACAAGTCCACCCTGAACCTAGTAAGTCAAAAATTTGTGTCTGTTAACTTAAGGAAGTTTGTTGTAGTCAAGGACCCTTTAAATCTTGTTGTGAGACATTAAGTATAGGGGTTTTGGTTCATGTGTAGATAAGAAATAAGTGAGTAGGTGTTCTCTCTTCTCGCACGGCTCCTATCACTCGGGAAAGTAGGTCTGAGGGGACTTTGTGCCTGGTGCTTTCGAGTCATCTGACTTGGGATAAACCGACCGAACTCCCGTTACACGGGTGGTAGGGATTGCCCTATGTGGAGATTTGGTGAAATGTGTACGTGATAGTGTAAGTCCTCATGGGCAATGATGCACGAAACTTGACCCTGGGAGAATGAAACTCCAACTAATAAAAAAAAAAAAACAAATGGTAATGCAAATAAGAACCTTAATGGACCTTACACTTTGTATCACTTGAGGATGTTGAGGTTGTCTATGTCTTTCACTTAATCCCTTATTTAACTTGCACGAATGGTTTATTAGGTTAGGTGCGTGGACTGATTACCTATATAGAGTCGGCCCGTAGGATTACCGCGTCCAATGATCGACAACATATGTCCAACGAATCAAGTGTCTAGATTGAATAATGAATTTTGTTCTAATTTTGTGGGTATATTCGCTGAAAACCCTCAGGGGACAACACTCCTCCTCCTTGGCAACAAAGAGGTATAACGCCTTGTTGCACGTGCTAAGTGCAACCGTGATTCCTACGAAAGTGAGTTAGGATTTCTTGTTTCTCGTTTGCTTTTCTCTTTCTTTGTTTTGCTCGGGACTAGCAAAAACTTAGGTGTGGGGTATTTGATTGACATCATTTCATGCTTATATTTTTATCTTATATCCATTATCTTACACCTAAGCAATACTACGTGACGAGTTTTATGTTTGAATTTAAAAAATAAATAGGTTTGAAGAAATGAAGCATAAAAGGACCCAAAAGCAGGGAAAAAAAACTTAATTGTGAGACCTGGGGACTACGATGCAAGGGAGAAGGACCTGAACGTAAGACCGAAGGACCAAAGAGCAAAACAAAAAACTCTACACCATCATGGGGAGTATTTTGGCAATTCTATTCGGGTCGGGGCTCCAACAAGTGAAGTAGATGCATCAAAGACAAACAAAGACATCTAAAAAAGCCCAGAATAGAATCCAGCATGATCCGGACCATATAGACCGCCAATTGGCGGTTTGTTTTGGTCCAAATCCGCTAAGATTTTGGTGGGTCGCGTATTAGTGTGTATTTAGTCCATTTCTGGTATTTGTTTAGTCTCACATCGGGTGATTGTCCTGGATTGCCTTTTTCTTTGGCTATAAATAGAACTCTTCACCTTCTATTGTAAAATACTCATTGCTTGATGACATTGTCTCTACTAAGGAGTAAGCCTTGAAGCAAACCTCAAGGTGGAGAAGAATGCTACCTTCAATGTGAGTCATTGTTAATAAAATAATTGTTCTAGTTTCTTTTAATCTTGTCTTTTAATTTGTGCATGTTTCTTTAGTTTATGTTTCTTTCAATTAACGTCTTTAATGTTTCTTACTTGCTTAGTTAAATTTCCTTTCAGTATAATGTCTCATTTTGTTAATGTAGGTAGTGTAATGATTAGTGAGTAGTTCCATCCCCTTTGGGGGTGGAGTAGATGTATGTACATGTTATGTAGGTGGTATGAATGCTATATATTATTGTTTGTGAGAGATATTAGTATGTTTGCTTGAATTAATAAGAATTTTACTTGATGGTTTCTGCCATAGTTAGGTACACTCCATGCTCGTTATGTTCTTAATAACAATCTTACATTGCTCATATTAATCACCTAGGTTAGTGTTGTAAATGATAGGTCTTGCCATGAGGTACTTCTTATGCATGAACAAACACTAACCACACTTGAGCTTATTGTATGCATTCACCACACTTATTTCATGTGCACACACACACTTCACCCCTTAGGGGTTTTCATTCTTGAGTTTTATCTTCCTTCATTAGTTGTTTAGTTTAGTTTGTGTTGTGATTTCATTTCAGCTTTTCTAGTTTCCTAGTTTAGATTAGTGTAGTTTAGTGTAACCAACATTTCTCTCATTTCTTTCCCACTTGCCTTCGCACAAACCAAAAGTCGACACATCTCTCTGTGGATAGACCCGTATTTGCCACCGCTTCAACGCGACCGTGCACTTGCGGTTAATATAAAATGAATCAATCAGTATGGAGTTTTGCCGAGTCTGGGATATTTCTTGTTTGATCTTGAAGATATGCGCAAAGTTCTCGTCTTTTCCATAGTGCTATTGGATAACGTCCCATAGATCCTTTGCGCTCTCTTTGTTTATGAAGATTTCCCCGATGTTTGGCTGCATGGAGGCGTGATCCATGACATGACCTAATGGTCCATTGTCTGTCATTCCTCTTGCCTTTTTTTTTGTTCCTTCTGCTTTGGGTTTTTGCGATTTCCTGATGATGTGGCCAACTCTCCCCCCTGCCATTGGGGTAAAGGGTCATTGTTCGGGTCCAAGATAGGTAGTTTGTCCCGTTTAGGGCAGTTGTGACAAGGATCGGGGGTTGTTCACCTCTGGGTGACAACTTCTAGTGTCGTCCGACATGTTTGTGTTGGGGTTTTGAGTATGGATGTTGGTTGGGTTTTTTTCTCGGCCTTCAACCCCTTGGATGAGGTGAAACCGATGATGATCTCTTGGTAGAGTCTGAGGTTGTGGGTTTTTTCAGATCAACATCCTGATACCATGTTGAATTTGGTACGAGAGATTGGAAAATGATGAATTTGTATTATGATTATGTTGTCGTTACAAATTGTATGAATGTGTTTATATATGTGCTAAAAATAAATGTTGTCAACATGGTCGTTGTACATGCGTTGGAGTTCGTGAGAGTTCGTGAATCATGATTGTTGGATTTTGCCAAAGCCGACGATGCGATTGGGCGGTGATGGAATCCTGGACCCAATTGTCGTATATTCAACATAATATGTTTGAGTTTATGTTAATTTAAGTAGATCTATGGTTTTTGTGGTGGATTGGTTTGTTGCATGTGTAGATTTAGTAATAAACCAATTAAAGAAAAGTGACGATCTTAAAAAATATAACGAATGTGATACTTAAAAGAACTCACTTTACTAGAGAACTCAAATATAGGTTTACTTACTTAAAAATGTATAATTATTTAAATATGAGATTAAAACACAATAATTAGAATGATGTGATTTATAATTTGACACAAAGAATGACTGAACTGCAAAAAGCCCCAGACTATAAAGAGTTTTTTGTTGCATACTCTCTATTTCTAAAATTGACACTTAGCACCGAAGAGGAGTGTTTGTCTCCATTTTTTTTTGCAATACAACGAAGAAAATTATCTAACGTTACCTCCACTAAACTCTCAAACTCTGACTAACGGTTGCTCACTCAACACTTTCTTGATGCTTGCTCGAAGTATATTCAGTTTTGCTGGATCTGCTTCTGGATCCTCTTAATGACACGTTGACATGAAATTAACTTCACCTAACAATGTAAACAAACACACAAGTTGAGCCGATATCGAATTCAGCTGCATTACAACCGTAGCAACTAATCACGGCTCCTACCTGTAGAATAACTTAATAAGACCTAATATATATATAAATGAATGTAATGACTATAATTTAAATAAGAGTTGGAATGAGCTCATTGTAATGATGTCATAGCACATATTTCACATGTAATTACCTCAACGCCGGCTAGTGATCATGTGCGTCACACCGTAACTACCAACATATTTATTTTATCATTAATATGCTGTTCATAATTAATAAAAGACTGGCTTCCTCGGAAGCCATATTGTTTTTGAGGTCACGCCATTACCGTAAGCATGGTGACGTTCTCGTTGATTAGCTAATGCGCATGAAGATGTTCTTGTTGACCGCCTAATTAATGCTTGTTCTTGGGATATATTTAAAGGTGCTTATTTTAATGAGACAACCTCATTTGCTTAGATTTGAGACAATTGCTATTAGCCTCCGAAAATCTAAAATCTGACCTAATATATTGCAGTTAATATCACAATGAATGAAATTAATTTATTTTCTTAAAATTTAATTATAGTTAAATGTCTAAAAATGCATTTTGTGGATGGATTCTTGCATTCTTATCCAACACTAGGACGTAGGTTATAGTGTGTCCAAGAGAAATATTCTCACTTACAAAAACATTCCATATATACAAAAAATAGATATTGGGTCCCCTTCTGGTTGGGAATTCGGGGATCAAGATAAGCATGATAGTCGTGGTTCGGAAATCTTAAACGGGAACCGTACGGATATAATTGGAATTTATTCGGTTGGATAGAGTTCAAAACTATTAGCTTTGATACGACCAAAAATTTGATTGTGTAAGTTATTCAACTGCAAATTAATTTGTTAGCTTAGATAATTTTTTACCGACTTAAATTTCTATGATATTATGAGATTCACGGGGTACTATCCATATCTTGAATAACTTCAAAGGTACGTGTTAATGTTTGATTCGTAATTATGTAAATGGTAGATAATAATGACGATATAACATCTTAACTCAGACGCAAATCTTATTTGTGGGAATTCCATTTTATGGGAATATGGACTTTGTTCATCACATTTCCGTAAAGTAAATATTAATATATTGAAAACTAACGTATTTAACGGAATTTAAGACAAACGTTACACATCGAAACTATGAAAGGATGTTTGATATGTCTAAAGTTCAAGGTGGACTTTGAAATTGTGGTATAGTTGAAGGACCAAACTTTATATACGCTTATAAGTAAGCAAATTAACATTGAGTCCTGGTCTCCTGTATTGGTTATTTTGAAATGAATTGATCAATGTACACATTCAGTTTGTTAGTTTAGAAATGTTTAAAATCAGAAAAAGTACAATTTCAAAGTTGCATTTTTTATATAAGAAATAAATTTTGAAAACAAATGTCAGTGAATTGTATGTTATTTTCCTTCCACAAATACCTTTTCGGAGTTTCATAAAATCATACATATGGTACGTCTGCGTAATATGATCAACCCCTAGTTTGAGGATGACTAAGTAGGTACTTCGTTATGATCAGAAATAGAAATGCAAGGGCACTTAGGTGTTGGTAGTAGGGCTGACAAATTCGTGTTTCGTGTCGTGTTTGAGACGAACACGAATTGACACGAACTGTTTTTCCTCGACCCGAACACGAACACGAATTAATAAGAAATAGTCGACACGAACACGAACACGAAAATCTAATCTTAAACCCGAACACGAATTTGGTAACCCGAACACGACCCACGTTGACACGAATCCATTTTTCGTGTTCGTGTTGACACGAACACGAATTAACCCGAATAACTCGAACTGACTTGTTTGACATGAATTTTTACAAACATGAATTAATCTGAACACGAAATAACATGTTTGACACCAATTATGACATGTTTAACACAAATTTACACAAACACGAATTAAAACGAACACGAACTAGCATGTTTGACACTAATTACACTAAATACGAACTCGACCCGAATTACACGAAACACGAAATACTCCAACCCGAACCCGACCCGAATTACAGTTCGTGTCATTCGTGTCGACCCGAATTACAGTTCGTGTCATTCATGTCGACCCGAATTGTGATATTTATTGTCGAGTTTGGGTTCGGATTTCGTGTCATGACCCGAATTACCAGCCCTAGTTGGTAGTAGTCGAGTAGTAGTAAGATAAAATATAAAAAAGAATCCCAACAAACCAATGTCCTGATCTACTAACTTTTTTTACCATCACTGTTGCAAAAAAATCATATACGTCGGATATACAATGATATATACGATAGATTTTGACGGTTTAACAACCGTCGTATATGTCATCGACGTCTATGCCCTAGTGTATAGGCGTCGGCTATATACAACCGATGTTTATTATATTTTTAAATAATCCAAAAAAATACATTATAGTCTATAGCAGATGAAACTGTTTAATTTGTTAGCATATATTCAACATTTTGTACAGTAATTAAGTCCAAGTACCCAAGTACAAATATTTTGACAACTAACCAACTAGTGCATGCAGGACACTATCAAGAAGTTGACGTGAGAAGACTGGCAAACAACAAAGTCATGGCCTCCAACGTTCATATATAGTTTATTTCCAATACCACTTTTTCACATTTTCCTCCGCGTTATCGGTCCCAACAGAAAGACTCGAAGACTTGTAGCCTATAAAAAGCATTTCGGTTTCTCCTAAGTCCTAAAGATATAGCAATCATGTGTTACGAGACATTGCACCTTATGTTGGTGTGGATGATTTTTGTCGGACACAACTTCTTAGACAAGAAATCCTACTTACTTAAATTTTGTTGTGCGTTTGTGATGGCGGTGATGGTGGCGACGGCGTCGACGATTCCCGTAAGTGTTGCTTATGCAAAGTTGGTCTATGGTGCGCCCCTCGAAGTGGCGGCTGTGGCAGCGATTGTGGTGGTTGGTATGATGGTTTTCGCAATAGTTTGTGCGGTTTCCGTTACCATTGCTGCCGTTGGGGTCGTCGGAGTTGGCTTCAAGTTGGTGAATATCGTCTTCGGTTTTCCGAAGCTTTGCTTAAGTAGTAAGCAGGTGGCTTGTAAGGATGTGTGTGATGTATAATTTTGTTTTGAAAAAAGTGTGTGATGTGTAGATTATAGCCAAGAATATTAATCTTCAATTTTTCTTGGAATTTATGAGGTTTAAATCTAAGGTTCACACCATGTAAAAGATGTAGTAGTCTACTAAAGAACTCCAAAACAAATTGCATATCTGTATTGTCAGACCGCTTTAGATGTAGTACGTAATTCTTTTATTATTTTTGAATGTTTATAAGAATAGAGGAAACTGTTTAATCGATATATGTTTGTTGAAAAGCAAAAAGTTGTAAACTTTATGTGCTCACCTAATAACAAGTAACTACTAGCGCATGTCCAACAAGTTAATAACTTTCTGGCTTAATAGCAAGTGTTTTGTAACTCAGCTGACTCAGAAGTGGTCTCCCAGACATGAGGTTATGGGTTCAACAATTGTTATTGTCTCTTGGAGCGTTGCTGTACTGCGTGGAGATGTGATTTCATATCTTATAATCACCGTAGAATCTTAGGAAATGTTGTTTGCAATTCTTGAGAGTTTACATTTTTGATGCACCTGGTGTTGGAGCACCTTCAGTTTAAATACAGGGTCCATCTAGGATCCTCGAACTTTGGATCAATTTTTTTTGCTGATTTGAGTTGGCAAATAGATGTCAAAAATTTAAGCGTTAATAATAAAAGTTATAGATGTTAATTTAGAAGTAAAAAGTTAACTTTATAACCTCACCTGTAGGGCTGTAAGCGGGGTGGGTATTTGCCCAACCGCTACCCGCCCCGCCTAAGTTAAGCGGGTTGGCAGGGCGGGGCGGGGCAAAAAAATTAATACCGCTACCTGCCCCGCCTAAGACTAGAACTGAGCAATGCGGGGCGGGTTATGCGGGTCTGGCGGGTTATTCTTTACTTTTTTTGTTTTCCTAATAAAACAAATGAATATCAAAACTTCATAAATATTAATGACTCATCACATTTGTTTTCCTAATAACATTCATTATAACAATGTTCCGATAACATAATAATAAACTTTGACATTAAACATTCAAAACACAAACTAAATAACAATAATAAATCCTAACATACAACAAACTCCAACATATAACAATAACATGAACAATAATTATAACATAATAAATTAAACATCAATATATGAAAGCATTGAACAAGTTCAAGTTGTCGGGGCTTGTCCCAACCCATCATCACCCTCAACGTCTTCTACCTCGTCGTGCTCTTCTTCCACATAATGAGTTGGCATTGTTGCAAGTGCTCCATCACCATCATCACTTTCAACCACACCTACGAAACACGATAAGTTAACATTATAATGTGCATGAATAATAATAATAATGATTAATCATACGTTATTTTGGAAGATTAATTACCTTCAAATTCAGCTCTTAACAAATCTTGTGCACACACAACGACCTCTAAAGTAGTGGAAGCCATCGAACAACGATGTTTCCCAAGAACTCGTCCTCCTGTGCTAAAAACACTTTCAGATGCAACAGTAGACACCGGAATAGAGAGAACATCACGTGCTATACGTGCAACAATAGGATACTTAGTATAGGATTTTATGTTTAATTGTACAAATATATATTTTCGAAATTTTTATGCACAATAAGGATCAATTTACAATTTTTCTATGATTTATTTCATGCATGCATCAATTTGTTTCAATATCTAGTTTCAAAACTTTATTAAAACAAATATGCGCTCCGAAATTCATACCTAGAAGTTCTCAAAAACTTCTTGACGTTTCAGAGACGTTGAGGAAGCCAATCGTCGCTTCTCGTTGCGCCGGATGCCTCCGAGTGTTCACCGAAACCCTAAACAAGGTTGGAGAGAAAGGAGCTAGCCAATCAATCTCCAAACAAGCTTAGAATCTAGCTACAAACCCCTTCCTTAGCCTCTGAGATTTCTCCTTCAAAGACTTAGAAAACTAAGAGAATTTTCGAGGATTTTGTGGTGAATTTTGGAGAGAAAATAATTAGATAACAACTTATGTCAATTGAGGAGAATAAGGACCTATTTATAGGCTCCCATCTTACTCTCAATCATAGCTATTCTTAAGCCACGAATTCTTGACATTTTCTCTCACAAAATAATTCCAAAATGCATTACATGCATCCACAAAACGTTTGACCAAGTTTGGAGCTAATCTAACCATCGATCAAATTAATCTCTTAATTATCAAAGGCAGAAAATCGATCGTGCTTCGGTTTACCGAGTCCCACTCGGTTAACCGAATATGTCACGATTGTGTAACCGAGTACGCGACGGATGACCGAATCTTAAGAAGAAAAATTCTCCTTAACCGATCGGACTAATTCTCGTCCAAGACCGAGTGCTATTCGGTTAACCGAAAATATCGGAACTTGACATTGTTCGGTCGACCGTCTCTGATTCGGTACACCGTACCAAAGATCCAGGCACTTTGGTCAAGTTCGGTCAATCAACTACGACTATCCGTTCCATGTTCGGTTGACCGATCCATAGATCCTTCGGTCGACCGAACCATAACGGATTACCGAACTTCTACCCGATTTCGCCTTTTCAAATTTTGGATTTATTTCCAACAAAATTTGAACTTTTTGGGGTTTTAGCAAATTCACAACTTATGCAATATATTATCCAATGCAATAATAAATTATTGCACCCCATAATATATGCATCTCATATGAATTTATCATGATTCTAATTTTGTTATATGCAACATAATTGATTTTACTCGTCCACCACATGAGTCATATTTTCTTATAAGAAACCCGACTCATCATATGAACCAAAAATCAAGCTTCTTGTTTCCCGGTTTTTGCGGTGTGACCTATGGGAGGATCTAGACTAAGTTGGCAGTGATATTAAGAGCTTAATATCACAAGCTATAAGCGGTATCTAGCTACACATTATAGCTCCCAATTAGTTAGATGTCTTAATTCCACTCGAACGAAAACCCGATCCATTTAGTGATGGAGTGCACCACTTGTGTCTGTCCCTTGCCTCATGATATTAAGAATACACACAAAGTAGTATTGTGTCATCTTTGTATTAGTATTCATTTCTTGATCTCTTTAAGCTAGTTATAAATATGTGACTTAACTCAAACCACATTGTGCACATTAAAACTTTGCTTTATCAAGGGGCCCACTAATATCATCACTCAATTAAGAGGGGCAATGATAATCTTTTGACTAACTATCTTCTCCAACGAAAGTTATGCTTAACCAACTAATGCCTTTACACTACACTCATCGATAGCTCAAGACACTAGTCTAATTAAGAACTCCTCAAGCGATCGGATACAAGTCTCATATCAAAGGACCAAGGACACAGTAAAATATTAATGACACAGAAATACATTCCTATAATATTTTACTTGCTAGGTCAATTCGGTATACAAAAGTACTATTTTCCTCTTTTGTGTACCCGTGTTGTCACTTACTTGTAGAGCTACAATGATCTATGACCAACACGACAATCTTAACTCGGTAATTAATGTCTCATGCTAATTACCATGATTGCGAATATCTTTTGTTTTATGTAAACCAATATCTTTTAGAGCTCTACGGTTAAGGACCAAGAGCCTCTTCCTTAACACTTCTAAAAGACGAATAACATAAACAAGGAACAAAATGATTTCTCATTCAATTCATAATAATTGACATTTAAAAGTAAAACTTTTAGAACACATTCCCTTCAATCTCCCACTTGTTATTAAAGTTTTCTTTCACATACATACTCAATGCATAAAACAATAATAACTAGGGTAAACTCCATTACATATCAATCATCAAGCCAATCTACATGGTTCCTCAATCCCATGGACTCGAAATGCATTTCGCCCTTGGCTTGGGATAAGGGTTTTGTGAATTGATCAGCTGTGTTGCTGTTGGTGTCCACCAATAAAAGATTTATTTTGCCTTCGTCGATGAGGTCACGCGTCACGAAGTACTTACGATCCATGTACTTCACTTTGTGGTGTGATTTGGGATCCTTGATTTGCGAGATAGACGCACTATTGTCGCAAAATAGCTCTATTGGTCCCTCGCTCGAGGGAACTACTCCAAGCTCTTCAAGGAACTTCTTAATCCACACTCCTTCCTTGCTCGCTTCAACGACAACCATTACTTCGGAAGCAGTGGTTGAGTCGGCCGTAGTGCTTTGTTTCCAACTACGTCAACTCACAGCTCCACCATTCAGAAGGAAGACGTATCCTGATTGCGACCTTCTATCGTCTGGATCACTCATGAAACTCGCATCCGAGTAACCCTCAGCTATCAATTCCCTTTGTCCTCCATAAACAAGAATCTTATCCTTAGTCCGGTTAAGGTACTTCAGGATATTCTTGACCGCAGTCCAATGCTCAGGACCTGCGTTGGATTGGTGACGACTTGTCACACTTAGCGCATACGAGACATCCGGTCTTGTGCAAGTCATTGCGTACATGATCGACCCAATTGCCGAAGCATAAGGGACATCCTTCATGTACTCTAAGTCCTTACGTGATTGAGCACGTTGAGACTTCTTGAGTTGCACACCCATACTCATTGGCACACTGCCTTTTTGGAGTTGTTCATCTTGAACCTTTCCAACACCTTGTCAATGTATGTACGTTGACTCAGGCCAATGAGTCTACGGGATCTATCTCGGTATATCTTGATTCCCAAGATGTATTGAGCCTCACCCATGTCTTTCATTGAAAATGCAGATTTCAATGAATTTCTCTTTTGCTCAAGCAAAGGAATATGATTGCCCATGAGCAATATGTCATCGACATATAAGATTAGGAATACTACATGGCTCCCACTAACCTTCTTGTATATACAAGGTTCTTCCTTACTTTGAATGAAGTGAAGCTTCTTCACTTCCTCGTCAAAGTGTTTGTTCCAACTCCTTGATGCTTGCTTCAATCCATAGATGGATCTTTGAAGCTTGCATACATTCACGCTATTCTTTTGATCTTCAAAACCTTGAGGCTGTACCATGTACACATCCTCCTCCAAGTTCCCATTAAGGAACACCATTTTGACATCCATTTGCCATATTTCATAATCGTGAAATGCGGCAATAGCGAGCATGATCCGAATAGACTTGAACAAGGCAACCGGTGAAAAAGTTTCATCATAGTCAATTCCTTGAACTTGAGTGAAACCCTTCGCTACAAGCCTCGCTTTGTAGGTTGTCAAGTTCCCATCCATGTCCATCTTCCTCTTAAAAACCCATTTATTATGAATGACCTTTTTACCTTGAGGAAGGTCAACCAAGCCCCATACTTGATTATCATACATGGATTCTATTTCGGATTCCATGGCCTTGAGCCATAGTTTGGAGTCTTCCCTCTCCATTGCTTCTTGGAAGGTCAAGGGATCATTGGTATCTAGTACCATGATTTCATGAAGTCCCAGATAGATATCGAGTTTCTTCTTTTCCCTCGTTGACCTTCTAAGTTCCTTTGGTTCTTCTCGTGTGTCTCGAACTTCTTCCACAATTTCTTGAGGAATCGGTTCATGTTCAACTCTTGAACGTACACTTGGTGGGGATGATTGAGATTCTCTCACAATTTCTTGTGATGGTCTCTCGCTCACGCTCCAACTAACCAAAGGAATCTCGGTTGGGCCTTCATGATCTTGAATGTCATCATTCATGTCATGATCTTGTAGAGTATCTTGAGTTTCCTCAAGCACAACCCTACTCCCACTACTTTTTACTCTTTCTAGAAATTCCTTTTCCAAAAATGTGGCATCCCTCTCTACAATCACTCGATTGGAGGTGATATGCCAAAAGTAGTATCCTCTTGTCTCACGAGGATAACCAATAAAGAAGCACTTATCCGCTTTGGGTTGAAGTTTGGTCGACATCAATCTCTTGACGTAAGCCTCACAACCCCAAATCTTGAGAAAATTGAGTTTGGGTGTCTTACCACTCCATAGCTCATAAGGCGTTTTCTCTACGGATTTGGATGGAACATTATTTAGTGTGTAAGCCGCAGTTTGTAGTGCATAAGTCCAAAAGTAAAGAGGTAATTCCGCATGACTCATCATTGACCGAACCATGTCGAGCAATGTCCTATTCCTCCTTTCGGATACCCCATTCCACTGAGGTGTACCGGGAGGGGTGAGTTGAGGTACAATACCAAACTCCTTTAGGTATGAGTCAAATTCGGCACTTAAGTACTCACCTCCACGATCCGTTCGTAAAGACTTGATTTTCTTGTCGAGTTGGTTCTCTACTTCATTCTTGAATTCTTTGAACTTGTCAAAAGATTCACTTTTGTTTCTCATTAGATAAACATAGCCATAACGACTATAATCATCCGTGAACGTAATGAAGTATCTGAAACCATCTCGTGCACTAGTACTCATTGGACCACATACATCGGAATGTATCAAATCCAACAAGCCACTCGCCCTTGGGCCTTTCTTCTTGAAAGGCTTTTTCGTCGTTTTTCCCATTAGACATGGTTGGCACGTCTCCAATGATTTAAAATCAAGTAGACCAAAAAGGTTAGCTTCTTGCAATTTCTTGATGCGTTTTTCATTTATGTGACCAAGACGATAGTGCCACAAGAGAGTATCATTCTTGTGAGTGGTCTTAAGTCTTTTGTTATTGATATTAAAGATTTGTTTATTATTCAATTCAAGTAAATAGAGACCATTCCTTATGAATGCATTTGCATAGAAAACACAATTCTTCGATATAGACAAACAAGAATTTGAAATATTTATATTAAAATTATCCATATCCAGACATGATACAGAAATAATATTCTTGCTAATCGAAGATACATAATAAACATTCTTTAGACATAAATTTAAACCACTACATAATTGAAGCACCACAGAACCTTGTGCAACCGCAGAAACGTTTGCACCATTTCCGACCTTCAATTCTACCTCGTTCCTTACGAGTTCCTTCCTATCCATGAGTAGCTGCACATTAGAAACTATGTGAGCACAAGTCCGGTATCAATTACCCAATCCTAGACAACGATGGCTAAATTTATTTCAATAACAAATATACCTTTGGCCTTTTTGGGGCGTCGATGTTCAATCACTCCGTTGTCAAGGTCTTCCTTGTACTTGGGGCAATTTGGCCGGATGTGTCCTTTTTCACCGCAGTGAAAGCACTCCGTATTTGGAGTTGGAGATTTCTGAGATTTCCCCATCGAGGCACTCTTATGAGCACCTCCTACTCCCTTGCTCTTGATTGAACCACTTTTGGTAGATTTGCCCTTTCATTTACCAATCTTTTGGCTCCTCCCATGGACGGCAAGGACTTTCTTGTCCCTACCCTTGCCCATGTCAACTTCAGCAGTTTTGAGAGTGTTGTGAAGCTCCTCAAGACTCACCCCTTTTTCACGCACGTGATAGTGCATCACAAAGTCCTTAAAGGACGGTGCTAGAGAGCCAAGAATCATATCTTCAGAAATGTCCTCGGGCATTGGTGAAGAGAGTTTTGCCAACTTCTCAAGGTATCCTTGCATCGTGAGAAAATGCATAGATACCGATGTTCCCTCTGCCATATGGCACCTTGTGAGTGCGATGGTGGTCTTATAGCGCTCCTTTCGGGCACTATCCATGAACATCTTTGATAAAGCATCCATGGTATTATTGGGTTTTGAATCCAAGTATTTCACTTGAAGCGAGTCACCCATGGATGCTAGCATAAGACCGTGAACTTGGTTCTCTTGGTCTTCCCACTTGGATTTTGCCTCTTTCTCTTCATCGGTTAATATCTCATTCCACTTTGGGATTGGACCTTCCAAAATGTGAGATATTTTCTCAAACTTTAACACGATGTTGAGTTTGAGTTGCCAACTAATGAAGTTTGAGCCATCATTTGCTAAAGGGTGTTTTTCTATCATGGATCGTACGATAGGTTGGATGTTCCAAATTTTTCTACAAAATAAATCATATAGGATTTTAATGCCAATTTTATGTTTATTATACATGCATACAAATGTAAATGTTGCAAATAAAAATTTTGCCCATAAATGCAACAATACAAGATCCCACTAATTCTAACATAGACTAGCTAATGGCTATCAAATACATTACAACATCAAGGTAAGAAAAACATTTTTCTAATCACAACCTTTTTGAATTTTAGCAATATTAGCATCTTCAAACTCTTGTGATTCTTGTCGTTTTAATTGTGAGGGAATGCGACCTATCCTCGTAAGAAAAACTTTTTCCCAAAACCGAGCGAGGGCTCTAGGTAATGTTAAGAAAACTTATTTTCATTTGATACGAGATACGTTTATCCATTGTATTCACAACTAAACATACTTGGGGTTCACTAGGGTGAAACACACCTCATACATTTAATCGTGGCACAACAACAGACAACCATTATATCTCCCACTATTCCCAAAGATGGAAGGAGCTATCTCCCGCTAAGGGCGAGCAGAGTATCCCTCAATCAATGACTGCTAGTTGATGAAATAAGAAGGAAATTATTCTTAATTTTTGTTGGACAATTTCATATATTTACATGTGATTTGGAATTTTAGGTTATCATGCATATTAATATTCATACACATCCTGACATTCACCACATTCATGACATGCATAGAAAAAAAACAGAAATTAAACATTCACACAATCCACATCGTGTGAGTTTATATATTCCCTTCGATCCTTGATCCTCGATCGATGAGCTACAGCGGCGATTTCCTCTTGCACCGGAGATGTAGATTTTACAGAAAATAAACATGCTCCTCACATTCGATAAAAAACCGACTAGTGCAAGTCCTATGTAAAACCTCTCATATGCATATGCAATTATCTAAAAGATGGAAATAGAGAATTTGACTTTTACATACATAAGCCCCTATTTTATAACAATTATAAACATTGATAGGCGCTGATTTGGAACATATAAACTCACAATTCCTGCAAAATAACTCGAGCATCCATGCATGCAATATCGCTATAAACTATCCACCATAGTTTATCAAGCATCGAGAATCCCAAACAATTCTTTGAAAAATATTTTGAAATCCATTAAAAATGTTTTTCATGCATCCATAGTTCAAAAATTAATTATGAACCCCTGTCCTTCCAATTTCGAATGGAAAGATGAACCACAATTTTTTTCGGTTTTGTTGATTCTCTTACAAAATAATCGTTTATACTTAAAACGAAATTATTGCAAGTTAGACAAATGTCTAAATCTTAATTCTAATAATTACATGACATGTTCTAAAACACTTAAAACATTCAGAACGAATTATTATGGAGAATTACATCAACAAACATTCATAGACCGAAAAAACTGGTAAATCGAATTGTTTAAATCCTAGATGGTAAACTAAATTCGTTTACAGCCTTAAATCATGAGAAAATTGAACCCTAAGCTCTGATACCACTATAGGATTTCATGTTTAATTGTACTTATATATTTTCGAAATTTTTATGCACAATAAGGATCAATTTACAATTTTTCTATGATTTATTTCATGCATGCATCAATTTGTTTCAATATCTAGTTTCAAAACTTTATTAAAACAAATATGGGCTCCGAAATTCATACCTAGAAGTTCTCAAAAACTTCTTGACGTTTCAGAGACGTTGAGGAAGCCAATCGTCACTTCTCGTTGCGCCGGATGCCTCCGAGTGTTCACCGAAACCCTAAACAAGGTTGGAGAGAAAGGAGCTAGCCAATCAATCTCCAAACAAGCTTAGAATCTAGCTACAAACCCCTTCCTTAGCCTCTGAGATTTCTCCTTCAAAGACTTAGAAAACTAAGAGAATTTTCGTGAATTTTTGTGGTGAATTTTGGAGAGAAAATAATTAGATAATAACTTATGTCAATTGAGGAGAATAAGGACCTATTTATAGGCTCCCATCTTACTTTAATCATAGCTATTCTTAAGCCACGAATTCTTGACATTTTCTTTCACAAAATAATTCCAAAATGCATTACATGCATCCACAAAACGTTTGACCAAGTTTGGAGCTAATCTAACCATCGATCAAATTAATCTCTTAATTATCAAAGGCAGAAAATCGATCGTGCTTCGGTTTACCGAGTCCCACTCGGTTAACCGAATATGTCACGATTGTGTAACCGAGTACGCGACGGATGACCGAATCTTAAGGAGAAAAATTCTCCTTAACCGATAAGACTAATTCTCGTCCAAGACCGAGTGCTATTCGGTTAACCGAAAATATCGGAACTTGACATTGTTCGGTCGACCGTCTCTGGTTCGGTACACCGTACCAAAGATCCAGGCACTTTGGTCAAGTTCGGTCAATCAACTACGACTATCCGTTCCACGTTCGGTTGACTGATCCATAGATCCTTCGGTCGATCGAACCATAACGGATTATCGAACTTCTACCCGATTTTGCCTTTTCAAATTTTGGATTTATTTCCAGCAAAATTTGAACTTTTTGGGGTTTTAACAAATTCACAAGTTATGCAATATATTATCCTATGCAATAATAAATTATTGCACCCCATAATATATGCATCTCATATGAATTTATCATGATTCTAATTATGTTATATGCAACATAATTGATTTTACTCGTCCACCACATGAGTCATATTTTCTTATAAGAAACCAGACTCATCATATGAACCAAAAATCAAGCTTCTTGTTTCCTGGTTTTTGCGGTGTGACCTATGGGAGGATCTAGACTAAGTTGGCAGTGATATTAAGAGCTTAATATCACAAGCTATAAGCGGTATCTAGCTACACATTATAGCTCCCAATTAGTTAGATGTCTTAATTCCACTCAAACCAAAACCCGATCCATTTAGTGATGGAGTGCACCACTTGTGTTCGTCCCTTGCCTCATGATATTAAGAATACACACAAAGTAGTATTGTGTCATCTTTGTATTAGTATTCATTTCTTGATCTTTTTAAGCTAGTTATAAATATGTGACTTAACTCAAACCACATTGTGCACATTATAACTTTGCTTTATCAAGGGGCCCACTAATATCATCACTCAATTAAGAGGGGCAATGATAATCTTTTGAGTAACTATCTTCTCCAACGAAAGTTATGCTTAACCAACTAATGCCTTTACACTACACTCATCGAGAGCTCAAGACACTAGTCTAATTAAGAACTCCTTAAGAGATCGGATATAAGTCTCATATCAAAGGAGGAAGGACACAGTAAAATATTAATGACACAGAAACACATTCCTATAATATTTTACTTGCTAGGTCAATTCGGTATACAAAAGTACTATTTTCCTCTTTTGTGTACCCGTGTTGTCACTTACTTGTAGAGCTACAATGATCTATGACCAACACGACAATCTTAACTCGGTAATTAATGTCCCATGCTAATTACCATGATTGCGAATATCTTTTGTTTTATGTAAACCAATATCTTTTAGAGCTCTACGGTTAAGGACCAAGAGCCTCTTCCTTAACACTTCTAAAAGACGAATAACATAAACAAGGAACAAAATGATTTCTCATTCAATTCATAATAATTGACATTTAAAAGTAAAACTTTTAGAACACATTCCCTTCACTTAGGTCCATTCATTTTCCACCAACTCAACACATCAAAATTTAGCACCCGCGGTTGCACAGAATCCTTCAAGTATGTCTCCATACAATTTTGTTGAGGTTCAGAAGCATATTTGGTATCAAGAAACTTGTTAAGATCTTCCTCAGGATCAGTGAACAATGGTAATTCTGATGATTCTAGTGTAAAACAAACATCGCCTCCATAATCACTCATAACATTCGCTGCCCCTGAGTTCCTCTCACCACCCCAAATGGTCAAACTGTCACTGTCCCCATACTAAGTCGATAATCAGCATACAACTCAGCAAATGAAGTTTTAATCTCTCCATCTTTCTCCTCCCATTTCTCCTCATAAATCTTCTTCATGTAATATTCTACAGTACTCATTTTGTAACGAGGATCCAAAATGCAAGCAATGGACAAAACTAGACTTGACTTTTCCCAATATTTGGAAAACTTGATCATAATTAATTTAGCCATGCTAGATACAAAAGAAAGTGGACTTCTACACATTTCCTTCAAAGTCAAATTGGTTGCGCAAACATTAGAGAAAAAGTAATTTGCCGATGGATACAAGCTCTTGGAAAACTCCAAAGTCACCCGATGAAAATACCTCAAACATTCACAAATCACTTTGGCATGTTCCCACTCTTCTTTACTAGGTGCAAACTTGTAAGACACATCAACATCTGCCAAACGAATGAAGAATTCTTTATGCTTTAGTGCAATTTGCAACATCAAAAAGGTGGAGTTCCATCTTGTAGGGACATCTAAGACAATACACTTGGTTGGAGCCTTCACTTGTTTTGCCACTTCATTGAAAGTTTGTTGTCTAAGTGTGGAAGACTTAATGTATTTCACACTATCCCTCACTTTAAAAATGACATCCTTGATGACATCAAGTCCTTCATGCACTATAAGATTAACAATGTGGGCCGAACACCTAACGTGAAACATTTTCCCATAAAGTAACAAATCTCCCTTTGGGGAAAATTTGTCAACCACCTCTCTCACCATAGCATCATTTGTGGTACAATTATAAAGCACGATACACATTAACTTCTTATCAATGTTCCACTTAAAAAATCTTTCTATTAATGTCTTTGCTATTGCATTGGTTGTGTGAGGTGCTTCGAGGAAGGCAAAACTCAAAAGTTTTCTCTGAAGTCTCCATTCATCATCTATGAAGTGGCATGTCAAAGAAACATAACTTTTATTTCTGTTGGATGTCCACATGTCACTAGTAAGGCTAATACGTCCAGAAATTTGTTCTAACTGAGCATAAACCTTCTCTCTTTCAACATCAAATATCCTAATGCAATCATTTTTAATGGTGTTGCGAGAAACCATTTTGAACTCTGGTCTTAGACCTTTCACAATGTTTTTGAATCCTTTGTTTTCAACTATAGAAAATGGGTACTCATGAAGTATGATCATTTCATCCAACTCATGAAGTAGGCAGGTTATCGGGTTTCGCGGGTTGCGGGTTATGCGAGGCGGGTTGTGAGACAACCGCAACCCGCCCCGCTTATTATGCGGGTTACGCAGGTGGCGGGTTGGTGGGTAAGATTTTTTGAACCGCTACCTGCATTAGGCGGGGCGGGGTGGGTAAAATCCTACCCACTTACCGCCCTACTCGCCTGATTAGAAATAACTGCTAGCATGTGCGACGAGTTAATTACCTGTTGACTTGAATTGGCAAGTACATGTCAAAATTTCGAGTGTAATGATCTTTTGGTTTTCTTAGTTCACTGTCTGGTTACTTGAAGATCAATTTTCTCTCAATGTAATCTAAATTTCTATGTAATAGAAAATTCAAACCTTAGCCACATGTCTCATGTTGCTATTATGCTATAATTTTTAATTGAATGTACGGTATATGTGTTTCAATTTTTACGTATTAAATAGTGAATAGAAAGAAGAAAAAAATGGCCAAGTTGTAGGAATTTTGGACACGTTTGTAAGTTGTTTGGACTTAAAATAAAATACTTGAGACGTATATCACTAGTGCAGAAAAGTCCATATACGTCGGATATACAGGATTATAGACGTCAGATTTCAGCAGTCCAAGTACCTGACGTATATTTTCCTGTCGCCTATTTCTTGTTCTACAGACGTCGGCTATATACGACCGATATCTATACAGTGTATAGACGTCGGCTATATACGACCGACGTCTAGTATACGTTCAATTAACCCAAAAATACATTACATCCTATATCGGGCATTCTGACACTCATATTAATTAAGCCCAAGATGCCCAAGTGCCCCAAGTGTCAATCTTTTGACAAATAACCACGAGAATCAAGACCAACATGCCCAGGTGCCCCAACTCGTTCGCGTTCAACAGTAAAGGAGTGGTGGAGTACATCTGTTAGAACCCAAACCTTGATTAGAGGGTTAATGGTGATTAAGGAGGTGATTTGCATGGGGAAGAGGCGTGCTACAGTGGCCTGGTTATGGGTGAGAGGTGTAGAGTGGCGTGCACTGTAGCGAGGAGATGGGTTTTAAGGGTTGCCGTTCTTTTCTTCTTCCTTTTTTCTTCTCCTTCCTTTCCCTCACTCCTTCCTTTCCTTTGTTGTTGCGTGCGTGTTGGTGGAGCAGCTGCGGAGGCGTCGGGCGACGAAGGTGATCGTGCGGGAGAGGCGCGGCGCGTGATCGAAGTTTACCAGAGGCGACGTGCGTGAGCGAGCTACGGCGTTTCGTCGTCGTTGGTTGAGGTATGTCGACTCATTAGTGTGGTTTTGTGTTGTTAACCCTTGTGAAGGGTTGTGTTGGTCGGAGGGGGAGGTCGGAGACCTCCTCGACGTTCTTTCTTCGTAAAACCTCGGCTGGCGCGAGGTTGAAGACGACCAACGGTCGACCGGTCCCTTCGGGCGGTCGACCGAATGTAGTGTTTTTGCCCGACTTTAACCTTCACCGGTCGAACGATGCCTTGTGGCGGTCGACCGGTAGTGCATATTGCTGGTGAGTTGGGACGTTCTGCCTGTTTTCGGTCGACCGGTTCCCTGGGTCGTTCGACCGGAACTTAGGTGTACTGGATTTTATCGCATGCTTGTTCGACCGATTGTTGGTTGCGTTCGACCGTTTTATGACGTAGAATGCTAGGTTGACCCTGTAGGATTTTGGTCGACCGGGACCCCTGAATCGGTCGACCGATAGATCCGATTTTGATGTTGACCAGACTCCGGATTTTGACCTCGTTCGGTCGACCGGTTTTAGACCTTTGTTCGACCGTTGGGGGTTCTGTTGTGAGCGCGGCGGTAGACCGTTTTAGGAGTACGGTCGACCGATTCCTCTCTGGAACCGGTCGACCGAATCACCTCTTCCGGTCGACCGTTTGGGCCCAGGACAGAATTCCTGGTTCCCTTTTTGAACGCCAACTTTGTCCACGGAAACCCGTGTCCTCGCCTTGTGCGTAAGCTGGGAGGTGACAGTGGGTGCGTGATACGTGCCTGCCCAGGGACCGCCGTTGGGAAGAGTGTGGGTGTTCGGGACGCGTCACCTCCGTGTATGGACCGTGACTTGTGATGGATTGTTTGGACTTATTGTAGTATAGCAGGCCTGAGGGATCGCGGATCCCAGTGTTGATGTTGTGCGGGCACGCAACTGGCGTTGGGTGAGGTGACTACCGGCCCACGGGCTACGGAGGTCGCTGCCCTGCTTTTATAGCGGCGCGGTTGGTGTTTGCGGCTCGAGGAGCCTGATGACCTGGCAGACTTCGGTCTGGACCCGTCCGATGTTGTGCCGGACGTTGTGATGGACCACCGATGCTGTGCTGGTGATGCCGCCGAGGTTGTGCCGGCGATGATGATTGTTGGGCCGAGGCTGTGCCGGCTATGTTGTTTTCCTCGGCTGGGCACCTACCGAGATGTTGTTGTTATACCTTCCGGGCGACGGCCCCGTTGGTCCCTGTGGCTCCGACCACTGAGATTTGCAGATCTGTATTCTATCGGCGCGCAGGCGTGACAGAGGCTCCCTGCCGAACCCTTGAGTAGTGTAGCTGCGTGTGGGTGGTGCGATGTCGCGTGCTGTAAGGCTGCATGTGCCTGCAGTAGGTCTCCTCGGGAGACTCGTTGTTGACTATCGGACTGATGTCCTGTTTTACCCTTCGGGGGAACTGTTTTCCATTTCTGTCGATGCCATGACATGCTACTAGTATGATAGGTTCATTGTGTAATGCATGCATATATAGGTGAGTTTGCATACGGGGTTTCCTTCTGGAAACTCAGGCATTGTTGTTGCATCTTTTTCAGGACCGCAGTAGGTCCAGTGGGGTGGTGATCGGCGGGCGCGCGCATTTGGAGTCAGATCCTCTAGTCGGACCACTGAGGTCAACATGATTACGTTTATCTTCCTTTGTCGTTTTGTTGTAATCATGTATTCATTTTGGCAAACTCTGATGTATTCTGGTGCACCGCTATTTGTTTATGAGAAGTAACAGTCCCGCGTTTGATTATTGTGCTCTTTGTCTTAATTATGAATTTTTGAATTTTCCGCTGTATCGGGATGTTACAATTTGGTATCAGAGCGGTCGATTCCTATGCGGCACCCAAAGAAATCACCCTTGTAGTAATAGGACGCATGCATTTTATCTTTTAGCATGCACTCATGGCTGATGTTTGTGTTGTTTATTTTGCGGCGCCACGCACTCCTTCATTTCGGAGAAGTTTGCTGGCGAGTTGGGTCAGACCCCTATGCTGCTGACTGATGTTTTGGAGGTCAGCACGCCCATGGGTGAGGTGGGCACTGTGGGGAGCTTTTTCCCCGGCACCACAATTGCTTCGGGAGACCATGATTTTCCGGCAGATCTGGTCTTGTTACCGATGGAGGACTTCGACGTCATACTGGGGATGGACTGGCTGTCACAGTACGACGTGCGGGTCTTTTGCCGCGAGAAGAAGATCCTGATTCCGATGGAGGGCTTGCCAGATGTTCTGATCAGAGGTGCGAGGAGCAGAGGGGGTTGTCCGATTGTGTCTGCGGTTAAGGCACAAAGACTGATGCAGCAGGGATGCAGAGCGTTTGTGGCAACACTGGTAGTTCCTGATCCTGAGACGAGGAGGCGGGAGGATATAGAGGTAGTGCAGGAGTTCTCGGATGTGTTTCCAGCAGAGATTCCAGCGTTACCGCCACAACGAGAGATCGAGTTCGGCATCGAGTTGGTAGCGGGCGGGTACGACACCTCAGTCGAAGGCACCATATCGTATGGCACCTGTAGAGTTGATAGAGCTGAAGAAGCAGTTGCAGGAGTTGATGGAGTCCGGGTTCATTCGACCGAGTGTTTCTCCATGGGGAGTGTCTGTGCTCTTCGTGAAGAAGAAGGATGGATCGTTGCGGATGTGCATTGACTACAGGATGCTAAATAAGGTTACCGTTCGGAACCGGTACCCTTTGCCCAAGATTGATGATTTGTTTGATCAGTTGCAGACGGCGAGAGTGTTCTCGAAGATCGATCTGCGTTCGGGTTATCACCAGTTGCGGATCAGGGAGGCAGATGTTCAGAAGATAGCCTTCAGGACGCGGTACGACCACTACGAGTTCTTGGTGATGCCATTTGGACTGACGAATGCACCTGCAACATTCTTGGATTTGATGAATAGGACCTTCCAGCCGTACCTTGATAGATTTGTCGTGGTATTCGTGGATGACATCTTGGTGTACTCGTCTGACAGGGAGCAGCATCGAGAGCACCTGAGGATTGTGCTTGGCATCTTGAGGGATCAACAGCTTTATGCCAAGTACACGAAGTGCGAGTTTTGGTTGGATCAGGTGGCTTTTCTGGGGCATATTGTGTCAGCGGATGGGATATCGGTGGATCCGGCGAAGGTCGAGGTTGTGACTCAGTGGAGAGCCCCGACGAGCGTGACGGAGATCAGGAGTTTTGTGGGACTGGCAGGGTATTACAAACGGTTCATTCTGGATTTCTCCAGACTTGCGTCGCCGCTGACAGCGTTGACGCAGAAGGGCGTCAAGTTCGTTTGGTCCCAGAAGTGCGAGGACAGCTTTCAGGAGCTGAAGAGGCGTCTGACGACAGCACCGATTCTGACGCTACCGAGTGGCAGTGGAGGCTACGTGATTTACAGCGATGCATCAGGGATAGGCTTGGGTTGTGTTCTGATGCAGCATGGGAAGGTGGTCGCGTACGCTTCGAGGCAGCTGAAGGTGCACGAGAAGAACTACCCTACTCATGATCTGGAGTTGGCAGCGGTAGTTCATGCGTTGAAGACCTGGCGGCACTATCTGTATGGCGAGCAGTTCGAGGTCTTCACCGATCATCAGAGTCTGAAGTACTTGTTCTCGCAGAAGGAGCTGAATATGAGGCAGCGCAGATGGCTTGAGTTCATTAAGGACTACGACTTCACCATTTCCTATCATCCGGGGAAGGCGAATTCGGTTGCAGACGCGCTGAGCAGGATGGTGGAGGTTTCTGTTGCGAGTCTGTGCATCCAGGAGTGGAGGCTACTCGAGGCTTTGTTAGAGTGGAGACCGTTCACAGAGGGTACAGAGGGAGCAGTGATTGCTGGGCTTCGGGTGGAGCCGCAGACTGTCTCATGGTTGGTTCAGGCTCAGCAGGGGGATGATGAGTTAGCTGGTCTGCTACAGTTGGCTTCCAGAGATGGATCAGATTTCAGTGTGGGGGTTGATGGTGGTCTGAGGTTCAGGAGTCAGATCTGGGTGCCGAAGGTTGATGGGCTGAGAGATGGCATCATGGAGGAGGCACACAGAGCTAGATACACCATTCATCCGGGGAGCACGAAGATGTATAAGGACCTGCAGCGGAACTTCTGGTGGAAGGGCATGAAGAGGGACATTGCAGAGTTTGTGGAGCGATGCTTGGTCTGTCAGCAGGTGAAGATTGAGCATCAGAGGCCAGCAAGACCGATGCAGTGCATTGAGCTTCCTGAGTGGAAGTGGGAGCACGTGACGATGGATTTTGTCACGGGATTGCCGAAGACGAAGAGATTCCATGACGCGATTTGGGTGATAGTCGATCGACTGATCAAGTCGGCGCATTTCTTAGCGATCAGGACCACGTTGCCTTTGGAGGGTCTAGCTAAGTTGTACGTGGAGGAGATAGTCAGGTTGCATGGAGTACCAGTGAGCATCATCTCCGATCGAGATCCTCGATTCACTTCCAGATTTTGGGGGAGTCTACAGCAGGCTTTGGGGACGCGTCTGAGATTCAGTACAACGTTTCATCCGCAGACCGATGGTCAGTCAGAGAGGACGATTCAGACCATGGAGGATATGCTAAGAGCATGCACACTGGATTGGGCAGGGCACTGGGATGAGCACTTGCCACTGATAGAGTTCGCCTACAACAACAGCTACTACTCGAGTATTGGGATGACACCGTACGAGGTATTGTACGGGAGGCCTTGCAGATCACCGGTATGCTTGAGTGATGTAGGCGAGAGGCAGTTAATGGGGCCAGAGATCGTGCAGATGTATGCAGAGAAGGTGGATGTGATCAGGAGGAGACTGGCCACAGCACAGAGCAGGCAGAAGAGTTATGCTGATCGACGCAGACGGGTGTTGAGTTTCGAGGTGGGCGATCACGTGTTTCTGAAGATTTCCCCAGCCAGAGGTGTGATGAGGTTTGGGAAGAAGGGGAAGCTCAGTCCGAGATATGTTGGACCGTTTGAGATCCTTGACCGAGTTGGAGAGGTTGCCTACCGGATTGCATTGCCACCGCAGTTTTCGGGTCTGCATAATGTCTTCCATGTGTCGATGTTGAGGAAGTATGTGGCAGATCCGTCGCACGTTATTGAGATAGCAGTGCCAGAGATTCAGCAGGACTTGTCGCTCGAGGAGAGGCCAGTCGAGATTGTTGATCGCATGGATCACCAGCTCAGGAGGAAGACCATTCCGATGGTGAAGGTCAGGTGGCAGCATCACAGTGAGCGCGAGGCCACTTGGGAGATCGAGGAGGAAGTCCGGAAGCAGTACCTGGATCTTTTCGGTGAGTAGTTGCTTTGATTTCGGGACGAAATCCTTTTAAGTTGGGTGGATTGTTAGAACCCAAACCTTGATTAGAGGGTTAATGGTGATTAAGGAGGTGATTTGCATGGGGAAGAGGCGTGCTACAGTGGCCTGGTGATGGGTGAGAGGTGTAGAGTGGCGTGCACTGTAGCGAGGAGATGGGTTTTAAGGGTTGCCGTTCTTTTCTTCTTCCTTTTTTCTTCTCCTTCCTTTCCCTCACTCCTTCCTTTCCTTTGCTGTTGCGTGCGTGTTGGTGGAGCAGCTGCGGAGGCGTCGGGCGACGAAGGTGATCGTGCGGGAGAGGCGCGGCGCGTGATCGAAGTTTACCGGAGGCGACGTGCGTGAGCGAGCTCCGGCGTTTCGTCGTCGTTGGTTGAGGTATGTCGACTCATTAGTGTGGTTTTGTGTTGTTAACCCTTGTGAAGGGTTGTGTTGGTCGGAGGGGGAGGTCGGCGACCTCCTCGGCGTTCTTTCTTCGTAAAACCTCGGCTGGCGCGAGGTTGAAGACGACCAACGGTCGACCGGTCCCTTCGGGCGGTCGACCGAATGTAGTGTTTTTGCCCGACTTTAACCTTCACCGGTCGAACGATGCCTTGTGGCGGTCGACCGGTAGTGCATATTGCTGGTGAGTTGGGACGTTCTGCCTGTTTTCGGTCGACCGGTTCCCTGGGTCGTTCGACCGGAACTTAAGTGTACTGGATTTTATCGCATGCTTGTTCGACCGATTGTTGGTTGCGTTCGACCGTTTTATGACGTAGAATGCTAGGTTGACCCTGTAGGGTTTCGGTCGATCGGGACCCCTGAGTCGGTCGACCGATAGATCCGATTTTGATGTTGACCAGACTCCGGATTTTGACCTCGTTCGGTCGACCGGTTTTAGACCTTTGTTCGACCGTTGGGGGTTCTGTTGTGAGCGCAGCGGTAGACCGTTTTAGGAGTACGGTCGACCGATTCCTCTCTGGAACCGGTCGACCGAATCACCTCTTCTGGTCGACCGTTTGGGCCCAGGACAGAATTCCTGGTTCCCTTTTTGAACGTCAACTTTGTCCACGGAAACCCGTGTCCTCGCCTTGTGCGTGAGCCGGGAGGTGACAGTGGGTGCGTGATACGTGCCTGCCCAGGGACCGCCGTTGGGAAGAGTGTGGGTGTTCGGGACGCGTCACCTCCGTGTATGGACCGTGACTTGTGATGGATTGTTTGGACTTATTGTAGTATAGCAGGCCTGAGGGATCGCGGATCCCAGTGTTGATGTTGTGCGGGCACGCAACTGGCGTTGGGTGAGGTGACTACCGGCCCACGGGCTACGGAGGTCGCTGCCCTGGTTTTATAGCGGCGCGGTTGGTGTTTGCGGCTCGAGGAGCCTGATGACCTGGCAGACTTCGGTCTGGACCCGTCCGATGTTGTGACGGACGTTGTGATGGACCACCGATGCTGTGCCGGTGATGCCGCCGAGGTTGTGCCGGCGATGATGATTGTTGGGCCGAGGCTGTGCCGGCTATGTTGTTTTCCTCGGCTGGGCACCTACCGAGATGTTGTTGTTATACCTTCCGGGCGACGGCCCCGTTGGTCCCTGTGGCTCCGACCACTGAGATTTGCAGATCTGTATTCTATCGGCGCGCAGGCGTGACAGAGGCTCCCTGCCGAACCCTTGAGTAGTGTAGCTGCGTGTGGGGGGTGCGATGTCGCGTGCTGTAAGGCTGCATGTGCCTGCAGTAGGTCTCCTCGGGAGACTCGTTGTTGACTGTCGGACTGATGTCCTGTTTTACCCTTCGGGGGAACTGTTTTCCATTTCTGTCGATGCCATGACATGCTACTAGTATGATAGGTTCATTGTGTAATGCATGCATATATAGGTGAGTTGACATACGGGGTTTCCTTCTGGAAACTCAGGCATTGTTGTTGCATCTTTTTCAGGACCGCAGTAGGTCCAGTGGGGTGGTGATCGGCGGGCGCGCGCATTTGGAGTCGGATCCTCTAGTCGGACCACTGAGGTCAACATGATTACGTTTATCTTCCTTTGTCGTTTTGTTGTAATCATGTATTCATTTTGGCAAACTCTGATGTATTCTGGTGCACCGCTATTTGTTTATGAGAAGTAACAGTCCCGCGTTTGATTATTGTGCTCTTTGTCTTAATTATGACTTTTTGAATTTTCCGCTGTATCGGGATGTTACAACATCAACCACACCAACACAAATAAATTCTCCGATGTGGGACTAAACTATTACGCCCTATAGACGTCAGATATATAGGTTGACCGACGTCTATACATACAGCACGACCTATAGACGTCGGTCATGCTATACATCCGATGTCTATACATTGAAATAACAACAATTAATATAAAAAAATGCCTTATAGACGTCGGCTACCCTATACAACCGACGTCTATACATGGGTAAATAGTAAAAAAAATATTACAACCATTTTAAGCCCCAAGTGTCAATCTTTTGACTATTAAATATATATATATCACTTGCATTTTGTAGTGTGGTACTAAACTCCCGTTTAGAAGTAAAGGAGTGGTGGAGTACTTCAACTCCACCAATAAAAAACTTTCTCCAATGTAGGACTAAACTTCAACACATGTGATAGTTACATTGACGTAACTATTTTTAAATCCACATTATTCTTATAAAAAATAAATTCAAATAAATTCTTACACGAAATAAATCCCCAAAACATGAGGTAATTCTTATACAAAATAAATCCCAAAAAATTACGTTAGTTCTTACACGAAATAAATCCCAAAAAATTGCGTTATTTCTTATACAAAATAAATCCACGTAAATTCTTAAACGAAATAAATCCAAAAAAATAAACAAAAAATATTTTCTTGTTTCAGGATGTTTTTATATCTGACGTCTATTCGATGACGTCTATTGAGTATTCTGCACTAGTGTATACTCTTCTTTTTTTAGTTCAAACATTCTTCACTCAAGATTTGAAGGTTTTTTTTACAATTACGGTCGATTGGGCTTGAGCTAATGGACCAGGGGTGCACCCGATGAGTGTCATCTGGTCCACCAATTGCGGATTGAGACACGTTATTGGCTAATCTAATGGCTCCATTCGTGTCCAGATTTCTTTAATGGATCTGGTATTTGGATTGTATGCTTTAAATGCATGCATCAAATATCCTAATGCATGCATCTTCCAATCCTACGATTCCTACCCATTCAAGGTAAAAGCCTCATTTGCTATAAATAGAAAAGTCATATGCTACTTTCCTTTTTTGTTCCTCCTCTCAACTCCTACCGGAGTTTGGGCACTAGGATTTCAAGGAAAAACAAAGAAAAGTAACAAAATATCCCTTTAACCAACCAAATTCCTGGTGTTTGTGCTACGCCTAGAATTAAATTGAATCAATTTTTCATTGCTTTCCATACCATATCGATTTGTTAACCAAGTAAATTCACACCTCACCACATTGGAAAGAAAGAAAATGAGGGAAAGTTAGAGTTGATCTAATTTTGAATTTTGATATTTTTATTTTTTAATTATTGTTTCAAAAAACATGTTCTCTTTGGCATGTTACTTTTTTGAAATTGTTTCAAGTGGCAATTTCTTTTGACTTTTAGTTTTAATTTGAAAAAAGATCTGCTCTCAACTTTTGATCTTTCTTCCCTAACTTTATTTATTGTAAGTTAGCATAAACACATTTAAAATTTCAATAAGTCCATGTTTTGTTTATGGAATTATTAAGGTATTTGCTTAATTATTTTTCATGTTCATAAACTAATTAGTAAACATTTGAACTTTTTTCAGATTGTTTTTAAAGAATAAAAACTTAACATTCCAGTGAATTCCATGAAATGAAGAAACAACATAATTTGATTTCACTATAGTTTAGATTGAGTTTCGGTTGAGGAATTATTGAATCGAATAGAATCAATTTTTTTCCTCATATCATTTCTGTGATATGTACACTCATTCACCTATATTATTGCTACATATAACACTATTATTAAGTTTTTAGGGGCATTTTATGAGGTTGACCTCATCAAGGATAAAATGAGGTTGTCGATTACAACCTTTAGTTGCATGTTAGATCAATGCAAACCGTTGGATCAGCTAATACAAATTTAAAATTTCTTCGTGTGATTGCAAATTTTTTCGCAGTAAACGAGTCGAGTTCGAGCGAGCGGCTCACTCGACTTATTTGCTCGAGCGTCTATTTGGCTCATTCATCAAATTAATCAACAATTTAAAAGAAAATGAAATTTCAGAAGTTAATCTTCCACTACAAAACACATTGATGTCATCACTTGGTTCAAGAGAATGAGCAACCATAGTCTTAGGGTTGTAATGTTGACCCGCCGCCCTACCAAATGCGGGTAGCGGACAAAAAAATCCTACCCACCAACCCACCACTCACACAACCCTCCTAATAAGAGGTGCGGGTTGTGGTTTTCTCCCGAACAACCCTGCATAACCTGAAACCCGCCTAAACATTTCCTCTGACTCTATTTGTTTAGCAAGCAACTAGTTGTGTCTTTGAATAACAAATCAACAACCGCAAGATTTCAAGAGCTAATAACCGATCATTTGATATGTCTCGTAACTACTTGTGTTGTGATCATAAATTATTATTAAATGTAACGATAACTTTAGTCACAATAATTTCTGATGAGTGGATTTTAAATTTGTAGTTGTTTATCCACACCATCAAATCAGACTAATAAATCAATTTTAGTTCATGCACCTTTACCTATTTTCTCAAATTTTGATATTTTTTGTTTTTATCAGGAAATAATTTAAAATGTCAAAAAATACCTACCTCGCCCCACTTCCACTACATGCTCTAATAGAAATTTCGAAAGTTAATCTCTTCCACTACCAAACATTGATGTCATCACTCAGGTCAAGATAATGAGCAACGATACTCGGTGATAATGAAAAATGTGACAAACATATAAAGATCGTTTGGTATCCTATTGTTGACGATGTGGGACTATTTGGGAAATTTTATTAGTTCAAAACTGCAAGTGCACGATCGTGTTAAAGCGGTGACAAGTACAGGTCGTGTCCACGAGGAGCGAGTGTGGGTCGTCTCGTCCATACTCGAGTGGAGGAAGAAAAAATGTTGGCTTTTTGGCTAATAATCGTTAATCCGTTTTGATTACTTGCATATACTTGTATTATCTAACGTTTCAGGAACCAAGTTTGAGTTGAATTGAGAGATGAAGATTGAAGTGTAGCTAGGTTTAAATTCTATGTATTTAGGTTACAAATGTAACTTGGCACTTGAAATCTTTGATTCATTGCATTGCATAACACTTAGAAAACCTATAGAAGTCTCACATAATATTCCAATTAGCTTAGACTTCAATAGAAAATCATTGAAACTCATTAGAAATCTAGAACAAGATATCTACACTCAAACAGTCGACCGGTAGAACCATTTGGTTCGACCTGATTTCAACAGACTATCCCAAAAAGCTTATTTTGTCCAAAACGGTCGACCGACTTACATTTCCAGTTCGACCGTTCCTTCAATATGTTTTGCCTGTCTGAAATCGGTCGACCGACATATCCATTCAGTTCAACCGTCTCACCTTGTCGAGTGATAGGATTTAGTTCATCCTATATAAATCCTACAGCCTATCAGTTGTCAACATGTGTCCTGGTTAATGAGACTTTCGGTCGACCGAAACTTAGTTTTTGTTCGACTGATTGCATTTCCGTATTCGTATTAAATATGACCATTGTACTTGTCGTATACTCCAACGATCGTATACACATTTCTCACCTAACCCCTCTTTTGGATTTGGTCTTCCGGTCGACCGAAAGTTCCTTAACGGTCGACCGAATATTGAAAACTTCCCAGACCCATTTTTACTAGGAGTTTTCGGTCGAACCTCAATTCATTATGTTCGACCGATTGCATTTGATTTTATCTTGTCTAAAATCCAACCCGTCAAACGGTCGACCGAAACTCTCTTCATGGTCGACCGATACTTACATCTTTTCCAGATCAAGTTCTACTGGTCGTTTTCGGTCGAACTAGTGATCCAAACCGTTCGACCGATCACTTAAGTTCTAGCCAAATTGGACTGACCATTTTCATCTTTGCTCGACCGAACCTTTTACTATTGCATTCTGGTCGACCGAGTAACACGATCCGGTCGACCGTTCGGGTCCTGAAATGTGTCCTGTCACTTCCTGACTTGTGTTTTCTTGCACAACTTTTTACCATTTCAATCCTAACGAGTAGAACTAGTTTAGAGCTTATAAATAGAGCTGAGAACACTCATCTAAGATCACCAATCTTTCTCTAAGCTCAAATCTCATTACTCCTCTCATATTTGCTCTAAACACATGTGCTCACATCTTCTCACTTGAAATCATCATCCTTTGATTGACATCATTTCATGCGTATATTTGTATCTTATATCCATTATCTTTCACCTAAACAATGCTATGTAACGAGCTTTATGTTTGAATTTCAGAAATAAATTGGTTTGAAGAGAAGAGGCATGAAAGGACCTAAAATCAGGAAAAATGACTGAGTTGAGAGACTCGAGGACTAAGATGCAAGTTCGAAGGACCTAAATGCAAGATAGAAGGACCAATGAGCAAACCAGAATACTCCACACCATCTTGGAGAGTATTTTGGCAATTCTATTCGGGTTGGAGCTACAACAAGCGAAGTAGATGCATCAAAGACCAACAAATACAACCAGCAAAGCCCAGAAGAATATCCAGAGCGATCCTAACACTGTAGACCGCTAATTGGCGGTCTCTTTGGTCCGGATCCGCTAAGATTTATGTGAGGCATGTATTAGAGTGTGTTTAGTCTATTTTTGGTATTTGTTTAGTCCCATACCGGAGGATTGTCCCGGATTACCTTTTTCTATGGCTATAAATAGAACTCTCCCTCCACTCTTGTACCCAATCTCTTTCTTGGTGGCCATCCTCTCTACTAGGAGTTAAAGTCTTGAAGCAAAAACTCTGGTGGAGAGAGGCTACATGTAATTCAGTGAGTAATAATAGATGTTTTCCTTTAGTTATGTTGTTTCTTTCTTAGTTTAATTTCATTTCATATGTTGGTATGCTTCATTAGTTTTATGTTCTTTTAGTTTCTTTAATATTTCTTGCTTTCTTAGTTTAGTTTCATTTCTGTTTAATGTTTGATTTTAATGTAGGTTGTAGTGTAATGATAAGTGAGTAGTTTCATCCCCATTTGGGGGGTGGAGAAATGTGTGATATGATCATGTGGTGTGTTAGGTGTTTGCTATCTTAATCCCTTGAGCCTTATATGATTTCCTTAACCATCTAATGGGATTTTACTCTTGTGTTTGATATGCTAATGCTCTTGAATGAAGCTTAGCTTATGCTTAGATTAGTGGACCTATTTTATGGGGAATGATAATGTGAGGATATGGATGGAATTGATAAAGGAAACATGATTTGTAGTTGCATGTACTCTTGTTGTCTTTACCTTGGTTAATGCCTTGTATGTTTTAATGATAATGTGCTATCTTATTTCATGTGGAGTCATAGTAGGGTCTAGTCTTATACATGAGTTCATTTAGCTTCATTCCAAATATTGTCTTGTATGTTTTAATGATATTGTGTTATCTTAATTCATGTAGAGGAAAAGTTAGATGTAGTTTTATGATTTTCATGCACTACATATTGTGATGATCTTAATTAAACACACACACATACACATATCTTTGTATTCACACTCTTTTCTCTACCCCCTTTGGGGTTTAGTTGTGTTGCTTATTTTCCATTTACTTTCGCATTGTAGTATAGTGTAGATCATAACTCCTTTCTCTCCTTTCTTTCCCACTCGCCTTTGAACAAACTAAAGTCGACACACCTCCCTGTGGATCGACCCGTATTTTCCACTGCTTCAACGCGGCCATGCACTTGCGGTTAATTAAAACATATCCATCAAGTTTTTGACATCGTTGTCGGGGAGGTGCTCTGTCCAGACTTTGGTTTGGATGATTCGAGTGGTTTTAATTTTGTTTTTTAGTTTTGGTTTGTTTCAGGGGTTGTAAGAAGCAAGGGAAGGCTACTTGAGAAACTGGGGGAACAATTGTGCAAGAGGGACCGCCAATCAGTGGTCTAAAACCACCAATTCGCGTCCTGGTGAGTTGTGTTCTTCCTAAATTTTGTTCTGGTAGTTTATGCTTTCATATTAGTAGTCTGGGAGTTCTATTTTGCATGTTTTAACCTGTAGTTAGCTCCCATATTAACAATCAATCCCTTTAATCAACTTCGACCATAAAACTCAGAGCAAAAGATTAGACTTCTTGCCATCTAGGTCATGCATCATTTGTAGACCTTGCACGCATTTGTCTTTTCCTTGCTTTACATTTTTGTTGTTGATTGCTGGCGTGAGGTATGTGCACCCAAATCTCTCATTCATGCATGTTTTGATCATGCATTAGTTAGTAAGGTGCGTTGGGACAAGAGTGAGTTGAGTGTTTGATTGGAGTGTTGATTGCTAGATTTAAGATCAAAACACTACTAATGAGGGGCTGTCACATAAAAGATAAGGTGAGGGATTTCATCACCCTTTCCTTGGCCCCAAAATTCACGATTAATAAAAGCCTTAATTCTAAAAGAAAGTAGACGTTGGCCCTAAGGATTTCGGACGCACTAGGAGAGTAATCTAGTTTAGACCGTCGTGGCCTGATCGGCGTTGCCTACCTTGTCAATAGTAGGAGGTACTGGATCTCCGGATCTGGTATCACTTGCTGGGCATTGTGGTCATCGTTGTAGGGAGGTGAGGCGTGCCGAGATTAGTGACCTCAAAGTTAGGCGTCGTCTAGCCAAAGGACCTATTGCCATACATTGTTTGAGTCGTACTTGCTAGATTAGGCTCCTACCTATTCCCATTACCCATGCTAGCTCTAAGGATTCTTCCCTCCTCATCTGAGTCCTCTCCTCATCTATTTTCTACAAGTAGTCTCCTCCTCTTAGTACACCTTCTGTTGTGTGTTATTTTAGAGACGAGTCGAGCATTTTATGCGAGGTTGGGCTTGTTCTGGTGAGAGCGCTCGACTCGAGAGAGTGAATTTTTCTGAGATGGACGGTCTTTGTGATCGACCATCTCTGCCTCATGCTCCTTTGGAGCGTGAGGCCGAGTCTTGTCAGGGTGATGGGGGAGACCGGGTTCCAAACATGGATTACCTCGGTCCGCTCCTCTAACTCGAGAGGAAGAGGGATTCGGTCAGGATCAAGTTCTTGGTGCACCACCACCTTTAGCTCGATAGGATAGACCGATGACTTCGTGGGAGCGGACCCATCCTGTTCGGGCCGCGCAACCTTCTTGCATAGTTCTTCCCCCAACTCGCGGGAATAACTATGAGTTGAAACCATAGTATGTGAGCATGCTTCCTACCTTCACTGCAATAAGGAGGATCCACATTTTTATATTTTTATACGTGAATTTGGGGAAGTATGCTCCATGTTCAAGCTTCAATAGTTTGATGAGGATTCAGTCCAGTTGAGGATGATTTCTTTCGCGTTGAAGGATAACACGAAGAAATGGATGTACAGCCTCCCAGCGAGCTCTATTCGGTCTTGGGATGACTTTGTGACCGTCTTTCTGAAGAGATTTTTCCCTCAAAGGAAAACTCAACAGATACAACACTAAATACATCAAATGTATCAGACTAAGACCGAATCGTTTTATGCTTTCTTTGAGAGGTTCAAGGACCTTCTCTTGCAGTACCCTTATCATGGAATTGAGTTGTGGCAGTTATGCCAAATTGTTTATGAGGGCCTCAACTACAACACCCGTACATTGTTGGAGTCAATGTGTCAAGGTGATTTCCAAATAAAACTCATCGATGAGGCATGTGACACTTTTGAATTAATGGCTGAACGTACCTTTGAGTGGGACACCATGAGAGAGCCACCAGCCGCAAGGTCTTCTGGTCGAGCTGGATCATATCAAGTTGAGTCAACTATCGCGTATGAGGCAAAAATGACTGCTCTCATGCATAGGATTGAGAGTTTAGAGTTGGACCGAGCTCCTGTAGCTCAGGTCGCTACTCCCGGATGTGGTAGGTGTGGACTTACGGGACATGATGACTTGGAATGCGCTTACGCTCCAAGGGATACTGAGCATGCAAATGTGATGTATCAAGAGAGGCCCCGTAACGACCCGTACAGTCACTCCTACAACCCGGGATGGCGTAACCATCCTAACTTCTCTTGGGGGCCTAGTGGGGGTAACGGTCAGAGCTCGCACACTCAACCTCAGCATCCACCTTATCAACCTCCACGCCCATCGGTGACCTACCAACCTCCACATCAAAGGTCTCAGAACCATAATTACCAACCTCCTCAGACCTCATCGTCGGGTTATTCTAACCAAACTCCACTACCCCAACGGGTTGACTCGAAGGACCCAACTCTTGAACAAACCCTTCAAGCGTTCATTCAGAGCACACAATCCATGTTTGCGGCCAGCAACAATTCGGTCAAAGCATTGGAAATGCAAGTTAGCCAGTTGGCTAATCAGCTTCATGAACGCGAGAAAGGTCAGTTACCGAGTCAACCTGAGGTGAATCCTCGGGGTACCCATTCTCAAGGAAGGCCACCTGTGCCTCATGCTACCTCTGAACCGACCCATCATATTAATGTGATTCATACTTTGAGGTCTGGTAAGGAGGTGGACAACCATATTGGGGTGCCTTCCTTGTCATCACCATCTCTGAGGGAGCCGGATCCTGAGGTTCCTTGTACATTTCCTTCGACAAAGGGGCCTAACCCTGAGGTCCCCTTGTCTCCTCTTGTGTCGAAGGAGTCAGATTCTGAGGTCCCCACTCATGCTTCTTTGGACCAGAATTCTGAGGTTCCTTCGCAACACCCTTATGCTCCGAAGGCGCCATTCCCTGAGCGCCTTAAAAAGAAAACCTCAGATCAGCATGACAAGATGCTTGAGATGTTTCGGCAAGTTAAGGTGAATATCCCTCTGTTGGAGATAATTCAGCAAATGCCATCTTATGCCAAGGTTCTCAAGGACTTATGCACCAAGAAGAGAAAAACTCATGTTCCAAAGAAAGCTTTTCTTGCGTCTAACATGAGTTCTTTGTTGGCACAATCCATGCAAGTCAAATACAAGTACCCTGATTGTCCTACTATCTCTTGTGTGATTGGTGATGTGTCCATACATCGAGCCTTATTGGACCTCGGTGCATCTGTTAATCTTCTGCCATATTCTGTCTACGTCCACCTCGGTCTTAGAGACCTCAAACAAACAAAAACAACTATTCAATTGGTTGATAGGTCTATGAAGAAACAAATGGGTGTGGTGGAAGATGAGCTAATCAAAGTGGAAGAGTTCATTTATCCAGTCGACTTCTTTATTTTGGATACTGAACCTGTGCTAAACCCACTTCGACAAATTCTTGTTATTCTGGGGCGATGATTGATACGTTTTAATTAACCGTAAGTGCACGGCCGCGTTGAAGCGGTGGAAAATATGGGTCGATCCACAGGGAGGTGTGTCGACTTTTGGTTTGTTCAAAGGCGAGTGGGAAAGAAAGGAGAGAAAGGATTATGATAAAACTACACTACAATGCAAAAAGAAATGGAACAGAAACAATAAAACTAAACCCTATAGGGGGTAGAGAAATAATGTGATTATAAAGATGTATGTGTGTGTGTTCAATTATGCTCCTCACAACATGTAGTGCATGAAATCACAAAACAAAATCCAACTTTGCCTCCACATGAAATAAGATAAGATCATAACATTAAAACATACAAGACAATAAGTTGAATGAAGCTAAATGAACTCATGTGTATAGACTAGACCCTACTATGCCTCCACATGAATTAAGATAACACATTATCATTAAAACATACAAGACATTAACCAAGGTAAAGGCAACAAGAGTACATACACTACAAATTGTGTTTCCAATATTAATTCCATCCATATCCTCACCTTATCATTCCCCATAAAATAGTCCACTAATCTAAGCATAAGCTAAGCTTCATTCAATGGAATTAGCATATCAAAGATAATAGTATAATCCCATTAAATGGTTATGGAAATCATATAAGGCTCAATAGATTAAGATAACACACACCTAATACACCACATGATCATATCACAAATTTCTCCACCCCCAAATGGGGATGGAACTACTCACTAATCATTACACTACAACCTACATTACAATGAAACATTCTACTGCAATTTAATTTAACTAAGCAAGCAAGGAATATTAAAGAAGCTAAAATGACATAAAACTAAAGAAGCACGTAAGTATATGAAAGGAAATTAAACTAAGAAAGAAACAACATAATCAAGGAAAACATCTATTATTACTCACTCAATTACAAGTAGCCTCTCTCCACCAGGTTTTTGCTTCAAGGCTTGAACTGCTAGTAGAGAGGATGGCCACCAAGAGAGAGATGGGTACAAGAGAGGAGGGAGAGTTTTATTTATAGCCATAGAAAAAGGTAATCCGGGTCAATCCCTCGGTATGGGACTAAACAAATACCAAAAATAGCCTAAACAAACACTAATACATGTGCACGCAAAATCTTAGCGGATCCGGAGAGATCTGGACCGCCAATTAGCGGTCCATAAACTCTGGATCCGGCTGGAATTTGTTGTGGGTTTTTCTGGATTTCTTTATCGGTCTTCGATGCATATACTTTGTTTATTGGAGCTCCGACCCGAATCGAATTGCAAAAATACTCCCCATGATGGTGTGGAGTTTTCTGTTTTGCTCTTTGATCCTTCAGTCTTACGTTCAGGTCCTTCTCCCTTGCATCTTAGTCCTCGAGTCTCTGAACTCAGTCCTTTTTCCTATCTTTCAGGTCCTTTCATGCCTCTTCTCTTCAAACCTCTTTATTTCTGAAATTCAAACATAAAACTCGTCCCGTAGCATTGCTTAGGTGTAAGATAATGGATACAAGATACAACTATAAGCATGAAATGATGTCAATCAAATACCCCCACACCTATGTTTTTGCTAGTCCCGAGCAAAACAAAGAAAGAGAAAAGCAAACGAGAAACAAGAAATCCTAACTCACTTTCGTAGGAATCACGGTTGCACTTAGCATGTGCAACAAGCCGTTAAACCTCGTTGTTGCCAAGGAGGAGGAGTGTTGTCTCCGGAGGGTTTTCAGCGGATATACACACAAAATTCGAACAATATGCCTTATTCAATCTAGACACTCGACTCGTTGGACAAATTTTGTCGATCATTGGACGTGGTAATCCTACGGGCCGACTCTATAACGGTAATCAGTCTACACACCTAGCCTAATGAACCATTCGTGCAAGTTAAATAAGGAATTAAGTGAAAGACATGGACAACCTCAACATCCTCAAGTGATACAAAGTGTAAAGTCCATTAAGGTTCTTATTTGAAGTACCATTTTTTTTCTTTTTGTTTTTTTCTAATTTTTTTTTATATTTTTTCTTTTCTTTTTATTAGTTGGAGCTTCATTCTCCCATGGTCAGGTTTCGTGCATCATTGCCCATGAGGACTTACACTATCACGTACATCTTTCCCCAAATCTCCACATAGGGCAATCCGTACCACCCGTGTAACAAGAGTTCGGTCGGCGCATGCAAAGTCAGATGACTCGAAAGTACCAGGGACAAAGTCCCCTCAGACCTACTTGACTCACTAGGTTCAGGGTGGACTTCTTTAAATGTTTGAGCACTAAACCCTATGATTACTCACCCCCAAATGAAAACTGGGTGCATCCTAACGAGTAGATAAATCCTAAAGCCACTGTACTAGATATCCTTATGCATCAAGTTCAAGACAATTTTGGGAGCTTTCTTTTTACTTTGCCTATCAACAGTTTTGCACATGCTCAACACACGCAAAACCCACAAAACATTTTCTTTCGAAAACACATGAAGATTTTGAAAGAAATGTGAAAATTTTGAAGCACTAGGCAAGGAAAAGAAGACAAGTCACCCGAGGATCATGGCAAACAGATATATCGATATTAAATGCATCACACTAACAGACCCTAACAATGTACACAAAAGAAAACAAAGATCAAAGGAAAAGACTCGACTATGCACACACGTAAAAACACCCCCCACACCTACTTCATGCATTGTCCTCAATGAATGTGATCAAAATACTACATGGATTTATGCATGAAAAAGAATAGATCTCACCAACGTAAAGTACAAAGGGAAGTTCATGGTCATGTTGATGGACACCAACCCGAATTTCCTCAAAACCTGTGAGATGCTAAAGAAGGGATACAAATACGTGAAATAAATGGGGCCCAAATACTCAAGGGTTGCAGCCCACACCAATCAATGCTCGTTGATTGATCATTTTATTTAAACCGCAAGTGCACGGCCGCGTTGAAGTAGTGGCAAATACGGGTCGTCCACTGGGAGGTGTGTCGACGATTGGTTTGTTCGAAGGTGAGAGGTAAAAAGAAGGAGAGAAAGGTTGGATACACTAAACTACACTAAGATTCAAAAAGGAAATGGAAGAAAAGCAAGAAAACTAAACCCCAAAGGGGGTAGAGAAATAATGTGAACATAAAGAAGTGTGTGTGTGTGTCTTCATTAAGCTCCTCACAACATGTAGTGCATGAAATCATAAAACTACATCCAACTTTTCCTCCACATGAATTAAGATAAGACTACATCATTAAAACATACAAAACAATAATTGGAATGAAGCTACATGAACTCAAGTATAAAGACTAGACCCTACTATGCCTCCACATGAATTAAGAAAAGACTACATAATTAAAACATACAAGACATTAGCTAAGGTAAAGGCAACAAGAGCACATACACTACAAATTGTGTTTCCAATATTAACTTCATCCATATCCTAACCTTATCAAACCCCATAGAATAAGTTTACTAATCAAAGCATAAGCTAAGCTTCATTCAAGAGCATTAGCATATAAAAGATAAGAGTGAAAACTCATTAGATGGTTATGAAAATCATATAAAACTCAAGGGATAAAGATAACACACACTTAATACACTACATGATTATATCACATATTTCTCCACCCCCCAAATGGGGATGGAGCTACTCACACGTATTTAAACTAACTACTCTAATAAAATGAAGCATTATACTGAAATGAAACTATACTAATCAAGCAAGAAATATTAAAAAGCATAAAACAAAACAAGCAACAAAGCAAACACATAAAAGAAATCAACTAAGCAAGAATTAACAAGCTAAAGAAAACATCTATTATTAACTCACTCAAATTACAAGCAGCTCTTCCTCCACCAGAGTTTTGCTTCAAGGCTTCACTATTAGTAGGGAAGATGCCACCAAAGAGAGAGATGTATACAATGGGAGGTGAAGAGTTCTATTTATAAGCAAGGAAAAAGCTAATCCGGGACAATCCCCCGATGTGGGACTAAACCAATACCAAAAATAGCCTAAACGAACATTAATACAAGTTCAGGAGAAATTTGGGCAGATCCTGAGTAATGTGGACCGCCAATTGGCGGTCTAAAAACTTCGGATCGCGTTGGAATTTGTTGTGGGCTTTTCTTTCTGGTATTGTTGGTCTTTGATGCTGTTACTTGACTTGTTGGAGCTCCGACCCGAATCGAATTGGCAAAATACTCCCCATGATGGTGTGGAGTTTCCTGTTTTGCTCTTAGGTCCTTCGGTCTTACGATCAGGTCCTTCTCCCTTGCATCTTAGTCCCCAGGTCTCATAATTAAGTCCCCAGGTCTCATAATTAAGTCCTTTTTTCCTTCTTTTGGGTCCTTTCATGGCTCTTCTCTTCAAAGCTCTTTATTCCTGAAAACTAAACATAAAACTCGTCACGTAGCATTGCTTAAGTGTAAGATAATGGATATAAGATACCAATATGAGCATGAAATGATGTCAATCAAATACCCCCACACCAAATTTTTGCTAGTCCTGAGCAAAACAAAGAAAGAAAAAAGCAAACGAGAAACAAGAAATCCTAACTCACTTTCGTATGAATCACGGTTGCACTTAGCATGTGCAACAAGCCGTTAAACCTCCTTGTTTCCAAGGAGGAGGAGTGTTGTCTCCTGAGGGTTTTTAGCGGATATACCCACAAAATCCGAACAATATGTATTATTCAATCTAGACACTCGACTTGTTGGACAAATTTTGTGGATCATTGGACGTGGTAATCCTACGGGCCGACTCTATAACGGTAATCAGTCCACACACCTAGCCTAATAAACCATTCGTGCAAGTTAAATAAGGAATTAAGTGAAAGACATGGACAACCTCAACATCCTCAAGTGATACAAAGTGTAAAGTCCATTAAGGTTCTTATTCGAAGTACCATTTTTTTTCTTTTTCTTTTTTTCTAATTTTGTTTTTTATATATTTTCTTTTCTTTTTATTAGTTGGAGCTTCATTCTCCCAGGGTCAGGTTTTGTGCATCATTGCCCATGAGGACTTACACTATCGCATACACCTTTCCCCAAATCTCCACATAGGGCAATCCCTTCCACCCGTGTAACAAGAGTTCGGTCGGCGCATCCCAAGTCAGATGACTCGAAAGTACTAGGGACAAAGTTCCCTCAGACCTACTTGACTCACTAGGTTCAGGGTGGACTTCTTTAAATGTTTGAGCACTGAAATCCTATGATTACTCACCCCCAAGGGAAAACTGGGGCGCATCCTAACGAGTAGATAAATCCTAAAGCCACTGTACTAGATATCCTAATGCATCAAGTTCAAGACAATTTTGGGAGCTTTCTTTTTACTTTGCCTCTCAACGGTTTTGCATATGCTAAACACACACAAAACCCACAAAACATTTTCTTTCGCAAACACATGAAGATTTTGAAAGAAATGTGAAAATTTTGAAGCACTAGGCAAGCAAAATAAGACAAGTCACCCAAGGATCATGGCAAACAGATATATCGATATTAAATGCATCACACTAACAGACCCTAACAATGCACACAAAAGAAAACAAAAATCAAAGGAAAAGACTCGACTATGCACACACGTAAAAACACCCCCCACACCTACTTCATGCATTGTCCTCAATGAATGTGAGCAAAATACCACATGGATTTATGCATGAAAAAGAATAGATCTCACCAACATAAAGTACAAAGGGAAGTTCATGGTCATGTTGATGGACACCAACCCGAATTTCCTCAAAACCTGTGAGATGCTAAAGAAGGGATACAAATACGTGAAAGAAATGGGGCCCAAATACTCAAGGGTTGTATCCCACAACAATCAATGCTCGCTGATTGATCGTTTTATTTAAACCGCAAGTGCACGGCCGTGTTGAAGCGTTGGCAAATACGGGTCGTCCAATGGGAGCTGTGTCGACGATTGGTTTGTTCGAAGGTGAGAGGTAAAAAGAAGGAGAGAAAGGTTGGATACACTAAACTACACTAAGATGCAAAAAGGAAATGGAAGAAAAGCAAGAAAACTAAACCCCAAAGGGGGTAGAGAAATAATGTGAACATAAAGATGTGTGTGTGTGTCTTCATTAAGCTCCTCACAACATGTAGTACATAAAATCATAAAACTACATCCAACATTGCCTCCACATGAATTAAGATAAGACTACATCATTAAAACATACAAGACAATAATTGGAATGAAGCTACATGAACTCAAGTATAAAGACTAGACCCTACTATGCCTCCACATGAATTAAGATAAGACTACATAATTAAAACATACAAGACATTAGCTAAGGTAAAGGCAACAAGAGCACATACACTACAAATTGTGTTTCCAATATTAACTTCATCCATATCCAAACCTTATCATTCCCCATAGAATAGGTTTACTAATCAAAGCATAAGCTAAGCTTCATTCAAGAGCATTAGCATATCAAAGATAAGAGTGAAGCCTCATTAGATGGTTATGGAAATCATATAAAGCTCAAGGGATAAAGATAACACACACTTAATACACTACATGATTATATCACATATTTCTCCACCCCCCAAATGGGGATGGAGCTACTCACACATATTTAAACTAACTACTCTAATAAAATGAAGCATTATACTAAAATGAAACTATACTAATCAAGCAAGAAATATTTAAAAGCATAAAACAAAACAAGCAACAAAGCAAACACATAAAAGGAAATCAACTAAGCAAGAATTAACAAGCTAAAGAAAACATCTATTATTAACTCACTCAAATTACAAGCAGCTCTTCCTACACCAGAGTTTTGCTTCAAGGCTTCACTCTTAGTAGGGAAGATGCCACCAAAGAGAGAGATGGATACAATGGGAGGTGAAGAGTTCTATTTATAAGCATGGAAAAAGATAATCCGGGACAATCCCCCGATGTGGGTCTAAACCAATATCAAAAATAGCCTAAACGAACATTAATACAAGTCCAGGAGAAATTTGGGCGGATCCTGAGTAATATGGACCGCCAATTAGCGGTCCTAGACCACCAATGGGAGGTCCAAAAACTTCGGATCGCGTTGGAATTTATTGTGGGCTTTTCTTTCTGGTATTGTTGGTGTTTGATACAGTTACTTGACTTGTTGGAGCTCCGACCCGAATCGAATTGGCAAAATACTCCCCATGATGGTGTGGAGTTTCCTGTTTTGCTCTTAGGTCCTTCGGTCTTACGATCAGGTCCTTCTCCCTTGCATCTTAGTCCCCAGGTCTCATAATTAAGTCCCCAGGTCTCATAATTAAATCTTTTTTTCCTGCTTTTGGGTCCTTTCATGACTCTTCTCTTCAAACCTCTTTATTCCTGAAAACTAAACATAAAACTCGTCACGTAGAATTGCTTAAGTGTAAGATAATGGATATAAGATACCAATATGAGCATGAAATGATGTCAATCAAATACCCCCACACCTAAGTTTTTGCTAGTCCCGAGTAAAACAAAGAAAGAAAAAAGCAAATGAGAAACAAGAAATCGTACCTCACTTTCGTAGGAATCACGGTTGTACTTAGCATGTGCAACAAGCCGTTAAACCTCCTTGTTGCCAAGGAGGAGGAGTGTTGTCTCCTGAGGGTTTTCAGCGGATATACCCACAAAATCCAAACAATATGCATTATTCAATCTAGACACTCGACTCGTTGGAAATATTTTGTCGATCATTGGACGTGGTAATCCTACGGGCCGACTCTATAAGGGTAATCAGTCCACACCTAACCTAATGAACCATTCGTGCAAGTTAAATAAGGAATTAAGTGAAAGACATGGACAACCTGAACATCCTCAAGTGCTACAAAGTGTAAAGTCCATTAAGGTTCTTATTTGCATTACCATTTTTTTTCTTTTCACTTTTTTTTTCTTTTTATTAGATGGAGCTTCATTCTCCCAGGGTCAGGTTTCGTGCATCATTGCACATGAGGACTTACATTATCACGTACACCTTTCCCCAAATCTCCACATAGGGCAATCCCTACCACCCGTGTAACGGGAGTTCGGTCGGCGCATCCCATGTCAGATGACTCGAAAGCACGAGGCACAAAGTCCCCTCAGACCTACTTTCCTGAGTGATAGGAGCTGTGCGAGAAGAGAGAACACCTACTCACTTATTTCTTATCTACACACGAACCAAAACCCCTACACTAATGTCTCACACAAAGATTTAGAGGGTCCTTGACTACAACAAACTTCCTTAAGTTAACAGACATGAATTATTGACTCACTAGGTTCAGGGTGGACTTCTTTGAATGTTTGAGCACTGAAACCCTATGATTACTCACCCCTAAGGGAAAATTGGGGTGCATCCTAACGACTCGATAAATCCTAAAGCCACAGTACTAGATATCCTAATGCATCAAGTTCAAGACAATTTTGGGAGCTTTCTTTTTACTTTGCCTGTCAACAGTTTTGCACATGCTCAGCACACGCAAAACCCACAAAACATTTTCTTTCGAAAACACATGAAGATTTTGAAAGAAATGTGAAAATTTTGAAGCACTAGGCAAGGAAAAGAAGACAAGTCACCCGAGGATCATGGCAAGCAGATATATTGATATTAAATGCAGCACACTAACATGACCCTAAAAATGCAAACAAAAGAAAACAAAATCAAAAGAAAAGACTCGACTATGTACATACGTAAAACACCCCCCACACCTACTTCATGCATTGTCCTCAATGAATGCGAGCAAAATACTACATGGATTTATGCATGAAAAAGGAGAGATCTCACCATCGTGAAGTACACAGGGAAGTTTCGGACTATGTTGATGGACAAAACCCAACTTCCCTCAAAACCTGTGAGATGCTAAGGAAGTGATACAAATACGTGAAAGAATTGGGGCCCAAATACTCAAGGGTTGGGGCTCACAACAATCGATGCTCACTGAAGGAGTCTTTTATTGTACTTCTTTTTTTCTTTATGTACAACAAATGGGCTCCCATCTTCATATGTCAAGGGACATCAAATGGGAACCTGCCATCACTCGAGCCAAAAATGCACATGCATGGGCTCGCGACATACAAATCAGAATTGCTTGACCACCTGATACCCTTATAAGCGTTGTGGTCGTTTGATGCCTTTTGAGATTGAGAAAGATCGAAGGCATGAATGAGAGGTTAACCTCTATCAGGTTGAAGGGTATCAGGTGGTTGATTCTTAACCCACATGGGGTCCTCAGCAGATACAAAATGAAGATCATATGGCCCAGAGGCCATAAAATGGGTATCTTGTGGCTCAAAAGCCACATGATCAAAAGGATGTGGCTCAAGGGCCACAAGATCAGAAGAATGTGGCTCAAGGGCCACAAGATCAAAAGGAGGTGGCACTGAGGCCACATGATCAGAACATAAGGCACTTTCTTGTGCCAGCCCAGGTGAAACATCTTCACCACCTTCAGGAGCTTCATCGAACAATTCTCTGAAGTACTTGAAGGTGCCCTCAACTTCAATCTTATCCAAACCCTGGATAAGGTTGACCCCAACAGGGTCATTGAAGGCACCTGGCTTCTTGCCGATGGTGAAGATGTTAAAATCAGCGCATTGACTACCATAAGTCAAGCGCATCAGACCATTGCGACAATTGATCAATGCATTGGAAGTCGCAAGGAATGGTCACCCCAGAATGACAGGAATTTGTCCAAGTGGGTTTGGCACAGGTTCAGTATCCAAAACAAAGAAGTCGACTGGATAAATGAACTCTCCCACTTTGATCAGCACATCTTCCACCACACCCCTCGGTGTCGTCCTAGACCTATCAGCCAATTGAAGAGTGATCTTTGTTTGTTTAAGGTCTCCAAGACCGAGGTGGACATAGACAGAATATGACAGAAGATTAATAGATGCACCAAGGTCCAATAATGCTCGATGTATGGACACATCACCAATCACACAAGAGATAGTAGGACAACCAGGGTCCTTGTACTTGACTTGCATGGGTTGTGCCAACAATGAACTCACGTTAGCCGCAAGAAAAACTTTCTTGGGAACATGAGTTTTTCTCTTCTTGGTGCATAAGTCCTTAAGAACCTTGGCATAAGTTGACATTTGTTGAATCACCTCCAACAGAGGGATGTTCACCTTAACTTGCCTAAATATCTCAAGCATCTTGTCATGCTGATCAGAGGTTTCTTTTTAAGGCGCTCAGGGAATGGCGCCTTTGGGGCATAAGGATGCGAAGGCACCCCAGAATTCAGGTCCAAAGAAACATGAGTGGGGACCTCAGAATCTGGTTCCTTCGACACAAGAGGAGAAAAGGGGACCTCAGGGTTCGGCCCCTTTGTCGAAGGAGAACCTCAGGATTTGGCTCCTTCCTGGAAGTATTTGTTGAGGGAGCCTCGGGATCCGGCTCCCTCAAAGATGGTGATGACAAAGAAGGTACCCCAATGTGATTATCCACCTTCTTACCAGACCTCAAAGTATGAATCACATTAATATGATCGGTCGGTTCAGAGGTGGCATGAGGTCAAGGTGTCCTTCCTTGAGAATGGATACCCCGAGGATTCACCTCAGGTTGACTCGGGAACTGACCCTTCTTGCGTTCATGGAGTTGATGAGCCAACTGGCTAACCTGCATTTCCAAAGCCTTGACTGTACTTTGCAACACTTGAAAGGTCGGATCACAAGAAGGGTCCTTAGGGTCAACCCGCTGGGGTGATGGAGTTTGGTTGGAATAACCCGACGATGAGGCATAACAGGTTGGTAATTTTGGTGCTGAGACATTTGATGTGGGGGTTGGTAGGTCGCCGATGGGCGTGGAGGTTGATAAGGTGGAGGTTGAGCGTGCGAGCTCTGACCATGACCCCCACTAGGCCCCCAAGAGATGTTAGGATGGTTACGCCATCCCGGGTTGCAGGAGTGACTGTACGGGTCGTTACGGGGATAGATTGCATTCACATGCTCAGTATCCCTTGGAGCGTAAGCGCATTCCAAGTCATCATGGCCTGTAAGTAGGGGTGCAAATGGTTACCAACTATCAGAGTATTCGATTCGAAAATTTCTATTTAGTTGGTATTTGGTAAGTTCAATGTTACCAATTTAATTTCGGATACGAATTTGGTTTAAAAAAATTTACCAATTAGAATTCGGATACGAATTCGGATACAAGCTATTTAAAATTCGAATTATCCGAATTATTCGAATACATAGTCAAATACACAAATTAGTATTCCAAAATTTAGTATTCTAAAATTTTAATACGAAAATTTAGTATTCGAAAATTTTAATTCGAAAATAAATTACAATATATATATATATATATATATTCAATTTCGGATAATATCCGAATACCAATTAGTATTCGAAAATTTTGAAGTTTCCGATTCGGATTCGGATAGTTCTGCTGAATTCGGATTTGAATTCGAATTTGGTAATGGACTATGGTATTCGGATTCGAATTCGGATACAGTAGGTATCCGAGTCATATTATCCGAGTTGCACCCCTACCTGTAAGTCCACACCTACCACACTCGGGAGTAGCGACATGAGCTACAGGAGCTCGGTCCAACTCTAAACTCTCAATCCTACGCATGAGAGCTGTCATTTTCGCCTCAGACGCGATCGATGAGTCAACTTGATAAGATCCAGCTCGACCAGAAGACCTGGCGGCTGGTGGCTCTCTCATGGTATCCCACTCGAAGGTACGTTCAGCCATGGACTCAAAAGTATCCCATGCCTCATCGATGGGTTTCATTTGGAAGTCACCCTGACACATCGACTCCAACAATGTGTGGGTGTTGTAGTTGATGCCCTCATAAACAATTTGGCACAACTGCCATAACTCAAATCCATGATGAGGGCACTGCTGGAGAAGGTCCTTGAACCTCTCAAAGAAACCATGAAACGATTCAGTCTCGGTCTGATACATTTGATGTATATGGTGCCGTATCTGTTGAGTTTTCCTTTGAGGGAAAAATCTCTTCAGAAAGACGGTCACAAAGTCATCCCATGACCGAATCGAGCTCGCCGGGAGGCTATACATCCATTTCTTCGCATTATCCTTCAATGCAAAAGAAATCATCCTCAACCGGACTTAATCCTCGTCAAGCTGTTGAAGCTTGAACATGGAGCATACTTCCTCGAATTCACGTATAAAGATATACGGATCCTCCTTATTGGCAGTAAAGGTTGGAAGCATGCTCACATATTGAGGTTTCAGCTCATAGTTGTTCCCGCGAGCAGGGGGAACAACTATGCAAGAAGGTTGCGCGGCCCGAATAGGATGAGTCCGCTCCCACAAAGTCATCGATCTATCATGTCGAGCTAAAGGTGGTGGTGCACCAAGAACTCGATCCTGACCGAATCTCCCTTCCTCTCGAGTCAGAGGAGGAGGAGGAGGAGAAGGAGGTCTACGTGGTGGCGGAAGCGGACCGAGGTACTCCATGTATGGAACCCGGTCTCCCTCGCCACCAAGAGACGACTCGGCCTCTTGCTCCAAAGGAGCACGAGGCGGAGATGGTCGATCACCAAGACCGTCCATCTCAGAAGAATGCACTCTCTCAAGTCAAGCGCTCTCACCAAAATGAGCCCAACCTTGCATAAAATGCTCGACTCGACTCTAAAATAACACACAACAGAAGGTGTACTAGAGGAGGAGACTAAACGTAGAGAATAGATGAGGAAGGACTCAGGTGAGGAGGGAAGAATCCCTAGAGCTAGCGTGGGTAGTGGGATCAGGGAGAAGCCTAACTAGCAAGCACGACTCAAACAATGTAAGGCAATGGGTCCTTAGGCTAGACGACACCAAACTTCGAGGTCACTAGCCTCGACACGCCTCACCTCCCTACAACGAGGACCACAATGCCCAGCAAGTGATACCAGATCTGGAGATCCAGTACCTCCTACTATCGACAAGGTAGGCAACGCCGATCAGGTCATGACGGTCTCAACTAGATTAATCTCCTAGTGCGCCTGCAATCCTAGGGCCAATGTCTACTTGCTTTTAGTTAAGGCCTTATTAAGAGTGATTTTTGGGGCCAAGGAAAGGGTGATGAAATCCCCCACCTTATCTTTTATGGGGCAACCCCTCCTTAATAGCGTTTTGATCCTAAGTCTAGCAATCAATCGCTCCAATCAAACGCTCACTCACTCTTGTCCTGATGTAATTCCTACTAACTAATGCATGGGTGATGCATTGCATACATTGCATCATATGTCTTTCATTTATATTACTTTTACATCAATAAATGCTACTAAGGTATGTGTTTAGTCTTATTTACAGAATACAGGGACCTGAATGCAATTTACCCACATCCCGAGCATAAACGCGTACAAAAGACTCGTTTCTATCATAAAGACCAAGTTCAAGTTTATCGGGCTTCAAATGGAAATGTATCCAAGCATAAAAGCATTCAAGACCTAATTACGAAAAGAACAAGGACTTAAGCACAAAAGTAGCCGGGGACTTAATTGCAAAAAGTGAAGGACCTAATTGCAAATCACGAGTAGCTTTTATTATTATGGATAAAATATAAAGAAAAATCAATGTGGATCTCCAAATATATGAAGAAATTAATTCGGATCTCCAAAGATATGCAAGAATCAATCCAGACGCGCAAATGACATTGAAATCATACCATAAACACACAGGAAAAATCCGGGTCGATTCTGAGCCAAAAAGGTGGCGATTCCGCCGCACCTCAAGAGCAAATTGCGGCGAATACGCCGCACCAAATTAGATTCATGCTCTAAAAATTTTACCGGTTGCGTGTTGACGCGTGTACTTTCTTATTTCATGCTTAGGTCCCTTGTATCGGCTATAAATAGCCCCGAGAACGATGTTGTGAGGAGTTCTTCCTTTTGTTCCATAATTTAGCAATAAAATTCTGTTTCTTTTATTTTATGTTTTTAATTTTCTTTTCTTAGTTTCTCTAGGACCCCTTCTCCCTCCCTCCATCTATGAGTTTCTAACTCTTTCCAAAGGGTGGGGGTGACGGATTTAGGGTGATGAGAAGAGAAGATGTTATTATTTTAATTTCGTATTAGTATGTTTTGATTACTTGAGTTTATGTTAAATCATTTATCATGTAATGCTTTATAACTAATATGATTTATTATAAGTTTCAGAATTCTCTAATCTAAACCCGATATCTAAACCTCCACCCAACGGAATTCACCATCTTTGTTCTTGTTTTAGTTTTATTTGTTCTTGTTTCTTGCTTTAGATAATAAAAACCAAAAATCTCAAAAACCCAATTTATTCTTCTCTCCTTCTTCCCCTTAATCAAAAATCACACTAATAACATAATCTCTCCCTCCTTGTGTTCGACCCGTATTTGCCACGTCTCCATTGACGCCGTGCACTTGCGGTATAAATTTAAATCTTCATCAATGGGCATATGAGATGAATGAATGAATGAGTGTAGGAAATTGCGTACCTCACGCCAGCACTCAACAACTGAATATAAAGCTAAAAGAAAAGACAACTATATGCCTAAGTCAATACATGATGCGTGACCTAAACAAGTAAGAACGTCTAGTCTTTTGCTTTGGATATTAGGGAAAAGTTGATTAATGGGGGAGTGATTAATGATCTGGGAGCAAACGAGAAGTCACAGAATGCAAAATAGGGCTCCCAGATAACAACAATGAACTAATCAACTACCAGAAAAAATTTGAGAGCATGAAACCCTCACCAGGACGCTAATTAGCGGTCTCCAACCGCTAATTGGCGGTCCTTTTAGGTCTTCTGTTCCTCAAATTTGTCCAGTAGCCTCCCCTTGATCTGTTGGTTCCCTGAAACTAAGAAAAGGTGGAAACAAAATATTAAAAACCCCTCGAATCGTCCAAACCAACGTCTGGACAGAGCACCTCCCCGGCAACGGTGCCACAAACTTGATTGATCGTTTTATTTAAACCGCAAGTGCACAGCCGCGTTGAAGCGGTGGCAAATACGGGTCGTCCACTGGGAGGTGTGTCGACGATTGGTGTGTTCGAAGGCGAGAGGTAAAAAGAAGGAGAGAAAGGTTGGATACACTAAACTACACTAAGATGCAAAAAGGAAATGGAAGAAAAGCAAGAAAACTAAACCCCAAAGGGGGTAGAGAAATAATGTGAACATAAAGAAGTGTGTGTGTGTGTGTGTGTGTTCATTAAGCTCCTCACAACATGTAGTGCATGAAATCATAAAACTACATACAACTTTTCCTCCACATGAATTAAGATAAGACTACATCATTAAAACATACAAGACAATAATTGGAATGAAGCTACATGAACTCAAGTATAAAGACTAGACCCTACTATGCCTCCACATGAATTAAGATAAGACTACATCATTAAAACATACAAGACATTAGCTAAGGTAAAGGCAACAAGAACACATACACTACAAATTGTGTTTCCAATATTAACTTCATCCATATCCTAACCTTATCATTCCCTATAGAATAGGTTTACTAATCAAAGCATAAGCTAAGCTTCATTCAAGAGCATTAGCATATAAAAGATAAGAGTGAAAACTCATTAGATGGTTATGGAAATCATATAAAACTCAAGGGATAAAGATAACACACACTTAATACACTACATGATTATATCACATATTTCTCCACCCCCCAAATGGGGATGAAGCTACTCACACATATTTAAACTAACTACTCTAATAAAATGAAGCATTATACTGAAATGAAACTATACTAATCAAGCAAGAAATATTAAAGAATCATAAAACAAAACAAGCAACAAAGCAAACACATAAAAGAAATTAACTAAGCAAGAATTAACAAGCTAAAGAAAACATCTATTATTAACTCACTCAAATTACAAGCAGCTCTTCCTCCACCAGAGTTTTGCTTCAAGGCTTCACTCGTAGTAGGGAAGATGCCACCAAAGAGAGAGATGTATACAATGGGAGGTGAAGAGTTCTATTTATAAGCATGGAAAAAGCTAATCCGGGACAATCCCCCGATGTGGGACTAAATCAATACCAAAAATAGCCTAAACAAACATTAATACAAGTCCAAGAGAAATTTGGGCGGATCCTGAGTAATATGGACTGCCAATTGGCGGTCCAAAAACTTCGGCTCGCGAAGGAATTTGTTGTGGGCTTTTCTTTCTGGTATTGTTGGTCTTTGATGCGGTTACTTGACTTGTTGGAGCTCCGACACGAATCGAATTGGCAAAATACTCCCCATGATGGTGTGGAGTTTCCTGTTTTGCTCTTAGTTCCTTCGGTCTTACGATCAGGTCCTTCTCCCTTGCATCTTAGTCCCCAGGTCTCATAATTAAGTCCTTTTTTCCTGCTTTTGGGTCCTTTCATGGCTCTTCTCTTCAAATCTCTTTATTCCTGAAAACTAAACATAAAACTCGTCACGTAGCATTGCTTAAGTGTAAGATAATGGATATAAGATACCAATATGAGCATGAAATGATGTCAATCACTCGCTCATGGAGTCGTTTTTTTTATTTATAACTATGTACAAAAATGGGCTCCCATCTTCATATGTCAAGGGACATCAAATGGGAACCCGCCATCTCTCGAGCCAAAAATGCACATGCATGGGCTCGCAACATACAAAGTAGAATTGCTAGACCACCTAATACCCTTATAAACATTGTGGTCGTTTGATTCCTCTTGAGAGTGAGCAAGATAGGAGGCATGAACGAGAGGTGAACCTCTGTCTGGTTCTTTGAAATGTAGGGTATTAGGTGATTGATTCTTAACCCACATGGGGTCCTTAGCAGATACAGAATGAAGAGCATGTGGCCCAGATGCCATAAAAATGGTATCTTGTGGCTCAAGAGCCACATGATCAAAAGGATGTGGCTCAACAGCCACGTGATCAAAAGGATGTGGCTCTAAGGCCACGTGCTCAAAAGGATGTGGCTCTAAGGCCATGTGATCAGAAGATAAGGCACCTTCTTGTGCTAGCCCAGTGAAACATCTTCACCACCTCAGGATCTCCATCGAACAATTCACTGAAGTACTTGAAAGTGCCCTCAACTTCAATCTCATCCAAGCCTTGGATAAGGTTGACCCCAACAGGGTCTTTGAAGGCACCTCGCTTCTTGCCGATGGTGAAGATGATGAAATTAGTGCATTGACTACCATAAGTCAAGTGCATCAGACCATTACGACAATTGATCAAGGCATTGGAAGTCGCAAGAAATGGTCGCCCCAGAATGACAGGAATTTGTCCAAGTGGGTTTGGCACAGGTTCAGTATCCAAAACAAAGAAGTAGACTGGATAAATGAACTCTCCCACTTTGATCAGCACATCTTCCACCACACCCCTCGGTGTCGTCATAGACCTATCAGCCAATTGAAGAGTGGTTTTTGTTTGTTTAAGGTCTCCATGACCGAGGTGGACGTAGACAGAATATGACAGAAGATTAACAGATGCACCAAGGTCCAATAAGGCTCGATGTATGGACACATCACCAATCACACAAGAGATAGTAGGAGAACCAGGGTCCTTGTATTTGACTTGCATGGGTTGTGCCAACAAGGAACTCACGTTAGCTGCAAGAAAAGCTTTATTTGGAACATGAGTTTTTCTCTTCTTGGTGCATAAGTCCTTGAGAACCTTGGCATAAGGTAGCATTTTCTGAATCACCTCCAACATAGGGATGTTCACCTTAACTTGCCTAAATATCTCAAGCATCTTGTCATGCTGATCTGAGGTTTTCTTTTTAAGGCGCTCAGGGAATGGCGCCTTCGGAGCATAAGGGTGTTGCGAAGGAACCTCAGAATTCTGGTCCAAAGAAGCATGAGTCGGGACCTCAGAATCTGACTCCTTCGACACAAAAGGAGACAATGGGACCTCAGGGTTAGGCCCCTTTGTCGAAGGAAATGTAGAAAGAACCTCAGGATCTGTCTCCCTCAGAGATGGTGATGACAAGGAAGTCACCCCAATGTGGTTGTCCACCTCCTTACCAGACCTCAAAGTATGAATCACATTAATATGATGGGTCGGTTCAGAGGTAGCATGAGGCACAGGTGGCCTTCCTTGAGAATGGGTACCCCGAGGATTCACCTCGGGTTGACTCGGTAACTGACCCGTCTCGCGTTCATGGAGCTGATTAGCCAACTGGCTAACTTGCATTTCCAATGCTTTGACCGAATTATTGCTGGTCGCAAACATGGATTGTGTGCTCTTAATGAACGCTTGAAGGGTTTGTTCAAGAGTGGGGTCCTTCGAGTCAACCCGTTGGGGTAGTGGAGTGGCTATAAATAGAACTCTTCACCTTCTAATGTAATCACTCCATATTTTAAGTGGTTATTCTTCCTACTAGAAGTGAGGCCTTGAAGGACACACTAAAGTAGGTGGATGCTACTTGAAATGTGAGTCACTTTAATAAAAGTTTCTTTATTATGTTGTTTGTTTTATGTTTCTTGTTTTACTTTGTTTAATTTCATTTCATTAGTTTTAGTAGCTTAGTTAATATGGTTTCCTTTCTTAGTTTAATAACTAGTGTAATGTGTAGTGAGTAGTTCCATCCCCTTTGGGGGGTGGAGTAGATGTTCATACATGCATTAGAGAATGAAAGGAACGCTCTATTTCCAATGTGTTGATAAAACATGAATGTATGCTTGCTTGTTTAGGATAGAATTTATAACTTGATGAGTTTTGCCAAAATAATTAGACACCTCTCATGCTTGTTTAGGTTCTGAAATAAACATCTTGCATATGTAAATGTTAATCAACTAAGTTGGTGAATAGATTGATAGGTTTTGCCACAACATTTAAACACTTCCTATGCATGATAACAACACCTTTATTTGTGCTTAAAGAATGTGTTCAAACACCCACCTCTTTGCATGTGTGCACTCACTCCACCCCTTAGGGGTTTTCCATTTCTTAATTCCAGCACTCTTATTTCGTTCTTAGTTAGGTTTTAGTTAATCGTTTGATGCTTTCTTTCGCATTTAGTTCTTCGTAGTGTAGTGTAGTGTAGCGTAGAGTAGGATAATCAAACTCTCTTCCATATTTTTGCCACTTGATTTCGTGCAAACGAGAGACTGCTCACCTCCCTGTGGACGACCCGTACTTGCCACCGCTTCAACGCGGCCGTGCACTTGCGGTTTAAATTAAAACGTTCAACAAGTTTTTGGCGTCATTGCCGGGGAGGTGCCAGTCCAGACTCTTGTTTGGACGATTAGAGTGGATTTAATTTGTGTTTTCTAGTTTTTCTTTGTTTCAGGAGAACATATGGAGAAAGTTTGAGGCAAGCTGGGCACTATAGACTGCCAATCAGCGGTCTGGTAACCTCTATTTGCTCTCCAATTTCTTTGTTCTGTTTGGATAATGGATGCAGTCATCTGGGAATTGATTTGGCATGTTTTGACTTATAGTTTGTTCCCAGATCAATAATCAAACATCCTTTAAGCAACTTGGACCCTAAAACCCAAAGCAAAAGAGGCATTCTTTTTGTTTTGGTCATGCATCATGTATGTGACTTAGGCATATAGATTGTCTTTCATTTTAATTTATTTTCAGTTGCTGAGTGCTGGCGTGAGGTACGCACCTTCTACTCTCATTCATGCATTTCGTATGAACATGCATTAGTTAGTAGCAAGTGCATTGAAACAAGTGTGAGTTGAGCGTTTGTTTGGAGAGTTGATTGCTAGATTAGGACTCCAAAACGCTACTAAGGAGGGGTTGTCCCATAAAAGATAAGGTGGGGGATTTCATCACCCTTTCCTTCACCCCAAAAACCACACTAATCAAGAGCCTAATTTTAAAATCAAGTAGACATTGGCCCTAAGGACTTCGGGCGCATTAGGAGAGTGATCTGGTCCCGACCGTCATGACCTGATCGGCGTTGCCCACTTTATCGATAGTAGGAGAGACGAGATCTCCGGATCTTGGCTCCCTTACTGGGCTTTGTGGTCCTCGTCGTAGGGAGGTGAGGCGTGTTGAGGCCGTGTGACCTCGCAGTTAGGCGTCGTCTAGCTGTAAGGACCTATAACGACCTTAGGATTGTTTGAACCTTGTTTGCTTGTGTGCTTCTACCTGTACCCATCGGCCGTAGCATAAGGACTTCTTCCCTTCTCTCCTGAGTCATTCTTTCTCTCCTGTGTTCCCCTGTCTTCTCCTCTACGCACATTCTTTGTTTAAAAAAAAGGTTTTGGTTTGTGTGTGTGCACCTTTGTGCATGCTTTCGTGGACACGAGACGAGAGTGGTCGTTTGACGAGGAGCGTTGTCAATCCGGCTTCGGTAATCAATTTCTCGATGCCTTCCTCCTCTCATGTCGCACACAGGCCGAGTTCAATGGCTGCTAATTTCCGTGAGGAGGAGCAGTTGTTGGACCCACCTGTTCGACATGTTCTTCCTGTTGTCGTTCCCATACCTCTCCATGTTCGATGCTACCCGAGTCGTACTGCTCTGCCTTCATGCATCATATTGCCAGAGGCAAATGGGAACCATTTTGAGGTTAAGCCTCAGTTTATTTCCATGCTCCCTCACTTCACTGGGAAAGGTGACCCTTACATCTTTCTCAGGGAATTTGAGGAGGTATGTGGTATGTTCAAGCTGCAACAACTTAGCACAGACTCCATCCATCTTAGGCTTGTCCCCTTTGCGCTGAAGGATGACTCCAAGAAGTGGTTGTACAGCAACCATGCGAATGCCTTTAGGACTTGGGATGAGTTTCAATCTGCATTCCTCAAGAAATACTTTCCAAATCATCGGACTCAAAAATTGAGGAACGAAATCAATTCGTTCTATCAACTTGAGATCGAGACATTTCATGCATATCTAGAGAGGTTCAAGGAGCTACTATCCTCATGCCCTCACCATGGCATTGAGTTGTGGCATCTTTGTCAGATTGTTTACGAGGGTATTAACATCCCGTCCCGAATGCTCCTTGAGTCCATGTGTCAAGGAGAGTTCTTGGGAAAGGATGAAAGGGAGGCATGGGCTTTCCTAGAAAACCTTGCTGAGAAAACAATGCAATGGGAGAGTGTAAGGAAACCACCAGCATCATCCAGCATAGGAGCGAGGATCGCGAATGCAAACTCGACTAGATCGGTGCCACATTTGCTATCGATAGCACTAAGGCCACCGAGGCACGCATGGAGGCCTTAATGCGCCGTATGGATTCGATTGAGCTCCAAAACCAACAAGGTGCACCTCACATGTCCACATCTGGTCGAGTTCCCTATCATTCATGTGGTAGGATAGGTCATATAGAAAGAGAGTGTGCGTCCATTCCTCCTGAGATGGAATGTGTCAACGTCGTCTATGACAGAGCTAGGAATGACTCATACTCATCATCTTATAATCCTGGATGGAGGAACCACCCTAATTTTTCATGGAACCAAAATAATGCCCCGGGTGGTCCTTCAAACTCCTCTCGACCACCTAATCAACTACACCAACCTCCTATGCATGCACATTCCTATCAGCAACCCCAAGTTCCAAGCACCAACCAACCAGGTTTCCCAAATTCTAACAACTTTGAAACCCGGTTGAATTCGCTTGAGAACTTGACTCGTAGACTTGAGAACTCTGTGAAAAATTTTATGTCATCTACAAGTGAAGTTCTCACTTCAAATCAGCAGACCATCAAATCTCTAGAGCTTCAGATGGGCCAATCGGCTCAGTCTGTACATGAAAGGGAGAGATGGTCTTTTGCTAGTCAGCCTGAGGTTAACCCCCGCATGTACCAGCAACAACACGTGCAAAATGAGAATGTGGTACCTCGGGGGAGGCAAGTGAACCATGTGGAGGAACATGTTCACCATGTCAATTCCATTGTGACCTTAAGGAATGGAAAACAGGTTGACAATCACATTTCCTTGCAACACCCACCACCATCTATGCAGCCCCTTAGGGGGAATGGTGGTGAAGAAGAGGTTGAGGGTGAGGGTAATACACCAACGCCTCCTTCTCAGGCACTGCAGAAAACCTACCTGCCAAAAGCTCCCTATCCAAGTAGGTTAACCAAAAAGCAGAGTAACACAATAGACAAGATATTAGAGGTGTTTAAGAAAGTTAAGGTTAACATCCCCTTGTTGGATGTCATCCAACAAATACCTCAATATGACAAAGTGTTGAAGGATCTCTGCACAACCAAGAGGAAGACCAATGTTCCTAAGAAAGCATTCTTGGCTGCAAATGTAAGCTCACTTTTGTCCAATCCTGCCTACACAAAATACAAGGATCCTAGGTGTCCTACTATTCAGTGTACGATAGGGGACACTAGCATGAGTAAAGTTTTGCTTGATTTAGGATCAGCGGTCAACCTCCTTCCATTTTCTGTTTATTAACAGTTAAATTTTGGAGAATTGAAACCAACTAAGATCACCCTCCAACTGGTGGATAGATCCATTTGTATTCCAAAGGGGATTATCGAGGACGTGCTTATCAAAGTTGGAGATTTTATATTTCCAGTCGATTTTGTTGTCCTCGATACCAATCCTGTTGTGAACACCCACTCTCAAATACCTTTGATTTTGGGTAGACCATTTCTGGCAACTTCCAACGCCTTAATTAATTGTAGAAATGGTCTCATGAAGCTCTCATTCGGTAACATGAGTGCCGAGTTTCATGTGTTCAACTCTGGTAGGCAACAGGAGCCCATGGATCAACCTTTAAATCTAAATCTCATCCGCCAATTGGAGAAAGCACCACCAAATCAACGAACACCCCTAACACCAATGCAACCCATTGAGAATGTTTGTGGGCCCAGCGAAAACTCATTGTCTGTCTTTGCAATGCAACAAAGTGAGCTGACATCAAACATAAATGTCCAAAAGGAGTGTTCATTGCATGATTCAGTTGAGAGTACTAGTGAGAGTGAGACACCTTGATTGACATCATTTCATGCTCATATTTGTATCTTATATCCATTATCTTACACCTAAGCAATGCTACGTGACGAGTTTTATGTTTAGTTTTCAGGAATAAAGAGGTTTGAAGAGAAGAGCCATGAAAGGACCCAAAAGCTGGGAAAAAGGACTGAATGATGAGATCTAGGGACCAAGATGCAAGAGAGAAGGACCTGAATGTAAGACAGAAGGACCTAAGAGCAAAACAGAATACTCCACACCATCATGGGGAGTATTTTACCAATTCTATTCGGGTCGGAGCTCCAACAAGTCGAGTAACCGCATCAAAGACCAACAATACCAGAAAGCAAAGCCCACAACAAATTCCAACACGATCCGACAATTTTGGACCGCCAATTGGCGGTCCATATTGCTCAGGATCCGTCGAAATTTCTTCTGGACTTGTATTAATGTTCGTTTAGGCTATTTTTGGTATTGGTTTAGTCCCACATCGGGGGATTGTCCCCGATTAGCTTTTCCCATGCTTATAAATAGAACTCTTCACCTTCCATTGTAATTACCCATTGTTTGGGGGCATTCTCTCTACTAAGGAGTGAGCCTTGAAGCAATAACTCAAGGTGGAGAAGGATGCTACCTTCAATGTGAGTCATTGTTAATAAAAGTTTATTTGTTTCTTTTAATCTTGTTTTGTTATGTTGTTTGTTTTGTGTGGGTTGTTTTACTTTGTTTAATTTCTTGTTTAGTAATTTTAGTATCTTAGTTAAATGTTTTCTTTACTTAGTCTAATCAGTAGTGTAATGAGTAGTGAGTAGTTCCATCCCCATTTGGGGGGTGGAGAAATATGTGATATAATTATGTAGTGTATTAAGTGTGTGTTATTTTTATCCATTGAGCTTTATATGATTTCCATAACCATCTAATGGGTCTCCACTCTTATCTTTGATATGCTAATGCTCTTGAATGAAGCTTAGCTTATGCTTTGATTAGTGGACCTATTTTATGGGGAATGATAAGGTTAGGATATGGATGAAGTTAATATTGGAAACACAATTTGTAATGTATGTGCTCTTGTTGCCTTTACCTTAGCTAATGTCTTGTATGTTTTAATGATGTAGTGAAATCTTAATTCATGTAGAGGCATAGTAGGGTATAGTCTTTATACTTGAGTTCATGTAGCTTCATTCCAATTATTGTCTTGTATGTTTTAATGATGTAGTCTTATCTTAATTCATGTAGAGGCAAAGTTGGATGTAGTTTTATGATTTCATGCACTACATGTTGTGAGGAGCTTAATGAACACACACACACTCTTTTATGTTCACACTATTTCTCTATCCCCTTTGGGGCTTAGTTTATTGCTTATCTCCATTTCCATTTGCATCTTAGTGTAGTTTAGTGTAACCAACCTTTCTCTCTTTCCTTTACCTCTCGCCTTCGAACAAACCAAGTGTCGACACACCTCCCAGTGGACGACCCGTATTTGCCACCGCTTCAACGCGGCCGTGCACTTGCGGTAGAAATATAAAACGATCAATCAAGTTTTTGGCGCCGTTGCCGGGGAGGTGCTCTGTCCAGACCTTGGTTTGGACGATTCGAGGGGTTTTTGATTTTTTGTTTCTAGTTTTGTTTAGTTTCAGGGAACTAGAACATCAAGAGGAAGCTACTGGGAAAGTTGGAGCAAAAGAATCCACAAAGGGACCGCCAATCAGCAGTTGCAAACCGCCAATTGGCGGCCTGGTGAGGTCTGCCTCCTCTCAAATTTCTTCTGGAAGTTTATTGCTTTACTTTAGTTATCTGGGAGCCCAATTGTGCATGCTGTGATCTTTAGTTTGCTCCCAGATTTAATTTCAATCCCCTTTAATCAACTTGGACCATAAAACTCAAAGCAAAAGATTAGACTTCTTGCCATCTAGGTCATGCACCATTGGTAGACCTTGCATGCATTTGTCTTTTCTTTGCTTTACATTTTGTCGTTGATTGCTGGCGTGAGGTACGTGCACCCCAATCTCTCATTCATGCATGTTTCGATCATGCATTAGTTAGTAAGGTGCATCGGGACAAGAGTGAGTTGAGCGTTTGATTGGAGTGATTGATTGCTAGATTTAAGCTCAAAACGCTACTAAGGAGGGGTTGTCCCATAAAAGATAAGGTGGGGTATTTTATCACCCTTTCCTTGGCCCCAAAAACCACTCTTAATAAAGCCTTAACTAAAAGCAAGTAGACATTGGCCCTAGGATTGCGGGCGCACTAGGAGAGTAATCTAGTTGAGACCGTCATGACCTGATCGGCGTTGCCTACCTTGTCGATAGTAGGAGGTACTGGATCTCCGGATCTGGTATCACTTGCTGGGCATTGTGGTCCTCGTTGTAGGGAGGTGAGGCGTGTCGAGGCTAGTGACCTTGAAGTTAGGCGTCGTCTAGCCTAAGGACCCATTGCCTTACATTGTTTGAGCCATGCTTGCTAGTTAGGCTTCTACCTTCACCCTGTACCCTCGCTAGCTCTAGGGATTCTTCCCTTCTCCTCTGAGTCATCTTCTTCTCACCTTCTTCTACGTTATAGTCTCCTCCCCTTTACACTCTCTGTTAGCGTTTTAGGGTCGAGTCGAGCACTTTTTGCGAGCTTAGCCTCGTGGTGGTGAGAGTGATCGACTCGAGAGTTTTTCTTGAGATGGATGGTTACATGGGCGACCATCCATATCATTGTTGGGACCAGGACGATTCTCCCTGGTACTCCGGACCCATGCAACCTGGGGTGGCTCAGACTAACACCCCGTATGGTTGGGATGATCGTAATTTTGTGACTGAGCAGTCTTCATATTGGGGTAACATGAGAGAGGCACCGACTGCTAGACCACAATCTAGTTATGCCGGATCATATGCTGGTCAACAAACTGAGACATTACAACAAACTTTGGCCTCTTTCATGCGTATGGCAGACGACATGAGTGCCCCGGTGGCTCCAGTAGCCGTACCGTGCGACTGTTGTGGGTTGAGTGGTCATGTTATCGGGGAATGTCCTTATGTTCCCCCTGAGCCTGAGTATGAGCACACATTTTCCCAAAATGCTCATTATGACCATTACACATCCGCGTACAACCCGAGAGTGATGGATTCATGGGGAGACAAATCTTATCCAAATTCTTATACCTCATTTTCACCCCCGTATCCTCCTCCCGAATACCCAGAATTCTACCAACACCCCACTTCAAATCATTGGACTCATTCTCAGCCCATCAACACCCAACCCCAAAATTTCCCAAGCTCTGACTTGGACCTCACTGTTGACCCCAAATTTGATTCCTTAAAACAAACCCTCCAAACATTCATGGAAACCACTCAAACTTTATTGAAGTCCAACTTGAATTCCTTGCAAAATATGGAATTGCAAGTGAGTCAAATGACACAACAATTCCATGAACGCGAGGAGGGTCACCTTTCTTGTCAACATGAGGATTCATCTTTTGATATCGAACCACCACCACATCCACAAATTCAAAGCACAATCTTTCAAAGTCAAACTCCTAGTCAGTCTGAGGGACTTGGGGTTTCAATTCACGATCACTTAGTGGAGGATTCGATTCAAATTGAGAATAACTTGGACCAGTTCTATTATGAGTCGGCACAGGATTGTGCCTTACCTTTTTGTCCCGTGGCCCTTGAGCCACATGATCTTATTGTTGTACCTCCTAAGGACTCACCTCTGGTGGAGCAAGAGCTCCCTAGTACCCTCAACTTCAAACAACCTGATGAGAGTTTGCCTCTCACTATTGTTCCTGATCATCTTGGAAATGATGGAACATCAAACAACCACATTGCTCATGAGGGTATTAGGAGTTCCTTGGAGGATACTTTGGGTATGAGCCCCACTTCCTGTTCTCCTGGTGAGTTGGACATGCATAACGAGGTGCTTGACCTCGTTCCGACCCACCAGCCTGTTGGTTGGAGAGTTTGGATTGATGATCATAACTTCAGTTCCGCAACGGGAGATATTTTTCTTCCGTTGCCCCTTATTTCCCAAACTCTCGAGAGGTTCAAGCTCTTTCAGTTTGATCCTTTGAATGAGACGCCTTTGCGTCCAATTCATGAACCTCTCATTTCATCTGGTGCTCTTTGTGAAGGGGGCCCACGCATGCGTATTCTGGCCCCGCGTGGTGTCATGTTCCCTTTCCAAGTGCATTGACCCACTCTTGAGGTTCCCATTTGATGTCTTTTGACAAATGAAGATGGGAACTTATGTTTGTACATAGTTATATGAAAAAAAAAAGAAAAAAAAAGAAAAAAAAGAAGAAAAAAAAGAAGTACAATAAAAGACTCCTTCAGTGAGCATTGATTGTTGTGAGCCCCAACCCTTGTGTATTTGGGCTCCATTTCTTTCACGTATTTGTATCCCTTCTTTAGCATCTCACAGGTTTTGATGGAATTCGGGTTATGTCCATCAACATGACCTTGCACTTCCCTTTGTACTTCATGTTGGTGAGATCTCTCCTTTTTATGCATCAATCCATGTAGTATCTTGCTTGCATTCATTGAGGACAATGCATGAAGTAGGTGTGGGGGGGTGTTTTACGTGTGTACATAGTCGAGTCTTTTTCCTTTGATTTTGTTTTCTTTTGTTTGCATTGTTAGGGTCATGATAGTGTGCTGCATTTAATATCGATATATCTGCTTGCCATGATCCTTGGGTGACTTGTCTTCTTTTGCTTGCCTAGTGCTTCAAAATTTTCACATTTCTTTCAAAATCTTCATGTGTTTTCGAAAGAAAATGTTTTGTGGGTTTTGCGTGTGTTTAGCATGTGCAAAACCGTTGAGAGGCAAAGTAAAAAGAAAGCTCCCAAAATTGTCTTGAACTTGATGCATTAGGATATCTAGTACGTGGCTTTAGGATTTATCGAGTCGTTAGGATGCACCCCAGTTTTCCCTTGGGGGTGAGTAATCATAGGGTTTCAGTGCTCAAACATTTAATGAAGTCCACCCTGAACCTAGTGAGTCAATAATTCGTGTCTGTTAACTTAAGGAAGTTTGTTGTAGTCAAGGACCCTCTAAATCCTGTTGTGAGACATTAGTGTAGGGGTTTTGGTTCATGTGTAGATAAGAAATAAGTGAGTAGGTGTTCTCTCTTCTCGCACGGCTCCTATCACTCGGGAAAGTAGGTCTGAGGGGACTTTGTGCCTGGTGCTTTCGAGTCATCTGACTTGGGATGCGCCGACTGAACTCCCGTTACACGGGTGGTAGGGATTACCCTATGTGGAGATGTGGGGAAAGGTGTACGTGATAGTGTAAGTCCTCATGGGCAATGATGCACGGAACCTGACCCTAGGAGAATGAAGCTCCAACTAATAAAAAGTAAAAGAAAAAAAAATGTGAAAAGAAACAAAAAGAAAAAAAATATGATAATGCAAATAAGAACCTTAATGGACTTTACACTTTGTAGCACTTGAGGATGTTGAGGTTGTCCATGTCTTTCACATAATTCCTTATTTAACTTACACGAATGGTTCATTAGGGTAGAGGTGTGTACTGATCACCTATATAGAGTCGGCCCGTAGCATTACCGCGTCCATTGATCGACAAAATATTTCCAACGAGTCGAGGTCTAGATTGAATAATGCATCTTGTTCGGATTTTGTGGGTATATCCGCTGAAAACCCTCAGGAGACAACACTCCTCCTCCTTGGCAACAAAGGGGTTTAACGGCTTGTTGCACGTGCTAAGTGCAACCGTGATTCCTACGAAAGTGAGTTAGGATTTCTTGTTTCTCGTTTGTTTTTCTCTTTCTTTGTTTTGCTCGAGACTAGCAAAAACTTAGGTGTGGGGGTATTTGATTGACATCATTTCATGCTCATATTTGTATCTTATATCCATTATCTTACACCTAAGCAATGCTACGTGACGAGTTTTATGTTTAGTTTTCAGGAATAAAGAGGTTTGAAGAGAAGAGCCATGAAAGGACCCAAAAGCTGGGAAAAATGACTGAATGATGAGATCTAGGGACCAAGATGCAAGGGAGAAGGACCTGAATGTAAGACAGAAGGACCTAAGAGCAAAACAGAATACTCCACACCATCATGGGGAGTATTTTACCAATTCTATTCGGGTCGGAGCTCCAACAAGTCGAGTAACCGCATCAAAGACCAACAATACCAGAAAGCAAAGCCCACAACAAATTCCAACACGATCCGACAATTTTGGACCGCCAATTGGCGGTCTTGGACCGCTAATTGGCGGTCCATATTGCTCAGGATCCGTCGAAATTTCTTCTGGACTTGTATTAATGTTCGTTTAGGCTATTTTTGGTATTGGTTTAGTCCCACATCGGGGGATTGTCCCCGATTAGCTTTTCCCATGCTTATAAATAGAACTCTTCACCTTCCATTGTAATTACCCATTGTTTGGGGGCATTCTCTCTACTAAGGAGTGAGCCTTGAAGCAATAACTCAAGGTGGAGAAGGATGCTACCTTCAATGTGAGTCATTGTTAATAAAAGTTTATTTGTTTCTTTTAATCTTGTTTTGTTATGTTGTTTGTTTTGTGTGGGTTGTTTTACTTTGTTTAATTTCTTGTTTAGTAATTTTAGTATCTTAGTTAAATGTTTTCTTTACTTAGTCTAATCAGTAGTGTAATGAGTAGTGAGTAGTTTCATCCCCATTTGGGGGGTGGAGAAATATGTGATATAATTATGTAGTGTATTAAGTGTGTGTTATTTTTATCCATTGAGCTTTATATGATTTCCATAACCATCTATGGGTCTCCACTCTTATCTTTGATATGCTAATGCTCTTGAATGAAGCTTAGCTTATGCTTTGATTAGTGGACCTATTTTATGGGGAATGATAAGGTTAGGATATGGATGAAGTTAATATTGGAAACACAATTTGTAATGTATGTGCTCTTGTTGCCTTTACCTTAGCTAATGTCTTGTATGTTTTAATGATGTAGTGAAATCTTAATTCATGTAGAGGCATAATAGGGTATAGTCTTTATACTTGAGTTCATGTAGCTTCATTCCAATTATTGTCTTGTATGTTTTAATGATGTAGTCTTATCTTAATTCATGTAGAGGCAAAGTTGGATGTAGTTTTATGATTTCATGCACTACATGTTGTGAGGAGCTTAATGAACACACACACACTCTTTTATGTTCACACTATTTCTCTATCCCCTTTGGGGCTTAGTTTATTGCTTATCTCCATTTCCATTTGCATCTTAGTGTAGTTTAGTGTAACCAACCTTTCTCTCTTTCTTTTACCTCTCGCCTTCGAACAAACCAAGTGTCGACACACCTCCCAGTGGACGACCCGTATTTGCCACCGCTTCAACGCGGCCGTGCACTTGCGGTAGAAATATAAAACGATCAATCACACCTCATCATATGCCTATACCAGAAGGTGTCTCTACCTCATGTTCTATGGCCATTGAGTCATTTGAGCTTCATCTTGACTACAACAAGGACCCACCTACGACCGAGCTTATGCTTGATGATATAAATGATGGTGAGAGGTCCTTGTTGGATAACTTTGGGAGAAGCCTCATTCCGATGCACCCACCTTAGTGAGGAAATACAACTTCATTCTTTGTTGCCCACACCCAACCAATATCATGAGGGGTTCGAGCCTTTCAGCTTTGACCTTTCACCCCTCATGACACATCAGAGTACCGGTGAAGTTTGCCCATCTCGGCAAGTCTCTGGTCCTCAGGACTTGATGTTCTCATTTGATGTTCCTAGACCAAATGATTATGAGAATATCGTTGTTGCTGTATATATCATTTTAAAAAAAAAGAAAAAAAGAAAAGAAAAACAAAAACAAAAAAAATAACGAGTAATAAAAGACTTCATGAGTGAGCATTGATTGTTGTGGGCCCCAACCCTTGTGTACTTGGGCCCGATTTCTTCAGGTATTTGTGTACTTGTTGCCTCAGACGCGATAGTTGACTCAACTTGATATGATCCAGCTCGACCAGAAGACCTGGCGCCTGGTGGCTCTGTCATGGTGTCCCACTCAAAGGTACGTTCAGCCATTAATTCAAAAGTGTCACATGCCTCATCGATGGGTTTCATTTGGAAATGACCTTGACACATTGACTCCAACAATGTGCGGGTGTTGTAGTTGAGGCCCTCATAAACAATTTGGCATAACTGCCACAACTCAATTCCATGATGAAGGTACTGCAAGAGAAGGTCCTTGAACCTTTCAAAGAAAGCATAAAACGATTCGGTCTTAGTCTAATACATATGGTGTATTTGTTGTTGTATCTGTTGAGTTTTCCTTGAGGGAAAAATATCTTCAGAAAGACGGCCACAAAGTCATCCCAAGACCGAATAGAGCTCCCCGGGAGGCTGTACATCCATTTCTTTGCGTTATCCTTCAACGCGAAAGAAATCATCCTCAACCGGTGATTGACATCATTTCATGCTCATATTTGCATCTTATATCCGTTATCTTTCACCTAAACAATGCTATGTTACGAGTTTTATGTTTGAATTTCAGAAATAAATAGGTTTGAAGAGATGAAGCATAAAAGGACCCAAAAGATGGGAAAAATGACTGAATTGTGAGATCTAGGGACTGAGATGCAAGGGAGAAGGACGTGAACGTAAGACCGATGGACCTAAGAGCAAAACAGAATACTCCACACCATCATGGGAAGTATTTTCGCAATTCGATTCGGGTCGGAGCTCCAACAAGTCAAGTAACCGCATCAAAGACAAACAATACCAGCAAAAAAAGCCCACAACAAATTCCAACCCGATCCAAAGTTTATGGACCGCTAATTGGCGGTCCAGATCACTCTGGATCCGCCCCAATTTCTCCATCAAATGTATTAGAGGATGTTTAGGCTATTTTTGGTATTTGTTTAGTCCCACATCGGGGAATTGTCCCGGAGTGCCTTTTTCTATGGCTATAAATAGAACTCTTCACCTTCTAATGTAATCACTCCATATTTTAAGTGGCTATTCTTCCTACTAGAAGTGAGGCCTTGAATCACACACTAAAGTAGGAGGATGCTACTTGAAATGTGAGTCACTTTAATAAAAGTTTCTTTATTATGTTTTTTGTTTTACTTTGTTTAATTTCATTTCATTAGTTTTAGTAGCTTAGTTAATATGCTTTCCTTTCTTAGTTTAATAACTAGTGTAATGTGTAGTGAGTAGTTTCATCCCCTTTGGGGGTTTGGAGTAGATGTTCATACATGCATTAGAGAATGGAATGAATGCTTTATTTCCAATGTGTTGATAAAACATGAATGTATGCTTGCTTGTTTAGGATAGAATTTATAACTTGATGAGTTTTGCCAAAATAATTAGAAACCTCTCATGCTTGTTTAAGTTCTGAAATAGAAAACTTGTATATGTAAATGTTAATCAACTAGGTTGGTGAATGGATTGATAGGTTTTGCCATAACATTTAGACACTTCCTATGCATGATAACACCACCTTCATGTGTGCTCAAAGAATGTGTTCAACACCCACCTCTTTGCATGTGTGCACTCACTCCACCCCTTAGGGGTTTTGCATTTCTGAATTCCAGCACTCTTATTTCGTTCTTAGTTAGGTTTTAGTTAATCGTTTGATGCTTTCTTTCGTATTTAGTACTTCGTAGTGTAGTGTCAATGTCTCAATTAGATTACTCTCCTAATGCGTCCACAATTAGTTAATCGTTCCGATCAGGCCATTACGATCACAACTAGATTACTCTCCTAGTGCATCCGCCATCCTTAGGGTCAATGTCTACTTGCTTTTAGAATTAAGGCTTTTATTAAGAGTGATTTTCGGGCCCATGGAAAGGGTGATGAAATTCCCCACCTTATCTTTTATGGAACAACCTCTCCTTAATAGTATTTTGATCTTAAATCTTGCAATCAACACTCCAATCAAACACTCAACTCACTCTTGTACCGATGCACCTTACTAATTAATGCATGATCGAAACATGCAGGAATGAGAGATTTGGGTGCACATACCTCACGCTAGCAATCAACAACAAAATGTAAAGCAAAGAAAGGACAAATTCATGCAAGGTCTACAAATGGTGCATGACCTAGAGGCAAGAAGTCTAATCTTTTGGTTTGAGTTTTATGGTCCAAGTTGATTAAAGGGGATTGATTTTCATGATCTGGGAGCAAACTACAAGTCACAACATGCCAAATTGTGCTCCGAGACAACTACACTGAAGCAAAGAACAACCAGAACAAATTTGAGAGCAGAAGCAGCTCACCAGGCCGCCAGTTGGCGGTTCCAGACCGCTAATTGGAGGTCAGTTTGGTGATTCTGTGCCTTCAATTTCACCAGTGGCCTCCCCTTTAGCTCTAGGATCACTGAAACCAACAAAAAATTAAAACCACTCGAATCGTCCAAACTAAAGTCTGGACAGAACACTCCCCGGCAACGACGCCAAAAAATTGATTGATATGTTTTAATTAACCGCAAGTGCACGACCGCGTTGAAGCGGTGGCAAATACGGGTCAATCCACAAGGTGGTGTGTCGACTTTTGGTTTGTTTTAAGGCGAGTGGGAAAGAAATGAGAGAAAGGATTGATGATCAAACTACACTACAATGCAAAAAAGTAAATGGAAAATAAGCAATAAAACTAAACCCCAAAGGGGGTATAGAAAAGAGTGTGAATACAAAGATATGTATATGTGTGTGTGTTCAATTAAGCTCATCACAATATGTAGTGCATGAAAATCATAAAACTACATCCAACTTTGCCTCTATATGAATTAAGATAACACAATATCATTAAAACATACAAGACAATAATTGGAATGAAGCTAAATGAACTCATATTTAAGACTAGACCCTACTATCCCTCCACATGAAATAAGATAGCACATTATCATTAAAACATACAAGGCATTAACCAAGGTAAAGACAACAAGAGTACATGCAACTACAAATCATGTTTCCTTCATCAATTCCATCCATATCCTCACATTATCATTCCCCATAAAATAGGTCTACTAATCTAAGCATAAGCTAAACTTCATTCAAGAGCATTAGCATATCAAAGATAAGAGTGAAATCCCATTAGATGGTTATGGAAATCATATAAGGCTCAAGGGATTAAGATAACACACACCTAATACACCACATGATCATATCACATATTTCTCCACCCGCCAAATGGGGATGAAACTACTCACTTATCATTACACTACAACCTACATTAAAATGAAACATTAAACTGAAATGAAACTAAACTAAGCAAGCAAGGAATATTAAAGAAGCTAAAATGACATAAAACTAAAGAAGCATGCAAGCATATGAAATGAAATTAAACTAAGAAAGAAACAACATAACTAAAGGAAAACATCTATTATTACTCACTCAATTACATGTAGCCTCTCTCCACCAGGGTTTTTGCTTCAAGGCTTTAACTCCTAGTAGAGAGGATGGCCACCAAGAGAGAGATGGGGTACAAGAGAGGAGGGAGAGTTCTATTTATAGCCATAGAAAAAGGTAATCTGGGACAATTCACCGGTATGGGACTAAAGAAATACCAAAAATAGCCTAAACAAACACTAATACATGTGCACACAAAATCTTAGCGGATCCGGAGAGATCCGGACCGCTAATTAGCGGTCCATAAACTCTGGATCCGACTGGAATTTGTTGTGGGCTTTTCTGGATTTATTTGTCGGTTTTTGATGCATATACTTTGTTTATTGGAGCTCCGACCCGAATCAAATTGCCAAAATACTCCCCATGATGGTGTGAAGTTTTTTGTTTTTCTCTTTGGTCCTTCGGTCTTACATTCAGGTCCTTCTCCCTTGTATCTTAGTCCTAGAGTCCCCAACTCAGTCCTTTTCCTATGTTTTAGGTCTTTTCATGCCTCTTCTCTTCAAACCTCTTTATTTCGAAATTCAAACATAAAACTCGTCATGTAGCATTGCTTAGGTGTAAGATAATGGATATAAGATATAAATATAAGCATGAAATGATGTCAATCAGGTGACCATTTCTAGCGACTTCCAATTCCTTGATCAATTGTCGCAATGGTCTGATGCGCTTGACTTATGGTTGTCAATGCGCTGATTTCAACATCTTAACCATCGGCAAGAAGCCAGGTGCCTTCAAAGACCCTGTTGGGGTCAACCTTATCCACGGCATGGATGAGATAGAAGTTGAGGGCACCTTCAAGTACTTCAGAGAATTGTTCGATGGAGATCCTGAAGGTTGTGAAGATGTTTCACCTAGGCTGGCACAAGAATGTGCCTTATCTTCTAATCATGTGGCCTTAGATCCACATCCTTTTGATCACGTGGCCTTAGAGCCACATCCTTTTGATCGTGTGGCCGTTGAGCGACATCCTTTCGATCATGTGGCTCTTGAGCCACAAGATACCATTTTTATGGCCTCTGCGCCACATGCTCTTCATTCTGTGTCTGTTGAGGACCCCATGTGGGTTAAGAATCAACCACCTGATACCCTACATTTCAAACAACCAGACAGAGGTTCACCTCTCGTTCATGCCTCCTATCTTGCTCACTCTCAAGAGGCATCAAACGACCACAACGCTTATAAGGGTATCGGGTGGTCTACCAATTCTGCTTTGTATGTTGCAAGCCCATGCAAGTGCATTTTTAACTCGAGAGATAGTGGGTTCCGATTTGATGTCCCTTGACATATGAACATGGGAGTCCATTTTTGTACATAGTTAAAATAAAATAAAAAAGAAAAAAAAACGAAAATAAGAAGAAGAAGAAGAAGAAGACTCCTTCATGAAGGGAATGTGTTCTACAAGTTTTACTTTTAAATGTCAATTATTATGAATTGAATGAGAAATCATTTTGTTCCTTGTTTATGTTATTCGTCTTTTAGAAGTGTTAAGGAAGAGGCTCTTGGTCCTTAACCGTAGAGCTCTAAAAGATATTCGTTTACATAAAACGAAAGATATTCGCAATCATGGTAATTAACATGGGACATTAATTACCGAGTTAAGATTGTCGTGTTGGTCATAGATCATTGTAGCTCTACAAGTGAGTTACAACACGGGTACACAAAAGAGGAAAATATTACTTTTGTATACTGAAAAGACCTAATGAGTAAAACATTATAGAATTGTGTTTTCTGTGTCATTAATGTTTTACTATGTCTTTGGTCCTTTGATATGAGACTTATATCTGATCACTTAAGATTTTCTTAATTAGACTAGTGTCTTGAGCTATCGATGAGAGTAGTGGAAAGGCATTGGTTGGTTAAGTATGACTTTTGTTGGAGAAGATAGTTAGTCAAAAGATTATCATTGCCCCTCTTAATTGAGTGATGATATTAGTGGGCCCCTTGATAAAGCAAAGTTATAATGTGCACAACGTGATTTGAGCTAAGTCACATATTTATAACTAGCTTAAAGGGATCAAGAAATGAATACTAACACAAAGATGACACAATATTACTTTGTGTGTATTCTTAATATCATGAGGCAAGTGACGGACACAAGTGGTGCACTCCATCACTAAATGGATCGGGTTTTGGTTCGAGTGGAATTAAGATATCTAACTAATTGGGAGCTATAATGTGTAGGTAGGTACCGCATATAGCTTGTGATATTAAACTCTTAATATCACTGCCAACTTAGTCTAGATCCTCCCATAGGTCACACCGCAAAAACCGGGAAACAAGAAGCTTGATTTTTGGTTCATATGATGTGTCGGGTTTCTTGTAGAAAATATGACACATGTGGTGAACAAGTAAAATCAATTATGTTGCATAAGTTGTGAATTTGCTAAAACCCCCTAAAGTTCAAATTTTGTTGGAAATAAATCCAACATTTGAAAAGGCAAAATCGGGTAAAAGTTCGGTAATCCGTTTATGGTTCGGTCGACCGAAGGTTCGGTGGATCGGTCAACCGAACGTGGAACGGAAGGTCAGAGTTGATTGACCGAACTTGACCAAAGTGCCTGGAACTCTGGTTCGGTATACCGAACCAGGAACGGTCGACCGAACAATGTCCACTTCCGATATTTTCGGTTAACCGAATGGCACTCGGTTTTAGACGCGAATTCGTCCGATCGGTTAAGGAGAATTTTTATCCTTAAGGAATCAGTCATTCGTCTAGTTCACGGTAATACGAACGTGACATATTCAGTAAACCGAGTATGTCTCGGTAAACCGAAGCCCGATAGATTTTCTGTCTTTGATAATTAAGAGATTAAATTGATCAATGGTTGGATTAGCTCCAAACTTGGTCAAACGTTTTGTGGATGCATGTAATGCATTATGGAATTAGTTTGTGAGAGAAAATGTCAAGAGAACATGACTTAAGAATAGCCATGATTGAGAGTAAGATTGGAGCCTATAAATAGGTCTTTATTCTCCTTAATTATGTTAGAAGTTTTTCTAATTGTTTTCTCTCCTAAATCACCACAAAAAGCCACCAAAATTCTCTTAGTTTTTCTAAGTCTTTGGAAGGAGAAATCTCAGAGATTAAGGAAGGGGTTTGTAGCTAGATTCTAAGCTAGTTTTGGAGATTGATTGGCTAGCTCATTTCTCTCCAACCTTGTTTAGAGTTTCGGTGAACATTCGGAGGCATCCGGCGCAACGGGAAGCGACGATCGTCTTCCTCAACATCTCTGGATTATCAAGAAGTTTTAGAGAACTTCTAGGTATTAATTTCGGAGCTCATGATTGTTTTAATAAAGTTTTGAAACTAGTTATTGAAACAAACTGATGCATGCATGAAACAAATCATAGAAAAAATGTAATTGATCCTTATTGTGCATAAAATTTTGAAAATAAATATGTGCAATTACACTAGAAATTCTACACTTCAGTGAGCATCGATTGTTGTAGGCTCGAACCCTTGAGTATTTGGGCCTCATTTCTTTCACATATTTGTATCCATTCTTTAGCATCTCACAGGTTTTGAGGGAATTCGGGTTTGTGTCCATCACTATAACCATGATCTTCCTTTTGCGCTTCATATTGGTGAGATTTTCCTTTTTTCATGCATAAATCCATGTAGTATCTTGTCCCCATTCATTGAGGACAATGCATGAAGTAGGTGTGTGTGTGGGGGGGGGGGTGTTTTACGTGTGTACTTATTCGAGTCTTTTTCCTTTGATTTTATTTTCTTTTGTGTGCATTGCTAGGGTCATGTTAGTGTGCTGCATTTAATATCGATTTATCTGCTTGTCATGATCCTTGGGTGACTTGTCTTCTTTTGCTTGCCTCGTGCTTTAAAATTTTCACATTTCTTTCAAAATCTTCATGTGTTTGCGAAAGAAAATGTTTTGTGGGTTTTGCGTGTGTTTGGCATGTGCAAAACCATTGAGAGGCAAAGTAAAAAGAAAGCTCCCAAAATTGTCTTGAACTTGATGCATTATGATATCTAGTACAGTGGCTTTAGGATTTATCGAGTCGTTAGGATGCACCCCAGTTTTCCCTAGGGGGGCGAGTAATCATAGGGTTTCAGTACTCAAACACTTAAAGAAGTCCAACCTGAACCTAGTAAGTCAATAATTTGTGTCTGTTAATTTAAGGAAGTTTATTGCAGTCAATGACCCTTTAAATCTTGTTGTGAGACATTAAGTGTAGGGGTTTTGGTTCATGTGTATATAAGAAATAAGTGAGTAGGTGTTCTCTCTTCTCGCACGGCTCCTATCACTTGGGATAGTAGGTCTGAGGGGACTTTATGCCTGGTGCTTTCGAGTCATCTGACTTGGGATGCGCCGACCGAACTCTCGTTACACGGGTGGTAGGGATTGCCCTATGTGGAGATTTAGGGAAAGGTGTACCTGATAGTGTAAGTCCTCATAGGCAATGATGCACGAAACCTAAACCTGAGAGAATGAAGCTCCAACTAATAAAAAGAAAAGAAAAGAAGAAGAAGAAGAAGAAGAAAAGAAACAAAAAGAAAAAATGGTAATGCAAATAAGAACCTTAATGGACTTTACACTTTGTAACACTTGAGAATGTTGAGGTTGTCCATGTCTTGCACTTAAGTCCATAATTAACTTTCACGAATGATTCATTAGGCTAGGTGTGTGGACTGATTACATATATAGAGTCGGCCCGTAGGAATACCGCGTCCAATGATCGATAAAAATGAGTCCATCGAGTTGAGTGTCGAGATTGAATAATGCATCTATGTTCGGATTTTGTGGGTATATCCGCTGAAAACCCTCAGGAGACAACACTACTCCTCCTTGGCGACAAGGAGGTTTAATGGCTTGTTGCACGTGCTAGTTGCAACTGTGATTCCTACGAAAGTGAGTTAGGATTTCTTGTTTTTTCATATGCTTCTCTTTCTTTGCTTTGCTCGGGACTAGCAAAAGTTAGGTGTGGGGTATTTGATTGACATCATTTCATGCTTACATTTGTATCTTATATCTATTATCTTTCACCTAAATAGTGCTATGTAACGAGCTTTATGTTTGAATTTCAGAAATAAATAGGTTTGAAGAGAAGAGGCATGAAAGGACGTAAAAGCAGGAAAAAGGACTGAGTTGAGAGACTCGAGGACTAAGATGCAAGATCGAAGGACCTGATGCAAGATAGAAGGACCAATGAGCAAACAAGAATACTCCACACCATCTTGGGGAGTATTTTGGCAATTCTATTCGGGTTGGAGCTACAACAAGCGAAGTAGATGCATCAAAGACCAACAAATACAACCAGAAAAGCCCAGAAGAAAATCCAGAGCGATCCTAACACTGTAGACAGCTAATTAGCGGTCCAAGACCGCTAATTGGCGGTCTCTTTGGTCCAGATCCGCTAAGATTTATGTGAGGCGTGTATTAGAGTGTTTAGTCTATTTTTGGTATTTGTTTAGTCCCATACCGGGGGATTGTCCCGGATTACCTTTTCTATGGCTATAAATAGTACTCCCCCTCCTCTCTTGTACCCAATATCTCTCTTGGTGGCCATCCTCTCTACTAGGAGTTAAAGCCTTGAAGCAAAAACCCTGGTGGAGAGAGGCTACTTGTAATTGAGTGAGTAATAATAGATGTTTTCCTTTAGTTATGTTGTTTTGTTCTTAGTTTAATTTCATTTCATATGCTGGTATGCTTCTTTAGTTTTATGTCCTTTTAGTTTCTTTAATATTTCTTGCTTGCTTAGTTTAGTTTCATTTCAGTTTAATGTTTCATTTTAATGTAGGTTGTAGTGTAATGATAAGTGAGTAGTTTCATCACCATTTGGGGGTGGAGAAAGTGTGATATGATCATGTGGTGTATTAGATGTGTGTTATCTTAATCCCTTGAGTCTTATATGATTTCCATAACCATCTAATGGGATTTCACTCTTGTCTTTGATATGCTATTGCTCTTGAATGAAGCTTAGCTTATGCTTAGATTAGTGGACCTATTTTATGGGGAATGATAATGTGAGGATATGGATGGAATTGATGAAGGAAACATGATTTGTAGTTGCATGTACTCTTGTTGTCTTTACCTTGGTTAATGCCTTTTATGTTTTAATGATAATGTTCTATCTTATTTCATGTGGAGGCATAGTAGGGTCTAGTCTTTATACATGAGTTCATTTAGCTTCATTGCAATTATTGTCTTGTATGTTTTAATGATATTGTGTTATCTTAATTCATGTAGAGGCAAAGTTGGATGTAGTTTTATGATTTTCATGCACTACATATTGTGATGAGCTTAATTGAACACACACACATATACATATATTTGTATTCACACTCTTTTCTATACCCCCTTTGGGGTTTAGTTTTATTGCTTATTTTCCATTTACTTTCGCATTGTAGTGTAGTGTAGATCATAACTCCTTTCTCTCCTTTCTTTCCCACTGGCCTTCAAACAAACTAAAGTCGACACACCTCCCTGTGGATCGACCTATATTTGCCACCACTTCAACGCAGTCGTGCACTTGCGGTTAATTAAAACATATCAATCAATCATCTATTTCAAGAAATATGGAGGTATGATAGGATCCTTGCTTTATCTTACCGCTAGTCGTTCGGATATTATGTTTTCCGTGTGTTTATGTGCTCGTTTTGAAGGTTGTCCAAAAGAATCTTATTTCAATGCTTTAAAACGTATTTTTCGCTATCTCAAAGGATCTCAAGATTTTGGTTTGTTTTACCCCAAGACTAGGGCTTTTGATCTTGTTGCTTATAGCGACGCCGACTATGCTGGTTGCATTTTAGATCGTAAAAGCAATAGTGGCACTTGCCAATTCTTGGGAAAATCGCTTGTCTCTTGGTTTAGTAAGAAACAAAGTAGTGTTGCATTGTCGACAACCGAGGCCGAATATATTGCCGCCGGTTGTGCAGGTGCACAAGTCTTGTGGATGAGGCAAACACTCAAAGACTTGAAACTTGAGTTTCAAACTACTCCTATACTTTGTGATAAAACAAGTGCAATAAACCTTTCGAAAAATCCCATATTGCATTCTCGAACTAAACACATTGAGGTTAGACATCATTTCCTTAAAGATCATGCAACAAAAGAAGACATTAAGTTTGTATTTGTTCCCACAAATGATCAACTTGCGGACATATTTACAAAACCTTTAAATGTTGATCGATTCTATCATGTAAGACTAAATCTAGGCATGTGTAATTTAAATGACGTATAACTTAGATATATCATGCCACTCTTTCGAAATTTGCTACATGATTGAGTTTTCATTTCAAGTTTTTGCAGATTTTTGGTGTGTTTTCAAATGTGTGTTCTTTCAGACGTTCAGTCGACCCAAAATCAAGTTCGGTTCAACCGGATTATTGTGCTGCAAGTCAGTTTTTAAATTTTTTGTCTCCCTCGGTTGACCAAAATATTGTGTTCGTTCGACCGATTCGTTTGGTGTGTTGATTTTGCTTTTCCCTGGTGTGTTTTGGTCGACCGCATATTTTGCTCCGTTCGACCGTTTCTCTTCTGGTTGATCTGACTTAAGTTCACTTAAGTGTCCGGTTAAACCATTTTGAGTTTCAATCGACCGTGGTGATGTTTCGGTCGACCGTGCGTGTGTTTTTGTCCAACCGAAAATCACCCAGAAGCTTTCCTTGTTTCACACTCTTTCTTCGGTCGACCGACGGTCTCTTTTCGTCTGACCATTTTTGACCAGAGGTCGTGTGGTCATGTGGTTTTTTTTAACCCACCAGTCGACCGGTGCATCAGAACGGTCGACTGTTTGTATCGTTTCAACACCTTTTAAGGGCAATTACAAGGCTTTCCTCTTCACTTTTACCTTTCCTCTGTTCAAACCCTAAGTGTCGCCCCTCCTCTTCCTGTCGACCGCCCGCTCTTTCCAACCTTCCTCCACCCATTCCGGCCGTCCCACACCTCCATTTTTCGTGTCTTCAACATTTCTTCTCTTATGGGTTACTCAAAGATGTCCATCTCCAAGAAACGACAGGAGCACATGCTCCCACATGCCATCCTTATCTTTTTACGCACTCCAACTTTATCCTCACATTATCATTCCCCATAAAGTGAGCTCACTAGACAAAGCATGTGCTAAACATCAATTAAGACTATTAACACATCAAAGACAATAGTAAGGAACCCAACAAAATGGTTATGGAAATCAAGTGAAGCTCTACGATTAAGATTAAAACACACCAATCTCACAACACTCACACTTCACATCATTCTCCACCCTAATGGGGATGGATTGCTCATTAATCATCATGTAAACAAAGAAAATAACAAAATAAAAACAACACATGAACAAGCAAAGAGAACTAGATCTAATCAAAGTAATGGAATAAAAATTGCATCAAATAAAAGACAATAACATAAAGAACAAGAAACTAAAGTTTGGTTAAGAAAGAAAGATTACAAAAGGTGTTTATCTTCTCCTACACTACACTACTAAGCAAGAAATAAAACCCACTCTACTAAACAAGAAATAAAACCTACTATAATGGGGAGAAGGAAGGAAGAAATGTAGGAGAAACATTGCTATTTATAGAAGAAAACGTGGTGTAGGTGAATCTGAAAGCAATCGATGGTTGTAATTGAGTTCTCTATAGTCTGGTGCACCCATATAAACAAGTTAGAGCCACGGGAGACATTGGGGCGCATTTGGACCAAATGACCCGCCAGTGGCGGATTCTTTGTACCCGATCTGCCTTGATTTTCTTCAACAACTTAAGTTTGTCCATTACACACGTGGGTGCACTCTAAGTCCACTGGTTCAAGCCCATTTGACCTTAATATTCCCAATACTCTTCAAGATCATGGTATTGAGGGATTTTTGCGCTAGAAATGCTTTCCTTTCGTTCAAGTCCCACCGGATTTCATCTGGGTCCTTTATGAATTGCGGATGAATCCTTGACAATGACAAATAGGTCCAGAATGCTACAATAAGGTCATTTCGTTTTTGCATTTCAGTCGTTTTCTCTTCTTTATTACCTAAAACCTGAAACACTTCAAACAAACACTTGAGTAGCACAAAATTGTGGTAAAAAGCATATATAGTGTGAATGCAATGTATGCTATGCTACTAATCAAATACCTCAAACTAATTACCTTTTGGTAGTCTCGAGCAAAACAAAGAAAGAGAAAATATAAAAGAAATGAAAACATACGAAAAACAAGAAATCCTAAGCCACTTTCGTAAGAATTACGGATGCACTTAGGACGTGCAACAAACTGTTAAACCTCCTTGTTGCCAAGGATGAAGAGTGTTGTCTCCTAAGAGTTTTCAACGGATATAACACAAAATCCGAACATTGATGCATTATTCAACCTAGCAACACGACTCGATGAATCTACTTTTGTCAATCACCTCCAACTAATTACATTGATGCATTATTCAACCTAGCAACATTGCCTGTGAGGACTTACATTATCACATACACCTTCCCCCAAATCTCCACCTAGGGTGATCCTGAAAGGAATGTGTTCTAAAAGTTTAGTTTTGTATGTCTTTTATTATGAATTGAATGTATAAATATTTTGTTCCTTGATTAATGTATTCGTCTTTCGAAAATGTTAAGGAAGATGCTCTTGATCTTTAATTGTAGAGCTCTAAAAAATAATTGTTTACATAAATCAAAAAGGGAAATCACAATCATGGTGATTCACATGGGACATTGATTACCGAGTTAAGATTGTTATGTTGGTTAAATGATATTGTAGTTCTACAAGTATTTAACAACATGAGCATATGAAATAGAAGATGTTTTCTTTCATATATTGAATTGACCTAACAAATGAAACATTATGGAATTGTGTTTGTGTCATTAATGTTTCATTGTGTCTTTGAATCCTAAGATATGAGACCTATATATTTTCACATGAGAAGTGTATAGTTTGATTATTATCGAAAACTATCATTGAGTATAATGATAAAGATAATAGTTGGTATACATGACTTGTGCCGGAAAGGATGATATGTCAAGAGATTATCATTGCCCCTCTTGACTTGAGTGATGATATTGCTAGACCCCTTGATAAGCAAAGTTATAATGTGCACATTGTAACTTATTTATAGTTACATATTATAATTTGCTTAAGAGATGAAGAAATGAATATATAATACAAAGATAACACATTTCTAATTTGCATAATATTCTTAATATCATGAGGCAAAGGGTAAACACAAGTCATATTACTTATATCACTAAGTGGATCGTGTTTAGTTCAAGTAAACAAAATATCTTTGTTATTTGGGTAACTATAATGTGTAGCTAGATACCGCTTACAGTTTATGATATAAAACTTTTTATATCATTGCCAACATAACTTAGATCCTCTTATAGGTCACATCACAAAATTGGGAAAAAAGAAATATAATTTTATGTTTTATGTGATGTATTAAATTTCATATGATATGTAATAGGACTCATGTGGTAAAACAATAAAACTAATATGTCAAGATAATGACATGATTAGAATATCAAATAAATTTGTATGAGATGTATATATTACGTGGTATAATATTTGACATTATATATGATAATATACTACATAATATAATGTGATCCGTAATATTATAACATATGAATTTGTTACAACCTCAAATGTTAAATTTTGTTGGATATTGATCTAAAATTTGGCAAAGGCAAAAAACAGTGACAAAGGTCGAACGTATTTCCGAAAACGTTCGACCGGTTTGAACAATAATTTCTAGATTTTGAAAAACGGTTGACTGATAGAACGTGTAGTTCGACCAAAAATAACAGGAAAATTTCTTGTTGCAAAATGATCGACCGGTGACGCATTTCATTTGACCGAAATTATCAGGACCTTTTCTAGATAACCAAACATTCGACCGATTGGCCGATTCGTTCGACTGTTTGCCTAGGATTTTTCCTAAATTAATAAAAGAATTTTTCTGATCATGGGTTGGATATGTTCCAACTTGGTAAAGGGAGGTTATGAGATGATTATGTGTCGAAATCTGATTGGTTTAAAGGAGAAATTAACAATGGATAATGTGTAAGTGGGTTACACATGATGTGGATTTAAGGATGCCCTATAAATAGGTTTCTCCTCATTCCTTTGTTAAATGAATGCAATATTCGCCTCTCTTCATATTTCTCCACCTAATCCATCAGAAAATTCTTCTACTACTTGAATGATTCAGAGATTAAATTCTTTGGAGCATTAAAGGAGTTATTAGCTAAATTCTAACATTTTATTAGAGATTGATTGACTAGCTTCGATCTCTCTAATCTTGTTTAGAGTTTGGTGAACACCTTGAGGTGATTCCGAGACAATCTGACTTCCAGTTGGTAAAAAAGTTTTTATAATCCTCTAGGTATGATCAAATCTATGTATTTCATTAATTAATATATAATATATATTGAAATACGATTAGAAAATTTTGTACATAAAATTGTTAAAAAATATGAAAACTGATCCTAATTGCTTGTAATTTTCTTAAAATATATACTCAAGCATAGGACATGAAATCCTACAAATCCCTACCACCGTGTAATGAGAGTTCGATCGCCGCATCTACAGTCATATGACTCGAAAGTACCAGGTGCTAAGTCCCATCAGACCTTATTCCCCGAGTGCTAAGAGTCATGCGAGAAGAGAGAAATATCATACTAAATAATTTCTTATCTACGTATGAACCAAAACCCTACACTTAAGGTTTCACAATAGGAGTTTAAGGGTCTCTAACTTCAACGAGCTTCCTTTTATACTAACAGACACAAATTCTTTGAAAAGAAGGAGACTCACTAGGCCAGGCTGGACTTCTTTATTTGTTTGAGTACAGAAACCCTACGATTACTCACCCCCAAGAGAAAATCGTGGTGCATCCTAACTACTAGAGATAGGACCTAAAATTGGTGTACGAGATATCCTAATGCATCATGTTCAAGTCAATTTTGGGAGTTTCTTTTTTACTTTACCTTTCAACAGTTTTGCAAATGCTAAACACATGTAAAACCCACAAAACATTTTATTATGCAAATACATGAAGATTTTGAATGAAATGGAAGAATTAAAGCATTAGGCAAGTCACCAAAGGATTATGTATAGCAAGATATATCAATGTAAAATGCAGCACACTATCATGACCATAACAATACAAACAAAAGAAAATAAAAAAGACTCGAATATGTACATACGAAAAGCCCCCCTCTCCCCCACACTCACTTAATGCATTGTCCTCAATGAATGTGAGTATGAGACTACATGGATTTATGCATGAACAAGAAAAGATTTCATGAACATGAAACGCAAATTGAAGTTCATGATCTTGTTGATGGACATAAACCCGAATTTCTTAAAACCTGTGAGATACTTAAGAAGGGATACAAGTTAAGAAATGGAGCCCACATCATCAAAGAGTGGGACTCACGACAACTAATGTTTTTGTGTGTTTTTTTAGTATAACTATATAAAAAAAGAAGCTCTCATCGTCCTTTGTCAAAGGACGACGAAAGAGAACCTCGTAGTTGATCAATGTACCTGGAATGAGAACATGACAACACGTGGGTCCAAAATACACATATGTGGACCCCCCTCACAAAGTGTATAAAAGGGTGAGGTTCATTAATTTGATGCACAGGTGTCAAAATAGAAGGATCAAACTGAAAGAGCTTGAGTCTCTCAAGAGTTTGACAACAATTGCGGATAGGGAGGAAGAGTTCCCCCCATTGTGAAAGGAATGTGTTCTAAAAGTTTTACTTTTAAATGTCAATTATTATGAATTGAATGAGAAATCATTTTGTTCCTTGTTTATGTTATTCATCTTTTAGAAGTGTTAACGAAGAGGCTCTTGGTCCTTAACCGTAGAGCTCTAAAAGATATTGGTTTACATAAAACAAAAGGTATTCGCAATCATGGCAATTAACATGGGACATTAATTACCGAGTTAAGATTGTCGTGTTGGTCATAGATCATTGTATCTCTACAAGTGAGTGACAACACGGATACACGAAAGAGGAAAATATTACTTTTGTATACTGAATAGACCTAATAAGTAAAACATTATAGAATTGTGTTTTCTGTGTCATTGATGTTTTACTGTGTCTTTGGTCCTTTGATATGAGATTTATATCCGATCACTTAAGAAATGCTTGATTAGAGTAGTGTCTTGAGCTATCGATAAGTGTAGTGTAAAGGCATTGGTAGGTTAAGTATGACTTTTGTTGGAGAAGATAGTTAGTCAAAAGATTATCATTGCCCCTCTTAATTGAGTGTTGATATTTGTGGGCCCCTTGATAAAGAAAAGTAATAATGTGCACAATGTGATTTGAGCTGTCACATATTTGTAACTAGCCTAAAGAGATCAAGAAATGAATACTAATACAAAGCTGACACAATACTACTTTGTGTGTATTCTTAATATCATGTGGCAAGGGACGGACACAAGTGGTGCACTCCATCACTAAATGGATCGGGTTTTTGTTCAAGTGAAATTAAGACATCTAACTAATTGGGAGCTATAATGTGTAGCTAGATACCGCTTATAGCTTGTGATATTAAGCTTTTAATATCACTGTCAACTTAGTTTAGATCCGCCCATAGGTCACACCACAAAACTGGGAAACAAGAAATTGGGATTTTGAGTTCATAAGGTGTGTCGGGTTTCATGTAGAAAATATGACACATGTGGTGAACAAGCAAAATCAAAATTATGTTATGATTAATAACATAATTAGAATCTAAATTAAATTCATATGTGATGTAAAAATTATGGGGTGTAATGATTTATCATTACATAGGATAATATGTTACATAAGTTGTGAACTTACTAATAATCCCGAAATGTCAAATTTTATAGAGGTTAAACCGAAATTTGACAAGTCTGCAGCACTGTGCAAAAACGGTCGACCGTTAAACGGTCAACGGTCGACCAAATGTTGCACGGTCGACCGAAATGTTGCACGGTCGACCAAATGTTGCACGGTCGACCGAAATGTTGCACGGTCGACCGGATGTGTATCATTGTAACAGGAATTTCGTCTGTTCGTTTTTGGTCGACCGAAGTATATCGGTCGGTCGACCGAACATTGTGACAAAATATTTTTGTTACGAACGGTCGACCGAGTTTATGAACGGTCGACCGAAACTTGGTCTAAACGGTCGACCGAACCACCAACACGGTCGACCGATTCAGACGGTTACTGCAGAAAAAAATTAAGAATTAATTGGATCATGCATGGAATTGGTCCATAACTGATTTAATTCGTGGCTAAGATTATTTGTTAGCAAATAATGGATGGTAAGATGGAAGTTTGCATGAAATCATGGGCAAGAGGTTGCACATGAATAGGTAATTTTGAGAGAACTTATAAATACAAGTTTATCTCATTACCTTATTAATTAATTCATTATCTTCTTGTGCAAACATCTCTCTCCATAATTCTCCACGAATTTCACTTTAATTCTTGAATTTAGTAATAGTTTTCAGAGATCTTCTTGTCAAGGGAACTAAAGAGGGGTTAGTAGTTAGATTCTAAACCCTATTGGAGATTGAGAGGCTAGCTCTTCTCTCTCCGATCTTGTTTAGAGTTTGGTGAATACTCGGGGGCATCCGGCGTAGTAACAAGCATCATCAACGTCTCCGTATCTTCAAGAAGTTTTAGAGAACTTCTAGGTATGAATTTCATAGCCCAATGTTTGTTTTGATGTGCTTTAAGTAATCATTGAAACAAACCGATGCATGCATGAAAAACAAATCGTAGAAAATGTATGAATGATCCTTATTGTGCATAACAATTTCGAAAATATATATGTATAATTAAAAATGAAATCCTACAGTGGTATCAGAGCATAGGGTTCAATTTCTAATGATTTGAAACTATAAATAAATTTAGTTTGTCATCTTGGGTTCAAACAATTCGATTTTCCGTTTTTCGGTCTTTAAATGTTTTGTTGGAATAATTCTTTGTAATAATTCGTTTTGAATGTTTTAAGTGGTTTAAAACATGTCATCTAATTATTAGAATTATGATTTAGACATAAGTCTAACTTGCAATAATTTCATTTTAAGAATAAACGATTGTTTTGTAAGAGAATCAACAAAACCGAAAAACTGCGGTTCGTCTTTCTTTCTAGGAAATTGGATTGACAGCGGTTCAAAATTGTTTTTTGAACTTGTGGATGGATGAAAAACCGTTTTTAATGGATTTCAAAATATTTTTCAAAGATTTGTTTGGGATTCTAGATGATTGATAAACTAGGTTATATAGTTTATAGCAATATTGCGTGCATGGATGCTCGAGTTGTCTTTGCAGGAATTGTGGGTTTATATGTTCCAAATCAGCGCCTATGAATGTTTGTAATTGTTATTATACAGGGGCTTATTTATATGTAAAAGCCAAATTCTCTCTTTCTATCTTTAGATAATTGCATTGCATTTGAGAGGTTTTACATAGGACTTGCACTAGTCGGGTTTTTTTTTCGAATGTGAGGAGCATGTTTATTTTCTGTAAAATCTACATCTCCGGTGCAAGAGGAAGTCGCCATTGTAGCGCATCGATCGAGGATCAAAGATCAGGGATCGAGGATCAAGGATCAAAGGGAACATATAAACACACACAATATGGATTGTGTGAATGGTTTAATTTCTGTTTTTAATTTCTGTCATGCATGTGATGAATATGATTGAATGTTAGGATGTGTATGAATGATAATATGCATGATAACCTAAAATTCCGAATCACATGTTAATATATGAAATTGTCCAACAAAATTAAGAGTAATTTTCCTTATTATTTCATCCACTAGCAGTCATTGATCGAGGAATACTCTACTCGCCCTTAGCGGGAGATAGCTCCCTCCATTTTTGGGAATAGTGTGAGATATAATGGTTGTCTATTATTGTGCCATGATTAGATATATGAGGTGTGTTTCACCCTAGTCAACCTCAAGTATGCTTGGTTGTGAATACAATGGATAAACGTATCTCGTATCAAATGATAATAAGTTTTCTTAACATTACCTAAAGCCCTTGCTCGGTTTTGGGAAAAAGTTTTTCTTACGAGGATAGATCATATTCCCTCATAATTAAAACGACAAGAATCACAAGAGTTTGAAGATGCTAATGTTGCTAAAATTCAAAAAGGTTGTGATTAGAAAATGTTTTTCTTAACTTGATATTGTAATGTGTTCGATAGCCCTTAGCTAGTCTATATTACAATTGATGGGATATTGGATTGCTGCATTTATGGGCAAAATTTTATTTGCAGTATTTACATTTATATTCAATATATATATATATATATATATATATATATGTATTTTAAAACATAGAATTGGCATTAAAATCCTGTATGATTTATTTTGTAGAAAAATGTCGAACATCAAACCTATCGTACGATCCATGATAGAAAAATACCCTTTAGCAAATGATGGCTCAAACTTCATAAGTTGGCAACTCAAACTCAACATCGTGTTAAAGTTTTAGAAACTATCTCACATTTTGAAAGGTCCAATCCCAAAATGGAATGAGAGATTAACCGATGAAGAGAAAGAGGCTAAAGCCAAGTGGGAAGACCAAGAGTACCAAGTTCACGGTCTCATGCTAGCATCCATGGGTGACTCGCTTCAAGCGAAATACTTGGATTCAAAACCCAAGAAAACCATGGAGTCTTTGTCTAAGATGTTCATGGATAGTGCCCGAAAGGAGCGCTATAAGACCAACATCGCACTCACAAGGTGCCATATGGCGGATGGAACATCGGTATCCATGCATTTTCTCACGATGTAAGGGTACCTTGAGAAGTTGGCAAAGCTCTCTTCACCAATGCCCGATGGCATTGCTAAAGATATGATTCTTGGCTCTCTAGCCCCGTCCTTTAAGGACTTTGTGATGCACTACCACGTGCGTGAAAAAGGGGTGAGTCTTATGGAGCCGCACAACGCTCTCAAAACTGTTGAAGTTGACATGGGCAAGGGTAGGGACAAGCATGTCCTTGCCGTCTATGGGAGGAGCCAAAAGATTGGTAAAGGAAAGGGCAAATCTACCAAAAGTGGTTCAATCAAGAGCAAGGGAGTAGGAGGTGCTCATAAGAGTACCTCGAGGGGGAAATCTCAAAAATCTCCAACTCCCAATACAGAGAGATTTCACTGCGGTGAAAAAGGACACATCCGGCCAAATTGCCCCAAGTACAAGGAAGACCTTGACAACGGAGTGATTGAACGTCGGCACCCCAAAAAGGCCAAAGGTATATTTGTTATTGAAAAAAATTTAGTCACCTCTGTCCAGGATTGGGTAATTGATACCGTATCTTGTGCTCACATAGTTTCTAATGTGCAGCTGCTCATGGATAGAAAGGAACTCGTAAGGAACGAGGTAGAATTGAAGGTCGGAAATGGTGCGAACGTTTCTGCGGTTGCACAAGGTTCTGTGGTGCTTCAATTATGTAGTGGTTTAAATTTATGTCTAAAGAATGTTTATTATGTGTCTTCGATTAGCAATAACATTATTTCTGTATCATGTTTAGATATGGATAATTTCAATATAAATATTTCAAATTCTTGCTTGTCTATATCGAAGAATGGTGTTTTCTATGCAAATGCATTCATAAGGAATGGTCTCTATTTGCTTGAATTGAATAATAAAAAAATCTTTAATATCAATAACAAAAGACTTAAGACCACTCACGAGAACGATACTCTCTTGTGGCACTATCGTCTTGGTCACATAAATGAAAAGCGCATCAAGAAATTGAAAGAAGCTAACGTTCTTGGTCTACTTGATTTTAAATCATTGGAGACGTGCCAACCATGTTTAATGGGAAAAATGACCAAAAAGCCTTTCAAGAAGAAAGATCCAAGGGCGAGTGGCTTGTTGGATTTGATACATTCCGATGTATGTGGTCCAATGAGTACTAGTGCACGAGATGGTTTCAGGTACTTCATTACGTTCACGGATGATTATAGTCGTTATGGCTATGTTTATCTAATAAAAAACAAAAGTGAATCCTTTGACAAGTTCAAAGAACTCAAGAATGAAGTAGAGAACCAACTCGACAAGAAAATCAAGTCTCTACGAACGGATCGTGGAGGTGAGTACTTAAGTACCGATTTTGACTCATACCTAAAGGAGTTTGGTATTGTACCTCAACTCACCCCTCCCGGTACACCTCAGTGGAATGGGGTATCTGAAAGGAGGAATAGGATATTGCTCGACATGGTTCGGTAAATGATGAGTCATGCGGAATTACCTCTTTACTTTTGGAGTTATGCACTACAAACTGCGGCTTACACACTAAATAATGTTCCATCCAAATCCGTAGAGAAAACACCTTATGAGCTATTGAGTGGTAAAACACCCAAGCTCAATTTTCTCAAGATTTGGGGTTGTGAGGCTTACGCCAAGAAATTAATGTCGACCAAACTTCAACCAAAAGCGGATAAGTACTTCTTTATTGGTTATCCTCGTGAGACAAGAGGATACTACTTTTGGCATATCACCTCCAATCGAGTGATTGTAGAGAGGGATGCCACATTTCTGGAAAAGGAATTTCTGGAAAGAGTAAAAAGTAGTGGGAGTAGGGTTGTGCTTGAGGACACTCAAGATACTCTACAAGATCATGACATGAATGATGACATTCAAGATCATGAAGGCCCAACCGAGATTCCTTTGGTTAGTGGGAGCATGAGTGAGAGACCATCGCAAGAAATTGTGAGAGAATCTCAATCATCCCCACCTAGTGTACGTTCAAGAATTGAACGTGAACCCACTCCTCAAGAAATTGTGGAAGAAGTTCGAGAGACACGAGAAGAACCAGAAGAACTAAGAAGGTCAACGAGGGAAAGGAAGAAACCCAACTTGTATCTGGGACTTCATGAAATCATGGTACTTGATACCAATGATCCCTTGACCTTCCAAGAAGCAATGGAAAGGGAAGACTCCAAATTATGGCTTAAGGCCATGGAATCTGAAATAGAATCCATGTATGATAATCAAGTGTGGAACTTGGTTGACCTTCCTCAAGGGAAAAAGGCCATTCAAAATAAATGGGTTTTCAAGAGGAAGATGGACATGGATGGGAACTTGACAACCTACAAAGTGAGGCTTGTAACGAAGGGTTTCACTCAAGTTCAAGGAATTGACTATGATGAAACCTTTTCACCAGTTGCCATGTTGAAGTCTATTCGGATAATGCTCGCTATTGCTACATTTCATGATTATGAGATATGGCAAATGTATGTCAAAATGGCGTTCCTTAATGGGAACTTGGAGGAGGATGTGTACATTGTATAGCCTCAAGGTTTTGAAGATCCAAAGAATAGCGAGAAAGTATACAAGCTTCAAAGATCCATTTATGGATTGAAGCAAGCATCAAAAAGTTGGAACAAACGCTTTGACGAGGAAGTGAAGAAGCTTCACTTCATTCAAAGTAAGGAAGACCCTTGTATATACAATAAGGTTAGTGGGAGCCATGTAGTATTCCTAATCTTATATGTCGATGACATATTGCTTATGGGCAATCATATTCCTTTGCTTGAGCAAACGAGAAGTTTATTGAAATCTGCATTCTCAATGAAAGATATGGGTGATGCTCAATACATCTTGGGAATCAAGATATATAGAGATAGATCCCGTAGACTCATTGGCCTCAGTCAACGTACATACATTGACAAGGTCTTGGAAAGGTTCAAGATGAACAACTCCAAAAAGGGCAGTGTGCCAATGAGTATGAGTGTGCAACTCAAGAAGTCTCAACGTGCGCAATCACGTAAGGACTTAGAGTACATGAAGGATGTCACTTATGCTTCGGCAATTGGGTCGATCATGTACGCGATGACTTGCACAAGACCCGATGTCTCGTATGCTCTAAGCGTGACAAGTCATCACCAATCCAACGCAAGTCCTGAGCATTGGACTGCGGTCAAGAATATCCTGAAGTACCTTAACCGGACTAAGGATAATATTCTTGTTTATGGAGGACAAAGGGAGTAGATAGCCGAGGGTTACTCGGATGCGAGTTTGATGAGTGATCCAGACGATAGAAGGTCGCAATCAGGATACGTCTTTCTTCTGAATGGTGGAGTTGTGAGTTGGCGTAGTTGGAAGCAAAGCACTACGACCGACTCAACCACTGCTTCCGAAGTAATGGTTGTCGCTGAAGCGAGCAAGGAAGGAGTGTGGATTAAGAAGTTTCTTGAAGATCTTGGAGTAGTTCCCTCGAGCGAGGGACCAGTAGAGCTATTTTGCGATAATAATGCATCTATCTCGCAAATCAAGGACCCCAAATCACACCACAAAGTGAAGTACATACATCGTAAGTACTTCGTGACACGTGACCTCATCGACGAAGGCAAAATAAATCTTTTATGGGCGGACACCAACAGCAATACAGCTGATCCATTCACAAAACTCTTATCCCAAGCCAAGGGCAAAATGCATTTCGAGTCCATGGGATTGAGGAACCATGTAGATTGGCTTGATGATTGATATGTAATGGGGTTTACCCTAGTTATGATTGTTTTATACATTAAGAATGTACGTGAGAGAAAACTTTGATAACAAGTAGGAGATTGAAAGGAATGTGTTCTAAAAGTTTTACTTTTAAATGTCAATTATTATGAATTGAATGAGAAATCATTTTGTTCATTGTTTATGTTATTCGTCTTTTAGAAGTGTTAAGGAAGAGGCTCTTGGTCCTTAACCGTAGAGCTCTAAAAGATATTGGTTTACATAAAACAAAAGATATTCGCAATCATGGTAATTAACATGGGACATTAATTACCGAGTTAAGATTGTCGTGTTGGTCATAGATCATTGTAGCTCTACAAGTTAGTGACAACACGGGTACACAAAAGAGGAAAATATTATTTTTGTATACTGAATAGACCTAATAAGTAAAACATTATAGAATTGTGTTTTCTGTGTCATTGATGTTTTACTGTGTCTTTGGTCCTTTGATATGAGACTTATATCCGATCACTTAAGAAATACTTGATTAGAGTAGTGTCTTGAGATATCGATAAGTGTAGTGTAAAGGCATTAGTTGGTTAAGTATGACTTTTGTTGGAGAAGATAGTTAGTCAAAAGATTATCATTGCCCCTCTTAATTGAGTGATGATATTTGTGGGCCCCTTGATAAAGAAAAGTAATAATGTGCACAATGTGATTTGAGCTGTCACATATTTGTAACTAGCCTAAAGAGATCAAGAAATGAATACTAATACAAAGCTGACACAATACTACTTTGTGTGTATTCTTAATATCATGTGGCAAGGGACGGACACAAGTGGTGCACTCCATCACTAAATGGATCGGGTTTTGGTTCGAGTGAAATTAAGACATCTAACTAATTGGGAGCTATAATGTTTAGTTAGATACCGCTTATAGCTTGTGATATTAAGCTCTTAATATCACTGCCAACTTAGTTTAGATCCTCCCATAGGTCACACCACAAAACTGGGAAACAAGAAATGGGGATTTTGAGTTCATAAGGTGTGTCGGGTTTCATGTAGAAAATATGACACATGTGGTGAACAAGCAAAATCAAAATTATGTTATGATTAATAACATAATTAGAATCTAAATTAAATTCATATGTGATGTAAATATTATGGGGTGTAATGATTAATCATTACATAGGATAATATGTTACATAAGTTGTGAACTTACTACTAATCCCGAAATGTCAAATTTTATAGAGGTTAAACCGAAATTTGACAAGTCTGCAGCACTGTGCAAAAACGGTCGACCGCTAAACGGTCAACGGTCGACCGAAATGTTGCACGGTCGACCGGATGTGTATCGATCGTAACAGGAATTTCGTCTGTTCGTTTTCGGTCGACCGAAGTATATCGGTCGGTCGACCGAACATTGCGATAAAATATTTTTGTTACGAACGGTCGACCGAGTTTATGAACGGTCGACCGAAACTTGGTCTAAACGGTCGACCGAACCTCCAACCCGGTCGACCGATTCAGACGGTTACTGCAGAAAAAATTTAAGAATTAATTGGATCATGCATGGAATTGGTCCATAACTGATTTAATTCGTGGCTAAGATTATTTGTTAGCAAATAATGGATGGTTAGATGAAAGTTTGCATGAAATCATGGGCAAGAGGTTGCACATGAATAGGTAATTTTGAGAGAACTTATAAATACAAGTTTATCTCATTACCTTATTAATTAATTCATTATCTTCTTGTGCAAACATCTCTCTCCATAATTCTCCACGAATTTCACCTTAATTCTTGAGTTTAGTTTTAGTTTTAGAGATCTTCTTCTCAAGGGAACTAAAGAGGGGTTAGTAGTTAGATTCTAAACCTTATTGGAGATTGAGAGGCTAGCTTTTCTCTCTCTGATTTTGTTTAGAGTTTGGTGAATAGTCGGGGGCATCCGGCGCAGCAACAAGCATCATCAACGTCTCCGAATCTTCAAGAAGTTTTAGAGAACTTCTAGGTATGAATTTTGAAGCCCAATGTTTGTTTTGATGTGTTTTAAGCAATCATTGAAACAAACTGATGCATGCATGAAAAACAAATCGTAGAAAATGTATGAATGATTCTTATTGTGCATAAAAATTTCGAAAATATATATGTACAATTAAACATGAAATCCTACACATTGCAGTATTAAAATCAGGATCATCAATCCAAACTCTCCAACCAACAGTCTAGTGTGTCGAAACGAGGTTAAGAACCTTATGATGCTTGCCAAACACATCAGGTGAACAGAAGGTGGGTATTTTACCCAAGATACCCTCATCAGTTCTTATGAAGATAAGAGTACTAGGGAGTTGCTGCTCCACCAAAGGTGGGTCATTGAGGGACACAACATTAAGAACATGTGGCTCAAGGGCCACGAGACAAAAAGATAAGACACGATATTGTGTCAATTCAAAAGCAAGTTGGTCCATGTTATTCTTAAATTGGATCGAATCTATAAGTCCCCAAAAACGGTAGAAAATTTAAAACGAAAACTCTAGATTCAAGACCAGAGAAACACGAGGACATTACTCATAATTACTCAAAAGGTGCACCATTACATTGGAGTTTTGAAAAGTATGATTACATCAAAATACAAGATTGATAAATACAAGTAATCATAAAAACCTAAAGGCAAGAATGGAGAATCCGGTCTTGGTATGCTCGTCCTCGGTCGCCACCCACTCAATGCAGCTCAAGGCCTGAAATGCAAACATAATACAATGTCTGAGTTTTCATAATGAAAACCCCGTATGCCAAACTCCCTTAACATGCATATGAATGTATAGTGCACAGAACATCTCAAACTAGTATAACTGAACATTTGCTCACACAAGTTGACACAATTACTCACACAAGCTGACACATTCGCTAACATAAGCTGACACATCTCCACTGGAAAGAAGTCTGGGTGGTCATCTCGGTCTCTATCAGGTCGGTCTGTCCTTTCTATCGCCATCAAAGCCGGTTGGATCCGTCACCATCAAGGACGATCAAACACGTGCCCTGTAGAACGGGGCAACAATGCAATGCGTTGGGATCCCTCAGGTCTACTACATAGGGTGTGGGATGTAACATGGTGCAAATAAGCATAAAAGGAAGAAATCCAATCTGGGTACCAACGATCTACCACAAAAGGCAAAGTGGTCGACCGTTTGGAAGTTGAACCCCAAGAACGTTTGAACTATAACCCGACTAGTCGAACGAACACAGGTACAATGGTCCTACAAAGGTAATTGATTGATCTCGTTTTATATTTAACCGCAAGTGCACGGCCGCGTTGAAGCGGTGGCAAATACGGGTCGTCCACTGGGAGGTGTGTCGACACTTGGTTTGTTCGAAGGCGAGAGGTAAAGAAAGGGAAGAAAGGTTGGTTACACTAAACTACACTAAGGTGCAAATGGAAATGGAAGAAAAGCAAGAAAACTAAACCCCAAAGGGGGTAGAGAAATAATGTGAACATAAAGAAGTGTGTGTGTGTTCATTAAGCTCCTCACAACATGTAGTGCATGAAATCATAAAACTACATCCAACTTTGCCTCTACATGAATTAAGATTTCACTACATCATTAAAACATACAAGACATTAATTGGAATGAAGCTACATGAACTCAAGTATAAAGACTATACCCTACTATGCCTCTACATGAATTAAGATTTCACTACATCATTAAAACATACAAGACATTAGCTAAGGTAAAGGCAACAAGAGCACATACACTACAAATTGTGTTTCCAACATTAACTTCATCCATATCCTAACCTTATCATTCCCCATAAAATAGGTCCACTAATCAAAGCATAAGCTAAGCTTCATTCAAGAGCATTAGCCTATCAAAGATAAGAGTGGAGACCCATTAGATGGTTATGGAAATCATATAAAGCTCAAGGGATAAAAATAACACACACTTAATACACTACATGATTATATCACATATTTCTCCACCCCCCAAATGGGGATGGAACTACTCACTACTCATTACACTACTGATTAGACTAAGCAAAGAAAGCATAATACTGAAATGAAAGTTAACTAAGAAGGCAAGAAACATTAAAGAAACATAAAAGGAAAGGAAAGACTAAACAAACATGCACAAATTAAAAGACAAGATTTAAAGAAACTAGAAGAATTATTTTATTAACAAAATGACTCACATTGAAGGTAGCATTCTTCTCCACCTTGAGTTTTTGCTTCAAGGCTCACTCCTTAGTAGAGAGAATGCCACCAAGCAATGGGTAATTACAATGGAAGGTGAAGAGTTCTATTTATAAGCATGGGAAAAGCTAATCGGGGACAATCCCCCGATGTGGGACTAAACCAATACCAAAAATAGCCTAAACGAACATTAATACACGTCCAGGAGAAATTTGGGCGGATCCTGAGTGATATGGACCGCCAATTAGCGGTCCAAGACCGCCAATTGGCGGTCCAAAATCGTCGAATCGCGTTGGAATTTGTTGTGGGCTTTGCTTTCTGGTATTGTTGGTCTTTGATGCGGTTACTCGACTTGTTGGAGCTCCGACCCGAATAGAATTGGTAAAATACTCCCCATGATGGTGTGGAGTATTCTGTTTTGCTCTTAGGTCCTTCTGTCTTACATTCAGGTCCTTCTCCCTTGCATCTTGGTCCCTAGATCTCACAATTCAGTCCTTTTTCCCAGCTTTTGGGTCCTTTTATGCTTTATCTCTTCAAACCTATTTATTCCTGAAAACTAAACATAAAACTCGTCACGTAGCATTGCTTAGGTGTAAGATAATGGATATAAGGTACAAATATAAGCATGAAATGATGTCAATCAAATACCCCCACACCTAAGTTTTTGCTAGTCTCGAGCAAAACAAAGATAGAGAAAAGCAAACGAAAAACAAGAAATCCTAACTCACTTTCGTAGGAATCACGGTTGCACTTAGCACGTGCAACAAGCCGTTAAACCTCCTTGTTGCCAAGGAGGAGGAGTGTTGTCTCCTGAGGGTTTTCAGCGGATACACCCACAAAATCCGAACAAGATGCATTATTCAATCTAGACACTCGACTCGTTGGACTTAATTTGTCGATCATGGGACGCGGTAATCCTACGGGCCGACTCTATATAGGTAATCAGTCCACACCTAGCCTAATAAATCATTCGTGCAAGTTAAATAAGGAATTAAGTAAAAGACATGGACGACCTCAAGATCCTTAAGTGATATAAAGTGTAAGGTCCATTAAGGTTCTTATTTGCATAACCTTTTTTTTTTCTTTTCATTTATTTTCTTTTTATTAGTTGGAGCTTCATTCTCCCAGGGTCAGGTTTCGTGCATCATTGCCCATGAGGACTTACACTATCACGTACACCTTTCCCCAAATCTCCACATAGGGCAATCCCTACCACCCGTGTAACGGGAGTTCGGTCGGCGCATCCCAAGTCAGATGACTCGAAAGCACCAGGCACAAAGTCCCCTCAGACCTACTTTCCCGAGTGATAGGAGCCGTGTGAGAAGAGAGAACATCTACTCACTTATTTCTTATCTACACATGAACCAAAACCCCTACAGTAATGTCTCACAACAAGATTAAGAGGGTCCTTGACTACAACAAACTTCCTAAATTAACAAACACGAATTATTGACTCACTAGGTTCCGGGTGGACTTCTTTGAATGTTTAAGCACTGAAACCCTATGATTACTCACCCCCAAAGGAAAACTGGGGTGCATCCTAACGACGCGATAAATCCTAAAGCCACGTACTAGATATCCTAATGCATCAAGTTCAAGACAATTTTGGGAGCTTTCTTTTTACTTTGCCTCTCAACGGTTTTGCACATGCTAAACACACGCAAAACCCACAAAACATTTTCTTTCGAAAACACATGAAGATTTTGAAAGAAATGTGAAAATTTTGAAGCACTAGGCAAGCAAAAGAAGACAAGTCACCCAAGGATCATGGCAAGCAGATATATCGATATTAAATGCAGCACACTATCATGACCCTAACAATGCAAACAAAAGAAAACAAAATCAAAGGAAAAAGGCTCAACTATGTACACACGTAAAACACCCCCCCACACCTACTTCATGCATTGTCCTCAATGAATGCAAGCAAGAAACTACATGGATGCATGCATGAAACAGAAGAGATCTCACCAACGTGAAGTACACAAGGAAGTTCATGGCTATGTTGATGGACACAACCCAACTTTCCTAAAAACCTGTGAGATGCTAAAGAAGGGATACAAATACGTGAAAGAAAGGGGGCCCAAATAGACAAGGGTTGGGGCTCACAACAATCAATGCTCACTGAAGGAGTCTTTTATTGTACTTTTTTTTTTTTTTTTATATAACTATGTACAAACATAAGTTCCCATCTTCATTTGTCAAAAGACATCAAATGGGAACCTCAAGAGTGGGTCAATGCACTTGGAAAGGGAACATGACACCACGCGGGGCCAGAATACGCATGCGTGGGCCCCCTTCACAAAGAGCACCAGATGAAACGAGAGGTTCATGAATTGGACGCAAAGGCGTCTCATTCAAAGGATCAAACTGAAAGAGCTTGAACCTCTCAAGAGTTTGGGGAATAAGGGGCAACGGAAGAAAAATATCTCCCGTTGCGGAACTGAAGTTATGATCATCAATCCAAACTCTCCAACCAACAGGCTGGTGGGTCGGAACGAGGTCAAGCACCTCGTTATGCATGTCCAACTCACCAGGAGAACAGGAAGTGGGTCTCATACCCAAGGTATCCTCCAAGGAACTCCTAATACCCTCATGAGCAATGTGGTTGTTTGATGTTCCATCATTTCCAAGATGATCAGGAACAATAGTGAGAGGCAAACTCTCATCAGGTTGTTTGAAATTGAGGGTACTAGGGAGCTCTTGCTCCACCAGAGGTGAGTCCTTAAGAGGATCAAAATGAAGATCATGTGGCTCAAGGGCCACGGGACAAAAAGATAAGGCACAATCCTGTGCCGACTCATAATGAAGCTGGTCCAAGTTATTCTCAATTTGAATCGAATCCTCCACTAAGTGATCGTGAATTGAAACCCCAAGTCCCTCAGACTGACTAGGAGTTTGACTTTGAAAGGTTGTGCTTTGAATTTGTGGATGTGGTGGTGGTTCGATATCAAAAGAAGAATCCTCATGTTGACAAGAAAGGTTACTCTCCTCACATTCACGTAATTTCTGCGACATTTGACTCACTTGCAGTGTCATATTTTGTATGGACTGTTGAGTGGTTTCCATGAACGTAAGGAAAGTTTGTTTCAAGGAATCAGGTATGCGGTCAACGATGAGGTCCAAGTCAGAGCTTGGGAAATTTTGAGGTTGGGTGTTGATTGGCTGAGAATGAGTCCAATGATTTGGAGTGGGGTGTTGGTAGAATTCTGGGTATTCGGGAGGAGGATACTGTGGTGGAAATGAAGTATAAGAATTTGAATACGAATTGTCTCCCCACGAATCCATCACTCTCGGATTGTACGCGGATGCGTAATGGTCATAATGAACATTTTGGGAAAATGTGTGCTCATACTCAGGCTCAGGGGGAACATAAGGACATTCCCCGATAACATGACCACTCAACCCACAACAGTCGCACGGTACGGCTACTGGAGCCACCGGGGCACTCATGTCGTCTGCCATACGCATGAAAGAGGCCAAAGTTTGTTGTAATGTCTCAGTTTGTTGACCAGCATATGATCCGGCATAACTAGATTGTGGTCTAGCAGTCGGTGCCTCTCTCATGTTACCCCAATATAAAGACTGCTCAGTCACAAAATTGCGATCATCCCAACCATACGGGGTGTTAGTCTGAGCCACCCCAGGTTGCATGAGTCCGGAGTACCAGGGAGAATCGTCCTGGTCCCAACAATGATATGGATGGTCGCCCATGTAACCATCCATCTCAAGAAAAACTCTCGAGTCGATCACTCTCACCACCACGAGGCTAAGCTCGCAAAAAGTGCTCGACTCGACCCTAAAACGCTAACAGAGAGTGTAAAGGGGAGGAGACTATAACGTAGAAGAAGGTGAGAAGAAGATGACTCAGAGGAGAAGGGAAGAATCCCTAGAGCTAGCGAGGGTACAGGGTGAAGGTAGAAGCCTAACTAGCAAGCACGACTCAAATAATGTAAGGCAATGGGTCCTTAAGCTAGACGACGCCTAACTTCGAAGTCACTAGCCTCGACACGCCTTACCTCCCTACAACGAGGACCACAATGCCCAGCAAGTGATACCAGATCCGGAGATCCAGTACCTCCTACTATCGACAAGGTAGGCAACGCCGATCAGGTCATGACGGTCTCAACTAGATTACTCTCCTAGTGCGCCCGCAATCCTAGGGCCAATGTCTACTTGCTTTTAGTTAAGGCTTTATTAAGAGTGGTTTTTGGGGCCAAGGAAAGGGTGATGAAATCCCCCACCTTATCTTTTATGGGACAACCCCTCCTTAGTAGCGTTTTGAGCTTAAATCTAGCAATCAATCACTCCAATCAAACGCTCAACTCACTCTTGTCCCGATGCACCTTACTAACTAATGCATGATCGAAACATGCATGAATGAGAGATCGGGGTGCACGTACCTCACGCCAGCAATCAACGACAAAATGTAAAGCAAAGAAAAGACAAATGCATGCAAGGTCTACCAATGGTGCATGACCTAGATGGCAAGAAGTCTAATCTTTTGCTTTGAGTTTTATGGTCCAAGTTGATTAAAGGGGATTGAAATTAAATCTGGGAGCAAACTAAAGATCACAGCATGCACAATTGGGCTCCCAGATAACTAAAGTAAAGCAATAAACCACCAGAAGAAATTTGAGAGGAGGCAGACCTCACCAGGCCGCCAATTGGCGGTTTGCAACCGCTGATTGGCGGTCCCTTTGTGGATTCTTTTGCTCCAACTTTCCCAGTAGCTTCCCCTTGATGTTCTAGTTCCCTGAAACTAAACAAAACTGGAAAAAAAAATCAAAAACCCCTCGAATCGTCCAAACCAAGGTCTGGACAGAGCACCTCCCCGGCAACGGCGCCAAAAACTTGATTGATCTCGTTTTATATTTAACCGCAAGTGCACGGCCGCGTTGAAGCGGTGGCAAATACGGGTCGTCCACTGGGAGGTGTGTCGACACTTGGTTTGTTCGAAGGCGAGAGGTAAAGAAAGGGAAGAAAGGTTGGTTACACTAAACTACACTAAGGTGCAAATGGAAATGGAAGAAAAGCAAGAAAACTAAACCCCAAAGGGGGTAGAGAAATAATGTGAACATAAAGAAGTGTGTGTGTGTTCATTAAGCTCCTCACAACATGTAGTGCATGAAATCATAAAACTACATCCAACTTTGCCTCTACATGAATTAAGATTTCACTACATCATTAAAACATACAAGACATTAATTGGAATGAAGCTACATGAACTCAAGTATAAAGACTATACCCTACTATGCCTCTACATGAATTAAGATTTCACTACATCATTAAAACATACAAGACATTAGCTAAGGTAAAGGCAACAAGAGCACATACACTACAAATTGTGTTTCCAACATTAACTTCATCCATATCCTAACCTTATCATTCCCCATAAAATAGGTCCACTAATCAAAGCATAAGCTAAGCTTCATTCAAGAGCATTAGCCTATCAAAGATAAGAGTGGAGACCCATTAGATGGTTATGGAAATCATATAAAGCTCAAGGGATAAAAATAACACACACTTAATACACTACATGATTATATCACATATTTCTCCACCCCCCAAATGGGGATGGAACTACTCACTACTCATTACACTACTGATTAGACTAAGCAAAGAAAGCATAATACTGAAATGAAAGTTAACTAAGAAGGCAAGAAACATTAAAGAAACATAAAAGGAAAGGAAAGACTAAACAAACATGCACAAATTAAAAGACAAGATTTAAAGAAACTAGAAGAATTATTTTATTAACAAAATGACTCACATTGAAGGTAGCATTCTTCTCCACCTTGAGTTTTTGCTTCAAGGCTCACTCCTTAGTAGAGAGAATGCCACCAAGCAATGGGTAATTACAATGGAAGGTGAAGAGTTCTATTTATAAGCATGGGAAAAGCTAATCGGGGACAATCCCCCGATGTGGGACTAAACCAATACCAAAAATAGCCTAAACGAACATTAATACACGTCCAGGAGAAATTTGGGCGGATCCTGAGTGATATGGACCGCCAATTAGCGGTCCAAGACCGCCAATTGGCGGTCCAAAATCGTCGAATCGCGTTGGAATTTGTTGTGGGCTTTGCGTTCTGGTATTGTTGGTCTTTGATGCGGTTACTCGACTTGTTGGAGCTCCGACCCGAATAGAATTGGTAAAATACTCCCCATGATGGTGTGGAGTATTCTGTTTTGCTCTTAGGTCCTTCTGTCTTACATTCAGGTCCTTCTCCCTTGCATCTTGGTCCCTAGATCTCACAATTCAGTCCTTTTTCCCAGCTTTTGGGTCCTTTTATGCTTTATCTCTTCAAACCTATTTATTCCTGAAAACTAAACATAAAACTCGTCACGTAGCATTGCTTAGGTGTAAGATAATGGATATAAGGTACAAATATAAGCATGAAATGATGTCAATCAGTAATTTAGCGGTCGACCGTTTGTAGACCTAGAAAGTTAAATAATCACATCAACGGTCGAACGACAAAGGGGACACGTCTGACCAAAAATAACAGAGTCTTCCTACGTTTCACAAATACAAAACTGGTCGAACCAAACACAAGTCGGTCGAACACTAATGCAATACACATAAGTTAAAGGTGGAACTGGGTCTAAGGTTGTCGACCGTTTAAAAGGTCTAGGCTCGGAACTGACTTAATTTAGATGCAACCGGTCAGACGCAAGAAAAACACGTCCAACCAAAAATAGTAGAGTCTTCTACCTCCCCTTAAATATACACGACCGGTCGACCGCTCGTAGGCATCGTTCGACCGGTGTGGGGCAAAATTTAACATTTACACTACGACTGGTCGACCAACAACAACATCGGTCGACCATTCCTCTGCAGCAACTTGTCACTGACGAGGACTCCGGCTTCCGACGACACAAACTACCCCTCACACACCTTGTGTGAATATTCTAATGAAGCTTGGCATACCTTTCACGCTCGTCGGAGTTAACTCCGTCGCCGACGAACTCCTCTTCATTTCCTCACCCTCCGACAACCCGACTTGACATAATTCGAACTCCTTCTTCCGACTTCTCCTCCTCTTCTACCTCCTACTTCTGTTTCTCTTAGTCTCCTCTCGAATCTCTTAAGTCTCTCTCTCTCCCGAATCTCTTAATCCCCTTTCTCTGCCAAAAACCTCAATTCTCTCACACTCCACACACTTATATATCCAACACATTCCACCGCCATAAAACTTCTTCCTTCACTTTGACACGTGGAATGGGTCAGGGAACTAACACTCACAACCAATCTTTCCAAAATACTAAACATGCACTTAATTAGTTTATTAAATTACACTTAGATCCCTAATAAGAGCTTTGAAAGATTGTCCTGTGAATTTAGGGATATGGTGGTAGTTCGATATTAGAAGATGAATCCTCATGTCGACAAGAAAGACCACCCTCCTCACGTTCCCTTAATTATTGTGTCATTTGACTTACTTGCATTTCCAAAGTTTACAAGGAATTCAAGTTGGAATTCATCAAATTTTGAGTAGTTTGCATGAACGTTTGGAGAGTTTGTTCTAAGGTATCAAGTATGGGGTCAATTGTGAGGTTCAAGTCAAAATATTGGGGAATCTTCAGGTTAGGTGTTGATGGGCTGAGAATGAGTCCAATGATTGGTAGTTGGGTGCTGACAGAATTCTGGGTATTCAGAAGGAGGATATTGGGTGGGCGTGATGTATAATACCAAGTATTTCTATGGTTCCCCCATGAATATGTCATCCTTGGGTTATACGTGAATGCATATAGGTAATAATGAGTACCTTGGGGGAAAGCACATCACATTCCGGTTCGGGAGGGACATACAAGCACTTTTCGAACACCTGCCCACTTAAAACACTCTAGTCATCTGACGTGACTTCTGGAACCATCGATCCAGTTATACAATCTACCACACACGCGAAAGAGACAAAGTTTCTTGTAATGACTCAGTTTGTGTCTGATCCGCCCTGATTTTCTTCAGCAACTTAAGTTGGCCATTTCACACGTGGGATGGACTCAAAGTCCGTTGGTTCGAGCCTGTTTGACTTTAATTTTCCCAAATACTCTTGAAGATCATGGTATTGAGAGATTTTTGCACTAGAAATGTTTTTCTTTCGTTCGGGTCCCTCTGAGTTTCATCTGGGTCCTTCCTCAATTGCAGATGAGTCATTGAGCATGACAAACATGTCTAGGATGCTTCAATAAGGTCATTTCTTTTTGCATTTCAGTCGTTTTCTCTTTATTTCTCTTCTTTATTACCTAAAACCTGAAATATTTCAAACAAAAACTCGAGTAACACAAAATTAGGACAAAATAAAGAATATATAGCATGAATACAATGCATGATATGCTACTAATCATGGACTGATACTTGGTTTTGAGGATGCCACTTCAATTTTTGGTCACTTGGATCCCACTTCAATTTTTTAATAGTTTTGAGGATTTGACAATTCAACTACTCTATTTTTGTGTAATGTAATTCACTTATTTCAAACTAATTTGTTTTAATCTCATATTTAAAGAACTAGAAGACGATTTTCTATGTAACTAATCCTCTTGTTTTTTACAAAACATTATTATCATACAATAATATTGCAGAAATTAATCTTCATGTTTTCATCAATTCTCCATGTATAAAGTTGTATATTTGTAATGTAACATGTCATGTATGTATAAGAATGTATGCTTGTATGCATATATGCGAGCAAACTAAGTCGGGCGAGTGAGTGAGCTAATAAGCGAGAACCGAACGAGCATGGTCTCACTAGCTTGACTCGTTTATTTTCCCAAGCGGTTTTTTGGCTTGTGCTGAACTCGTTAACAATCGAGCCGAGTGGTTGAGCCAGCGAAACCGAGCGAGTCTTAAGCGAGTTATTGAGAGCGAGCAGAAGTTGACAACCCTAGTTTTTTATTGTCAACTTAAATTTGAAATAAAAATGATGTATTATTTCCACCTTAATACATTGATTTATTAACACTTTTATAACAAAAAAATGTTCAATATTGTATATTTTAATATCAAATGGTTCAATTTTATAACATTAATTTTGTTTTTTATTACTAGAATATGCAATATTTTTAAGGAAAATATCGAATATGTAATTATTTGTTGATTTCGTAATTATTATTAATTTAAAATTAACTAGGTAAATGTATTTTTAGTTTAATATTTTACATATGCAACATACTTTTTTTGTTTTTTTTTTGTTTTTGGAAATAAACTATGTGATTGTATCTTTGATATTGTTCAATTTTTTTTTGAGAAAAAGGCATGTTCCAATTTCCTATTTTTCCTAGTAAAATACAATTTTAGATTAAAATCTATTATAACATTTTAGATTAAAAAATGTTTCCTCAGTACACAAACCTAAAGCTGGGTACAGGTCGGGGCCAACCTAGATGGCTAAACGGGCAGGGCCTCAGGCCCGACCCGTTAGTTTGCCCAGGCTTGTGCCCGTTAGTTTTGCCCAGGCTCGGGCATGTCAGCCGCTAAACGGGCCAAGCCGGGTTGATACCCAGCTCTACTGTTCGACAAACGGGTCGGGCCGACCCGGTACCCAGCTGTACACAAACCCTTTGATATTGTAACACATTAAATGTGGGATCTTGAGCCTAATCCTAATCCTAATCCTAATTGAGTTTAATGATGTTTAGGTGGTGATTAGGAAGAAATGCATTTGGACGGTTGGGATTGAAGATGGTTGGATGAGGGGTTGAGATGGAGTGGAGGTGAGATGAGTGGTGGGGATGGAATGGATTGGAATGGATGGTTGAGATTGGAGGAGGAGGAGATATTTATGGTGAGCTCTCTCTCTCTCCCTCTCTCACTCTCTCTCGCGACTCTCTCCCTCACGTTTCTCTCCCTCTCTCAGTGGTGATCCGACGAGAAAGAAGAGGTGATCTCTGGTGAGTGGAGCTCGGAGCCGTGCGCGTTGGAGGTGAGTGGTTGGTTGGTAGCTCATCTTGTTGGTTTCTCATTTTGGTTCCCTCTCTCTCTCTACCTCACTCGTGTTTCTGTGGTCATGGTTGGTTGGTGGAGGTTGCCGGAGGTGGAGTGTTGATTGTGGATCATCGAGGAGGTGTTGATCGTCGTTCGAGCGAGGGGTTCATCGACAGATTGTGATTTTGGGAGACGTGCTAGTGGAGGCATCGTCGTGGTTCTTCAAAGGTTTCTTCAAACCTTCCGGTATGTCAACTCGCTCACTTAAGTAGTGTGAGTATTTGGAAGTCGACGGTAGGCCTTCCGACTCGTCGCAAGTAAACGTGCAGCAGATTTCATTGCCTGATCGGTCGACCGGTTGGTGCAAACGGTCGACCGTTCGTGAAGAGAATTCGGGTTCTACCTTAAATCGATCGAACGATGCCCAGGGGCGGTCGACCGATTGTGCGTGGGAGGCGAGCCTGGGGAGATTCGGTCGAACGGGTCCCCTTTGTCGTTCGACCGTGTGTACCGTCATGGGTCGGGTAGGGCGTTGACCATCAAAACGGTCGAACGCCTTTATGACTTTGTCTGACCGTGACTTAAGTGAGAATAGTGGTCGGTTCGACCGAAGGTGGTTTCGCTCGATCGGACTTGTTGCTGAGCGTGGGGGAACGCTCTGGTGGAAATCGGTCGACCGAGTGTGCTCGGGCGTTCGACCAGATTCGTGGTGCGTGTGAGGGTTTATTCCCTGGTGGAATTCGGTTGACCGAGAGTGCTCGGGGGTTCGACCGAATTCGTTGTGGACTTTGTGGGTTTTGTCCCTGGTGACTTTCGGTCGAACGGGACCCCTTTGCCGTTCGATCGATTGGTCGTTTTGTTCGTTGAACCTGGGAGTTGACCATCTAAACGGTCGACCGTCCCTTGACTTTGGTTCGACCGAACGAGTGCGGTTGGTGGGAATTGGTCGGCCGATGGAGTGTCGGTCGATGCGATTGCCCTGTATTTGCTTGATTCGGTCGACCGAGACTTTTGGTTCGGTCGACCGTTTGTGTCCCGTTTTGCACTATGGAGGTGCGGTTGTTGTGGTCGTCCGTGTGGGCGAGTTGTGGTGCCGATTTCCTTCCGGCGAGTGTGTTAGGGTGCACGAGTGTTGCGGTGGTTGGTTGAAAGAGACCTGGAGCCCCGTAACTGTGTGAGAGCTTAGGTTGACTGAAAAAGGCCTGGAGCCCAGCTTAGAATGTGGTGTTGCGGTGGTTGGTTGAAAGAGACCTGGAGCCCCGTAACTGTGTGAGAGCTGCAGTTGGTTGAAGGAGACGTGGAGCCCAGCTAGTCTGTGCGAGGTTGGTTGAAAAAGACCTGGAGCTCCGTAGTGCGTTCAGGTTGGCTGAAAAAGGCCTGGAGCCTGAGCAGGGACCGTGTGTTAAGGGTTGGTTGAAAAAGACCTGGAGCCCTTGGACGTTTGGGTTGGTTGAAAAAGACCTGGAGCCCAGCTTGGCGACGTGTGTGTGATGCGGTGGTTGGGTGAAAAAGCCCTGCAGCCCCGTGACTGTGGGGTGTGTTGTGGTTGGGTGAAAAAGCCCTGGAGCCCAGCCGGTTTGAGATGCTTTTCTTGTTTAGTAGAATTGCATGCTAGGGTGCCTTTCGTTTCATGCATTGTAGAGTTTGGCATACGGGATTTCCTTCTGGAAACTCAGGTATTGTTGCATGTTTACTTTCAGGCCGTGATCGGCGATAGGGGGTGGCGACCGAGGAGAGGAGCACCGCTACCAGATCCAGCTTTCTCTCAGTTGAGGTCGAGTGATTACTGTTTTCGTTGTATAGTCTTTTGATGTAATCACAACTTTTGAAATACTCTGATGTTCATATATATATTATATGTTGGTGCACCTGTTTTCAGTATTTGCGTAATATCCTCTGTTGATTTGGTGTTATTAAAATTTTAAATTTTCCGCTGTGTTGAGTATGTTACATTAAAAGTACAAATTTAAAGACTATAATTACGCTAAATGACAAACTTGTATTCATATTGTTAATGATTAAAATAGAAGTATTTATTTTTTAAGTATGCATTTGGTGGTTCAAATTTTTTATTTGCATTTGTAATTTACTTTTCATTGTTTTCCAAATATTCTAAATTTCTTAGATTTGGAAAACAATAAAAACAAGTCTTTATTAAAAACAATAAAAACATGCTTTAGATTTTGATCCAACCATTCTTGTTAGGCAACCACATTTAAGTAGACTTGGGTAATGGACCGTGCCGGACCGGCCCAGTAGAATTCAGGGCGGCTAGTTGTGTTGGGCCCAGGGATCTGACCGCAGTGTCGTGCCGGCACGACACGACATGCTGGTCTACATTTAAGCTTTAGTGAGGTCAACCTCCTTGGAAAATTCACCAAAATTTTTAATTTTCTATATACTAAAATTATAATGCACTTACAGTAATTCCTATAATTACTTACTTTTCGCCATTTTTTTGTCTTTAACTTTTACATCTACCAACAAATAATAGTATCAAATGCAAACCCGAATATAAACCAATTAATCTAAAGTAAAACGATTTCGTTTGGTTTCAATTTGATAATTGAAGAACGCAAATCAAACTGGTCCAATACCAAAAATGTTTTAGCAGAACCCAAATCAAACTGATCCGATACCAAGAAATGTCTTAGCTTGTTGACCATAGGCCATGACTAGAATCACATCTTATTAGATCTTAGAATTGAATCCTCAATTAATACAAAAAAATACATCACAAGTACGAAATATCCAGTGTTCGTTTTGGAAGCAAAAACAAGAGAGGATGAAGTGATCAACAGTTTGGAAGAGATGGAGGACAAAACCCAAACTTTCAAAAACCTCCACATCCGAGACTACCAAGGCCACAAGAAGAAGGTAAAAGCAAAATCCCCCAATTTCCGCTTCCAAACCCTTAGTTTGAACTTCCACTTTTTGCTCAAAGATTTCATATTTTCTAACAAAATTTGATCCAAAAAGGTGCACTCCGTCGCCTGGAACTGCTCGGGGACGAAGCTCGCTTCCGGCTCCGTCGACCACACTGCACGCGTCTGGAACATCGACCCTCACGCCCATGTAATCCTTCCTTCCTCTTTCTTAGTAGACTTTTCTAGGGTTTCGGGGTTTTGGGTTTTGGAAATGTTTTTGGTATGAAGGTGATTAGGCTTGACGTATTTTGATATGAATATATGATAGTTTGACGGAAAATGTTGGGATTACTCCGTTGATAGTTGTCGGTATGTAGACGACCTGTGATTTCGATTGTCAATTTTGTATAATATTGTGAGGAATTTCTAGGGTTCTGATGTGTTTAGGGTTGATAAGTTGGCAGAAAGGTTTGGAATTTTGGGGTTCTAAAGACAAGGTGGAAATGAAGCAATGTTATGAATTTGACATATCTATTTGTGCAAAGTTTCGCAATGTGCGATGTATATACTGCAGAATGTGTGCGTTGAATTTTCCAATTGCAAAGAAATTATAATTTTTATAAGATTCTGCAAGTATTACGAAACCAGGGTGATTTCAAATATGCCATTCGTTATGGTTGTGTACACCAAATACTGTCATTGTGTGACTATAGTAGCATAGTCACATTTAAACATCAATTTAGTTTGGTGGAGTCATGTTAGTTTGTGGTTTTATTAACTTGTAGGGTAAGGTGAAGGATGTTGAGCTGAAGGGGCACACAGACAGTGTGGATCAGCTGTGTTGGGACCCTAAGCATGCAGATTTAGTTGCCACTGCAGCTGGTGATAAGACAGTTCGACTCTGGGATGCTCGCAGTAAGTGGAATATCTGGTTTTCTGTCGTCTGAGAAATATTTTAGATTTTGTTTTTTTTGCTCTTAAGACAAAGATGGTCATTTCTTTTTTGTTAGTGATGAGTAGCCTTCATTCCAAGGAACAAGTTACTGAAGACAGGTGTGTCTTTCAGACTATAGGATATAGACCAGAAAGTAACACACACACACACACAAAAACAACTCAAAGTGAAACAAGATACAAAAGTATCAAGGCTGTAATATCGATTCCTAACAAACTATTCCCCCATTAAAGTAGCACTTTAATCAGAATTGAGAAGAGGTCTAGCTGAACTGCATCCCCTAAGCTGCATTTTTGCCCAAAACAGCACATCAGAAAACATCAGATGTTGTCCAGAAAAATACACAACCACTACCTTCTTAACTTGTAAATTTAAACATTTGATCCAGCTTTCAGTTATAAGGATACAATGGCTATTTTGGTAATATGTTCCTTTTGGTACCACATTATTTTTGCACTTTTATGGAGTATAATATCATCTGGTATTCTTTGAAGAAACTACAATATTCAGAATTAATTCAAATGTTAGGCAACAATTATACAAGAATAGTAGAATACTCTAATTGAATTGGTCTTATCGTGCCATGAATTTAACTTAAAATTTTGTCTTAACATATATGAGACTAGGGGTTGGAATATACCCAAAGAGTTGACGTTGGATGAGAGCGCATGGAAGGAATTGATTCCCCTATCAGAATTTTGGTTCTTGTAAGCCTCATTCTAGCGTATACAACTAGTACAGAACTAAAGTTTTTATTGTTCTTGTGTCTGGGGCTCTAGTCTTCTTACATTTGTCATGTTATGATGCTATCATCCTAATCCTCTTGTAAGTTTATTCTAACTTTGCGAGTAATTTCTGTTGCTGAATATTGTTATGTTCGTAAGTCGTAAAACTGAACACATCAATACTTGTTTCTATTGTGGGCAATGTAGAACCTGGCATCCTGTTTTTTCTGTTACATTATCACTTACTAGTAAAGACTCCTCTCATTCGATTCTGTTATCCATCTTCTTGTTTCATAATATGCAAAATATTAACCTTTTATTGCTTTTACTTTTTAAATAGATGCATTTTTTGTGTTTCTCATCCTGGTTTGGAGATTTTATGAGCATTCTATCTTAAAGTTGTTTTTTTGTTTTCTTGGACAATTTTAAAAGATCCGACATTCTATTTATATCATATATGATTTATAAGTTTGCTAATGGTTCTAGGTGGAAAATGCTCGCAACAAGTCGAACTTAGTGGTGAAAATATCAATATAACATACAAGCATGATGGAACGCACATAGCAGTCGGAAACAAGGTATATTTGATAATCTTGAATCATGTGTTTGCTTGCATCACTTGCCTTTTGAGTTACATAATATCTCCAAATACATAATAACTAATATTTCTATTTTCCTTATTTTAAATCAGAGTTTGTTAATACTTTTCTCTTTGTTCAAAGATAAATAGGTCCTTCATTTTTTAATACTGATAAGGAAAACACTCTCTATTTGAGATGCTAGTCTTTATTTATTTCCTGTGTGCAGGAAGACGAATTAACAATTTTAGATGTTCGAAAATTCAAACCAATTCAAAAGCGCAAGTTCAATTATGAGGTATGTTTGGTACTTTTTCTTCTTGAGTATTCAATAACATTTAGACATATCGTAAATTTGATATTCCGTATTCGCAACAATGTTTATTTTGGAAGTTATGTTGGTAGGAAGCTTATAGGTTACGCCCATCTTGACAATAGTTTTCTTAAGTCTTTACTCTAAGATTACATTTTCTTTCAATGAACATATTTAGACGCCTGATCATCTCTTAAACTAAGAAATGTTAAAGCTTATATGTCTACAACAACAACAAAGCCTTTTCTCCCAAACTAGTTGGGGTAGGCTAGAAATGAAACTCTAAGGAGTCACGGTTCAGGCACGTGAATCGCCTTCTTCCACGCGTTTCTATCCAATGCAAATTCTCGAGGAACATTCCAATCTTTTAAATCTCTTTTGACCGCTTCCTCCCAAGTCAATCGTGGTCTGTCTCTTCCTCTTTTTATGTCTTCGATCCGATTCAATACCACTCTTCTTATAGGTACCTCCCAATCTTTTAAAGCTTATATGTTTATCTATATAATTTACACGATTCTTTGAAATTTGAATGGCCATATCCAGGAACATGCAGTGTGACTTTTAGCTTGAACTTATTGGTAAAAAAAGGTGTGTCTTTCGATCTTGTTTTCTTGGTTAAGCTCTGCCGGTTTGACATAACCGTCCACTGCTGAAGTTAACTGAAAATGACTTTGGCAGGAGCAAATATTTTTGGCACTTTAACAAGTAGGACATGAACACATCACACATTTGTAGTTTGTTCTTTGCATCGTCTATAAATGGTTATCAATGAATGCAAGAGGCATATTTTATTTTGAGATATCTACTCAACTAAGGATGGTTGTTGTTATATATTAATATTAAATTATCAAGTAACTAGAATAATCAAAATACCAAACAAAAGTATTGTCCTTTCATGCTTGTCTCAGTAAGGGGAATGAGCAAACTTGTGTTCATGACTTCATGCTCAACTTGTTTGGAGTGGAGACCGAGCCATCAGTGGAGCCAAGATGAGTTTAACTGAGCAAGCAATGGATCTTGAGTCAAATTTTGTACTCCCAAAAAGCATCATAAATTTGCATAAACATCTAAGGTTTCTAGTCTACTTTCTGTAGTTTTTGAAGTTGTAGGATTCAACATTTATATATTGCTCTTATTGCAATGGTATATATGCAAAAGTTCCTGGTAGTTATCTCTGTTTCTTAATGCTATTTTGCATTTTCATTAGCAGGTAAACGAGATTGCGTGGAGCACAACAGGAGACCTATTTTTTCTTACAACAGGAAATGGTAAGAACGAAGTTTGCAATTTTATCCATAACAATCATGTAATTTTAGATGCCACGTGTCAACTTTGAAAAAAGAATGCATTTCCACATGATCAACTGTATCAGTATTTTTACTGCCCTTTTTTCATACCACTTCGCTAGGCACTGTTGAAGTGTTGGCACATCCATCATTAAGAATGCTTCACACGCTTATGGCTCATACAGCGGGTTGCTACTGCATAGCAATCGATCCTATTGGAAGGTGATGTGAATTCTTCCCTTTTTTATTAAATCTTATAAATCAAGAAAATATTTATATATTACTTGATTTATTGATGTAGAAGTTCCCAGGAAATGAACTGTTTTTGTTTCAAGTACAATAGTTTTCTTTCCTGATAATATCTGTTTTCATAGCCTTTTCCATTCTCAATAGTTGCATTATTTTGATGATTCTACAGCCATCATATGCTTCAAAATGATTTCGCCATCAAAACTGTGCTTCAAAGCAAAATGATTTTGCATTAGATGATTCATCATGCTGACAAATTAGGTTTGAGTTTTTCACAATAACCGACTTTTGTCCAGATATTTTTCTGTTGGAAGTGCGGATTCACTTGTAAGCCTTTGGGATATCTTGGAAATGTTGTGTGTCAGAACATTCACAAGATTGGAGTAAGGCTTTCACCAGCATTTGTTTCAGATTTCATGCATTCTTCAGTGTTAATCTATGTCGCAATTTCTTTTAGGTGGCCAGTGAGAACAGTCAGTTTTAACCATACTGGAGAATATATTGCGTCAGCAAGCGAAGATCCGTTCATTGACATCGTATGTATCACACAATCATTAATGATGCACCTACCTTCACAATATGTTAAAACAATCCATTTATGTAATTGTTCTACTATTCTGCTATTTCAAGTCGAATGTACAATCCGGAAGAACGGTACACCAAATACCTTGTAAAGCTGCAATGAATAGCGTTGAATGGAATCCTAAGTATAACTTGCTGGCCTACGCTGGAGATGACAAGAACAAGTACCAGGCCGATGAAGGTAAATTCATAAAACCAGTAACATTTGATGATAATGATCAAAATATGGTTGCATGTAAAAAACAAATCTTGGATGGTGCAGATAGAAGTTTAAATTAGCATTGACATCATTGGATATTTGCTACATTGTTCTCAAAATCAATTTTGCTTCCCATGCAGGTGCATTTCGTATATTTGGTTTTGAGAGCGCGTAGACCCCTCAAAATGTTCGGATGCAGATCGATGGTGTTAAGTTAATGTCGGTAATATGGATATAATGGGTTACATATTTTCAGTCTCCTATTTTTTAGTTATTTAACATTTGTGCAATAAAAGACGTTATGGTATATTATTTGTTGTGGTTAAATCTCTCACTGCTCTACAGTAACAGTGTGTGTTTATTTTTGTGGGGGGGGGGGGGAGGGGGGGATCAATATAGGTGATCTGGGATTGTATTTGGCTCTTACCATGGCTAGTTCTCTTGATCTGCCTCGATATGTGATCTGTTGTGACCGAGTTTAAGGGTGTTGTGACGTCTAGGAGGTAGAGAAGTATGCCTGCGAAGTGTCAATTAAAAATAAAATTTATGGTAGAAAATTATACAAAAAAAAAAATCTGCTTTTAAATTATATTTTAAGTCTCCCAATTTTATTTTGTTATTTGGTAATTGTGCAATAAAGAAGTTATGATTTCTTTTTTGTATAGGTGATCTGGAATTGTGGAATTTGGTAGTTAGGTTTAGTAGCCTCCTGTACTCGGCTCTTTGCCTGGCTACTTGGCTAGTTCTCTTGATCCAGTGAAAATAAAATGTATATATAAGATCAATTTTTTCTGCTTCTGAATTGTATTTGGTAGGCCAATAGAATAGAGACTTTCCCCCCTTACCTTAGCTTCTCCCTAACCACACCCTCTATTGATCCCACCAAAGCAAACACACTCACAACCAAACAAACAAAGCTAAAAGTCCTAAGCAAAACCCACTTCCTAGACCAAGCCACAACCTTCTTTTGCACAAAGTACATTTCCACTGGGAAGTAGATTGCCAAAGGCCAAAAGTTGAGAGCGCCCAAAATCCCCAACACCTCGTTGAAGTAAGGGAAGAACATGGCAACTGCTACTGTTGTCACAACGTAGTGTTCTGAAACACAACCTCCACATGCTCAACTTGTGGGGCTTCTCAAAGCATGAAACCTTGATTGCGTATGACCAGTTTGCCAGATTATTGTTGGGGAACCGACTCGCGAACCGTTGGATCTGCAAACGCGAAAATGGGCTGACTGAATACCTGAAATAAGATGTCAATGAATAGGCGTTAGTAAGACGACGAAAGAAAAATTACAATTTGTTGATTGCTTTTTTTTCATGTCTAATTGGTGTCTATGTTTGTTTCAATCGTCTGTTTATGGTTTGTGGTTTCGGGTTGGCATCGTTATTAGCTAAATCAGTGCACGTTTTGCCTGACATCCAAATGAGAACTAGCTTCCCCGTAACTTAATTTAGAAGTAAGAATCCTAGAAACAATGATAGTCCTTAAAGACATGACATAATTATTTTTCAAAATAATATTATCTATGTGTGAATTGAGCTCTATGCATGATGAGTTTGATATTGCGAACATATTAATGAAACTATAATACTATTTGGTAAAACAACTAGCAAGGGCTAGTTTTTACATGAGCCAGGTAATGATGGTATTCATTGGAGGAAAATATATGATGAATGAGAAGTCACAACACAATGATAATAGAGCTTACTTGATAACCACCAACCAAGTGAAGAATGATGCACGCATTCGCAAAATCGATCAACCAGAAAGGTTCGTAGAATCCAGTGAGGAGGTTCCCTGGAGTATTGTTTCCGAAGGCCGAGTATCCAAAGCAACCACAACAAAGATAGAAGAATGTAGTGAGGAGGACAGAGATCATCCAAGCTTTCTTCATAGTCTTGTTCTCAGCAGGTGGGCGCTTCAAGGTGTCCTTTCAATTTAACATAACAGTTCAACAAAGTTAGTACTCTTTTTCTGTTCCTTCTAAGAGAGGAATTTCCTCCCTTTAGGAGCACCAAATAGTAGTAAAAATCATACATATTTACTAAGTAATACAAATTATTAATATGAGTGACCCAAGACATAAGCAATGAGTTAAGTGTAGGATTTCTAGTTTAATTGTACATATTTATTTTCGAATTTTTTATGCACAATAAGGATCAATTACAATTTTTCTATGATTTGTTTCATGCATGCATCAGTTTGTTTCAATAACTAGTTTTAAAACTTTATTAAAACAAACATGGGCTCCGAATTTCATACCTAGAAGTTCTCTAAAACTTCCTGATGATCTGGAGACGTTGAAGATGTTTGTCGCTGCACCGGATGCCTCCGAGTATTCACCAAACTCTAAACAAGATTGGAGAGAGAAGAGCTAGCCTCTCAATCTCCAATAAGGTTTCGAATCCAATTACTAACCCCTTTTTAGTTCCCTTGAGAAGAAGATCTCTGAAACTAAAACTAAACTTAAGAATTAAGGTGAAATTCGTGGAGAATTATGGAGAGAGAAGTTTGCACAAGAAGATAAAGAATTAATTAATGAGGTAATGAGATAAACTTGTATTTATAAGTTCTCTCCAAATTACATATTCATGTGCAACCTCTTGCTCATGATTTCATGCAAACTTCCATCTAACCATCCATTATTTGCTAACAAATAATCTTGGCCACGAATTAAATCAATTATGGACCAATTCCATGCATGATCTAAATAATTCTTAAATTAATTCTGCAGAAAACCGTCTGGACCGGTCGACCGTTTTGAGGTTCGGTCGACTGTTCGACATTTGGTCGACCGTTCGCAACAATAAAATATTTCATCGCAATGTTCGGTCGACCGACCGACCGATAGATTCGGTCGACCGTTCCGAACAGACGAAAATTCCCTGTTATCGGTCGAGACGTGTCCGGTCGACCGTGCATGGATCGGTCGACCGTTTACTGTTAACCGGTCGACCGTTTTTGCACAGTACTGCAGACTTGTCAAATTTTGGTTTAACCCCTACAAAATTTGACATTTCGGGATTAGTAGTAAATTCACAACTTATTTAACATATTATCATATGTAATGATTAATCATTACACCCCATAATATTTACATTACATATGAATTTAATTTAAAATCTAATTATGTTATTAATCACAACATAAATTTGATTTTGCTTGTTCACCCCATGTGTCATATTTTCTACATGAAACCCGAGACATCTTATGAACTCAAAATCCCCATTTCTTGTTTCCCAGTTTTGTGGTGTGACCTATGGGAGGATTTAAACTAAGTTGACAGTGATATCAAGAGCTTAATACCACAAGCTATAAGCGGTATCTAGCTACACATTATAGCTCCCAATTAGTTAGATGTCTTAATTCCACTCAAACCAAAACCCGATCCATTTAGTGATGGAGTGCACCACTTGTGTCCGTCCATTGCCTCATGATATTAAGAATACACACAAAGTAGTATTGTGTCATCTTTGTATTAGTATTCATTTCTTGATCTCTTTAAGCTAGTTATAAATATGTGACTTAACTCAAATCACATTGTGCACATTATAACTTTGCTTTATCAAGGGGTCCACTAATATCATTACTCAATTAAGAGGGGCAATGATAGTCTTTTGACTAACTATCTTCTCCAACAAAAGTCATACTTAACCAACCAATGCATTTACACTACACTTATCGATAGCTTAAGACACTAGTCTAATAAAGCATTTCTTAAGTGATCGGATATAAGTCTCATATCAAAGTACCAAGGACACAGTAAAATATTAATTACACAGAAACACATTTCTATAATATTTTACTTATTAGGTCTATTCAGTATACAAAGGTAATATCTTCATCTTTTTGTGTACCCGTGTTGTCACTCACTTGTAGAGCTACAATGATCTATGACCAACACGACAATCTTAACTCGGTAATTAATGTCCCATGTTAATTACCATGATTGCGAATATCTTTTGCTTTATGTAAACCAATATCTTTTAGAGCTCTACGGTTAAAGACCAAAAGCCTATTCCTTAACACTTCTAAAAGACGAATAACATAAACAAGAAACAAAACGATTTCTCATTCACTTCATAATAATCGACATTTAAAAGTAAAACTTTTAGAACACATTCCCTTCGATCTCCCACTTGTTATCAAAGTTTTCTTTCACATACATTCTCAATGCATAAAATATTAATAACTAGGGTAACCTTCTCAAATCACCTATCAAGCCAATCCACATGGATCCTCGGATCCATGGACTCGAAATATATTTCGTCTCTTAGCTTGGTATGAAGGTTTGTTGAATGGATCAGTTGTGTCACTGTTGTGTCCACTTATTTATTTATTTTGTCTTTCGTTGGTGGTTGAGTTAGCTGTAGTGATATTACTCCTAACTACACTAGCTTATACCTCCATCTTCGGTAATGATGACGCATCATCATTCCAACCTCTTATTGTTAAGAATCCCTATGAGAATTACATCCAAATAGCCCTCGGCTCTTTTCTCATTTGTTCTCCATAAACAAGAACCCTATCTTTAGTCCGGTTAAGGTACTTCAGAATATTCTTGACTGCAATCCTACGATTAGTACTTGCGTTGGATTGGTGACCTCTTGTCATGTTTAGAGCATACGAGATATTGAGTCTTGTGCAAGTCATCGTGTACATGGTCCTTCCTTTTGTTGAAGCATAAGGGATACCTTCATGTACTTCAAGTCTTTGCGTGATTGAGCACGTTCAGACTCCTTGAGTTGCACACCAATACTCATACTTATTGGCACATTGTCCATATCGGAATTGTTCACCCTGAACATTTCCAAGACATTGTCAATGTATGCACGTTGACTGAAGTCAATGAGTCTACGGGATGTATCTCAATGTATCTTGATTCTCAAGATGTGTTGAGCCTCATCCATTTCTTTTCATTGAAAATGCCGATTTCAATGAAATTTCTCGTTTGCTAATGATAAGGTATATGATTGCTCATGAGCAATATGTCATCGACATATAAGATCAGAAGTACTACATGACTCCCACTAACCTCCTTGTATCAACAAGGTTTTCCTTTACTTTGAATGAAGTGAATCTTCTTCACCTCTTCGTCAAAGCGTTTGTTCCAACTCCTCGATGCTTGCTTCAATCCATAAATGGATTCTCGAAACTTGCATTTCTTCTCGCTATTATTTGGATCATCAAAACCTTGAGGTTGTACCATGTACATATCCTCCTCCAAGTTCCCGTTTAAGGAACACCATTTTGATATCCATCTTCCATATCCCACAATTGTGAAATGCGGTAATAGTGAGCATAATCCGAATAGATTTTAATATGGTAACTTATCAAAGTTTCATCAAAGTCAATTTCTTGAATTTGAGTATAACTTTTGCTACAAGCCTTGCTTTCTAGGTTGTCAAGTTACTATCCATGTCTATCTTCCTCCTAAAAGCTCATTTATACCAAATGATATTTTCTCTTGAGGAAGGCAAATCAAGTTCCATACTTGATTATCATACATGGATTCTACTTCGGATTCCATGGCTTTTATCCATAGTTTGGAGTCTTTTCTTTCCATTGCTTCTTGGAAGGTCGAGGGATCTTTGGTATCTAGTACCATGATCTCATGAAGTCCCACATACTTACTAGGTTTCTTCGTTTCCCTCATTGACCTTCTTAGTTCTTTTGGTTCTTCTCGTGTCTCTCGAACTTCTTCCACAATTTCTTGAGGAATAGGTTCATGTTCGACTCTCGAACGCACACTTGGTGGGGATGATTGAGATTCTCTCACAATTTCTTGTAAGGATCTCTCGCTCATGCTCCCACTAACCAAATGAATCTCGGCTGGGCCTTCATGATTTTGAATGCAACAGTCATATCATGATCTTGTAGAGTATCTTGAGTTTCACCAAGCTTAACTCTACTCCCACTACTTTTCTCTCTTTTCCAGAAATTCCAGAAAAACCACATCTCTCTCTACAATCTTTCGATTGGAGGTGATACACCAAAAGTAGTATCCTATTGTCACACGAGGACAACCTATAAAGAAGCACTTATTCGCTTTTGGTTGAAGCTTGGTCGACATCAATTTGTTGATGTATACCTCACAACCCCAAATCTTGAGAAAGTCGAGCTTAGGTGTCTTTCAACTCCATAGCTCACAAGACATTTTCTCCACGGATTTGGATGGAACATTATTTAGTGAGTTTGTCATTATTTGTAGTGCATAATTCCAAAAGTAAAGAGGTAATTCCGCATGACTCATCATTGACCGAACCATGTCGAGCAATGTCATATTCCTCCTTTCGGATACCCCATTCCACTGAGGTGTACCGGGAGGGGTGAGTTGAGGTACAACACCAAACTCTTTTAGGTATGAGTCAAATTCGACACTTAAGTACTCACCTCCACGATCCGTTCGTAGAGAATTGATTTTCTTGTCGAGTTGGTTCTCTACTTCATTCTTGAATTCTTTGAACTTGTCAAAGGATTTACTTTTGTTTCTCATTAGATAAACATAGCCATAACGACTATAATCATCCGTGAACGTAATGAAGTATCTGAAACCATCTCGTGCACTAGTACTCATTGGACCACATACATCGGAATGTATCAAATCCAACAAGCCACTCGCCCTTGGACCTTTCTTCTTGAAAGGCTTTTTGGTCATTTTTCCCATTAATCATGGTTGGCACGTCTCCAATGATTTAAAATCAAGTAGACCAAGAAGGTTAGCTTCTTGCAATTTCTTGATGCACTTTTCATTTATGTGACCAAGACGATAGTGCCACAAGAGAGTATCATTCTCCTGAGTGGTCTTAAGTCTTTTGTTATTGATATTAAAGATTTTTTTATTATTCAATTCAAGCAAATAGAGATCATTCCTTATGAATGCATTTGCATAGAAAACACCATTCTTCGATATAGACAAACAAGAATTTGAAATATTTATATTAAAATTATCCATATCTAAACATGATACAGAAATAATGTTATTGCTAATCGAAGGTACATAATAAATATTCTTTAGACATAAATTTAAACCACTACATAATTGAAGCACCACAGAACCTTGTGCAACCGCAGAAACGTTCGCACCATTTCCGACCTTCAATTCTATCTCGTTCTGTACGAGTTCCTTCCTATCCTTGAGTAGCTGCACATTAGAAACTATGTGAGCACAAGATCCGGTATCAATTACCCAATCCTGGACAAAGGTGGCTAAATTTATTTCAATAACAAATATACCTTTGGCCTTTTTAGGGCGCCAACGTTCAATCACTCCGTTGTCAAGGTCTTCCTTGTACTTGGGGCAATTTGGCCGGATGTGTCCTTTTTCACCGCAGTGAAAGCACTCCATATTGGGAGTTGGAGATTTCTGAGATTTCTCCCTCGAGGCACTCTTATGAGCACCTCCTACTCCCTTGCTCTTGATTGAACCACTTTTGGTAGATTTGCCCTTTCCTTTACCAATCTTTTGACTCCTCCCATGGACGGCAAGGACTTGCTTGTCCATACCCTTGCCCATGTCAACTTCAACAATTTTGAGAGCGTTGTGTAGCTCCTCAAGACTCACCCTTTTTTCACGCACGTGATAGTGCATCACAAAGTCCTTAAAGGACGGGGCTAGAGAGCCAAGAATCATATCTTCAGCAATGTCCTCGGGCATTGGTGAAGAGAGCTTTGCCAACTTCTCAAGGTACCCTTGCATCGTGAGAAAATGCATGGATACCGATGTTCCCTCCGCCATATGGCACCTCGTGAGTGCGATGGTGGTCTTATAGCGCTCCTTTCGGGCACTATCCATGAACATCTTAGATAAAGCCTCCATGGTCTTCTTGGGTTTCGAATCCAAGTATTTCGCTTGAAGCGAGTCACCCATGGATGCTAGCATAAGACCGTGAACTTGGTTCTCTTGGTCTTCCCACTTGGCTTTAGCCTCTTTCTCTTCATCGGTTAATCTCTCATTCCATTTTGGGATTGGACCTTCCAAAATGTGAGAGTTTCTCAAACTTTAACACGATGTTGAGTTTGAGTTGCCAACTAATGAAGTTTGAGCCATCATTTGCTAAAGGGTGTTTTTCTATCATAGATCGTACGATAGGTTGGATGTTCGACATTTTTCTACAAAATAAATCATACAGGATTTTAATGCCAATTTTATGTTTTAAATCACATACATATATATCGAATATAAATGTAAATACTGCAAATAAAATTTTGCCCATAAATGCAGCAATCCAAGATCCCATTAATTGCAATATAGACTAGCTAAGGGCTATCAAATATATCACAATATCAAGGTAAGAAAAAACTCTTTCTAATCACAACATTTTTTAATTTTAGCAATATTAGTATCTTCAAACTCTTGTGATTCTTGTCGTTTTAATTGTGAGGGAATATGACCTATCCTCGTAAGAAAAACTTTTTCCCAAAACCGAGCGAGGGCTCTAGGTAATGTTAAGAAAACGTATTTTCATTTGATACGAGATACATTTATCCATTGTATTCACAACCAAACATACTTGAGGTTCACTAAGGTGAAATACACCTCATATATTTAATCGTGGCACAACAATAGACAACCATTATATCTCCCACTATTCCCAAAGATGGAGGGAGCTATCTCCCGCTAAGGGCGAGCAGAGTATCCCTCGATCAATGACTGCTAGTGGATGAAATAAGAAGAAAAATTACTCTTAATTTTGTTGGACAATTTCATTTATTAACATGTGATTCGGAATTTTAGTTATCATGCATATTATCATTCATACACATCCTAACATTCAATCACATTCATCACATGCGTAGCAGAAATTAAACCATTCACAAAATTCACATCGTGTGAGTTTATATGTTCCCTTTGATCCTTGATCCCTGATCCTCGATCCTTGATCGATGCGCTACAGTGGCGACTTCCTCTTGCACCGGAGATGTAGATTTTACAGAAAATAAACATGCTCCTCACATTCGATAAAAACGACTAGTGCAAGTCCTATGTAAAAACCTCTCAAATGCAATGCAATTATCTAGAGATAGAAAGAGAGAATTTGGCTTTTACATGTAAATAAGCCCCTGTATAATAATAATTACATACATTCATAGTTGCTGATTTGGAACATATAAACTCACAATTCCTGCAAAGACAACTCGAGCATCCATGCACGCAATATCGCTATAAACCATACAATCTAGTTTATCAATCATCTAGAATCCCAAACAATTCTTTGAAAAACATTTTGAAATCCATTAAAAAGTTTTTCATCCATCTATAGTTCAAAAATAATTTTGAACCGCTGTTCATCCAATTTCCTAAAAGGAAAGACGAACCGCAGTTTTTCGGTTTTGTTGATTCTCTTACAAAACAATCGTTTATGCTTAAAACGAAATTATTGCAAGTTAGACTTATGTCTAAATCATAATTATAATAATTACATGGCATGTTTTAAACCACTTAAAACATTCAAAACGAATTATTATAAAGATTTATTCGAACAAAACATTTAAAGACCGAAAAAATGGAAAATCGAATTGTTCGATCCCTAGATGGTAAACTAAATTTGTTTATAGCTTCAAATCAATAGAAAATTGAACCCTATGCTCTGATACCACTGTAGGATTTCTAGTTTAATTGTACATATTTATTTTCGAATTTTTTATGCACAATAAGGATCAATTACAATTTTTCTATGATTTGTTTCATGCATGCATCAGTTTGTTTCAATAACTAGTTTTAAAACTTTATTAAAACAAACATGGGCTCCGAATTTCATACCTAGAAGTTCTCTAAAACTTCCTGATGATCCGGAGACATTGAGGTTGTTTGTTGCTGCGCCGGATGCCTCCGAGTATTCACCAAACTCTAAACAAGATTGGAGAGAGAAGAGCTAGCCTCTCAATCTCCAATATGGTTTAGAATCCAATTACTAACCCCTCTTTAGTTCCCTTGAGAAGAAGAACTCTGAAACTAAAACAAAACTCAAGAATTAAGGTGAAATTCGTGGAGAATTATGGAGAGAGAAGTTTGCACAAGAAGATAATGAATTAATTAATGAGGTAATGAGCTAAACCTGTATTTATAACTTCTCTCCAAATTACCTATTCATGTGCAACCTCTTGCCCATGATTTCATGCAAACTTCCATCTAACCATCCATTATTTGCTAACAAATAATCTTGGCCACGAATTAAATCAATTATGGACCAATTCCATGCATGATCTAAATAATTCTTAAATTAATTCTGCAGAAAACCGTCTGGACCGGTCGACCGTTTTGAGGTTCGGTCGACCGTTCGAACCAAGTTTCGGTCGACTGTTCGACATTCGGTCGACCAGTCGCAACAATAAAATATTTCCTCGCAATGTTCGGTCGACCGACCGATAGATTCGGTCGACCGTTCCGAACAGACGAAAATTCCCTGTTATCGGTCGAGACGTGTCCGGTCGACCGTGCACGGATCGGTCGACCGTTTACTGTTAACCGGTCTACCGTTTTTGCACAGTACTGCAGACTTGTCAAATTTCGGTTTAACCCCTACAAAATTTGACATTTCGGGATTAGTAGTAAATTCACAACTTATGTAACATATTATCCTATGTAATGATTAATCATTACACCCCATAATATTTACATCACATATGAATTTAATTTAGAATCTAATTATGTTATTAATCACAACATAATTTTGATTTTGCTTGTTCACCACATGTGTCATATTTTCTACATGAAACCCGAGACATCTTATGAACTCAAAATCCCCATTTCTTGTTTCCCAGTTTTGTGGTGTGACCTATGGGAGGATCTAAACTAAGTTGACAGTGATATTAAGAGCTTAATACCACAAACTATAAGCGGTATCTAGCTACACATTATAACTCCCAATTAGTTAGATGTCTTAATTCCACTCGAACCAAAACCCGATCCATTTAGTGATGGAGTGCACCACTTGTGTCCGTCCCTTGCCTCATGATATTAAGAATACACACAAAGTAGTATTGTGTCATCTTTGTATTAGTATTCATTTTTTGATCTCTTTAAGCTAGTTATAAATATGTGACTTAACTCAAATCACATTGTGCACATTATAACTTTGCTTTATAAAGGGGCCCACTAATATCATTACTCAATTAAGAGGGGTAATGATAGTCTTTTGACTAACTATCTTCTCCAACAAAAGTCATACTTAACCACCAATGCCTTTACACTACACTTATCGATAGCTTAAGACACTAGTCTAATAAAGCATTTCTTAAGTGATCGGATATAAGTCTCATATCAAAGGACCAAGGACACAGTAAAATATTAATGACACAGAAACACATTTCTATAATATTTTACTTATTAGGTCTATTCAGTATACAAAGGTAATATCTTCCTCTTTTGTGTACACGTGTTGTCACTCACTTGTAGAGCTACAATGATCTATGACCAACATGACAATCTTAACTCGGTAATTAATGTCCCATGTTAATTACCATGATTGCGAATATGTTTTGCTTTATGTAAACCAATATCTTTTAGAGCTCTACGGTTAAGGACCAAGAGCCTCTTCCTAAACACTTCTAAAAGACGAATAGCATAAACAAGGAACAAAATGATTTCTCATTCAATTCATAATAATTGACATTTTAAAGTAAAACTTTTAGAACACATTTCCTTCATTAAGGACGTAGGACTTGTGTACACCATTATAGTTTTTTCTTCTTCCATTTTTTCAAGCATTGTAAATTGAACAAACTCTATAGAGAATAAGCTTAATTAGTTCTATTAAATTATTTATAGTAAAGAAGAAGCCATATGCAAACCCGACATTTTAAGAAAAACTGTAAGAGTGATTACTAGAAAAAATTCAAGCCTTGACAATTGGTTAAAATTATGCTGTAACTTAAGCACACTATAACTGTAACATCCCGAAACAACGGAAATTTTAAAAAAATTCATAAATATAACAGAGACCAAAAATCAAAGACGGGACTGTTACTTCTCATCAAATATATAAGCGGTGCACCATATTACATCAGAGTTTGTCAAAACGATACATGATTACAACAGAACAACAAAGGGAGATAAAAATAATCATGTCGACCTCAGTGGTCCGAATGAGAGGATCTGATCCCAAAATGCGCCCGCCCGCTGTTCACCACCAACTGGACCTACTACGGTCCTGAAAAAGATATAACAACAATGCCTGAGTTTCCATAAGGAAACCCCGTATGCCAAACTCACCTATATGCATGCAGTAGTACAAATGAACCTATCATACTAGTAGCATGTCATGTCATCAACAGTAAGGAAAACAGTTCTCCCGAAGGGTAACACAGGACATCAGTCCGACAATCATCATCGGGTCTCCCAAGGACACCTACCGTAGGCACATACGGTCTAACGGAACATGACGTGACACTCCCCACACGCGGCTACACTAATCGTGGGGTTCAGCAAGGAGCATCCGCCAAGTCCGCGTCATAAGAAACAGATCTGTAACTTCGTGGTCGAAACCACACCAACGGAGTCGTCGCTCGCTCAGTCCATCAATCATCATCTCAGTATATGCCCATCTGAGGAACAAAGCCGGAACAACATCGACCCATCAATCATCATCGCCGGAACAGCATCGGCAGCATCACCGGCACAACAACGGTGATCCATCAATATGTCTGACACAACATCAGACGGGTCCAGACCTAAGTCTGCCATGTCATCATGCTCCATGAGCCTTAAACACCAACCGCGCCGCTATAAATGCAGGGCAGCGACCTCCGTAGCCATCCAGGCCGGTAGTCACCTCACCCAACGACAGTTGCGTGCTCGCATAATTATCATACATTGGGATCCGCGATCCCTCAGGCCTGCTACTCTACAATGAGTCCAATCAATCCATCACATCAAGTCACGATCCATACACGGAGGTGACACGTCCCGAACACCCACACTCTTCCACACGGCGGTCCCTGGGCAGGCATGCGTACGCGCCCACCGTCACCTCCCGGCTCACGCACAAGGCGAGGACACAGGTTTCCGTGGACAGAGTTGGCATCCTAAAAAGGATCGGGAATTCAGTTCTGTGCACAAACGGTCGACCGAAAGAGGCAACCCGGTCGACCTCCTCCACAAGCAAATCGGTCGACCGAAAGTCTACAACGGTCGAACTCTCTGCGCAAAACCTAAGTCCCAACGGTCGAACAAAGATCTAAAATCGATCGACCGATACAAGGTCAAAATCCGGAGTCTTGTCAACATAAATTCAAAACTACCGGTCGACCGACTCAGGGATCTCGGTCGACCGAAAACTACCAGGACAACCTAGTAGTTCTAAGTCATATAACAGTCGAACACATAACAATAAACGGTCGAACAAGCATGCATTTCTTTTCAGTACACTTAAATTCCGGTCGAACGAACCCAAGGAACCGGTCGACCGAAACACGATAGGAAATCCCAACTCACCAGCAAAATGCACTACCGGTCGACCGCCACAAGGTATCGTTCGACCGGTGAAGGTTAAAGTCGGGCAAATACACTACATCGGTCGACCGCCCGAAGGAACCCGGTCGACCGTTGGTCGTTTTCAACCTCGCGTCAGCCAATGATTTACGCAAAACACGCCGCCGGAGAGGTCTCCGACCTCCCCCGACCGACCAACACACCCACGAGGGTGAACAATAAAATCACACTAAGAACCGACATACCTTCCCGAGACGCCGAAACTCGCCGGAGCCTCGCTCGCGCACGTCGCCTCCGGAGACCTCCTCGCGCACAACCTCCGCATGCCTTATGCCAACGGAGTCTCCCAAGCACCCTCTGGTTCGCCGGAAAGAATGGAAGGAATGAGAGTGAGAGAGATCAAATGAGAGAGAGAGATTTGCTTATAAACCCAACACACCCCATCACCTCACCTCCCCTACACCATCACCCTACCCAACACCCATGGTTCACGCCACCCTTCTCTTCCCCATGCAAACACCATCATCAACTCCACCTAAACATCATTAGCCTCTAAGTGGGTTTAAGGTTATTACAATAACTGGTAGTCAGCTAATTAACGATAGACAATATTGTTATTGTTACTGATAGAAACCATAGATTTGGGGCTTACCTGTATCTCAAGTAGGATCAAGGTGTAAGGAAATGAGAATGCTATATCTCCAAGTGCTTGAGAGAGTTTCCAAACCTTTTGGGCTTTGCTAGGTGCAACTACCCCTCCAATGCTTCTTCTGACTTCACCATTACCTGCAAACCTTCATTCATGTTTAATTGGATGCATCAGAGGTCAACCAAAACACAAACTCATGAATAACATGTTACCAATAGTTTTGGTGAATCCGAGCGCAAAGCCAATCGACGAGTAGCTAAATGACATGATTGCGGCGGCGACTGACAGCCACTCCATGTTGTGGAAGTCAGGAATAAGGGAGCAAAATATCTGACTCACTCCAAACATCAACATGTAGAAGTTATTACCATATCCTTCACAGGCAGCATCATGTCCATGTGTGTGATAACAGTTTGATTTTTGGAATGCTCTGCAATTTCAGAAGTTTTTTTCTTAAAATGATTGGTTTGGAAATGATGATGTATATTAGGGGAGAAAGAGTGGTGTAGACCTCAAGCTGATTGATGTTGTGATTGTATAAGCAACAACAGTGCCATACATGCTTTAGTACTGAAGAAATTGTAACATCCTCGAAAGCGGAAGAAATTTAAATTTTTATAAAACACAACACGAGGATATTACCGAAGAAGATGGACAACAGGTGCACCAACATATATATACGATATATATCTGAGAGGTTTACAAAAGTTTGATTACAACAAAAAGATAGTGAAAATATACAGGTAATCACTCGGACCTCAAAACAAGGAAAGCAGGATCTGGCCCCGAAAGCACTCCTCAGTCACCACCTCCTAAACACCGCTCACGACCTGACATAAAACATGAATATGCCTGAGTTTCCCATGAGGAAACCCCACACGCCAAACTTCTATCACAATAATGAACTAGACATCTAAAGCATGTATGGTATGGAATGCAATAAACGATCAACGTCTCACTAGGCCCCTGGGAACTCTCTCCCTACCACAGTAGACACCAAACAGTGACGGGTCTCGCGGGTCCTCTAGCCCAACCCTCACACGTGCCCCAGGCACCACAGCCGGAAACACCCTCGGCTACAACATACGTGCCCCAGGCACCACAGCCGGAAACATCCTCGGCCAACACACTGGATCACTCTCAGGTCGGTATCGTCTGTACCGCTGCCATCTTGAGCTGCTCCAGAAGACCACTCTCAGGCCGGCACCGTCATCCCTCTAGGGCCGGAGATCCGTTGCCATCTTGAGCTGGCCCCACACACGAACCACCCTCAGGCCGGCACCGGTCACCCCTCTAGGGCCAGAGATCCGTTGCCATCTTGGGCTGGCCCGACAACACTCATGAACCACTCTCAGGCCGGCACCGGTCACCCCTCTAGGGCGGGAGATCCGTTGCCTTCTCGAGCTGGATTCACAACACAAAAACACACAAAAACTGTACTAAACGGTCGAACAAAACCTCACAACCGGTCGACCGAATCCTATCCATAGGACTGGCCCAACCAACAAAACTGTCAACCGGTCGAACGGCAAAGGGGGCCCGTTCGACCAAATTCGACCAGTGAAAACTCACTCCACAGTAAAAAGCACCAACGGTCAAACCACACGCGATCACCGATCGACCGAAAACGGCCAATACCAAATCCAAAACCATCGGAAAACTCCGGTCGACCGAATCATCTCGCGGTCGAACAAACTTTAAGTTATTTTAATTCGTCGGTCGAACGAGTCAACTAGGCGGTCGACCGTTTGGATGGTCAACGCCCCAACCGACCTACAGCAGTGCGTTCGGTCGACCGGCAAAGGGGTCCCGTTTGACCGAAAACACCCAGTGTCTCCATCCCTCGCTCAAAATGTACTACCGGTCGACCACCACCATGGTATCGTTCGACCGGTACAAGGGATTTCACCCAATTTACTCTACGACCGGTCGACTGAACCATGCCACCGGTCGACCGTTCACAGTGCAGAACGCAGCTGCACGGTCCGACGAGCCATCCGGCCTACCGTCGACCACTCCAACACTCACCAAAGCATAAGTGAGCATTAAACTAAAGCTTGACATACCTTGAAGACTTGAAGAAGCCCTCGAAGACCCAACGACGAGCTTCTCCTCACCAAACTCCTTCTCCGACGAACTCCAACCGAGCAACGATATACTCCTTTCCAGAGAACGTCCGAGCTTCACCTCGCTCTCCGAAAGCCACGGCTCGAGCTCCTCCACACACTGAAGATCTGATCAGAGAGGGAGATGATTTGAGCGGGAGAGAGACCGAAAACGCGAGAGAGAGGGAGAGAGAGTAAACTCACCAACATATACTCTTCTCCTCCAATCTCCATCATCCATCACATCTCTTCCAAATCAATCCCCACCCTCCATCTAAAACCACCAATTAAGCACCTAAAAAGCAATTAACCAAGTTAATTAAGGTTTAGGATATTACAGAAATCCACAAGCCCATTTCTGTTTTCTTCTTGAGCTTGCAAAACCATGTCTTTCTTAAAGTTTTTTTGAATGGTTACTCAGTTTAATTTTAAATATCATTTTTCAGCTTAATTTGACTTCCTGAGAATAAGCAAGCAGGCCTGAAATAGTCAGTGCCGGTTTTGATTTTCGAATATAGCAGTTAAAGCTCCAAAGAACAAATTAGCTTAATTCAGAGAAATTTAATTACACAAATTGAGTTGTACTAATTTTGAGTTTCCTTCTTTTAAAAAATTAGTTTGCAGGTCAGAATTGATAAGAATCGGCAGATATCGACACTTTTGGAAGGCCAAATATTGAATGGTACTACTTACTGATGCATAAGTCATTAGGACAAAAACTAACACCAAAATCCCATCTTGATTTGCAGCAGTAAAGGTAAAATCACTACCTATATATCTAATTGTCATATCAAATAACAATTTAATGGTCTCACAATTTAAATTTCTACAACTGCCAACCACGACTACAAGCACTCTGTTCTGTGGAACTAAGACTTGATCACTTCGTCCAATGCAGTTTTCCTAAAAACAAGCTTACCCAAGTTGACTCTAACCGCATCCATGTAGGACTTGTTCCTCTTCCCATTTACGGAATCTGGCGACCGGTAACAATCGGATAGCAAGAAAGCCGATTCATAAGTAACAAAAGCAAAGATAAACATTGAAACTGGTCCTCCAATCCATCCGAGCTGCGCGGTGCTCCACGCCAAAGACAGGACTCCGGATCCGATAGCCGACGTGATTATATGCGCCACACAGCTCTTAGTGATGCCTATATGACAATTTGGTTACCACCATCAACAACAAAGAATGCAAATTAAACATGTTATGATCAAAGGAAAAATATATGAAGAGTATTATGTAAGTACCAGTTCTCTTAACACCATCATCATCATGAAGAACAACATGATTAGGACTGTTGTTTGGTTTTTGACAAATCACTGCTTCCATTTTTGAGTCAAAGGCGAAAGCTGAAGTGGAAGTTGTGATGGACTATACTGAGAAGCCAAGAATTTATAGTGTAGTTGAAAAACAAGCCAAACTAGGAAAATGACATGTGAACTAAGGTGCTGATAATTGGAAATGCGGTGTTCGATTCTAGTGGATGTAAAGTTTAAAATTGAAAAGTACATAGTGAGTTACAGTTTGAGATTTTTCTTTAAAAAATCGAACCTGGATGTTTGGAAGACCAAAATGATCTAACAATTTCGTCTAGGGTTTTTTTAGTTCAAATGAGACATACAGATAGAATTTTGGAAACAAATATGGAAATCACAAATCATAATATCATTTTCCAATGCTATATCAAAGCTAAATTTACATTGGAAAATGCTACGAAAGAGTTTTTGTAATGAAGTACCTATGAATAATGACAGAAAACATTACTTCAAATGGGAAATTTTAATCTTTCCAGCTTTAACACAGCTTCTGAAATGTAGATAGTGGTACAAGAAAAGAAAAGGGAATGTTGGACTCGAATGTTGAAGATTCAACCCTCGCAGTGCTAAATTAGGCTTAGTTAGCAGATAAAGACGAGAAGATTACACATAAAAGTAATTACGGTTGAAAACATATAAAAAACTTCGCTATTCAATTGAGTGAGGGTTTGGTCTGAACAATAAGATAAGACCATGTTTAACCAAAAGCCCGGGCTACCCCGGGCTTTTCTCTCTTTCCGTCACGTCAGCTTCTCTCTCTGTCATGTCAGCTCACTCAACCCACCCAAAAACCTCCCTTACCTATGCCCGGACTATCCCACCCACTCTGCACTCTCTTTCCTCCACGTCATTTATTAATTAAACAATTTTAATTATTACACCACATTTTAACAATTTACATTTGTTTTAATTGAAATTACTACATTATCAATTAATACCCAATACATTATCAATTAACCTTAACCATGTGTTTAGACCATGAGTTAATCATCTTAAACCATACTATTAACTCACCTCGACAGGTCGTTCGGGGGTCTCGCTCACCGGTGAGCGAGCGGCATTCCACCTCGCCGGTGAGGTGGCGGGGGTGGCAAGGGTGCAGCGTCCCCTGGAATTTTTTTGGATCTAATATTTTTTGAATATTCATCATTTGCAAAAAAACTTATTGTAATCCAATCCGTTACCACAATAATAAAAAATTATCACCCCACATCAATGTTCACGCAACGCCTAGGCGACCGGGTGCGTCCCGTCGCCTGGGCGATCGCCTAAGCGTTTGTTCGACCGCCCAGCTCCGGGCGGTCATTTTTTAAATATTTTATTATTTTAAAATCAATTAAATTTGATAAAATAGTTAGAAAATCAGGAAAAATAGGGAACAATAGGAAAAAATGCACAAATATTATCTAAAAATACCATACATGTTTAGACTTCAAAAAGACACCTAGTTCCTCGACCAAGGCCTCAATAGGCACCCCTTCTACCCACCTAAACACTTAGGTATACAATTTATTGCTTAGTAGTATGATTACAAAGGTAGTTAACTGATGCATTGCATATATTGCATCATATGTCTTTCATTTAGATTGCTTTTATATCAATAAATGCTACTAAGGTATGTGTTTAGTCTTATTTACAGAATACAAGGACCTGAATGCAATTTACCCACATCCCGAGCATAAACGCGTGCAAAAGACTCATTTCTATCATAAAGACCAAGTTCAAGATTATTGGGTTTCAAATGGAAATGCATCCAAGCATAAAAGCATTCAAGACCTAATTACAAAAAGGACAAGGACTTAAGCACAAAAGTAGACAATGACTTAATTGCAAAAGTCAAGGACCTAATTGGAAATTACGAGTAGCTTTTATTATTATGGAGAAAATCTAAAGAAAATCAATGTGGATCTCCAAATATATAAAGAAATAAAGTCGGAGCTCAAAAGAAAGGAAAGAATCAATTGAGATGCGCAAAGGATATTGAAATCATACCATAAACACACAGGAAAAATCCGGATTAAATCGGAGCTAAAAAGGTGGCGAATCCGCCGCACCTTATGTACAAAATGCGGCGAATCCGCCGCAACAAATTAGATCCATGCTCTAAATTTTTTTACCGGTTGCGTGTTGACGCGTGTACTTTCCTATTTTATACCTAAGTCCCTTGTATCGGCTATAAATAGCCCTGAAATGATGTTGTGAGAGTCCTTAGCTTATGTTCTAGTTTTTATTCCATAGTTTAATAAATTTCTGTTGTTTTATTTCTTGTTTTTAGTTTTCTTTTGTAATTCCTCTACGACCCCTTCTCCTCCTTTCCATCCATGAGTTTCTAACTCTTTCCAAAGGGTGGAGGTGACGGATTTGGGGTGAAGAGAAGAAGAATAAAAGTTATTATTTTAATTTCGTGTTAGTATATTTTGATTACTTGAGTTTATGTTAAATCATTTATCATGTAATGCTTTATAACTAATATGATTTATTATAAGTTTCTGAATTCTCTAATCCAAACCCAATACCTAAACCTCCACCCAACAGAATTCACCATCTTTGTTCTTGCTTTAGTTTTATTTGTTCATGTTTCATGCTTTAGGAAATTAAAAATCAAAAATCTCAAAACCCAATTTATTTCTTCTCTCCTTCTTCCCCTTAATCGAAAATCACACAAATAACAAGATCTCTCCCTCCTTGTGTTCGACCCGTATTTGCCACGTCTTCATTGACGCCGTGCACTTGCGGTATAAATTTAATTCCCATCAAGTTTTTGGCGCCGTTGCCGGGGAGGCGACGCAGATTTTGTTTTTTTTGTTGATTTCGATTTTATTCTGTTTATCTTGTGCGCGATCTAACTATTTGGATTTGTGTTTCAGGAGACAACAGAGCGCGCGGCGAAATCTGAGCGCAGTCTGAGCAACAAGGGCGGTGGAATCGCCGCACATCAAGAGTGATCTGCGGTGGAATCGCCGCACAAGTGAAGCATCTGGGCTTCAACTTTTTCTGGGGTTAGCACCATCTCTGGGTGGACGCGTGGAGCTACTGAAATTCCGAGAGCGGGCGGCGAACCCGACTGAGCATTGCGTAGGTAACCTTTGTTGCATTTTTCCTCGTAATTTCTAGTTTCAGAAAATTTCCTTTTCATAGAACTGCGTGTGTTAGGGAAAAAATTCCATAATTGACAATAATTCAACTCTGACCTAAAATTGGCAAAATTAGAAAGGCCTTAGTGCATGCATCATCTAGTGTTTTGTATGTATTATTATTGCTAAATTCTTGCAAATTAATTCTTGTTGAAGAGTGCTGGAGGCAAGGTACGTATCGTGTTTTAACGATTGCATTTAAGCATATAATTTAGTTTGCATACAACCTTGCAATTGCCCCCAATTAAAGACCATTGTTTGACTATCTTTGATAGATTTTGGTTAAACTATCTTAAGGGCAACTCCGTAGGCAAAGATACGGTGGGGATTTCATCACCCTTCCGTAGCCCACAAATCACAATCCTAAAGTGTCACCCAAGCCATAAATTAAAATCAATTAGACATTGACCCCTAAGGACTCGGACTCATTTAAGGAGAAGAATTGGTTTGACTTGCTATGACCTGAAGCCGATTGAATTTAATTTGGTGTCTAGAAAGTGTTTTTGTGTTGACGTAAGTCTTCCAAGCGAAGTGGTTGTCTAATTGGCACCGACTCTGTCGGAAGCGCCCCCACTAGCTATACACGGCCTGGTCAAGTTGGTTTGATTAGTGAGGGAGGTGAATCAAGCAATTCAATTCGACTAAACCAGTTAGGAGTCGTCTAGATCTAAGCGACACTAGGTCTAGGATTGTTTGAACCGTGCTTTCTTAGGAATTTTCTTACCAACCCTCTTTCTATCTTTAGAGTAGGTTTCCCTTCTCATCTAAGTCTTCTTTCTCTTCTCACCGAAATACTCTAGATTAGGATTCCTTTATCATCTTTCCCCATTCTATTGTTTGTTTCCCTTTTGAAAGAAAAAAAACATAAAAAAAACGAAAATTTAAAAAAAAAATTGTAATTAATTCTTGAAATTAAATTTGGAATTTAAATTTCGAATTTGAATTCAAAAATTGATTCAACCTGGTGCACTCAGATTTGGATTCGGGACTTGAGTAATCGACTCTCACGAGTTCATCTAGATTCCAGTCTGGAACTTAGCCCCAATCCACCTGTTGCACCACCTCACCCGGATCCAATGGGTGAGAACGTAGTGGACCCACCTGTTGCTCAACCTATAACTCTGAGGGATCGATGCTATCCAGCGATGGTTGCTCAGCCATCGTGCATCGTTATGCCCACCATCCCGGGTCGCGACTTCGAACTTAAGGCACAATACATGAGTATGTTGCCTAAGTTCGCCTCTAGGGAAGACCCATATCTCTTCCTTAGAGAATTTGAGGAAATCTGCTCTCTTATGCAATACCAGCATATCCCTGAGGAGGCAGTGCGTCTGAAATTTGTGCCTCTTGCACTGAAGGACGACGCTAAGAAATGGCTATATAGTCTAGCCGAAAGATCCATTAGAAGTTGGGCTGAGTTTGTTCAAGTTTTCCTAAAAAAATATTTCCCCAACCATAAGACTATGAGGATTAGGAATGAAATTGTTGCATTCATTCAGACTGAGAGCGAGCCGTTCTATTCCTATCTAGAAAGATTCAAAAGTGTTCTGACCCAATGCCCTCATCATGGAATTCCGAGATGGTAATTATGTCAAATTATTTATGAGAGATTGACACCCACATCTAGGGTCATGGTAGAATCCGTAAGCCAAGGGAACTTTATGTCGAAAAATGAAAATGATGCCTGGACTTTCCTTGAGGATTTAGCTGAAAACAGTATGCAATGGGACAATGCTAGAACACCGCTTAACCCGAGTATTGGATCTAGAATAGCAAGTCAACCCAAACCAGGTGTCTTAGCTGTAGATGCCAACATAGCGGCTGAAGCAAAACTAGCTACCCTTATGCGCAGAATGGAAAGTTTAGAGCTACAAACCCAAAACCGAGTGAATCAAGCCTCGACTATCCCGTGCTCTAGATGTGGTCAGACTGGTCATGTAAAGGAGGATTGTGCGGAATGGGACCAAGTTAATGCCATGTATAACCATGCTAGAAATTACCCATACGCATCAACCTATAACTCGGGTTGGCGTAATAATTCCAATTTCTCATCAAACCAACTGGGTCAACCTCCTAGACAACAACCAAACCCGTATAACCAAAATAATACATCATCTGGGTTTAGTAACAATAACGATCATGAGGTTAGGTTGACAAGCTTGGAAAATTTGAAGAAAACCTTTATACAAACAACCAACCAGACCTTCCAAAGGCTAGAGACACAAGTCAGCCAACTAGCACAAATAGTAGGTGAAAGAGAAAAGGGTCGGTTTCCAAGTCAACCTGAGGTGAACCCTAGATCTAATAATTCATATCAATCCTATCAACCACCTTCAGGAAATAACAACCCTAGACCGGTTCAAATGGTTAATGAGGAAGGACCGTTCCAACAAATAAATGCAGTAGTGTCATTACGGTCCGGAAGACAGATTGATAATAATGTGGTAAATCCTAGAACGTCTAATCAATCTAGCCATCAAACTGCCACATATGACCTAACCATTGAACCTGACGTCCAATCTGAAACGCCCAACCCACCTACTCAACCTGAACCCATAGCTCAACCTGAACCTGAGCGAGTCTATGTTCCTAAAGCTCCATTCCCTAATAGACTCAAAAAGAACTCAAGTGCACAAATAGAGAAAATCTTGGAAGTATTTAAGCAAGTTAAGGTGAACATTCCACTCTTAGACATGATTCAACAAATACCTGCTTACGCTAAATTCTTAAAAGATTTGTGCACTAAAAAGAGAAAAACGAACGTACCAAAGAAGGCATTCTTAACTGCAAACATAAGTTCTATTTTGTCCAACACATCTCCTATAAAATATAAGGATCCTGGGTGTCCCACAATTTCATGTTCAATAGGAGATACTTTTATCAACAAAGCCCTTCTAGACCTTGGTGCTAGTGTTAACCTACTCCCATACTCTGTCTATGAGCAAATGAACCTTGGTCCACTAAAACCCTCTAGGACAACCCTTCAATTTGCTGATTGCTCTATTAAGAAACCAAGAGGTGTAGTAGAGGATGTTTTGATCAAGGTTGGTGACTTCATTTACCCAGTGGATTTTGTCGTACTAGATACTGCACCTGTTGTAAATCCTAATCGACAAATCCCTGTAATTCTAGGCAGACCCTTTTTAGCCACTTCGGAAGCATTGATAAACTGTCGAAATGGGCTCATGCAATTATCTTTTGGGAACTTAAACGCTGAATTTAATATCTTTCATATTGATAGTGAGCCAGAAATAACATGCAATCAAAGTGATGTTGTGATGAAATCGCGTATCTATAATATTTTTGAATCATCACAAAATCAAAAAGGAAGTAAGAAAAAGGGGAGGAATTCATCTACACACCCACCGTCACTCGAGCAAATAAGAGAACCAATTTATGTGAGGGGTGTGGAACCTGTAACTCAGGATGCTCATTGCAACATGAGGAACAATTCAACTGGATACATGCACCAATATGGTGTCATTCAATCCAGTTCTGACTATGGTTGACTTTGAGCAAATTCCATCCGTCCACCACAGTTCATCAAAGTAATAAGTGCATTTGCTTTATATTTGCATACATTGAGGACAATGCATGATTTAGGTGTGGGGGGTGTTTATGTATATATTTATCTATATATTCTGTCTTTTATTTAAAAAAAATAAAAAGAAATAAAAATTAATGTTTCATGACATAACTTAAGATTGAACTGCTAAAACCCGTGTACAAATTGCATTGAGTTTTTGTTCCTTATTATATAGTTGTGCTTGTAGAAATTGTGACATAAATCTAAGTTCCAAAGAAATAACCCATTGCCCTTTAAGACATGTATGCACTTAAATTGGATGAATCAAATCTTTGAAGTGGTTGATAAAAAGCAGAGGTTGAGGAAAATATACCGGGAAGTGTGGACTTCTAATAGCAATTAAGCCTTGAGGAAAATAAAAATAAAAATAAAAATAAAGGAATAAAGTGAAGAAAACACATTTTGCAAAATGATTACAAAAGCCCAAGCCGTTGAGTCACTGGTCCGTAGGGGTATCTTGAAACCCAGTAACTTGAGTCTACCAGCTCGGGATTATCGACCAAACTCGCTACACGAATGCAAAAGGGTAAAAGTGTCAAAAAGCAAATGTGTTGGATCACGGAAGAAAAGAAAAGAAAAAAAAATAATACTCAAGGCCCAAAGCTAAAAGAATGATCCATGCCATGGTTGATCCGAATGATACTTCACCACCAGAGGAGGCGTGCAAAATAATTCAAGTGATAAACATGTGTAGAAGGGTTAGTGGTGTGAATGTTGGCGTAATAAAGACCAAGTCATATTTTTAATGAGTTAGATTCATTTAATGAGCATACAAGAATCCTAGGTGAGATGTATAAGGTTAAGGTGGAGATATTAAGAGCTATTAATGGAATGTTGATTTAAGACTTTGTGGGTGTGTCAACTGAAAACCCTCATGAGACAAAACTCGTCCTCTAAGGAAACTTGGAGGTTTAAAGGCTTGTTGTACATGCTAAGTGCAACCGTGATTCCTACGAAAGTGAGTTAGGATTTCCCTGTTTTTTTTCTCGTATTTTCTGTTTTGCTAGGGACTAGCAAAATCTAGGTATGGGGTTATTTGATGCATTGCATACATTGCATCATATGTCTTTCATTTAGATTGCTTTTATATCAATAAATGCTACTAAGGTATGTGTTTAGTCTTATTTACAGAATACAGGGACCTGAATGCAATTTACCCACATCCCGAGCATAAACGCGTGCAAAAGACTCATTTCTATCATAAAGACCAAGTTCAAGTTTATCGGGTTACAAATGGAAATGTATCCAAGCATAAAAGCATTCAAGTCCTAATTGCAAAAAGAACAATGACATAAGCACAAAAGTAACCGGGGACTTAACTGCAAAAAGTCAAGGACCTAATTGCAAATCATGAGTAGCTTTTATTCTCTTGGAGAAAATATATAGAAAAATCAATGTATATCTCCAAATATGTGAAGGAATTAATCCGGAGTTCAAAAGAATGGAAAGAATCAATCCAGACGCGCAAAGAAGGATCGAATCATACCATAAACATTCAACCAAAATCCGGACAAAATCAGGCGAGATTGTGCGGCGTTTCCGCCGCACCACACACACAATGTGCGGCGTTTCCGCAGCCCAACGACTGGACGAAATTGGGAAACCACTTAGTGTGGCGGTGAGCACATCATCTTCCCTGGACCCCACTTAGTGTCGATGAGGTCGATGACTTGCTTGTACAACCTCAAGTTTCCTTCAAAGTTCCTAATGATTTGTTCTTTGGCTTTCTCCATTGCGTCATGTAGATATCCCATCGGTGGTTTCCAAAGTCTAAGAACCTGGACCATAAGTTGTGAGGCCTTTAGTGCCTTCACGACGTTGGTCCAGAAGGCACTTTGTAGAATGGTCTCGGCAACTTCAGTAGAGACCTCCTTCTTTTTCTTGTTCTTATCCAACTTGCATTAGGATCGTTGTACTCCGGGGAAACAACAAAGGCTCGGAGTCTATCTTTCTTCAGAAACAACCTTTGCAAAGTCAGAAAGGCGGTGACAAATCTCGTGACAGCAGGGCGTAGTAGGTTCCCTTCAATGACAATTCGCATCCTCTTCAACAACATGGAATGGTTGTTGAAATGTTTGACGATCGTACGAGCTAAAGCAATAGTCTTCAAAAACAACTTGTCAATATCCTCCAAGATGAGATCGATGCAATGCGCTGCACAGGGAGTCCAAAACAATCTCCTTCTTTTTTGTTTCAACATCCTACCGGCAAGTACGTACGCGACGGCGTTGTCTGTGACCACCTAAACAACGTGTTCTTCGCCAATCTCGCCAACTACCTTGTCCATCAGCTTGTACAGGTAGTCTGCGGTGTGAGAGTGACCGGAAGCATCTATAGACCTCATGAACATGGTACATGTTGGACAATTTACTAGAAAATTAATTATATTTCTACCGGACCTATCAGTCCAGCCATCTGTCATCAACGTGCACCCGTATGTTGCCCAATCTTATCTTTGCGACTCTTGTATACCTCTAGCGTAGTCAATTTCCTGTTTAAGGCACGACTCACTAACTTCATGATATGTCATGGGTTTAAGTTCAGGTCCGTAAGTACAAGTAGCGGATATTGCTTCCTTCCACTCAGGCATCCTTACAGTGTTGAATAATATACCACATCTATAGAAAATCCTAGACCATTTTTTATTAATTGTTTTCCTATCTTCTTTTTTAAAGGTTCTTTCGATGGTTGTTTGTTGGGCGCCGGAAACCATGTCCTTCATACGTCGGCAAAATGGGCCCCACAAACGTTGTTTTTGTCTCTTTCGAGAAGGAACGGGGTGAGGACGGGAGGTTGGGGTCCGAGCAGAATCGGAACCCGACCCAGTTTCCAGATTAAATTCTATGTTTTCTATGTCTACATAATCATCAGGACATACATTTTCGTTTTGTAATGTCATATTGTTTCTAATCATGTATGCAGTTATGTCTTGTTTAACAGAGTCAGGAACTTCATCACAAGGTCTAGCATTGCTACCGGGTGTGTGTGCAAGATGTTGTTTGTGACAGACTATACCACCTCTAGTTTTCTTACCACATAACTCACAGACAATGCATTTTTTATCCATTAGCACTAATGTAATGGGCAGTATTCCAACCGTGGTCATTTGTACGGGTAGGTCTTAGGTCATCGTAACTCTCGTGATGCATGGGGAGACTAGTGCCGGGTACGTAGGTCATATCTTAAAACTAGACTAATATAAAAATTTAGATTGATATAAAAATGAAATATTAATTCTAAAGAGAAGTTAGAAAGAGTGCACTTGATTTTGGCGGTTGAAGAATGAAGAACTGGATCGAAGACTTCACTTTCCAACTTCAAAACTAAGCACCAGACTGGAGACTTAATCGTGAAAACTTGATTATTAGGAAACTTGAAGATTAGAATAGAATGATGAAGAAGAGAATGAGAGAGGTGTGAAAAATGAAGAGGTTTGGAAGGGTTTATATAGGATTTGGGTAGTGGCAATCTTGTAATTTTAAAAAAGGAAAAAGCAGATAGCTGTTGGAGAGAACTCTCAAACGGCTATCGCCTAGGTGAGGCGACCGCCCATTTCACCCAGCTTTGCTGGGCGAAAGGCGGTGCTCGCCCAGGCGACCGCCTACCTGTACACTGCCCCACATTACTAAAAAATACCCAATACATTATCAATTAACTCTATAACAAAACCTCCACTAAAACATATAAAAAAACAAAAAAAAATCGACGAACGGGAAAGGGGGGAACACGTGCCACCACCACCCCCCCCCGATGGTCGCCCCGGCGGGAGCCCCGGGCGCGAGGGCGCGCCCGACCCGTTAAGGATGCCCTAAATTCAAGAGTTGAACATGGTTTTCTGGTCTTGACAACTTGTCTCCAAGATAAGGATAAACGTGGTGTCTTGATTGACTACAACCACTGCAGTTTGATATAAAATAAAATACTGAAATTGAAAGAATTAATACTGAACTGCTATTCATCGTCGTAAAACTACTTAACGTACAAATTACCATTTTGCCCTTCTACCTTTTCTACTTATATAACTCTTCATTTCACTCTCCTAACACCACTCTCTCTTCATATTACTCTTCTATTCACCAGATACAATGTCTCGGAGGCCAGGAAAATAACCAGTGGGCGTCCCGAATTACTCAAATCTGGTAAATTGCCTTGTTTATTTTAATTAATTTTTTTTAAAAAAAATTGGGTGGGGCGTCCGCGGGAGATGCCTGATGTTGAGCGTTTTATTTAAACCGCAAGTGCACGTCCGCGTTGAAGCGGTGGCAAATACGGGTCGTCCTCAGGGAGGTGAGCAGCCTCTCGTTTGCACGAAATCAAGTGACGAAAAAAATGGAAGAGAGTTTGGATTATGCTACGCTACACTACACTACGAAGTATGAAATGCGAAAGAAAGCAACAACCAATTAACTAAAACTAAACTAAGAACGAAAGACGAGTGCTACAATTAAGAAATGGAAAACCCCTAAGGGGTGGAGTGAGTGCACACATGCAAAGATGTGGGTGTTGAACACATTCTTTAAGCACAAATGAAGGTGGTGTTATCATGCATAGGAAGTGTCTAAATGTTATGGCAAAACCTATCAATCAATTCACCAACCTAGTTGATTAACATTTACATATTCAAGTTGTTTATTTCAGAACCTAAGCAAGCATTAGAGGTGTCTAAACATTTTGGCAAAACTCATCAAGTTATAAATTCTATCCTAAACAAGCAAGCATACACTCATGTTTTATCAACACATTATAAATAAAGCATTCATTCCATTCTCATTTGCATGTATGTACATCTACTCCACCCCCCAAAGGGGATGGAACTACTCACTACACATTACACTAATTATTAAACTAAGCAAAGAAAGCATATTAACTAAGCTACTAAAACTAATGAAATGCAATTAAACAAAGTAAAACAAACAACAAGAAACAAACAACATAATGAAGAAACCTTTATTAACAAATGACTCACATTTCAAGTAGCATCCTCCCACTTCAGTGTGTGCTTCAAGGCCTCACTTCAGTAGGAAGAATAACCACCCAAAATATGGAGTGATTACAATGGAAGGTGAAGAGTTCTATTTATAGCCATAGAAAAAGCTAATCCGGGACAATCCCCCGATGTGGGACTAAACCAATCCCAAAAATAGCCTAAACAAACATTAATACAAGTCCAGGAGAAATCTTAGCGGATCTGGGATGATCCAGACCGCCAATTGGCGGTCTAAAAAGTCCGGATCAAGTTGAATCTTGTTCTGGGCTTTGCTTGGTGTATTTGGTGGTCTTGGATGCATCTACTTCGTTTATTGGAGCTCCGACCCGAATAGAATTGCCAAAATACTCCCCATGAGGGTGTGGAGGTCTCTGTTTTGCTCTTAGGTCCTTCTGTCTTGCGTTCAGGTCCTTCTCCCTTGCATCTTGGTCCCCAGATCTCACAATTCAGTCCTTTTTCCCAGCTTTTGGGTCCTTTTATGCTTCATCTCTTCAAACCTATTTATTCCTGAAAACTAAACATAAAACTCGTAACATAGCATTTTTTAGGTGAAAATTAATGGATATAAGATACAAATATAAGCATACAATGATGTCAATCAAATACCCCCACACCTAACTTTTGCTAGTCCCGAGCAAAACAAAGATAGAGAAAAGCATACGAAAATAAGAAATCCTAACTCACTTTCGTAGGAATCACGGTTGCACTTAGCACATTCAACAAGCCGTTAAACCTCCTTGTCGCCAAGGAGGAGGAGTGTTGTCTCCTGAGGGTTTTCAGCGGATATACCCACAAAATCCGAACAAGATGCATTAATCAATCTAGCTACACGACTCGTTGGACTCATATTGTCGATCATGGGACGCGGTAATACTACGGGGCAACTCTATATATGTAATCGGTCCACACACCTAGCCTAATGAGTTATTCGTGAGAGTTAGTTCATGACTTAAGTGAAAGACATGGGCAACCTTAACTTCTGAATGTGATACAATGTGTAAAGTCCATTTTGGTTCTTATTTGACTCTTTTTTATTCTTTTTTCTTTGGAGCATTTTATTGGTTGGTGTTTGATTCTCCCAGGGTAAGGTTTCGTGCATCATTGCCTATGAGCACTTACACTATCACGTACACCTTCCCCCAAATCTCCACATAGGGCGATCCCTACCACCCGTGTAACGGGAGTTCGGTCGGTGCATCCCAAGTCAGATGACTCGAAAGCACCAGGCACAAAGTCCCCTCAGACCTACTTTCCCGAGTGATAGGAGCCGTGCGAGAAGAGAGAACACCACTTATTTATTTATTTATCTACATGGGAACCAAAACCCCTACACTTAAGTTTCACAAAAAGAGATTAAGGGCCCTTGACTACGACAAACTTTCTTATACTAACAAACACGAATTCTTTGACTCACTAGGTTCAGGGTGGACTTCTTTAAATGTTTGAGTGCTGAAACCCTATGATTACACGCCCCCGAGGGAAAACCGAAGTGCATCCTAACGACTCGATAAGACCTAAAGCCAGTAAACTAGATATCCTAATGCATCAAGTCCAAGACAATTTTGGGAGGTTTCTTTTTACTTTGCCTGTCAACGGTTTTGCACATGCTGAACACACGCAAAACCTACAAAACATTTTCTTTCGCAAACACATGAAGATTTTGAAAGAAATGTGGTAATTTTAAAGCACTCGGCAAGCAAAAGAAGACAAGTCACCCAAGGATCATGGCAAGCATATATATCAATGTTAAATGCGACACACTAACATGACCCTCGCAGTACACACAAAAGAAAACAAAACCAAAGGAAAAATACTTGAATATGTACACACGTAAAACACCCCCCACACCTACTTCAGGCATTGTCCTCAATGAATGTGAACAAGATACTACATGGATATATACATGAAAAAGGAAAGATCTCACCAACATGAAGTACAAATGGACGTTCAGGAAAGATCTCACCAACAATCGATGCTCACTGAAGGAGTCTTTTGTTACTCTTTTTTTATTTTTAACATGATATATACAGCAGCAACGATATTCTCATAATCATTTGGTCAAGGAACATCAAATGAGAACATCAAGTCATGAGGACCAGAGACTTGCCGAGATGGGCAAACTTCACCGGTACTTTGAGGTGTCATGAGGGGTGAAAGGTCAAAGCTGAAATGCTCGAACCCCTAATGATATTGGTCGGGTGTAGGCAACATGAAAGAGTGAAGATGTGTTGCCTCACTAGGGTTTAGTTGCTCATCGAACAAAACCCTCCAACCAATAGGTGGTGCATCGGAATGAGTTCCTCAAGCTCATTCGATGGATGCAGCAGACCTGCATCACGAAGAATGGGGCTTCTCCCCAAGTCATCCAACAAGGACCTCCCACCATCATTTAGATCATCAAGCATAAGCTCGGTCAAAGGTGGGTCCTTGTTGGAGTCAAGATGAAGCTCAAATGGCTCAGTGGCCAAGGGACATGAGATTGAGACACCTTCTGGTATAGGCATATGATGAGGTGTCTCACTCTCACTAGTACTCTCAACTGAATCATGCAACGAACACTCCTTTTGGACATTTATGTTTGATGTCAGTTCACTCTGTTGCATTGCAAAGACAGGCAATGAGTTTTCGCTGGCCCCACAAACATTCTCAATGGATTGCATTGGGGTTAGGGGTGTTCGTTGATTTTGCGGTGCTTTCTCTAATTGACGGATGAGATTGAGATTTAAAGGTTCATCCATGGGCTCCTGTTGCCTACTAGAGTTGAACACATGAAACTCGGCACTCATGTTACCGAATTAGAGCTTCATGAGACCATTTCTACAATTAATCAAGGCATTGGAGGTTGCCAGAATTAGTCTACCCAAAATCAAAGGTATTTGAGAGTGGGTGTTCGCAACAGGATTGGTATCGAGGACAACAAAATCGACTGGAAATATAAAATCTCCAACTTTGATAAGCACGTCCTCGATAATCCCCTTTGGAATACGAATGGATCTATCCGCCAATTGGAGAGTGATCTTAGTTGGTTTTAATTCTCCCAAGTTCAACTGTTTATAAACAGAGAATGGGAGGAGGTTGACCGCCGATCCTAAATCAATTAATACATTGCCCATTCTAGTGTCCCCTATCGTACACTGAATAGTAGGACACCCAGGGTCCTTGTATTTTGTGTAGGTGGGATTGGACAAAAGTGAGCTTATATTTCCAGCCAAGAATGCTTTCTTAGGCACATTGGTCTTCCTCTTGGTTGTGCAGAGATCCTTCAACACTTTGGCATATTGAGGTATTTGTTGGATGACATCCAACAAGGGGATGTTAACCTTTACTTGCTTAAATACCTCTAATATCTTATCCATGGTGTCACTCTGCTTTTTGGTTAACCTACTTGGATAGGGAGCTTTTGGCAGGTAGGTTTTCTGTGGTGCCTGAGAATAAGGAAGCGTTGGTGTATTACCCTCACCCTCAGCCTCTTCTTCACCACCATTCCCACTGAGGAGCTGCATAGATGGTGGTGGGTGTGGCAAGGAAATGTGACTGTCAACCTGTTTTCCATTCCTTAAGGTAACAATGGCATTGACATGGTGAACAGGTTCCTCCACATGGTTCACTTGCCTCCCCCGAGGTACCACATTCTCATTTTGCATGGGTTGTTGCTGGTACATACGGGGGTTAGCCTCAGGCTGGCTAGGCAAAGACCCTCTCTCTCTCTCATGTACATACTGAGCCAATTGGCCCATCTGAAGCTCTAGAGATTTGATGGTCTGCTGATTTGAAGTGAGAACTTGACTCGTGGTTGACATAAAATTTTTCATTGAGTTTTCAAGTCCACGAGTCAAGGTCTCAAGCGAATTGAATCGGGTTTCCATATTGTTGGAATTTGGGAAACCCGATTGATTGGTGGTTTGTGCTTGGGGTTGCTTATAAGATTGTGCATGCGTGGGAGGTTGGTGTGATTGGTAAGGTGGTCTAGATGAGTTTGAAGGACCACTCGGGGCATTAGTTTGATTCCATGAAAAATTGGGGTGGTTCCTCCATCCAGGATTATAAGATGATGAGTATGGGTCATTCCTAGCTCTGTCATAGATGGCGTTGACACGCTCCATCTCAAGAGGAATAGACACGCACTCGCTTTCTACATGACCTACCCTATCACATGACTGACAGGGAACTGGACCAGATGTGGACATGTGAGGTGCACCTTCTTGATTTCGTTCCTCAATTTTTGAGTCCGATGATTTGGGAAGTACTTCTTGAGGAATGCAGATTGAAACTCGTCCCAAGTCTTAAAGGCATTCGCCTGGTTGCTGTACAACCACTTCTTGGTGTCATCCTTTAGTGCAAAAGGAACGAGCCTAAGATGGATGGAGTCTGTGTTAAGTTGTTGCAGCTTGAACATAGCACAAACCTCCTCAAATTCCCTGAGAAATATATAGGGGTCACCCTTCCCAGTGAAGCGAAGGAGCATGAAAATAAACTGAGGCTTAACCTCAAAATGGTTCCCATTAGCCTCTGGTAATACGATGCATGAGGGTAGAGCTATACGACTCGGATAGCATCGATCACGTAGAGGTATGGGAACGACAACTGGAAGCACTGGTGGAGTAGGTGGGTCCTGCAACTGCTCCTCCTCACGGAAATTAGAAACCATTGAACCCGGACTGCGTGCGACACGAGAGGAGGAAGGTGTCGAGAAATCGATGACCGAAGCCGGATTGACAACGCTCCTCGTCATATGACCACTCTCGTCTCGTGTCCACGAAAGCATGCACAAAGGTGCACACACACCAAAACTTTTTTTAACAAAGAATGTACGTAGAAGAGAAGACGAGGGAATACAGGAGAGAAAAAATGACTCAGGAGAGAAGGGAAGAAGTCCTTATGCTACGGCGGATGGGTACAGGTAGAAGCACACAAGCAAACAAGGCTCAAGAAATCCTAAGGTCGTTATAGGTCCTTACAGCTAGACGACGCCTAACTGCGAGGTCACACGTCCTCAACACGCCTCACCTCCCTACGACGAGGACCACAAATCCCAGCAAGTGAGTCAAGATCCAGAGATCTCGTCTCTCCTACGATCGACAAAGTGGGCAATGCCGATCAGGTTATGACGGTCGGGACCGGATCACTCTCCTAATGCGCCCGAAGTCCTTAGGGCCAATGTCTACTTGATTTTAAAATTAGGCTCTTGATTAGTGTGGTTTTTGGGGTGAAGGAAAGGGTGATGAAATCCCCCACCTTATCTTTTATGGGACAGCCCCTCCTTAGTAGCGTTTTGGAGTCCTAATCTAGCAATCAACTCTCCAAACAAACGCTCAACTCACTTGTTTCAATGTACTTCCTACTAACTAATGCATGTTCATACGAAATGCATGAATGAGAGTAGAAGGTGCGTACCTCACGCCAGCTCTCAGCAACAGAAAATAAAGCTAAGATAAAAAGACAATCTAAATGCCTAAGTCACATACATGATGCATGACCTAAACAACAAGAATGCCTAATCTTTTGCTTTGAGTTTTAGGGTCCAAGTTGCTTAAAGGAGGTTTGATTATTGATCTGGGGACAAACTATAAGTCAAAACATGCCAAATCGAGTCACATATCACTATATCAGATAAAGAAATACTCCATAGAAATTTAGAGGTGAAGTGAAACAACCAGACCGCCTCCAAACTTCACCAGGTGCTTCCCCTTCTCAATGTGAGTCTCCTGAAACAAAGAAAACTACAAGACAAAAATTAAATCCACTCGAATCGTCCAAACAAGAGTCTGGACTGGCACCTCCCCGGCAACGACGCCAAAAACTTGTTGAACGTTTTATTTAAACCGCAAGTACACGACCGCATTGAAGCGGTGACAAATATGGGTCGTCCTCAGGGAGGTGAGCAGCCTCTCGTTTGAACGAAATCAAGTGGCTAAAAAAATTGAAGAGAGTTTGGATTATGCTACACTACGCTACACTACACTACGAAGTATGAAATGCGAAAGAAAGCAACAAACGATTAACTAAAACTAAACTAAGAACGAAAGACGAGTGCTGGAATTCAGAAATGGAAAACCCCTAAGGGGTGGAGTGAGTGCACACATGCAAAGAGGTTTGTGTTGAACACATTCTTTAAGCACAAATGAAGGTAGTGTTATCATGCATAGGAAGTGTCTAAATGTTATGGCAAAACCTATCAATCTATTCACCAACCTAGTTGATTAACATTTACATATACAAGTTGTTTATTTCAGAACCTAAACAAGCATGAGAGGTGTCTAAACATTTTGGCAAAACTCGTCAAGTTATAAATTCTATCCTAAACAAGCAAGCATACACTCATGTTTTATCAACACATTGTAAATAAAGCATTCATTCCATTCTCATTTGCAAGTATGTACATCTACTCCACCCCGCAAAGGGGATGGAACTACTCACTACACATTACACTAATTATTAAAGTAAGCAAAGAAAGCATATTAACTAAGCTACTAAAACTAATGAAATGCAATTAAACAAAGTAAAACAAACAACAAGAAACAAACAACATAATGAAGAAACCTTTATTAACAAATGACTCACATTTCAAGTAGCATCCTCCCACTTCAGTGTGTGCTTCATGGCCTCACTTCAGTAGGAAGAATAACCACCCAAAATATGGAGTGATTACAATGGATGGTGAAGAGTTCTATTTATAGCCATAGAAAAAGCTAATCCGGGACAATCCCCCGATGTGGGACTAAACCAATACCAAAAATAGCCTAAACAAACATTAATACAAGTCTAGGAGAAATCTTAGCGGATCTGGGATCATCCAGACCGCCAATTGGCGGTCTAAAAAGTCCGGATCAAGTTGAATCTTGTTCTGGGCTTTGCTTGGTGTATTTGGTGGTCTTGGATGCATCTACTTCGTTTATTGGAGCTCCGACCCGAATAGAATTGCCAAAATACTCCCCATGATGGTGTGGAGTTCTCTGTTTTGCTCTTAGGTCCTTCTGTTTGTCGTTCAGGTCCTTCTCCCTTGCATCTTGGTCCCCAGATCTCACAATTCCGACCTTTTTCCCAGCTTTTGGGTCTTTTTATGCTTCATCTCTTCAAACCTATTTATTCCTGAAAACTAAACATAAAACTCGTAACATAGCATTGTTTAGGTGAAATATAATGGATATAAGATACAAATATAAGCATGAAATGATGTCAATCACTCGACCCAATGGTCGGGCGGCCGTCGGAACGGCCTCCCCCAAGGGTCGGGCGTCTCCCGCGGACGCCCGAACATAGGGCAAGGCGTCTGCGGGAGCCGCCTCCCCGAACGTTGGGACGTCTTTGGTAGACGCCCCAATTTTTGTTTTTTTTATTTATTTAAATTGATTATAAATTGTGATAAATTTAAAATAAATTGAATATTATGTTAATAATGAATTAAATTAGTTTAGTAAATCCTTTATTGATTATAAATTTTGATAATTACTAAATAAATCGACTATTAAGTTAATAATTAGTTTAATTATTTTAGTAAGGAATTATTGATTAAAAGTTGTGATAATAGCTAAATAAATTGATTAGTAAGTTAATAATTAGTTGTGTACGATTTTAGTAAAGGATTATTGATTAATTGTGATAATTGCTAAATAAATTGATTATTAAGTTAATAATTAGTTTAATTATTTTAGTAAATCCATTAATAAAAATTTATTTTTAAAATTGAATTAATAGTCATTGGGTTACCGTGAAGGGAAAAAAAATCAATTCCCTTACGCGCGGTACGTGGTGTAGCAGATGAGTCTGGTCCTCGTCATCCACGTAGACGGGGTATTTCTACTTCAGTTAGGAGAGAGAGAGAGAGAGAGATCTTTTACGTCGTCGTCAGACACCTATGGATTCTTTCGACGACGAGGACCATTCAGATGAGTTGAGGAGTCACGACGAGAGTGACGATGGGGGCCAGTATGGCTTGGAGCCACAGGAGGAGGCGATACAGCAGTACGGTCGAGGACGGAGGCGACATTGTAGTCCTTCGGCTGAGTGGGTAATTAGGAAGGGTCGAGGTGGCCGGTTTGTGACCGGTGATTCGAGTTCGTTCACTGCAGATGCCCGAGCTCAGACGAAGAAGAAGGGTGAGGACGAGTCATGGATCGTCGCGGATATGATGCCCGGTGGTCCTCTAGATGACAACGTCATTCCGACTTTCGGAGGCCACATCGCCAGACGCATCTGGGATGGCGAGGATCAGAAGGTTTTGAAGTGCCGTAATCGGCACAAAGCCTGTACGACATTGGAGGCTTGGCGTTCAGTGGTGACTAATGATATGACGGTGGCCGTTAGGGACAGTGGATTGGGTCACTTGTCGTACAACATCTTTTCCTGCTTTGACATGCCGTTGATTTCGGCTTTCATGGAGCGGTGGTAGCCTGACACCAACACTTTCCACTTGCCGTTCGGAGAGATGACGATCATGTTGCATGACGTCTTTCAGATTCTGCACATTCCTGTTGAGGGTCCTATGGTCAGTGCGCAGGCGCCGACGTCTGAGCTGAAGTTATTTGTATCAGAGTTGCTGGGTGTCAGCCTGGATGGTCTTGGGCGGGATAACTCATTTTGGAGTGGCGGTGGTGTTAGTATCGATGTTGTGGACGAGTGTTGCAGATGGGGGCGACCACCACAGACTGAGTATATGTAGATGATTGCTTACCTCTTCTTACTGCTAGGCTGCGTCTTGTTTGTCGACAAGAGCGCTTCCAGAGTCGGACCACGCGACCTATTGGAGACGAGGGAGCCAGATACCATTGGTCAATATTCATGGGGGTCAGCGACGTTGGCATATCTGTATCGTCAGCTGGGTATATCGAGTCATGCTGATTGTTCTGGGATTACGAGTTGTCTTACACTGCTGCAGGCTTGGATATATGAGTATTTTCCTTCTTTCCGCCCGCATCAGGAGTGGAAGATTATTGAGCGTGGTCATCCTCGTTCGCGTATGTGGGTTGTCCGGGCCGAGGATAAGAGCGAGGGTCGACTTCTTTCTATTCGTATACGGCTAGATCAGATGACTGCATCGCAGGTATATAATGTATATATCATTCACGTTTATTTAAATTTCAACTTTATTATTATTAACGTATAAACGTTTAGGTGGAGTGGTTGTCGTATGGTCCTGAGCCTCCTGTAGCTGTGCCGAGGACTACATTTATGGGTGTTATTCGTTATAGGGATATCACGGAGCCTTATTTACCTGATCACGTGTTACGTCAGTTAGGTTACGTTCAGGTGATCCCGGTTGACATCCCGACGCCTGAGCATGTAGTACGGTCTGCGATTGCGATGACGTACGACGTCAGGCATAGCGTTTCGTTCGTGGAATCGGTTTGGAGGACATTTCCAAGAGTAGGACGACTTCACCTGGACGATCTGAGTCGTTGCCGCGACCCATCCACTTGTGATGTAGATTATTTGCAGTGGTTCGGTAGGTGCTCACATCCACTTATCGTACACGGTATCATTCCGAGATCGGAGAGACCACTGGATAGGACATGTGTCGATGCGGTAAGTTTATCTAATTTTATTTGTAATTGTAATGTATATTTTGCTATTATTGTTAATGTACACTATTTTTTGTTACATACAGTGGATGAGTAGGACGATACGGTATACGCAGACGTTCTTGCGACAGAGAGACAAGATGTCGACTGAGGATACGAGACTTGCATGTACAGATTGGGATCGCCTCATCGAGGATTGGAACAACTGGTTGGGCATTTCGGACCATGATTCAGATACTGAGTTGTAGTTCACTTGCTCTTACTATCGTTTTATTATATGTTGCACTATTACTACATTTGTTGGTATTTGCTTATGCTTATCTGTGTACTCTTATTATTTATTTCTTACGAACATATCTTCTACTTATTTCTTTGACTATCGTATTTTTAATATTTATTTCTCACGAACATATTTTCTACGTATTTCTTTAGATATCAAATAATACTTAAATTAAAAATCTGGTAAAAGAACAACACGATATAAGTACAAATACACGATATATTATACATTACAAATTACAATCAAAATGTACTACGTAACCGGTTCCAATATGTCATCCTACTTTCGTACTGATCCTCCCATCCAACAACACTCTCATCTCGCATTTGATACCACAAGGTTGCTATAGGAGGTACTAGGAAATCATCAGCTAATTCCAAACGAATAAAATGTATGTAACTCCCAGAATGATTAATGACCAACTCTCTGACAGGCCTCGTCATGGCAGACGAACTCTCCCAAGGTAGCACAGTAAGACACGGGAACAACAAAGCATCCATTCCTATTGAGAAATACATGACCGCACACTTGTAAAAATTAGCAATCGGAAACAAGTTGGCCCAAACCTCCATATAATGATCCTCGTCACAAGCTCCCCTGCCCCAATCAAGTTGTTGACGAGCCTCTACCACATTGCCAAAATAGACACTCTCATAAATAGGATGTGTACCTATCTCATTAGAAATCGCACGACGGGCGTACGACCAGTTGTCTTGACCACCATGGAAGACATCGGCAACACATCGAAATCCACAGTTGCAATCAGCACGTACGTCATTCCACCTCTCCAGAAATGGTAAAATGATTCATGACAGTCTATCAACATATGAGAAGTTATCCACGTCAATCCGACCGAACACTATAAGATGGAAAAATAGCAATTCATTAAAACAACAAAATTAGGAGATAATATATTCAACCCTATCTAGATTAGTGATATATATTAAATAACAACAAAGATATCGTCATACCAGATCATGTGCCCGTGTTCAGGGACGATCGAGACGAATTGGAAGACCGACCACGACCCCTGCTCCCACTACTGCCAGACCGACCACGACCTCGCTCAGCATACTCGAAGGCACTCCGTTCCTGACGTGTCGACTTTCCCCTAGGTCGACCTCGTACCATAATATTTTTGTGTGGGTTATCCATAGTTTGATTGATCGGGGTGTAACTGTTCGTATAAAATACGAGAGGCACTACGAATTACTGCAGGGTCGCTCTCCGAAATCTCATCAACGAGCTTCTGAAAATGCTCGACGTCTTGTGCTGACTGATCCACAAACTCTGACATCTGGATTCCTTCTCCAATGACAAGTGTTTTCCAGAATGGATGAATCTGCTCTAAATAAATTCCATCACCGGATGCAAAACACTCGTACATGGTACAAGCACAAGGAATCCCATGTGATGTCAGAAAAGCACACCCACAACGATATTCAACTTCATTACTTAAGTCCTGCATTTTCTTCAACTCCTGAGTCAATAACGACAAGCAGCGATGCGAAACTCGACCATTTATATGCTGAAACAAAAGACCTATGTAGTTTTCCACAATTCGACGTCTCGAATCTTCAAGAAAGTTCCGAATATTCGTCAGCTGCATTTCAATAGCCGAGTTCACGCGGTCGAAAAGAGTGTCGAGAGCGGCAGTCGATGTAGTGATCCACTCTTTCAGAGCCGAATGTGCACTTTCCACCCTGCAGTTCGTAGTGTTGCCGAAATGAAGAACTTTATTCGTCCAATTCAACACAAACTTTTCTTTATGCACCAACCACGTGTCTTCCACATACTCCGTCAGCACTGGCCATGACTTGTAAGAATCTTTCAGATTACGGACTGCTCTATCATAATCCGTCTGTGAATCAGAAAGCATGACTTTCCTCCACTTTCCACGCCTATAAATCTCTGCAGACTGCTTGTCTTTGCCGAAAACGTGGTATGCGTAGTTGTACACGTCTTTATTGATATGCCATGTGCATAGTAAATGAGCAGACTCGGGAAAAACCTCTACCACTGGTCGCATCAGACCAAACTCCCGGTCCGTTATTATTGCAGTCGGGCTAACAATATCCAATAACAGATCTCACAACCTCTACAACACCCACCGGTAACTAGACTCGGTCTCATCCTTCAAAATTGCATATCCGACGAGGATCATTTGTTGGAGTAACCCCAATCATATCAAACAAAGACACCTTGTACTTGTTCGTCTTATACGTCGAATCCATGCAGATTACGAATGGGTATGTACGTAACAACTGAACTGAAGTCGGGTGTGCCAAAAATGCGTTAGTGAGGACATTAGTTTCTTCATCTGCCACAATCCAATGCAAATAGTTATGTTGCACTGCCTGACTGAGAAACTGCTGCGCGTGATTCCTGTCTTCAGATTTCGTCCTCCTCATGTACTCTCTGAAGTTATAAATGTGTCTTTGATTGGGATTATCCTCCGGGAATTTCTCCTTTACCGTCAACAAAATGTTACGTGGTCTTGCTTGTGCCTCTGTCATATCACCAACAATTTCTTTGGCCCGAGCACTAAGTCCGCTGACCTGTCGGTGACCCTCTGAATAAACTGCAAGTGCGTGGTTGTGCTGCCCATAGGTGCTACTAGAAACAACGACCCATCCATCATGATCCCGTCGCTTAACCACTTTTACCAAAAAACGACAACCGCAACCTTTTCTTTTTGTGTTCTTTCGCAGTGCAATACTCGTATCACGAAAACTCATTTCACGTATGCGATCATATCTCAGGTAACAATCCATCCGGTTATCTGCTTTTGGTTTGTATGGTGATATAACCAAAAAAAAATCGGCTCCTATTGCAAATTGTTTCACCCATTTCCTTGATTGTCGATGAAAAATCTCACTTTAATCTACTCCATCACCACTGAAATCTTGCAACGGAACCTGAAAAAAATTAATTTAACAGAAAATTAAAAATTTAAAAAACAAACGGGCGTCTGCCCAAATTGCCTCCACCAAGGTGCGATGGCAAATTACCGTGCGATGGCTAACGATAAGAGTTGAAGATGCAAAACTACCGAATTATTCGTACGCAACTACGCATCCCTTTAATCTTGGACTAGTACTGGCAAATTACTGTGCGATGGCTAACGATAAGAGTTGAAGATGCAAAACTACCGAATTATATGCCTCCAACTACTAGGGATTGTTATTTGGTCAGGAATTTAGTTTTTATGCTTTTACTCAAGATTTTCATTTGCTCATTATAATCGTAATCGTCGTATTTTTCGCAACTTCATGGCTTACATGGGTTGCTTGAAGATATTCACCACATTAAAGGGATGTATTCTGTACCCAACCCCACGTGGTCAATAACAACAAAATTGAAGAAAAAGGTCAAAGAAATGATGATGTGCTTCAAGAGTGTAGATCTATCGTTGAACTTGTCAGAATGTATAAGGTCCCAACCAGTTCATCAAGATTTTGAGGAAAATGTCCCAGAAATAGGAGTGTCACTTGATGAAGATGATACTTTTATTTTCCCAGGGATGTTTGTTTCCAATGGAGGAATTCGAACTCAAGACTCGCACGATTCAATGTTCTTTCAAGGTGAAGGCTCATCGCTTCACATCAGTGAATGTTCATAATTTCAAGTCGGTGAAGTCGAAATAGGTTATGACGGTGCGATTGTTGAAGACGATGTTGGTGGGATAACTCAGGTTTACCGTCGTCGGCTTTCGAACGTCCCATGACAAGGTGGGCGGACCAAAATACCGACTAAAGTATTTTCTCTACCTTAGTTGTAATTAAATTCTAATGTTAAGAACACTTTGTTTTTTCATATTAAATGTGGACCAATTTAATGTTTAAATGTGTGTTAAGAACACTTTGCATGAAATGTGTGTGGTTGTATGCTTGTTGTATGAGACGGGGTAATTTTTTTCCACAGGAGTACAAGACTTGGAATTAAAATCCAAGAGAATGGGAGAAAAACAGATCCAAATAGATTTGTCTTCTGAAAAAATGACACTACTAGTGCCATTTTTTGTTGAACAAAAATGTCACTTGTGTTGCCATTTTGGCCTCTATGGAAAACGACCTCCATGTTTATGTTTTTTTAAGGATAAAAATGACAGATGTGACACCGTCTCTGTTTAATGAAAATGGCATCACATGTGTCGTTTTTAAGAAGCATATTTTGCCAAATATGTTTTCCAGGTTTATATTCTTCCATTTTTTACAGCATTATTTCAAAACTTTTTTCCTTTTTTAATTCATCGTTATGACCTCAATTGTCTGTAATCATAACACTATGTAGGTCCCCACAATGGATACACAAATTTTCAAAGGTATTTTGGACGAGATTGAGTTAGTGCTAGGAAGTGTTGAAATGTACCTAGCCAAGACTTTAGTCCACACTGCACCTGTGACCAGAAACTAGAAAACATTGGACATGTTGAGGGGCCACTGGAGGGTGTGCTACGACAATTGTCGTATGCACCTTTCAATGTTTCTGAAACAAATTGACATTATGAAAAATGAAGGGTTGCTGAAACACACTACGATGGTAACCGTAGAGGAACAACTGCACATGTTTTTGTTTGCATTAGGACATGCAGATTCAATAGGAAATTCCATGATGAATTTCAACATTCCGGTAAGATCACTATTAGACATTTAAATAGTGTCCTAAACACCCCCAACGATATGGGCATGTGATGCCCTTAAGCCCATTGGCAATGTCAATGACACACCAGATACATACTTAATTGAGCTGGGAAATTCTATCCCTACTTCAAAGACTGCGTCGGCACACTAAATGGTACACATGTGGTCGCCATTGTCCCGAAGGAAGACCAATTTTGGTATTGTTGTTGCCGCGATCCAAAACACCCCCTCAAATGTCCTTGGTGTTTGCGACTTCAAGATGAGATTCACATTCGTTACAGCCAGATGGGAGGGTAGCGCTTACGATAGTCGTTACTATATGATCCAACCCAAGACCATACATTTGAAATTGCATTGAATCATTTGATTAGTGTTAGGATCGATGACCCTCTAATCTTAAACTAAATGCGAAATTAATACAAATTAAGGGATTAGAGTAAGAACATGCAAACAACAGTTCGAAATCGGAGATTTAGAGAGGTTCGACACTACACTCAATCCTAGTCCTCCTCACAAGTCCCACTCGATCCTTTGAGCCCCTCATATTGTTGATCCACTATCCAATCTCCATTTAGGACCGAGATTAACGTCGTTACAACACCGAGCCTTGCGAACAATCCTCGCCTCGCTCTTGTCTCCTATCACACCCGAGAGGGAACTTCCTCGAAGTTTTACAACACTTAGGTGATTCTTGGATATGGAAGTTGAATCACTATCTATACACTCTAACTTGAGCACACTTGAATATGGATTTGGAATTGATATGGAAGTGGTGAATATAAAGTTTTGAGTGCATTTGGATTTGAAGGTTTGAGAATTGAGAGCACAAAAAGTATAGATCAATTGAGAGTGTAGGGTTGTAGTTTGTATCTTGAATGAGGCTTATATAGGCTTCAAAGAAAATAGAGCTATTGGGGAGTTGGTGGAGTTATGAACCAATGAAAAGCAAGAGTTGCTTGAAGATGGGGCAGAATTTTGGGTTGGTTCGGTTGACCGTTGGAAGAATAGTTGTCCAAAACAAGATGGTTGGATTGGTCATAATAAAGGGTTCGGAACACCGAATAAGGTTCGGTTAGCCGATCACCAACTTTTAGTAACATTTTCTAATTTTGACGAATTAATGTTTGGTTCGGTTTACCATTCTAAGGTGGACAATAGGGAATGGTCGGGCTCTGTTTAAACAAGTTTGGTAGACCGTCGGCTATTCGGATGATCGAACTAAGTGTGGGTTTTACGCTGACAGTTATCAAATGTTCGTTGAAGGCAATGGTCACATGTCATGTGTAAAGAGTCATTGCGGGCCAAATGCCAAGAAGAAATTGGTTAACCAATAGGAGATCGGTCGCCCGAAAATGGACAGGTCAATTAGGCTCTAAGGCAAAATGTGACCATTGGAGTAAAATCCAAAACCGGTCTAAGGGCAATTCAGTCGTCCAACCAGAGGGCATCCAAACGACTACTGATGAGAAGAGTTTGGTTATCCGTTAGGTGTTCGATTGACTGAACTATTGTGGAATAGAATCCTAGTGCTCAAGTTTACATATGATCCTATGGACTTAATAAATAGAAAATTACAATTATTCTCTTTGCGCTTTGATTGCAAGTCTTTATCCTTAATGTCTTTATCCCAATGCTCATTCTCTTGAAATATGCAATGCATGAAATCATGTTTGCCCACTTTGATTGATTAAGATTTGTTTAATTAATCATCAAAATAATATAAAGTTAGGCATAAAAGTCAACAATTAAGTCCCAACTACCTTTTTCATACAATTGTCAGATAAATACTACTTGGTTGACGTTGGTTATGCAAATCGTAAGGGCTTCTTGGCTCCGTATCATAACACAAGATACCACCTTTTGGAATCCCTGAGATCACAACCACGTGACCGAGAGGAGATGTTCAATTAAATGCACACCTCCTTAAGGAATGTAATAGAAAGCACTTTCGGGGTCCTGAAGAAAAGCTGGGCATTAATGCTGAGGATAGGGCTGTAAATGGGTTGAAATTTACCCGCAACCCGCCCTGCCTAACGCGGGTTGCGGACAAAAAATTGCTACCCGCCAACCCGCCACCCGCACAACCCGCATAATAAGCGGGGCGGGTTGCGGTTTTCTCCCAACCCGCCCCGCATAACCCGCAACCCGCATAAGCCTTACATGTTTTTGATTTTTTTGTATTTAGTTATGATTTAGTTTGTATTTAGCTTTAATTTTTTATATATAGCTTTAAAAACATACATTGATTGATTTTTTCCTTCATTTTTGTACTTAACTTTGATTAAAATAGATAATATTAAAGAAAATAAATTGATTTTTGTATTTAGCTTTAATAAAAAGATTAAACCCGCCAACCCGCCCCGCATAGCCTAGTCCATCCTTACGCGGGGCGGGTAGCAGAATTTGTTTTTGAACCCGCCTCGCCCCGCCCCGCCTACCCGCTTAACTTTGGCGGGGCGGGTAGCGGTGGGGCGAAAACCCGCACTGCCCCGCCCCGCTTACAGCCCTAGCTGAGGAAGATGTGACCGTTCCCATTGGAGGCGTAGGCAAAAATAGTTGTTGTCGCAATTGCATTGCATAATTTCTTTATCGATGGATGAAATGATGAACTGCTCGAGGAATATAGCAACCCAGAACTAACAAACCCTCAGAATACAACTTTGGAGGCTCCTTGTGATTTGGGAGTGCGGGATGGCACCCCTATGTCTACAGTTAGGGATCGTATTCGAGATCACATTGCCGAGAGTAGAGTGAGTTAATATGAATTACAGTAGAGTTTGAGCTTAGTAAATTGATTCTGTTGATCAATTCAACTCTAATTTGTTTCCATACTTCCATTAATATGTTTTAGTAAGAAATGTATTTTGTCCTTAAACATTTGCTTTTTTCTGGAGGTTGTGTTTCCGTTGTAGTTATTTTTTGTTTCAGAAATTATTTGTTGCAATTCACCTCTTATACTAGAGATGAGGTGAGGGGACACGTTGGTTCCATATCAACTTTCGTATGAGGAAGCAATCAAGTCAGCTGAGTTAGGTTCTCAATTTCTGAGTGTGGATGACACACCCACCCTTGAACCAACTCCTACGATTGTTTGAGAACTAACTCCTACCCATACTCAACCAAGGATTAGACATGAAGGTCAACTTGCACTTAGTAACATTACAACACTACTGGTGAAACCTAAGAAGGTGAAGTGGATGAAGAGGAGGCATGAAGTTTTTATCCAGTTGGTGGTTGATGAAGTGAGGGTTGGGAACAAATTGGACACTCTTTTAAGTCCTGAAGGAGGACATAATCTAGTCAAAAACTTTCATCGTGAGGCTGGGGTATACTACAAGTGGGATCAACATAAAAAACATTGGGAGAACGTCAATAGAAAATTCTCCACTTGGTAGTGGTTGCAAAGCCAAACTGGAAAGGATGGGATGAGGAGAGACGTACTGTGCAAATGGATGATGATTGGTGGAAGCTAAATGAACCTGTAATGTTTATGTTAAAATGTCATTTTACTTTGAATAGATTATCTTTTCATTAAATTGCTGACATATACTACAACTTTACTTCCAGAGACACTTCGATCTTGAGAAATTTAAACACGAACAAATTGAATGGGAGCATGAACTTGAGATGATATTTGGACGTGATATTGTAGTCGGGTACCTCTTGATCACCCCCAATAAGGGAGGGAAAAACCTGACTATTATCAAAACACATCACATCGTCTCATTATCGCAGCCAGAGTGGTAACCACAGGGTGGACAAAGCTAACTCTGAGGAAAAGGCTGCCGAGACTGACCCTATACTTAGGGAGGACGTGACACCAGAGGAAGATAAAAAAAGAATAGTAGGGATAGCTAATTCAGCCAAAGTGTTGAGCGATGGTTTATTGTCAGTTGCTAATGTGCTCAAAGAGATGTCCGACTGTGGGGCTGTTTTTAGCATCAAAGCATGTTTGAAGATGTCCAAAGCATGTGTCTTAACTACAGGGACGTTTGAATGGGTCGAAGCTTACCATAAATTTGAGATGTTAGGGAAAAGAGATGTATTCTATGTGCTTAAAGAAGTTAGTAGTGGAAGGCTTTAGTTAGCAAATGAGCTTGTGAGTGTGTGACAACTTTGAAGCATTTGGATTAGGAATTGGCTACGCTTTATTTGAAGTAACCTATCCGTCGATGTAGGTACATTTCCACCGATTAATAAAATTAATCATTGGTGCTAATCTAATCCGACAGATCACCAATATACACTGACGGTTAACTACCATCGATGTAGATTATTGGACATTTAGATAACGGGATTTTTGGTGAAAAACGAATCACTGACGGATTCATGAAGATACACCGATGGATAACTATTGTTGGTGTAGGTTATTGAAAATTTAGATCGCAGGAAAATGATTTTTTGGGCGAAAAACGAACACCGACGGATGTATATCTTACCACGCACTGATAACGACCGTCAGTGTAGGTTATGTCCCTCTCAGTAGCATTCCTTTCACTTTTTCCCTCTCACAAACACCGACCCCCCTCCTCCTCCCCCAACCACCCCACCACCTCCACACCCCCACGATCACCCCCACTACCCTCCCACCTCCCCACCACCACACCACCTCTCCATAACGGCCCGACCACCTCTCCACCATCGTCCGATCACCTCCCCACCCCTTCCCCTTCTTCCTCTTCCACCCCTCCCTCCGCTACCCATCCCTACATGTCCGCTCGCCGCCTCCCCTCACCTTATTTTCATCCGCCGAGCCTTTCCCTCCGGTGGCAACAGGAGCCCAATCGCGGGCGGTCGTCGGTGAGGTGAAAGGCCGACCTCACCAATGTTAGATTTTTTTTGTGATTTTTTTTGTTGTATTACAAATTCCTATTGTATTCGTCGTATTGTATGAGTTCAATTATTTGTCGTATTGTGTTGTATCTATTTGTTTTGAGTTAAAGTATATTTTTATATATAAGAAAATATTGTTAATTATAAATGCATATATGAATTATTATGTTTATATGTTTGTGGATGAATGTGTAAATGAATGAATGAATGTGTTGTGAATGAATGAAAGAATGTGTTGTGGATGATTGATGAAAAACATAGATGAATGTGTTGTGGAAATCGGAACCCAGAAGGAGCCAAAATAATTTTTATCTTCACTAGTCCAAAACAGGGAATAAACGTCGCCACATATACGTCGATCTCCCGTAAACGCGACGTCTATAGGTACATATGCCGCATGTAAGGGATATAGACGTCGGTTTTTGTACTGCTGGAAAACATCTTCGGTCAGTACACCCGCTAGAACAACATCGGTCGGGTCAATCACGTCCAGAACAATATCAGACGGCACTCCTGCCGGAATAACATCGGCGAGGACAATCTCGTCTAGAACAACATCGTACGGTACAACAATCGCCATCAAGGCCAGTCGAAGGTATCCGTCGCCCACAGGTTAGCCAATCGACTCACCCAGACTGGAGTCTGCAGGGTCATCCTGCTCTGTAAAGTCGTGCAACATCGTGCATTGGGATCTGTGTCCCTCAGGTCTACTACTCTAATATGAGTCGTTGTTGAACGTTTTATATTTCTACCGCAAGTGCACGGCCGCGATGAAGCGGTGGCAAGTACGGGTCGTCCTCAGGGAGGTGAGCTTGCTCTTGCTTATCAGAAATCAAGTGGCAAAGAAAGATGGAAGACAGTTGTTTATGCTAACCTAAACTATGGTAACACGAAGAAGCAAATGCGAAGGAAACAAAACAAACGAATACTTCAACTAAGCTAGAGAAACTTGACACTATGGAGAAATCAGTAAGAGAGAGAGACCCCTTAGGGGGTGGAGTGACTACACATACACAATAAGGAGGCAAAAATATCTTCCTATAGGCACAAGTGTAGGTAGTGTTTGCATGTATGGGAGGTGTCTACTTATCATGGCAAAACCCATCAATTAAATCACTAACCTATTTTGATTAACATTCATAAACACAAGCTGGTTATTTAAGAAACTAAACAAGTATGGGAGGTGTCTACTTATCATGACAAAACCCATCTAGTGAAGTGTTCTATTCTAACAAGCAAGTATGCATTCATATTAACCAACACATTTTAACATAAACATCCTTCCTTCCTTAATTGCATATATGATAATCATCTCCACCCCTCAAAAGGGGAGTGGTTTTACTCACTACACATTACCCTAACTATTACACTAAAATAAGAAGGCATATTAACTAAGCTAGATTTAATAAAAGACAATTAAACTAAAACATGCATCAACAATAAAAGAAGCACAAAACAAAGAAAATTTTATTAATTGAAGACTCACAAGACCAGTAGCATCTCCCTATTGAGTTTCTTGCTTCAAGGCTTCCACTCAATTAGGGAGAATGGCCACAAGCATGGAGTGATTACAAAAGGAGGTGAAGAGTTCTATTTATAGGCATGGAAAAAGCTAATCCGGGACAATCCCCCGATGTGGGACTAAACAGATACCACACATAGCCTACACATCCTCTAATACATGTTCTGGAGCAATTTGAGCGCATTTGGGCCAAAAGTGACCACCAATTAGCGGTCTTCGACCGCTAATTAGCGGTCTACAGTGTCCGGATCGCTCTGGAATTTCTTGTGGGCTTTTCTGGAAGGCTTTGTTGGTATTTGATGCATCTAGTTTGCATGTTGGAGCTCCGACCCGAATAGAATTGCCAAAATACTCCCCATGATGGTGAGGAGTATTCTGTTTTGCTCTTAGGTCCTTCTGTCTTGCAATCAGGTCCTTCTTCCTTGCATCTTGGTCCCCAGATCTTACAATTCAGTCCTTTTTCCCAGCTTTTGGGTCCTTTTATCCTTCATCTCTTCAAACCTATTTATTCCTGAAAACTAAACATAAAACTCGTGACATAGCATTGTTTAGGTGAAAGATAATGGATATAAGATACAAATATAAGCATGAAATGATGTCAATCAGTCGTCAAGCATATACTACGCCATCGTCTATAATACAGATGTGGCACGTCCCAAATATCTACCCTATTCCACACGACGGTCCCTGGCAGGCACGAGCAACACACCTACTGTCACCTCCCGGCTCACGCACTAGGCAAGGACACGGGTTTTTGTGAACAGAGTTGACACTCCACTAGGACAAAGATTCAATTCTGGGTCCAAACAGTCGATCGAAAAAGGTATACCGGTCAACCGCTCCCCAAGGGATCGGTCGAACAAACGTCTACAATTGGTCGAACTCCAGGCTCATAACATACCGTCAAGGGTCGACCGCTACATGGTCAAAATCCAGACTAAGTCAAAGTCAAAATCAAGGTAACGAACGAACGCCTCAGGGGTCCTGTTCGACCGAACACAGGGTCTTTTCAACAATCATTATCGGTCAAACTATACATCAAATGGTCAATCAAATATTAAGTAAACTTAAGTCATCGGTCGGACCATATTCTAGAGTGGTCAAATGTTTAGATGGTTTACGCTCGGTCCGCCAAAATCACTGAGCAACAATTGAACGGCTTAGGGGCCCTGTTCGACCGAAAACAATAGGTACTCTTTGAACCCAACAAAATATGCTCATCTGGTCAACCGCCGCAAGACATCGTTTGACTGGTGCTGGGTAAAATCAGAGATTGACACTAAGACCGGTCGACCGCAAACAGACACAAATGATCGTTACTGGCATCAACCTGGCCTTGCCAAGTATAACTTGATGCCCTCGTTGTAGACGAGGTCTCCGACCTCCGGCGATGAACCAAACCCTCACACACACATGTGTGAGCATATTCTAATGCAAGAACTTGGCATACCTTCTTTGCGATGAACAATGTTCGCTGGAGCTCCGCAACCAACTCCAGTCCGTACAGCTCGCGCCGCTTCAGCCTGCACCACAACGACTTCACTTGCCTCTAGCTTTCGCTCCACAACCCTCATCACCGGAGCTCGAGAAACATTGATTTTCTCTTAAAAACCAACAAACCCATCCCTCACCCATCAAATCACCAACACACCACCCATACCCCATCACCTCGAAGCCATCTCTTCCACTAACCACAATTAGAACCCTAATTAGGGTTTAAGGATATAACACTTGGAATTCATGGAGAGGCCTCAGAATCCACCGAGAATAATAAATCTTGCAATCCGCCAAGAGAAGAGTGTTGGAGAAGTACCACAATTAGGGCAAATGAAAGTTTTCTTTTCTCATTCTTCTACATTATATAGGGAGTTTTTCCCAATTACATAACTTTTATAAACACACCTGATTGATCGTTATAATTAACCGCAAGTGCGAGACATCTGTGAAGACGCGACAAGTACGGGTCGTGTCCACGAGGAGCGCGTGCGAGTCGGAGTCCACAATACTCGAGTGGGAAAGGAAAAGTGCAATATGAGATCAGAATTACACTATGATGCGTACTAAATCAGAAGACAAATGAAAAAATAAACCCCTTAGGGTGTAGAGAAAGAATGCGGAAATAAGAATATGTGTACGTGTGTGTTCATTGGTGCTCATCATAACATGTAATACATGAAATCCATAAAAAACCAAATCCAACTTTGCCTCCACATGAAAGAAGATAAAACATTATCATTAAAACATACAAGACAATAATTAAGATGAGGCCAACATGAGCAAATGCATACACATGTCATGTTTCCTCTTTATCCACTCCATCCTTATCCTCACCTCATCATTTCCCATAAAAATAGGCACACTAATCTAACTCACTTAAGAGCATTAGCACATCAAAGATAAGAGTGAAAATCTCATTTGATGGTTATGGAACTCATGTGAAGTTCAAAGGTTAGGATTAACACACACACACACACACACACTTAATACATCACATAATCACATCACCTTCTCCACCCCTCAATGGGGATGGACTACTCCCTACTCATCTCAAAACTCAAGAAAATATAAAAACAACACAAAACCATAATGGAAATGTAGAAAACTAGATTAAAAAATGACCAAACATTAAGGAAATTGCATCAAATGGACGACATCAATGTAAAAAACCAGAATTAAGCTAGATTGAAATGAAAGATTACAAGGTTTCCTCTTCTCCTCCTTTTACACTAATAAACAGTAAAATAAACCTAAACTAATGGAGGCAACCAGGAGAGGAAGAGGGAGAGGAGGGATTACAATGATATTTATAGAATAATACATGGTTAGGATTAATCTGGATGTAATCGGACGACTCTAAATCAAATCTGATCATTCTGGAATGGTCTGATTCGTTAACCCGACCCTCTGCCAAAATCCAAGATCCAATGGATCAGAGTGATCCGCCAGTGGTGGATCCAGATGCTCTTATTCGGCTAAATTTTGTTCGGTTGTTAAGTTCATTTGTGTGGCACGTGGGGTGAAGCCCTAGTCCACTGTCTCCAACTGATTTTGTTTTAATAGATGAAATTTTGATCTGGTTCAAGTCATGTGTCACAATATTTTGTACTTCACCAACAAGTCCCTCCGGGATTTCACTTGGGTGCTTCCTGTGTTGTGATCTAGTCCTTGTGCGTTACAAATATGTTTACAAGTCTTCAACTCAGCCCATTCTTATTGCATTTAGGTTCTTTTTGCTCCATTTCTATTCATTATTTCCTAAAACCTGAAACACTAGAAACAAACACTCGAGTAGCAAAATTTTGTGGTAAAATAAATGATATATAGTACAATTTGGTTTGGTCAGATTTGGACCAACCCAGAGGAAGTTGCTCGGTTACGAGATAGTTCACGATGTCAGCAAACTAGGGGTTATCTTCGATTGTGAACAATTACTCATCAGGAAATTTGTCATTAATAATTTGGTCATGTGGGTTGGTCATCTCAAGGCGAGACAAGTGGTCTGCTACAACATTTTGACACACTTTTTTCGTCTCGAATCTCAAGATCAAATTCTTGTAACAACAAGATCCATCTCAAGAGTCGAGATTTTCATCTTTCTTTGCGATGAGGTGCTTGATGGTTGTGTGATCAGAGTAGATAATCACGTGTGAGCCAATCAAGTACGACCATAATTTCTCCAAAGCAAATATGATTGTTAAGTATTCTTTCTCGATCACAATATAGTTTAATTGGGCATCATTAAGTGTTCTACTGACATAGTAGATTACATGAGGTAATTTGTCCAATCGTTGCCCAAACACTGCTCACACAGCGAAGTTTGATGCATCACACATCAACTCGAAGAGTTTAGTTCACACCGGTGCCTTACTATGGAAGCCAAAGTCAGATCTTTCTTCATGGTCACAAAAACAAGGTGGCAATCCGGTATAAACTCAAAAATGGCATCCTTAGCCAACAAAGTGGTGAGTTGTCAAATAATTTTACTAAAATCCCGAATGAACTGCCGATAGAATCCAGCATGCCCCAAAAAGGCACGAATATCCTTCACATTACATGGTTGTAGGAGATTAGCAATTAGACCACTTTGGTGGGATCGACCTCAATTCCCCTACTTGAGACCACATGTCCAAGTACGATCCCTCGCTTTACCATGAAGTGACATTTCTCCCAATTAAGAGCGAGGTTCTTCTCACGGCATCGCTTGAGGACAAGACTCAAGTGATGAAGGCACTCATCGAAGGAAGTGTCAAATATGGAGAAGTCGTCCATGAAAATCTCAAGGAAACGCTTCACCATATCGGAGAAGATACTAATTATACACCTTTGAAACGTTCCTGACGCGTTGCATAACCCAAAACGCATGCGACGGTAGGTAGACGTGCACAAGGGACATGTAATTGTGGTTTTCTTTTGGTCCTCAAGGGCGATGAGAAATTGGTTGTAGCAAGAGTATCCATCAAGAAAAAAATAGTACTCATGTCCGACTAACCTTTTCAACATATGATCAATGAATGACAACAAGAAATGATCTCTTTGCGTTGTCGCATTGAGATTGCGACAATCAACGCAAACTTGTCAGGCAGTTCTGCAGGGGTGTTGGTATAAACTCATTATGCTCATTCTCAACAACCGTCACGCCTTACTTCTTGATAACCACATGAACAACCGTCACCCATGAACTATCAAAAATGGGATATATGATACCATGATCCAAGCACTTATGAACCTCATTTCAGACGACTTCTTTTAGTATAGGATTCAACCTTCATTGTGGATCCTGGTGGGGCCTAGAATTCTCTTCCATGTGGATCCGATGCTGGACAATGTCAAGGCTTATTCCCTTGGTGTCCTTCAAGGACCACCCGATAGATGTTTTACTTTCCAAGAGCACCTTTTTGTGGGCAGTCTCTTGATCTTTTGCAAGATTAGAAGCAATAATGAGTGACAATGTCTCGTTATCCCTTAGAAAGATATATTGAAGGCTATTGGTGGGCAATTTAAGCTCGATTGGAGGTTTGTCCTTGTTGGATTCAACACATATCTCAAGTGGCTGAAAGGACATGGGGTAAGATGAGCAATCACCTAGATGTGCCTCCTCATCCAGAAGTTCATAAACAGATTCCTCAAAATCATCTTCAATCGCAACCTGGTCATTGGGCACCTCAATAATATGTCAATGTGATTCGAACATGCCCATTGACTCAAGCTCATCCGTGTCTTGAATGGAATTGGCTCTGACTGGATCCTCAAAGAGCCTAGGTTGCTTACCAGGATTAAAGATGTTGAAATCTGCCGTGAGGTTACCAAAAGATAACCTCATCAGGCCATTGCGACAATTGATCAAAGCATTAGATGTCACGAGAAATGACCTCCCAAGGTTCACTAGAATTTGTCTCTGTGGGTTGGACACAAGTTCAGTATCCAAGATGATAAAATCAACTGGAAATACGAACTCGCCCACTTTAATAAGGACATCTTATACACTTCCGCGTGGAATCTTGACAAATCTGTCAGCCAACTGGAGGATAGTCCTTGTTGGCTTAAGATCGCCTATTCTGATGTTGACATCAACAAAGTAGGGAAGGAGGTTCACAGATGCTCCCATATCCAATAGAGCTTGAGGGATTTTCACGTTACCGATCATACAAGAAACAATTGGACAAACGGGGTCCTTGTATATGACTTGCATGGGTTGCGTCAATATCGAACTCACATTGGCGGTCAGAAATGCCTTTTTGGGAACATTTGTTCTCTTATTAACGGTGCAAAGATCCTTAAGGAACTTGGCATACGGTGTCACTTGTTGAACAACGTCCAACAACGGAATGTTCACCTTGACTTGCCTAAGTACCTCAACAATTTTTTTCCCAATGCTCATTGTATTTAGCAGTCAACCTGTAAGGGAATGGTGCCTTGGGGACATAAATATCACGAGGAGGAGTCTCAGGAATAGGTTCCTTGCAAGAGTCGTGACCCTCCTTGGGAGAGTCACATTAAAGGTTGTATGCGGGCATTTCCACATTGTTGTCAGCGACCATTCCCAATCTTAAGCTATGAACAATTTTGCATGTTGGGAAGGGTTGTCTTCAACATTCTGCCTACTCTGGACAGTTTGACCCATGGGGTTCGCCACAGGTTGACTCGGCAAGTGACATTCTCACGTTCATTGAGCTGCTGTGCCAATTGGCTGACATGCACTTCCAATATTTTTGACTAAACTTTGCATGCTCTGCATGAACACTTGAATGGTTTTTTCAAGAGTAGACACCTTCAGGTCAACCTACTGTGGTAGAGTCTGACTAGAATAACATGATGGTGAGGATTGAGGAGGTTGGTGAGTATGGAGCTTAGACCTTTAATGTGGGGGTTGGTAGGTTGTCAATCAGCGTGGAGGGTTATAAGATGGGGTTGAGGTTGAGCATGCGAGCTTTAACTGTGGCCCCCACTAGGCCCCCATTAGTTCAAAAGTGTCTCATGCCACATTGATGAGTTTCATTTGGAAATCATCCTGACACATCGACTCCGACAATGTGCGGGTGTTGTAATTGAGGCCCTCATAGATCAATTTGGCACAACTGTTATAAACAATCTGGCACAACGATCATAGTTCAAGTCCATGATAGGGCACTAAAGGAGGACTTTAAACCTCTCAAAGAAAAGATGAAACGATTTGGTTTTAGTCTGATACATTTGTTTTATCTGGTGCCGTAACTATTGAGTCTTCCTTTGGGGAAAGAACTTCTTCAAAAAGACAATCACCAAGTCATCCCAAGACCGAATCAAGTTTTCCGGGAGGTTGTACATCCATTTCTTCGCGTTATCCTTCAACGCGAAAGAAATCATCCTCAATCGGACTAAGTCCTCGTGAAACTATTGAAGCTTGAACATAGAGCAAACATCCTCGAATTCTCGTATAAAGATATAAACATATCCTCTTTAGTCGTTGTTAAAGTCATAAGCATGCTCACATAATGAGGTTTCAGTTCATAGTTATTCCCGCAAACTGGCAGGAGAACTATGCAAAAAAAACTGCACGGTCTGAGCAGGATGGGTCCGCTCCCAGAAAGTCATCGATCGATCCTGTCAAGCTAAAAGTTGTGGTGCAACTAAAACTTGATCCTGATCGGGTACCTCTATAGGATTTCCTGTCCCTAAGTATGTGTATATTTTTAAAATTTTAATACAAGCATACACGATCGATTTCATATTTTCAGCAATTTTATGTACATTATTTTGTGTTTATTCTAATATCATGCAAATCTGCACATATTAAAATAAACAATCAAAAGAGGATCATACCCAAAGGTTCTCTAAAACCTTTTGAAGATCCGGAGTTTCATTGCTCGTCGAATTGTCCGCCGATTGGCCTCTAAGTGTTCACCAAACTCTAAATAAGATTAGAGAGAAATGAGCTAGTCAATCAATCGTTAATTTAGCTTAGAATGTAGCTAAAACCCCTTTAAAGCTTATGAGAATTCAATCTCCAAAATCTTAAATAATTAAGAGAATTTTCAGATGGATTAATGGGGAGGTTAGGGAGAGAGAGAATTTTGCAATCATATATTTGAAACAAGTAGGTGAGAGGACCTATTTATAGCCACCTAAATCACCCATATCATGAACTATTCTCTAGCCATGATCTCCCTAAAACCAATCATAATTTGCCACATAATTATCCTCAAAACCATTTGACCAAGTCTGGAATTAATCCAGCCCATGATCTGAATTATTCTCTTAATAATTCAGGCAAAACCGTACAAAACAGTCGACCGGAACAAACTAACCGGTCGACCAATTATTAGTTAAACTCGATTTCGGTTGGACCATGAAATCTTTTGATCGACCCATCACACGCACCCAAAGCTACTGTGATTTTTCGATCGAACTGTTCATAGAGACGGTCGACCAATTCAACGCGAGAATCGTCTACTGGAAATATATCCGGTCGGACTACGTCACAAGTTGGTCAACCGATCACTGCCCTAATCAACACGCGGAATCTCCTAGAAATTTTTGGTTGAACCATTACCTTATACTGGTCGACCGGTCACTACCAATACGAGCTCGTAGAAGCTATTGGAAGTTTTTGGTCAACCAAACACATCCATCCGGTCGACCGTTCACACGCTCAACAGCTACTGAAAATTGTCAGTCGATCGGTCTCTGAAAAACGTTCGACCGTTTTGTCTGATTTTTGCCTTTATCAAATTTTGGGTTTATCTCCAACAAAATTTGATCTTTGGGGTTTTAGAAAATTCATATCTCATGTAATATATTATCCTATGTAATGTTAAGCTATTACACCACATAATATATACATCTAATATGAATTTATTCATGATTCTAATTATGTCAATTTTCGTGACATATTGATTTTATTGATTCACCACATGTGTCCCTTTTCACATGAAACCCGACACACCATATGAACTCAAAATTAAGCTTCTTGTTTTCCAGTTTTGTAATGTGACCTATAGGATGATCTAACCTAAATTGGCAGCGATATTAGACACTTAATATCTCAAACTATAAGCGGTATCTAGCTACACATTATAGTTACTCAATTAGCATAGATGTCTCGTTCTACTCGAACTAAACACGATCCATTTAGTGATGTAAGTGCACTATTTTTGTCTATCCCTTGCCTCATGATATTAAGAATATATACAAAGTAGAAATGTGTCACCTTTGTATTATATTCATTTTTTAATCTCTTCAAGCTAATTATAACTATGTAACTTTACCCAAGTTACATTGTGCGCATTATAATTTTGCTCTATCAAGGGGCCCACTAATATCATCACTCAATTTAGAGAGGTACTGATAATCTTTTGACTAGCTATCTTTTCCAACATAAGTCATGTTCAACCAAGTATTGCCTTTATCACTATACTCATTGATGACTTTTGACAGTAATCAAATTAGACACTCCTTATGTGAAAAGATATAAGTCTCATATCTTAGGACTGAAGACATAGTAAAACACTAATGACACATAACACAATTCCACAATGTTTTACTTGTTAGGTCTATTCAATATATAAAAGTAATATTTTCCTATTTTATATACTCGTGTCGTCAAATATTTGTAAAGCTACAATAATTGATGACCAACACGACAATCTTATCCCGGCAACTAATGTTCCATGTTAATTACCATGATTGTGAATAACTTTTGATTTATGTAAATCATTATCTTTTAGATCTCTACGGTTAAGGACCAAGAGCATCTTCCTTAACACATCCAAAAAGACAAATACAATAATCAAGGAACAAAATGTTTGCACATCCAATTCATAACAATTGACATATAAAAGTAAAAAATTTAGAATACATTCCTTTCACCCTCTTCCTCTAGAGTCGGAGGAGGAGGAGGAGGTCTACATGGTGGTGGGAGTGGGCCGAGGAACTCAATGTTTGGAACCCGGTCCCCCCACCTCCATGAGAGAACTCGGCCTCGTGCTCTAAAGCAGATCGAGGCGGAGATAGGTGATCACCTAGACCGTCCATCTCAGAAGAAAAATGCACTCTCAAGTTGAGCGCTCTCACCTGAACGAGCCCAACCTCGCATGAAACACTGGACTCGACTAAAAAAAACTCTACACAATAGAAGGTGTAATCAAAGGAGGAGACTAATCAAAAGAATATAGAGGAGAAGACTTAGGTCAGTCGAGAAGAATCCCTAGATCAAACGTGGGTAATGGGTGAGGGTAGAAGCCTAATCTAGCAAACACGACTCAAACAACCAAAACTACAGCTAGACGACGCCTAAATGCGAGGTCATGCAGCCTCAACATGCCTCACCTCCCTACTATCGACAAAGTGGGCGACACTGATCAAGCTATGACGGTCGTGACCTGATCCCTCTCGTAATGCGCCTGAGGTCCTTAAGGGTCAATGTCTACTTGATTTTATTTTAAGGCTCTTAATCAGGAGTGATTTTTGGGTATAAGGAAAGGGTGATGAAATCCCACACCTTATCTTGTACTGGATGACCCCCTTAGGTTGTTTTCAATCCTAAGCTAGAAATCAACACACCAATCAATCACTCACCTCACTTTTGTCCTGATGAAACTTACTAACTAATGCATGCTCTAACCATGCATGAATGAGAGAACAAGTGCACGTACCTCACACCAGCAAACAGAAATGTAAAGAAAAGAAAACACGACTGCGTTTAAGGTCTACCATTGATGCATGACCTAGATGACAATTAATCTAATCTTTTGCTTTGAATTTTAGGGTCCAAGTTGTCTTAAAAAGTGGCCATGCAAGAAAAATTAATTACTGACACTTGAATAAAGCATATATGGCATAAACAATGGAAGCAAACAAGTAGCAATGAGCAAATGAAGCTACAGTAAAAACAGAATTCACAAATAGCTCACCAGAGCAGCCAGTAGCGGATCCAAATCAGCTATTGGCGGATAGTCTGGGGATTCGGGTCCCAGACTTTACCCGTACGCTCCTAAGCTCCTTTTGGTCGCCTTGTCCACTTCTAATCCCTTCCAGTAACCAAAAGAGAAAAGAAAAATGTAAAACCAAAAACCACACCAAAATTGTAAACTCGACTACGAAAATGGCTCCTTGACAACGGCGTCGAAAACTTGATTGATCATTATAATGAACCGCAAGTGCACAATGTCGGTGAAGACGCAGAAAGTAGGGGTCGTGTCCACGAGGAGCACGTGCAGTCAGTGTCCATAATACTCGAGTGGGAAAGAAAAGGAGAAATATGATATCGGAATCACAATATGATGTGTACTAAACCAGAAGACAAACGATAAAAATAAACCCTTTAGGGTGTAGAGAAAGAATGCAGAAATGAGAATATGTGTACGTATGTGTTCATTGGTGCTCATCATAACATGTAATACATGAAATCCATAAAAACCAAATCCAACTTTGTCTCCACATGAAATAAGATAAAATATTATCATTAAAACATACAAGACAATAATTAGGATGAGACCAACATGAGCACATGCATACACATGTCATGTTTCCTCCTTATTCACTCCATCATTATCCTCACCTCATCATTCCCCATAAAATAGGGTCACTAATCTAACTCACTTAAGAGCATTAACACATCAAAGATAAGAGTGAAAATCTCATTTGATGGTTATGGAACTCACGTGAGGTTCAAAGGTTAGGATTAAATTCACTACTAGTATGGTTGAGTATTTGAACATTTCACTATAACAAGAAGAGTTAGTTAGCTTTGGTATACGTCCAAGATTTTTGAGTTGGGATTCAAAAATCAACTTGATTTGGGCAAAGTGACCCAAACGGATGTAAGATATTTTTTTCTTTACCATTGCTATATCCACTTTATATTACTAAATTTGTTCCCAAATTAATATTTTTGTATTACATTTCTAGTATTTGTCGGTAGTCTATCTGTAAAAAATGAAAAATGGTTTTGGACTGACATCTTAGTAGACCTAATGGATGGTTTGTTAAAGTTGTAATCTGACTATTGGACTTTGTTTATTCGTTTTAAATTTAGACCGCAAGTGCACAACCGTCGGTGAAGACGGGGCAAGTACGGGTCGTCCGCAGGGAGGTGAGCAACCTTTGGCTTGACCGAAATCAGGTGGCGAAAAAGGGGAAAGATTTGTTGATATGCTAATCTAAGTTATGCTAAACTAGTAACAAGAAACGTAAAGGAAAACAACAACTAAGAAAGCAAACTAAATCGAAAAAACCTAAAGTAGAAGTGCAAATCAGGAAGTGGGACCCCTGAGGGGTGGAGTGAGTGTACACAAGCAAAAAGATGGTTAAAAATGCAATCATTAAGCACAAATATAGGTTTTATTTTCATGTATAGTAAGTGTCCAATGTTTATGGCAAAACCTATCAATCCCATTACCAACCTAGTTGATTAACATTCACATATACAAGTTGGTTATTTCAGAACCTAAACAAGCATGAGAGGTGTCTAATATTTGTGGCAAAACTCATCAAGTTACAAGTTCTATCCTAAACAAGCAAGCATACATTTATGTTTATCAACACATTTCATACAAAGTATTTATTTCCATTCTCTTTTGCATGTATAAAACATCAACTCCACCCCCAAAGGGGATGGAACTACTCACTACCCATTACACTAATTTAATTCTAAGAAAAGAGAACATATTAACTAAATCTACTAAGATTATTGAAATGAAATTAAACCAAGCATGCAATCAACATAAAAGAAGCAACATAGCAAAGAAACTTTTATTTATTTCATACTCACAATACAAGTAGCATCTTCCTACTTCAGTATTTGCTCCAAGGCTCTACTTCAAGTAGGAAGAATAGCCACCAAGTATGTAGTGATTACAATGGAAGAAGCAAAATTTTATTTATAGTCATAGAAAAATGTAATCGGGGACAATCCCTCGATAAGGGACTAATACAACACCAGAAATAGATATAATCATCCCTAATACATGATTTGCCTGAAGCATGTCAGATCCGTAGCCAACCCGACCGCCAATTGGCGGTCTACATAGTCCGGATCCTCTCTGGATTTTGGTTGGGCCTTGCTGAGTTGTTTTCTTCATGTTTGATGCACCAAAGGAAGTTGTTGGAATTTTGGCCCGACCCGAATTGACAAAATACTCCTCATGATGGTGTGGAGTATTTCATTTGCTCATTGGTCCTTTGATCTGACATTCAGGTCCTTCTCCCTTGCATCTTAGTCCTCAAGTCTCACAACTCAGTCATTTTTCCTGTTTTTAGGTCCTTTTATGCCTCTTCTCTTCAAACATGTTTATTCCTAAAACTAAAACATCAAACTCATTACGTAGCATTATTTAGGTTCAAGATAATGGATAAGAAACAAATGAATGCATGAAATGATGTCAATCAAATACCCCCACACCTAACTTTTGCTAGTCCCGAGCAAAACAAAGAAAAAGAAAATGAAAGAAAGGAAAAGCATACGTAAAATAGGGAAATCCTAACTCACTTTCGTAGGAATCACAGTTGCACTTTGCACGTGCAACAAGTCGTTAAACCTCCTTGTCGCCAAGGAGGAGTGTTGTCTCCTAAGGGTTTTCAGCGGATACACCCACAAAATCCGAACAAAGATGCATGATTCAACCTAGCAACATGACTTGATGGCTTATTTTTGTCGATCATTGGACGCGGTAATGCTACGGGCCGACTCTATATATGTAATCAGTCCACACACTTAGCCTAGTGAATCATTTGTGAAAGTTAATTAAGGACTTAAGTGAAAGACATGGTCAACCTTAACTTATTAAAGTGATACATTCTGTAAAGTCCATTAAGGTTCTTATTTGACTCTTTTTTTTCTTTTCTTTTTTCTTCTTCTTTGGAGCATTACATTGGTCGGTGTTTGATTCTCCCAGGGTCGGGTTTCGTGCATCATCGCCTGTGAGGACTTACACTATCACCTACACCTTCCCCCAAATCTCCACATAGGGCGATCCCCACCACCCGTGTAACACGAGTTCGGTCGGTGCATCCCAAGTCAGATGACTCGAGAGCACCAAGCACTAAGTCCCCTCGGACCTAATTTCCCGAGTGATAGGAGCCGTGCGAGAAGAGAAAACACCACTTATTCATTTATCTACATGGGAACCAAAACCCCTACACTTACAGTTTCACAAAAAGAGTTTAAGGGACCTTGACTACGACAAACTTCCTTATACTAACAGATATGAATTATTTGACTCACTAGGTTAAGGGTGGACTTCTTTATTTGTTTCAGTATTGGAACCCTATGATTACACGCCCCCTGAGGGAAGACCAGGGTGCATCCTTCCGACTCGATAAGACCTAAAGACAGTATACTAGATATCCTAATGCATCATGTTGAAGACAATTTTGGGAGCTTTCTTTTTACATTGCCTTTCAACAGTTTTGCAAATGCTAAACACACGTAAAATCCACAAAACATTTTCTTTCGCAAACACATGAAGATTTTGAAAGAAATGTTAAAATTTTAAAGCACTAGGCTAGCAAAAAAGACATGTCACCCAAGGATCATGGCAAGCATATATATCAATATTAAATGCAGCACACTAACATGACCATAGCAATACAAACAAAACAAAACGAAATAAAAACAAAAAAGCACACACACTATGTACAAACATGAAAACATACCCCCCACGCCTAATCCATGCATTGTCCTAAATGTATGGCAAAATGGCGCCAATGCATGGATAGGGTGTACCAAACTAATGACGGTGGCCAGAGGTGCCCGAAGAGGAACCTCGCTCAAGCGCCGACAATTTCCTATAAATTTTCCGATTTTGTTTGGCAAATGTCATTTTGCTGCTCAACCGCCATCTCAGAAATGTCGATGTTAAAGAGTGTTCCCGAGCTCACAGATGAGCTTGAGGAACTTGCTCTAACATCCTCCTCCATGTAATCAGGCACCCATGCCTCCGGAAGGCAATGGTGAAATGACGGGGTAATGTTCGCTACCTTGAGGTTGGTGCCTTGGCACCGCAGCAAGTGCTCAAATCGTGGGATGTCCAACATGCCACACAATTTGGTAACCAGAGTAGGCAAACAATGCATTTCTTTAAGCTTAGCGTTCACCAAAACGTCGAACAACGTTTGACAAATGCAGTGAGGTGAACCATCCATAAGACTACATTATTCGCAAACTAGGTGTGAAGAATGTGGAGGTCCGCTCTTGGCCCAACACATTCCTACACACCCACCTGGCTACAATGTGCACATTGTAGTAAATGTGCACATTGGGTATTCCCCCGTGCGATGAAATGGGTTGCCCGCTCCAAGCATAGATCGGTAAAAATTAATGTCACGGGTGGGTGCAAGATCATCGATTAAGGGGATCCCGATCGCGTCGGAGATGAATTGGGGTGTTACGGTATGCTTCACCCCTCTGAGAGTGACACTAAACTCGAGTGGTCCGGTCTGGTCACACACGAGTTTAGTAAAGAACTCATGTACGAGAGGCTCTACATACATGGTTTCGTCACCCTCATACAACAAATGATACCACCATTTGGCTACGATTCTATCGTAGAAGGGTTCTCCGAATTCGCGAATCAGGGTGGCAAAATTATGTTCCAGAATTAAATATGGGCCGGTCATACCTACACCTACCTTGGCGAGCTTTAATGACGGAACACGCGACGACGAAGATGAACACGGCGCAAGAGGGTCGGAGACCACAGCACGTCGACTTCAGCAACAAAAAACTCTCCACCAAACGCAAACGAAAGGAAACACAAATACACACCACACGACGAAGATAACAGAGAAACTCGCTACAATAGACCGCTGGTTGGCGGTGGGAAACCGCTGATTGGCGGTCTGTTCGCGAGATCTGGGGATGGGATTTGGGTGGTGGCAGAAACAAGGAGCAAAACTCATTTTTCATTTGGTGTAGAATGGGTAGAGCAAGGCATGACACGTTTTTAACAAAGGAAAATGGAAAAATTATCCAAAAGGCACTTCTATTTTTTCTTTTCTTCATTTTTCACATTTTTTAAATAAAGATATGCACAACATAATAAAGGGATGGATCACGTCAAGTGACCACATCCGCGGGGAGTTCGTGGAAAGACACGACTTCCTCCTCGACCTCTGTCGTGGTCCCTTCCGAGTACGGTTTGAGGCGTTTCCATTAACTTTGAACACGTCATCATTCCTTGGATTCTGAATCTCAACCGCCCCATGAAGGGAGACGGTTAAAACAATAAAGGGCCCTGACCAACGACTCCAAAGTTTCCCCAGAAACAAGTGGAGGCGAGAGTTATACAACAAGACCTTTTGTCCTACCACGAAGGTTTTGATTCGGACCAAGCGGTCGTGGAAAATTTTAGCGCGGGACTTGCAGATCTTGGCATTCTCATACGCTTCATTTCTCAACTCCTCCAACTCATTGAGGTCTAGCTTGCAATTGGCACCGGCAACATCAACACTCATGTTAAGATGTTTGATTGCCCATATTGCCTGGTGCTCAAGCTCAACAAGAAGATGGCAAGCTTTGCCATAAACTAGCCGGTAGGGGGACATACCAAGGTCGGTTTTAAATGCAGTGCGGAAAGCCCACAATGCATCATTAAGCTTGACCGACCAATCTTTCCTTGAAGCATTAACCGTTTTCTCAAGAATTAGCTTCAGTTGACGGTTGGAAATTTCCACCTAGCCACTGGTTTGAGGATGATAAGGTGTGCATGTTGGCATTTTGGCCTTAATCTATGTTTTGATGATTTAATCAACCTAATCTTAATTGTGATCATGTAGAGTAGCACACATGTTGCATTGCATATATATTTCTTTGTGCTAACCTCTACAGGTGATCAAGATTCAAGGAAGAAAGGAAATGAAGTCAAGACATGTAATCAAGCTCTTTTGAAGACATGTATTTTGTATGTCTTTGAGTCTTTAGGAACTTTGTGTAATTGAGCATACTTGAGCTAAAAACTACTCAACCACACACTAGGTTCCCTATAGAAGTCACACACGAAATCTCACATAATTTGGACTTCAATAGATCACCCCAAACGTAGACCGGAAAACACTAAACCTGAACCCAAACAGTCTGCCCACATTCGGTTGACCGAAACAGACCTTTCGGTCGACTAAGTGATCAATTATTCTGTTAGTGTTTAACTGCCTAAGTTCGGTCGACCGTCCAAACCTTTTTGGTCGACCGAGTCCCAAGAATTTTCTGACCGTTTGTTTTGTCGTATATACCCAACGGTCGTATTCGTATTAACCAAAAATACCCCAAATACATTTCATGTATCGGTCGACCGAATTTATCTCTCTTGACAAACCCGAATCTCCTGCTGGAATTCGGTCGACCGTAGATCTTGGTTCGGTCGACCGAATAGAACTTTGTTTGTCAACTCCAAATTGCCTGGTGTGAATCGGTCGACCGAACCCTATTCGGTGTTCGACCGATCACTTAAGTGTACCTAAGTCTTAGCATTGGGCGGTCGACCGTTCCTTAACCGGTCGACCGAACTGAGTTCAAAACTGCCAAACCCTCGACCGAACAGCCAGATCCGGTCGACCCAATTCACTCAGAATTTGGTCCTGCTAGTTTCTATTTTGTGTATCTTACACCAACTCCTACCCAATTAAGCCCAATGACTATATTCTCTCTAATGCTTATAAATAGAGTTGTAAAACACATTTTAACACAACTCTCCCACACATATTTGCCTCATACATTAGTGAGAAGAGGCAAACACTCCATGCCTCAAACCTTCCACACTTTAGTCATAAATCGAATCTCACTCAAGTGTGCTCAAGTTTAGAGAGTGTTGTTCTACTCAAGATTTCATTTGTAAAGAAGCAAGGACTACTGTAAATGCCCGAAGTGTTCCTCTCAGATTGTGAGAGAAGAAAGTCAAACTCACAAGGTTGTCCGTGGAGCTTGTTTTGTAAAAGGCGTTCTCTCCCGGCCCGGAACGGGGAGTGGATATTGAAGACGCGAGCGAAACTCGAAGTGTCGAGCGGAGCTTGCAAGAGAGGACGTAGGCGGTGACCGAACCTCTGTAAAAAACTCGAGTCCATTGTGGTTTGCATTATTCCTTCCTAACTTGCTTGTTTGTTTAAATTCCGCTGCGTATAACTTGATCGATCAAACAAGTGGGTAATTAGCTTAAAAGTGATTAGAATTAGAGACCCTCACGATCCTACATGGACAACTTGTGTGTGATGGAATATTTCCTCAACACTGCCTCAAGGGATTTGTTCATAAATTGTCTCCCCCGATCACTTATGATACAATGAGGTGTCCCAAACCTCGCAAAGATGTGTTCTTTAAGAAATTTGATCACAACCTTGCGTTCGTTAGTGTGAGTGGGGATTGCTTCCACCCACTTCAACATATAATCAACCACCACAAGAATGTAGGTGTGACCATGGGACACGGGGAAAGGACCCATAAAGTCAATTCCCCAAACATCAAAGATGTTGACCACTAAGATATGATTGAGTGGCATCATATCACGTCTGCCAATGCGGCCCACACATTGGCACCTATCGCTTGCTTTGCAAAATGCAAAAGCATCTCGGAACAACGTGGGCCAGGAAAAACCACATTGGAGCACTTTCGCAGTGGTTTTCTTGGCACCGAAGGGCCCACCACATGCCTTCTTATGGCAAAAGGACAAGACGCTCTGAATCTCATCATTAGGAATACACCTTCTTATGATTTGATCGGCACAATACTTAAATAAGTAGGGATCATCCCAATAGAAGTGCTTGACTAACGACTTGAACTTTGCTTTGTCATTGTGTGTCCAATGAGCCGGTACCTCCCCAGTTACTAAATAGCTCACAATGTCAGTGAACCCGGGGGTGAGGTTATTGCCATAAGGTTCTCATCAGGGAAGAACTCGTTCACCGGTGGGTCCGGTGAAAGATCAACTGGGATGCGAGAGAGGTGATCTGCCACGACATTCTCGCATCCCTTCTTGTCCCATATTTCTAGGTCGAACTCTTGCAACAACAAGATCTAACGCAGGAAACGGGGTTTCACATTCTTTTTAGACAAAATGTAGCGAAGAGCTGAGTGATCAGTGTAGATGATGATGTGCGACAAAATGAGGTACTGGAGAATTTTTTCCAATGCAAATATGATCGCGAGGAACTCTTTCTTAGTAATGGAGTAGTTGAGTTGGGCGTCATTGAGAGTACGACTTGCATAGTAGATCACATGAGACAATTTGTCGACTTTCTGACCCAAAACTGCTCCTATCGCATAGTCAGATGCATCACACATCAGCGCGAAAGGTAGAGTCCACACCGGTGTCTTAATAATATGAGCAGAGGTCAACTCACGCTTCAGAAACTCAAACGCAGTCATGCACTCGGGTGTGAACTCAAAAGAGATACCTTTAGCAAGCAAGCTCATCAAGGGGCGAGCTATCTTACTGAAATCCTTAATAAACCGCGGGTAAAAACCGGCGTGTCCAAGGAATGACAGGATTTCTTTTACCGAAGTGGGTGGCGGAAGCTTAGAAATAAGCTCAATTTTTTCCCTATCCACCTCGATACCATCACGAGATACCACGTGACCCAAACCGATGCCTTTTATAACCATGAAATGACACTTTTCCCAATTAAGGGCTAAGTTCGTTTCCGAACACCTCTTGAGAATAAGGCTCAGGTGGTGCAAGCACTCATGAAAGGAGGTGCCATGAACCGAGAAATCATCCATGAAAATCTCAAGGAAGTTCTCAACCATATCGGAAAAGATACTCAACATGCAACGTTGGAATGTTGCCGGTGCATTGCATAGTCCGAAGACATCCGTCTATAAGCAAACGTCCCAAAATGACAAGTGAACGTGGTTTTCTCCTGGTCTTCGTGGGCAACTGGTCTTTGATTGTACCCCGAATAACCATCAAGGAAACAGTAATAGGCGTGCCCAGCAAGTCTCTCCAACATCTGGTCGATGAAAGGTAAAGGGAAGTGGTCCTTACGCGTGACCACGTTCAACTTCCTATCGTCAATGCAAACTCGCCAACCAGTTTGAAGTCGTGTGGGTACAAGCTCTTTATTGTCATTCTGGACAACAGTGATACCCGACTTCTTGGGCACAACCTGGACAGGATTTACCCAAGTACTGTCCAAAATGGGAAAAATGATGCCATGATCTAAACATTTGATGATCTCTTTCTTAACTACTTCTGTCACGGCTGGACTTAAATGCCTCTGTGGGTCGCGACGTGGTCGTGCCTCGTCCTCCATAAAGATTTGGTGTTGCACGACATCGGGACTTATCCCTTTAATGTCCTTCAAGGACCACCCAATGGCTGATCTGTGCTCCTTTAGGACTTGAATCAGACGTTCTTCTTGATCACCAGTCAATGTCGATGAAATAATCACCGAAAATGACCTGTCGGGACCAAGAAAAATGTGTTAAGCTCAATTGTGGGTGGTTCCTCAAGGCGAGGTGTGATATCTAGCTCGAGATGTAAGATAGGAGGAGATCGCATGTACTGAATAGCATGCACATCATTGCTAAACAAGCCCCCGTCCTCTTCATGATCGGAATCATCCATGATGTAAGCACTTAGATTTTCATGAATAAGGGGGTACTCTTCTTCTATTTCTTCTTTCAAGTCCCGGATAAGATTAATTTCCATGGGGACCTCGAAAGATGTCGGCTGCCTAGACATATTGAACACATGGAATGTCGCGGTCAAGTTCCCGAACGACAATTTCATGAGTCCAATATGACAATTGATCAAGGCATTTGACGTCGCCAAAAAAGGTCTACCCAAAATCAATGGAATCTGAGAGTGGGTAGTCTTGATTGATTTGGTCTCAAGGACGACGAAGTCAACGGGAAATATAAAATCACCAACTTTGATTAGGACATCTTCAATGACCCCATCGGGACTTTGATCGAACGATCAGCCAATTACAAAGTTGTTTTCGTAGGTTTGAGCTCGCCTAGGCTTAATCGTTGATACACCGAAGCTAGTGTAGGATTTCTAGTTTAATTGTACATATATATTTTCGAAATTTTTATGCACAATAAGGATCAATTATAATTTTCTATGATTTGTTTGATGCATGCATCAGTTTGTTTCAATAACTAGTTTCAAAAACTTTATTAAAACAAACATGGGCTCCAAAATTTATACCTAGAAGTTCTCTAAAACTTCTTGATGATCCGGAGACGTTGAGGATGCTTGTCGCTGCGCTGGATGCCTCCGAGTATTCACCAAACTATTAACAAGATTGGAGAGAGAAGAGCTAGCCTCTCAATCTCCAATAGGGTTTAGAATCCAACTACTAACCCCTCTTTAGTTCCCTTGAGAAGAAGATCTCTGAAAACTAAAACTAATGCTCAAGAATTAATGGAAATTCGTGGAGAATTATGGAGAGAGAAGTTTGCACAAGAAGATAATGAATTAATTAATGACGTAATGAGATAAACTTGTATTTATAAGTTCTCTCCAAATTACTTATTCATGTGCAACATCTTGCCCATGATTTCATGCCAACTTCCATCTAACCATCCATTATTTGCTAACAAATAATCTTAGGCACGAATTAAATCAATTATGGACCAATTCCATAAATGATCTAATTAATTCTTGAATTAATTCTGGAGAAAACCGTCTGGACCGGTCGACCGTTTGGAGGTTCGGTCGACCGTTCGAACCAGGTTTCGGTCGATCGTTCGCAACTCAGTCGACCATTTTCAACAATAAAATATTTCATCGCAATGTTCGGTCGACCGACCGATAGATTCGGTCGACCGTTCCGAACAAACGAAAATTCCCGGTTATCGGTCGAGACGTGTCTAGTCGACTGTGTATAGTTGGTCGACCGATCAACAGTAAACGGTCGACTGTTTTTGCACAGTCCTGCAGTTTTGTCGAATTTCGGTTTAACCCCTACAAAATTTGACATTTCGGGATTAGTAGTAAATTCACAACTTATGTAACATATTATCCTATGTAATGATAAATCATTACACCCCATAATATTTACATCACATATGAATTTAATTTAGATTCTAATTATGTTATTAATCACAACATAATTTTGATTTTGCTTGTTCACCACATGTGTCATATTTTCTACATGAAACCCGACACATCTTATGAACTCAAAATTCTCATTTCTTGTTTCACAGTTTTGTGGTGTGACCTATGGGAGGATCTAGACTAAGTTGGCAGTGATATTAAGATCTTAATATCACAAGCTATAAGCGGTATCTAGCTACACATTATAGCTCCCAATTAGTTAGATGTATTAATTCCACTCGAACCAAAACCCGATCCATTTAGTGATGGAGTGCACCACTTGTGTCCGTCCCTTGCCTCATGTTATTAAGAATACATACAAAGTAGTATTGTGTCATCTTTGTATTTGTATTCATTTCTTGATCTCTTTAAGCTAGTTACAAATATGTGACTTAAGTCAAATCACATTGTGCACATTATAACTTTGCTTTATCAAGGGGCCCACTAATATCATTACTCAATTAAGAGGGGCAATGATAATCTTTTGACTAACTATCTTCTCCAACAAAAGTCATACATAACCAACCAATGTCTTTACACTACACTCATTAATAGCTTAAGACACTAGTCTAATTAAGCACTCCTTAAGCGATCGGATATAAGTCTCATATCAAAGGATCAAGGACACAGTAAAATATTAATGACACAAAACACATTTCTATAATATTTTACTTGTTAGGTCAATTCAGTATACAAAAGTAATATCTTCCTCTTTTGCGTACCCGTGTTGTCACTCACTTGTAGAGCTACAATGATGTATGACCAACACGACAATCTTAACTCGGTAATTAATGTCCCATGTTAATTACCATGATTGCGAATATCTTTTGTTTTATGTAAACCAATATCTTTTAGAGCTCTACGGTTACGGAACAAGAGCCTCTTCCTTAACACTTCTAAAAGACGAATAACATAAACAAGGAACAAAATGATTACTCATTCAATTCATAATAATTGACATTTAAAAGTAAAACTTTTAGAACACATTCCCTTCAGCTGGCAAGAGGTTAACTGCCAACCCTAGATCTAGAAAGACACTATAAATGCGATAGTCCCCAATGATACATGAAATTGTTGGACTACCTGGGTCCTTCAATTTTACGTTGTTGCGTTCGAAATGATCGAGCTCACATTAGCCGCCAAAAAGGCTTTCCTAGGGACGTTGATTTTCCTCTTAGTTGTACAGAGATCCTTCAGGAATTTTGCATAGGGAGGTATTTGTTGAATCGTGTCTAACAAAGGAATGTTGGCATTCACTTTCTTAAATATCTCCAGCATTTTATCCACACTGTCACTCTGGTTCTTAGACAATCTACTAGGATAATGAGCTTTTGGTAGGTATGCCTTATGCGGTGCCGGAGAAGGAGGTGTTGGTGTATTACTCTCACCCTCGGCCTCTTTCTCACCATCATTCCCACAAAGGGGCTGCACAGATGTATTTACTGGCAAGGAAACGTGGTTGTTGACCTACTTCCCATTTCTCAGGGTCACAATGGCATTGACATTGTTCACAGGTTCTTCCACGTAGTTCACTTGCCCGCCCTGCGGTCTTGAACTTGCATTTTGCATGCTCGAGTGAAGTTGAGCACGGGGGTTAGCCACAGGTTGGCTAGGCAGGCTCCCTCTCTCTCATGTATAAATTGAGCCAATTGGCCCATCTGATGCTCGAGAGATTTGATGTCTGCTGATTCGAAGTGAGAACTTGACTCGTGGATGTCATAAAATTCTTTACAAAGTTCTCAAGTCCACGAGTTAAGTTCTCAAGCGAATTAAACCAGATTTCCAAGTTGCTAGAATTTAGGAAACCTGGTGGGTTGGTGCTTTGAGCTTGGGGTTGGTGATGAGACTGTGAATGCATGGGAGGTTGGTGTGGTCGATTAGGTGGTCGAGAGAAGTTTGAAGGACCACTTGGGGCATTGTTTTGGTTACATGAAAAATTAGGGTGGTTCCTCCATCCAGGGTTATATGATGATGAATATGGATCATTCCTGGATCTATCATAGATGGCATTGACATGTTCCATCTCAGGAGGAATGGATGCACACTCGCCTTCTATATGACCCATCCGACCACATAGATGACAGGGAACTGGACCAGATGCAGAAACATGTGACACCTTGTGCTGGTTTTGGAGCTCAATCGAATCCATACGGCTAATTAAGGCCGCCATGCGTGCCTCAGTGGCCGTAGTGGTATCGACAGCAAATGCGGCACCCAATCTAGTCGAGTTGGCATTTGCAATCCTCACTCCTATGCTAGATGATCCTAGTGGTTCCCTCACACTCTCCCACTGCATAGTTTTCTCAGCGAGGTCGTCTAGGAAAGCTCATGCCTCCCTTTCATACTTTCCTAAGAACTCTATTTAACCCATGGACTCAAGTAGCATTCGGGATGGGATGTGAAGACCCTCGTAGACAATCTGACAAAGGCACCACAACTCGATGTCATTGTGAGGGCATCAGGATAGTAGCTCCTTAGACCTCTCTAAGTATGCATGAAATGATTCGGTCTCATGTTGTTAAAATGAATTGATTTCGTTCCTCAATTTTTGAGTCCGATGATTTGGAAAGTACTTCTTGACGAATACAGATTGAAATTCATCCCAAGTCCTAAAGGTATTCACCCGGTTTCTATACAACCACTTCTTGGTATCATCCTTTAGTGCAAAGGGGACAAGCCTAAGATGGATGGAGTCTGTGCTAAGTTGTTGCAACTTGAACATAGCACAGACCTCCTCAAATTCCCTGAGAAAGATATAGGGGTCACCCTTCCCAGTGAAGTGAGGGAGCATGGAGATAAATTGAGGATTAACCTCAAAGTGGTTCTATTTGCCTCGGGCAATACGATGCACGAAGGTAGAGTAGTACGACTCAGATAACATCGATCGCGAAGGGGTATGGGAGCCTGGGGAACTAGGTGATGAGATTGTTAATCCCCACCTCTTGGACCAGAAGGTGGTGTGAATCCAAAATCTAGGTCCCCCCGTGTCGTTAACGACCGGTCATGGTCCCGGGACTATGTAGAACACGGGATGGGGATACGTTTGAAAGGTCAACAATCGATGATATATCGAGTCGAATCTCATCAAATGACCCACAGCATCTCGTGACCACACTGGCATGCACAAAGATTGCACACCCACACGAGTCAGACAAAACAGAAAGAAAACTTTTTTTGGTTTTTTTTGTAAACAATAAAGGCAGAATGTGCGTAGGGGAGAAGACGGGAAGATACAGATGAGAGGGAATGACTCAGAAGAGAAGAGAAGAAGTCCTTATGCTACGGCGGGTGGGTACAGGTAGAAGCACACAAGCAAACAAAGCTCAAACAACATAAGCTCACTATAGGTCCTTACAGCTAGACGACGCCTAACTGCGAGGTCACGCAGCCTCAACACGCCTCACCTCCCTATAAATGAGGACCACAAAGCCCAGCAAATGAGTCAGGATCCGGAGATCTCGTCTCTACAACTATCGACAGAGCGGGCGACGTCGATCAGGCCATGACGGTCGTGACCGGATCACTCTCCTAATGTGCCCGAGATCCTTAGGGTCAATGACTACTTGATTTTAAAATTAGGCTCTTGATTAGTGTGGTTTTTAGGGCGAAGGAAAGGGTGATGAAATCCCCCAACTTATCTTATATGGGACAACCACTCCTTAGAAGCATTTTTTATCCTAATCTAGCAATCAACTCTCCAAACAAACGCTCAACTCACACTTGTTGCAATGCAATTCCTACTAACTAATGCATGCTCATACCAAATGCATGAATGAGTGTAGGAGATGCGTACCTCACGCCAGCGCTCAACAACTGAAACAAAAGCTAAAAGAAAAGACAAACTACGTGCCTAAGTCAAGTACATGATGCATGACCTAAACAAACAAGAATGCCTAATCTTTTGTTTTGGATTTTAGGGTCCAAGTTGCTTAACGGGAGATTGATTATTGATCTGGGGACAAACTAAAAGTCAGAACATGGCAAATTAATCCCCAGACCTCTATATCAGAAAAAGAAACAAGACACAGAAAGAAGAAGTGGAGAGGATCTTACCAGACCGCCAGTTGGCGGTCTTAGGCCGCTCATTGGCGGTCCAACAAGCTTTGTTTGCCTCCAAACTTCTCCAGTTGCCTCTCCTTACGTCTCCAAGTTTCCTGAAACAAAGAAAAACTACAAACAAAAAATTAAATCCACCCGAATCATCGAAACCAGAGTCTGGACTGGCACCTCCCCGGCAACGGTGCCAAAAACTTGTTCAAACGTTTTATTACTTACCGCAAGTGCACGACTGCGATGAAGCGGTGACAAGTACGGGTCGATCCGTAGGGAGGTGAGTAGCCTCTGGCTTGTCAGAAATCAAGTGGCGAGTAAAGGGAGAAAATATGTGATTATGCTAAAGCTAAACTACACTAAACTAGTAACTAAGAAATACGAAAAAAGCAACGAAAGATTGAGAATAAAGAAGAGAAACCCCTAAGGGGTGGAGTGTGTGCACATATAAAGTGAAATAAGTGATGAATGATGCATGTAAGCATGTGTGTGTGTGTGTTGTCATGCATAGGAAGTGTCTAAAGATGTGGCAAAACCTATCAATCCATTCACACAATGTATCGGCAATTACTACTTGATTATCATAAGATTAGGCTCAGCATGAGAAGTGTCTAAAGATATGACAAGACTCGTCAAAAACCATAAGCTCATGTGAATAACAAAGGTAAGCATGGGAGGTGTCTAAATGTTATGGCAAAACCCATCTAAACAAAGTTTCTTCAATCAATCAAGGAAGCAAACACAAATACAAACACATAACTAACATGTAGCATATTCAATAGGAAATTTCAGTCAAAAAATATGAGAAAACTTAGCTTGGGAAGTGTCTAAATCTTATGGCAAAACCCATCAACATTCCCCAACATGTAGATGATTAAAATACCCCTAATGAACATACAAAACATGCAAATCTACACAATCAAAAATTCATCAAACATCCAAACTTCACACTATATATGAACATCATCTCCACCCCCCAAAGGGGATAGATCTACTCACTACACAATATGCTAACAATTAAACTAAAGAAAAAAGTAGACATTCTAACTAATTTAGCCTAAGATCAAAGAAACAAGACTAAGCTAAGCATGCATAAAAAGGAGACAACATGAGAACAAAACAACGAAAAATTATTTTATTAAATGACTCACATTACTAGTAGCATTCTTCTCCACCTTGAGTTTTTGCTCCAAGGCTTACTATAAGTAGAGAGAATGCCACCAATCAATGGGTGACTACAATGGAAGGTGCAGAGTTCTATTTATAATCATAGAAAAAGGAAATCGGGGACAATCTCCCGATATGGGACTAATACAACACCAGAAATAGATATAATCCTCCCTAATACATGATCTGCCCGAAGCGTGTCGGTAGCCAACCCGACCACCAATCAGCGGTCCCAGACCACCAATTGGCGATCTACAGAGTCTGGATCCGCTCTGGATTTTGGTTGGGCCTTGCTGGATTGTTTTCTTCATGTTTGATGCACCAAAGGAAGTTGTTGGAGTTTAGGCCCGACCCGAATTGCCAAAACACTCCTCATGGTGGTGTGGAGTATTTTCATTTGCTCATTGATCATTTGATCTTACATTCAGGTCCTTCTCCCTTGCATCTTAGTCCTCAAGTCTCACAACTCAGTCATTTTTCCTGCTTTTAGGTCTTTTTATGCCTCTTCTCTTCAAACATGTTTATTCCTAAAACTAAAACATAAAACTTGTCACGTAACATTGTTTAGCTTCAAGATAATGGATATAAGTCACAAATGAATGCATGAAATGATGTCAATCAGACTTGGAATCTGAACCTTTCTTGGTTCCAAAAGGAGGCAAGAGAGCCAAATTGAAGGATGGGGAAATGTGGAACCACTTTTTCTTCTATTAGCACAATATCAGGTAGGATTATTAGTTGGTTCACATGTCGAGGAGCCACAAAATTTGCCAAATGAAGGTGCTTAAGTGTATCTTTGGTAATAATTCATTATAAGTGAATTATTTGTTGGGCTGTATAATTTATGTACGATTAATGACCTAGTTTAGTGGGGGTTAATATACTCTAAGTGCTAAAATCTAAAACAATGTGAAATTGAAAAAAAGTAGCATAGAGAAAAAATCACAAACCACAATGACACCAAATGTATAGAGGTTCGATCGAAGTGAGAGTTAGTCCTCTCCTCAAGCCTCACTTAACCTTTAAGCCTTGATTGAGTGTCTGCTATTTGATCGTCATTTACGGGCCAAGATGAACTCCTACTACAACTTCAGCTTGTGAACATCCTTGCAACATCGATCTTCTGATAAGGTAGCTTGAAGACCCGGACCATACTGTTAGATCCTAAACCCTTAGTTAGGGGCTAAACTTGTTTAGTGTTTATATTAGAGTAAGTGTGCTATGACTTAGAGGAGTGGGTTGCGTCTAGGTGGTGTAAGGTGAGTATGGGGTTAAGGTATGGGGTCAAGGATGGGTGGTGTTGTTTGTGTTTTTATAAAAGAAAAACAAACTTAATCAATTCCTCTCCCTTTCATTCTACAATTCTCTCTTCCTTACCACAACTCCCTTTTCTCCTCTTCACGTGTGACGTCCTGGCCTGCTGGAGCTCCGGCAATCGGCTGCTGCAGCGACCAAAGAGGACGGCATGGTGTGTGACCCGTGGTGGTCGTGGCTTGGAGACGTGAGGCATGTGGAGCTTGGCGTTAGGAGGACCACCAACTTGGGGCAGCTAGAGGTGCAAGAAACCAAGGGTGGTGACTGCCAGCGTCGAGCGATCTCCGGCAAGCGAAGAAAGGTATGTCAAGTTCCTTAGGTCTCTCACACAAGTCGTGTGAGAGGTTTTGGGCTCGTCGGCGGTGACTGAAGGCCTCACCGACAACAGGGGTCGGTTGGAGACCGAAGGGCGCTGGTCGGCACAGCGAGGCAACTGATGTGAATTAAATTTATACCGCAAGTGCACGGCGTCAATGAAGACGTGGCAAGTACGGGTCGAACACAAGGAGGGAGAGATTTGTTATTTTGTGATTTTCGATTAAGGAAGAGAAAGGGAGAAATATGGTTGGTTTTGAGATTTTTGGTTTTTTAATTATCTAAAGCAAGAAACAAGAACAATTAAAACTAAAACAAGAACAAAGAAGTGAATTTCGTTGGGTGGAGGTTTAGATTTAAGGTTTAGATTAGAGAATTCAGAAACTTATAATAAATCATATTAGTTATAAAGCATTACATGATAAATGATTTAACATAAACTCAAGTAATCAAAATATACTAACACGAAATTAAAATAATAACATTCATTCATCTTCTCTTCACCCTAAATCCGTCACCTCCACCCTTTGGAAGGAGTTAGAAACTCATAGAGGGAGGAAGAAGGGGTCCTAGAGACATTACAAAAAAAAAGTAAAAACAAGAAATAAAAGACAGAATTTTATTACTAAAGTGAAGAGTACAAAACTAAAAATAAAAACAACTAAAAACTAGGTCTAAGGCCAATGACCCTTCTACCATCGTTCTCGGGGCTATTTATAGCCGATACAAGGGATCCCAATATATAAATGGAACGTACACGCGTCAATACAGCATTGGTAAAAATTTGAGCACATGGATCGACTTTTGTGCGGCTAAATCGCCGTAATTTGTACATGAGGTGCGGTGGAATCGCCACCTTTTTGGCTCGGATTCGATCCAGATTTTTCCTGTGTGTTTATAGTATGATTTGATCCTCCTTTGCGCGTCTGGATTGATTCTTTCCATTCTTTTGAGCTCCGGATTAATTCCTTTATATATATGGAGATTCACATTGATTTTTCTTTAGATTTTCTCCATAATAATAAAAGCTACTCGTGATTTGCAATTAGGTCCTTGACTTTTTGCAATTAAGTCCCTGGCTACTTTTGTGCTTAAGTCTTTGTTCTTTTTGTAATTAGAGCTTGAATGCTTTTATGTTTGGATACATTTCCATTTGTAACCTGATAAACTTGAACTTGGTCTTTATGATAGAAATGAGTCTTTTGCATGCGTTTATGCTCGAGATGTGGGTAAATTGCATTCAGGTCCCTGTATTCTGTAAATAAGACTAAACACATACCTTAGTAGCATTTATTGATGTAAAAGTAATCTAAATGAAAGACATATGATGCAATGTATGCAATGCATCAAATACCCCCACACCTAGATTTTGCTAATCCCTAGCAAAACAGAAAATAAGAAAAATAAAAACAGGGAAATCCTAACTCATTTTCGTAGGAATCACGGTTGCACTTAGCATGTGCAACAAGCCTTTAAACCTCCTTGTTGCCAAGGAGGACGAGTTTTGTCTCGTGAAGGTTTTCAGTTGACACACCCACAAAGTCTTAATTCAACATTCCATTAATACTCTCAATATCCCTACCTCAACCTTATACATCTCACTTCGAATTCTTGTATGCTCATTATATGAATCTAACTCATTAAAAATATGACTTGGTCTTTGTTCCTCCAACATTCACACCACTAACCCTTCTACACATGATATTACTTAAATTATTTTGCACGCCTCCTCTGGTGGTGAAGTATCATTCGGATCAACCATGGCATGGATCATTCTTTTAGCTTTGGGCCTTGAGTATTTTTTCTTTTCTTTTCTTCCGTGATTCAACACATTTGCTTTTTGACACTTTTACCCTTTTTGCATTCGTGTAGCGAGTTTGGTCGATAATCCCGAGCTGGTAGACTCAAGTTACCGGGTTTCAAGATACCCCTACGGACCAGTGACTCAAAGGCTTGGGCTTTTGTAATCATTTTGCAAAATGTGTTTTCTTCACTTTATTCCTTTATTTTTATTTTCCTCAAGGCTTAATTGCTATTAGAAGTCCACACTTCCCGGTATATTTTCCTCAACCTCTGCTTTTTATCAACCACTTCAAAGATTTGATTCATCCAATTTAAGTGCATACATGTCTTAAAGGGCAATGAGTTATTTCTTTGAAACTTAGATTCATGTCATAATTTCTACAAGCAGAACTATATAATAAGGAACAAAAACTCAATGCAATTTGTACACGAGTTCTGGCAGTTCAATCTTAAGCTATGTCATGAAACATTGAATTTTTTCTTTTCTTTTTTTTAGAAATAAAAGACAGATCTATAGATAAATATATACATAAACATCCCCCCACACCTAAATCATGCATTGTCCTCAATGTATGCAAATATAAAGCAAATGCACTTATTACCTTGGTGAACTGCGGTGGAAGGATGAAATTTGCTCAAAGTCAACCATAGTCAGAACTGGATTGAATGACACCACATTGGTGCATGTATCCAGTTGAATTGTTCCCCATGTTGCAATGAGAGTCCTGAGTCACAGGTTCCACACCCCTCACATAAATAGGTTCTCTTATTTGCTCGAGTGATGGTGGGTGTGTAGATGAATTTCTCCTCTTTTTCTTACTTCCTTTTTGATTTTGTGATGATTCAGCAATATTATAGATTCGTGATTTCATCACAACGTCACTTTGATTGCATATTATTTCTGGCTCACTATCAATATGAAAGATATTAAATTCAGCTTTTAAGTTCCCAAAAGATAATTGCATGAGCCCATTACGACAGTTTATCAATGCTTCCGAAGTGGCTAAAAAGGGTCTACCTAGAATTACAGGGATTTGTCGGTTAGGATTTACAACCGGTGTGGTATCTAGTACGACAAAATCCACTGGGTAAATGAAGTCACCAACCTTGATCAAAACATCCTCTACTATACCTCTTGGTTTCTTAATAGAACAATCGGCAAATTGAAGGGTTGTCTTAGAGGGTTTTAGTTGACCAAGGTTCATTTGCTCATAGACAGAGTATGGGAGTAGGTTAACACTAGCACCAAGGTCTAGAAGGGCTTTGTTGATAAAAGTATCTCCTATTGAACATGAAATTGTGGGACACCCAGGATCTTTATATTTTATAGGAGATGTGTTGGACAAAATAGAACTTATGTTTGCAGTTAAGAATGCCTTCTTTGGTGCGTTTGTTTTTCTCTTTTTAGTGCACAAATCTTTTAAGAATTTAGCATAAGAAGGTATTTGTTGAATCATGTCTAAGAGTGGAATGTTCACCTTAACTTGCTTAAATACTTCCAAGATTTTCTCTATTTGTGCACTTGAGTTCTTTTTGAGTCTATTGGGAAATGGGGCTTTAGGGACATAGACTCGCTCAGGTTTAGGTTGAGCTGTGGGTTCAGGTTGAGTAGGTGGGTTGGGTGTTTCAGATTGGACGTCGGGTTCAATGGTTAGGTCATATGTGGCAGTTTGATGGCTAGATTGTTTAGACGTTCTAGGATTTACCACATTGTTATCAACTTGTCTTCCGGACCGTAATGATACTACTGCATTTATTTGTTGGAACTGTCCTTCCTCATTAACCATTTGAACCAGTCTAGGGTTGTTATTTCCTGAAGGTGCTTGATAGGATTGATATGAATTATTAGATCTAGGGTTCACCTCAGGTTGACTTGGAAGCCGACCCCTTTCTCTTTCACCTACTATTTGTGCTAGTTGGCTGACTTGTGTCTCAAGCCTTTGGAAGGTCTGGTTGGTTGTTTGTATAAAGGTTTTCATCAAATTTTCCAAGATTGTCAACCTAACCTCATGATCGTTATTGTTACTAAACCCAGATGATGTATTATTTTGGTTATACGGGTTTGGTTGTTGTCTAGGAGGTTTACCTTGTTGGCTTGATGAGAAATTGGAATTATTACGCCAACCCGAGTTATAGGTTGATGCGTATGGGTCATTTCTAGCATGGTTATACATGGCATTAACTTGGTCCCATTCCGCACAATCCTCCATTACATGACCAGTCTGACCACATCTAGAGCAAGGGATAGACAAGGCTTGATTCACTCGGTTTTGGGTTCGTAGCTCTAAACTTTCCATTCTGCGCATAAGGGTAGCTAGTTTTGCTTCAGCCGCTATGTTGGCATCTACAGCTAAGACACCTGGTTTGGGTTGGCTTGCTATTCTAGATCCAATACTTGGGTTAAGCGGTGTTCTAGCATTGTCCCATTGCATACTGTTTTCAGCTAATTCCTCAAGAAAAGTCCAGGCATCATTTTCATTTTTCGACATAAAGTTCCCTTGGCTTACGGATTGTACCATAACCCTAGATGTGGGTGTCAATCCCTCATAAATAATTTGGCATAATTGTCATCTTGGAATTCCATGATGAGGGCATTGGGTCAGAACACTTTTGAATCTTTCTAGATCGGAATAGAACGGCTCGCTCTCAGACTGAACGAATGCAACAATTTCATTCCTAATCCTCATAGTCTTATGGTTGGGGAAATATTTTTTTAGGAAAACTTGAACAAACTCAGCCCAACTTCTAATGGATCTTTCGGCTAGACTATATAGTCATTTCTTAGCGTCGTCCTTCAGTGCTAGAAGCACAAATTTTAGACGCACTGCCTCCTCAGGGATATGCTGGTATTGCATAAGAGAGCAGATTTCCTCAAATTCTCTAAGGAAGAGATATGGGTCTTCCCTAGAGGTGAACTTAGGCAACATACTCATGTATTGTGCCTTAAGTTCGAAGTCGCGACCCGGTATGGTGGGCATAACGATGCACGATGGCTGAGCAGCCATCGCTAGATAGCATCGATCCCTCAGAGTTATAGGTTGTGCAAAAGGCGGGTCCACTACGTTCTCACCCATTGGATCCGGGTGAGGTGGTGCAACAGGTGGATTGGGGCTAATTTCCAGACTTGAATCTAGATGAACTCGTGAGAGTAGATTACTCAAGTCCCGAATCCAAATCTGAGTGCACCGGGTTGAATCAATTTTTGAATTCCAATTCGGAATTTAAATTCCAAATTTAATTTCAAGAATTAATTACAATTTTTTTTTATATTTTCGTTTTATTTTTTATTTTATTTTTGTTTTTTTTTCAAAAGGGAAACAAACAATAGAATGGGGAAAGATGAGGAAGGAATCCTAATCTAGAGAATTTAGGTGAGAAGAGAAAGAAGACTCAGATGAGAAGGGAAACCTAACTCTAAAGATAGAAAGAGGGTTGGTCAGAAAATTCCTAAGAAAGCATGATTCAAACAATCCTAGACCTAGTGTCGCTTAGATCTAGACGACTCCTAACTGGTTGAGTCGAATTGATTTGCTTGATTCACCTCCCTCACTAATCAAACCAACTTGGCCAGGCCGTGTATAGCTAGTGGGGGCGCTTCCGACAGAGTCGGTGCCAATTAGACAACCACTTCGCTTGGAAGACTTACGTCAACACAAAAACACTTTCTAGACACCAAATTAAATTCAATCGGCTTCAGGTCATAGCAAGTCAAACCAATTCTTCTCCTTAATTGAGTCTGAGTCCTTAAGGGTCAATGTCTAATTGATTTTAATTTAAGGCTTGGGTGACACTTTAGGATTGTGATTTGTGGGCCACGGAAGGGTGATGAAATTCCCACCGTATCTTTGCCTACGGAGTTGCCCTTAAGATAGTTTAACTTAGATCTAGCAAAGATAGTCAAACAATGGTCTTTAGAGGGGGCAATTGCAAGGTTGTATGCAAACTAGATTATATGCTTAAATGCAATCGATGAAAACCACGATACGTACCTTGACTCCAGCACTCTTCAACAGAAATTGATTTGCAAGAATTTAGCAAGAATAATGCATACAAAACACTAGATGATGCATGCACTAAGGCCTTTCTAATTTTGCCAATTTTTAGGTCAGAGTTGAATTATTGCAATTTATGGAATTTTTGCCCTACACATGCAGTTCTACGAAAAAGAAATTTTCTGAAAATAGAAATTACGAGGAAAAGAGGCAACAAAGGTTACCTTATGCAATGCTCAGTCGGGTTCACCGCCCACTCTCGAAATTTCAAATGCTTCACGCGTCCACCCAGAGATGGTGCTAACCCCAGAAAAATTTGAAGCCCAGAAGCTTCAGGTATGCGGCGATTCTGCCGCAGGTTCTTCTTTAGGTGCGGCGATTTCGTCGCTCGTTTAGCTCCAAATGTGCCCGGATTTCCCCGCGCACTCTGTTGTTTCCTGAAACACAAATCCAAATACTTAGATCGCGCACAAGATAAACAGAATAAAATCGAAAACACAAAAATAAACAAAATCTGCGTCGCCTCCTCGGCAACGGCGCCAAAACTTGATGTGAATTAAATTTATACCGCAAGTGCACGGCGTCAATGAAGACGTGGCAAGTACGGGTCGAACACAAGGAGGGAGAGATTTGTTATTTTGTGATTTTCGATTAAGGAAGAGAAAGGGAGAAATATGGTTGGTTTTGAGATTTTGGTTTTTTAATTATCTAAAGCAAGAAACAAGAACAATTAAAACTAAAACAAGAACAAAGAAGTGAATTCCGTTGGGTGGAGGTTTAGATTTAAGGTTTAGATTAGAGAATTCAGAAACTTATAATAAATCATATTAGTTATAAAGCATTACATGATAAATGATTTAACATAAACTCAAGTAATCAAAATATACTAACACGAAATTAAAATAATAACATTCATTCATCTTCTCTTCACCCTAAATCCGTCACCTCCACCCTTTGGAAGGAGTTAGAAACTCATAGAGGGAGGAAGAAGGGGTCCTAGAGACATTACAAAACAAAAGTAAAAACAAGAAATAAAAGACAGAATTTTATTACTAAAGTGAAGAGTACAAAACTGAAAATAAAAACAACTAAAAACTAGGTCTAAGGCCAAGGACCCTTCTACCATCGTTCTCGGGGCTAATTATAGCCGATACAAGGGATCCCAATATATAAATGGAACGTACACGCGTCAATACAGCATTGGTAAAAATTTGAGCACACGGATCGACTTTTGTGCGGCTAAATTGCCGCAATTTGTACATGAGGTGCGGCGGAATCGCCACCTTTTTGGCTCAGATTCGATCCAGATTTTTCCTGATTGTTTATGGTATGACTTGATCCTCCTTTGCGTGTCTGGATTGATTCTTTCCATTCTTTTGAGCTCCGGATTAATTCCTTTATATATATGGAGATTCACATTGATTTTTCTTTAGATTTTCTCCATAATAATAAAAGCTACTCGTGATTTGCAATTAGGTCCTTGACTTTTTGCAATTAAGTCCCCGGCTACTTTTGTGCTTAAGTCTTTGTTCATTTTGTAATTAGATCTTGAATGCTTTTATGCTTGGATACATTTCCATTTGTAACCTGATAAACTTGAACTTGGTCTTTATGATAGAAATGAGTCTTTTGCGCGCGTTTATGCTCGAGATGTGGGTAAATTGCATTCAGGTCCCTGTATTCTGTAAATAAGACTAAATATATACCTTAGTAGCATTTATTGATGTAAAAGTAATCTAAATGAAAGACATATGATGCAATGTATGCAATGCATCAGCAACGCTTAACCCAAGCACCGGTCGACCGTGGCCATGGTGGCGGTCGACCGGATGTGGTTAGTAAGGGAACTCGTGGAGCTCCTGATATTTTTGGTTGGATGGGTTTTCCCCTTGTGTTTGACAATTGTATTGTTTTTTAGTTCATTCGGGCCAAGACCATCTAAACGGTCGACCGCCCAAAGACCTTTTTTCGACCGGTTGAAGAGTAATCCAAACTTGTGTAGTTCCTGATAATTTCGGTCGGACGGTTTTCCCTTTGGGTCAGACCGTTCCTCATTTAATAATATTTTACCCTGGCCTAGACCTTCCAAACGGTCGACCGCCCAAAGACCCTAGTTCGACCAATGACTTAAGTTGTTGCCCCAGTGTTCGACCGAACTATGCTATTGTTCGAACGTTTTCCTAGCCATCAAGAAACGGTCGACCAGTTGGCCAATTCCGGTTGAGGGCTTGTGCGAAGAGTTGAATTCCTGCCTTTTCATTATGTGTCATTTTGTTTCCTAGAAAACCCGTGTCCTCGCTTCAAGCGTGCGCCGGGAGGTGACGGTGGGTTCGATGAGCGCACTTGCCCAGGGATCGTCGAGCGAAAGTGTGTGGGTGCTTTGTTATGCATTCCACTATTATATTTATGAGTTTTGTACAACATTTTGCATATTATTGACACACCCTAGGTAGTAGACCCGAGGGATCATGGATCCCAATGAATTGCATTGTTACCCAGCTCCCCGGAGCGTGACGACCGTCCATCCTTTGTGGCAACAGAGATGACCATCCGGCCTATGTGGCGGCGGAGATAAATGACAGACGATTATTCCGGCAGGTAGCCCAACGGGTTGACCATCCAACGAGCGACAGCTCCGGCTAGTGTGGCGTTGTCCACGAGATCATATTTGTATCTATGATATGGATGTGCGTGCGACCCTCAGCTAAAACCATCATGATTAGTATAGTCGCGAGTGGGGTGCGTGGCGTACTCTTTGTGAGACCGCATGTGCCTACAGTAGGTCCCCTTGGGGGACCCAATGTTGTTGATGGGACCATTTGTTGGATCGTGAATCCAGATTAGTTCTAATCACTTTTAAGTTTAACCAAACTCTACTTGCCTAAGAATCAAAGATGCAGCGGAATTTAAAAACAAATGTAGAGGAAGAAAATAAGCAAACCACAATGAGACAGGGGATTTTTATAGAGGTTCGGCACCCCACCCGAGTTCTAGTCCTCTCTTTCAAGCTCCGCTTGGATCACCGAGCTCCGCTCACGAGTTCACTAACCACTCCCCGTTCCGGGCCGGGAGAGAACGTCTTTACAATCTTCAAACTGGCGAACAACCCTCGCCGAGCTTGGCTCCTCCTTTCACAATCCGAGAGGGACGCTTCGGGCTTTCACCGAAACCTTTACCCGACTTTGACAAAAACAAACTTGAGTGGGATAATCACTCTCTAAACTTGAGCACACTTGAGAAAAATAAGAATTGATCTTAAGTGTGGAAATTGACGCTTGGAGTGTTTGGAATGATCTCTCTAATGTAGGAGGCAAATATGTGTGGGAGAGTTGTGTGAAATGGAGTTGGACAACTCTATTTATAAGCTCCTAAGGTGTTATAGTCGTTGTGGTTAATTGGGTAAGTGTTTGTGTAAGATACACAAAATAGAAACCTGTAGGATGCAATTCAGAATAAGTTCGGTCGACCGAATCAGGTAGAACGGTCGACCGTTGGGCAATTTTGAACAAGGTTTGGTCGACCGATAAAGGAACGGTCGCCCGCGATAGGCTATAACTTAGGTACACTTAAGTTAATGGTCGAATACCAAGATAGGTTCGGTTGACCGAAAACTTCCAGACTCTACGGGATTGATGAAAAAGATCAAGTTCGGTCGACCGATCCAAAGTCTTCGGTTGACTGGAAACTTCCAGGCAGTTGCACATTTTAGAGACAATTAAGTTCGGTCGACCGAAACAGGCCCACGGTCGACCGATAGGCAATATGTATTTTGGGGTATTAATGAATAATTCGAATACGACCATTGGTATAATATGACAACCCTAACGGTCAGAAAAATGTTGATTCGGTCGACCGAAAGGGTCGGAACGGTCGACCGAATGTGGGCAGTCTAAAACGCTATAGGATAATTGATCAATCGGTCGACCGAAAGGCTTGGGGCAGTCGACCGAATGTGGGCAAACAATTCTAGTTTAGATTTAGTGTTTTCCGGTCTAAGTTAGGGTGATCTATTGAAGTCCAATAGATGTTAAATTTTGTGTGTGACTTCTATAGGGAACCTAGTGTGTGTTTGAGTTGATTTTAGTTCAAGTATGCTCAATTACACAATGTTCCTAAGACTCAAAAGAAATGCAAATTACATGTCTTGAAATGAGCTTGATTACATGTCTTGACTTGAATCTTTTCTTCTTTGAGTCTTGATCACCTGTAGTGGTTAGCACAAAGAAATATATATGTTATGCAATATGTGTGCTACTCTACATTGATTACAATTAAGATTAGGTTGATTAAATCATCAAAACATAGATTAAGGCCAAAAAGTCAACACCGTTGTCCCTGGTTCCCCAGGTGGGGACAACTTTACTTTGCATTCTTCGTGCCATGATATACTAGTATGATAGGGTCATTGTACGTTCATTCATACATATTTAGGTGGACTTAGTATACGGCTTTTCGATATGAAAACGTAGGTATTTTATCATGTTTGCATTGCAGGACCTCATTAGGTACTAAGTAGGTGGCGACCGACGATGAGCACACTAGGACTGGATCCTCTAGTCTCATCTCCTAGGTTGTTATAGTTATTCGTATTTTTGTACTTTTGCGTAATCGATGTAATCATATTTTGAAACTCATTTGTAATGTTGCACCAAATTTACTTTCTAAATACAAATTTATGGGCGAAAATGACCAAGAAATAAGAGTGCAGCAAGTTCTAGGTCGGGCCAAAATTGGACGTTCCAATAGCAAACTAATGTCTGATCCCCTTGGATAGGGTTGTAAACGGGACGGGTAATACCCATATACCCTCCTAGCCGACCTGTACGGTTACTGGTACAAAATTTCGTACCCGTTTAAAATTTTGTACTCGTTTACCCGGTTGCTGGATAAACGGGTCAGGTACGGGTATGTGCATTACCCGTACTCGTATACCCGTTAACAATATATATTATGTTAAAGACTTAATAACTAAATACGCAAAAGACAAATTAGAAAGCCCAAATCTAACCCTATTGCCTTACCCTATTGACTCTGAAACCTCTTCCACCAAGGGCTTTGGGTCAAGGGAAAACTTTTGACTGACATTGGACAGTCTAGTAGAGGAGGTAACGTTCGATCTAGTCGAACTGTTAGTGACTAGATTTGAAAGCCATATTTGGACGTTCGCAAACATTCCAGACATCCAAAGACCAAAATAGTGAAAAATGTTTATATTTGGTATATAAACACAAGGCTATTGGACCAAACACGATAAAAGGCACGGGTACAGAATCAGACGTCCGAAACGGCTATTGTAAACAGATGTGCAAGTGCATCCAGATGCAAAAAACAGAGACGTAGCGTCCGATTCCAAAGAAGATGGCTTTTTATGCATCAAAGCAATTTGACATTAGAAAGAGGGTAGGACGTATGATTTTGTAGACCGAGTCAAGTCAAGAGATAATACTCATGAGATCGAACGTTTCAGGTGTAATGGGATGTTTGATTCTTGAAAGACTGGTAGGTGAGTATTTTTGGCTAAGGGATCAGAAGTTTCCTATCTGAATGTAATGTCGGGGTTTTCTAAGGTTTTGACTTAAATTCCTACAAGTGCCCAAATTCACATATGATTCCTAAGAGTATGTGCACAATATGCAGTATAATATGTATGCACGTGTGTATGAGTTTAGTGATGCATCCGAATCATGTGTTTAGTTAGATTAAGTATTAGATTAGGAGGCCATCACTAAAATAAGGTCGGATTAAGGCTAATAAGCTAACAATTTATTTGTTCTCTTATATATATATGCGTGGCAATTTGGGTCATGACATGATAACCCGACACGAACCCAACACAAAATGTTGGTTTGGGTTTGACATAAATGTGTTTGGGTCATAATTGGGTTGACATGATTAACGCGGTGATTAAATGAGTTAGGTTTATGTTTAGCAGATTTAACCCGTGTCCAACTCATTATAGATAGCTATATGCTACCGATGTGTATTTGTATTTATAATATTATATAAAGTTACACAATTAGTAATTATCTATATACTTTTTTTATCTTTTTACATCAAAATATTTTAGGGTTTTTTGCTTGCATGCCATTTGAAAACATTATATTTCCGTTTATGTCATCACTGTATAGCTATTTGGATTAATGTTACTAAAATTATACAAATTCTATTAATTCCACAAAAAATTATACAAATTTCATTAATGTCACTCTGTTAACCTTTCCCGTAAACGGTGTTACTGTTTCATTAAAACCGTTAAAATATTAATATTTTTATAGTTATATTTACAAATTCTACCATATATAATTAAAAAACTAAGTAATCCAAATTTGTCATTTTTACGATCTTTACAACAAAACACTTAAATTCAAAAAATCAAGATTGTTAATTTTCACAAGTACAAACGATGATAATACAGGTGTTTTGGTGTTTTTTCTTATGAAAATTAAATTCCAAAACACCTAAACAAAAATTAAACTTTTATGATTTTCACAGCAAAACACTTAAAATCCAAAAATCAAGAATTTTAATTTTCATACGAAAAAAAACACTGAAATACCTGTGTCACCACTGTTTGTACCTGTGAAAATTAACCGTGTTGATTTTTTGAAATTAAGTGTTTTGTTGTAAAGATCATAAAAATGGTAAATTTGGATTACTAAGTTATTAAATCTTATAGAGTAGAATTTGTAAATATTATTATTAAAATAATAATTTTTTAACACCGTTAACGGAAAAATTAACGGATTGACATTAATGAAATTTGTATAATTTTTAGTGGCATAATAGAATTTGTATAGTTTTTTAATGGTATTAATATAAATAGCTACTAAGTGACGACAGAAACGGAAATATAGTGTTCAAATGGCATGTAAGCAAAAAATCTAATATTTTAATTAGTTATAAACAACCAATTGCACAATTATTTATGGTAGTTTTCATAATTGAGTTGAGCCGCAAGATCTCTCGAATCATGATTGAGTTGAGTTGAGTTGAGTTCATAATTGGTAGTTACTCCGGTTGGACGTTCCCCCTCAAGTTGAGCCGCAAGATCTATCGAATGAAGATGTTATTTTGAACATTTCCATAATTCGAATTGTTGAGTTGTCCTTACCAATATTTGGAGATGGGAAATATAAGGAAACTGAGCTTGCAATTGGAAGGCAAAGAATGTGAAAAATAAGTTGCAACCGGAGTCTAGCCTTGACGGCGGTGAGCACTAAACAAAGTTATTTGTAATTTTCAAATTCTACTTCACTTGAAATTTCAGATTGACGACTTTCATATAAAGATGGTATTTCGAAGGTCCACAAATGATTCATGAATTCTGAAGAAAAATCATATAAACTCTTTAGAATTTGCAAATAAAATTTCAAGTTAAATCACCCAATCCAAACACTGCAGAGAAATACCCTATGTTGGCGTGGTGGTGGTCATCACTGAAATTAACCACTTAGAAATTGTCTTGAAAATTTTCAAAACTCCAGTAATTAAAAGATAAAATCAGTTAGTATTCCATTAACAAATTTCTGATTGATCTTACAACTAATAGCACAAAATTACTGCTCAAGTAGAAACACATCAATTTATTCCTGTATAATACAGTGTACAGCAAATAAAAAGAAATTATTTTTTGGATTCACGATCAAGCAATAAGATCCTGAAAACAAGGAAAACCCCTTATCAAACTATGAAAAAAAGTGAGTTAGGACAGACTGAATTCCATACAAAGATTTTCTTGCTTAACCCAAAATGTCTATCTATGATGTAGATAAAAGAACAGTTGCTTTTCCCTACTTTCCATTATTTGAGAGCTGCCTTTACATGGACATGGACTCGTGGTTGTACAATTGAGAGGCATTTCTGATTTCTGTATCCTCTTTCAGCAACTTGTGTAAATTTAGGCATCATTCTTCGTCTTCTTCATCATCAAGATCATCCATGCCGATCCACCGAGTGAAGGCAAAGAGGAATTCCTTGAAAGTCACCATTCCATTTTTGTCCCAGTCCATTTCCTCTGCGAAAAATGACCATTTTGGTTTTTACTATGAATTTTAGAATTGTGGATTGCTGTACAAGAGATTACACTCAAACTAGCAAATCTGTAGCTTTAACAACATATGCTCTTACGAATAACTTGTGCATATGACAAATAGACTATTGCAGTTCAAAAAATCATAATATTTTGTAAAAGAGAGAGAAAATATATCAACAAAACCCAAATCTTGTAAACTAAAAGCATCATTTATGGTTAGCCTGATCCAATAAGAAACAATCATATAGGCATAAGTATGATTTTATAAATGACTGAAAGAATCTTGGATAAGTAGTCTCACTTGGTGTTTCTACCAAGATTTTAGCTTAAGCGAACTTCGTCGCTGTACGGAATCTTCTTTTTCATCCAATGGAAACATATTTATATTAGCTGTGGCCTCAAATTACAAAACTTAAGCACAAGTGCTTAATTAACTAGACCCAGCATAATAATCTCTACTGTAACACAAAGTAAGACATGTAGTACCTATCTGTAAATCTGTAAATATTACTAACTACAAAAATATAGTTGGTTTTTCTCTCAATATATTAAGGAAGCCCTGACGCCGCATGTTTAATAAGTAACCAAATATGGAATTAACATGATCTTCTGTGTTTTGAAAGCATTTCAAGACGTGGGAGATAAAATATGAAAAATACTGACCGAATCTTTTCATGGCTATGCGTCCAGAAGATCGTTCGCCGGAAGTGGTTTCATTTATGGCCTGAACCATCTCGCTTCTGCTGACATATCCATCCTGGTTTTTGTCCAAAAACACAAATGCATCGACTAAAGTTTCAAATGTTCCTTCCAGGTTTGGCAGTCCCAACCTTGATTTCTAGTTACATTGTCAAGGAAATTACACGTGAGATGTTTCCATGGTTAATTTAGAACATAATTCTTGCTGAACAAGATAATAGACAAGTTAAAGGAAAAAATATCTAGAAAAACCCAACATATGTTTTTAAGACCTAAAAATCATGGTTATACAGATTATTCTAGGAAATATAAACCAGCAGGATCATTGTACCTACTAGAATTTCACGTATCCAGGTATTAGAACATAGACAGATATAAATAAAACTATTAGTAATGCAATCTGCACCAAAAAATGAATCAAATCCCAAATCATGAATCATGAAATAATTTGGATACTGCTGGAACAACTGTTGGCTCTTGCAGAAGGTAAACAAGGCAGAGAAGAACAACGAACTCATTAAACTTCATTCCCATATCCTCATTGATGTCACATGCATCAAAAAGATCATTTATCTCCTCCTCAGTGAAAGATATTTCCAACTTTTCAAAGCATCTCTTAAGCTCTGCGTGATCAATTGCACCATTCGAATCTTCATCTGTAAAGGAAATAACTTCTATGAGACATCATGAACATTTGCACATAAATGATAAGATCACAGTAACAGATAGAAAAAAGAACCAAGTGAACATATAATGAATGGTCACCCAGCAAAGTAAGTTTTATATATTTCTACATTAAAAGCACTAGACAGACAGTATGCACTTAAAGTTTCAAATGGATAAAGGCGTAAAGACAAACTCAGGCAAAGGAACTTGGCTCAAAAATGGAATTGGGGTAAAGGCAAACTCAAGCACCAACGATTAGCTCAAATGCCCTCGAGCAACCCAAATCTATTGCCGATTACACTACAAACTAAATGATGGTCGCCCATGGAGCAATGACAGGGAAACTACTTAACGACCAAAGGGTCACATGTTCGAGCCACTGAAACCCTCCTTGCCTAAAAAGAGAGAAAGGGTGAGACAACGTACAAATACACCCACCTCCAACCCTCGTGAAGCGGGAAGTGTTGAGTACGGGGCCTAATCGGAGATAAAACAGACCCCTATGGGAACTCGCTGATCTCGTTCGCGATTTTTTTTTCAAAAACTGGAGATCCAATTTTGTATCCGGATGTGTACTCGTTTGCCACTTATCTGTGATTTGATTTACGGTGCACATCACACCAGGATTAGGGTTTCTATAAGGAAAATGTTTTATGAACGCAGCGCGTCACGGACGCGTTCTACGTGGACAACCATGTCAGCCCTTACGTGGCCAAAGCATGAATGTTTTTTTGTTTTTTCTTCCTGATGTCCACTCAAATCACATTAAATGCGTTTCAACTCAGCACGTTCTCTCTCTCTCCACCCAAATACAAATATGATGACACTTTTTCTTTCTTCTTCATTCTTTCTCTCCAGAATAAATCACCATTTCTAGCAAGATATTATGTCGAAGAAGCGTCTGATGCCGACTCCCAGGATTCTTCACAACGTAAGCAGCGTGAATGGGATGGTGCGAAGACTTCCCGGTGTTCTTGTCAGCGTTAGCATCGTGAATGTGACGATCCGGTGGTGAAGACTTCGCACTACAACATCTTTGCTGCATTGTTGGAGTGCCCATGACAGAAAAAGAAGGAAGAAGAAAGAAAGAGTGTCATCGACCGTCCCATTCACGCTGCTTACGTTGTGAAGAACCTTGGGAGTCGGCATCAGACGCTTCTTCGAAATAATATCTTGCTCGAAATGGTGATTTATTCCGGAGAGAGGTACAACGCTCCGTAGTGAAGACTTACGTCTGTTCGGTTTATGTCGTACATCTCTCCGTAATAAATCATCATTTCGAGTAAGATATTACGTCGAAGAAACGTCTGATGTCGACTCCCAAGGTTCTTCACAACGTAAGCAGCGTGAATGAGACGATCATGGTTAAGTCTTACATCTTCTTTCCGATTTACTGGGAAAATATATATTATCTTTGTAATTTGTGTGTGTTTGTATTGTTTGTTTGTGTCTGATTTACTGGGAGAAGATATATTATTTTTTTAATTTTTGTGTGTTTGTGTTTGTGCTTGTATTGTTTGTTTGTCTTTGTGCTCTCATTGTATCTTATTGTGTAATAGTTATCATCAATAATATGTACCATCAATATCTCATTGTGCTCTCATTGTATCTACATAAACAGGACAAACTTTCTACATAAACTGGACAAACATTCTACATAAACAGGACAAACTTTCTACATAAACAGGACAAACTTTGTACATAAACTGGACAAACATTCTACATAAACAGGACAAACTTTCTACATAAACAGGACAAAACAGGACAAACTTTCTACATAAACAGGACAAACTTTCTACATAAACAGGACAAAACAGGACAAGGTTTCTACATAAACAGGACAAAACAGGACAAACTTTCTACATAAACATGACAAACTTTCTACATAAACAGGACAAACTTTCTACATAAACAGGACAAAACATGACAAACTTTCTACATAAACAGGACAAAACAGGACAAACTTTCTACATAAACATGACAAAACAGGACAAACTTTTTACATAAACAGGACAAACTTTCTTCCTAAACCGGACAGGAACTACACTTATTCCGGACAAACTTTCTGTTCCGTTTCTAAACACGCTTTCTTCTTATTCTGGACAACTACACTTATTCCGGACTGCAAATACACTTATTCCGGACAACAAATACACTTATTCCGATTCCGGACAGCAAATACACTTATTCCGGACACAAATACACTTATTCCGGACAAACTTTATGTTCAGTTTCTGGACACACATTATTCTTAAACCGGACAACAAATACATTTATTCCGGACAACAAATACACTTATTCCGGACTGCAAATACACTTATTCCGGACAGCAAATACACTTATTCCAGACAAACTTTATGTTTCGTTTCTGGACACACTTTATTCTTAAACCGGACAACAAATACACTTATTCCGGACAACAAATACACTTATTCCGGACTGCAAATATACTTATTCCGATTCCGGACAACAAATACACTTATTCCGATTCCGGACAACAAATACACTTATTCCGATTCCGGACAGCAAATACACTTATTCCGGACAGTAAATACACTTATTCCGGATAAACTTTATGTTCCGTTTCTGGACACACTTTATTCTTAAATCGGACAACAAATACACTTATTCCGGACTGCAAATACACTTATTCCGGACAGTAAATACACTTATTCCGGACAAACTTTATGTTCCGTTTCTGGACACACTTTATTCTTAAACCGGACAACAAATACACTTATTCCGGACTGCAAATACACTTATTCCGGACAGACACATAACGTAAACAGGATAAACACATAATGTAAACTGCACACACACATAAAGTAAGTTAGACAAATTAAGTTGATCCAACGTAAAACTTAAAAACAAATATTTTATTATGATAAGTGTGGGCTCTGCACGAATAATGAGACTGCATGATGTCCTAGGGTCTGCACACTGTTTTATCTCTGTATTGGGAAATGAATCGTTCAACTTAAAGAACCGGCGTTTTTAAAAAAGACCAAAACGCGCGAAGAGAAATTTCGCTGACTGGACGCTGACTCAAAGAAAATATCTGAGCTGTACAGATCCACGTAAGGCGCGTCCGTGACGCCCGCGTCCGTCTATCACGGCTCTTTCTATAAATATTTGTCTCCCATTCCCTTGTACTTTTGGCGAAATAGTCAATTTATGAGCGTGTGGTGGTCATGATTTTTTCCGTAAGTATTTTCAGTGTAAAATATATGTCTCGTGGTTTGTGCATTTTTCTTTCTCGTTTGTCTACTCCTACAAAGTCGAATTCACATCAACTGGTATCAGGGCATTGGGTTTAAGTGGGAGCAATGATGGATAATGTAAATGTACGGATTATGGTTGCAAATAGTATACAATTGACTCGACCCCCCGCCCTGCCTAATTCGGGTTGCGGACAAAAAAAGTTTACCTGCTACACGCACAACCCACATAATAAGCGGGACGGGTTGTAGTTTTCTCGCAATCCGCCCCGCATAACCCGCAACCTGCAAAACCCAATAACCATACCCGCGTTTGGCTTGTATTTAGCTTTGATCTTTTTGTATTTAATTTTGAGTTTTTTGTATCTAACTGTGAAAACATACATCAATTGATTTTTTGTATTTAGGTTTGATCAAAATGGAAAATGTTAAGGAAAATTGATTGATTTTTTGTATTTAGCTTTGATCAAACAATACCGGCATACCCGCCCCATCCCGCCTAGTCCACCCTTAGGCGGGGCGGGTAGCGTTTTTTTTTGCCACACCCCGCTTACTTGCTTAACTTAGGTGGGGCGAGTAGCGGTAGGGCAAAAAACTTGTTCTGCCCTACTTACACCCTAGTGCAGATCGAGAAGTTCGATGGGACAAACTTTGGTTCGTGGAGGATGAAGATCGAGGATTACCTCTATCAAAAAGATTTATACCTGACGAACGATGTGAATGTGCAGATCAAGGAATAGCAGAGAAGCCTGCAAACATGGATTCAGCTAGTGGGAGGTGTTGAATCGGAGAGCCCTAGATATGATCTGTCTCACTTTGGAGCCGTTGGTCGCATTCAACGTGAACAAGATGAAAACCATTGAGGAAGCGATCAAATTCCTAGAAGGTTGGTACGAAAAACCTTCCGCATCGAATAAGATACATCACATGAAATGGTTGTTTAATATGAAGAAATCTGATTTTAAATCTATGCAAGAGCACTTAAATGATTTCAATATGATCCGTAGTCAATTATAATCTGTTGCGATGATTTTCGATACTAAAATATTGGTTGTAGCTATCCTGTGTAGTTTGCCTGATAGTTGAGATGGTTTGGTAATGACTATAACTAATTCGTGTGGTTCTGAAAAGTTAAAACTAGATAGTGTTGTCAATCTTTTGCTTGGTGAGGAATCCCGCAGGAAGAATAGTCCATCAGGAGAAACTTCAGAAAGTGCTTTAAATATGGGAGAACGGGGCAAATCTTCAAAGAGAGGAAACAACAAAGGTAGAGGGAAATTTCAGTCTCAAAGGAGTATGTCGAGAAGTGCTCAAGTAACTTGCTGGAATTGCAACTAGAAAGATCATGTCAAACGTGATTGTAAAGCTCTGATAAATCAGAAATCAGACCGAGCAGATAAAGGTAGCAGTTTGGTAAATATTTCTCATGACTTTGATTATGAAGCTTTGATTTTGTGTTGCGATAAGAAAACGGATTCTGTGTTGATAATTGATTATGGTGTATCGTTTCATGTAACTCCGGATAGGGAGTATTTTTTGAATTATGAACATGGATATTTCGACAAGGTGTATCTTGGTGATGATGAATCCTGTGACATATTTGGCAGAGGAGATGCACAGATTGGGATGCCATATGAGACTCAGCTGAAATTGCAGAGGGCGAGACATGTACCAATGTTGACAATTTTTTTGATTTCAACAAGTTAATTGGCAGATGGCGCGGGACTTGAAACAAAGCAGTTGAGAAGGTGTTGGAAGATCATCAAAGGTGTTATGGTAATAGCACAAGGTCCGAGAGAGCTAAAGGCCCTTTATAAAGTCCTGAATGAAAACCGCATGAACATGGCCTCGTCCAAAATCAGTGCAGAAGTATGACATCAACGTCTTGGGCACGTGAGCGAGAAGGGAATGAAATTAATAGCATTGAAAGGGAAGCTTACTGTGTTGTCACAAGTGGATATATCCCTTTGTGAAGTATGTGTACTTGGAAAACAGAAAGCTGTGAGTTTTTCCAGAACTGACAGATCATTGAAGGCGGAGAAGTTGGAATTGGTGCACACGGATGTTTGGGGTGGGTCCGTCAATAGTACCTTCTTATAATGTTAGACAATATTATGTTACTTTCATTGATAACTCTACTCGAAAATTATGGATTTATTTTATGAGGCGTAAATATGAAGTATTTGATATTTTCAAAAAGTGGAGAAATCTTGTTGAGAATGAAACAAGTCTAAAGTTGAAGTGCATGAGGTCAGTCAATGGAGGTGAATATTGCAGCGCAAATTCACAACAGTGAGAATCCTGCATATATGTTCACCAAGTCGGTGCAAAGAGAGAAGCTGGAGATCTACTCCAGTTCTCTTGGTCTTACTACTTAAGATGGCTGGACGTCACCACACAAAATCCACCAAAGAGGAGAAGGCAATTGGAATCAGTCCGAAGTGGGAGAATTGTTGAGTATGTGGGCCTAATTGGAGATAGACGGGGTGGCAAGGGCGGTAGCCCCCTACAGGGAACGAGCGTGTGAGTTTCTGTGCTAACTCGCTAATCTCTTTCGTGATTTTTTTCGGAAATTGGAGAACCAATTTTGTATTCCGAATGTGTACCGGTTTACCCGTTTATCTGTAATTTGATGTACGGTGTAGATCGCACCAGGATTAAGGTTTTGGTAGGGTTTCCTATAAAAACCCATACGTCCCCTTCCTTGGTTGTACATTTTGGGAAATAGTGGATTTGTGAGTGTGGTGGTCGTGATTTTTCCCGCAAAGGTTTTCCACATAACATCTATCTCGTTTGTCTACTCCTATAGGATCAAATTCCTAACGTGAAGCTTTGTACGCCAAGGCTTGGCTGCCCTTTACACTGCAAATTAAATGTACCTATTTCAGTTGTATCAACATCTTATTTCCCTCTCAGGCTTAACATAAACAAAGTTCCACTCTCTTTAACATGATTGAGTTGTAAAACAGGTAGAATAAGCTAGGAATATTAGTGTGGTAGGGTACAAAATGGGGAAGGTTTCATAATAAATATGAGCAAAAAGTTCTAGTCCAAAATATAAAAGGCCATATGCATAGAGACTAGAGAGACCATTATGCTCACTCTTCTCCTTTTCCAGGGTTAACAAGTCCTTTGATCCGGAAATATTTAGTCAAATGGATCTCACATATTGCGAAGTGATTTCTTTATGTAGTGTTTTTCCACTGTGGAAATCCTTTATGATGATGCTTTGTGTCTTTCACAAAACGAAAAGCTAACCTGAATATTGGCTGAGCATTAGTCTAAATATACACCAAATTCAGACTCGAACAAAGCTAGATATCCGCCTATACTGAAGATATATTGAGCCTTAACAAGTTAAGATCGGCTTATTCACTACAATTTTCGTTAAAGTCGAATTATTTCTCTAAAATGGATGCCCATGAGGTCTGTATGAAAGGAGAAAACACCATTAAAGTCCCAAGTATGTGAAATAAATTAATGCCCTTCCATCTATATGGCCTAGAGCTAGTTTGTATTAGTCCGCTGGTCTAGGTTACTACTTATCTACTACAAAGAAACAAATTATTATGTTACATTCTTGGGGTTGGTCAAAGAAGAACCAACTTCACCATTAGAGGCACCTTAATGATGCTTGTTACAACATAATTTTGGATAATAAATAGAAAAGCTTTCGAAAAAGAAAAATGCCGGCATTGTGGTAAAGCCTGTAGCAAAATCAATGGTCCGAGTGTATGACTCACTCAAATTTAGGGAAAAACATGGTATTACCCAATTTAATATTCATGTGCATGCAATAGAATGATTGATAACACAAAGAGTCTATGACATAACTCACCAAACTGTTCAAATGTGCTCTTGCATTTTCTTAAGCTCTCATCAATCTTAGGAAATTTCAGGATAATGTTGTTGAATGACCTCATTGAAGTTCCTTTCTTTTCCCGTTTTTTCATTGCTTCGACCAGTTTCACGTCAAGTTTGGACTCAGGAAAACCATGCTTTGGTGAGTCTTCTTTTGCAAAGACACCGCCCATGCCTGGCAAAGATGACAGTCTGATACAACTCAAGATTATTTTCTGATAGTATGTGAAAAATAATAATTATAAGACTGGTTCTAAAATGATCGTCATGTAAATACAAATTGACAAGCAAGAAAGCAGAATATAACAGCATTTTTCTCTGGAAACCCCAGGGATTATTTTGATTAAGATGTTTTATGTCCAGACAACTACTGTGTTTTTAGCTCATGAGACGACATTTTTCAGTATATTAAATTAAAATTTAAACTGAACTGATTAAGAAGTACATGAAACCATCTTTAGCCTAGTAGCCCAGTTGGGAGATCTCCTTGAAAAGTCAAGGCCAGGGAATCAGGGATCAAGCCCCAAAAAAGCAGGTTGCATCCTAAAGTTGAGTTAGAGCAGAGTAAAAAAATTCTTACAAATAAACCCACCTTCCATTAAACTTGCACTGTCATACGAGTTTACATTTTCAATTTCATTTCTAATGCAACTATATGCATCAAAGGATTTCTTCAACATTCAGATTTGAAAGTACAGAACAAATAATCTACCATCTAATATCTACACAGAAGGAAACTCCAATACAACAGGACGCAACATATTTATAGAAAACACAACTTACAAGGTAAAGACTTGTTAACCTAGAGATTACAATAAATGATAACTAAATATCAGTAATTCTGACGAACCCTTTCAACAACTAATGTTCTGATTCAAACCAATAAGTTAGTATTAAAAATGCAGCATTGTTTCAAATAAACACGACCCATTGCGCCTCCCAAACATCACATTCAGTTGATCTTGAAAACCTTTTCAAAATCAAACCATATTTTATTTCTCAAAACACAAGTTCAAAAAAAAGGACTTGTTATATATTACTAGATTACTCGCGACAATTTCTGCTCATTATCTACCCACAGAAGCATCCATTCACAGGGCATTTGTAAAATTCACATCACCTATTTAACCATACGACTTTAGACGCAAATCATACTACCCACCACAAAACTTCACGAAAAAACAAAACTCACATCCAAACGCACCCAAAACGACAAAACTCTTAAACAAAATGAAAAAAAAAAACAGATTCAAAAACCTCAGCTAAAAAAACGTTTTTTTTGTCGGAAACGAAAAGGGCGAATCCCGAACAGAACAGAGGCAGGTTGGGGACATCGTGTGAAGATGGATCGGGTGTGGTTGGGACGGATCTAGAGACGGGAATGGATCTGATCTGGGCTTACCGGGATCGCGATTGGAGTCAGCGGACAATGTGGTTTGTGTTGTTTCCAGCAACGACCTCCAACGACGAGTCGTATCGTGTCGTGGGTTTGTTTGTTTATATATATATGGTTGGAGTTTGGAAATCAGGAATTTTGCGGTATTTGTCTTGTAGTTTGTGGTATGGTGTGGGGACAATTTGTGTGGGTTTCTTATTTGTTTCGTGTTGTTTTTTAGTTGTTGGGAAAGTGGTGCGCTCTTTGCAATAATGTAAAATTTCGTTCTAGAGATTTATTTTAATTTCGTTATAGAATTTTTGTAATTTATAAGTAGTGCGCTCTTTGCCTATTTAGACAAGGAAATCGAGTCGGCCTGACCCACCTCGAGCCTACACTCTACTTATCGTGTCGGGCCACGTTAAGGGAGACAAACCCAAGTTGGCTCACGTCATCCCAACGACTATTATAGTCGTTAGATTTTTTTATTTAAAAAATTAAAAAATTGTCATTATGTTAATTACGAAAATATCATTACAAGAAAACTATAAACCCCAATTTCTATTCATTTTTTCACACCAAATCTTCTATTTCTCTTCCAATTTTCTTATCAACTCTCTTAAATCTTTCGCTAAGTGTTTTAATTGTGTTGAAACGGGTTGAGTTTGAGCAAAAGCCTAAAGTGTAAAGCTACGAAATTGAGACACTTCTTCTCTGCTTCTCGTTTGCATTTTTTACTCTTTTGGTTTATTTATTAGAATTAGTTTATTTTAGTTAAATTTGATTTAGTTAATTATCGTGGCTTTCTCATTGTTTAAAAAAATTAAATTTTTGTTTACATATTTTTTTTTAATTTCATTGTCGTTTGAACCCTCGATTAATTCATCATCTGTGGGTCAGTGCATCAATTTGAACCCTCGATTAATTCATCATCTTAACTGTTGGATTGAGTTCATCAAGAAGATCTAGTACCTTAATCATTTACCTTCATTCCACCTCTCTATTTTCCCTTTCCATGTTCTTCTATTTTTCTTTTTTCCACCATTAGAGTATGTTAGAATAGGTTAGGAGTAGATTTAATGTTCAGGCTTTGGATTCCTATTTTGTATTGTTGTAACCTTTATTTGGTAAGTATATTCACTCACTCTATTATCTATTATTTCTCATGTTAATGTGTGGCTAAACCACCTCTTAGGAGATGGGGATGATGATATGATAGGTTAATGGTGATTGTGTGTTGTTGTTTTTACATTGAATGTGGTGGTTAAGACTCTAATATGTAGATTTACTTCTTTATGGTACATGTTCATTACATGTTTGACGAAATGTCGTTTTTAAATAGTTTCACGTTTCGTGCTCATATCTAAGTGCATTGCCTTAAATGTTGTGTTAGAATACATTTTTGACCTTAATAATGGGTTATGTGAATGTTTGATGAATGTTTGTTATAATCTTGAGACACATTTTATGCTTTCATCAATAACTTGTTGATGTTTGATGGAAATTTGATGGGTTATGTGAAATTTGATGTTGATGTTTGATGGATGTTTGTCATAATTCTTAGACACCTTCCATGCTTTCATGACACTAATGACATCACTTATACTTAACGTCAACTACACACATAATCTTAACCTATGCCTAATCCATAGTTCTCATCTTCTAAGTGTTAGCTAGGTTGCATTTAGTTAATTGTAGCGTAGTGTAGATTAGAATAAATCAATTCCCTTCTCCATCCTTTTTGCCGATTCGATTACCGAATTAGTTGTGAACCGAACAATCACGATCCTTGTGGACTGATCCATACTTGTTGCGTCTTCACCGACGTCGTGCATTTGTGGTTATTTAAAACGGTCGATCAAGTTTTTGGCGGCGTTGTCGGGGATCGTTGCTTTGTTTGGTTCGCTGTTATTTCCGTTTTGATTGGATTTCACGATTTTTTGTTTTGTTTCTTAAGCCTATGGGATTAGTGGATTTGTTGGAGTTCTATGGAAAAAATTGGAGCATTTTTTTAATTCTTATTTGACGCCACCATCGCACCCAAAGGGATAAAATTGAGAATCCTTGCTTGAAAAAAATATTGGAGCTTGGAACTTGATGAGGTGATTGATACCCTCCGAATCGCATATTCGGTGTCCTGGTGAGGTCTTTCTACATCTCACATCATAATTGTGGTTTGTGCTTTTGTTCATCATATTTGGAACTTGTTGTATGTATGGTATACCATCTCTTTTGATTCAAATCTTAAAAACAATTGCCACATTTTTATTTTATTTTTGAAAATCAGCACTTGGACATATGAACCATTTTTATAAATCATCATGTGTTCGGTGTGGGTTAAGCGGTCATGTTTCGGAGGAGTGTGCTTGTTCTCCTCGAAAATCATCTTGTATCAACTATTATTATCCACATTATGACCCATGTTCCAATGCATATAACCCATCATGGAGTGAGTACCAAAAAATTTCATGGGATTACCAAGATGACTTTAACTCATGCATGCCATTGTAGGATTTTGTATCCCTATGTATGTATATATTTTAAAAAAATTAATACAAACATACAAGATCGATTTCATATTTTCATTGATTTTACGTACATGTATTTGTTTATTCTAATATCATGTATTCCTATACATATTAAAATAAACAAAGAATAGAGGATCATACCCAAAGGTTCTCTAAAACCATTCAGAAAATCCGGAGTTCCGTTGCTCGTCGAATCGCCCGCCTATTCGCCTCCAAGTGTTCACCAAACTCTAAACAAGATTAGAGAGAAATGAGCTAGCCAATCAATCTCTAATTAGGCTTAGAATCTAGCTAATAACCCCTCTTTAAGCTCCTGGGATTTCTATCTCCAAAACTTAAAACTATTAAGATATTTTCGTGGTGATTAAGGGAGAGATTAATGAGAGAGATTTTCTTGCATTAACCTAAACAAGTAGGATGATGGGTCCTTTTATAGGCTCCATAAACATTATTATGAAGAACTATTCTTTAGTCATGATATCTTGCTTATTCTCTCTTAAAATTAATCTCAAATTGCCACATAAGCATCCTCAAAACGTTTTATTAAATCTGGAATTAATCCAACCCATGATCTAAATATTCTCTTAATAATTCAGGCAAAAATCACACTTCTCGGTTAACTGAACCATTCGGTTTTAACACATGTTCGGTGAACCGTAAGCTAGACGGTCGACCGAATACGCATGAGAAAAATTCTCTGGAAAAATTTGGACGATCCACGTCTTGCTCTGGTCGACCGTTGACCCACCAAAATTTCTCCTGGCGAACATTCATCGGACGACCGTGTCACATTCGGTCTACCAAAAATATCCCAAGATATTTTCTCTCGGTTGATCGTTCAATCTCTGTTGACCGAACCCAATTGTCCAGGCACTTCAGACAATTTCGGTCGACCAATTGTGTTTACTCGTTCCCCGTTCGGTTGACCGTTCCGAAGACACCTCAGTCGACCGAACCGTAAACGGTTTACCGTGTTTGACCCTGATTTTGCCTTTGTCAAATTTTGGATTTATTTCCATCAAAATTTGATCTTTTGGGGTATTTAGCAAATTCATATCTTATGTAATATATTATCCTATATAATATTAAATTATTACACCCCATAATATACGCACCTCATATGAATTTATTATGATTCTAATTATGGCAATTCTCATGACATATTGATTTTATTCGTTCAACACATGTGTCCCTTTTTCACATGAAACCCAACACATCATATGAACTCAAAATCAAGCTTCTTGTTTCCCGGTTTTGTGGTGTGACCTATAAGAGGATCTAAGCTAAATCGGCAGCGATATTAAACACTTAATATCTCAAACTATAAACGGTATCTAGCTACACATTATAGTTACCCAATTAGCATAGATGTCTTTGTTCCACTCGAACTAAACACGATACATTTAGTGATGTAAGTGCACCACTTGTGTCCGTCCATTGCCTCATGATATTAAGAATATATACAAAGTAGAAATGTGTAACCTTTGTATTATATTCATTTCTTGATCTCTTTAAGCTAATTACAACTATGTAACTTAACTCAAGTTACATTGTGCACATTATAATTTTGCTTTATCAAGTTGCCCACTAACATCATCACTCAATTAAAAGCTTGGGAGTTTCTCTTAGGTGTATTGGACAATATGAACTGTAAGAGATGTTGAATTGTGCCTTGGTAACACCTATTTATAAGCTCTAAGAGAGTTATAACCATTGTGATATAATTAGAAGTTATTTGTGTAAGATACACAAAACAGAATTGAGCAGGTCATAGTTCGGGTTAAGTTCGGTCGACCGAAACGGGTGAAACGGTCGACCGGAAGATGTCCAGAAAGAAAGTCCAGAAAAATCTAGAGACGTCCAGGAACAAAACGGTTGACCGAACAGGGGTCGGTCGAAGGAACAAGGCTATAATTTAGGTTCACTTAATTGAACGGTCGAACTAAATGTGGGACGGTCGACCGTTTAGGCAGTCTAGAATTATTGTCCAGGAAAGTCCAAGGACAAACGGTCAACCAGAGACTTGGGAACACTTAGGGGTTCAAGAGATGTTTATGTGCGGTCGACCGAAACTAGGTCAACGGTGACCGGTGATTACTTGTATTCTTGGGGTATGGATAAAAATGTGAATATGACCGTTGGTATAATACGAGACCAAACAATCTAAACCGGGACAAGGCATAGGTAGTATGATGAACCTTACTTAATAGGAAAGCCCGCTACTAAGTCATCATCAATGGAAAGCAATAGGTCTTCTTCTTCTCAAGTCTAACAGTGAAATGATATATGTAGACAGTCAACCAAAAAGGTCACGGACGACTGATCATGCAGTTTAAATCATTATTGGTGTAAAGATCAATCGGTTGAACGAAGGTGGTTCGGTTGACCGAATTGGCACAAGCAATTCAAGTTGTGGTTTAGTGATTTCCGGTCTAAGTTTGGGTGACTCATTGAAGTACAATTGATATGAGATTTTGTGTGTGACTTTTATAAGCAACCTAGTGTCTATGTGAATGGATTTAACTCTTGTATGCTCAAGATTACATAGATTCCTAAGACTCAAAGGAAATATAAAATTACATGTCTTCAATAGCTTGATTACATATCTTAACTTGAATTATTTTCTTCCTTGAGTCTTGATCACCTTTAGATGCTAGCACAAAGCAATATATATGTTATGCAAAATGTGTGCTACTCTACATTTGATTGAGATTAGGATTATGTTGATTAAATCAACAAAATAAGGATTAAGGCAAAAAATCCTACAAAAGTGAGTTGGAATTTCTTATTTTTCGTATGCTTCTCATTTCTTCCATATTTTCTCTTTCTTTTTTTTGTTTGGGACTAGTAAACTGTAAGTGTGGGGTATTTGTTTAGTAACATATCATGTGTAATATCGATGATATATTTGTTTAATTTGACCCTCTACTAGTGCTACTCGAGTATGTTTACATGTATTTAGAGAATAAAGATAACTTGACTAGAGTAAAGGATTATGTACCAAATAGAAAGCCAATTTGACTCTAATCCCGCTGGAAATGATGCATGGACTTCAAAAATCTTTCCACTTGTCTAGAGAAGTTCAGATTACGGCGACTTGGTACTCAAATCGACCGGCTCGACGAGAGGAATCTAAATCTACACCTAAATTTCTAATATATGTACCACATCAGGACAGATTCACAAAATAGTGATGAAATATATGGGAAATCATCTTGACTGCTAGATTGAGTTCATCAAGAAGATCTAGTACTTTAATCCTATATAAGGAGAGAGTAACCTCCATTCCACCTTTCTCTTTTTCTTTTAGTTATTTCTCTAGACTGAAATTAGTAAGTTTTTTTAACAATTTGTGATTATTATATAGGGCTAATTACAGTTTGACCTCCTGAACTATGCATTGATATCACTTTGCATTCCTAAACTTTCAAAGTTAACAATTACCTCCCCTGAACTTTTATTTTGTAACAATTTGCTCACGTGACTTTTCAAAATTCATTATTTAAGCACACTTTCGTTGATTTTTTTACATTTTTTTTGTTGCATCCCTAGTACACTCCTAAACCTATATTTACGTGAAAGTTCAGATCGAAACGGATGTCAGATTTGGTTGGAATTTGGGTCGGATTAAAAAATTGTACAAAAATCATGAATGAGTGCTTAAATAATGAATTTTTAAAATTCTGGAGGGATAATCGTTAACTTTGAAAGTTCAGGAGTGTAAAGTGATATCAATGCATAGTTCAAGAGGTCAAACTATAATTAACCCTATTATATACTTATTAGTAATGGATGATAATTATTAGTAACCATAACTAGAGGAACATATGATAAGATAGTTAACCATAACATGTGGTTTGAAAGTTCAATTATAAAAATATCAAAACCCTAAATGACATAAATCTCAAAAGGATTGACAATATTACGTAGGTAAAAGGAAAATGTTTTTGGCCGCGGTGCGTTCGGGACGTCGTCTGACGTGGTCAATCCAGTCAGCAAGAACCAAAGATTAATTAAATCACATATTATTTATTTATTTTGTGTCACATCACACGCACGCGGAACTATGTGACCTTTGATTTCCATCATACATATATCCTCAAAACCTTCCATTATCCCCCCAAACCTTTCATTCTCCATCATTTTCTCCCGATGGAAGAAGAGATCGGTAAGAGGGATGCCAAGGAGATGACGCGGGAGTGAGTCTTGAGGAGGTTGGGACGCCAACGACGTTGGTTAGGACGTCACGATGTAGTTGGTCGGCGAGGAAGAGGAGGAAGTGGTCGGCGTTGGAGTCTTTCTCGAGGCTAGGAGGATGAGGAATGTGGGTTTTTGTAGCTAATTTAAGTTTTTTGTATGATGTTTTCGGGGCTGATTTGAAGTTTTTGGTTTTCTTATGTGATGGATTGATCTTGGTTTTTTTGGAAACATGATTCTTTGTAGCTGATTTGAGTTTTTTTGTGTTGAGTTTTTTGGGAAAATTTCGTTTCCGTGGCTGATTTGAAGTTTTTGGTTTTGTTCTATGATTGATTGGTCTTGATTTGTTTTTGAAAATGTTGTTCTTTGTAGCTGATTTGGATTTTTTTGTGTTGAGTTTTTGCAGAAAAGTTTGTTTCTTTGTGGTTGATTTAAAGTTTTTGGTTTTGTTATATGATGGATCGATCTTGGTTTTTCGATGTTATTTTAAAAAGTTTGTTTCTTTGTGGTGTTCTTGTTTAAAGTTGGTTTGTCTTTCATATTAATTTTTGAGGGTTTCTGATTTTTTCACAGTATTGGATTTGATTTCGTGTTCTTGAAAAGGACAAACACATGTGATAAAAAAGACAAACTTAAAAAGGAAAAACAACAACTTAAAAAGGAAAAAACAGGAACTTAAAAAGGAAAAAACAACTTACTTATTAAAAAGAAACAAACATAACTCAAAAGGGAACAAACATAACTTAAAAAGGATGAAGCAATACTTAAAAAGGAAAAACATCAACTTAAAAAGGATGAAGCAAAACCTAAAAAGGAACAAACATAACTTAAAAATGACGAAGCAAAACATAAAAAGGAAAAAACAACTTAAAAAAGAACAAACATAACTTAAAAATGATTAAACAATACTTAAAAAGGAAAAAACAACTTAAAAAAGAACAAACATAACTTAAAAAGGATTAAACAATACTTAAATGGAAAAACATCAACTTAAAAAAGATGAAGCAATACCTAAAAAGGAACAAACATAACTTAAAAAAGACGAAGCAAAAATTAAAAAGGAAAAACAACAACTTAAAAAGGAACAAACATAACTTAAAAAGGAACAACAGAAAATTAAAAAGAAAAAATAGAAAATTAAAAAGAAAAAATAACAACTTAAAAAGGAACAAACATAACTTAAAAAAACAGAAAATTAAAAAGGAAAAACAGAAAATTAAAAAGAAAAAAACAACTTAAAAAGGAACAAACATAACTTAAAAAGGATGAAGTAATACTTAAAAATGAAAACAACAACTCATATGTTAAAAATGACAAAATCATAAATAAAATTTCAAACCGGTACTTAAAAAGGATAAACTCTTATGTTAAAATGGACAGACGTAGATGTTAAAAAGGAACATGTTTTGCATTTTTAAGTTGTTGTTTTTCCTTTTTAAGTTTGTCATTTTTATCACCTACTTATATGGAGAAAAAATGACAAAAATGAACTCTTTATTTTACCTTGGTATTCGAATGTTGTATGAAGAAACTAAAAATTGCGTTGGGAAAAGTAAAAGTTGCATGGGGAAATCAAACGTTGCAGTGAGAAAGTAATGTTGCATTGTGAAACTAAAGGTTGCATGTGACACCAACATGTTATTAAATAAATTTCTATGCTGACCGGATTGGTGAATCAACTGACCACGTCTGGGACGCACGCGGCCATGTACAAGGACTCTAGTTAAAAAACAGTGTACGATAGAGAAGTTGGAGTTTGAACTAACCTGAGATAATGATGTTTTTTTAACTAACCTATGATAATGATGTTTACAATTGGATGGGAAAATGATGACCTTTAGTGAGGTAAGGCAATTTCAATGCCTCGGTAGCTACGCCAACCTCCCGTCAATCTGTTTTTTTTTGTGGACCAAGAGTTGGTGAAATAGCTTTTCCCAAAAGTTCCATTTCCCAAACACACCCTTATTTTGCCCGGGACTGCCGGGACATGGTATCTCCGTGAACGCAAACAATTGCTCTCCCCTCTTCATATCATATATAATATTAAGGTCACTAATTTTAGATCTTTCAAATCAATCTCAATCGTTCGTTGTTTGGTCCACCAAATTGATATCAACCGTTCATTATTTTCTTACTATTTTTATATGAGTAAATTTCAAATATTTTTGTTTGGTTCCTCAAACCAATTTTACTATCTACAAAGACAAAAACATTAACTCATTTTAGTCCCTCTTCTTTTTGATCAACTATTTTTTACATTATTTATATTGTTTAACTATACTTCATTCACCTCTCCGAAACAAACAACCCCCCCCCCCCGAAAGAGCCCTTCAAATGCCTTTTGAAAAATACGAGGACTATTAGATGAAGGAATTCATCAACTCAACAACCCATTTTTATGAGATTTTTTTTACTAACCCACTGAGTTATGTTCTTGTTTTGGATAAAAACCCACTATATCATGTTTTCATCTTACTTAAAAATCCCAGTCACATTTAAAACTTAATGAACATTGTCTCTAACAAAACTGTTTTCAATCCCTTCTTCCATCGCCACAGTTGCCTAAAATTCTCTCATGAAGATATGATAATTTACCTATGGAAGAAAAGGTATAATGATTCTTTTTAATAAAAAAATTATATGTTTTTTTATTCCACACTTTCTA